>OX382243.1:5052754-6310942 GCA_947507525.1 Apamea epomidion | reverse complement strand
GTTCACCTTGTCGGAGCCCTCGCTACTCCAGAACCTTTTGGTCCCATCGGCCATTTGTTCTGCGAGCAATGTGCGCTACCCACTTAAGTTTGCCAATTCTTCAGGCTATGTCGGTTACCTTGGTTCTCCTGCGCATCTCTTAATTTCTGATGCGATCACATAAGGAAATTCCAAGCATAGCCTTTTGGGTGACTTTTGGCCTTCTAATAGAGCCCAGTGTGAGCGACCAAGTTTCAATGCCATAGGTTATCACTGTCAACACGCACTGGTCAAAGACTTTCGCCTTGAGGTACTGCGGTATGTAGAACGAGAAGATATTGTGTAAAAATATATTCGCTCAACATCTACTGTTAGATGCTGAGGAGAGGAAGTCCTCAAACCACATGGATGATGAAAGTCCAAATGGAATGAGGGGGATGGGACTTACGGAAGATGGCGCACAAGACGATACATGACAACGACAAGAAGATAAATGGCGTCGCATGATTGGGAAAACCGACCCCGCGTAACTGGAAATGGCGAGACTAAAGAAGAAGAATGTTACTTGATAACTTGACCACTGCAATCCAAGGGTCGTTTGAACCACATCATCTGGCCAACTTCTTTGTTATTGTGTGTACTACTGCGCTAAGGGTTTGAATAGACAGAATCTATGAACGGGGAACTAATTAAATAGTTAGCTTGCTGCGTTGATTGCGATCCCCTTGTGGGTACGTTGCTGGAGTTTCCATACAAATGCAACTATATTAAGTAGCAACACATAAGTAGAATAAAATTTTGCTCCTAGCTAAAGTGGAAACTACTGTTAACTTTTTGCAACTGTATTTTCTGATTAATTTCGTTGCGGGTTGCATGACAGCTGATTCATTTCCCTAGGAAGCTGGGAATGGCTGTGTTTCATATATTGTCGCAGGGGTTTTTCTGGTTAGTCATCACTGAAGATTCTGGTTGGCAGGAGTTGCAGTGGAATGAATTAGAGTGGTAAGCATAACATGAGATATACAATACGTAGAGTACTATCCCAAGCCTCACATAAGGGACGCAAGTTTTGGTGGTAAATCATTTTATTTCTGTGAGGCGGTTTGTACAAACATTTTTACAAGTCACTTATATTTTATAAACTAGATGAGGTCAGCGTTTCCCACCTGGCTACTGTGAAAAGAAAGGCCGAAACAAACTCAGAGGTCACAGTCTCTGTTAAAGTCCAAACATAATCTTAGTCTGATCATGTGAGGACCATGTATATTGGTGATGGTCTTTTGAGGAAAGAAACACACAGATTTAAGTGGACCTGTCCAGTAAGTGCACGCATTTGTCAATAGTCGTGTAGCTCAACTCAGAACTAAATTAGCTCAACGATTCGACGAGTAATATCAAACTGCCAGACCATCATTAAAACTGAGGAGAAAAAAAACCCACATAGTCCATTCACAACCATTAAGATAATAATATAATACAATATAATACGGTGAATGTCTAATTGGTTTGAGCAAAAAAATCTAGAAAGATTGAAATCAAAGTCAAATCATTTATTTCAAATAGGCACATAAAAGGCACTTTTGAACGTCAAAAATTACAGTAAAATACATAAAATTGATTCTAGTAGCACCTTCCAAAAAAAAAAAAAGCAATAATGTTACCTACCTACTTTAACACCGTAATACAGTGATAACCTCTTTATTTATAAATGGTGCTTAAAGTTAGGAAGTGATTAGCGACTGTGTAGCCACACATTTTTAATGTTTTAAAACGTCTCTTAACTTTAAGAAAAGTTTATAAATAAACCCCTAAATGTTACAGAAACCCACGTAACTTATCTTCCTTGTTGTGGTGGTGAAGGCTGTCTTTAAATATTCATGGAGTTCGTTTAATATTTTATTCGTAAGCTCTTTTCAGTGTAAAAAGGAATAGATTATATTATTTGTTGTTTTCTGTCTTTCTACTTTCTAGAAACTTTGCTACGCTTTATAGCTTATGCAACTCAATTTACTATTCAGACAGATATCACCAGAAAAAACCACCACCACCACCACACCAGATGACCAGACCAGCAGACCGGTGAACGGTGATGTCACCGTGTATATCGTCAAAAAATTCTATAGCTTTCCATTTTACTTAGGATTGGTCGCCACAACACCTATAACTAGTATCTTATTTCATTCGTAACAGGGTCCGTTTTATTATCATCTTATTTATTTATAATAATATATACTTTATTGTACACCAGAAAATACACCACAAATAAATAAAAAATACAATGGGCATACACACATACATCATCGCTTTCTGCGATCTCATCCAGCTAACCTTGGAACCTCTTTCATCATATTAACCAAACATTCATCTGAATATTTGCTGTTTACCTTGTCAAGTTTTGTATGTATTGTGCTTTTTTGCTAGAAAACTGAAAGAAGACAATTATGAAAAGAAGCCAGTTAAAGTCTGTTCCAAAAGTATCTGATAAAAGTGTAAACAAATGGATCACACAACGTACCTGTGGCTACCATTGAATTTGTAGTGCCACTTACAAATTAAGTGCTTTGATCTGATTATTTGAATATTAAGTACCTTGAACATGTTTTTAATTTTACAATTTCCTGGGGTAAAATTTATAACCTCAATGTTCGTCTATGATTTTTCAATTACAATCTAATAATGTTCTTAAAAAATGTATGATAAATTTTTTGCAAATTGTGTTTTTTGATCAATTTTTGATCAAAAAACACATTTTGCAAAACTTTAACCATTAGTTACTATTTTTAACAATTGGTTGAGTTTACCTACGGATCAAAAACTCGGCCCTAGTACCGAAAAAGTTTAACCTGAAAGCCAATTCTCTTAATTTAAAACATTCAAAATCTAGTCGCAGTCTTATCTAAGCGACAAACAAATGTCAAAAACGTGAAATTGTAGAGAAATTAGAGGTATTTTTGACAGATTGAGACTGAGATCAGACTGTGAACGTTCTTAAAATTACGACAATTGCCCCTCTGAACCAACTTTGTTAAATGTCATCACACTGGATTGCAAAGGTCACGACAACAAACAAAAGGCGATCGCATTAAAACTCCATAAAACCTCGTACAAATTCCACACCTGTAATTGGAATATAATCACACAGTTAGATGAAAACATAACAAGAGTTACTCATACGAGCCAAATGACTTCAATTATGGTATAATGAATGAATAATAGCAAAGAAATCCGTGTCAAACATAGAAACGGTTTTACTTGATTGTAAAAGTTGGTTGTATTTTTGGGCTATGAAAACATGTTGGTGAGGCCAGTCATTGAACTAGATAATGTTTGTTTTGGTGTCAGTGATCATGTAGGTTGGAAATCGATGAGGCTATTCATAAGTTAGATTCTTTAGGATTGCAGACAAGAAATGACAATCGCTCGGCTTATAGGAGTAGGGCACTCTTTCTCAAGCCCTTTTTTAATGCAAAATCGGCCAGCTCTTGACCATGATCTCGCCTGATGGAAAACCACGGATGAGGTCTATGATGGAACAAGCGAGCAGAACGCTGACGGTTTATACGCCCTAGGATAATCCAACTTGATCACAAAAACACAACTTGAGTTTAATTGGCTTGACAAACTTGGATTCGGCTTTCACTTCATCATCACGATCCACAGCCCGACTTCACCCACTGCTGGGCATAGGCCTCTCTTTTCTGCTTTATCCCCACGCTCCTGTGCCAGCGTGATTCAGGTTTTGCCCGCGATGACAACAATGTCGTCCGCAAGCATCGCCGCCGCGCCACCGCGCCGGCTTCCAATCAAGAAGCACTAATTCTGATTACTTTTTGAGATCTTTTCAGTCTACAACCTTCTAAAGCCCCATTTACACGATGCTAGTTCCATGCCTGTGGCTTAAAAATTGAAGCAACAAATGACTTGCATCGTGTAAACACTATTTAGACAGTACAACTTTTATTGTTGCTTCGACTTATTTGTAAATTTTATTGTTGCTTCGTATAATCGTATGCTACACGCAATTGAATTGTATCGTGTAAATCAGCGAGGTAATTGCGTAACACACTAACAGTAGAAATGGCTGTCATTTTGACAGTTCAACAACATTCATTGCGTTATTTACGTTGGTGAGCAGACACATTTTTCGAACATATGGAGTACTGGATTAGCAATATCCTTCAGAATGATTCAGATTGTGATTGGTCGTCCGTTGCACAATTAGGGTGCAGGCTTTATTCCTTGCCTTGTCGACTTTATTCCTTGCCTTGTCGACTTTATTCCTTGCTTTGTCGACTTTATCCAGCACCGTATGCCGTTATAACTATTAAGAGTAGTTAGACCAATTAAGCACAACTTTTTGAACTCGCTGACATTTCCTGAACCTTCTTCACCGTATTTTTAACCACAGTTACCCACAGGACTCCTCGCGTTCTAACCCTTCACTCCAAACTGTTAAAAGAATTATTAACAACATACAAAACAACAATGGCAACCGTATTGTAAGGCGCTTACCGCGATCCTTAGTTATGAAAGGTCGGCGTCAACTAAAAGGATTTGCGAAAGGGAATGATTAATGAGACAGAGGACTGACGGGGCTTTGCAACCCCTTTGTCGTGAAACGAATGGATGGCCGGCATTTTTTGTTGTTATTTTTATGTTAAAGGAATTTCTGGACTGGATTAAGGCGATAATTATGTTTAATTGTGGAGAGGGTTTCAGGTTTTTTTAGGGGCTCGTGGCTAAATGATAATAGCTGCACGGGTCGGAGTCAGGTTGCATGGGTGACCATCCATTACACATTGAGACCTCTCCGTGCCTCGGAAAGTACGTTAAGCTGTTGGTCCTGGCTGTCATTCGTAGATCTTTGACAGTCGCTACGGGTAGTCAGAAGTCCAAAAGTCAACCAGTCTTACCAAGGGGTACGGTGTTACCCAGTAACTGTGTTGTAGAAGTCATCTGACATCCTGAAAAGTCTGACAACACAGTCACTGTATTTTATACGAAACGACTGCCTATCTAAGCAGGCGCTTTATATAAAATACTGGTATCTGGTTAGACTGGAAGCTGACCCTAACAAATTTGGGAAAAGGCAGGCAGACTGATTATGGAGATTTTTTTAGTTTTGTCAGTATTTCGCTTATGTAGTGTTTCCGGTGTTTCATATGCCAAGAGTAGGTACGTTTTTCCATGAATCGTTGTTATGTAACTTTTGCATGCAAGTTATGGAAGTCAATTACCTTCAATAAAGGTTACCAACCTCGGTTTTCATGTCTAGATTTCTAAGTCAATACCCAACAATCGGGGTCAGAACTCTGCTAAGCAAATAAGTACGTTTAGGACCCTCCCTCGTCTAAATACTAACTTGGATACTTACGTTTAATTTTGATAGAGTTTTGTCTACCTTTACTTCTTATTTTCGAGGTCATGGTGCTTTTTAAATTTGTTGAGCCCAGTAGGTAGCTCATTAGATCCTCAAAAGTGCAGGTATACCTATAATAATAATACCTTAATTAACAATAAGCCTTACTAAGCTTATTGTTGCCAATTGTTTAATTAGCATATTGAACTATGGACCCTGTATAGTACCTTACGAACCAAAAAATGTAAGCGATTTGTTTAAGAGCCAGTAAAGTTTGTTGGAGTGCTATTTCGGATTCGGTTTATATAGAAATTTATTTCTCAAACAGAACATACATAGTTCACTAAGGGCAGGTTGTTTCACGTCCACTTGACGTACGCGTATACGTCAAAAATGGCACTACTTATCGTCAAACCAAAAAAGCGTTGTTTCAAGTTACAATTACAAAATTATGGCCTTGCTGTACGTCAAATAATAACGAGTATGTAACCGTTATTATTTGACGGACGTATGTTACGTTAACCAACCATTTGACACAACCGGCCCTTAAATACGAGAAACTTAACAAAAGATCTTAAGTAGGTAATATGAAATTGTCGTTTGATCTATCGAGTAGGTACATACAGTGAGTAATGATTTATTATTGTTCATTAGCCAAATACAACTTTAACCTATTTTTGAAAATGTTCACAAATAATAATAAATTTCAATATTTTCAATATTATCGAAGACCTTTCTTTGACAATCTTTATTTCAAGTTAATTGGCAGCTCTAAATTACACCTCTTCTCAAACAACGTGTATCTAAAGCCGTGTTTCGTGCGCGTGTTTTTTCAAAACATTACACAAAAGACCTTATACATACATAGGTAAACATTTGTATTTTTTTAAAAATATTTTTAGATTAGTGTCAACTATTCAAAAGACAATATAACCTCAAAACCTGTGTCAGTTGGAATTAAGCTTTCAAAATGCCAAATGCTAGATGTGCGCGGTGCGCGTAGTGGTTGAAAATGAAACCAACCCTTCCCTCTTCACCCGCGCGAGGAATGTTTTCCATGCAGCTCAGAAAACAAAAACATCGTGTTTCCAAACGAACATTACTGAATGTAACACATAACATGCTGAACAAAAACAGGCGCAGGAGACACAGCTTAACTCAATCTACAGACAATAGAATCATGTGTTCCATATCCGGAACCGAAACTCAACCTTGTTAGTTAGGTTGAGTTTCGGTTCCGGATGCGAGCATGGAGCGACAAACACACAGCGAATTATACTTAGTTAAATGTTAACCAATTCTCTGTTCCACAAGCTAAACGATAGTTGAAAATCTATTCACAAGTTGAAATAGGCCTAACAATTCCAACCTGACTGCAACTTTTGTACACGCAATTATAACCTCAAAAGCATAGTGGGAAGGCTTAGAATGGCCTGTACAAATTGATTGCTTGCCTTTTGTATGCGATGTACAAAAGTTGGTTTAATCAAAGCTCGAAGCTGGTTTAGATTCAACTGTTGCTAGCAGTTTTTTTTCAGTTTTAGTTGTAACTTCGAGTGGAGTTTGATCCGAGGTTTTATGGGGCAAGTTGTAAATCTAATTTTTAGTTGGAAATGTTGCAGTTGCTACGACAAAGTTCTGACTGAGTCTGTCCGTGAGCGACTATTAGCTAGTTTTCGATCTTAGTTTTTACAACGGTTTACATTGACTTTTTTCTATGATATTGAGTTTCTTTAGAAAATGTTTAGCATTGTTTCTTATTAAGCAAATGTTTCTTTATCCATTTTAATTATACAGGTTCAAATTAAATTAGCTAGCGAAACTCTACAGACTACAAAATTCTAAACACTACAAAATTTTTAAGATTTTTTTTGGGGTTCAACGACCGCTGTGTGTTTTGTAACTTGAAGTATGAGTTGAGAAAATCTGTTTTCTTTAGTTTTGTCTTGTTGAGATATCGATACCATCACGTCTGTGAAGTTTACGCAATAAAAAGCTGATTTTTAAACTAATATTTCAAGTGACTAAACTAACTGCGGTCGGTGACCCCATATTTTTTTTTTTCGAATTAATTTCTTTTTTGTTTTATCGTATTACTAGCTGCGCCCCGCGGTTTTAACCGCATAAGTTTCGACCCCTGGGAATATCGAGATAAAACAGTATCCTATATGTTTATTCCTGGTAATAAGCTATCTGGGTGCCAAAGTTCACCCAAATCCGTTCAGTACTTTTTGCGGGAAAGAGTAACAAACATCCATCCATCCATCCATTTTTTTTTTTGGGTGGGAAATCATCAAATGACCCCTCCCGCCCTGGGCGGAGCAGAAGGGAGTGTCAGACTTTTACTGACTAAAACCCACCCGTGTTCCTTCAGTTGCCTGTGCCAGGGGCCACGCTATCTCTTTCGAACAACCCGCAGCCCCGGCGGCATCGGCCCTAGCGGACCCCGTCAGTTCGTGCTGACATCTCTTTGAGGCGCGCGTGGAACACAACGCGCCGTCGACCCGGGCCTGGTCCTTACCAGGCGGCAAGCTGCCCATAGCTCGCCGCCCGCAAGCCGGCGCCTACGGAGGCCGGGAGTCGGCTGTTGACTCTCGTCTAGGGCGTCTCCTGCGGCGGCTAGGCGCGCGAGGGTGCAGCGATTGCCTCTCCCTCACGCGCTCCGCCTCCTCCTTCGCGAGCATTACTGCTTCGCAGAAGGAGGTGACTGCCTCCCACTCTCTCTCGCCCCGGATCATGGCTTGAACCAGGGCCGGACGCGAGAGATCGCCGCCGCCGATCGCCGCCACGAGGACACGGCGGGGCCCCGCCCAAGCCGGGCAGACCTCCACCGTATGCTCCACCGTGTCCTCCGGGCGATCCACACAGTGGTGACACCCTGGCATTTCCACCCGCTTTATCCTGAACAGGAACCTCCCGAAACAACCGTGTCCGGTGAGGACCTGCGTCAGGCGGAAGGTGAGGGCGCCGTGGCGCCTCTCTAGCCACTCCTCAAAGAGGGGACTTATCGCCGCAATTGTGGCGTGCCCATCGCTGGGTTGCGACAATCGCACTCTCCATGCCGCTATGAGATCCCGCCGGAGCTCTGTCCGCTGTGCCGTGATTTCTCGCGGCAGCGGAGTAACGCCCCGGCGTTTTGCCTCCTCTCATCCATCCATCCATCCTTACAAACTTTCGCATTTATAATATTAGTAGGATAGTAGAAAGATATCGATACCCATCCGCACAAGTACGCGGAGTTTCGCTTGCTAATTTAATTTGAACCTAAATTTTCAAAATTCTTAAAATTATGTTTATGTATTAGCAGTTATTAATTTATAATATAATATTGTAAAAAATTACACACAAAACAAAGAATTAGTATTGCTATTCAATGTGGCAATGCTGCCAGTCTTCTGGGTACGTTTCCGAATGACAGTGATGCGGACGAGTACTTCGACGCCTAAATGTCCTTTTGTTTATGTATTTATTTGTATAGTTAGTCATTTAATTTAGTACCTAGTGTGTCCTATTTTTTCTGTGTTTCTGTTTTTCATTGTCTGTTTATATATGTGTGTACATAAATGGTTAAATAAATAAATAAAAAGTTAGTTATCTAAGCTTTAGCTTATATACAATATTATATTATTATACGATCATCACCACCATCATCTGCCTAGCCTTTTCCCAACTATGTTGGGGTCGGCTTCCAGTCTAACCGGGTGCAGCTGAATACCAGTATTTTAATAAAATAAATATATATATATAGGTAGTATAGTATTATAGTATAGTGTAATAGGATTAACGATTCTGAAAAAAATACTAAGTAAGTAGGTACATATAAAAAAATATTTTAAAAATACTACATTTGGGTAAAAATAACGATAATTACAAATATTGTTCAGGTTCTCAGTAAAGATCGCGCCTATATTCCCTGAAAAGTAAAATGAGCAACCAGTTTATTGAATAACTAGAAAACAAATCGATATGTTGCCCCTGTGCCATTTTATACCAATTCCTTTGAAACAGAACAAAGCTATAACTATATTTGTAAAATAATTTTCCTTTGTTTCCATCCCACTGTTAGGCAAAAGCTTGCTCTCTTGATTTCCAGATATATTGATCTGATTTACTTTACCAGCTTCAATCTGAATTAATTCATCTTCTTCGTGGTCTGCGAAAACACCGAATCATACTACTAGTTATTTATATACTGCTTCAGGGTTTTAGACAAAAGCATTCAGCATTTATCCTGTGTTCGCATTTTAACTTCCAAACATGTGTTTATGTGTTATGTGTTTTTGGAAAACCACTTTAAAACCAACACACATAGTTTGCGCTACAACTTCAAACTTATTATGAATCTTTCAATAGTAATTCTTCTCATTCTGATGTTAACTTAATTTACACTTTTATAAACAAAAAAACATCTAACGAAAATATGGTTATTTTCAATAGATGTTTTTTCACTTAAGCAAATATCAACTCATAACAATTCAAGAATTCATACCAATGAAATCTTTGCTTTGAAAGCGTTCCTATCTTCAAGGGAGTAGTAGTTTTTACTTGAAGGACACCAGAGGGCCACAGGGACATTCTATCAGCGAAAACGATGATGGAATGTCAAAAATGTATGGGACTGACATAAGCTACCGAAAAGCTTATGTCAATCCTGTTGAAAGTCGTTGTAGAACCAGCAAAAGCTTTAACAGCAATTGTCACTTGTTTTGTCCCTTATGGATCATTTTAACGACAAAAAACAACTCTATTTCGTCATTTCATGATCTTTGAAAATTAGAAAAAAATCGCGTCTTTTAGAAAGACTTTATCTTTTTCTAATTTTATATTCCCACTAGATTTCTGCCCGGGATTTCGGCCGCGTCATTGTACCGCCGACCTTTTTTTTCCGTGGGGAAATCCTCATAGACACCCCGCCGTCTAAGGAGAACGGAGGGTTATATCGGACTCCTGCCGGTTCCTTCAACTACCATAAGTTGGAGGCCCGGGAGATACATGCACGGACGCCAGCAGGTCAAGCTATCCGAAACTGTCAAATTATCCCAATCAAGCTGGAACCTTAATGCTTTAGCGATAAAGTTGAAAATCTATTAAAGAAATTTGACAGGTTGTAGTAGCTTGATGTGCTGCCGTCTGTACATTCGCCGCACACTCGAGCTACCCAGTCGCATCGCATCGCCTGCCCAGCCTATTACTTCGTTTGCGCCTAGCGTACATTCTTACTTTTTTCTCATTCATAAGCAGCCTAACTGCTGAGACCCAGTGCGGGTTGGTAGATATCACATGTCTTCGAGTTTTTGGTTCTAAGACATGCCGGTTTCCTCACAATGTTTTCCTTCACCGTTTTGAGAGCAGTGGTGATGAAATACTTTATTCAAAGTAAAGCGCCTGTCAGGGTTCGAACCTACGACCTACAACTCGTAAATCGCAGCCGTTACCACTGGGCCACCGCAGCTCTCTTTGCTCTCTCTTTGAAATGACCCCTTCAAATGACCCCTCCCGCCCTGGGCGGAGCAGAAGGGAGTGTCAGACTTTTACTGACTAAAACCCACCCGTGTTCCTTCAGTTGCCTGTGCCAGGGGCCACGCTATCTCTTTCGAACAACCCGCAGCCCCGGCGGCATCGGCCCTAGCGGACCCCGTCAGTTCGTGCTGACATCTCTTTGAGGCGCGCGTGGAACACAACGCGCCGTCGACCCGGGCCTGGTCCTTACCAGGCGGCAAGCTGCCCATAGCTCGCCGCCCGCAAGCCGGCGCCTACGGAGGCCGGGAGTCGGCTGTTGACTCTCGTCTAGGGCGTCTCCTGCGGCGGCTAGGCGCGCGAGGGTGCAGCGATTGCCTCTCCCTCACGCGCTCCGCCTCCTCCTTCGCGAGCATTACTGCTTCGCAGAAGGAGGTGACTGCCTCCCACTCTCTCTCGCCCCGGATCATGGCTTGAACCAGGGCCGGACGCGAGAGATCGCCGCCGCCGATCGCCGCCACGAGGACACGGCGGGGCCCCGCCCAAGCCGGGCAGACCTCCACCGTATGCTCCACCGTGTCCTCCGGGCGATCCACACAGTGGTGACACCCTGGCATTTCCACCCGCTTTATCCTGAACAGGAACCTCCCGAAACAACCGTGTCCGGTGAGGACCTGCGTCAGGCGGAAGGTGAGGGCGCCGTGGCGCCTCTCTAGCCACTCCTCAAAGAGGGGACTTATCGCCGCAATTGTGGCGTGCCCATCGCTGGGTTGCGACAATCGCACTCTCCATGCCGCTATGAGATCCCGCCGGAGCTCTGTCCGCTGTGCCGTGATTTCTCGCGGCAGCGGAGTAACGCCCCGGCGTTTTGCCTCCTCTCATCCATCCATCCATCCTTACAAACTTTCGCATTTATAATATTAGTAGGATAGTAGAAAGATATCGATACCCATCCGCACAAGTACGCGGAGTTTCGCTTGCTAATTTAATTTGAACCTAAATTTTCAAAATTCTTAAAATTATGTTTATGTATTAGCAGTTATTAATTTATAATATAATATTGTAAAAAATTACACACAAAACAAAGAATTAGTATTGCTATTCAATGTGGCAATGCTGCCAGTCTTCTGGGTACGTTTCCGAATGACAGTGATGCGGACGAGTACTTCGACGCCTAAATGTCCTTTTGTTTATGTATTTATTTGTATAGTTAGTCATTTAATTTAGTACCTAGTGTGTCCTATTTTTTCTGTGTTTCTGTTTTTCATTGTCTGTTTATATATGTGTGTACATAAATGGTTAAATAAATAAATAAAAAGTTAGTTATCTAAGCTTTAGCTTATATACAATATTATATTATTATACGATCATCACCACCATCATCTGCCTAGCCTTTTCCCAACTATGTTGGGGTCGGCTTCCAGTCTAACCGGGTGCAGCTGAATACCAGTATTTTAATAAAATAAATATATATATATAGGTAGTATAGTATTATAGTATAGTGTAATAGGATTAACGATTCTGAAAAAAATACTAAGTAAGTAGGTACATATAAAAAAATATTTTAAAAATACTACATTTGGGTAAAAATAACGATAATTACAAATATTGTTCAGGTTCTCAGTAAAGATCGCGCCTATATTCCCTGAAAAGTAAAATGAGCAACCAGTTTATTGAATAACTAGAAAACAAATCGATATGTTGCCCCTGTGCCATTTTATACCAATTCCTTTGAAACAGAACAAAGCTATAACTATATTTGTAAAATAATTTTCCTTTGTTTCCATCCCACTGTTAGGCAAAAGCTTGCTCTCTTGATTTCCAGATATATTGATCTGATTTACTTTACCAGCTTCAATCTGAATTAATTCATCTTCTTCGTGGTCTGCGAAAACACCGAATCATACTACTAGTTATTTATATACTGCTTCAGGGTTTTAGACAAAAGCATTCAGCATTTATCCTGTGTTCGCATTTTAACTTCCAAACATGTGTTTATGTGTTATGTGTTTTTGGAAAACCACTTTAAAACCAACACACATAGTTTGCGCTACAACTTCAAACTTATTATGAATCTTTCAATAGTAATTCTTCTCATTCTGATGTTAACTTAATTTACACTTTTATAAACAAAAAAACATCTAACGAAAATATGGTTATTTTCAATAGATGTTTTTTCACTTAAGCAAATATCAACTCATAACAATTCAAGAATTCATACCAATGAAATCTTTGCTTTGAAAGCGTTCCTATCTTCAAGGGAGTAGTAGTTTTTACTTGAAGGACACCAGAGGGCCACAGGGACATTCTATCAGCGAAAACGATGATGGAATGTCAAAAATGTATGGGACTGACATAAGCTACCGAAAAGCTTATGTCAATCCTGTTGAAAGTCGTTGTAGAACCAGCAAAAGCTTTAACAGCAATTGTCACTTGTTTTGTCCCTTATGGATCATTTTAACGACAAAAAACAACTCTATTTCGTCATTTCATGATCTTTGAAAATTAGAAAAAAATCGCGTCTTTTAGAAAGACTTTATCTTTTTCTAATTTTATATTCCCACTAGATTTCTGCCCGGGATTTCGGCCGCGTCATTGTACCGCCGACCTTTTTTTTCCGTGGGGAAATCCTCATAGACACCCCGCCGTCTAAGGAGAACGGAGGGTTATATCGGACTCCTGCCGGTTCCTTCAACTACCATAAGTTGGAGGCCCGGGAGATACATGCACGGACGCCAGCAGGTCAAGCTATCCAATTATCCCAATCAAGCTGGAACCTTAATGCTTTAGCGATAAAGTTGAAAATCTATTAAAGAAATTTGACAGGTTGTAGTAGCTTGATGTGCTGCCGTCTGTACATTCGCCGCACACTCGAGCTACCCAGTCGCATCGCATCGCCTGCCCAGCCTATTACTTCGTTTGCGCCTAGCGTACATTCTTACTTTTTTCTCATTCATAAGCAGCCTAACTGCTGAGACCCAGTGCGGGTTGGTAGATATCACATGTCTTCGAGTTTTTGGTTCTAAGACATGCCGGTTTCCTCACAATGTTTTCCTTCACCGTTTTGAGAGCAGTGGTGATGAAATACTTTATTCAAAGTAAAGCGCCTGTCAGGGTTCGAACCTACGACCTACAACTCGTAAATCGCAGCCGTTACCACTGGGCCACCGCAGCTCTCTTTGCTCTCTCTTTGATGTTAAATAGCCTATAGACTTCCTCAACAATGGGCTATCAAGTGCAAAACCGACTGGTATTTCCAGAAATAACCGCGGTCAACCAAAGAAACAAACAAACTTTCCATCTTTATAATTAGTATGTAGATAGACAAACACAAGAAAGAGAGATAGACAATAGAGAGAGATAGATTACAATTTCTCAGTAGTTACAAAAAAATCCACTTCAGCATTATCATCATTAGCAGCAAAAACAACATCCGATTCCTAGTAAACTCACACAAAGACAAACCGAAGGCCTAAACACTTATTTATAGTATCAGCGACAATTCTAGGCTTTCAGGTGAAGGAGACGTGACGTAGTGAACTGGCACCATAGATGAAATATTCAGCAACCACCCGCAGTAACTGTGTCACCGGTATGACCTGACACTGACGTGTGACGTAGGCTTGTAAAAAACATATTGAAAAGGGGACATTTGTGACGTCATTATATTTTGTTGACGTGCTGGGTTTTGCGTCATGACGTGTTTTTGATGTTGATCAGCTGTTTTGTGTAAGTAGACGTGTGCGAATACCTTAAAATCTATATGTATTTATAAGTTAAAGTCGCTTTTCGTGTTTTTCTGTTTTCTCCCCCGCGTAGAAACATTTCGTAGGTTATCAAAAATAAATCTCCTGTTTCATAGAAAAGTGCAATACTTATGCGGTCAAAACGTATGGAACAACAATTTTTTTTTATAACCGACGAAAAATTTCTTCGCTGGGGGTGTAGAATCGTATGCCGAATTTACAGTTTGCGCAATGGTTATGATATTTTCTGTATACAATTATCAGAGTAAAAAATATGTTTGCAAATTGCGCTACTCAATAAAAACTATACGTACACGTAAAGCACGTATTTCCGTACCATACTTACCTTATATTATTAATAATACTATTTATTTATTTGCATAAATATTAGGGGTTAAAGTATGAAATGGCCGATTTGTACCGAAAAATTGAAATTTGTTCTTTTTTTAATCTAACATAATTATTTATTTAATTAAAACAATTACCATTATTGTCTATACATTGCTGCCATCTAATAGGAAGGTCATTTATGCCCTTGCGATAGAACTCTCGTGATCTAGATTCGACAAACTGTGTGAAAGCATTTTGTACTGCCTCCTGAGAAGAAAACTTTTTATCACGTAGAAAATTGTCCAAATCACGAAAAAAAATGGTAGTCCGTTGGAGCAAGGTCTGGCGAATATGGAGGGTGACGAATGGTTTCTAATTACAGTTCCTGTAGAGTTAAAACGGTTTCTCGTGCTGTATGAGGTCTCGCGTTATCATGGAGCAATAATGGTGAAGATCATGAGAATTCATGAGTCGGGCTGTTTCACTGCTAGTTTTGTTATCATTGTGCGGTGCGTTCATTAGCAGTCCCCTCTCCAAACGCAACATTGATATTGTGAGCTGTTTCTGCCGCGTTAGTTCCGCATCGGAACTCGTATTAAAAAATAACTCGATTTTTCGAAGTATCCATCTTTCTTGTCTAAGCTGAATAAAAAAATAACTGCAAGTCGATTATCGAATGTTGCACACTTTTTAAAAGAAGAACTTCATAGGTACCATGTGAAAAAAGTTTCACTCAGAAATCTCAAACCGTGAAGGTTCTATGTCAATTCGAAGTACCTATTACAATAAAACGGCAATTTCATACTTTAACCCCTATTATGTGTGTACCTACACAAATTATTATTCATGTGTGTAGGATGACAATAATAAATTAGAACTACATGTTTGCCATTTGACATGGCGTGCAAATATTAAGAGTAATAAAAATTTGCAGTATGTATTCACTACATGAATCCATGTACCATGATCTTGCAACTTATCGACTTGTTCCGAAAAGGTTGCAGACGATAGGTAGAGGTCAATCGTTCCCCATGGGACACGTCCCTTCTCGGAAGAAGGGACTACTTATTCGATTAGACTTCCTTTAGGTAAAACAGGCTACCCCCAATAAGCCTTTAAAATTCTAGAATGTTAAGGAGGTGGCCTAGGCATTAATCATGCATGCCTGCATATCCAGCCCAGTGCGGGTTGGTAGATGTCACATGTCTTCGTTTAATTTTTGTTTCTAGGACATGCCGGTTTCCTCACGATGTTTTCCTTCACCGTTTTGAGAGCAGTGGTGATTAAATATTTTATACAAAGTAAAGCGCCTGTCCTGGTTCGAACCTACGACCTACAACTCGTAAGTTGCAGCTGTTATCACTGGACCACCGCTGCTCTCCGAAGCATTATCCAATTTAGTTTTTTTATTCGTTTTAAAATTTTATCCAGTATTATACAGGCTGATTTTTTAAAGACCAGCCAAATTTAAGGATGTGGTGGATGTGGACAGACCATCGTATCGTAATCGCGAATAAAAATTCAGCCGTCCCATACATTTAGGTCGAGTAGGTATTATGGGACGCTTGATAAAATTTTCGCGATTACGCTATTTGTCCCATGGAGAAAGTTGTTCAGTTTGATGGTCTGTACCACATCCTTAAATTTGGCTGGTCTTTAAAAAATCAGCCTGTATATTCATTAATTCTAGTTTTTTCTGCTTTGTGTGAGGAGAAACTTGCAGATATAATTATTAATCTGTTAAATACAATGATAATAAATAAGATACTTAATTATTAGTAAGTCGGTAATAAATATCTACTTAATAAAACCATTAATTCACTGACAGACAATGAACAGCATAAACCGCTCGCGCTGTCTAGAAGCTTGATATTTGCTTAAGAATTCATACAACGTAGTTGAGCCAAGATTAAGGAAGGATTTTTGAAAGTTCATTCCCTAGAAGGGTTAAAAAGGGGATGTAAATTTGTATAGAAGTCCGCCATTTTTTACGATGCGAAATCCCATCGGGCAGACGGGTCGTTATAAGAAAGCCCTACAACTTAAAAAAAGCTTTGTAATTTATTATTGGTCGTGGTAGTCTTATTTTCCGTAACACAGTCTTTTGGGTAATAAGCGTTAGTCCGCTTGCATAACAGTTAAACAATAAAATAAATTATGCAACAAAAGCATTTGGAGACTTAAGCCTATCTATGTAAATTAAACTTTGCTGCGGCTTATTAACATGTTTCGAAAAGGAAAGTGAGTTTTCTAGTTGTTTTCTACGAATACCTAGACTAGGCAAATTCTCAACATTTCTTTTGTATTAAGGGGGAAGCGGCAGGACAGTCCCCGAAATTCAAATTTTCTTACGTTTTTTGTAATTCGTCAAAATCATCAATATAAATAACCCTTTAAGTTTATATAATCCTATAGATTGATATTTCATGAAATAATCTTTCAATCTTAATAATATAATTCTTCTGTACGTGTGTTTGTCACGTAACTCCTAGTAAACGGCTGGACCGATTTGGATGAAATTTTCTGTGCTTATTTCAATGGGTTCCTGGATGGTTTGAAAAGACAATTGGACCCGGCAGGTGGCGCTGCTTTTCCGGGCAGGACGACGTCTGCCGGGTCCGCTAGTAGGATTATATGAACTTAGAGGGTTGAATCGATGATTTTAATTATTATAATTCCGTAAATTCAAATTTGTTACGCTCGCTAATCATATTTTAATCAACATTCAACTTGACCTGCAAATTGCAAAAAAACAAGAAAATTTTGAATTTTGTGGGCTACCTGGCGCGTCCTAGTAATAAGTATTCTTTCGACTTCCAAGAAACGTCAACATAAAAATATAATTCATTTGTGTTTATGGATAATGTCGTGACTCATGCTGATAAATATTAAAAAACCAAAATAATAATACTTTACAACTATGTGCGCGAAGGGCCTACCACGAACGCACGACCTAGCCGTAACGTAAATTCGAACGATTTTTAAATCCAAAAACACCATCCAAAGCACTTCACTTAGGTTAAATTTTTTGCGATAACCATATAACTAAGAAAAAATTGTGCGCGAAACCAGTATTTTCAATGCCCAAAGACGAAGACATAGAGGTATCAATCAATTGTCTCTGTTATACATATTTCATAGAGCAAAGCAACTCATAGTAAACATGACATGAGTGACGTGTGACATGACACACGTGATAGATGCACTATTCAGATAGCGACGAACTTGCATTTTATACTGTGCGTTATTATTTACGAAAGCAATTTATATGACACAACTTTTTAGGGTTCCGTACCTCGAAAGGAAAAAACGGAACCCTTATAGGATCACTTTGTTGTCCGTCCGTCCGTCCATCTGTCCATCTGTCTGTCTGTCAAGACCCCTTTTCTCAGGAACGCGTGGAGGTATCAACCTGGAATATTATATCAAATACTCAAGTCTACTGACCCTTGGAGCTGTGAAAAAATCAAACTTCTAATCCAACGCATCCAAAAGATACAGCCTTTAATGCCGCAAATTTCCGCAAATTTTCGACACTCGCAAGGGAATCAAAACCTACAGGGTACTTCCCGTGAACTCAGAATCTTGAAATTTGGTACGAAGTAACGTCTTATAGCACAGATAAAGGAAAAATTGCGAAAACCGTAAATTTTTAGTTACATACCTACAAATTTGTACGGAACCCTCGGTGCGCGAGTCCGACTCGCACTTGTTTTGATTTCTTTCTCATATTACCTAACCTAACGTTAAAATGTATGTAAAAAAATAACACACAACCAATGACGTGTAACTTTAATTTCTGTCTAATATAGCACAGATTACATATTCTGTCTCTACGTAGAGACAAAACAAACGAGCAAACGTGACAAGCAAACGTGTGACGTGTTTGTAGAGACGGCTGACGAGACGAGCTGACGTTTAATTTATGTGTTTCGGTATTACTCTAGTTTTCTCTGCAACAATGCTGTAACACGATAAAGAGAATGCTAGTGAAATAGGAATGAAGACAATGGGTTGATACCACAAAATAACTGTAGTTTATGTCTCGTAAGTTCAACAGTTATCATTATTAAATTAAAATAAATTTTGCACACTACTTCAACCAGACACTACCTAATTAGCATATTCAGCCTATACTGTTCCCATTGTTGGGACACAGGCCTCTTCTCGGCAAGAGGCAGTAGGCCGTAATCCACCACACGGATCCAGTGCGGGTTGGTAGGTGTCACATGTCTGCAAAGTTTTGGTTCTAGGTTTTTGGTTAAGGTTTTACCCCTGAGCCACCAGTGCTCACACTACCTAATTAAGAACATAAAAAAACCCTACTTACGAGTAGCTGTCAATGGGAAACGTGTTTAAAAATAATAGCAATGCATCATTTATGTGGTAAAATACAATATTCATTTCTACTCTCTCTCTGTCTTACGAATTTTCGATCAGGTCACGTGTCCTGACGCGAGCTCCGTGTTACGAATTTTCGATCAGGTCACGTGTCCTGACGCGAGTTTAACATTTTATACCCATCACAACAAAAGTACACAACGCCGCTAAAGAAGTTTTCACTTTAAAAAAAAAATATGTCGATGCACTTTTCCTATTTCTCTATTGATCTTGCTTACATACACACATACATAAAGTTACGCTTTCTTTGCGTCTGCACAGGTAACTTGAGCTTCTACATGTTACAGTCTAAAGACTGATACGTACAGCTACAGATTACTCAGGTTATCAGTGATGGAGGATCAAAGCTTGAAGTAAACCAACAATCGTGAGAAGTGAAGTGTTTACAGAGACTATGAATGACGTGCCAGTAGAGACGCAGTATCAGTTCAAGAGAGAATTTTATAGGTAATTGTGAGTGATTTTTACGACTTGACAAAATATCAAGATTTCTGTACTTTATGTAAGTTTAATATGAATAATTATTCACCCAATTTTTTTTTTAATTATGGTGCACCCTCACGCAATTGTGTTGCGCAATTGACAAGAACAACACGGTCACACAGACAAACGGATATTTATGTGGGTACCGTATTAAGAAGATGCGAAAATAAGCAGTCCTTTTTACTTGCTTTTTCGTATTTTCACGAACGAAAACATTGCTAAAGCCGTGATTAAAAATAGCAAGGTAGTACGGTTCACTGCACAGGATGCGCCAGACGTACGTCTGTATACGTACACTACGATATCGCCGCTCGTGGGAGCCACGGTCAATGAAATGAGAATATTTTCTTTGGTTTATGTGCTTTTAATGAACTTTCCTAGAACAATTTTTGCAAGTCATTTAGTCGACCCCTTCATAAATATCTAATAGCCATGCTTCTTTTCACACGCATTTACATATGAAAGAAAGGAAAGTAATGATTCGCCGAATGGATAAAAATGGATCAATATACTAGGTATATTGATCTCTATCTACATAAGAGTAAAATGACTTTTCTTTTGTTTTGAAATGTTTATCAATCATTTTCTTATGCAAATCTAATAAAATTGCAAGAAGGTGTTGGTTTTTGAATGGACCTGCTTTTAACCTCGATCTCGGCTGATGGAAAACGATGGATGAGGTCTATGATTTTTTTTTTTGTTTTTTTTTTTGGGTTAAATGTGAAAGGAAACACAGACACTGGCAGAGAGTGCGCTTAATAAATGTGGACGAGTAACGCTGAGTCCGACTGGTCTTGATGTCAACCAAGTGCGGACCCTGCAGTACTTCTGGTAGTCCTCTAGTAAAAGGGGTCTGGTGAGATCAGGTTGTGGAGCTCCCGGCACATTTTCCGAAGTACTAGGCACCTACATATATTTGGATCGATAGTCTAAGTCTGTCAGAAAACCCCTTTTGAATTTTGCCAAGAGTATGCATATTTTTGCACGTGACTGTATACCGACGAATTTACAGGGTAGTCTTTGTAGCCATAGCTTAATTTATGTTGGCGACATAACCTAATTTTGGCATACATAACTTAATTTATGTCGGCGACGAGACATCACGATATTTTGCATACATATTGAAATATTTCCACTATGTAAACATTTACCGGCTTACAGATTTATACCCCTTTATTCATAAGTAAAAGTAATATTAGTAAAGTAGGTAGTTATTATTTGTAAATGTATTAGAAGTAAGTAATACTAGTTTTTTACGTTTTTCATAGTTTTAAATTGTATATGTTAATTTTAAGACCACGCTATCGGATTAGGTACAACCTATAATGGTAGTAATTGGAGACTTTTAATAAATAAATATTAAGTTTCTTAAAGTTAAGTAGTGATATTGCGCTTTTAACTTATTTTTAATAACAATTTATAACAATTTTTAAAACAATTTATAAGATAACACTAAAATAACAAAATTATATCCTAAATTAACTAAAACTATTTACAAATTAAAATATAGGGTCGAAACATTCATCTGCATCGCTGTCGACTGGTAATGTACCCAAGACACTGGCGGCATTGCCACGTTGTATGGCAATGTTTAGCCTCTGGCCAAGGTAAAAGCCAGCCCTTGGGTCATGGGAAGTGTCAACCAGGCGTTTCGAAATTTCCTTAAAAAGACCAAGCGCATTCGGACCCCACGGCTCGAGGGTTTCAACCCCAAACGGCTCGAAAATATAATTATCAACAAGGTTTACGCCGCTTGTGGTTTTCCGCAGCCACAGCAGCAGCACCAGCGCAGCACGCCGACTCTGGAAGATGGGATGGCGCAAGAGTATCGACACAAGTTGCATCCCACACTAAAGGCCAACCCACCTTCAATGGAAATAAAGTAATGCCGTCCGGTCTCTTGCCATCGTTTCGTGATTAGCAACTGCTTAACCACACATTTGTGACGTTTAAACGTCACTTAACTTTAATCATCGTTTATAAATAAACCCCTGAATGTCGGGATGGCGTGGAGGTAACAGGCGGATTCTCAAGCGCAAAGATTTCGGTTTAAAACCTGGCAAGTACCAGAGTCACAACAATTCTTACAGAGTTAATTTTGGATTAGCAAGCAAGCGTGTTTACCAATAGGTCCGGTGCCTCCTTGGTTTGAAAAGAGGCTCCAGGTAACCAAACCACCATTAGCTTGGGTTAGATTTATTTTTTTAGGAATCCAGCGGAGTTAGACATTTTGTATACGACACAGTTTCTTTACGGTACGACAAATAAACCGCGCCGTAGGAAAAGCGTGTCTGTCAACAAGCTTCCATAGTGATACATATAACACTGAAGAACCGTGTCTACACACGGCGAAAAACTCTAGTTTTCACGGCAATAAAGCGAATGTGGACAAAAGGCATAAGGATCCTCCTCGCGATTTGTGCCGTGTCCAAGACTACTGCTTTTGTATGCCTTGACCCAGCTTTTATATTAGTTTTTTACAAACAATCTTCAAACCTAACCTAGTTTGATCCAAAAGTGTCTGACACAAGTGTAAACAAACCCAATTCAGGTTAAATTCTTGAACAATCTTTCACAAAAGGGAATTATTAACACATTCATCTGTATTTAGAAGGTTGCAACTTTATATCTTATCACTTTCTCCAACAATTGTTGTTTGAATAACATTATTAAATTGAAAAATCATCAAAGAAAATTAAGGTTATAAAATTTTACTCAGTTGTCAAATGAAAAATATCTTTTAGGTGATTTAAAATTGAAATTTTGGGTTTAACACTTCTCATAATCAAATCAAAGCCCTGAATTTGTTAGAGGCACTACACAAATTGGCATCCACATTACCACTGTACGTTTTCTGATGCATTTGTTTACATTTTCGTCAGATATTTTTGGAACGGACCGTAGTAATCCTTTTATACGCTACACCAACGTAAGAAACAAAATAATGTATTTTAATTCAGCCCAAGGCTTCTCATCTCGCCCAATGAATTGCAGCGGCGACCTTATTACTTCACACCGCAATTTACTCCGAGATCTTATTAACAAAGTGCATTTACTGGGACCACAGACTAACAGACATCTTCGTCCATGGTAGGTAAAAATAGATCATCGTCATATGCTTAACCTTTCCTGAATTTCTCGGGGTTGACTTTCAGTCTAACTGAATGCATCATCATCAACATCATCCACAGCCCGTCTTCACCCACTGCTGGGTGGGACAGGCTTCTCTTTTCTTGTGCCAATACGCTCCTGTGCCAGGCTCATCCAGGTTTTGCCCGCGATGGCAACAATGTCGTCTAACTGGTGCAGGAAGGTAGAAATAGATTCCAGCTTGTATTCACTTATGTAGCGTGAATTTAGGCCTCTTTTCCAGCAACGAATGAGAGAGAATCTAAAACCGCCTGTTTCTGATTTTCACGTGACTTTTTTTTTTAACGTTTATTTGGCCATCAACCATCATCAATCAGTTTTTAGACCCACGGTCTATTTCAGTATTTATTTCTCCCATGCACTCTTTATTTTCTCAATTCATTGTATAAATAAAACACAACCCGAACCCGTTTCAGAGCCACCCGTTTCAGTGACCCTGCTAGACAAATAGCGACAAATGAAACACCCCATTTTAAAAGGTCATATAACTCGTACAACAGCACATTGTATAGCTCGTTCTAAAAGGTCGTACAGCACAGTTGTTCAGGGTCTGACAATACAATAATTTGTGGCGGACAGTCGGAATGTCCGCGGCTTTGGCGCGGTGCGGCATGGCCGGCGGATGCGGGGAGTGACGTCATCGCTTCCCTTCCCTTGGCCGCTACAGCCTAAACACTAGGCGGGGTAAAGAGTCCGCATTGTCTCTTATTGCGTAAAGCAATAAATAATATGTGTGACGGAGACAAATATGTTTTATCGTTTGTGTTATTTATCTTGCATAATAATGAAGAACAGCTTGCTATAAATATTGCTAGCGAATAGTAATGAAAAACACTCTTTACACATACCTTTAAAGTGGGTTAACAAGCAATAAGAACTGTAAAAAATATGCAGGTACCTCCTCTACGATTAGACTATACAAAGAGCCATCGTCAACAAATTTAAGAGATAATATATCTAACAACAACCCGCACTGGGCCCACGTGGTGGATTACGGCGCACTCCCTCTCACCGAGAGGAGACGTGTGTCCCAGCAGTGGGAGCATTATATGCTAACGTTATATTCTTCCAAGTAAAGTTGACAAAGTAAATAAGCACCTGTCAGAACACAACATACTTAAATTGTTCTAAACACAAACCCAACGTACATACATGGAAAATTCTAACTTTCAAACTCAATTACTGTAACAAAATTCCTTTCAAAGTCTACCTCGTTATTTGAAAGCTTTTGTATCAAAGAAATTCGCGCATGTCAATTTTATACACGTAGTTGCACACGTTTCAAAGATATTTAATATTGTCGTGAACATGGCGTTTCGCGAAATTTCCGTTCCGTTGAGTTCCCGTCAAAATAAACCTGTTCAAGACAGGAGAGAGACAAAAGAATCGGAGTGTCTTGGTGACAGAGAAGTTAGGCTCTTCGACTATGTAAATGGTTTTGATACTTTTGTGAAGGACGACTGTTTTTCTTTGTAAGGTCAGAGTGGTGGTATTTTACTTCTGGCTTACCCTGGGCAGTTACTTTCACTACGAATCTGCTGGCTAAATATAATGACAAAATCATGAGCTGTTCTGACTCTATAGAAACATAACCTTTAAATTGCGGGGTAATTGCGTAACACTCTATTAGTAGCAATGGTTTTCATTTTGACAGTTCAATAACATTCATTGCGTTATTAACGTTGTTGAGCAGACACATTTTTCGATGATATGAAGCAATGGATTAGCAGTTTCCTTCAACATGATTCAGATTGAGATTGTTAGTACGCAATTAGGGTGTTTATCTTTACATACCGTGTGGTGGGACCCTGACGATCTTCTATACAGGTATCCCTAGTAGTGCAGACACCAGTCTCTCACAAACTAGTGTGGCATAGTTTTTAGGCTTGTCTAAATTAATATGATGCCATGCCATTGTTTGTGAAGAGAAATTAAATTGTATATCACGCCGAAGAAATTAAGAAGTCATGAAAGGTTTCTTTCATTGAATAGAATGTGATTATCATTGCTAAGAGGTGTAACATTTTCCATTTTTCAAGGTATTCTAAGGTTCTTATCAGTTTATTATTTTTACCTGTTTCCAAGTATTATATATATTATATTATACTTATTGCTATTTCACCTCGTTGAATTCTTACAATATAAAGATAAAAAGGAGAAACAAAAGAATCGTAATCTTTCAGCCTTCGCCACCTTGCTTATATATTATCGACACAACATTTTTTTCAAAGAGAGAAACATTTTTAACCATTCAGTTCCGTTTTGTTTGTGTATTTCAGCTCTATCTTCTCCTTTTTGGTCTAAGTTTTATTATTTTGCCATGTAGTATTTACAGAAGTCTTCTTATCCGGAGAATAAACTTTGAATTTTTGACAGTTTTTCCATACCTAAACTGTCAGACGTCAATTTTATTCCACGGATAAAAGATATCTGAGTTTGGTAAAATCAGCCGTAAATGACGCGCGCTTATCTTGTGGTAAACTGGTAACTAAGTGTACAAATACCCTATGAATGTGTGTATAAGCGCAAGAACTCTCGTTACCGTCCGAGACAGTGGCAAACTCGGTATTCTTTTTTCACAATTGTGTGTGCTTGTGTGCGTTATGTGCTGACGCTATTCGTCTTCACGCACACATTCACAGCGTATTTGCACACTTGGTTACCCCAAGTAAAGCGCGTGTCGCTTCGTGAGATAAAAATACTATCCCTACCTCCAACAATATAATCAGCATTCTGATTATATTGTTGGAGGTAGTATTAAAGATGGGGTTATCAACCTTCCACCACAGGTTTTCTTCATAAAACCGACATCCGTTCTTCCAACGTGTCCCAATTTCTAATAAAAGCATGTTTGGCTTGTCTGATTATACTTACGATCTTATTTGTCTCCCCAGCATTATCCTACCTTAAACAATAACATGTTTACTTACTAGCCTGTAATAGTATATCAGGTTTCCCTTTCAATATCTTGTGTACCAATAATGAGGATAACATTACTAGATAATGGACGAGTGGGATGCTATACTCGTACATATACATAGCTAGGAAGTATATGCGTATAGCTGTTTATGTCTCATCTTAGAAGGCTCTTCGTATTATTAGCGAAGTCATTTTATGTTGAATAGAATCCACCAATGGATTTGCAATACGTGATACATATATAGAGGCATGAGGAACAGGGTATAAAGTTCACTCATCCTCCCTTTTCTATCATCCGACCAGATGATTGTCGTGCCTGGTGGGCAGGAGCCCGACGATGGGTGCCAGGGCGTTGTATATATGCAAGTTGCGAGGTAAACTCTGCTTGCGCGATGCAGGACTTTGTGTGACGTCAGGTTGATGCGTAGTTCTCATGTGGCGATGTAGATGCCGCCACACATAGATATAGCAGACCTGCGACAGGAGAGTGGGATGAGATCATCTCACTCTCCTGTCGCAGGTCTGCTGGAAGACTGAAAAAGCAGTCCTTTGTGCTCTTTTATGTCATTTATTTTTCTTTATAAAGTGTTTTTGTGTAGATAATCAGCCTATAATTTTCCCACTGCTGGGACACAGGCCTTCTCTCGGTGAGAAGAAGTGGGCCGTAATCCACCATGCGGGCCCAGTGTGGGTTGGTAGATGTCGCATGTCTTCGAATTTCACTGGGCAACTACGGCTAAGGTTTCACATAAAATATCGATATCTCTAATACCATACAGAAGTACTAATCTCCTCCTTTAATTTCCACGGTAATCTCAAAGCGGTGATAGTTGGATGAAATCCTCTAGGGAGTTGCCAGGACGATGGCCCCGGTAGACACTACTTTTGTAACTTTTACGTTGATAACACCAGATATAAGGTTGAGCAGTGTCATTAGCAGACAGATACAGGCGGTAGATCCAAGATTATTACAGCGTTCTACAATCTACAGAAATAAAAAACACAAACAAAACAAAAAAACGATCGTTCTCACCTAAAAAAAGCTAAGCCCGTTTGAAATAACAAAAGGAAGCAGAAATCTTCTAAGAGGAAAGTAGAAAATTAAAAGTTGGCGGCGCGATGGTGCCGGGGCTTGCAGACTGCCAGTCATTTTCCGCATGAGGGCGCCACTAGCAGCTCCACTACTTTGAGGAAACCACGTCACGTTTCTTTGTGATACCCATTCCACGTTTGAGCTATGAATGTGGGAACGGTCTAAAAAATAAATGGAAAGTAAAGACGTAGTACCTACCTACTGAAGTAGTCATAGAGTGTGTAATTTGAGTCGAAAATGGGGGTCCGTGTTGGTAGTAAAAATGCAGTCGCATATTTTTCGGTGGAGAAATCAAATAATGGTATGGTGTAAATATGATATCAGACTCACTTTTACACGTATATTAAAAAAAAAAGCTAAATGAGATCGGCGTTTCCCATCTGACTACTCTGAGAAGAAATGCCGAAACAAACTCAGAGGTCACAGAGTATTTTAAAGTCCAGACATAATCTTGGTCAGATCATGTGAAGACTATGTAGATTGTCTGAAATGGTCTTTTGAGAAAAGTACCACACAGATTTGAGTCAAAATCAAAAACAAAATATTTTATTTCACATAAACCAACATGGGCACTTATGAAACGTCAGAAGCTAGGTGCACGGTCGCGCGGGCGTGGTCAACAGTCCATTGCATTAAATATGCTGGGAAAAATCCGACATCCGATTTAATGCCGAATGGGTGTAAGACTGAATATTGTGTAATTTAGAAATTGAATCTACTTGAAACTAGCATGAATACTGATTTAACACCGACGGAAGAGTGAAGGTCGGCTGTCCAATGTGAAAAGTGTTATTTCGATATTCTTATTTGCCAAGAAGAACTGAAAGCGTGCCCCATTGATCGTCCGAAACAAATTGCTTTTAGCGACAAGGCTGTCGTTTATATTCTTCTTATTTATGAGATCTAGAAAGGAAACGTTCCTTTTAGTTAACAATAAAGCATGAATCTATAGTCTACATTGTGTTCAGTTTTCAGGAGGAATGTGAATATTTTTATTTTGCGCTTTTGCATATTTTCAGCGAATCTAAGTTCCCTACCTTTTGGATAGGTGTAGTAATATAATAACTTATTTCTATTCAGTTCAAAACACAAACATCAGTGTAGGCTCTTGTATGGTCACCAAAGGAGATAAGTAACCGGGGTCGTCGGATATAGTTGAAGTTTAGTAAGAAACCGTGTAAGAAACCATGTTTTCAAATCAAATTGGATTAAATTAAAAATTAGAAAACAAACAGTTCGTTTATAAAAAAAATCATTTGAAAATATCCATTCAATTCTTATTAAGCCCTAACTATACCCGACGAGCCTGATACCTTATCCCTTTTGGTGACTGTACTAGGAGTTCCTGTATCACAAGAGTCTGAATCTATAAATATTCTCTGTGAATATTCTTTAGTAAAACTTTACATAACCTTGCTTAGGTTTAGACTACATACACAAAAAATCTAGACCCGTAGGTCTCTTCGAGTCCAGGCCTTCGTTTGCCCATGTTTGCCCAAATAATCACAAAATCTTTGTTTTCCCCTCCACACCACTTTGTTCGTACTACGTTCCATTTGCAGAATATACATGGTGTCACGATTACGCCACTACACAGTATTTTCCTTGGAACTACTTTGGACTTACACAAACAAGTACGGATTTCCTCTAATGTCATTTGGCTCCTATTCAGGATTGCCGTCAAAGGTTGGAGTTGCTTTTAGCTGATTAGCCTTTTGAAGAATTCTCGTGTTTTTTTTTATTATTTTGAGTTTCAGACCGCTACCCTTTCATCAGGTTAGTCTTTGGTTGGTTTGAGGTCGCATTATAGTTTATTACTTGTGTAATTTTTTTTTGTTGTTTGGTATGTACGTCCTCATTTTTTTATTTATTGTTAGTGAAATGCGATAATCGAACCTAGCATTAGGTTGACTTATTAACAATGACAACACTGAAAAAAATTACAATCTGTACTAACGTAATAAATCTGAAGAGATTGTTGTTTTGTTTGAACGCGTTAATCTCTGGAACTACCAGTCGGATATAAAAAATTGCGTTTGATAGCTTAATTCATGAGGTAGAATATAGGCTATTTAAAACATTACGCTTCGACCTAAGGGTCGTAGCGTAATGTTAAATAACCTATACGACTTTTTACTTTTTGAAAAGCAATAAGTGAGAAGGAACGCTAGGCGATAACGACGTTAAAGCGCGGGCGGGCGATGCAAATAATAAAAAATGAAAAAACTACTTTTTAAAGACGGAAGGGGTTTTAAAAACTACGGTGAATATACGAAATCCACACGGAGGAAGACGCAGGCGAACTGTTAATCTACGACATGCAAGAAAATGCAAATGCATTTCACGCATTCTGTAACTTTGAATTTGCTATCTTCAATGTCAAATCATTTCTTTTAAATAAGCACATAAAAGGCATTTTTGAACGTCAAAAACCTTGAATAGAAAGAAGCTTCAATATTTGAAGTACCTACACATACATATCGCCATCTTGAAATCATGTCCAATTTTCTCTCGTGTTTATGTATTTCAGTCACTTTGAATAAATTAACTGAAAGGCAAATACTACATCTTCTTCAAAGTTCATATTCATTTAAATTACCTACGAGTAGGTACATATTTTGCAACTTCTCGAAATTGTATCTCAGTTGGGAATTGAGCCGTTTTCCTCTGATTCAGATAAGTCAAATACATGTATCTGACTTGAATATTAAATAAGGTTAAATGTCGATATGGCTCCACTGAAGATTTGGCTACATGAATTCTGCTGCAATACAAGGATATTCGTGTCTTTCATTTTCTTTTGACAGATATATTTTATGTTCGGATTCGTTCTGGTCAGTTAGCTTCAACGTATAGTAGAATAGAATACGTTTTATCATGTACACCATATAAATTACAGACATAAATATAGAAGTTTTACAAAGGGCGACACAATGGGCGGTCTTATCGCTAAGACCGATCTTTTAAAGACAACCTTTGGATGGATTAAAAAGGGGAAGGAGAGACAAATATAGTATTCACAAATTTATTTATAGACTTTTGACAGGCTTTTTGAATCGGAATCCCAGTTTTTTGTGGTCAAACATGCGTGTTCCTTCAATCCTTTTGGATCTTGCTTCGGTGTACGCACTTTTTTAAGTCAACAAAGAAATAGGGTGGCAGGTACATCGACGCGAAAACTGAAACCATGAATTCAGCACATGATGCTAGACTCCCTAGCGTAGAAATTTTTCGTCAGTACCTACAAAAATAAAACTCTGCTGTTTCATAGGAAAGTGCGTATGTAACTGTACAAAATGTATGGAACAACTAATTGTTACATTTAGCAACTTCAACCTAGGGGGAAAATAAATCATGTGCTGAATTCTTGGTTTCAGTTTTCTCGTCGATGTCCCGTGCCACCCTGTATTGATATTTCGCTAACCTGGCACTACACGCATTTTCTTATCTGAACATTCTTCCTACTTTAATCTATATATATAAAAATGAATCCCTATTTCCCTTGGTCACGTCATAACTTGAGAACGACTTTACCGATTTCATCCATCTTTTTTTTTAAGTACTTTGTAGAAGGTTCTTTCGGAAAAAAAAATCAAGAAAGTTGCTTCACGCAGACGAAGTCGCGGGCAAAAGCTAGTAATATTATAAACGTGAAAGTTTGTATGGATGGATGGATGGATGTTTGTTACTCTTTCACGCAAAAACTACTGAACGGATTTGGATGAAATTTGGCACACAGATGGTTTCCAACCAGGATTAACATACAGGTTAGGCTTTTTATCCCGATATTCCCACGGAATCGAAACTTATGCAGGTGAAACCGCGGGATGCAGCTAGTAAATAATATGTGGAAGAAAGTTTGAGGGCAGTTGTACAGCTCATTCGAGGATACCGCATAGTCTCCGCTGAGGCGGCGAGCCTCCTTGCCGGATTGCCGCCATGGGATCTGGAGGCCAAAGTCCTCGCCCACATATGGGAGCGGCGAGAGGAGGCAAAACGCCGGGGCTTTGCTCCGCTGCCGCGAGAAATCACGGCACAGCGGACAGAGCTCCGGCGGGATCTCATAGCGGCATGGAGAGTGCGATTGTCGCAACCCAGCGCTGGGCACGCCACAATTGCGGCGATAAGTCCCCTCTTTGAGGAGTGGCTAGAGAGGCGCCACGGTGCCCTCACCTTCCGCCTGACGCAGGTCCTCACCGGACACGGTTGTTTCGGGAGGTTCCCGTTCAGGATAAAGCGGGAGGAAACGCCAGGGTGTCACCACTGTGGGGATCGCCCGGAGGACACGGTGGAGCATACGGTGGAGGTCTGCCCGGCTTGGGCGGGGCCCCGCCGTGTACTCGTGGCGGCGATCGGCGGCGGCGACCTCTCGCGTCCGGCTCTCATACAGGCCATGGTACGGAGCGAGAGTGAATGGGAGGCCGTCACCTCCTTCTGCGAAGCAGTAATGCTCGCGAAGGAGGAGGCGGAGCGCGTGAGGGAGAGGCAATCGCTGCACCCTCGCGCGCCTAGCCGCCGCAGGAGACGCCCTGGACGGGAGTCAACAGCCGACTCCCGGCCACCGTAGGCGCGGGCTTGCGGGCGGCGAGCTATGGGCAGCTCGCCGCCCGGTAAGGACCAGGCCCGGGTCGACGGCGCGTTGTGTTCCACGCGCGCCTCAAAGAGCTGTCAGCACGAACTGACGGGGTCCGCTAGGGCCGATGCCGCCGGGGCTGCGGGTTGTTCGAAAGAGATACCGTGGCCCCTGGCACAGGCAACTGAAGGAACACGGGTGGGTTTTAGTCAGTAAAAGTCTGACACTCCCTTCTGCTCCGCCCAGAGCGGGAGGAGTCATTTGATGATTTCCCACACAGAAAAAAAAAAGGGCAGTTGTACAGATCTTTAACTCTAAATGTAGGTTATGTAGGGTAGATCGTAAAATTAACATTCCAAACCAACCGAAATTGTAACACCAATAATTAAACCCGCATGAATAGAATCACAATAAAATTAATGAAATCAACCAACATCTAATAGCTGCATATCCTATCAACATTAAATCAAAACAAAGGGTTGCTGGAATTAACCGTTTAAATTTAATGTCCTAATTATAATTACGGTAATAAACCAAAAGTTTAACCTACATACCTACATACGTTTGAAATATTGTTTCTGTGATTAACAAACCTATTTACATATTAATATAGGTACTGGTTGGTTGTATAAAAATCTCGTTTTACTTACTTTGCTCTCATTACGCATTTATGGACCATGTTAATCAGGTAGGTTTGTGATTAACAGCTTTTGTGCCTATATACAGGTCGCTAAGTCCCTGATTACCGTTGAAAAATAACGTTTGTTTGTTTTATAAAAGCAAATTAGTATTTCTAAAAGTCGCATTCTTCTGTTTCCTTCACAATGAGCGAGCAGTCGCTATGGGTTTTTATATTTTCTAGAGTTAAAGAAAAAAGTACTTGCAAATAGTATGGATTTTGTCGATGGACAGATAATTTTTATTCGTGGAATAAAATTGACGTTTGACAGTTTTTGTATGAAATAACTGTCAAAATTTCAAAATTATTCCTCGAATAAAGTATTTTTATTTTTGGTTTTCTTCTATGGCAACTGAGTCGAATAAAGTTTTCAGATGATTGAAAAATCAGCCCTAAGTCAACAAGTAACAGCCTTAAAAATGACAGCCAAAAATCGTCCAAAATTGGATTCCCAAATTCTCAAATAAAACATTTCAAAAGAAAATTAAGGCCACTTACACACGATAACACAGCAGAGGCTGCATAAAACAGTCGGCGGCGATGTTCTGAACTTAAGCTTGTTACACGCCTGTTATCCCAGGGCTCAATCAGCCGAAAGCCATCTCGACGTCGCGTCGGATCGGTTGACGTTCACACTAGAACTTTCCAGTTGTTTTAACAGTACGAGGACCGCAGATCTGTGAAGGAGAGGCTTCTTTATGTTCAGTGTCTTTCATTGAAATCGGAATTTATTGCGGAAAGAGACTTGGTTTTTAATATTGATGAGATTGGACTGGGAATGCATGACAAGTAGGAAATGTTCGCACGTTCGCACGAATTTGAATGAAAGTTTAAATGGATGAAAACAATGACGTAATCAATCATTTCAGTTCAGCCATTTCATAATCAGTTTCATACAATATTATAGATTCACTAAGATAAGTTATGAGCGCAGATGCAATTTCTAATGCATTAGCAAACACTTCAAACTAAATGCACGACTTCAAGAGCTCTACGTCTGAGCGTGCAAAGAGAAACTATTCGACCGAAAACTTCATATTAATATTCGGCCGAAGTCGGAAGACTAGCAGACACGTGGAAGTTGAAAAGAACTTGGTATTGGGAGAAGGTCAGAGAATATTCCAAGCTCGTTGCAGTAATTCAGCTTTAATATAACACTTCGAATTTTAGAAAGAGACTGTTAAACAAGTATGAGTGACAGAGACGATGCTCTCTACAAAGCCAAACATTTTCCCGAAACTTTTAATACAGCATTTTTCTCTAACGATGTGACGCGTGTTGTACTTGTGGTAACTAAGTGTACAAACACGCTCTGTGATTGTGTACGTGAAGACGAGTAGCGTCAGCACGTAACACACACACTTCTGGCTTCGCCATTGTCTCGGATGGTACCGAAAGCTCTCTACGCTGGGTAGCGGGATCGTCCGAAAGGGTTACGGCTGCCCTGGTACATAAAGGGCTAAGGAAGGAACACGGGTGGGTTTTAGTCAGTAAGAGTCTGACACTCCCTTCTGCTTCATCCAGAGCGGGAGGGGTCATTTGATGATTTCATATCCTCAAACAAAAAAAAGGAGCTCTCTACGCTTACACACACATTTCCGACTTCGCTACGAGTATAGTCTCGAACGGTATCGGGAGCTCCTGCGCTTACACACACATCCAGAGTGTGTTTGTACGCTTGGTAAACACAAGTAAAGCCCGCCTCGCTTCGTGAGATAAAAATACCATAGCAGCCTATTATTATCCCACTGCAGGGAAAAGGCCTCTAAGGCACGAGCACTGATCACTACGCTTGCTCAAGACGAGTTGGCGATTTCAGACTTACCAGCTTTCCTCAGAATGTTTTCCTTCACCGAGGTCAGTAATGTCCAAGATACGCTCTGAAGTACATAATATGAATAGAAAAAGTCATATTGGTACCTAATTGCCTGGGTTTAAACCCACAATCTCGTGCATGAAAGGAGCCACCACTATATTAAACCTGATGAACCTGCTGAAACTTGAGGCGCCATCATATTTACGACCACGTAGGTAGGTACGGTATGCTTAATACAATATGGCGACTGATCACGTTTCCTTATATACCAACGGTTTACGGATTTATAGTAATTACGTTAACCACAGAAATGGTTTCCCGGAATACAAATTACGCGATTGTTTGTCCAAGGTTGTTTTGGCAGAATGTCAAATGTATGTCTCAGATTTTATTGGTATTTGATCGATAGAATTCCCGGGCTGTGCATGTATTTCAAGAATACTGTGTAATTTATGCTTAAGTTTCTTTGCTGAACTTAACCTAGGCAAAGACTATCGTCAACCATTATCAATTTACCATCATCACCTTCTGCTTAATTCATCATCTGCCTGGCCTTTTCCCAACTATGTTGGGGTCGGCTTCCAGTCTAACCGGATACAGCTGAATATCAGTATTTTACATGGAGCGACTGCCTATCTGACCCCCACAACCCAGTTACTGGGTAATACGATACCCCGTGGTAAGACTGGTAGTCAGACTTTCGGGCTTCTGACGACCCGTAACGACTGTCAAAGACCCATGAATGACAGCCGGGACCAACAGCTTAACGTACTTTCCGAGGCACAAAGGGGTCTTGGTATGTAAAAATGGTGCGAACGAAGGTGTGGAACCCATCCGTGCATGTCGTGGATGTGATCAGATTAAGCTACGCTTGCCTCACCATCTGCTTAACTATTTGAACCTTACTTCTGATTAGTCAATATCAACGTTCCATCTTTTGTTTTGGCGTCGCCCTTGTTATTTTCATGTCTATTGCCATCTCTACATTCAGACAAGGGGTATGGTATTATCGTGTTACCCAGTAACTGGGTTCTGAAGTTCAGATAGGCAGTCGCTCCATGCAAAATACAGCTGCATCCGCTGAGACTGATTCCGCAGATTGATTGATTGATTCAGACAAGTTATAGTTAGGTAGTTATTTTGTTTTAAATATTTAAAATTCACCTTATTAGATCTGCAATTTACAATGGGTGGTTATTTCACTAAACGACAAGGGCTCATGAACGACAATCGGGGAGCTTGCGTTGAAAAATCCGAAAAATCCAAAAAAAAAACCACTTTTTTTTCTAATGTTTTCTGTTTTTTTTTTTACACTTTTTATTATGTACTCCATACGAATTACAGATGTAAGTGGTAACAACATCACCCACAAACACCTTTATAAAATCACCTACGTTGAGTTACCTCCATTGAGTACAAAGCCACCGGCAAAAATCCGTCGCGCGTCATGGCTGTCGATCAAAGTGATTCGTGCCGTCGTTCGTTCACCATCCCGTCGATACCGTACGTGGTACCGACTTGTACCAATACTATGAATCTTAAGAGCCGCTCGATACTTTCAATTGTGTGTTGTGACGTAACTAATCAATGCTAGGACAAAGGGGCATCGCCATTTTATTTCGCATGAGTTTTGATGAAAGGGACGGATGTACTCGTAGTTGTAGCTTTGCCAAGTTTTTTTTGTGAATATGTTCTGTTTTCTTGTGATTGTTTCTGTGGGCTTGGGGCTAAGTAATAACAGCCGCACGGGTCAATGTGGATGGGTCACCATTTTTACATACCAAGACCGTGTATGTGTGCCGTGCCTCGGAAAGCAAGCCGTTGATCCTGGCTGTCACTCGTGGATTTTTGACAGTCGTTACGGGTCGTCAGAAGTCCGAAAGTCCAGACAACCAGTCTTACCAAGGGCAAAATCAAAATCAAAAGTCATTTATTCAAATTAGGCTGAGAATTTGCACTTTTCGAACGTCAAAATTACAAAAGACAGTCCCCCAAAAACGCCCGCCCTTCACCACTTCCTAGTGCTATCGCTGGGAAGAAGAAGTGGGCTATCCTATTACCCAGTATCTGAGTTTTGGAGGCTAGATAGGCAGTCGCTCCGTGTAAAACACTGGTATTCAGCTACATCCAGTTTGGCTGGAAGCCGACCCTTACATAGTTAGGAAAAGACTAAGCAGATGACGATGATGTTGTGATTTCATGTGTTAAGGATGGAATTTCAATTATGGGTGTTGGTATAGTGACCCAAGTCCCTCTACATTATCAAAATCGCCTATACAAACTACAGTTCGATTTCACAGTGCTAATCTAATCATGGCGATGCTTGGGTGAGGCCTGTGTATATGTATTATCAATCAAAAGTACTTGTACTACACGAATTGACGTCCGTATTCTATGAATCTTATGAACCGCTCGATACTTTCAATTGTGTGTTGTGACGTAACTGATCAGTGCTAGGACAAAAGGGCATCCCATTTTATTTTGCATGACTTTCGGTGAAAGCGATGGATGTAGTTGTAACTTTGCCAACTTTTTTTTCTGAGTATGTTGTTATCGTTGTGTGTAGGGTGGAATTTTTATTATTTTATGTTGGTATGGTGACCCAATGTCTGTCAACAAGTCCATCTATATTATCAAAATAGACTTTATAAAGTGAAATTGGATTCCACAGTGCTAATCTTATCATGGCGATGATTGGGGAAGGCTTATCTAAGAATTTACGTCCGTCTTCTGTGAATCTTAAGAACCTTAAAGGGATGGATGTAGTTTGTACCTCTGCCAACTTTTTTTTATGAGTATGTTGTTGTCTTTGTGTGTAGGGTAGCATTTTTATTATTGGGTGTTGGTATGGTGACCGAGTGTCTGTCAAAGTCTAAGTGTAAAGTCGATACTATACAAAGTACGAGTTACTTCGTACGCTGTGGACGTCTTTCGGCTGAAATAATGATGATGATGATACTAAGTACAGTTGAATGTTACATTGCATGTGTTAATAGGTGTAGGTACTAATTGCCAAGATTGACCTACAGAGTATTCATCCATCATATCTGAAGATGCTGCTTCTTACCCTTTGGCATAAGGCATGTCTTTGGTTATTTACTTTGGAAAGGTTACGTAATAGGATGGATCTTATAATATACCTACTGGTACAAAACTCAAGCCCGTTCTTTCTCATACCATTTTCTTCAATCACACAAATCAGTCACCCAGCCTCAGTATGTATTGTTTCGTACAACTTCAGCACAAAGGGAACCCAAAACAACCAGTCTGAACAACGAGATCGGGAATGTTCGTGCGTATTCGGATTACTCGATCATGAACTTCGGGAGTTATCCGAATTTCGTCAGGCATGTTCCACGATTTTCGATGAAACGCCGCAAATATTCCAATCTGGAACCACGACAAGATTCTTGTAGTCTGCCTGCCTGTAGTTTCTTATTGAATATAACAGTTTTCAACAATGACCTATAAGTTTATAAAGAGGTTAAATTTGTTTGTATATATGTGGGAGGTAATCTCCGGGACTACCAGTCAGATTAAATTGCATTTGATAGCCCAATTCATGAGGAAGGCGCTATAACATTACGCTAGGACCCTAAAAAGCAAAGCAAAAAGAAAAAAAAACAGAAAGAACACTAAGCGAAAACAAAGAACAAGCGCGGGCAGGCGAAGGGATGAGACGGGATGGGGTGGAACAACAAACATGCGGACGAAGTTTCGGACAGAGGCTAGACAATTATATTCCCGTAACTTTTTTTGTATGGGCATGTGATGAGAAGGGACGAAACGCATGTGACTAAAAGAGTGATGAATATACATGTTGATGGATGGAGAAGGAGAGGAAGGCCGAAGAAAAGATGGATGGATTGTGTGAGGAATGATATGAAAGAGAAGGGAGTGAATAATAGCGTGACGGTTAACAGGGCAGAATGGAAGAAGAAAACGTGTTGCGCCGACCACAAGTAACATGGGAGAAGGGCAGGGAGATGATGAGCTTTTTTTTTGTAAGTGCAGGGCAATAATGTTCTTTGAACCGTACAGAGCACATCAAGCTACAATACTACAATCTGTCAAATTTCTTTAATAGATTTTCAACTTTATTGCAAAAGCATTAAGTTCATGGTTGATTGGGATAATTTGACAGTTTCGGGTAGCTTAACCTGCTGGCGTCTGTACAATAATGTGACAACTTATAAGGTAGATTTCCTGTGTCAATATTATTCTTCACATTTGTTTCAATTTTCAAAATAGTTTAGGGATTTATAAACGTTTTATGAAGACCATAGCAACTATCTCCAAAATTCTTTTGTTCCACAAGAATATATCCACGCAGTCCTATTTAAATAAAATACTGTCTAGTGCTAGACTTGAAGTACCTACTTATAACGTAAAGAGGACAAGCAATAAACGTTTATGTCCAATTCCTGAGGCGACACTGAGGAAGCCACAGCCAAATAGTATTTATGTAAATAGTATTTATGTAATAGTCTCGTTATGAAGTAAGTAGGTCGTAGTACTATGTAACATGTAAAGGTTCTTTCACAAAATGGTAGTTAATATTATAATCATAGTAGATAATCTGCATACGCAATTTATTTGGCAAAAATGTAAACAAATATGAGTTTACGGAAAAATATTTTTTTGTCCCACACAATAAATTTTTATAACTTTTTCAATAGTGCTAGTCACTCTGAAATCAACTTAATTTTCATTGAAATAAAGTTGATATTTGTTTAACTTGAAATAACATCAATTTGAAACATATGTTGTACTCCGACTATAGGTAATAATTTCTTAATCGGTTCATTTCTACCTCTGCGTTTTATTAACAAACAAGTTGACTACATATAGTAGGTAAACTTGGCAAACTTTGAACATTTTTCTTTAAACCTACTAATAATAAAGCTGAAGAGTTTTTTTTGTCTGTTTGAACGCGCTAATCTAAGGAACTACCGGTCGGATTTAGAAAAAATCTATTTGCATTTGATTGCCCAATTCTTGAGAAAGGCTATAAGCTATTTAACATCACGCTATGATCCTTAGGAACTCAGCAAAAAGAAAAACAGGCAGACAGAACAGTAGGTGATGCGATGCAGGGGTGGGTTGGGGAACAAGAAACACGAAGACTTTTGCGTGGACGAAGTCGCGGGCTGAAGCTAGTATCCTACTAATATTATAAACGTGAAAGTTTGTATGGATGGATGGATGGATGTCTTTTACTCTTTCACGCAAAAACTACTGAACAGATTTGGTTGAAATTTGGCACACAGATTGTTTATAACCAGGATTAACATATAGGATACTTTTTATTCTTAGGGTGCAGCTAGCATAATATAAAAAAAAGTCGCTTTTCCTGATTGTCTATGTCTCCGTGTTGTTCTTCTAAACTACGCAACGGATTTTGATGCAGTTTTTACCATCATTTAGAGAATTTCATTCCGGAAGCTGTATGTACATTCTTAATACATACATTATTATTGAACTTTCACATAATAAAGAAATCTCGATGTTTTGTCAAGTCGTAAAAACCATACGAAGCTGAGGCGGGTCACTAGATTTATATAAAACTAACTGTTGCCCATGATTTCGTCTGCGATCCAGAATGATAAGTAGCTTATGTCCTTCTTCAGGTCATGGTCTACCCGTGCGCCAAATTTCATCTAAATCCTTTCAGCCGTTTTAGCGTGAAAGCGTAATAAACAAACATACATTTTTTTTTTTTTTTTTCACTTTATAATAGTTTATACTAACTTGTGTTACCGCCCACACCATCGGAGAGCTAAATATACTGGATAGCTGGTTTGTATTTATAACTGCAGAAAATCGCAATTTAAATAAAATTGTTACTGCATTTTTTATTCAGAAATGTTTAATTGAAACGTTCTATAGAGTATAAAAATTGTGTAGCACCTCTATTTGAGTACGCCCCTATGCGTTTGTGAATATTCACTCTGAAAATACAGAAGTATTTTAAAGGTTAACACGGGAAATATAGAACCTTTTTTTGCTACATTCTTTTCACTATAGCCATTCGTGCCATTTTAGTACTATTGTTTTTCAATCATGCGGGATGGCCAGAATTTTTTTAGTTACTTATTGGATCTTTTTAGGGTTCCGTACCAAAATGGTAAAAAGGAACCCTTATGGTGCGACTCAGTCTGTCTGTCTGTCACAGCTAGATATCTCAAGAACTACTATTTTTTTTGCAACAGGAACTGAAAGGTTTTCTTAAAAAATCGAAGTGGGGCTACTAGGGCATTCAGGGTATTATTTGAAAGAGCGCTTTTTGCACATTCTCAAACATTCTTTAATTTTTTTTAGGCCGCATAGTTTTGGACTTTTGATACAAAATGCAAAAAAAAATACCGCCCCTCCCCCCTATCTCAGAAGTTGGCGTAGAGAAAAATCTGAAATTATTCTATGTGATAGAAGTTTATGTAAAGATTACAGGAAAAATAAAACGATGTCTCTAAATAGCACACTTTTTTTAAATTACAAGTTACCTAAAATCGAAGTAGGTTGGGAAATTTGAAAAGAGCCTAGACATATTGGGCTACTTTATCTAAGCTACCTTACGGGCATTATTTCGGAACAGTGTATTTAGCCATGCTTTAGCTATTGCTTACATTTCTCCTTATACGTTCAAGGACAAGACACGGTGCTCATGAATATGATGGATTTATATTTCAATAAAATGTATCAAACAATAACATAAAACCACGCTTATATTCCCCGATGGGTTAGGCAGAGATGTATCTATAGTTCCACCACATTTCACCAGTTCTGTAGTCCCATGTAATAGGAGACGAGGTGAAGATTGATATCCAAGGGCTCGAAGATGGAGTGTCGGTGGTCCCGCGGTGGCGAGATGGGTGGACGTTATTGTTGCCATCGCGCGTAAAACATGGATGGAGCTGGCACAGGAGTGTGGAGATTGACACAAGAAAAAAGAAGGCTGTGCTTAGCAGTGAGGAAGTCGGGCTATGGTTGCTGATTATGATGAATAGGGGTTGAGTTTATTACCATCAACCGGACACAAATCCAGACTCTCGGCTGCTGCTGAGAAATTCCAGATGGAAAAACTCAATAAACAACATTAGTTCCAATAAATGTGAACCTTTTCGCCTCCATGTTCCGACCACCATCAACGCCTCATAATACCGGCCATTTTTCTCCGATTAAACCGATACGCTATTAAAGACCGTATTACGATCATTTATAGCTGTCGATACGAGGAAAATAACCTATTACACTGGCCACAATACTCCCTAGAGGAAGCTATCAATCGGCTCATTGGCGTCCCACGCTTATTAGCAGTGTTTCGGGACAGCATCGCTTTCGATATATTATCGAATGCTTCCACCAATTTATGATAGCCTGGTACAATGCAGGCTGAAATTGGAAATTGTTGAGTATTTTTTGGTAGTTTGGAAAGTTAATGGGGACGTTATTTTTAGGCTTTATTTATGGAGTTAAGCTTCTTGGAAAGTTAGATATTATTTTCAGCCTGAAAACGTTCTCTTCCAAGTAATAGGTTTTTTAATAAAAATCTTTCAAAGAGACTTTATTTAAAATACATATTACTCAGTAGACATTATTTAAAGATTGCAGTTAATTTGCTGCCCATTCTTTTGACGTCATTTGTCATAATAAAAATCTGAAGGCGGTAGCGTCAGGGTAGCCCGTGAAATTCAAATTTTCTTATATGTTTTGCAATTTGCAGGTCAATATCAGAAGGCCAATTCTCGTAATATAAAACGTTCAAAATCTAGTCGCAGTCTCATCTCAGCGTCAAACGAATGTCAAAAATGTAGGGAATTGAGAGGTATTTTTAACAGATTGAGACTGAGATCAGACTGTTTACGTTCTAAAAATTACGAGATTTGCCTCTCTGGTTGTATCTTGATATAAATATGATTTACGGCTGTATCAAATATTTATTTATAGAATAATAATCATAACAATCATCAATACAACTCTCTCAACGTCTTGGATTATGTTCATATTACCCATCCTTTTGAATGACTATTTCATGAAATCATGACATTTGAGGCTAATTCTAACTTAAGGAGTTGTATTGCTGATTCTAATGCTTATAATACAACCTGACACCGACCTGCAAATTGCAAAATACGTAAGTAAATTGGAATTTCGCGGGCTACTTTCTGCATACGCATCCTCCTTAAAAAGCTCGCATCTTATGTACTATCGCCAAAATCTATATCAGATCACCGTAAGGACTATTCCTGCTTGCAGCGCATATTATTAATCGACCTAAAAAGGATCCTCTTTTGTAGCTGTGGTCATCATGTGCACGGGATTTTGTGTTCAAAATGGTCAGTTACAAGTTTTGGCGATAGTACCTACAACAATACATCGCCACTTACCGCAATCTACTCCTATAGTTAAAAGCTTCTTACAGAAGAAAAAATTAATACCCCATATTTGCTACACTTGGCGGGTTAAACACACGTGAAGCTGGTTGACCGACCACAGAGCCAATCCTTTACCGTACACTGTTATTTGAACGATGGCTCTTAGAAAATACTATTTATTTTATAGAATTTACTTAGATGCTCTGCAGCATTGCTTTATTTTATTGTTATATAGAACCTACTAATACAGGCTGTTTTAGAATTCATTTAAAATATTTCAGCGGGTGGATAAATAAATAATTTGAGTTGAGTTGTTGTTGTTTATGTTAGTGTAAACAATTGCTGTAGACCTAGTAAATAAATATGAACTAGTTTAAAAATGGGACCCTGAAAAACCATTTATTTTAAATTTAGAATAAGTTAGTAGTAAAGTAGTGTTTTTTATGAAACAAAAGCTGATTGTGAAGACAAGACTTTTTTTGTTCGATATTTCATAACAATTAATCCTTTCGTTTTTGTTCATACTCAAAGGAGGAATTCCGTATATCCATCTCCTGAAAGATTAACTAATAAATTCAGTTAGCCTATGTCAGTCAGTGTCAGTGTTACGCAGTCATATACTCAGAAGATGTGGGTATTCGAGTGGTAAGTTTTAATTAGTGAAACAGTATGCAGGCATGCGGAAGGCCGAGCCTCTAATGTATGCACACAAGTTTGTTCCACTGCTCTTTTTACGTGCCCTGAAATATGTGATGACGATGTTTCCATAACATGGAGCTTAGTTTTTTTGTTAAGAAAAGCCTTTGTTAAATTCCTGTGTTTGATATTATAATGGTAAATGAAGAACGAATCTTATAACATTATTTTCTTCTTCGGGTAAATTCTTTGGATGACATTAATACATTAATGCTTGGATAGGTGAAATGCCTCAGATACCTACCCGTTATTTCAGAAAAACAAATATTCTGAAGATCACAATAAATAAAAAAAAGAGTATTTTCTTTTTAGAAACATAAACATCTTCTAATTTATTTATATAAACTTTTCGCACAAAAAGGTACAAAGGCGGACTTAATGCCTTAGGCATTCTCTACCAGACAACCAAGGGTGGTGAAGAGATTAGATGGCAGGTGCTTTAATTAAGAGGGACAATGATAAAAAAAACTCTTAAAACTAGGTACACAAATACTTAAATAGGTTATATACACATACATACTATTACTAATCACATTCATATTAAAACATCCTATGGCATTGGCAATAATGTAGCTTTCTATAAGTGAAATCATTTTTGTAATCAACGGGGTAAACACTAACAGTAGCAATGGCTTTCACTTTGACAGTTCAATACCATTCATTGCGTTATTTACGTTGTTGAGCAGATAAATTGTTCGAACATATGAAGCAATGGATTAGCAATATCCTTCAAAATAATTCAGATTGTGATTGAAGTGTGTTACGCAATTAGGGTACACACAGATCATTACTTTCTGAGATCACCTCTTACGAACAAACAATTTTAACTCTTTAAAATATCAGTTTAGAAGTTTAGATTACTGACTAACATTTTTCCTGTTTGTTTCAGATACCATGCCGGTAACGTCCTAACACATCGCAGTGTAAATAAATAGGTCTATTACTAAAGCAATAATCCGTTTAAAAAACGTAGAAACCCCGTAGTGACGCTATATAAAGTGCTTATAAGCAATAGTTTTAGTGTTACTAATAAAATTAAATCTTCCATAAATATTTTAAATTAAACTTTAGTATATAAAATGTGGCGTGACTGTAACTGTTAATACAACAATCAAAATGATCTTTAATACTAAAGTCATAAAGTTTCAATTACAACAAGAGTTTTCATGCCTTATCGCTTCGCAGCGTACAGTCGAAGGCAGAAGTGCATAGCTGTGTGATACATTAAATAATGTTAAAAAGAAAATGCCGCAGCGCGCGCCTACGTCATCAAACTTGATGCGACCGTTCGTGGTATTGGCCCTGCCCGGAATGTATTTGCTGTACAAGTACAACCAGTACCGGCAGCAGCAAATGGAGACCGCGCGGCGCCGAGTCACCGAGCGCGAGCTTATGCACCTTAACACCAAAATCGTAAGTAATTAGATCATACCTAGTTTTTTAAAAGGTATCTAGCTTTTTAATGAGAGCATAACTAAAAACATACTTCAGGAAGAAAACTAGCATTAACAACTATAAACTATAACAACATACTTGAAAAGGCGAAGACTTATTTTCTATGCCACCCATCTGGCTTAGGAAAAGGCCCTGTTAAAAACTGTTCTTCGTAAGTAAAGTTTCTACCATAAAAACAAAGTTCTAAAACGACTTAAACACTAATTGATCATAAACAGCAGCCATTACTCATGCTGTAAATAAATCTCGATTACTAAATCAGTTTATCGAGGACGATGAGAACCATACTATGCCAAACGTCGGCGCGTGATGTATTTTTATGACTCGGCCGTGAAGAGGCGAGAGGATCATAAAAAAACATAAAATAACAGGTAGCTAACGTATAGAGTGAGATATGCACTGTTTTCTGCATTAGAGTCGTTTTATTGCTAAGTATAACATAGGGAAATAACAAAATACTCGTACATACTATTTTTTTTGCTTTCGTAAAAATTCTTTCACCAAAGCTTGTTTGACCAAAACATGTTTATTACCTAACTTATAATTAATTTACTAAATTAACTGCAACAATGTAAAATGTTTCGTTAAAAATTGTGTCAACGACTGTACTCGTTCTATGGTATACTTTTTGGTTAGTATTATTGTGAAGTTTTTGCGGCCACATTTCAGTTACAGCGACTTCATTACTTATACTATTTATTCACGTTATAACTACGTTATTGTATAGGCTAGGCTAAAGTGTATTTTGATGTTTTTGGTATACCTATTCCATGGTCAAAATAATATATCAACTAAGTTAGAAACCTATATTTTATATACTTATCTACATACAGAAGAGTTGGTAGTAAAATGAAAATGAATAAATTGGTAATGAAACACTTTTATTAAAAAAAATTTAAAAAAAAAACTTTTTAATAACAAGTTTTTATTACTTATTAATAAAAAGGACTAAACAGTTAAAAATGATTTAAACCAGATAAGAAATAAATAACAGCGTGTTACATTTTGATGGAACATTAAAGAAAATTTTAAATTATTTTTAACTTTTTAGTCCTTTTGATACGAGATTGACTACGGCGTAGTTCGTAGTGCGTTTACTGCACTTAAGCTACCTTTTCATCTTTAGTCCCTGCGGATACCATCTAGCACCAAAGTACTCGTCAAGACGAATCATACGAGCCCAAATTCGATGGGGTTGTGTCGTTTAACTACGGAGTTCCTATGGCCACATTCCGGTTCCATCATCAGATCAGCTCCATCTCATAATAATTTTGCATTGTCATCCGATTTACACATGCATCCAAAATTTCAGCTCAATCGGTTGAAGATATCTGCTTCAAAATTGAGTTGCAAGAGTCCACCCGAACATACATACATCGCAAGTTAAATAAAAGCTTGTAAAAATCGTTCTCCTTGGAATCCAGTTGGCAGAACCATTGGATATTGTGACCAAAATTACATACTTCAACATCAATTCTCTTAAAACACTTTTGAAAATTGTTTAAGCGAAAGAAAATAATTGGGAAGTAGGAAGCACTAAGGTCGCTTAAGGCGAAAGCGTCCGTCGATCTATTCTGTAAAATCTCACGATGAATACTTAAGTGAAGTAAGCTAGTGTCAATAGGTGCCTCGCATTAGGTGGGATGACTGCTCACTTCACGCTCACTTCACCCATGTTTTCTCGGTGTGATTTTTACAGAATAGGCCGAGGCTAGACCGTGAAATTCAAATTCGCTTATGTTTTTTGTAATTTACGGGTCAGTCGGTTGTATGTTGATCCAAATATGATTTGCAACCTTAACAAATATGTCAATTTCCAAAAATAATACAATATAATAACAATCATTAGAATCAGCGTACAACCTGACACTCACCTGCAAATTGCAAAAAAATAAGTAAATTTGAATTACGCGGGCTACCTGAGCGTATCCCCCTTAATGCTTGGTAGTAGGTGGGTACTTCACGCTAGCATGGCAAAGCTCTTAAAGGCAGACGCTTCTCTTAAAAACACACCAGTTAAAAGTTGGAAGATTAAAGCACTTTGTTAAGTAGAGACTGCTTCTTAAGGCGCCGTCAAGACTTACCGCTTCTGAGTGGGAGGAACTGCGAGATAGTGAAAAACACTATAAATTAAACTAGCTACAAACTATGTTTACAGGGTGGCATGGTCATCGACGCACTACCAATTACCATGAATTGAGTACATGATTCTGAGCTCTAGGCCTCAATCATGTGCTGAATTCATGGTGACAGTTTGCACGTCGATGTCCCTGCACGTTGTATTGTGATTTCCTTAGTACATCTAAGCTTTTTTTGGCCATTTTTTCTAAGGATTAGAACTTAATATCTTATAGACTTTGCATGTTGAGTCACTCAAGCAAGAATTTAACTCCAGCTTGACTCATTATGGAACTTGACACAACGCACAGCCTAAACCACTGGGTCTAAAAGCATCAAATTTTGCACAAAAGTGCCCTATAAAAATTCATCCCCTAAAGGGATTAGATAGGGGATGAAAATTTGTATGGAAGCTCGACATTTTTGCCGATAGGTAATCCCATCGGGCACACGGCTTGTCTTTTCTATAAATCTATAATATGAAATGCGATCTTCTCAAGATTGTAGGATTAATCATTCTGGGGACCATGAGAGGATTCACGCAGTAATGTGTATTTGTTTTAATTTAAGTAAACATATGTAGCATAATCAGACTATAATGTTCCCACTGATAGGACACGTCTCCTCTTTGTGAGAGGGACTGGGCCATAATCCACCACGCAGGCCCGGTGCGAGTTGGCGAATGTCACATGTCTTTGTATTTTTGGTTCCAGGATATGCCTTCCTCACGATGTTTTCCTTCGCCGTTTTGAGAGCAGTGCTGATGAAATAATTTACATAAAGAAGAGTGCCTGCTTGGGTTTCAAACCCCCGACGTACAACTAGGAAGTCGCGGCCATTACCAATGAGCCACCACTGCTCTTAAAAACCTGTGTTCATTATAGTATCATCAATCTCGATGCTGGAATTTATTTGACAGTTCCAAAATACAGCATTAGTATAGTAGACTTGACACACTGGCAACACTGGTAGCCGGTCGTCAAAAAAAACGGTCTCTAGGTTAATTATTTTAGTAAATTAATAAAAGTGTTATAAATATATTAAAGTAGTGTAATATAGTCAAACCTAGGTTTTAAGTATTTTTAACAGTGATTGTCAAGAGTTTTTTGTCGCGAAAACTTCGTAAAAACTGAGGATTCGAAACCGGCTGTCAACCCAATACCAACGGTGACGGATTTCAAACATTCATCGATCCCGGGGAGTATTTTGTTTTATTTAAGTGCTTGTATATACACACCATAGAACATCACAAAGTACTGCTCAGGTCTCTGAGCTACGTCCATCACACACTGGCACGGTTTATGTCTCCTTTTGCTTGACAACTAGTGGAAGCAAAATCGACGACGAAAACATTCGCCCAGACAATAAACACTACATAATTTACTGCACAAAATAGACTCATTAGAGCCTATTCATACTATAAAACCTGGTGTCATAAACTTTTTATTGTCATAAATTAAGTTTCTTTGTGTTTTACAATAAAAGCAGTATTCCTTGTAACTTCACTTCTATCTAACATCTCCATCTCATTCCTTAATAACTTCAACTACCTAATTTTAAAATCTATTTGTTAACATTTCATTACTTATAATTTACTTTAATTTGATTTTTCATTTTATTTTTTTTTTTTTTTTTTTTTTTCCTTCTACCTCTTACTAATCTAAATATTGGAACATCTTTTCTCACACTGTTATTTAGCTGCATAACTTCACACATTACAGGTGACTGCCATTTCAAAGAAAATGATGACCCGCAGTGCTACAATCAAGGAGATGGAAGCAAAACTAAGAGCTACCTTGACCAAGCTCGAGGTTTCTGAAACCACGTGTAAACAGCTGCTCCGTGAAAGGGAAGACAGCGAGGTGGAAGTGGAAAACATTATTTTAAAGAACACCTCCCTCAAGAATGAACTGTCTCAGCTACACATGCAACACATGGACTTAACTGACCAGAACAGTCAACTACAACATCTAGTGTCAACATTTCAAGAGTGTAGTGACACCCATGAACTGGCACTAAATCAAATCAAAGAGCTTGAACAGAGATTGAGTGAAGCCCAAGAGGCACTATCTATGTATGAGTGTATCAAGGTCAGTAACCAGGTTGCTCGCACCAGTAATCTTTTTGATGAGTTGGTAGGTAGTAAGCCAATATCAGTGTGTGAGCCAGCTGTAACGATTGATTTGACTGGTGATGATACCATACCATTATGTCCTATCGTTATGAGTCACAACAAATTAAAGAAATATATTAAAATCAAGAAATTTATTAAACGGTCACAGAGAGCAATAAAAAAACAAAAACTCTTAAAATTAAACCTTTCGCTTAGAAAGGAACGTGTTGTCTTATCAAAAAGTTTAAATATTTGTAATATTGAATTAGATAAATGTAGGGAGAAGTATGATACTGATATCCAGCTCCTCTATAATGATATATTACACAAGGAGCACTTGCTGAAGGATATTTATGAAAACTATGAAACTTCACAACAACAACTAAGTGACCGCTTGTTTGAGGCTGGGGAACTACTGGATTTGGTGAGGAGCAATGCTGAAAGGTTTGAGTCTCTGACTAATGATCTTTCATGCAGCTATGCTAACCAACCACCACCTCTTCAGCCTCAGCCTGACTTGTCCCCTCCAGTATTGGCTCTTCCAGCAGACACCCCACAGATAAACAAATCAATATTCTTTTCTGACGAGTTAGGTTCTGGCTTTGGAACAATTTTACTCAATTACCTTAGCCATAGTTTTACCAATCATAGTTATCATAACATAAGTTTTAACCAAATAATTAAAAGAATTGCCAACACAAACCTGGATCAATATTCTACTATGGTTTTGCTATTAGGTAATGGCACTAGTATTACCAGAAAGGACATAGTGGATGGTGTAAACACCTTATTAGAGTTAAAAATAGGAAAGCTAATGTTGTGTGCTTTTCCTTACTCTGATACTTTATCAGATAATGAAAATAATTACATTTATAAGTTGAATAATACTATTCACAAGTTGACATGTTGTCATAGTGACAAATTATTGTATTTTGACACTAACAAGTTTGTTAGTGGTTTTAAGTTAACTCAGAGAACTTTATCTCTGTCTGGGCAATGTAGACATCTGATTGCTATGTTGATAGCATATAATATTAACGAGGTTATAGCTAATGTAACAAATTCTAGTATTAGTGACAAATCTGTGTTGCATAGTTTTACTAACAACATTGTGATTGATTGTGAATCATCATATTGTACAAAGGAGGCTCCACCTACAATGGCAACATCCTTGGAGGCCACTACCAGTCAGATAGGGTATTTCCCTCCTGCTGGAACTTATACGGGCAATCTAGACTCTCCAGTTGTAGTTGTGGAGCTATCTCCTGATAATAATTTAAACTAGTCAGTGAGACAACAGAAGTTACCCCTTCAAATAACCAATTATTAATACAGAATAATAAAAAGGTATCTTCTGGCAATATAATTAATAATACTAAGAAAGTAAAGGGTGTGCAACATATTTTAAAATTATTTAATCAAAATATCCAAGGTTGCGCTTCTAAATTACTGGAAATAGAATTGTTTTTGGAAGACACCAAGTTTGATGTCATTTGTTTAACAGAGCATTGGTTGAAAGATTATCAAGTAATGTCAATTAATTATGAAAATTATCGTGTAGTTAGCCATTTCAGCCGAAAACGTATGATACATGGCGGGTCATTAATATTACTTAAAAATTCTATTAAATCTAAAGAACGTAAAGACATCATCGGGCTGTCTGTTGAACACATGATTGAATTGTCCTGTGTTGAGCTCGATAAGCATGTTATAGTATGCGTATACAGACCTCCTAGTTACCAGAATCTATCGGTGTTTGATTCTGTAATGGAAGATGTTTTAAAGAAGCTTAGTACTAGTAGTAAGTCAATAATCGTATGTGGCGATTTTAATATTAATTTATTGGAACATAACTCGAATACTGTCAGATTATTGAGTCTTTTTGGGTCATTTGATTTGTCCAATGTGTTTATGGAACCAACCCGAGTGACAGCTTCTTCTGCCACTTGTATAGATAATATTTTTTGTAATTGCGATTACATACACAAACGAATTGTAGATAAGTTGCCATCTGATCACAGTGGACAAATAATAACATTTAGCTCCTATAGGCCTTTACAAAAAATTGAAATAAGGTTTAGGCCAATTACATGTAAAAATTTAGAGAAATTAAATAATTCTTTGGCCAGTAAATTATGTGATCAGAGTTTTAATAATATAGATGACCCCAATGAGTTCTACGCCGAGTTCTTTTCACTATTAAACTCGCAATTTTATGACACTTTTCCACTGAAAACTAAAAGTATTTACACAAAGTTTTTATTCAGTGACTGGGCTACTCCAGGTATTCGTAAAAGCAGGGAAAAACTTTTTGAACTGTATGGCTTAAAGCAACATATGAAAAATACGAACTTTCATCAGTATGTTGCAAAATATTCAAAAACTTTTAAAAGGGTGTGCCAAAGAGCTAAAGCTCTTTATATAAGCAATAAAATAAAATCAGCTGATGATAAAATAAAAACTACCTGGCAAATAATAAATAATGAAACAGGTAGGAAAAAACAGCGAAATAGTGAACTTAATTTAGAGACTGCACATGGCCCCATCAATTCAGATGTAGAAATAGCTCAGGAATTTGAAAACTTCTTTGCTAATATTCCCCTTAAAACTACTGAAGCTTTAAATTCTTCCCCCACGCTTTCTGCTGCCTTACTTAAAAGGAATGTAAAGGCATGCCCTTCGGAGCTTAGGTTTCAGCATACAAACCCCCAGGCTGTTATAAGAGCTTTTAAAGATCTTAAAATTAAATCAACAGAAGATCTCTGGGGTATGTCTGTAAAAGTATGTAGATCTCTCATCGAAACCATTGCGCCCTATTTAGCTTTCATATTTAACACCAGTGTTGACCAAGGAGTCTTTCCGGATCTTATGAAACATAGTAAAGTAGTACCATTGTTCAAATCCGGTGATAGTAAAGATCCCAACAATTATAGACCTGTGTCAATTCTGCCAGTTCTCAGTAAGGTGTTTGAAAAGTTGATGCTCAATCAAATGTTACGTCACTTTAATAAAAATTACATCTTTCATGAACACCAGTACGGCTTCACCAAAGGGCGTTGTACCACTGACGCCGGTGTTACCCTAATGAAGAACATTTTTAACGCCTGGGAAGAAGCACAAGATGCTATTGGAATCTTTTGCGATCTCTCTAAGGCGTTCGATTGCGTAAACCATGAAACACTTCTGATGAAACTCGAGCACTATGGGATTAGGAAAACAGCACTTGACTTGTTAAGATCATACCTGAAAGATAGAAAGGTTAAAATCCAAGTAAATGGCGTAAACTCATTGGGTTCTGAAATGACAATGGGCGTTCCTCAAGGTTCGATATTGGGTCCATTCCTCTTTTTAGTTTATATTAATGATTTACCCCAATTACTTCAAAATCAACCGAAGATGGTGTTATTTGCAGATGACACATCATTGATCTTTAAAATAGACCGACGGTCACAAAATCTTGACGACGTGAATAACTCTATTCTTCAGGTCCAAGATTGGTTTACGGTTAATAATTTAGTACTTAATGAAAAAAAAACAAAATGCATTAGATTTAAATTACCTAATGTTAGAAGTAGCGAATGTGACATCGTATTGAATGGCCAAAAATTAGAATTTGTTAATCAGGCAGTTTTCCTAGGAATCACGCTAGACGAGAAATTACAATGGGGACCTCATATAACATCTATTGCGGGGCGGCTAAGCTCGGCCGCATATGCTGTTAGAAAGATAAGACAATTAACAGACGAAGAAACCGCGCGCTTGGTCTATTTTAGTTACTTCCACAGTATTATGTCATATGGCATTTTACTGTGGGGTCGGGCTGCTGACATTGAATCCATTTTTATTTTGCAAAAGAGAGCTGTCAGAGCCATTTACAATCTACGTCGCCGCGAATCTCTTAGGGAACTATTTAAAAGGATTAATATTATGACGGTACCTTGCCAATTCATTTATGAAAATATTATGTATGTAAGAAAAAATCAACATCTTTTTAATAAAATAAGTGATAGACATAATTTTAATACTAGAAATAAAGATAAATTAGATCAACCTTTTTTCAGATTATCTAAAGTTCATACATCTTTTATGGGGTACTGTGTTAAATGTTACAACAAAATACCTTGTGAAATATTGCAATTAAATGAAAGAAAATTTAAAACTTATATTAAAATTACACTTTGTAAGCAAGGATATTACAAATTAGAGGATTATATCCAAGATAAGAATGCTTGGAAACATGCTGGTCTTGCTCCATAGGACAATCTCTAGAGTCTAGACAAAATCAAACTGGTTGCTAATGTAATTGTATAATTTATTCTTTTTTTTTTTTTTTTGACATTGATTTACATTCTGTAATTACTTGGGGTCACACCCGGACTTATTACTCCTTATTTATTTATGAAAATCGTCTACGTTTGGAATGTTTGTGAATATGTGAGCACCATGTATCTATCACATAGTTGATCTATATGTCATGGTTACATTTATCCATTTTAATTCTTTTACCTATTGTGGTATAGTAAGTTTATTTTTGGGTGCATCGTCTTCACATATAATTATATAAATAATGTATGCAATATATTGTAAAACATTTTAAAAGAGTAACGGTGGAGTTTCTTGCCCATTCTTCTCCATACGAAAACTACCTTTTGGAAGGGGCGACTAGAATCAATTTTATTCTAATTTTATTTTTGACGTTCAAAAGTGCCTTTTATGTGCCTATTTGAAATAAATGATTTGACTTTGACTTTATTGCCAGAGATTTTATTTACTGTCGTATTGTTTTCTCCACATTGTATTCAGAAACAAGGACCCTAAACCAATAAATAACACAAAACGAAATTAGTTCGCCCCAATAACTCAACTATTGTTGTTAAGAAGACTCCTACTGGAAACTACTCTACCGACCTCGGCCGGCCCCTGAAAACGCCTAACAAACAGACGAAATCCATCAACTTGGCTTATAAATCAAGTCGTTTTACCAAAGGTCAGTTGTACAAAAAAGGCAAAACGTCTGTTGTCGACGTACATACACCAGACTGGGTGTGGTGCCACCACACGCGATGGTGGCGACCACAATGGCTTTCCCATGAGTCAACCATTCCCGAGAAATTCGTAGTATTAACGTAGACTAGTTGTTTGTACGGTAGTAATTTGCAGTACCTACTGCCTGTGAATCATGCTTTTATATATATATATTGCAGTGTTGTTTGTTCTTTCATTTTAATAATCGATTTCACCTACGAGTTTTAGTCAGCAACTTAATTCAATGCAATATTTCGTCTTTGGGATTTTACGTGAGAGACACTGGAGGCAATCATTTAGATTAACTCTATTTTTAAGTCAAAGAATCTGCCAGTCTTTGGGGCAGTTTCCCCATTGACAGCGATGCGGACGAATTTTTAAATGCCCAATAAGCCGTTGTTTATATTCCTACAAGCTTTAGCTTGTATATCGTATTTAAGTAAATTACCTATAAATCATTTTACTCTGATTTTGTAATGTAATGTAATGTTCAGGATTGAAAATATTATTTACAAACAAGACACTGTACTATATTCAATGCTATTTAGTGCAACATTTTCATTCATTACATTACGTAGTATCTACTACAAATTATTTTCATGCTGCATAGAATTTAAATAGGAAAACAATTCAAAGGATGTCACTATGCCAGTATCTACTCGTTCCATCGCCAAATACACTGAACAAGGCTTCAGAATTTAAATTAGGATATATCTCTACGCATATCATTGCCTTGAACCTACAATACATAAAAGAATTTACATAGATAGGTCCTTACATTCAATCCTACAACACTATAGTTCTATAGTTCTATACAGCGTGTATCAGAATTACGTGGTCATATTTTAGGGTGTGGTACAGAAAAACTTTCTTCATGGAACGAACATTGTAATCGGGAAATAAAATATCAGCTGTCCCATACAAAACTTCAATACATACTCGGCCCAAATATGAGACGACTGATTATTTTTTCGCGATTACGATGTTGTTTTCATGTATAAAGTTGTTCAGCCCCTAATTGCGTAACACACTATCAATCTCAATCTGAATCATTTGAGGATATTGCTAAGCCATTGCTTCATTTATGCTCGGAAAATATGTCTGCTCAACAACGGAAATAAATGTAACAATGAATGTTCTTGAACTGTAAAAATGAAAGCCATTGCTACTAACAGTGTGTTGCGTAATTATTCCGAAGTTTGATGGTGTATACCTATGACAACCTTGTTGACCACATCTTTTTGGTACACGCTGTATAACAAACAAAAAAACTGGACGAATAAATAATTCCTTTATCGTACTGCGGACAAAAATCACTGTAGCGGATGTCCAGCGCAAAAAATAAAAATACGAAAATACCTGTCAACGAAATAATAGCCACAACTATAGGAGTTTATAGTGAACGAGCTAACAACAGTCGGCCTGTCTATTTTTAGGCATTGTTGTAGCCAATGTTTTTTTGGTATTTTATTTTCGCTTCATTTGAAGACTCGTTGTGAAATGCAAAGCTTTATGACATACATTGGAGTGATTTGCTAGGGTCGGCGTTTTAAACCAATAATATTTTTCTCGTGAAAAAAAAATGAGCCTTTTATTGTCCCACTGCAGGAAAAAGGCCCATTCTCATTCAGAGAAGACACGAGCATTGATCATCACACTTGCTTAAGACTGGTTAAAATAATGATAAAGAGTGAAGTATTTAAAAAAAGTACAAAAGACAATATAATTGACAATTCTTACTCAAGTAATGACAAAAATATATACACTGGATAAACTTTTTTTTATTAAATTACACACTGTTCAAAAAAATATATTAACCTAACCTAACTAAAACTAGTAACAAACTAAAATATGGCATCGAAAAATTCCATTGTCATTGTTCGCCAGCTTTCTCAAGCTAAGCAAAAAATATTTTCTTTACGTCGACAAGAAAACATTTATAAAGAATTGTCTGTCGTGGTAACTATCCAAATATACATACAAGCCTCCACAAAGAATAAGACAACAAAAAAATATATACATAGGTACCGGGGCTCGAGGTTAAGTAATAACACCCGCAAGGACCAATCGATCAGGTTAAGCTATGCTTGCCGCGATTGGTCTGTGGATGGTTGGCCATCTTTACATACCAAGATCCCTCGGAAAGCACGATAAGCGGTTAGTCCCGGCTGCCATTACGTAACGGGTCTTACAACCAGTCTTACCAAGGGGTATTGTATTACCTAGTAACTAGGTTATGAAGGTCAGATAGGCAGTCGCTCCATGTAAAATACTGGTATTTAGCTGCATCCGGTTAGACTGGAAGCCGACCCCTAGTTGGGAAGGGGCTAGGCAGTTTGTGATGACCTAGCCTACCCACATTTTATTAATGTTCTTTTTAAAAGGTCAACAACCTTAAAAAGGCCTAGTTTACGAGCCTGCTAACCTGGCGGTCAGTTGGCTTCTAATACTTCATATCACGAACATAGTTCGGTGACCATAAGCTTGGTTTGTCACGCAATTTCCGCCTCTAGACATCTTGACTGATCACTCACGTTTCACTTCGATTAAGAAAACATAACATCACTCCTGTATTCCAAAGGGGTAAGCAGACTTTTCTGGAGCGTCTGGTAAACCCAGATTCACCAGTTAAGTTAGTATCATTTAGTACAGACGAATGAAACCAAAATCCAGATTCAATCGGGGTGATTGCGTATAAAAGTAGCAATGGCTTTCATTTTGACAGTTCAACAACATTCATTGCGTTATTAACGTTGTTGAGCAGACAAATTTTTCGAACATATAAAGCAATGGACAAGTAATATCCTTCAAAATTATTCAGATTTTGATTGCAAGTGTGTTACTTAAATAGGGTGCAGGTTGCTTCTAATTTCCTAATGAAAAACCCAAAAACATTGTGCCTATCCAGGGAGTGAACCCAGGACTCTAAGTCCAGCTATCGAGCTTACTGACCGCAAGGCTAACTAGGCAGTTATATAAATTAGTGCCTCCATTTTTGCCGTGATTTCATTCGCGTTACTCAATACTCTCTCACTATCAGCGAAAGCACTAGGAAGTGGTGAAGGGGGGGTGAAGGGTTTTGGGGACTGCCTTTTGTAATTTTTACGTTCGAAATGTGCTGATTCTCAGCCTAATTGGAATAAATTACTTTTGATTTTGAATCATGAAGTAGTCTCCTTTAGATTGCTTTTTGCATACAACATTGGCTAATCATTGCAGTAGTTTTAGCACAGTATTGATTTAGTAAAGTTACTTTCATTTAATATTCTTGATGATGGTTGATATGTCCATGTCGTGAAGAGAATTTATGCTCATGTCCCTTATTACCTACTTATACCTATGCTTATTATGTCCTTGAAGGGGACCGGCTTGTGGGTAAGTAATAATATTCGCACGGGTCGATCGATCAGGTTAAGGTACGCTTGCCGCGGTTGGTCCGTGGATAGGTGACCATCTTTACATACCCCAAGACCAGACAAGACCCCTCCGTGCCTCGGAAATCATGTTAAGCCGTTGGTCCCTGCTGTCATTCGTGGATTTTTGACAGTCGTTCCGGGCGTCAGAAGCCCGAAAGTATGACAACCAGTCTTACCAAGGGGTGTCGCATTACCCAGAAACTGGGTTGTGAAGGTCAGGTAGGCAGTTGCTGCATGTAAAATACTGGTAGTCAGCTGCATCCGGTTAAAGTGGAAGCCGACCCCATCATAGTCGGGAAAAGGCTAAGCAAATGAAATGATTTCTATTTCTATATACTCCTGGAGTCACACGTGCTTATGTAGATTAGGTAAGTAGCCAACTAGTACAGATTCGAAGTCAAGAAACAATGTCCCACAACAAATTAATGGCCCAATTACAAGGAACCACTTCAGAATGCAGTACAAACTCCATGTTATCAGATTATTCGAACTCGCTCGGTGTTGCCAGCTCAGCTAAATTCTATAATTGCTCTCTCCATTACGCCGAACAAACTTCGTCTTAGTCAGCTGTATTTTTTTACTGGCAAAACTTTTTAATTCGCTGTAAAATTGACCCTTGTTGGTGTTCGGGAGTAAATTTATTGGTTTCGGGATATTAATTGAAATATGGCTGCGCCAATGTTGTATTATATTGATTAAAATTCGCGCAAAGTAAGACTTCTATATGTATGTGCTTCTGTTTGAAACTTGAACAGCGCGGTAATTGCCTAACACAGTAACAGGAGTAATGGCTTTCATTTTGGCAGTTCAACGACATTCATAGCATTATTTACTTTGTTGAACAGATTTTTTTGTCAAACATATGAAGTAATGGATTATCAATATCATTCAAAATGATTCAGATTGCGATTGAAAGTGTGTTACGCAATTAAGACGCAGGATTACTTGCATACTGTTTACTACTGTTTGGTTTGCGTTATATTGATCAAAGTAATTTCTTTCTTTATTTTCTTTCTTGTGTTTACCTTTCGGGTACACCTATCCTACCTCGTTGTCTCTCTTTTTCTGGCTCAGTAGTCTTCGATGTCCTATGCAACTGTAAGCTCTTGTTTGAGCTATTCTATACAACGTGTTTTTTTTTATATTCCATAACTCTAGGGGGTCATTGTACTCATCATTATGAACAACTTTTACTATGGGACCAAACCTGAAATCGCGAAACAAAAATCTGGTGTTCCCTACATTTTGACGAGTTATACGAACATAAATGTAGGGAACAGCCCCAAATCATAGCCAAAGTGACCTCTGCGCTGCCACCGATCCCGCGGTGAAAGTTGCGAAATTTTGGGCCAACAAAAATGTTATAACTCTCGTGCCAGCGATACGAAGAAGAATAAGAATGGTAATCTATGTATATAGAGTCAGCCCAGAGTTTGGCACCTAACAAGAGTGAAAAATAGCTACTTCATCAGATACTAACTGCAAGACGACATCGTCAGTGCGTGGCTAACTGTCGCAGAAACAAAAAACTTCATCTTTATCTTAAAAACCTTCTCATCTCAACCAAAACAAAGCAAAGTAAACAAAAGTCCACTGATTGAATGGGCCTATTTTAGAAACGCTAGTGAGGAAATAGGCCAATAACAACCGAGGGTAGACTATAAATACTGCAGTGTCAAGGCAGAACGTTGACGCCCGCTTTCCCTCTCAACGAGCTGGACTATAAATAAGATGCAGGCTTTATATTGGTCGATGTTGGTTTAATTAACGAGCTGGGAATGGACCGAGATATGAATGAAGTAATTGATCTGATGTTTCGGATGAATGATTAACTTATTTTAATGAACTGATTTAAGTTTTATGAAAAAGTTAATGTGGTTAGGATTTGAGACGACAACTGCAGCCAATGACATAACAATCAACATAATCAGCCTGTATTCTCACTGCTTGGACACAGGCCTCCTCTCTTGGAGAGGGGATGGCTTGTAATCTACCACGTGGGCCCAGTGCAGGTTGGTACAAATCGCGGTCTACGAATTTTTGGTTCTAGGGCATACCTGTTTCCTCACGATGATGTTTTCCTTCACCGTTCTGAGTGATAAAATTATTTACACAAAGTAAAGCGCCTGTCTAGGTTCGAACCCACGACCTACAGCTCGTAAGTCGGGGCTGTTACCGCTAGGCCACCACCATCACCAGGCAGTCAATGATTAGTCGTAAATTACGTGAGCTGTGATTTTCCACTAAAAAACATCCAACTTTCACAACAACTTCACAACCTCCCAAACAGCATAATGAAACCTTCCTAGATTTTCAAAACGTCCAATATAATGTTCTGCCACATTTCAACAAAAGAATAAAAAAGCAATGAAAACTGAAAACGTCAAAAATTAAAAATCTTTCACAACAGCAAAAAGGCATCCGTATGTTTATAAAATATTTATTAAATTAACAAAGAAAAAAAAACTACAAATCCACTACAATGATGTCCAAAACTCGGGGAATCTGGTCGTATATCGTAAGTTCCTCAAAGATATTGAACCAACGGACAGATTGGATTCTTCGCAGAGATTATGCAGATTCAAAGGATCCGAAAGGCTGCAGAAGAGCTATAGTAGACATCCCCCCTGAGCCAGAATGCGAGAGAAGAAAAAAAAAAAAGGGAGGGATTCTACACAAGATTAAACTGAAAATGATTGAGGGCGGAACGAACTTTGGAAGTAAGTTACCGGTCCTACTAGTCAGCTTATAGCAGCTATACACGCTATAGTCAACTGGAGAGGTCTACCCGTGCAAGTGTGCCTGCACAGGTAAACCTGAGTGTGTATTGGAATAGACCTGTGCAGTTCTTAGAACATACGTCATGTGTTTGGCCTGCGCAGGCACACCTGCGAGGTTATTGCGTAACACACATACAAATTCAATGCCTGTAATTTTGACAGTTTAACAACATTCATTGCGTTATTTACGTTGATGAGCAGGCGAATTTTTCAAACATTTGAAGCAATGAATTAGTAATTTAATTCAATAACCTTCGGATTGTGATTGAAAGTACGCAATAGGGTGGCGCGTAGACCTTTCCTTTAGATCGTAGCGTGTATTGCTTATATAAGACTTTTGAGACACCTTCCTAATATCAGCTATTTTAGCTTATTTTACATTATTTAATTAAAATTACGTTTAACAAATAGCTCCATTTCGTCGGCTCCAGTGCAAAAAAGAAGTGTGCGACCCGAAGGAGCCAAAACAAATTGCGTTGCCGGCACCACCGGAAAAGGAACTGCCTCCGGTGCCGGCGCCTCGGCCTGGTGTCCAGGTATCAGTTCTTGGCGCCGACACAGCCATCGGGCAGTACATCGCCCTGCTTCTGAAGCAATGCTCTTGCATTAAAAAGTGAGTTATATTGTTTTAAACACTAGGTTCAGTTTGCGGAAAAGGTTACCAGCTGCCTGACGGCGAAGTTCTTCATCTAGACTCTTATTTTTGAATAATGGTTGTTTAAAATCGTGTATTAATTTTCTCTAGACACAAACTATTAGTTTGACTACTGACTACATAAAAAAACTGCAATGTCCCAAAATCGCAAACAGTGACAGTATTTGTGCATAACAATAATTATAATTACATAAACAGACTAGCAGAATCATGGTGTTACTAAAGCGTCACGTTACGTAACAAGAACAGGTCAAAAAAGGTTTTCACTTAGATTCAAGCCAGCCACAACAAGTCCTTTTACTTTTATAACATACCTTTACCAAACATTTCGTCAGTAATTTACAAAGTTAATTATTTCCACGTCCTCCATACACTCTCATTTTAAACACAATACTGGAAAGTCCATTGCTTCCCCATTCCGTTTGACCTAATTGGACATTACCCACAAACGTTCCCGCTCGAGCAGATGACCTTTTGCTTCTATTTTGTTAATGTTGTAAAAAGGGATGCCTAATTAAGGTTTTTTGGGTCATTTTTCTTTAACCCTGTTTATTGCTACCCTAGTTCTGCTATCGCAATTTTATTATTATGTAAAATAGTGTTTTAGGCTACCTACTTAACGCTTTGTTCGACCTTGAAACGGCTGTAGCCCAGTCTATATGGCGTTGACTGATGTTGAGTCTTGGTTGAAGTAAGAACGTTCACAGTCTCATCTGTCTTAATCTGTCATAGTATCTCTAATTTCCCTACATTTTTGTAAATTTTTTGACTCTGAGATGAGATTGCGACTAGATTTTGAACGTTTTTAATTACGAGAATTGGCCTTCTGATATTTCTTCTGGGTCCCTTGACGTCTCTCTTAGTTAACATGACATCTCTATCACTACACCATTAATTCATATGGGCTTTTAACCTTTAGCTTTTGAACAGGTCCCCAAAAAAATCAACATTCCAAAACTAGCTTCTTATGTCCTCGTCAATCCGGGATTGGAAACCCATCTACATCTTCACATTAACGTCAAACCCCGATTCTGATGTGGAGCGATAAATTCAAGCGGGGCAAGTAAACGGTTGCGCACACAGTCGTGTTGTGACATCGGCGAGACGAATGGTCCCTCAGGGCCGAGGATTTCATGAGCCGTGTAGAGGCATGAAGACGGAGTAACGTAGAAGGACAACTAGTTTAATCTGCGATTAGAACTGGAGCTTGTACTTGCATGCCCATGGGACATTGCATAATCCGCCTATATGTGCTCCTATGTTCCCGCTGCTGGGGCACATGCGTCTTCACTGTGAGGGAATGGGTCGTAATCCATCACGCAAGCCCAGTGTTGGTGGATGTCACATGTCTTCGAATTTTTGGTTCCAGGACATGCCCGTTTCCTCACGATGTTTTCCTTCACCGTTTTGAAAGCAGTGGTGAGAAAGTGCACAAAGTAAAGGCCCTGCCTGGGTTCGAACCTATAACCTACAACTCGTAAGCCGCGGCCATTTCCAGTGGGCCGCCACTACTTCCATGGATTAGTGTCTTTTTAATGTTGGTTTTTCATCAGAACTCTATATAAGGTAGGAGAAAATCCACCGATAGAGTTGTTCCATTTAGAACGTGAAGCCGTGTTATTGGTTGTTTTTTTGCTAGGTCACCACTCAACTACTTCACACCGCTCTGGTGGAAAGCCAGCCTAACAGTGAGGCAGGTGTCTAGTAGTCCGTCCCATCGGATTATGAGAGTGAGGGGAAGAGAAAGGGCACCTGTGTCTGTGTATTATCCCGGGCTACGGCCCGCGTAGGCTAGTCTCTATTGAGATTGGCCGCCATGGCCAAAATACGGTCTGGAACACTATTTTTTTATTGCTTAGTCAATAATATAGATGTATGCAGCATGACACGTGTAAATGAAGTAAACAATGCTTGCTTACAATGTCTCTTTTGAAACACAGCCAATTCGTTGTTTCCTGAATTGTTGTTTTTGTCAACTTCCGAGGGACTTCTGTACCTATTTATTTAGTGGCAAATGTCGTGAGGGTTACTGACGTCATAGCTAGCTGGGCAGCGGATCACCCATAAACTGTTTTGTGTCTGCAGAGACAGACATAGGCGTTTTGGCTGTAAACTCGAGCTTTGATTCAATTTCGTCTGAGATAACCAGCGTTTTGATTGACCGATGACCGAGTTAGTTGGTCGAGTTTTGAATTGTCTGACTAGCAAGCTATGCTGAATTGACTTAAACCAACTTTGGGAGATTTCATAATTTAATTAATCACCAACTACAGGTCAGAATCAGTTAAAATATTTAATCGCTCTGTGCCACAATACAACGCTGAATGAATCAAAATTATGCAACTCTATTGTTTTTCACCATTTCTAATGTAAACAATACATCGCTCGAGTATTTGTGTTCTCCGTTTAATAGCGCTCGTCTCGTAAAATAAGACACAACGGACACTGGCCGTAAGGTTCGGCTCATGAATGCGCTCCTACGGGAGTCTCTCGATGTCTCGCCGTCGTTTTATTGCCCAAACGGTTCAGCCACAGCTTTGATGACACTAAATGTATGAGGGTACTTAAATAAATGATTGTTTCTGCTAAATTGGATGACGATGGCACTGGAAAAATTGGTCCCTGATATCTTTTGCTTTACGTGGGAGTTTTTCTTTGTAGTCATCATGAAAAACGGTTTCGACCATTTTGACATACGAGTACCTACTGCCGTTTGTCAAAATAGAACGAAACCGAAAAAAAAATTTACCGAAACCGTCTTTCTCTGTGTTTTAATGGCTTGTTTGAATATTCTAGTTAATATTACATGCATCTCGCTTTTAGTGGCTTTTCACGAAACGAAATTCTAGCTAACAGGCAGAAAAACAACATATTTCGTGAAAAAAATTACTCACCCTGGAAAACACGCCATCCATTCGGCATAACTTCGTCCACTACACGTCTGAAGACCCATAAAAATATGCACTTAGCTGTTTCATTGTACTGCCATCATATATTTCCACCATATCTCAGGAATGTGTGAGGTATCCAGAAAACATACATCTGTTTTAGTACAACTACACAGTGTAACTACTTACAGTGGGTTTATCAGCCATGCATTTGACAGGAACTGAGTTTTTTTTTTTACATTTCTGATACATTATATGGTCTACTTATTTATTTTTTTATTGCTAAATGGGCCTGTTCTTGACCTCGATCACTTTTGATGGAAAGCGATGGATGAGGTTGTAGCGACCTTAGCGACGCGATTACTGAATCGCATTTTTGATATAGTAAGTAAAGGAACTCGAGCGCTGTGCTCGCCAGTCGCTTACATACCATCGCCCTGCCACGTCCACACAATAAGCAACAGAGTTGTATTTAACCTTTACTAAATATATTAACAATTTCCGTATAAAACTCATAACACGCAAAACAAGGTGATGCTTATTTCCCAAACTGCAGTATGGCAGTTCGCCTACTTACCCGACCCTCCGCATGATGGCTCCGTGAAAAAGCTTCCGTTGAACGTAGTAAATACTTACACTGTGGTTTTAGTATGGCCGTGGCCATTATATGGATCATTGAATGTATAAGGAGCAAAGATTTTACGAGGCGGCCGTGACTACCGCGGTGAGGATCCTTTTTCGCGATTTTTATGGCTAGGAAACTGTGTTTGTATACTTTCATTTCCGCTTTAATACATTTTGTATTAAGTTTTTATTAAAGCTTTATTGTATTTGTAACAGCCAATGTGGATTTGGTACACACGGCTACACATCAAGCTATACATTTCCAGTTTTAGCTGACCTCCCATTCTATAGGTTTTTCGTATAATCAGAAGTCAGCTTATACTGGTTATGTATAGCTTGATGTGTAGCCGTACGTACACAATTCTTTTGAATTAAAAATGAAATTTCTTATTCTGAGACTTAGAATAAACATTTTACAGTCAATATCATCATCAACTGCCTAGTCTTTAACCAGCTATGTTGGGGTCGTCTACCAGTCTTAAACGGATGCAACTAAGTACCAGTATTTTACATGAAACGACTGCTTATCTGACCCCCACAACCCAGTTACTGGGTAATACCCCTAAACACTTCACAGTGTTAGAAAATAAATGAAAAGTTTCAAGTTCCCAATTGTTTTTGTGTAGTGGAACCTATAAACGATATGTATAAATGTAAGTATTTAATTTATCCACTAGTTACAATACTTCTAAAAAAAGGCAGTGAGCAGTCATGGTGGCCCTGTGGTAACGGCTCCGACTTACGAGTTGTAGGTCGTGGGTTCGAACCCAGACAGGCGCTTTACTTCGTGTTAATAATTTATATATTTTATTTATTTATTAGGCTTTTCAACAATGAGCACACTGTTACTTTATAATTTGTACATTGCAAACATATGTCTAAGCACCTCATCACTTACAGAAAAGCACAGCATGCACTACATTATGCACAGATAATAACACATTTATTTAAATAAAACAATTAATAATAATAAATAATTTGAAAAAAAAAACTGTTAAAGCTAAATTGGTTACAATGAAATACCTAAACAACATAAATTAAATTAAATTAGATTAGATTCTATTTTTGAAATTTTAATTTCATCACCACTGCTCTCAAAACGGTGATGGAAAACATCGTGAGGAAACCGGCATGTCCTACAACCAAACATTTGAAGACATGTGACATCTACCAACCCGTACTGGGCCCGCGTGGTAGATTACGGCCCGCACCCTCTCACAGAGAGGAGGCCTTTGTCCCAGCAGTGGGAACATTATAGGCTAATTATGAAAAAAAGACACCAACCCAACTTCAGAGCAACGAGCTAAAGCAATCAAACTCACAAACACGACACATTTTTATCATATTTTTTTCGTATCCACGGAAGTCGATTTCCTTTCCTCAACGAAAAGCGTAACAATGACATAATCTAATCTCTATCGAAAACAAAATATAAAAGCTTTTGTCTCTGATCCAATCATGTCTTGAAATAATACAAGCAACACAAAAACCATATCGTATTACTGATGGGAAATGTGAACCTGTTTTTACAAAATATGGTATATATTTTTACAGAATTAAATCCCGTGTATATTTTTTGTAAAATTCTAATTTTAATAAGAATAGGATACTTTTATTGTACTAGGTAGTTATTGCTTATTTAAGAGGCTATTTACAATCTTCAGATGACTTTAATCTAAAGAATAAAAATTGCGATATTTATTCATCAGATAAAAGTTGTTCGCTGACTGAAAAAAATTACCCCAATCATTTAAACTTATTAAATGATTAAGGGCCAATTTTTTATTTAATTTTCCAAAATCTGAGTTACAAATATCTTCTGATATAAGTTCTATATTCAAATTCATCCAATTAATGTAATTTCAAGTTGAATAAATATCAACTTTATGATGATGCAAATTAGCTTCATTTCAGAATGATTAGTAGGGACTATTGAAAAAATCATAAAAATGGTTGTAGTTGTAGCGTAAACTGAACCTTATTGTGTAGGGTAGGTAAAGTTATTTTTCCAAAGAACGAACAAAGATTAGGTCGATATGTAGGAAAGTACCCTGAGATCACTTCTCATATGCATATATATATTGCTTAAGAAATGTAAACTGGCAAATTATCACCATTTGAGACCAAAATAAAAACGGGCAATACAAGCAACTCCTAGCGTGTCCAATTTCTTAACACGTTTTATTCCAAACAAACACAAAACACAGTTAAAACCATTTCAGAAGGACTGCTTTTCAAGCTCTAAATTGAAACATTCCTCACTTAGCCACACGAGTGTGTACTTCAGACTGCAATTTTAAAGAGATGAGAAGATTCAGGTCATTCCTTTGGGGAAAAGTAAACCAGCCGCGACTTGTTGTTTGCTAGCTTTCGGCACTGACCACAAAATAGACCAATTTTACCAGCAAAAGCTAACGTTTGCAGGGTTTGCCCGATACGAGAATTCCTCTCGATGTTTCTTTAATATACTTAAATGCATTTTTATGTTCTGTAGTGTATACAAACGTTGGTAAATCTAAAATCAAACACGGCTTATTGGTTGATTCGCACGAATTTACTCGCCCGAAATGGGCGAATCGACACTTTAAATAAATATTATTTTTCTGTAGGCGATGCGCATTACATAAAATTCAATATGCGCCAATTACCTAGTACGTATTACTGGAGTTGTCGATTCGCCCACAAATAAATTAACTACGTGCGAAGAGCCTACAATAAAATATATGTAAAAGACTATTCGCCCGTTTTGGGCGAGTAAATTCGTGAGCATCAACCAATAAGCCATAAACACACATTTAAATATACCTAATATTGTAGAAAAACGGATTTGACCTCCTTCTTTATAGAGTCAGTAGAAAATTTGAATCGATAACCTCTACATTCGTTAATACGGTAGGGAATTCTCATTAAAAACCACTAAACTAAAAGAAGTTTTCCTACTAATCGAATCAAAAAGTATCGGGGTTCGATTCGATACAAAACGAGAATCGAATCAAACCATCTTCTAGTACTACAGTTCCTAATCGGATTGCAGGTTACGACTGTACGAAGCGAAGGACAATCACGGCTGCAACCGGAACCTGTGCTCCGTAGTGCAGGATCTCCAGCATATCAACACGAACTGTCTGGTGCAATCGTTCAGCTGTGCTTGTTATGAGCTTGAACGATGTTTACAGGTGGAGTTTATACCCTTATTTATTTTGGGGTACAGTTGACTTTGGATTCATTCTGGTTTTGGTCAATTTTGTAGTCTGGAAAAATGTGTCATTCAATTTGCGTCCTTTGTAAGTATAATTAGTAGGTAATTTACAGAAATAGCTAGCGTATTTAGTCACTCATTAGTCTTGATCAGATTTCAGAGTATGTCAGAGTTTGCAGACGAAAAAACAAAGTAGGTTAGGTAAATGAATTGTTTATTATATCGACACACAATGTCATTTCATTTATTTTATTTTTTTATTAGCCATTAATCTCCCACTGCTGTGCAATAGCCTCTCTACTCTCCTTCCACCTCTTTCTGTCCAGAGCTGCCAAGGAACAATCTTTATTAAAGGAGCCCAGCTCATCCCGCCATCTCCGTCTGGACCTGCCGCATGTCATTTCATACAACAATAAAAAAATGTCAGTTGTGATTTAAATATAAATGGACAATTAGAGTTGGTTGACAATTAATTTCCCTGAATTTACGTAGCTATTCCATTTCTCAGCAAAGAACCAGAGGTACAATATGCATCCACGAACATTCGCCATTTATCACTATAAGCACGAGTGCAATAGGTCACAGAGTAAAATAATCCAGTTGGCGACTAGTTCTGCCAGTACGACTGACATTAGCATATCGGGCGGCGCAGGCAGCTTCAGTGCTGGTGTCAAAGTCGGGGAGAACTTGGCCTGTTTTGCTACTGCTAGGTAAAGGTGCTATAAACTTTGTTTCAAATTCACTGTGTTAAGTTTTGTAGAGGCGTCTAAAGACATCGATAACGGTTTGAAATGTTTATAATCTTTGATTTAAATAAAATGGATAAAAAATTTATCGGGAAAATCCCCTCGGGAAAAGTGTTATAGGAATTTATCAGTAGCATCGTGGAGTGTGGATTTGTACCCGATGAATGGCTCGTCCCTTATTATATGAGTCTTCTGGCGAAAGGTTTTGCTCTGCCTACCTCTTCGGGGAATAAAGGCGCGATGTTATCTCAACTAATATTATAAAGAGAAAAGATTCGATTTTTTGTGTTTGTTTGTTGTGCTTTCATGCTAAAGCGGCTGAACAGATTTGGATGTAATTTGCCACATGGGTTTGGATTTTAGGACATTGGATACTTTTATACCGATATTTCCAAGGGATTGAGATTTATGCGGGTGAAACCGCAGGGCGCAGCTAGTATTTTAATAAAAAAGGTTCATTTATAAATTACTACTTTCTGAAATAAACATAAAAATTACTACTCACTAAAACAAAATACGCTAGTAGAAGTTTTCATTTAGTCGTAGTGATTCGTGTTGTCGAAAAGCCGCGCCTACCGCGTTGTGGCCGCGAAGCCTAATTAAAATTATCATGCAAAATTGTGTGTATTTCCACGGTAGCCTTTTTGGGGCTTAAAATACCACGTTCTAATACTCGGATCCTACTGTCTTTCATATTTAAAATCCTCTTAAAACATGTTAAATACCCGGTTTCTGAGATGTTCAGATAAACTTTCAACAGCTGTTGTTTTGACAAAACTATCAATCTAAGATGACCCACTGACCCAATCGTCAGATAACTTTTAGGAAGAATAAATATTTCGGTTAGATATACTTTCTAAGCTTCTTCCTAAACTGACTGTTAGAGATTCGTAATGTGTCAAGATATCAAATCAATAGCACTAACGAATAGATAGATAAACGATCGAAAAATTGAAAGTATGAACACTGAACTTTTAATTACAGTTAGTTTCTCACAGTCATGCTAGGCGCAAGTTCTACCGGACTTGGCCTGAAGGGGCCTCCGTTCGTCGCCACCTCGCTAGTTCGCCACGAAGTGAGACGGGCAAATAAACTTTTGTGTTTATTTCAAGTTTTGCCTTCTTTTCGTTGTTTTTGTTTTGTGTAGATACTTAGTAAAGAAACAGACTCCGTACACTTGAATCTATACTAAGGGCTGATTTCTCAATAGTCAGATAACTTTTATCTGAGGAATAAATATTGCAGTTTGACAGTTTTTGAACAGAAAATACATATGTCAAACTGTCATAATTATTCTTAAGATAAAAGTTCTGTCAATTGAAAAATCAGCCCCAAGTGAAACAAAAATCAAACATAAACTGAAAATGTTTAGATAATGATGACTTCCTAACAGATTTTGTTCTATTCATATCTTTATTTGCATTCCATAGTCTTTATACATGTAACAATGGCTTAAACCTAAGGTACAACTACGGACCCTGGACGGCACAGCAAAAAGTTCAAATTAATCCTTAAAATAAAAATAAAATTAGAAAACATATTAACAATTAAAACATTATGTAGAGCTAGAACTTACAATATTTGAGTATTAATCCGAATAAAAGATGTTTTTTGAAATAACTCAAAACCTGAAAAGGTGTAATTAAACTGACTTAACCCCTTTTGTTTTCCTTTCCCTTCATTTGATACTAGACTTTCTCATTTAAAATCAAATGCTAGTATGCATACTTACATGCAGGCATATTTTCCTAATAAAAACCACAGTTAAAACAGAAAACCCACATCTACAAAACGCAAGCAATTAAAGAAACCATCCGAACCACAGTGTAAAAATAAACGAACCAATCTGCAGCAGTAATAGCGGTGGACCTGAATGGTTGAAGGGGATTTGTTTACTCTATTTCTTTAGCAACCCATGCATGGTATTCGCGAGTGGGCCCGGGTGGCGTTGACCTCACCTTGCTAATCAATATCATTCGACCCACTATACCGATTATATTATTCTTTGGAACGGTTCGTAGATTTTTTATATGAAATGGGGTCTGAATATTTCTAGATTGTTTTTTTTTTTCGTTTCTGTTAAAAAGGGTTTCGCTTGGTAAGGTAAAATGTGACACGAGTTTAGTTAAACAAGTAAAATTGTTCTTTAAAAGGTGGTTAAAAGTCAAAACTAAAATCAAAGTCATTTATTCAAACTAGGCTGAGAATCAGCACTTTTTGAATGTCAAAATTACATAAGACAGTCCCCCAAAACTCCCGCCCTTCACCACTTCCTAGTGCCTTATCTGGGAAGAAGTGGTGCAACAAACTCCCCCACCCGCACTGTTGTCTGTTCAGTTAGAAGAACTTGATTCTATACAATAGTAATTAACATGACGAAACACAAAACATTAAATTATTTGCCATAAATATGTCAGCACACGCCAATATTCAGTCTGCAAAACCAGCATTTTGACGAGCAAGTAAAATAAATTCACTGAATAAATATAATTGCATTAAAATATATTCAAATGAATGCATCGCTACACATTACATACGGTTTGTGAATCCATAATTAGTCAACCGAATCAACCAACCACCGAACCAATCCAATCAACGTTCGGATTTCGAAACAAAAGGCGATCCGTCATTTCATTGGCTCCGCACACGCATGTAAAATGTATGACAATGTGAACACGCATTCCAAACTCGTATTCGTAAGATTTATATTAAAACGACGCTCGAGAAACAACGTAAATATTTTTTTCACATTTTTCCCTTACTCGTTTTTCCGTAAAAGGGTACAAGATCACATGTATTATGACTGCCTCTATCCAAGTAGTAAAATGTCGTGCTGGGATTAAAGAGGGTAATAAAGTTCTTACAGTTTGATTGACTTCCCTAGGAAAGTTTTACGAAATGGACTGGGATTATAAAGGGCAGGATTTGAAATTGATGTCTTTTAAAATAAAATTAAGTAATCTATTTAAAAACAAAGACCTAGCCTTATTGATCATCGGCTATAATGATAACAAAACAAGGGTATAATTACAAGATAGGTAATACGGGCTGGTGTCCGCAACTCCACGACAATGCGCGTATTTTGCGTATGGTAATTACAAGAGATTAAGTTACCTGAGCTTAGGCATTGGCGCCAACTCGAACATATAACTTTACTGACCTTTTTTTTTTTTTTGAGGATGGGAAATCATCAAATGACCCCTCCCGCTCTGGGTGGAGCAGAAGGGAGTGTCAGACTCTTACTGACTAAAACCCACCCGTGTTCCTTCCTTAGCCCTTTATGTACCAGGGCAGCGGTAACCCTTTCGGACGATCCCGCTACCCAACTTTACTGACCTTAGGCCTATTTTTATTGTAAGCCATATTTTTCTTTGAAGGTGCAAATAAACCATTTTTACTTATTTTATTTAATACTAGCGGACCTGGAGACGTCGTCCTGCCCGAAAAAGCAGCGCCACCTACCGGGTCCAATTGTGTATACAAACTTTGTCCTGACAATAACAAACACAAAAAAAAGAATTATCCAATTTGGTGCAGTCGATCGGAAATTATGCGCGTACACATATATTTCGGTGATTCCTTTTTATTTATATATATAGATATAGATAATATAATTGTATAGAAAGATGCAGGGCTTATAATAATTTGTAAAACTTTTAGGCACATCACTGAATGCTAGTTATCATTTCCTCCCGTTTATCTCTACAATCCCTCCTATCATTATGTAGACTCCACTAAAGTTATTAGCTAATTACCTTATCAACTAACAAATAACATTTACTGAGTAGTGTGGCTCCATGAAATTAATTAATTATCATTAATACAATTTATTACTGTTACATATTCGGTCACACAACACTCAAAATGGATTCCTATTTAATTAATTAAAGTATCTCATCTGCATGTAATAGATGGTTATCCATCCACGAACCGACCTCGGCAAGTGTTGCTTAACCTTGAAGATCAACCCGTGAATTTTAATTAAAGTATCCATTAGATTTGAATATGGCTCAAAATAAGCTAACTAGAAACATTCAACTCGAATAAGAAATACTTAAACAAGCTTCTTCAATTTCCGCCCTGAATTAATGTTTGATATTTGAGAAAGATGAACTAGGTACATACCTAATCTAGCTAGATAGTAGCTAGATTAAAATACAGTATTGTGATCCATTTTTAGATCTGAACATTTATTATTTAGCAGTAGAATAGAAGTATGCTTTTTTTTTTTGTGGATGGGAAATCATCAAATGACTCCTCCCGCTCTGGGTGGAGCAGAAGGGAGTGTCAGACTCTTACTGACTAAAACCCACCCGTGTTCCTTCCTTAGCCCTTTACGTACCAGGGCAGCGGTAACCCTTTCGGACAATCCCGCTACCCCGGCAGGCTTCGGCCCTGTCGGGCCCCGTCAACTACGCTGACATCTCTTTGAGGCGCGCGTGGAACACATACACGCCGTCCGGCACGGGCCTGGTCCTGATCGGACGGAGAGCTACCCATTGCTCTCCGCCCGCAGGCCCGCGCATAGAAGTATGCTACGTTACAAAACTTATCAACAAAACTGAATTTCCAAACATGACGATTATATTCAACGATTGTATTCGTGATAATTAACTGTAGAACAAATCAAATGAAAATATATTATGTTGAGCTAAACAAAACATCACTATTTATGGTAAGTCCATATAATCACAATAGAAATCAACTATACAGGGTTATTTTAAATTGGCTAGCTAAACTCCGTAGGCACACGGTTTTTCTGAACTCATACTTTAAGTTTCAACAGCGGACGTTAACCTCCCAAAAAACCACCAAATCTTCTAATTTTACCGTGTTTAGATATACCCTTTGTGTCTGCGGAGTTTAGCTAGCCAATTTAAAATAACCCAGTACAGCGCAGCCTAGGTGCTCAGACAAGAATGGGAATCAGCACACTTGACAAAAGCATTGATAGTGTCAGAATTATTAGATAAGACGACGCAACTGCTCATCCTCCTCTACCCTATCGTATATCCATCTTCCATCGTTATTCTGCAATGTCAAACTTCTCTTCCATGTAATCCTACCACTATTCCTTCTCTCCCTTCTCCTACAGAACACAGACATAGTGTTAATACTGGAAAGCGGCTACCTGAACGTGGACATGCCTTTTGAGAAGAGGTTCGAGTACCAGGCTCCCATAGTCAAGTGCTATGCGGATGCCATCGCCACGGAATGCCCGAAGGCGTTCGTCATAGTGTGCGCTACGCCTATAGACTGCATGGTACCTTTGATCGCTGAGGTATACTAATGAAATACTATACCCGTATTTTAAGTTGTAGTACGTTTTATAGTACAGACTCCAGCACGTCAAGCTACCCGAAACTGTAACATTTTCCCAATCAACCTTGAATCTTAAAGTTTTATCGATAAAGTAGAAAATCGATTAAAGAAATTTGACAGATCAGATAGAGAGCTACTCCATAGCTTTATGTGGTGGCGTCTGTACTTACGTTTGTATTCCTGAAAGAGCTACTAGGAGTAATCCTTTTGCTATCATTCGTCCTGATGCTATGCTCTGGGCTAAGGATATCCTCAAGCAAAAACACAATAAGACCCAGGACATCACAATGGTTAGCCGCTATTGGGACCAATTTCTTTTCTTTATTTTTCTCTCTTTTTTTAAAAAACGTTGCCCCACACTAGGAATTTCTCCTGTATCGTGGTTGCGTTTACAAACATTTAAACTCACATGCACAAACAGCCAGACCCGGAACAACTACTTGTAGGTCACACAAATATTTGTTCCGTACGGGAATCGAACCCGCGACACACAGCGCAGCAGTCAATCGCTTAACCATTGCGCCAACTGTGTCGACAATTGACTAATCAGGAAGTTTTTAAAATCAATTACTATAGAAATTAATCATTACTAAACAGGCGTAAAGGGTTTTGTAAGTATAGAAAGCATAAAAATAGGAAAATACAACGATAGAGATAGAAATTTTTGCGAGTTATCTCTGGTTCGACGTTAAGCTTATACTTAGTGCCCCAAAAATATGGTTTATTTCTGTAGAAGATTAATGTTTCTGCCATATGTAGCGTCTTCAGTATTACGGAAGCAAGCGCATAATTCAGAAATATTAGAACGAAGACGAATGCGAATATTTGTAATATGGCACGGAAAACTATTTCAGTTAAATTTTTATTCTTAACTTATTTTTAATATTAACAAAAGGTAGACAAAAAAGTCTTTCAAATCATCATGACGTAATATGTCTGATGTTTGGACTTGTCGATTTTCTTTCTTTCCCAACAGTAGGACCACTTTCGCAATGGCGTTCATCAAATATTTGGCACACATTCTCATACATACATATAGCCTTATCGTTTAAAAAAATGGAGGAAAACGACCATTTTATCCAACTTATAATTGAAACATCTTCATTATTCCGTATCGGATGTTTGTCCCAAATTTTGTGATGAGCAGCTACAAATAGATACAAGGTTGCTTAGAAACGAGAACGAGGAAAAGCATGTTCTAACTAAGATAAAAAAGGACAAAATACAATAACATAATAAATGAATCTTAAAAATATATTTTATGTAGGAAGATACGTAATCCATATAAGTATATTTCTAGAAGATGATAAAATAACTCGAATTGGAACATATTACCACCTGAACATCCTAAAGATAATAATCGCGCATGTTTTAGCAATAGATAGAACGCTTGTCGGTCAAAATGTAAAATTAATATTCCCTTTCTCTGTCGACCTTTTCGTCAGCGTTTGCCAAAGAAATGTGTATTGTTTTTTATACAAGGCAAGTTTGAAACATGTTCAAGTATTTCTTTCACTGAATACTTTACTGAAATCAAGGTTAATTAAGGCTTTTATGTTTTGAATAGCCTTTTGTGAAGTCTTTAACTAAAATCCACATGGCTACTTGATATCTTAGAATTATGACTGAGCTAGTTAAAACCTTCTCGGCGTGTTTAAATGTCCTGCATCACATTCTTCCATGAGCACCTCAAGAAAAAAGACAGTCGTGTCTTTCTTCTATCTTTGAATATATATGTTCAGATCCATCAAGGGTCATAGTTATGTCTTTGACTTCGTGTTGCAGTTTTCGAAAAACATTTAACGTTTTTATGGATTAATGTTCGGCATCGACAATTTATTAGCTACACAACCCCTTAAGATGTACCCGATAAAGGCATTAGCTGCTTCCGTGTTGTATTCAATTAGATCCCCTCTTTCAATGTTTTAAAAAGACTGTCCAGTTTTTGATCTTATATTAGACCCTCAACATAAAACTTACTCGTAAATAGTATTTTATTTAATAAACGATAAAATGATTATATACAATAATATAACGCTACTGACTATTTACACTAGGTACTAAATTAAAAGACTAACTAAATATACAAATAAATACATAAAATCCTTTTGTTGTATGATCACTTACTCGTATACCCTGTCCATTAGGTAAACCGTTTTTTGACAGACAGTAGATTTGAATGAATATGTACGTTCTAAGACAGCTGTCAAAAAACGGTTAACCTAATGGACAGGGTATAGGCGTACTTGTCCGCATCACTGTCATCCGGACACGTGTCCAGAAGCCAGGCAGCATTGCCACGTTGAATGGCAATGCTAATTTTTTGGTCAAAGAACGAGCCAACCCTCTGGTCACGTGAAGTGTCGACACGTAAACAGTGGGACAGTTTAGCATTCAATAACAAAACATTTTCATTACAAAAATGTGTAAATAGGTTTTAGGAAATATATATTGTTCAAAACCGACCCATTTCCAGAAGACCTTCACCTATTTCCCAATATTCGCTCCTTGAAAGTTAACCGATGTCCGTTTAGCTTCAAAATAAATTCGCACAATCACAAGCAGGCGAGTGATAAATATTGTACGTCCTCCCCTGAGGGCGAACATTCTCAATCTCGAGTTGGATTGCGTTGTTCTCACAAATCCCATTTGTAACTGAAGAGAAATTTGTCAAAAGGAACATTGAAACCGTTGTTTTCTGATCTTTGTAAACTGTGGTGGTAATGTGAGAAAGGATGAATGAGTGTTCTACATTGTGTATTTATCTTTGATGGTGTTACTTTATTAATTTTTTTAAACAACCTGACTTTTCCATCGCCAGTTAATTTTTATTCGAGGAATAAAATTGAGGTTTGACAGTTTTTATATGAAGTCAAAATTATTCCTGGAATAAAGTTATCAGATGATTGAAAATCAGCCCTTAGAAAAGTTGGCTTAGAAAAATTACGGCCTATAATACCATGAGTGTTGACTGTTACCGCTTCAGAAAGTTTAAAAATATACCTACCTTATCCAAAAGTGAATATCAAGACCGGTCATAACCAACTTCTAAAGATAATTCCGACATCAGTTAGTAAACCAACTCCAACCGAATCGTTAGCAGACATCTTTCCACTAATGTGGGTCTTATCTCTGTCCAATCCTTTGACGATAAATGGAACAATTGTACTAATAAACCAAATTGTTTCTCCTTCAACGTCACTGCCATATTGCTGTTTATCTTCGTCGGTAATTCTGGCAAGTAAATATTTATTGAGCGCGGTAATTGTCTGGCCAAATACGTTGTCGTGTTTGTGTTTACCACGCTTCACGAAAGCTTTCAAATTAATGTTGGCATTATCCATATTTGGTTCCAGTTTGAATGATTACACTAACATTTGCATCGTTGCGATATTTAGATTAAATTAATCTGTTAATCTAACTGTTTCTATTCAAATTAGAGCGTAGTTTACGCAATGTTAGAAATTATTACCGTTTGCATTATCATAAGTGATTTCTTTAAGTAAATTCAAGACACATTTGATTAGACAAATATATAATACTAAACTCAAACTAAACTGAAACTTCGATATTAGCAAATTGGTTTTTTGTTTACATCTCTCTATATGCCAATAAACTCTAAGGGCGCACCCTTCTAAGAAATTAACTGTTGTTTTCGTTCTTCCAAAGCTGACGTAACTGGGCCTCCTTGCAGCAAAGAGCAACGGTTTTTTTTCGCCATCTTGGACCACACTGGTTTGCTCTCGAACCGAGAAGAAAAACTTTCGGATATTGGAACTTTCTTCTCGAATTCTTTTAGTTTTATTTTCCCACAACATTTTAGCATGTTTTGTGGCTTCATTATTGCGTTGAGTTCTTTCGTACGGAGTCGTGAGGGGCTTATTAAACAAAATAAGCATGGTTTTGACACGCAACTTTATATATTTTATCGTTAATCTAAATTTTCGCTTATCTTCAGTTAGGTAGCGTACGGTTTTTGGGTCAAACGACATTGATTTTGTGAAATCTCTCGACAAGGCAAAATTTTGTTCAATGTGTTCCCCAAATTTCATAAAATTTATTCTGTTTACTGAACTGAGAATATTGCGGAGCGCGATAGGGAAAATTATTATGCATAAGAGATAGACTATCCACGATCTGTTACCAAAGGATTCTCGGTTACTTTGGTCACATTGCCCGTCGGGAGCCAGATAACCTTGAATAGTTGTTGGCAAGGTAGATGGGAAAAGACCTCGCGGCCCGAAACCTAACCGGTGATTTGATAAAGTAACCGCCCTCATTGGATTCTCTTTTACAACCACCGAGAAGCCGAGAACCACGAAGGTCTTTCAGGAACACGACCTTCAGTAATGAAATACGCGACCAAGAAAAGAAAAGAAACAAGTCCAACGCTAGAGAGTTTCAGTCTAGATCTATCGTCCGATTTAAATAAGCAACACCATCCTACCGCTCGAATAACTGACCTTAAGACCGTCCTAAACGATATTAAAACATGTACTCTCATGTGGTTTTAACAGTAATGTATTGACGACGTATAGGTCATCATTTTAGGTTGTAGTTAGGAATTAAACCTATAGAGTAAGATCCCAGAGCAATCAGACATAATTTTTTTTTCACATAGATGAAACCTTAGGTTCTCAGTAGCGTCTCATGTTCTTTGAATACCTGCGTGCTTGTGGAGCTCGCCTTGTGACACCTGGGCAGGTACCAGGTAAGAAAGGTAACTAAAAATAAAAGTTACTTAACTTAAATTTATATGGCTGATTTTTGTATGTATATGTTTTGTAGAATATTATTCTAAAATAGTATCACAAGTGTCAGACAGGTTAAGCAACGCTTGCCGCGGTTGGTCCGTGGATAGGTGACCATCTTTACATACCAAGGCCCCTCCGTGCCTCGGAAAGCACGTTAAGCCGTTGGTCCCGGCTGTCATTCGTTGATCTTTGACAGTCGTTACGGGTCGTCAGAAGCCCGAAAATCTGACAAGCAGTCTTACCAAGGGGTATCGTATTACCCAGTAACTGGGTTGTGGAGGTCAGATAGGCAGTCGCTCAATGTAAAATACTGGTATTTAGCTGCATTCGGTTAGACTGGAAGCCAACCCCAATATAGCTGGGAAAAGGCTAGGCAGATGATGATAAGGGATGTTTGGTCACTACAATTTGTCTTTCTATTGAAAAATAACTTAGTAATAGTCACCTTAATAACATATTTAAAAATCAGACGTAAAAATAAGTTAAGTTCATTTATTTTTTGTGGAGCTTTAAAGCGTCTGACAAAAGTTTTGGTCCATGGAAAGTGTCTGACACTTGTGATACTATTTTAGAATATAATATTCTCCAAAACATATATAAAAATCAGCCGTATAAATTTAAGTTAAGTAACTTTTATTTTTAATTACCTTTCATACTTGGTACCTGCCCGGGTGTCACAAGGCGAGCTCCACAAGCACGCAGGTATTCAAAGAACATGAGACGCTACTGAGAACCTAAGGTTTCATCTATGTGAAAATAAGTTATGTCTGATCGCTCTGGGATCTTGGACTACTAAAATCTATCAACACCCTTACCTTTAAGCTCTGGCCACACGGAGGTGAATACCGTGCGGGTTGCGCATGCGACTGAATGTGTCGATTGTTTTAATTGTTGGGAAGTCACACGACTATTCGCGCCAGTTTGAACACCTCTACAAATTAGTTGACACAATCCACGTGAGCGAATTTTGGCCCACATCCTGCATGCGATTCGCTTCATTATAGCCAAAGCCTCACTTCTCCCATCCCTTCCTTTTCCCTCCAGACGTTAAAAGAAACAGGCTGGTACGATCGCAACAAGCTGCTGGGTTCGATGGCGGTGCCAGAGATGCGCGCGAGCACGCTAGCCGCGCGTGCGCTCTGCCTCGAGCCTCGGTACTGTCGGGTGCCGTGCGTCGGCGGCACGGAGGGCGAATCTCTCGTGCCTTTGTTCTCTAAGGCTGTTGAGTACTTCGATTTCGCTGAGGTACTCTACCTAAAATCGTTTTTTTAGGTACAGTAAGCGGCCGTATATATAGCCCATGAAGTTCTCATATAAGTTTGGCTTTGTAAAGCGTCGACTCAGTCATTCTTGCACGTGTGACAGTTCCGTCCTAAAACTCCATATCAGCTTCCGGGTACCTACTGTAAGAAATAATTATGTCTAAATTAAGCACTTTATATAATCAGCCTATAATGATCCCACTGCTAGGACACCGGCCTTCTCTCTTTCGACAAGCGAGTGGGCTGTAATCTACCACACAGGCACAGTACGGGTTGGTAGATGTCATATATCTTCGAATTTTTAGTTTCTATGACATGCCGGTTTCCTCACGATGTTTTCCTTCACCGTTTTTGAGAGCAGTAATTAGTATTAAGTAGTTTGCTGTATTTTAATGGTCTCCGAAGTTAGTCTAAAGTTAGAAAGAAAATGCCATTTCACTTTTAAAAAAAAACAAATGAAAATTCAATCAAATGACTTATTTACTTTCTGTAATACTAAATCCGATTTAAAAGTCAACGCGAATCCCTACAGCATCGATCAACACAACTTCTATCCTGACGTACTTAAATCCAGTTAATCCTCGGCTAAGCCCTTAATCCTAAGTCTTCCTTTCCCAGACTAATGCTTCAATGATGACGGAAGCGGTGAGACATGCTCCCGTGGCGGTGTCGAGGAACGATGGACCTTGCACCAGGGTCGGAGACCTTAGTGAAGCTCATGCCCTCGCTGGCTTGGTGACTGCAGTCGCCCACGCACTCTTGTGCCACGATATACCAAGAGTCACGGGTTTTGTTGAAACTGATCTCGGACATGTCATATCCCCTGCCAGGTTATTATTAATTTTCTTTTACTTTATCATCATCATTATTTTATCTAAAAGACGTCCACTGCTGGACATATGCCTCTCCCAAGCATCGCCAAATCGACTGGTCTTGTACTTTCGTTTGTTTTTTTAGGTTATACTAATACGGTAGATTTACAATATCTTCCTGTGCCAGCTCGTTTACGACACACGTGATTGGCCCAAGCCTACAAAAGGGGCAGGTGAACCAATAAGCATCGACTATATTGTCAATCTTCATTGTTATTGGTGGAATAATATTACCTACATATCGTGTTGTAATCTTGAGCCATCGCGGGGAGAAACGACCTTGTTACATCTTCCGGAATGCATGTAAAGTCTTCTTACGTTATTTTTTTTGTGAAGATCTTATGGTATTTTAACCCAAAAAGGCCCAATTTTAACAAATAAGTATTTAATGAAAAAGCTTTTGTAAAGCAAAAGTTCCTCACATGACCTTCACATCCTTTTATTCATGACTTTGATATCGTTGTTACCCATATTATGGATACGGTTGTAAAAAAATAAGCTAATGTTTTCGCAATACACACAAGCCAAATTACGTAACTATCTGAACCCCATACTTACCTAAATAGTAGGGGTAATAGCGACTTGATTGATAGACTCATTTATCAATGCCAAACCAAAAAGGCTTGGCGAAAAAAACGATTTTATGCAGTGGTTGTTATGTCCTCTACTCTAAACTACACATCGGTTCAGTACTCTAATAGCCTAACACACTATCAATTACAATTTGAATGATCTTGAAGGACATTGCTAATCTATTGCTTCATTTAAAAAAAAAATTGTCTGCTCAACAATGTAAATAACGCAATAAATATTGTGGAAAGGTCAAAATGAAAGCCGTTCCTGCTGTTTGTGCGTTACGCAATTACCCCGCTGGACAAATCGATAAAAAACGGGAAAGAAAACAAAAACAGTAAACTATCAGTTTTTAGTAGAAATGATAAGCTATTTCTAAATATATAGTTGCATGTTCAACTCGCATTGTATAAATCGAGTATACTCGTAAAATTTTTACATCTCAGCTCTCCTAGTCTATATTCCGTTCACCATAAAATTTTATTACAATATCAAAATACTACATTTCGTGGCTTCCAAAACACGGCCATTTAGTAGCTAGAATGTGAGTGTTACGTGATAACGGTATTTATTGGAATTTTAATGGAGGAATACACCACGCCGTCTTCTGCCTCCAGATTCATCGCCAGCACTGTGGAAATTGACGGGAAAGGCATCAGAAAGAACCTCGGGCTGCCGAAGATGAACGAATCCGAGACTGTTTACGTGGATAAGGCCTTAAACGCCCTGTATTTCAAACAAAGACTGGTGTACGACTGGTATTGTAGATACCATTGTTCCTCGACCCGGCTCGACACCTGCCAGTTCGAGTTTTTCCATCCTAAGCGTTATGATAGATTTGACGATTGTGCGTACGCAAATGTCTGACTTATGTGGTGAAACGGTTGTCTTACTAAATTTTTGTTAACGTTTTGGTACTATTGTAATCTATTTGATAAGTGTGTTTTTTTTTGACATATTAAATGTTGTTCTCCTTTTTATGATTTTCATTTTAGGTGATTTATCATTTAAAAAAATGTAAGCTTCTGAGCACTAAAAGAACTAATACAGTGCGGTCGACGAGAGAACGTGTTCTTGACACCTGTCAGTTACAGTCTTGACACCTGTCATACAAACGAATAGGTACGTGTTTAGCGAATTTTATCTTTATTGGCTACTAGAATTGTCGCACTGACAGGTGTCAGGAACGCGTTCTCTCGACGACCGGACTATACACACTACTACTCACTTCTCAGGTAATAGGGGCGGCGTATTATCAATAAATTAGTAATCGAAACTCGAATCTTCTAAGCATTTAATTATATATTTTTTCTTCTATTTTCACGGCGCAGGTATATGGCAACAGACTTGCTTCTGAACCATAAAGGCATTTGCAAAAGGTTTGTTTTTCCCCGCAACCTGAACGCTTACGAACTACACTCACTGGACTGGGCATTTAGTAGAGTGATATGCAGTTGTAATATGGCACTGGAATGGTACAAACAAAGTCTAGACTGCAGTATCGGATCAGGTAAGGCGCAAATGGTGAAAAATTTCAATTTACCAAAATACTATGACCGAATAGGTTCTTGTTCGAAACATTTGATGCCTTAAATAGTAGGAGATAAGACATAAATGCCAGATTCTTCTTTTGTTCAAATGGAGTACCATACTTTACACCATATTTATTCATTTAAAAATGCGACTACGATACGATACGACGAAACGGTATCTAAAAAACGAACGGAGAAATGAAAAATAAATGATTGTTTATATGTTATACCTACAAGTTTGTTGTTGCTGTCTGTGAAAAGTTGTTACTAACCCAAGTTTTATATAAAACTGTAAGGGCTGATTGTTCCAATGCCAGATAATTTTATTCGAGGAATAATTTTGAAATTTTGGCAGTTGTTTCATACAAAAACTGTCAAAAGTCAAATTTACCCTCGAATAAAATTTATGTGGCGTTGGAAACATCAGCCATTAATTTAAAAAAAATAACTGTAGAGTAACAGTAAAAGTTGACAGAGAAATAAAAAAAAATTTTTAAAAAAAAACGCTTGGCTTTTATTTATCACTGGTAACGCTTAAAACTAGATTTAAGGTCCATTTCTTGCGAACGGTGGACTCCCTTTTGTTTTGAAGTACATTTTGCCGGCCATCCTGAAAGAAAAGAAGGTAAAATATTTATTTATTATTCCCAAAACAACTATCATTACAGGCAAATCAAATCGGTAGCGTGGTCTTAATTTTTTTTTCCATTAAGTACAGTTTATCACATGTAAAGCAATTTTTGTGAACTCATTTAGAGAACAGGTAAATAAAGCTGCCCTTTCCGCGATTTCGTTAAATGTATGCAAGGCGCGCGTCCAAGGTGCTTTACCCAGCAGATATTTTTCATTTATTTGGAAACAAAAGTAACCGCCGTTCTAGATCCATAAATAAGCTTACAATTAAGTCAGAAAAAGCCCAGAGAAAACATAATAAGACTCTTTTCTCTGCGCAAGCCGCAAAGAAATGCAATACTATGCTAATCCCGTTGATCCAGTGACATGAACATGGATCTTAAGGCCACGATATCTGTACAGTCACGAGCCCTAATATGTCAACACTTGGAAACTTTCAATAGCGATTCTTGCGTGAAATAACACACAATAACGAAAACCTATGAGTTCGAAAATACTATGTTTATTTATTTTATTATTTATGTACACACAGTAAAATACATATAGATATGACATAATTATAATATGAATTTAATTATTTTATGTTCGTAGCAACATAAAATTTCAATAAAAAATAAAGGTGTAAATCGCTTTTGAATAAAGCCAAGTGTATACATACTTATGCTCGTGACTGTACATACACGAACAGAAATCTTGTTATTGAGCCCGTGATCGGCAACTCTGTACATACATAGTTAGATTCAAACAACAGACGTGGGTCGTGGGACGTGGTGGTGACTGTAGTCGTAAAACGGCCGCAAATATTGACTCAGCCAGTATTAAAAGACCCTTCGACCATTTCAATCACAGGGACCAGTCAATCGCAACGAAAAGATGTAAAAGGTCACAGGTCTTTGTAAAATGGATGTTCAGACCTAAAGGTCAAGTTGGGGAGCCTGTTTATGTGGTACTTATAATAGGGTACGAAACTATTTCGGAAAAGAATCTCAAAAGAATCTATTATAAACAGTCTCTACTTATATTATTTATGACGTTGCGACAAAACACTACTATAGTGTGCTCAGCACCCTAATTGCGTATTTGAATCATTTTTAACCCCCGACGCAAAAACGACGGGGTGATTAAGTTTGACGTGTCAGGGTGTGTGTGTGTGTGGGGGGGAGGTGTATGTCTGTCTGTGGCATCGTAGCTCCCGAACGGATGTACCGATTTTGATTTTGTTTTTGAAGGAAATTGCTAATCCATTGCTTCATATGTTCGAGAAATGTGTCTGCTCAGCAACGTAACTAACGCAATGAATGTTGTTGAACTGTCAAAATGAAAAACCCATTGCTACTGATAGTGTGTTACGCAGAACCAAAACCAATAACATTGAACTTGCCGAGGAATAGAACGCGATATATCTGCGCGTCGCTGATTAATAACGCTCCTAATGGCACACACACATACACATATTATCACAATCACTTTAATCCTGTAGATCACCAGAAAACTATTAAATATACTTTATATTCATCAATAATATTTATTTATTTATTTTATTATTTATGTACACACAGTAAAATTACAAATTGATTTGACATAATTATAATAATAATTTTAAAAAAATAATAGTGTAAATCTGGGCACATATTTTTTATGTAATAGACAGAATTCATATCCAACCAACCAACTAACCAACCAGCCAACCAACCAACCAGCGCTTGGGCTCTGTCTCTTATAGAGTCTTAGCATTATGCTGAGCGATGGCCGTTTTGCGTGAATGTGACGCATGTTTACCCCCAACTTTTTTTTTTTGTGTTTATGTCCTTTTTTCATGCGTCATGTTTGCCGCAAATAAATGCATTTCTTTCTTTCTTTCTTTCTTTCTTTCTTTCTTTCTTTCTTTCTTTCTTTCTTTCTTTCTTTCTTTCTTTCTTTCTTTCTTTCTTTCTTTCTTTCTTTCTTTCTTTCTTTCTTTCTTTCTTTCTTTCTTTCTTTCTTTCTTTCTTTCTTTCTTTCTTTCTTTCTTTATATATATATCGCAAGAAGAAGCAGACTCACAAGACGGAAATAAATGGCGTCGCATGATTTGAAAAGCTGACCCGCGTAACGCGAGAAGGCGAGGCCAAAGAAGAAAAGAGAATGCGTATCAAAAGAGCGCTTCAGTTAGACAAAATATACAAAGTTAACCCCCTTCAGTTAGAGGGTAAGCACAAAAATAGGTCACTTTATGAGATAAATGAGGTGGTTGTTATGTGTCCCAACCCACACACACCTCATAAATGCCTATTGCTGAATATGGGATCTTCCAAACGTCCACAATGGCCGTTTCTAGAATAGCTGAGTACTGCCATAATCAAGTCTGAACAAACAAATAATATTATTACCATGGGATTATGGTTGTGTTTATGCTGGAGAAAAACATTCCAGTTGCCTACTCATTTTTATTGAAGCAACTATAGGCCAACCGCTTAACTGAGACGTTGCCTGAAGTAGCTGCGGGGTGCGGGAGGGGTGATAGTTATCACAAGTTGACGAATCACTGAGCTCTCATATCACGTCACCACACCCCTCCCACATCGCGCTGCTACCTCAGACAACGTCTCAGTTAAGCGGTTGGCCTATAGCGACCTGCCCCTACTTCGCACGGTTTTTACGACTTGACAAAACATCGAGATTTCTTTATTATTTACCTAAGTTTAATATTGATGTATCATGCATACAAACCTTTCGTAATAAATGCCCCAAATGATGGTAAAAACCACATCAAAATCGTAGTTTAGAAGATCTATGTGGTCATACAGACAGACACAAAAATTACTATGTTTTATACTATGTGTCGATAATACCCGATATGGTGTATATAAGCAGCAAATACTTATTTTACCTTTCATTCTTACTAGAAGAACAGCTCTGAAACTACAGTCCTTTAACAGATACATAAATTTTACATCTGATTTTGCGTCACTGTCCAAATCACAGTGATCTTTATTCTCTTTTTAATAAGGTTGCTGTTGGGTTGATGCCACTGACAAGTCTGTCAAAATCATTCTGATCTTTATTCTCGTTACAAGAAGGTTGCCGTTAGTTTGCTGCTATCAGAGGTAAAATAACTGTGAACGGACTTTAATGTAACCATGCTTAGGGAGCACTCATAGACAGTTAGTTCCTTGATCATAAAGCAGGTTTCCAAAAATAACTTACGGTGGTGCAGCAGCTATTCCCATATACCCATGGACCTGAAAGCTGCAGCGTCTTGTCGCAGAGGTCCAATCTGCACACAAGGTTGATGGAAACCCTCGAGGGTTTCCCAAAGACTCGGAGTACAGCCTCCACGATCGAACGTGGCTGCAACCATCTGGGGAAAAGCGAAAAGGAAAATTTTTGTTTCAATAATTCGGCACAAGGAAACTCGATGTGTACCAATGATTGAATTTAATATCCCTTAGGAAAAGTCTTTCCAGACTATGTTAAGTATGATTTATACAGTGTGTTCACCCCTTTTCTATTGATTTGGTTTATTCGGTTCTGAATTAGTTGATGTGTGAGGAATATCAAATAAGGTATGTCGTGGTTTCTTCTGAAAAAGTTTTTCATCAATGCATCGTAACTTTTATCTCAGTCCTAAAAATATTTAACGTTGTTATTTACCTATAAGATTTTATTCCTAAGAACAAGAAAATAATAATACACCGGCTAATCTATCAGTTTAATTATACCTATCCTGAAACTATGAAACTCACCATGGTATACCACCATTTAATTTAATCTACATACATGTAATTTATTGTAATCAATTTAGCTTACAGGCGTATTCGAACTATGTGTTAAGTAATTGTATTATCTGCGTATAATGTAGTGCATGCTGTACTTTTCTTGAAGTTATGGAGCGCTTAAACTTAAGTTTGCAATGTACAAATTGTAAAGTAATGGGGTACATATTGTTGAAGAGCCAAATCAATCAAACTACCTAGCATATAATGTCTATAATGCTGTCTATAATGTTCCCACTACTGGGACACAGGCCTCCTCTCGGTGAGATGGAGAGTGGGCCGTAATCCACAACGCGGGCCCAGTGCGAGTTAGTAGTTGTCACATGTCTTCGAATTTTTTGTTCTAAGACATGTCAGAGCAGTGACGATGATATAATTTACATAAAGTAAAGCACCTGTCTGTGTTTAAACTTACGACCTACAAATCTCAAGTCGCATAACGCCTAATGTTTGGCCAAATCTCCTAATAGGAGCTAAAATTGCAAAACAACTCCTAAACAACAGAAGTTATCTGATAAAAGAACATGTTTCGAAGTTGTTTCACAAGGAGGTAGCATTTAACACCCACACCGCCAGTTAATTCTTAAGTACCACACGACAAGATGAACAACCGACAAAGGATGTAAAACACATTTATTTTTTATCTGTTTCCTTTTGTTTTTCTTTGCAAGATCAGCAGGGAGAAAAAGGACACATTATTTTCCCCCCTTTTCCCAGTTGGGATAGACAGAGATATGTTTTTCATATAGGTTTATAATTATATCGATTTAGTATTCAGTTATTATATCGATTCAGTATTCAGTTATTATATCGATTCAGTATTCAGTTATTATATCGATTCAGTATTCAGTTATTATATCGATTCAGTATTCAGTTATTATATTGATTCAGTATTCAGTTATTATATCGATTCAGTATTCAGTTATTATATCGATTCAGTATTCAGTTATTATATCGATTCAGTATTCAGTTATTATATCGATTCAGTATTCAGTTATTATATCGATTCAGTATTCAGTTATTATATCTATTCAGCAGTATTCAGTTATTATATCGACTAAGTATTCAGTTATGAGCCCCTTTAAATAGCGGGGAAATGCGTTTTGTTGCTGCGACTATCTACTTTTTCATCTCGTTTCGTTTATGTATAGGTAGAAGGCCTATCCTATAACTCAGTGGTCATTGCGCATTTGGCACTTCAATAAAATTAGTTGCGTTATGCGTACAGACGCCTCCACATCAAGCTACCCGAAACTGTAAAATTTTCCCAATCAACTTTGAACCTTAGGCTTTAGCAATAAAGTTGAAAATCTACTAAAGAAATTTGACAGATTGTAGTAGCTTGATGTTGTCTGTACCTAAATAACGCAAGTAATTTTATTGAAGTGCCAAATGCGCAATTACCGCTGAATTATAGGATAGGCCGTCTGTACGCTCTTGAGCTGACGAATTTTTCATATCTATTCAGCAATGGATAAGGAATTTCTTTCAAAATCTTGTCTTCTTGTCTTGTCAATCTTGGATTACGTTTGAAAGTATGTGCTCTTCTTGTCTGATCTCTCTGAAATCTAAAATTTCGGAGCTACAGATTTCCGATAATTTCCTGACAGAAAAATCCAATAGCCTAGGGATCAAAACCTCAGGACATAAGCCTCAACAGCCGCGCCAGAGGCTACCGGATCACTGAGCCGCAAAAGGTCATATATTTTGTACAGAGTTACCTACAGAGCCCATTACTGTTATTTAACACACCTAAACACACATTCAAGGATTAACCTACATAACTCCGTTCGCAACCTAGTAGCATTTAATTCCTTTGTATACTTTGTAAGGGGCCTGGGGAAGTTATACGGTGCCTATAACTAATCTGCTATTGACATTTTGCTGTAACGAGCAATCTTTGGCCGAAAGCCAAGTGGTGGCGTACCTACGACGTCTTGATAAAATATGGGGTTATCGCATTCTAGGGTTGAACGAACTAAATTGATAAACGATTCGATCATTTGAACTTTTCGCTGTGCCAAATTGAAATTTTCGAAAGAGTATCTTGACTTGAAAGGAAAGTATACCGCCTGTAAGTTAAGGGTCATTACAGATTGGGCATATTTTATACAAGAAAAAGCTCGTATTTACACGATTGTGTAAATTACACATTTCATACAATCGTGTAAATACGAGCTTTTCACTGGCCCTTAATCACAAGCCAATACAGATCCATCGTCTGCCTAGCCTTTTCCCAACTATGTTGGCGTCTGCTTCCAGTCTTACCAGATGCAGCTGAATACCAGTATTTTACATTGAGCAACTGGCTATCTAACCAAAACCCAGTTACTGGGGAAATCAATACAGATTCAAACTGAATTTTCAGCATTATGTCAACAGCTATACGGGGAAGTTATCGGAACTTATGTCACTTCAGACAAAGGTTTTATTCTGTATCAACCTGACCATCGGGCAGGTTCAAGCGGTTTAATTAATATTCAGGAAAGAGCTACTGCTAATCCTTTTGATAATCTCCGGCTCTTTGGGGCAGTAGATCTCGGATTACTGTTCACTCCCGAAAACCAAACGATATCCGTTGCCAAAAATCTTTCACAAAATATGATAGTATTATTTGAAATATGGAAGATCTTCATAAATTCTTCATGCCAACAAAATATGCTGAGCTCCTATCAAAATGCAGAATGCAGAATAACTCGACAAATCTCCACGAAATTGTGTTTTGTACTCTTTACTTATTATTTATAACAGAACGGGGGAAAAAAATGGTTTGTGGTTTTACGAACAGCCGTGGGGGATGAACTGAAACTATTTTTATTTCTTTTTAGCTTTTTTGCATGTACAGGGTAACCTGGTTAAGTGAGCCTAGGGGCCTTACCACGAACTCTTATAGCAGGGCAGAAGTTGAACTGCACTGCTTTTTATTACTATGACGTCTTATAAGACCTGCTAATAACAGAAAGCAGTGCATTTCAACTTGCGCCCTGCTTAAAGAGCTCGTGGTAAGACCCCTGATCACTGACCTGTATGTACTATACAAGTACTGTTTATTAGAGGTCAGTGGCCCTGATAGATATGTGAAAACCTTTACTACTCATAACTAAAAGGAGGTCCCGACACTTATTGAAATACCTCTGTTACCGGGAAAATCTTTATAACTGAAAATGCATTTGTTAGATTTTTTCGACTTTTACTCTATAATTGGGACTTTGTAGTTCAATAACCTGTATAAATAAGCCAACTAATAATTTAACATTTTTAATATTAGTCTGGACAGTTCGTGTCATGATTTTAATGAACATTTTTTCCCCCATAAATGAAAAACGATAAACGACCTGTCCTAGCGGGGGCCTCTGTAAATGGACAACTGTCATTTTAAACCTGGCTGGGTAAACGCAAAACCACTTTAAGTGATAAAAATTAAGAAAGGGTTGGGGGAAACATGCGTCATATCCACGCAAAACGGCTATCGTTCAGCATTATGCTGCGACCCTATGCAAGGCAGAGCCCCAGCGCTGGTTTTCAGCGACAGCCGACGCCAACGTAATGTCGTCGTCCGGTGCAACAAACAATTATTAGGACGCTGTTCTGCAGTTCGTACCTTTTCTGTACGATAAGATTCCGCAATTTAATTAATGATTGGCTGAAAAGTCGGATACTTCTTCGTGAAGAGGCCCACTTCCACATAATTTACCTCATTATACGAGTCGTTTCATGTCGAAAGTAGAGCTTTACGAGTGACCCATATAATTTCGTATTATCACCCTTAATTAACGTTCTTTTATAGGGGAACATAAAGGCTGTATTCGTTCGTATGGTCGCTTTATGCAGCATTCCACTGTACGGGGGTATTTCGATTTTTTATAACGAACCGTGCTTGTTACGGTCTGTTAATGTAGTTTGATGTTTTGCCTCGTATACGAGTGTGGTTGTAATTGTAGAACGTACAAAGATCTATGAGGAATGAGATTAAAAATCCATGTGGTGAATGTTTGCTGAATGTTGTCTTAAGTATATAAAACAGCGTATATATCGGTGATTATTATTTAGCTGTGCCCGCGACTTCTTTCATGGGCGGCGGGCCTGTCAGAAAACAAATTGTATTTCATGGGTTCTAATTTCTAAAATAAAAGTAGTAAAACTAAGTTACTAACGGTTTTTTGATCCGTAGTTAAACTCGACCAATTGTTAAAAATAGTAACTAATGATTAAATTTTAGCAAAATGTGTTTTTGATCAATTGTTAGTTTATGTAATGGTTGTTTTTTTTTAACTGATAGTTAATTATTTGAGCATTAGCAATGATATTATATCATTAGATAAACTAAAAATTTATCAAAAAACACATTTTGCAAAAATTTAATCATTAGTTACTATTTTTAACAATTGGTTGAGTTTTAACTACGGATCAAAAAACCGTCCCTAACTCTAAGCCTAAGTTAGTCTTCCATCAGCTATCCCGTCCCGTCAAAATCAGTGCAGCAGTTTCGGAGATTGTTGTTTTTAAGGAATTTTTGGCTAGTTCATCTCTTCTTTAGCTTCTTCTTTTATTCGTCGTATCGGCAGTAATATTTTATTGTAAGTTGTGGACCCAGAATTGGCAAAGTTTATTGCGGCCGAAAATGATTTACTTACGTCAATATTTTGATTAGAAGCTTTTCAGTTTATCTAGAAGATAAGTCTAAGCAAGATAGCAAGAAGCCTGCCGGGGAAGCGGGATCGTCCGAAAGGGTTACCGCTGCCCTGGTACATAAAGGGCTAAGGAAGGAACACGGGTGGGTTTTAGTCAGTAAGAGTCTGACACTCCCTTCTGCTCCACCCAGAGCGGGAGGGGTCATTTGATGAATTCCCATCCTCAAAAAAAAAAGAGATAGCAAGATAAGTCTAAGCAAGATAAGTATAAGCAGTCGTGGTATTGATAGTTTCTTTAAAGTTAAACTCGCGTCATCTCCCAACACTGTCATAACGCCACACCAGCCGGACGATTCGGTAAAAATCTCACCGTGAAAACTCAAGCGAAGTGAGCTTGATGTGAGTTGTCAATAGTATCAATCCCTAGCATTATTTGGAATGACAGCTCAGTCCATGTTCACTTCACCTAAGTTTTCACGGTGAGATGGTTACAGAATCGCACTGCAGTACTCCCTGAAGGGTTAAGCAGAGGTGTATCTAGTACACCCATATTTCGCCAGTTATGTTTAAGTCCCATGTAATAGGGGACGAGCCTATTGCCATTAACCAGGCGCAAATCCAGACTCCTGGCGAAATTCCTGATGGAAAAACCCAATAACACTTTGTCCGACCTGGGTACCGAACCCAAGACCTCATGCTCAGCAGTAGCGCTTGCGACCACTAGACCAACGAAGCAATACAGCCGGTCGATTCTGTAAAAATCTCACCGTCGAAAATTAAGTTAGGTGAAGTGAGCTTAGAGTGAGTTGTCAATACTGTCAATCCCTTAGCATTCGTTGGAATGACAGCTCACTCCACGCTCACTTCACCTATGTAAGTTTTCACAGTGAGATGCTTACAGAATCGCACTGCTGAACATGATGATTATCTCCTTTATTTCAATATAAATACATGATAATTATTATTATTAAACAGGGTCTAATCAATTTATTGAAATGAAAACTTCTTTAGCGGCGTTGTGCACTTTTTTGTGATGGGTAAAAAATGTTAAACTCGCGTCAGGACACGTGACCTTATCGATAATTCGTAAGACGGAGCTCGCGTCAGGACACGTGACCTGATCGAAAATTTGTAAGACGGAGCTCGCGTCAGGACACGTGACCTGATTAAAAATTCGTAAGACGGAGGCAGAGTAGACCGCATTCCAAAATTTCAAAAATGCACAACGTTAATATTCAAGTTTTCACTTCTGCCGGCACTCCCGGAGTACAACCCGTTTTTTTTTTTCTTTCTTTCTATTCAATGCACTCAAACTCACCAGTGCATCGTTACCATTGCCATGATTCAACGATAATTTATTTCCCAAAAAACTGAATTCTATCGCATCGGCATTGCATTCAAGGTGCATTGACACAGTTTTAACCCCATAAAATCTCATTGAAATAAACCACCGCTTGGGAGTAGCTCAAGGACTAAAGCGCTGAGTACAAGCACCCCTCGAGTAGCTACCTAGGGCTCGCTCGTATGACTAACTCTTTATAGCTGGTGGATTCTTACGGTTTTAGCTTGAAACGCTACATGGGGGACTTGGACAAGTCTGCTTGGTCTAGTACATTTTTGTCGCATCGCAAATGGAGATAGATGTTTTTTAATGTTATGTGTTATTTTATGGCATTTATCATCATCATCTACAGCCTGACTTCACCCCCTGCTGAATATAGGCCTCTCTTTTCTTGCGCCTATGTCCACGCTCCGGTGCCAGCACTAAGGGCCGACATACACGGACTGCTCGAGCAGTTAGCGATTGATCAACATAGACGGACCGCTCTTGCAGTCATAGTCAACAGCTTGAAGCTGCCATTGATAACTGCTGGAGCAGTTAATACCAACTGCTCGTCATTCAAATCAGGTAACCGCGTCATTCAAATCAGGTAACCGCGCGAGAGCAGTCGACAGCTCGAGCAGTCAGTGTATGCCTGGCGACTGCTTGACCGCACGACCGCCTGAAGCAGTTGCGAGTGCGACGAAGCAGAATATAATCAGAGCAGCCTCACAAAATAATGTGAAAGTTTCATAAAAATCAAACCGTAGCAAAAGCGGGGATAATGTTAGGCTGATAACCTGAAATTATAGAGGGGGACGCTGAAGCGTCGCGGATAAAATTCACCAAAAAAAAACCTTATAATTTAATTTCAGCTCAAAACACGAACGCTAATAATAGCTTTTTGAAAGGCAAATAATCGGGGTTGGCGTACTAGTAACGTAACCCCCCCCCTACCTCGTCCTTCGTCGCCCCCTCCCCGCAGCATCCGCGTGTGACGTCAGAGCATCGATCGGCACCCTCCCGCCGAAATGTGCGGCTGTTAGGGTTGCAGCATCATAACTATGATCAGCTAACGCGCCAAATTCGACGGGAAATTGGTTTAGTGCAGAGTAAATTGTTTGTTGCGGCTTCGCTTAGTCCCAGTCTATCTGTATCTGATGCGGCATGCATTGTTCGTTATAGCACGCAATGTATCAATTAAATAGAAATTTGATGAAGTAGGTACATTAGTAAAATTCTGTAGGTATTATGTACACACCTGGTGGGCTAGGAGTGTTATTTGCAAAAAATATTTATCAACCCTGTAATGTCGATAAATCCCTTCTAAGTAAAAAGGTTACGTAACGAACCTCTTATGTTTCTTTAGTAAACGGGCTTTGAGTTGAGAGCTCATGAAGCGAACGCGCCTTTTCATTTCAAATTTCGAATCGTATCTTTTTTTGTCACAGATGATTTATGCAATCGAGATGCAATCCATCGAGTGTCAAGGAGCAAATCGAAAACTATCGAATCGAAATTCGTCGCTCGTTTCGTAAATTGACACAACAATCCTTCATATTTATTGAAGCAATATTTTAAACACGAAAAAATTGACTGTGATCTCTTTACGAAAACTTTTGCATTAATTGACAAGCAAAATAATGACTTATGGAGGAATTTAAAAGAATTCAAATTGATGTATTTCGCGTAAATAATTCTGTTTGCACGATTTGATAACGTTTACAGGGCCAGCATGGCCAGAGAGGTTTGGAAGGAAAAAGGGGGTGGGGGCATTTGCCCAGCAGAGAGACACGAAAAAGGGTTAAAAAAAAAAGTTTGTTAGTAGCAACTACAAAGAACAACTAAGATAGGTCATCATCACTCTGACTGCCAAAGTTGGGAATACGCGGGATACATATGACTGTTTATGGTTCCGTATTATTATTCGTATGACTATTGTCATTGGGATGCTGATCTCTACAGTCTTTAGGAACTCTTTAGGAATGTCGTCAAAGCACAACACTTCGATACCTAAACCATTAGAAACAGTGCCGATTCTCAACAACCCTAAAATATGTTATGACGACACGTGTGGATCTCTCGACTACATATTTAACGCGTATTACAGTCTCATAAGACTGATCAAGCGACTTAGTGTTTTTACTAACGACACAAATTTTATTGTAAACGATGTCATAAAACTTAGTCGCTCCATTAAACTACTGGTATTCAGCTGCATTCGGTTAGACTGGAGCCAACCCCAACATAGTTGGGAAAAGTCTAGGCAGATGGTTTTGATGATCTTCGATCAACAGTAAGTACTAGATTTTCGATGAGCGCATCAAAAATAGCCGGAAAAATAAGACCACAAATAATGTTCTGGTCTTATTTAGCAACATAGTTTTTTCAACCTTATTGCTTAGAAATTATGTTTTATTTTTCAATAAATATTTTTGTTCTTAATTTAATAATTGAAGTAGTAAATATATTGCAAACGGTAATGAACCTAATGTTTGAAAGTTAAGGTTTATAATCAAGTAATATGCAATCGCAGCCACTTAAGCGATATGTTTTTGCTCCTAATGCTTAATCTAGTGCTATTGGTTATCGAAGATGATGATCATAAAACTAAATATTATAGTTTTCAGTGCTGAAAAAAAACTATAGTATAGTATATCGTCGAAAGAGCTTCCCACGCGAGCTAGTAAATTCCATCTGCAGCGCACTAAATATTCCGTAAAAACAAAAGAGATGCAGAGTTGGAAACTTTTTTCTTTTCGACGAGCCTATGTGCTCACTTAGACCTCTCCTTTACTAATTCACTAAAGCCTACGTCCACCTGTGCCGCACTGTGAGAACTCTGATGTTCAGTTTTTTTTTTTACTGAATCTTTTTGTCAGCTCGGGTATAGTAAATCATAGTATATAGGGCTGGTGTTCGCACTAACTGTACTTAGTTTACAAGTAACTAATTTCAGTTTAGGCTTCTATTATTTCAGATCACTTTAAAAAAAAATGAAAGGTTCTTGCGGTTTTTAAAAGAAGAGTGAAAGAAGACTATCTGTCCACTTCATCATAGTTGTGTATGTATTTATTATTTTGAGTATGATATAATTATTATCATTCTTGTAATATTTATTTTAGAAGTATATATGGATGTTTAACTGACATTTATAAAATAATTACGACTCTGAAAAATACGAATAGCTCTGGCTCTGACGACATTGAGACTAAGATAATAAAAAGCGTAGCTGTTGAAATTTCACCGGTTTTTAGCTTTATTACTAACCTATGTATAGAACATGGTGTTTTTCCCGAAGACTTAAAACTGTCCGTAATAAAACCACTACATAAAAAGGATGATCCTCAAAATATACAAAACTACAGACCCATTGCTCTTCTTTCAATATTTTCCAAAATAATTGAAAAGGATATTTATAACAGTATATACATGTTTCTTGAAAAAAATGACATTTTAACTAAAGAGCAGTATGGTTTTAGAAAGTGTAAAAATATCAACATGGCCATTTATGAATTGATCAATGAAATAGTTACAAATATGGACCAAAAAATACCTGTAACAGCCTTATTTATGGATATGACTAAGGCTTTTGATTTTGTTGACCATGGAATCCTTCTAAATAAGCTATATAAATATGGCATTAGGGGCAAAGTTTTGGACTTAATAAAGTCATACCTTACTGGCAGAAAACAGGTAACTAGTATTACAGCAGTTGATGTTCAATCTAAAACTGAAATTAATTACCAATCGAGAGAGAGACAAATTCACTATGGTGTGCCTCAGGGAAGTGTGCTTGGCCCTTTATTATTTTTATGCTATATAAATGACCTTCCGAAAGCAATACCACATCCTATGACCCTATTTGCCGATGACTGTACTATAGTATTTTCTGGTAGAAATAGTGACTCATATGAAAATGACATAAACAGCAGCTTAAGACTAATAATTCAATGGCTATATAATAACAACTTACAGATTAATTTTAATAAAACTCAAATAATGACATTTAAACAAAGAACTAATCCAAAAATTCTTGACATTAATTATGACCAAAATAAGATTATTAAAACGGAACGAACCAAATTTCTAGGTATTTGGCTAGACGAAAACATGACATGGAAAACACACGTGGAGACTATGGTAAAAAAAATTCATCAATTTTGCTATGCTTTACACAATTTGAATAAGGTTGCAAATCGTAATACTGTCCTTACTGCGTATCATGCATATGTCTCCACAACTCTTCGTTACGGCATAATATTTTGGGGCAACTCTGCCAACAGAGAAATGGCATTTAAAGCCCAAAAACAATGTCTTCGAGCCATATGTTTGTTAAAAACCACCGAAAGTTGCAAACCATTTTTCGTTGGTTTAAAAATACTTACGCTTCCATCCCTCTATATTTATGAAATTTCAATATTTGTTAAGGAGAATCTGTCTAAATTTGAAAAACTTAATACTAGACGTCACCAAAGCACACTAAAATCAAAAAAACACAATACTGCACTTTTCTCAAAGAGCTGTCTTGGCATGGGTCCAAAGATTTACAATAAACTACCAAAAACTTTAAAAAGCATGACCAACATAAACCATTTTAAATCTCAACTTAAGAAATTCTTGATTGAAAAGGCTTACTACTCTATCAATGAGTTTTTGGATGATAGAAGCATAAAATAAAAAATGTCCGATCTACTTGTTATTATATCTTGTTTACGACTTTAATTGTTTGAAATAGTTTTATTTAGTTTGTAGTTTTTTTACACCTAATTTTGTACGCCTTGCAAGGCAAAACATAGTGATACAACACAAATTTTATACCATGTACCATATTACCTATGTTCAACAAATAAATACTTTGACTTTGACTTTGACTTTGACTTTATTTGTATGTATGTTATTATATTCTCGTAATTCTTGTTTAGTTTTTAAATGAATTGTTTTTTTTTATTCTTTGTATTATTTTTTGTCTCCTTTGCTCTATCACACGCTGTCTACATCTCTGTATCTATTGTTCTATCTCAGGTATGCTGGAAGAGATTTCTTATGAAATAAGTATCACCTCTGTACCTATTTCTCTGTTCTGTTTTTCATTGTCTGTGTATATATGTGTGTACATAAATGGTAAATAAATAAATAAAGGTTCTTCTTCTAGTAAGGAGGGTGTGTAGGCTCAGCAAATCAATCCGTCAGTGTATTATTTTAGGGGCATATACTCGTATACTGGGCCCGCATGATATATTACACAGATGGCCTTCCTTTCGAACTAGTCCCAACTTTAGAAAAAGAAACTTGTACTTACAAACAAACCTAAACTCCCGATTCCTAATCAACTCGTCAACCCAGCAGCCCGGCTGGATCCAATCGCCGGGGTTCGCATAGAAGTCGACGTCACCGATCGGCCGAAGGAACCCGAACACCCCGGGGTTCGTGTGTAAGACGTCCACGAAGGCAGCGTCGCCTTTCGCGAGGTGGCCATCACTGTTTGACAGACTGTAGCCGGGATAGGCAGGATCTAAACCTGAAATAATAAAGCACCAATATTAGTGTCTAAAATTCTAACAACGATTGATGGAGCCTCACTTCGATTACAACTAATGATCGAAATTCTATGCAACGAAAATCCAAAGCAACTTTTGGAAATGACTTATAGATTTGAAAAGTCAAAACAATGTGTTTTTAAACAGTAGGAAAAAGGAGGTTTTTATCTCGGAACGAGTTTTTTTGAGATCAAGCAGTCGCTTTGAACAAATCAAGAACAACTTTTCAGTCTCATCACTACTTCGAATCTACTTTGTCTCTATCTAACTCTCAATTTATCGACAGTTCCTATATTGACGTAGGTGTAATAATAGGTCATGCTAATAATTTATTAACACTTTAACTGCCTTATGCAATCTAATCACTTATTCATGAAGTTTGTGTTAGCGTAAGCTTGTATCAGCCGTCTTTAACTTTATTCAAAATTAATGAGAACAAACAACCATTAACTGCAACTGCCGACTACTGCTTAATTTTTAAGTCGACAGTTAATGTCTATCAAGTTGTTAAATAATTCACTGTCATGTGAGAAGTTTATCGAACGTTCAAACATCAAATAGGATGCAATACACTACTGTTCGTTTTTATTGTATTATTGATCTTGTGTTCATAAGCTAAGGGCTGATTTTACAATCGACAGATACTTTTATTCGTGGAATAAAATTGACGTCTGACAGTTTTTGTATGGAAGAACTGTCAAAAATTCAAAATTGTTCCTCGCATAAAATTATCTGGTGTTGGAAAAACCAGCCCTTAGTCAATTTTAGGCTTATATACCTAATTGTTTTTATATCTGTAATCATTTGCTAAAGGTTGAAAACTTCCAAGCAAGCAAGGTTTAGGTTAATTTTGCAATTAAGGCTAAAGTTGTATATCCACTTCAACTTATTAGGGATCTACCTGATCATTCATTTAAAGATCTTTCACTAGAATTGTTAAACAAATACAATTATATTTACCTTTAAGAACAACAACAAAACAAGATCAACATTCAAAACAACGGGCATTTTTTATCATATCCACCCACCCAGCAACAAATTCAAACAATCCCTGCAATTCCTTCTGTAAATAGCTCCATAGCTCACCGGTAATCCTGCCGAGCAGCAAACCTCGTGAGCGCAGGTTCTTGCCTGTAAACCCTGCGGCTTCAGCGCCCAGGGAGAAGCCGACCACGTGGATGGATGAGGCTGGTACTCCGACAGAGTCCAGGAATTGGATGAAGTCCGCTAGCTTTTTGCCCATGTAGCGCGTGTTTTGAACTGCTGATATGTACCTGCGTAATGAAAGGTTATGGTTAATGATATAGTAGGTACAGATATTCTGATGGCTAGCAAAGACGTCGATCATATCAGCAATATGCCAACCATAACCCTAATTGAGTAACACACGATCAATCGGAATCGGTTTCATTTTGACAGTTCAACAAGATGCATTGCGTTATTTACGTGTCGAGCAGACAAAATTTTCGAATTTATGAAGCAATGGATTAGCAATTTGCTTCAAAATGATTCAGATTCCGATTGATCATGTGTTACGCAATTAGGGTGCATGTTTAAAATCTCCGTAATGAAACTCCTCTTTTTCGAGTGGAAAAGGGTATGTACCTATTATACTGAAGGATTTCTATCGATTAACGGCCGAATCCAATGACGTATCTATCACCAATTTTGGCGTAGGTACTGGAGATAGAAAAACCTATCTATCTCTGGTTTTAACATCCCAATAATCTATGAGAGATTAAAGGAATTTTACCAGCCGACTCTATCTATCGATATGTATGAAAAAGTTAAAGTATACGTCCCTATAACATGTTGTTCATGTTGACAGCTATTTGTTTATTAACCACACAGTAGCCATAGGTAATCTAGCCAAAAAAGGCACGGCACCAGGAATAAAGATTCTCAAGTAGGTCACATTGGTGCATCTCCTACAATAAACAATTCTTGATTAGTAGCTTGGGATTGACCCCAAACTACGCCTTTGTCTGTATCTTGGCAATATTTTGCTTACGAATTTTCTGACTAAACCCATTCTTCGGTCCAATTTAAACCCAAAACATTAAACCCATATCGAACCAGTAATTAACAAAAATGCCTCAAATTAATTACTCTCAAAACAAAAATAGCAAAGAAAAACAGAACGGGCCTTTGTGTCTGAATGTGGGGACGGACATAAATCTAGTGAAACGCTGTTGGCTACTAGCCACTGGGAGCTGCGTCATAAATAAGGGAACCTTACATAAGGCCTGGTATATACCAAAGCGGAGATAAACGGAGAGGCTAAAAAATATATCGTAAACAAGGAATTGGATTTCGTTCTTTACCTGCTCATCTAATCTCAGCTTAGCTTCAGAGGACTTGGAGGTTCAAGGTGTCCCTTAAAGGACATAAAATACGCCACTAATGCCATGATTAACGTGGCGACATACCGGTGCCAATTACTTTAGAAAAGGACTACAGCGCCCCGCGGTTTTACCCGCATAAGCGTCGATCGCGTGGGAATATTCTGATGTTTTAAAAGTATTCTATGCAGTGTCTCATCAAAATTTCGTTCAGTAGGTTTTGCGTGAAAAAGTAACAAACGTCCATCCATTCATCCTTACAAACTTTCGCGTGTATAATATTATTAAGTAGGAAAGTAGGACTATTGCTATCGATTCGAAAAGAAGAAGCAAACACGAGAGATATCTCATAATTATTATTTGACGCGCTTAAAGCGTAAATGATGTAATATGACAAGATGTGTTGCGTGCATCACGCAAGCAGGAAACCCACGCAGCGACGACGTGGTAAGATACGAAGACGAACTGTGCGCGGCCAACGATCAATCAATCAGCAAAACTTTTCCTCTCCTTTCCACCCATCTCCGCTTTGGTGTATACCGTGCCTAAGGCTATAACGTTCCTTAGGGGCGACTATTGGGTCGCATTCGCCCTCACGTATGCGGATTCATAACGTTTCAGTAACATGTTAAACGCTGTAACAACTGGATTTCGCTTTGTACGCGGTTTATTCGAGCACAGTCATTTGTTTCGTATTGCTTATTGTAGCATTAAATATTATTTGGGCTTTGTGGTCCTTAATAGAGTGTAGTATGAGAGTAGGTATGTTTATGTGATTAGAAATTGTATGATTTACTGCATACATACTATCTACCTATACAGGGTTATTGGTAAAACACTTACAACGTTGCAGGACTGGATTACTAACATGATAAACAATACCTTTTGTTCTATGACTTTTTACAAAACACATTTACCAAAAACAAACCTTTAAGAATTCGTTGTTCTATCTAACCCCCGCTCCCCTCCGCTGAATTTTGTACTAGACACGGCAGTTTGTTTATCTAACTAGCGCTTTCTTTTGCTTCGCGTAGAGTTCGTAACAGAAAATCGAATATTTCAATTGGTTGAATTGAAATATTTTTATTTTTGTATGAAAGTCTGTTGAATTAATAAAAGTCATAGAACAAATGTTGTTGTTTATGATGTTAGTAATATAGTCCTGAGAAGTTGTTAATGTTTTACTAATAACCCTGTGTCAATAAAAATCAATTGTCACATATTGTGTCATCATCACTTGGTTCTCAAGTGATGACACATGTGGCTCGACTGATTTGGCAGATTTTTTTTTTTGTTGTGGTTGTGATTGTTATTGAAAGGATAAGGTTTGCCACAAAAAATTCTCGGCGAACTGACTGACAGACAAGGCACAGCCTAAACCACTGGAGATAGGAACATGAAATTTACCCGGGTGACGCCGGGCACGAACAGCTAGTTGATAATATTATAAATGCGAAAGTGGCTCTGTGTGTCTGTCTGTTACTTTTTTACGCCTTAATGGAGGAATGAATGGATTTCGATGAAAGGCACACAGGTAGACTTTGACCTGGGTAAGGATATGAAAACTAATAGGAGGACTTTTTGTCAAGGTTTTTTATAACTACTAGCTAGTAAGTCCATCATGTCACGTAATTCCGTGGCAGAAAAAGCTGCAATCGAGTCGACATCATCAATCAAATCAAAAGACTATCAGAAGAGTTATAATGCAACATCATACTGCAACAATCTGTCTTTCAACCGCCAACAATAATCATTTTCAAGGTTAATAAGGTCCTATTTCAGTCAGTCATTGTCATTTAGAAAACAACATAATGATGATTGAAGATAAACCCACAACAATCATATCATCATCATAATGTCAGCTGCAAGGCAATCATACAATGAACTTGAACATACCAAGGGAACACGATGAGCCGTGACCAATCAACGGCGATGAAATTGTAGTCGCCTGCGTTTAAGTGAGCTGAAAACAAAAATAAAGAAAAGTTATGTATTGTTTTTTTCATAATTTTCAAGTACAAGGTCAAATTAAATTAGCTAGTTAAACTTTTCAAACGTGTCTGGTAGCGATATCTAAAAGAAAGAAAGAAAGAATATTAATTAATTTTGTATTTTGTGTTTCACGAACTCGTGAAATACAAAATTAACAAAAGAAAAATAATGTTACAAACAACAATAGTGCCTCACAGCTGCACGGACAAGTGACGGGATACCTAACTATACGGGACGGATATCTAAACATGATATACAACGAAAAAAAAAATATTTGATGATATTTTTGAGGTCAACAATCGCCGGTTACTTACTTGAACAGTCAGTTAAAAAAAAAATGTATATACTTTACAGACGTGAAAGGTCTCTACGAGTATATCTAAACACAATAAAACAAATTGGAAAACATTTTGCTTTCCTTCAACTAGCACTTAGAAATAGATAATTTAATATTTGAATTGTTTTTTTTTTCATCTTTTCATTACGGACGCTTTTAACTTTCTGCATCGTTCTCACATGCATAATTTTGAACATGAATAATGTAACCAATACTTTGTAACAATATTATTATGATTTAAAAGAGTGTCCATGGAGTTTCTTGCCCGTTCTTCTCCATAGGGACCGACTACGCTTTGGAATGGGCAACTAACTTCATCTTTTTGACTGACGGACCTTGACAATTCAAAAGTGCCTGTAATTGGTTTATTGAATGAAATAAATAGTTTGAGTTTGAGTTTAGAAACAATACCAATGACATCACCTACAATTTACTTTTTTATGCGTTTCTTTAGCTGCCTCGGCGAGCTTCGTACCGCCTTTTTTTTTTGTTAGCCTATACTGTCCCACTGCTGGGCAAAGGCTTACCCTAAATGAATTATCTTAATTTTTTTTTCGTGATTTTTCCATTTTTTAATAGTTATTCTGGTATTCGGGGCAGAGCCAAAACCCAACAAATCAAAGATCATAAAAATCGGTCCAATCGTTCGTGAGTGATAAATGGTATATCTAACCCGACTTTGTTTTATTTATACATGGTCAAATTAAATTTGCTAGCGAAACTCTGAAGACGTGATGGGAATCGGTATCTAAACATGAAAAACTTTAATAAAAAAATATTTGATGTTTTTTTGGGGGTTAACGACCGCTGATAATTTTGTTGAGGTATGAGTTGAGAAATTCTGTTTTCTTTTGTTGGTTGTATTGATATATCAATCTCCCATACCATCACGTCTATAAAGTTTACACACAAATTAACCGTTTTTCAAGTGACTACACTAATTGCGATCAATGACCCCATAAATATCATATTTTTTAATTTTTTTTTGGTTTTATTATGCTTTCATATTGATACACATCACGTCTGCGGAGTTTCACTAGCTAGTTTAATTTGACCCTGTATAGATGACAATAACAAACAAATATTGTCCATCCTGCCTTCCTTATTAACAATATCAATTACTCCACCGAACGACCACTAACAATTTGAACACTAACCACACCATAAAGATAGCGTTATTGTCTATGACGATAAAATCGTTTTTATTACAACATCGCCACCATGTTTGGTTTCCATAAATATTAAATTATCAGGCATCAATGGATGTGTATTGTCCATTAGCTCTGATTAACACTTTTATTATGGTGACAAGTAGCCTTGATGGTTATTATTTGTAGTTGGACAATACTGCACATGTGGGCACTGATTGGACAGGTCCAGCCTAATCTGTGTGGTTCTTTCCTCAAAAGATCATCTTAGACCCTAATCTGCAAGATCCTTACATGATCAGCGGGGTTATTGCGTAACAAACTACCAGTAGAAATGGCTTTCATTTTGACAGTTCAACAACATTCATTGCATTATCTACGTTGTTGAGTAGACAAATTTTTCGAACATATGAAGCAATAGATTAGCAAAATCCTTCAAAATGATTCAGATAGAGATTGATAATGTGTTCGCAATTAGGGAGCTGATCAAGATATGTCTGGAGTTTAAAAGAGACTATGACCTCTGGCTTTGTTTCATTGTTTCTTCTCAGAGTTGTTGGATAGAAAACACGGATCTCATCAAGTTTTAACTGTAATTGAAATTGTGAGCAAATCGTGACAAACTCTAGTTTCCATACCTGACTCAGTAATACAGGCACTAAGGTCGAAACTCAATATTCAGATTTTGTTTTTTATCAGTACACAAAACCCTTCTCCAAAAATACAGTTCAGGAGGAGCTCCAGTGAAACGATATCTACGTTCTATACATGTGTCGAGAATGTTTGCGATTGTTAAAACAGTCTGTATGCAAAACCTGCTGGATTTCCCCCTTACGTCAAATAACCGAGCCCCTTATCTCAAACGTCAACCACATCTGCATGCTGCGGCTTGCTTATAACTAACAAGGGTCCGACTTGGGCTGACCACAGTCATGTGGACAGATGATAAGTAACTCTCTTTAATATACATATATTCAAGGGCAGTGACAATGAGGAAGCTTCCCGTATGCATCAAGGTGAGTTTAGTGGTTGGTAGTTCTAATATTCAGCCAGTGCGAATACCATTAGTAGATTAATCCCATTGAGAAATCCTCATGTTACTTATCCTACTGATATGATAAATGCGAAAGTTTGTAAGGATGGATGGATGGATGTTTGTTACTCTTTCACGCAAAAACAACAAAACGGATTATGATGAAATTTTACAGTAATGTAGCTTATACATCATAATAACACATAGGATACATTTTATTCCGATATTCTCACGGGTTCGATACTTATGGGTGTGAAACCGAGGGGCGCTGCTAGTACTCGTAATAATATAAATGTACAAGTTTGTATGTATTTTGTGATTGAGTATCACGCAAAAACGGCTGAACGGATTTGGGTGAGATTTGGCACCCAAACGGTTTATAACCCGAATTAGCACACCTGCATTAACATATAGGATACTTTTTATCCCGGTACCACCCGGGCAAGAGCTACATTTTAATAAATATTATAAGAGAAATAAGAGAAAATTATAATAGAAGTCTTTTGATTTTTCCATACATTTTCTTGTTTTTCTTACATTGTAATTTAAGCAGACATACCCTGTTACTCATTTTCAATACTTATTTTTTTCCAGTTCCGAATAATGAATCATCGACATGACGCATTTTCAATGTCCGCGATATAATCTATTTGCACACTATCGATATAAACACAGCGCTAATTGACTTTATCGGTACCGCTGCATTCGTATGTAGAATCGATTGGAGCTGCGGCATTATATCAATTAGGTATGTATATATATAGACTTGTATCAATGTTCGCTTGTTCTGTGCATGCAATGTTGACGTCATCGTCACAATAAATATCACTGAAATCACAATATTATTTCGAAAACAATTTATATTTTTAACTTCTATTGATCTCCGTTCCGTTTCCGTTAAGCTTAACCCTGCACCCTAATTGCGTATCATCATCATCATCATTTCAGCCGAAAGACGTCCACGGCTGGACATAGGCTTCCCCCAAGCACCTCCACTTCGACCGGTTCTGTGCTTCTCGTCAATCTCTCATCTCAATCAATCTCAATCTGAATCATTTTGAAGGATATTGCTAATTCAATGCTTTATACGTTCGAAAAATGTGTCTTCTCAACAACGTAAATACGCAATGAATTTTATTGAACTGTCAAAATGAAAGTCATTGCTACTCATAGCGTGTTACGTCATTACCCCGCAGTTCAAAAATCAAAACTAGATTCTCTCGATCGCCGGTTATGTACGGTTTTTTTTTTCTAAAATATCGTTGTATGTTGTCTTCGGTGAACGAAAACATCGTGAGGAAACCGGCATGTCCTAGAACTAAAAAATTCGAAGACATGTGACATCTACCAACCCGCACCAGGCCCGCGTGGTGGACTACGGCCCACTCCCTCTCACAGAGAGGAGGCCTGAGTCCTAGCAGTAGGAACATTATAGGCTGGTTGATTCGACCGTAGGGACTGTCACCAAAGGACGTAAGTAACCAGGGTCGTCGGATATAGTTGAAGTTTAGTATGAAACCGATGAATGTTTTCGAATAGAATTTTATTTGATAAATGATTTTTTTTTCTATTGATTAAATTAATTTTATTCGAAAACATCCATCGGTTCCTTAATAAACTTCAACGATATCCAACGACCCTGGTTACTTATCTCCTTCGGTGACCGTACTTACCAGATGTGACTATAATATACCTAATTCACTAAATTATGAATGAATAAGCTGTGTGCCCGATGGGGTTTCTCACCGGAAAAATGACGAACTTCCATACCGCAGAACAGATAGAAGTCCATACAAACTTTAACCCCTATAGGGGATGAATTTTCAAAATTCCATAGTTTCATTATCATAATCGTTCTCTTGTCTCAGTTCGTCGTCGAATCAGTTAAAGTTGTGTGATATCTATGAATTTAAGATTTTAACATGTCGCCTTGTTTCCCCGGAGGGTCAGGCAGAGGAGTTTCTATCCCTACCCCCACATTTCGCCAGTTATTTCAAGATTTATATCAAGTAGATAACTACTGTAGCCACTTACGGTAATGGCGTAAAATGTAGCAAGAACTATTAGCAACCCTTCACACGTGAGACGTGCTACGCCGTAGCCGCCTCGTTATCGTCTACAAGCCTACGACCGCTACGACAAGTGGTGACGGTATGCAGGTGTAACAAACTCCAAATTGAAATAGGTACCGAACACACTGTCTATACAGTCTTGAAATTAGAAGTGATATTTTTTATCTGTTCTTTCTTTTACATTTAGCACATAAAACATAGGTTGAAATACATTTATTTGCATCGAAGCTTAGGAGGAGATAAGCAGTATAAAAATGATTTTCCGTAAGTCGGGTTTACACAAAATTCAGGAAACTCATTTTGATAAAATTCACGCAAAACCGAATTGCATGAATATATTATATCGTCCATGTTTTAGTAATATGATACAGGTGCATTCCAGCTTAAAGTTCATAGAAATCTTATTCCTAGAAGCCTTGCAAACGGCGAGTTATTACCTTCTATTTGTGAAAATGCCTGCACATGTAACTTGAGCTTACTTAACCTTTTCATTCCTTTGTGAATTTTATTATATGCCTGCACTATGCAGAGAAAATCTCTACGGATGTTATTGAAAATTTCATGTCCACTATAGGGTAATAATCGCGATCACAAAGACATCTAGTATCTATCAAAGGAGCGCATTTATAAGAACGATCGCATTCTTTTCTCGATCTCAATACAAAACGACGTCTAATTTTCTACACATGTGACAAGTTGTTCAGATGGAGGTTCCTGAGATGAGATTGCGACTAGATTTTGGTTGTTTTAATTACGGGACTTGGTTTTCTAGTACTGTTCCCCAGGTCACTAAGGGGGGGATCTGGAGAATGGGCAGCGTCTTTTTGCCGGTTAATAATAAAATACCACAATTCACCAACCTTTTTGCTTAGAGATCATTTATCATTTTGAAATATGAAGTTTTTAAAAATCATGACAACTTCACCTTTGACAATTTTCATATATTTATAAAAGAGAGTGAAAGGGGGGGGGGGGGGTGAGAGAGTGAAGTACGCACCGTTGGTGGACCGTTATCATTTTGTGCCCATTGTCGTGGAGACCATGGGTAGCTTCCCCGCACTGAGGCCAGGAAGCTCATTAGTGAGATAGGGCACAAGCTCCGTGACACAACGGGTGACTCCCGCTCCGGGTCGTTCTTGGTGCCAAGGTTAGCCATTGCCATTCAACGTGACAATGCAGCAAGCGTTTTGGGCACCTTTGCGCCGGGAACAGTTAGGGGCGGGTTATTTGACTAGGCTGACGTGTTGTTCTTGTCCTTATATTATTGTATTAATGTATGCGATTTAAAAAAGAGAGTGGTTTATTTTTCGACGTTTTGAGGTATAATTTTTGACAATTCAAAACATCCCACCTTAAAATAGAAATTGACATACCATCTCTAACAGTAGTGGTGCCAACTCCTCCAGTCGATTCGGAAAACCCCATCAGGTATATCACAGTGGGACTCGAGAAGTCGAACGACGTAGCACGCAACCCATTCACGTCATTCGGTGGTATTATCTGGAATGTCGTGGGATTTAATCTGCAAATATAAACAAAAAGAGGTTATTAGGAAAAAGAAAGTTTGTGAACAGTTTCAAAGGTCAAAAGATGGCTGAACAAACCCTTTTTTAATAATTACTTTTTTCTTTTGCTTGGAAAATTGTTTATCATTTTATGGAAAATTACGCTGTTTTTTTGGACAGGGCTGGGTTGATTGATTGACGCTTGACAGGACAATAATAATAGATCGTAACACATTTTTTATTGCTACGTTGTTGATAGTAAACGGTTTGGCAGTAATATTTCTTTTAAAGTTTTATGAGCCAATAGTACATAAGCTGCTTGTATTTTTGGTGCTATTATTTATATCCACAAACTCATTTTACTACTACACCCACGAAAACAAAAAAAGTGTGCAGTCGGGGAACCCGGTCGAGATGAGATTGCTTACGCGATACTCGTACTCGCACACATACTCGATTCAGAGAGAGAGAGAGAGAGCAGTAGCATAGAGGGGCAATACTTTTTTCCCTTAAGTGACGATTTGTACCCAGTCAACTCCTAGCGCAAGCCACGTTAATGAACTTCATTTAAAAAAAAAACTGTCATAAAATTCCCCGAAAACGGAAAAGGATCCCCAACTTATTTTAAACTAGCCCCGAACAATATCCATTCCTCACACAAGGATGTCTGAAAGGTCGCTATCACGAACATGACATCACACCCCCATTTCGTTCAGTCCAGCCATTCCCTAGCAACGAGGTACGGTCATGAAACGTGCCTAGCGTAGCCATGATGTTGGCCTAAACAAAGGTTATAGCAATTACGCTGCACGTCAAATGTACAAACGCTTGCATGCGCTGCCTTGCGATTGAACCTTCTTGGTCATATGATGCCCTGGTACATTGCGCTAATGTTTATTGTAGGATTTTAGAATTTGTAAACTGTTTTTATGAACACGGAGGGGTTTTTAGGGGTTTGGTTATTATTTTAATGGTTTCTTTTTGTAGACTACAGTTTCTCTCAGAAAGTTTTTATTCAAAACTTGAATTTCTAAAATAGTAGAATGCATTCAAATCAAATCGTTTATTAGTTTGCAAACATGGGTATTTAAGACTAGACTTAGATTATATTAAAATCTGATATTATAGATATGTATACTTTTATTCTGTTGTTTGTATATTGTATCAAATGCGTCTTTCTAACAATACAGGGTGGCAGCATCGACGCGCAAACTGCAACCATGGATTCAGCACATGAGTTTAGACCCCAAAGCGTCGAAATTTTTCGTCGGTTATTAAAAACAAATATTGCTGTTCCATACATTTTGACCGCGTAGGTATTGCACTTTTCTATGAAACTGAAGATTTTTTTTTATAACAAAATATTTAAATGTTAAAAAGTGTTAAATGTTAATGTTAAAAATGTTAAAATTTAAGTGTTAAAGTTTGTGCGTCGATGTCCCTGCCACCCTGTATGTTATGTTCTGCAAATTGAAGATTTATGAAATATAAAGAATTTAATGTTTATTTATCTTCAATTGTAGGTATAGATAATTGTTTATTTAAATTAGCACCTCAATATGCCAAAATGTGACGAAATGTGTCATCGCACTAGAACCACCACCACCTTTACCACCTTTTGTATTTAAAGCAAATATTACTTAGACTACGCTTTTAAGGAAAACTTTTTGCTTAGGACCTACTTAAACAAATCTCAAGGTTTATGATCCTTATTTTTATTACCATGTTTATTATTTCATCCTAGCCTATGTTGGCAGTTTCTGTTTCTACTGCAATTTCTCCCAGTAGCACCAATGTATGTTTTTTATGCAATGGGCCAAGGACGGGATAGTAGGTATACCTAACATTTGCTACACAGGCTGTTAAAATAAATAAATTCGCAATACAAACAAATCTGTAGAACTATTCAAGCCCGTAGCAAATATTAGTGTACTTCACTACATTACACTATATGTAGTTCAGTCCCGCTACGGAAATTGAGCCGGCGACCCTGAGCTCAAAATGCGGACTGTTGCGTCATTTTGGTCGCCAAATGGGCTTCTACTACAGAGTTTAGGCCAGTTTCTTATCTGTCCGCGATAAAACCACCCTGTTTTTCGTATTTTCACACCAGTATGAATCCAATTTCAGAGCATTTCATAGAAAAACATGTAGCTTTTCTTTCAAAGCTATCTAAGGTTAACTTTGCCCATTAAATGTATGAATGAAATGGTGTCGCCTAGCTTAGTTATGACAGCTATGCTTCAATATTGTCCAACATAATTATGCTCTTTTCATTTGAATGGTCAGGAAAACACGTATACACGGTCAAATTAAATTAACTAGCGATACTCCGCAGATGAAACGAATTTATTTTTGTGTATATGTTCATGTATTTTTTATGTACAAATTTAGTGTTTATATACCCATCATGTCTGCGGAGTTTCGCTAGCTAATTTAATTTGATCCCGTACCTATAAAGTACAAAAATTATTAGCGAACCAAAAAGAATGAAATAAAATAAACCATACATACCTAGTAAATAACTTATATTGTATATCGAGAGCCTCATCTCTCGGGCAGCAGTAGCTGCACTGACCGACTGGTGCTGACATGAAACATATTTCTGCTATACCTGAAACAAGAGTGATTGATTGTAGCGATAAGAATGGCCTCATCATGCTCACTCAGATAAACTACTGAATCATTCATCAGCCTTGGGATATTTGTAGAAGACTATAACCGTATTGTTGAATACTGGCAACTTTTTTTTCTCTAAAACTTTTTGGTTAGTTATTATTTTTCACAAAACGAGAATGTGTATCGCAGTAGCCTCCGCAAACTCAGTATACATAGTCTTTTGTATATGCACATTTTATATAGCAGGTGTTATATAGGTAATGAGCAGTGGTGGCCCAGTGATAACGGCCCTGACTTACGGGTTGTAGGTCGTGGGTTCGAACCCAGCCAAGCGCTTTACTGTGCATAAATAATTTCATCACCACTGCTCTCAAAACGGTGAAGGAAAACATCGTGAGGAAACAAAAATTAAAGACATGTGACATCTACTAACTCGCACTGGGCCCGCGTGGTGGTTTACGGCCCATTCCCTCTCTCAGAGAGGAGGCCTGTGTCCCAGCAGTGGGAACATTATAGGCTGATTATGCTTTATAGGTAATAAGTGTCAACAAACAAGTGTTTCGGTTTCCTAAAAGATAACCAAATGAACAAGCCGAATTAAACTAGGAACTAAAAGTTTTTCGTGACAAATAATACTTTATTTTTGTTTAGCACAAGGTCGCATAGTACTAACCTTTTTAATTTAATTACATCTGCTACTTTAATCATAATGTCTGATTATAATAATGCTAATTAGGTTTATCTTTTTCTAATCTATGTATACACAAACAGTTAAGTTTTGAATCTGCTTGTCCATATTTTAGGACGAAAAGCATATTTTAAAATTATGTAATGTAAAACGTCCAACTATATTAAATCTACATTTTTCAACTGCGATGTAATTGCGTAACAAGTGTGTTACGCAATTATCTATTGCTAGTATTACTACTGATAATGATCAGTTCATTTTGACAGTTCAGCAACATTCATTGCATTATTTACGTGGCTGAGCAGATTTCGGACATATGAAGCAATGGATTAGCAATATCCTTCAGAATGAGTCAGATTGTGATTGATAGTGTGTCATGCAATGAGGGGGCAGGTTAGGCAGATGTTGCCAAGCTTTCCACTTATAAATAGCCCACATAAAACTCGGCAAACCAATTGTCATTCAACCAAACCATTCATCATTCGCATGGTATTTTTATGGAAATTTCGAAACGACTGGTTGACACTTCCCATGACCCAAGGGCTGGCTTTTACCTTGGCCAGAGGCTACGCATTGCCATACAACGTGGCAATGCCGCCAGCGTCTTGAGTACATTACCAGTTGACAGCGATGCGGATGAATGTTTCGACGCTATATTTTAGTTTGTAAATAGTTTTAGTTAATTTAGGATATAATTTTGTCATTTTTGTGTTATCTTGTACATTCATTGCATTAGGTATACATATTGTCATTTACAAAATACAATTTAGACTAGCTTTTAAGACTTTCCAAATAAAAAACCTAAAATCGTTTTAATTAACCTGAAAATCGAGCCCTAAAACACATGCTCCGAAGGAAAACTTCCTTTTGCCCAAAGCCCAAGCCAGCCTTTTGCCAGCCAAATTAAGCATCCCAGTTCTCTAACAGAGTAACGTCACCTTTGTGAGAAGGCTGGCTTAGCGGTCACCGACCCGTTTATCTAACAAAGTTACACAGGCACTACCTCCTTTGTCACAGAGGTCTTTGCGCAGGAATGGACTCCTAAGCCGGGTTGATTGATTGAAAGTTCCACCACGGAGTTGGTTCCTTTCTAGGCCATAAAAGGGTCTACTGAACGACCTTTTTCAAGGCCATCTGCGTATTTTCAGATCCCAAACATTCGTTTCCCCGATAGTCGTACTGAACAATAATTGGTTTTTTTTTTTTAATCAAATATCTTAGATGGAAAGTAGTCTTTGTCCTTCTCCCCAGGCTACCTATCTGTCAAATTTCATAACGATCGATTCAGTGGTGTAGGCGAAAAAAAACCGGCTAAGTGCGAGTCGGACTCGCACACGTACCACTAGGCAAAATACGCCGAAAAAAGCACATTTCTTGTATGGAAACCCTGTCTAACTTTTAACTTTATGTTTGTTTTTATTATTTGTTGTTATAGCCGCAATAGAAATACACTCTGTGAACTGAAATTTCAACTGTCTATCTATTACGGGTCATGAGATACAACCCGCTGATAGACAGACGGACGGACAGCGAAGGTTTAGGCCGTTGACACCCTTTAGGTACGGAACCCTAAAAACGAACCGACAGACAAACTTACTTTCGCATTCACGTAGAATATTAGTCTGGAAGGATGGATTTCTGTAATACAATAAAACATTTATTCACAGGTCTTGTAATCAAACTTGACAAATAGTGTCTGAAACGCTTATCAATGAGATCCAATCAGTTGTGACCGTGGTTGTAACTGTAATACTGTGCGAGTCTAGACGGTTTCGTTAGCGATATTATCTGTATGTAACGAAACCCAAAATCAACATATAAAGGCCAATTCTCGTAATTAAAAACGTTCAAAATCTAGTCGCAATCTCATCTCAGCGACGATCTTTTTACGAGATTTTATTACGGGAATTGGCCTTCTGATGTGATTGTGAACGTTCTTAAAATTATTTGAATTACCCTTCAGTTGTTATTGAAAGCATTGTTTCACCCTCTATTGAGTATAATCCTCCTTCAGCCTCCTTCAACAAAATATTAACACCACTACTTCAATTTTACACATCATCTAAATTGACACAAAAGGATTCGATTTTGTAGCATTTATATTCTTTACTTCTGTTATCATTTTAATCAAATATTTTGCTCGTTAATCAATAATGACTTGTGTTGCTAACTGTACATAAATAAAATCTTTTAAAATATTAGGTTATGTAGCTTACAACAGGAAGCAGTCGTGGCTCAGTGGTATCGGCCCAGACTTACGAGTCGTGGGTTCGAACCCAGACAAGCACCTTGTGTAATTAATTTCATCACCATTGCTCTCCAAAAGCTGAAGGAAAACATCGTAAGGAAGCCAGCAGGTCCTAAAACCAAAAATTCAACGACATGTGACATCTACCAACCCGCACTGGGTCCTCGTGGTGGATTACGGCCAACTCCCTCTCACATAGAGGAGGCCTGTCTCCCAGCAGTGGGAACATTATAGCTAATTATGCTAACTTACAAAAAAAATACATTTCAGAACTTTCGGTCCCTAATTGTTTACTTTTACTTAGTCATGCAGCAGCATTAGCTAAAAAACTCGTTCAATAGATTTTTGTGTCACAAAAAAAAGAAAATATGTGCCACCGTCATCACGACTCGTAGGTTCCCCTGAGCTCCAAGGTCGTTGTTGGTAAGAATTCAATGCCTTATAACGGATTGCAATCTACATTGAATGGACCACCATGTTCGATATGTCGCAAGGTCATTTCAAAGTCGGGAAAGTATGTTGGATTTTTTTTTCTGTTTGGAAATTATAAGAAACTTTTTTTCAGGGTCGAATCATTCTTCGGTAATGGTATAGAAGCAAATCAAAATCAAAAGTCATTTATTAGAACTATGTTGAGAATCAGCACTTTTTGATCGATAAAATTACTTCCTAAAGTTCGTTTTTTAATCCCAGATAGTAATCTGACATTTAAGTCTTTTGTGTTTGCGTTTTTTATTATAGAAATTTGACATTACACCTGTCAAATTAGTGTCTGGGTTTAAAAAACGTACTTTAGTGCTTTCGCTGGGAAGAAGAAGTGGCACAACAAATTCCCCAGCAACACAGCTGTCTGTTAAGTTAGAATAACTTGTAATGGGACCTTATTCTTGAGACAAAGATGGAATGGGACCCTATTTTTCAGTGTAGTTGAAATACCGAAATACCTTACCGAAATACCGCTGAAATACCTTCTTATACACGCTTGGTTATTTTTACAGAATTTACCTTTTATATGTTACACCAATTCCAATTCACATAAAGTTTTCCCGTAATGAGTTGCAACCATAGAAATAATACGCCTGAAGAAAAACGGCCGAGAAAATCAGTGTGCGGGTAAAGAGCAGCTATGTTTATATTAACATAATTACATAATGTCATGTAAGAACATTATTAGCACGCACACACGGGCAGCTACACAATTTGCAATCATTTTCTATTGCGGTGCTCATTGCTCTTGCAAATTGTTCAGGCAAATTGAATAATTTGAATATTTTATTATTGCTTCAAGGATTTTTCTGTTCGAGAATAGTTAGTAAGATTGTTTCAAGGTCGATTTATAATGCTGCTTGTACCCACTACCAACCTGAACTGATTGCGTATAAAAATCTTACAACATTCTATCCTACGTAAGTATATTTAGTTTATCTAAGTTATGATGCCGCTATCAAATCTTCCATATTTTAGTGGCTATCTATCGGAAGTGGCCATGTAAGTACCTCATATCTGTTTCAAAAGTATCTGATTACAGTTTTAATAAAGCCTGCGGGGTAATTGCGTAACAAAGTAGCAATGGCTTTCATGTTGAAAGTTCAACAACATTCATTGCATAATTTACGTTGTGAGCATGCAAATTTTTCAAACATATGAAGCAATGGATTATAAATATCCTTCAACATGATTCAGATGGTCATTAAAAGAGTGTTAGGCAATTAGGGTGCTGTTCAGGTTAAATTCTTAAGCAATTACTCACTAAAGGAAATGATTAACACATTCATCTGTATTTTGAAGTTTTCAACTTTATATCTTACCAGTTGTTCCAACAAATACTATGTTTGAATAATATTATTAAATTGCTATTGAGAAATCATCGACGAAAAGTGTGGTGAACCAAATTTAAAACATCTAAGGTGATTCACTGATTTAAAAATTAGAATTTCGGGTATTCAAATAAACAAATCAAATCACTCAATTTGCAAGTGATCCATTTGTTTACATTTTCATCTGATACTTTTGAAACAGATTTAAGAGTCTACACAATAGATATCTTTCATCCCTTAGACACCGCTCTCAGGGCCTCGAAAATAAATTCTTCGTGTATTTCAACTTTTTTCTTTCTTTCTTTCTTTCTATTTCACGGGCGACATCTTTGCATATTCCCAGTATAAAACATTAATTTCGTACATTTTAAACTTCCTTCGACTGCTTTGAGACTGATTCCTCCATCTGCTGTGAATTAAACCATTTATGAAACAGATCCTCCTCTTCCCCATCGTAGCCTTTTCCCAACTATGTTGGGTTCAGCTTCCAGTCTAACCGGATGCAGCTGAATGTATGTAACAAGATATTGTTACATAATTGCTTTCCGAAATAAAATTTATAGACGCCCATATTTTTTTTTAAGTATCAATTTCAAACAAGGGACTAAGGGTTGCGTTCTAAAATACCATTGGAGCGGAGAAGTGCACCATGCTAATAAAATTATTTTATAATCATAATTAATACCTACCTATTGTAGTGGTTTTGACATCATTACATGAACACGAACAAAAGCAACACTTCATAACAAAAATACAATAGGGTAACAACGAAAAAAATTGTTCGCAATTTTATTGTATAAAGTAAAACTAGTTTACCGTTACATAGTAAAAGTGAACAATACAAAATAAATAAACTAGCCTCTAGTGAATGACTTGCAGTTCTCGTACACTCGTAAACTTGAAAGTAGAGCGAATACCTACAGATAACAATATTATGTCACCTAATGGCTGTTGTACAATGGTAGGTATTGGTCGTTCATTGAGAAGTTTTACTTTTGCAGCGTAATTTCGGGCTGACGAACAAAACTGTTGGTATAATTAAGGTTGTTGAAACCATCGCTGCCTTGGTCAGTATAGAACTATAGACTGTAGGTACACAGGATTTAACAAATACAAATTTTCACATCGCATTTCTCAAATGTCTGAAAGTCTCAGATTTTTTAAACTAACCGTTGGTTTAGGTAGTCAACATTAAGTTAAGTTTACTTAAGCCGATGGAGTATAGATCTCTATGGATCACCATGTACTTATAACATTAGGGTAGTCTATGACTGTTTGACTGCTCTCTCCTTAGACTTTACGACGGACAAGCATTACCTATGCAGCTATGCATGCAGTTTTCCAGAAAACCCTTGGAGTAAACCGGCACTGTGAAAACAGACGCGCGATTTTTTCTCTCGAGGTAAAAGTTCGTGTTCTGAATATACATCCGTATTCGGTGTAGTACTCACGAAAGCACTTATAAAGATTTTTGTAATTGCAACACTGTGGTATACTTGCAATAATGCGTCGATTACTGTACATTTGGAACGCTCTGGGTAAAGTGCTTGAGTGCATTTCGAAACTTAAAGAAAGTATAGAATTTCAGCATTCAAGTTTGGCACATAGCACAGAGTGGGTACGCAAAAGTAACTGTAGCGGTATCTACAACGCCACATGCGAACTACGAGTCATACTGACGTCACGCAAAATCCTACATCTCGCAAGCAGAGTTTACCGCGCAATTAGCATATATACAACGTCCCGACATCAATCGTCGGGCACTTGCCCGCCAGACACAACACCCGTCTGGTCGGAGGATCCTCCGTTTTCTATAGAGGATGAGTGAACTTTACACCCGGTTCCTCATACCTCTAAATAACCTATATATAATATACACCACCTCGCTATATAACAAACAATGCTTCTTGCTTTAGACAAGCTTTTTCATGAATTAAATAACCTACTTACCTACTTATACAGGATGCCAGAGACATCGACGCGCAAACTGTAATCATGATTCAGCACATGATCCTAGAAGACGTACGAAAATTTTCGTCGGTTATCAAAAAAATCTGCTGTTTCATAGAAAAATGCTAGATATACCTACGCGGTCAAAATGTATGGAAGAGCAAATTTTTTAAATTACCGACCAAAAACGCCGGAAATTTCAGAATCATGTGCTGAATCCATGAAAATAAAATGACTAATTATCAAGTACTTGATAATTAGTAATTTTATTTTGAGATAGATAACATCTGATTGCTTCACCTTGATCTCTGAACACAATAGATGTGTTTACTCGTGTACAAAATAATATAACAAACAGACGACAATACAACATTTTAAATATTTATCGAGGTAATTTTAATTTCAACATAATTTATACAAATTGTAAATTAGTTACAAATCACAATGTAATGTTATTTTTGCTAGCAGTTTCTAGCTAAGTAGTCATCAGAACCAAGTGGCTTTTAAAAAGATTTCATTTTATCTTGTGTTGCTTTTAAGTTTCAACTGACCATATTCCCGTAATTGACACTAAATAAATACCTATAATATAACATAACAACACCACGCTTGTAATCCCCGAAGGGTTCGGCAAGACGTACCTGTAGTACACCCACATTTCGACAATTATGTTTAAGTCAAGTAACTAAGTTTGGCAAAAAAATTTTAACTTTTGAAGGAGTAAAATTATATAACAAAATACCCTCACGTATAAAAAGGTTGCACTCATTCAATGCATTCAAAATTAAATTAGCTGCATATTTAATCACAAATAACACCCTTCCTACAAGCTGAATGCTTTGAATGGGTGTATCATTGACGGGGTCCGTTAGGGCCGATGCCTGCCAGGGCTGCGGGTTGTTCGAAAGAGATACCGTGGCTCCTGGCACAGGCAACTGAAGGAACACGGGTGGGTTTTAGTCAGTAAAAGTCTGACACGCCCTTCCGCCCAGCCCAGAGCGGCAGAGGTCATTTGATGAATTCCCACCAAAAAAAAAATGGGTGTATCATAATTGCTACCGTGACGTCTGTGGAGAACTTTATATAGTTCAATTTTTTAAGCATTGTTCTCATGTAAGTGACTTTGTGTCTTTTTTGAGAATAAATATCTTTAAACCTAAGTCAAGCCCCATGCACCTAATAGGGGCGAGCCTACTGCCATCAGCCGGGCACAAATCCAGACTGTGGCATTCTATTCAGAAATTCCTGACGGAAAAAGTCTATTGACACTTGGCCCGACCTGGGAATCGAACCCAGGACCTCATGCTCAGCAACCGCGCTTGCGACCACTAGACCAACGATGCATAGTCCTACTAATATTATAAATGCGAAAGTTTGCAAGGATGGATGGATGGATGGATGGATGGATGGATGGATGGTGTGTTACTCTTTCACGCAAAAAGTACTGAACGCATTTGGATGTTTGGCACACAGATAGTTTATAACCAGGGATACCACAGACTTATATTGGTCAATATAAGTCTGTGTAGGATACTTTGTATCCCGACATTCCCACAGGATCGAAACTTATGCGGGTGAAACCGTGGGGCGCAGCTAGTAAAATATAAATACATTAATATCTTTTTTTTCTGTTTTTTTTAATAAAAATATCTTGGTTTAAACAAATATGTAAATCTTTATTTACGACAAAATGCAATACGTTCTGCTAGTAATGACCACAGAGTAGAGAGAGATTGTTTATTAATCATAGACCATATTAATAAGGTCGAGTACAGATTATAGAAGGCGATATATATTTATTACAACAATATCAAACCAGAGGGGAAATGAACGTTCACAGTCTGATCTCAGTCTCAATCTGTCAAAAATACTCAAATTTCCCTACATTTTGACAAGTTTTTTATATTTGTTTGTCGCCGAGATGAGACTGCGACTTTGAACGTTTTAAATTACGAGAATTGGCCTTCTGGTCATTCACTTTTGTCTCTCTCAATCTCAATCACAATAGATTTCGAAATAAAAGCGTAGTCTTCCTTTAAGGCCAGATTTTTCAATCGTCTAATAACTTTATTTGAGGAATAATTTTGAAATTTTGACAGTTATTTCATACAAAAACTGTCAAACGTCAATTTTACCCCTCGAATAAAAGTTTTCTAGCGATGGAAAAATCAGCCCTAACATAAGTTAGACAAACTTCACTTCAGTCTAAAACCGAGTTTAGCACTGTATTCTCCTTTAGAGAACCATAATAAAGCTTTCATTAACTCCTACGTTATATTGTCTAGTACCAGTAGTTAGAGACGCTCTGACTGCGGAACAATATTAGCTCATTTCCTGTAGTTAACTCTTGTTACTTGCACAATAAGGTTCCGTAGTAACTAACTGTATTCTTGTAATCTTCAACGCACTGTTTCTAATTTACCTTTATGAGGTATTTTCTCTCACAGAGAGGAGGCCTGTATCCCAGCTATGGGAACATTATAACAGCCTCCCGACCGATTTCGGTCACGGTAGGCAATCTCAACGAAGATTAGCGAGGTACGCAGGAGAACCAGGAGATATTATAGTGCACAAGTTTGTGCGTAAACACAGGTGCACTCTCTGTTCCTTTACTCTCATAGTCCGATGGGACGGCAATCCGACACGAACGGGGAGAGATCAGGCGCAGGACCAACGGCTTTACGTACTTTCCGAGGCACGGGGGTATTAACCCGCCAACTTCCAAACTCCGAGCTGTAACTAAGAAATTTCTAATGAAAAACAAAATAACACTTGATCCGACCTTGGTATCGAACCCAGGACCCCACATTCAGCAGTCGCGCTTGCAACCACGAGACCAACGGGGTAGTTATAACAGGAACACGAGGAACATTATAGACTGATTATGTATTCGTATGTAGGCCTTTGTTTAGTGTTGCTTATAATTCAGCCTATTATTCTGCAACTGCAGAGCAGAGGACTCTTCTCATACAGAGAAGGCACGAGCATTGACCACCACGCTTGCTCAGGACTTGGTTGGCGATTTCAGACTAAAGTCCAGGTAACACCAACTATAACTCCAGGCGGTCTACTCCGAAGTAATATCGGCCGAATGTTCGGCCGTTTCCTGCTACGAAGTTACTATTTGGTTCGGTCGGTCCCGATCCTACACTCTTTCGAATATTGACTATGGTCCCGACCCAACTGAGCCGATCAGAATTTTTTTCGCATTTTTCAATAATATTCGGTTCGGCCATGTGTCGGCCGATCCGAACATTCGCACTTTGCACTTCGGAGTAGACCCCATGGTTTCCTTACGATGTTTTGTGTTGTTTAATGTAAATCAATTTCAGGTTTTTTTTGCGGAGCGACTGCGTCCTTTCTTGTCGTAGCTAGAAGAATGCTATTAGAAAAGTTGCTAGATATTTAATTATAAATTTTATTTTATTATTTTCAGGAAACTTACAGCTAATGTGTACTTACAGTGTTTTTAAACAGTGTGAGATTGAAGGCCATTAACAAGTTTCCTCTAGTAAACACAAAAAATACAAACGAGAAAAAAGGTTGGTATATCTAGATAGGTCTTTCAGGGTCAGTGGGTCTTTGTCTGTGGTGATTACATAGTAGTGCAACAACGAGGGTTGTAACCCCTTGCTTACCTGACCTTGTATAAGAATTGCCAATATAAACTCATAAAAGGGCAGGCCCTATTGCGGGTTTATATTGGCAATTCCATTATAAGATCAAGTTAAATTATCGTATCGATATCTAAACATGTACAGTCACGAGCACTATTATGTCAACACTTGGAAACTTTCAATAGAGATTTTTGCGTGAAATAACGAAAACAACAATTTAAAAAAAAAACTACGTATGTTCGTAGCAACATAAAATTTCATTAAATAAAGAACTAAATCGCTTTTGAATAAAGCCAAGTGTAAACATACTTATGCCCGTGACTGTACTGTATGCCTCTAGATTCAAACATGACCGTTATAAACATAGCTTCGACTTTGTTTTCTAATACCTACTCCTGTGTATAGGTCAGAAGTTTAAACTACTGAAAATATTAGTTTATTTCCTGCAATTTAACTATTGTAACTTTCAGGGTTCCGCTGAAAGATGCAGTTAATAATTGAGTAGTATATATAGTGTTCGTTGAAATACCAAACAGCTTCCTTGTTCTGTATCAGAAGTTCAGAACAGCCTTAAGGCGATATGATTCGACGAAGAGCGCGGTTACTAGTTTTTTGAATCCGAATCCTTTTCTCCTTTGCACGCTTATCTCCTGCGTAGATGCATCGGATATAATATAATACCAGGCTATTATTGTCCCACTGCCCCTGCATTGGGACAATACTAGGCTAGTATCAATGTCCTCTTCTCATACAGAGAAGGCAGGAGCATTGATCACCACGCTTGCTCAAGACGGTTTGGTGATTTCAGACTTGTATTAACTACTAGCTTCTGCTCACCCGCGCTGATGTCGTAAATTATCCCAGTGGAACGTGCTACCGGGATAAAAAGTAGCTTATGTGCTTCCCCAGGATACCATCTATCTTCTAGCCAAATTTTATCGACATTCGTTCAGTGGTTTAGGCGTGTAAAGGCAACATACATATATGACCTTTACATATAGGACACGTCAGGTTTCTTCACGATGTTTTCCTTCACCGTTGTCAGTAATATCAAAGATACACTCAAAAAATACTTGCATATTTGAAAAATTAACTCATCGATGAAAATAACTTTCTTAACTTTGGAAGGCTCATTTGAGTATACTTAGTGCAATCTTGCATTGTATATGTAGTTAAATGAACTCGATGTTATGACCTGAGGTCTACTTCGAAATAGTATCGGCCGAATGGTCGGCCGTTTCCTGCTACGAAGCTACTATTTGGGTCGGTCGGTTCCGATCCTACACTCCTACACTCTTTCGAATATTGACTATGGTCCCGAACCAACTGAGCCGATCCGAACTTTTTTCGCATTTTTCAATAATATTCGGTTCGGCCATGTGTCGGTCCGATCCGAACATTCGCACTTTGCACTTCGGAGTAGGCCCCCAGGTAAGACAAAATCGCAGTGATAGCTTAGACCAGCGGGGTAATCGTGTAACAAACTAACAATAGCAATGGCTTTCATTTTGACAGTTCAACACCATTCATTACGTTATTTACGTTGTTGAGCAGACGAATTTTTCTAACATATGAAGCAACGGATTTTTGGAGGATGGCTGAAATGATGATGATGATGAAGCAATGTATTAGCAACATCCTTCAAAATCTTCTGTCTTCTGTCATTAAATTAACAACTTGTTGGACAGATAATCAAGAAAATTACAGCTCTATTATATTATGTAAGTATGTAGTTAATAGCTATGATATAAACTTCCTAGGTAGGCATTAAATTATGTAAATAAATAAAAGGTGATTCTTAATACTTATTGTTGTTCATGTTTATATTTTTATTCTGGTCACAGCTATAATGGCAGAAGCGTATTGTACCGACGTCCACATTTTATCAAGGTTTCAGTCGCATCATCCATGTCATAAGGGGAAACATGTATGTATTTTTGATAACACGACACGGTTGGCGCAGTGGCTGAGCGATCGACTGCTGCGCTGCGTGTCGTGGGTTCGATTCCCGCACGGAACAAATATTTATATTGCCTACAGGTAGTGGCGAAACGTTTAAAAAAAAAACCCCTAATTGCGTAACACACGATCAATCGGAATCGGTTTCGTTTTGACAGTTCAACAACACTCATTGCGTTATTTACGTGTTGAGCAGACAAATTTTTCGAACTCATGAAGCAATGGATTAGCAATTTACTTCAAAATGATTCAGATTCCGATTGATCGTGTATTGCGCAATTAGGGTGCTGGTTTTATGATCACTATCCGGGCTTCTTACAGTAATAACTCTCAAAGATTTTCGCAACGTCAAAACAAACAAAAAAATAACACCAAATGTTCTGTGTCAAATAAATTATTATTATTATAAACAATACATGAGGATCATATAAAATGACATTAGAAATAAATTAGCCTATAATCGTGAATGATGCACTAAACACGACGTGGAAATACTAATGCGATAATGTACTACTAGCAAAGTGCTAATCACCTACGAAGTATCAAGGAAGTCAACATTTTCTCGTACTTAACAAGTAAATATCAATAAATACATACAGATAATATGTGTAATCATGAACTGACGTTTACCAACGGTTTCAATAAAGTTCTAAAGATGAATTTGCATTTAGCAACCATTATCAGATTTTGTGCAAGTCATTCATATTGATGTATCTTTGAATATGTACTACTCGTATGACACATCATGTACGATTTTTTCTATTACAATACTTACATGATCAATGATCATGTACCAATACGGCCTACATTCGGATTGAGATATAGTAATTAGGTAATCTTTAAAAGCAATTAATGTTTAATGGCTTCAAACTAATAAGACCTTAGACTCGTGTAATTAGGCAAACGCATTGGCCTTTATTGATTTCGTTCTAAGGTCGGATAAAATACTTATTTTCTAATGTTTTATTACGTGGTACTCAGTAGCGCCCTAGAGTTCCGATTTGTATTCGAACTTTGACAAAAGATTCATCCCTATTATTTGGGAACTATCAATTTCTTCAACAACGTGACCGCGTATCGACAAGCATAGCGTGGTACACGCCCCAGCTAGATGGACTAAGGACCTTAAGAAAGTGGCTGGGACAGACTAGAAGGGGAAGGTGGAGGACAGGGTGTTGTGGCGCAGCCTGGAAGAGGCCAATGTCCAGCAGTGGACTGCGACAGGCTGAGTTGATTGATAATTTTCTGTGTTTGGTGTTTTATCAATCATTCTGTATGTACTACATAATAGTCTGAAACATGGAATTATGGCACGCAATTTCTTTAACAGCCTGTATAGCAGACGGAATCAACGTGGCCACAATCTGGGCTTAAACTTAACTACATATAACAAACAAAAAACAGCGAGGAAGAGTACACGAAAAGAAGAATAACTAAACGGAAACTAGGGACCTTGCATAAAAAGGTTCAATTCCCAGGTCAGGAAAATAAACAACAGTCATTGACTGGCATAAGAATCTCTATTAGATACACTATTTCGATCTGACAACTATTTAAGCAGCAGTTTTTGTTTTTAATTTGAACCTTTCGCAATTGTTGTATCGAAGTCTATTGTTAAATTTCTTCACACCGACAGCAATATTAACATTTTGCTTAGATGGTACTTAATTTTCAATCTTATGATAAGATTCACCCAGGGTCATCGATGATAGACCCTGCACCAGCGTGAGGTATACAGTCTCAGGGAATACTTCCTAGAACCCGATGTGGGGACGCACGGAGATGCGGTCTCAGTGGACACGGGCCTCTCCCCGCTCATCTTGGCTAACGAGAACTGGCGCAAATCTACATATAGTTGTAATACAGGGTCCCTACTGCGTTGAAATTTTTCGCCCGTTACTAAAAAATTAAATTGCTGTTCCATACATTTTGACCGCATACGTATTGCACTTTTCCATGAAGCAGCAGATTTTTTTTTTGTTTTCGACGAAAATTTTCTAGGCTAGGTGTCACTCATGTGCTGAATTCATGGTTACAGTTTGCGCATCGATGTCCCTACCATCTGTAAACTAATGAATCGTATACCTAAATAAGGAAACACAACACTCACCTATAAAAAACGAAGCCAGATGACACGACGTAGCATTCACCACCATATTCCAGGCACAGTAATTTTACAACAATAACGATTAAAAACACACTTCAGCGCTGAAAACCGTCATCTCAGAACGAAGCATTTTCCCGCTGCGAGAGCCGAGACGGGAACACAGCACAATAGAACCCGTACAATGCTTTGCAACTCGTTAAAAACCTTTTTACCGGAGAAATTTCCCGATTAACCGTACAGAACCGGAGCTTATTAGGTTTTACTGGCTACTGTTGTAATACACGGAAATACGGTCACATATATGCGCGGGATTTTTTTAACTAGGCGAAGATCATACGCGAGTTCAGCCGCATCCGTTCCTTTTTCAAGTTCGAATCTTTTTATTTTTTACAGCGGTAAGCAAAGAGGATGCTATTTAAAAATTCGGACTGTCTTCGCCGAAGGGTATTTGCCAACTGTTTAGTTGTTATACTTAAATTGGACCGCGGCGATACCAATGGCAGCCATGATTACGCAAACGGTAAGACAAAAACGCTACGAAATATTCTAGTTGATCGAATTGATTTCACTAGGGCATTGTAGATAATCAATTTTATATAAAATAAATGTGGTCTAGATAAGCTAAGAGACGTGTAATGATGTATTATGAAATTTTTTTTTTTTGGTTCGTAAAGACAAGAGTAATTGTAATTTTAACAAATTAAAAACTTATTAGAGATTCGGAAAATTGATAAGCTTGTGGTATTACGTAATTAAAGATTATATCTTTATAAATCGTGATTTCAATGTATTAATCTTGAAGTATAATCTGCTTAACTAAAAATTGACAACTGCAACTTATACCCAAAAATATGTACCTATCCTAAAGCAACTAGGTATCGTCACGTGCAAGCAATTTAGGCAACGGGACGATGTTTTTTATTCCTGAAAAATGTCGGAAGCGAGCACCCAACAAATTAGGGACGCGCCATACCAAACCAAATGTTATGTAGTTTTTTTGCAAGAGACAAGAGTAAAACAAAATATTAGTTTCTGCCGCGGGGTAAGTATACCTAATATAAGTTTACTGCAGATAGAATATTAAACTTGCTAGCTTTCTGGTTAGGTATTTTACGGTCACCAAAGGAGATAACTACCCAGGGTCGTCGGATATAGTTGAAGTTTACTAAGAAACCGATGGATGTTATCGAATAAAATTTAATTGAATTAATAGAAAACAAATAAAACAGTTTATTTAACAAATTAAATTTCATTCGGGAACATCCTTCGGGTTACCTACTTATATCTTTTGGAAACTGTTCCATATTTTTAAACAAATTAACGATATTTTTAAAAAATGTGCCCCACCCTAGGAATTACTCCTGTATCGTGGGTGCGTTTACAAACATTTCAACTCACATACACAAACAGCCGGACCCGGAAAACTACCTGAAAGCAATACAAATATTTGTTCTGTGCGGCAATCGAAACCGCGACACGCAGCGCAGCAGTCGATCGCTCAACCACTGCGCCAACCATGTCGTGTTATCAAAAATACATACATGTTTCCCCTTATGACATGGATGATGCGACTGAAACCTTAATAAAATGTGGACGTCGGTACAAAACGCTTCTGCCATTATAGCTGTGACCAGAATAAAAATATAAACATGAACAACAATAAGTATTAAGAATCACCTTTTATTTATTTACATAATTTAATGCCTACCTAGGAAGTTTATATCATAGCTATTAACTACATACTTACATAATATAATAGAGCTGTAATTTTCTTGATTATCTGTCCAACAAGTTGTTAATTTAATGACAGAAGACAAAACTATGATAGGAAAATGACAACTACCTCGTTTGTTTGTTCTTCTTCTGAGCATGTGGTCCTGTAATTCGGGCACATGCAGTGTAAATGGGCGTTTTTATAAGTACTCACGTGACGATATTATCGTGGACGTCCACCGCATCACGATAACACAGGGAAATATACGGAAGACGTTTTTAAATTTCCGTCCACGACGACGTTATAACGTGCACGTATTCCATACATGGACATCCACATCATGCGACATTTTGCGAAAGAGGCATTGTGAGAAAGCGACCTTTTGAGAAAGAGTCATTCTGCGAAAGCGACATAGAAAGAGACATTTTACGACCAGTAGAAATTTTGCGAAAGAGACGTTTTGCGACTAAGCCCTTAATATGACTGCGTCAGTGAGCGGAGTTCCCGCAGCTGAACTTTGGTCCAAAGATGTTTGAACTTTTTGCCATGAAGAAGAAGTTAAGGTTTATGGAATTTCACCAAATCGAGCATGTCATCATCATCTGCCCAACCTTTCCACAACTATGATGGCGTCGGTTTCCAGTCAAACCGGCTGCGGATACAGCTGAATATCAGTATTTAAATGGAGCGACGGCCTATCTGACCACCACAACCCGGGTGTCATATTACCCAGTAACTGTACTGGGTAATACGACACCCTTTGGTAAGACTGGTTGTCAGACTTTCGGGCTACTATTTTACATGGAGCGACTGCCTATCTTACCTCCACAACCTGGGTTACTGGGCAATACGATACCCCTCGGTAAGACTGGTTCTCAGACTTTCGGGTTTCTGACGACCCGTAACGACTGTCAAAGATTCACGAATGACAGCCGGGACCAACGGCCTAACGTGCTTTCCGAGGCACGGAGGGATCTTGCAATGTACTTAGTCTTATTACTATAAACATCTAAGTTATTTAAGTATCTAATGCATTAAATTATCCCATTTTCTCTCCTTATGTATTAGGCTTTTAAATTATAAAACGATGTCTGTCTATCATTGCACGTCACGGACTCCTAACTTAATGTAATAATAACAAAGTCCACACTGGTAGTTCCAGTTAAGCTGTATCCCGTAAGCGATCTACCGCGACGACTTAATTAAACCGCGGTTAGGTCCATTCCGGGTAAGCTGGCGGTGGCTTCATTAAGGAATAACGTTGCCTGGTTAAACTATGTTGCAGATATTAAATAGATACAGCACAGAAATTAACTGTTATGCTTTTAATTTTGGCTTTTATCAGCGTTCATTAAGAAATGTTGACAATAGGCCGTTGGTCCCGGCTGTCATTCGTGGATCTTTGACAGTCGTTACGGGTAGTCAAAAACCCGAAAGTCTGACAACCAGTCTTACCGAGGGGTATCGTATTGCCCAGTAACCCAGGTTGTGGAGGTGAGATAGGCAGTCGCTCCATGTAAAATACTGGTATTTTGCTGCATCCGGTTAGACTGGAAGCTGACCCCAACATAGTTGGTAAAAAGCCAGTCAGATGATGATCAGGATCTAATGAAACTTCCGTGTATCTGCCCCTAACTAAAGAGCGCCTGAAGCGGGGCATGTTAGTATGTGTAATTTGATCTTGTCTAAAACTACATCCAAATTAGATATTAAGTTATACTATGTTAATTTAAGTTATATACTTGATTTTTAAATTAATTATAAGATGATCCTAGTTGTTACCTACTTTCTATTTATTTTGTAAAACTACGAGTCTGGCTGGCGTATGTAATTGCTTCGCGATTAAAGCCTTTTTTCCAAATAATGATATAAAAAAGATCGCCTAACGATCGATCTCATTCAGTGAAATCAATAGAAGTGGCACCGACAACGTTTTTTACAGGCATCTATTATTAATAATAATAATAATAATAATAATAATAAGACAGGCATTTTCGGGGACTGGAATCAGCCCTCGGGAATACATGTCCAATGTCACAGAGCGCATCGACTTCCTGAAGCAGAAAGTTTGTGCATGGGCGAGTCGTATTCGGCGGTATAAGCGGCGGGTTGATCGGTACACGCAGAATCGCATGTTCCGGAGCGATGAGAGGTGGGTATATAGAACTTGGGAGCGACCTGAACAAAACGTGATGGACGTGTGCCGCCCGGATGATGCCACCACTAGTGCATTCTGGCGCAGCATCTGGTCGGTGCCTGTCTGTCACGCTGAGGGTGGCTGGATGCGCGATATCGAGCGAGTGTGTGGAACTATACCAGAAATGGAACCAGTCATAATTACGCCATTAGACGTAGCCAAAGCAGTCCGTCCGTTACCGAATTGGAAATCACCGGGACCGGACGGACTGCATAACTTTTGCTTAAAATGGCTAATTAGTTCACACACTTGCCTGGCATCTCAGTTCCAGTCATCCTTAGAGTCTGGGTCGCTACCACAGTTTCTAACAACAGGCGTTACCCACCTGCTCCATAAGTCAGGTAGTCCCGCGGAACCCAAGAATTATAGACCGATCACGTGTTTGTCGACGGTTTATAAACTTCTTACATCCATTTTGAGAGCGAAAATTAACACACACATTGACAGTTACTCGATTATGTCTGCCTCTCAAAATGGATGTAGGAATGGGTCTCGCGGTACTAAGGAGCTACTCCTCATAGACATGGCCATTAGCCAACAGGTTCGCCGATCCCGCAAGGATATGTCGACATGCTGGATAGATTATAAGAAGGCCTACGACTCGGTGCCACATACATGGCTCATGAGGGTGCTGGAGTTGTACAAGATAGATGCAACTCTACGCACCTTCCTTGAGTCGTGTATGAGACAGTGGAAGACGGCCCTTCGCTATCCAGGGTGTCGACAGATCCAGGGGAATGATGAGCCTGTATGGATTAAGCGGGGAATATTTCAGGGCGACAGTTTGAGTCCACTTTGGTTCTGCTTAGCCCTGAATCCTCTAAGCACACTGCTGGAGGACTCAGGTCTAGGCTATCGGTTGAAGAGAGGTGGTCAGGTCATATCTCACCTCCTCTACATGGATGATTTGAAACTCTTTGCCCCTAACAAATTGCATCTGATGGAGCTACTGAAGGTAACTGAAACTTTTAGTAGTGCCATCAGGATGGAATTTGGTGTGGACAAATGTGCAGTCATGCATGTAAAGGGGGGGAAGATTATGGAATCCGAGGGAATTCCACTTTCGGATTCCATACACCTTAGATCCCTCTCCTCATCCGAAAGCTATAAGTATTTGGGTATGTCGGAAGCGTTAGGCATCAACGATGCTGACATGAAGCAATCCTTGAAGGAGCGCTTCTTTTGTCGCCTGAAGAAGGTATTAATTAGTCTTCTTTCGGGCGGAAATAAGGTGCGCGCCTTCAATGGTTGGGTCATGCCGGTTTTGATGTACTCTTTCGGCATACTCAAATGGACTCAGACTGAACTCGACGCCCTAGATAGAAGGGTCCGTACACTGCTGACCGCAAACCGGATGCATCACCCACGATCATCGGTGATGAGACTGTATATCCCGCGGAAGTGTGGGGGTCGAGGATTTTTAAATGCGAAAACCCTCCACAACCGCGAGGTGTGCAGTCTCAGGGAATATTTTTTAAAAGCCGAAGTGGGTATGCACCGTTATGTGGTCGCAATGGACAAGGGGCTCACCCCGCTCTCCATGGCGAAAGAGAACTGGCGCAAACCTGTAGTACTTACTACCGATGACCGCAAGAAGGTATGGCAAAGCAAGGAGCTTCACGGGCGCTTCTATCGGGCTCTTCATGAGCCCGGTGTAGATTTCTTAGCGTCCGTATCCTGGCTGCGTTTCAGTGACCTCTTCGGGGAAACTGAAGGTTTTGTCTGTGCAATTATGGACGAAGTTATCTTGACGAATAACTACCGGAGACATATTATGAAGGACGGGACGGCTGACGTGTGTCGGGCATGCCACCGTCCGGGTGAAAATAACCATGTCACGTTGTACTGGGATCGGTCTATCATCACTGACAGGACTGTTGTCGCCAACAAACCTGATATAGTGGTGATAGATCGATTAGTGCGCCGCGCAATGATTGTTGATGTTACCATTCCACATGACGGGAACCTCGTGAAAGCTGAGAAAGATAAACAAATGAAATATCTTGACTTAGCACGCGAGGTTGTTGACATGTGGAATGTGAGCTCAACTGTCATTGTGCCGATTGTCGTATCGGCCAATGGCCTGATGGCCGACAGCCTCGATCAACATCTATCGAGGCTCTCGTTAGGCGGTTGGATCAAGGGCCTGATTCAGAAGGCAGTACTCCTCGATACGGCTCGCATTGTAAGGAGGTTTCTATCTCTGGAGCCCTAACCACCGGTAGCTTGGACCCTGCTCCCGACACCGGTGGATCACTATTTTTTTATATTTTTAAATGTTTTTTTTTTTATTTTTTTATTTAATCATACTAATATTTAAAAATGTAACAAAATAAGACGACTAAATAAATAAACGACATAATAATAATGCTAGCAACACCAACGTCAACGTCAACGTCTCTTTTGTCGTCTCTTCACAATTTGTTATTAGATAATTTTTAGAAACAGTTTATAAATTCATATATATGTGCAACCATATCAGGAAAAACCAAATTTACTAAAACATACCTAATTTTAAACAAATACAATGAATAACCTACACTTGCATCAAAAACTGCCGAACCGGAGGTGACATCTGTCATGTCACCTCCGATAAAAACGTGAAAATGAAATATTGAAAATGTTGACGAGATTAGCAGCTCGCCGTGCACGCCTACCACCTCCGGAGTCGTCGCTCAGCCCCGCCCTGCCGCCGCCGGAATCCAGCCCCATCGAGAGTGCTGTGACACCGGCCGTAGCAGTTGCGTCGAGCTCGAGCGACGAATATTTTTCCCCGCCGACGTCGCCAACACCTGTACGTCGGCAGGGGAGAGGCCGGCCACCGAGGAGCTTGGGACTTAGGGGCCATCCGGCCCCGAGCCGGGTCCCCGCTGCCGGTGGTTGTGTGCAGCGCATGAGATGGACTCAGTCTATGAACGAGAACGTCATGCGCGCATACTACGGGTCTACAGAGGGGGGAACTAACCTCACTGCGTACCGTGATAGGTTGCTGTCTCTGTTCCAGGAACTGGAACCAACCGTCAACGTCTCGGCCCAACGACTATCGGATCAGGTGCGGGTCATCCAACGCAATCACAGGTTGGACGACATAGCACTTGATAGGCTGCGCTCAGAGGTACTGAACAACCAAATCGTCTCGACTCTGGCACAAACCGCGGCACAAGCGTCAACTATTGATGCCATCCCGCCGCGGTCCAATCGTGTTGAAGAAGATGATGATAGGGTTGACACAGTAAGTAGCCAGTACAACGTCCGACTGAGGAGCGCACTGGAAGATGCGTTTCGCGAGTATAGGTCCACTCCAACCGAACTTAGACCCCGAATACCACGGCTACCTATGCACAAAAAAAATAGGGCGCTAGTGTGTGCCTTGGACTCGCAGCTCAAGAATTTCTTCGAGAGCAGCGAGGATCTCGTTGATACACACTCGATCTTGTATTGCGCGGCTGTGGCGGCATGTCGTTTAGCTAACGTCAAGTTTCCAAATTGTGACGCAGCTACTCGACCAAAACCAGCCGTACCAGCCTGGCGATACAGGATCGAGCGTCGTATCGATGGGGCCAGGGTACTCATCGGTAAACTATACTGCTTCAGGGAGGGCAACACACGACCACGAGTGATGCGCTTTGTAAGACAGGCATTTTCGGGGACTGGAATCAGCCCTCGGGAATACATGTCCAATGTCACAGAGCGCATCGACTTCCTGAAGCAGAAAGTTTGTGCATGGGCGAGTCGTATTCGGCGGTATAAGCGGCGGGTTGATCGGTACACGCAGAATCGCATGTTCCGGAGCGATGAGAGGTGGGTATATAGAACTTGGGAGCGACCTGAACAAAACGTGATGGACGTGTGCCGCCCGGATGATGCCACCACTAGTGCATTCTGGCGCAGCATCTGGTCGGTGCCTGTCTGTCACGCTGAGGGAGGCTGGATGCGCGATATCGAGCGAGTGTGTGGAACTATACCAGAAATGGAACCAGTCATAATTACGCCATTAGACGTAGCCAAAGCAGTCCGTCCGTTACCGAATTGGAAATCACCGGGACCGGACGGACTGCATAACTTTTGCTTACAATGGCTAATTAGTTCACACACTTGCCTGGCATCTCAGTTCCAGTCATCCTTAGAGTCTGGGTCGCTACCACAGTTTCTAACAACAGGCGTTACCCACCTGCTCCATAAGTCAGGTAGTCCCGCGGAACCCAAGAATTATAGACCGATCACGTGTTTGTCGACGGTTTATAAACTTCTTACATCCATTTTGAGAGCGAAAATTAACACACACATTGACAGTTACTCGATTATGTCTGCCTCTCAAAATGGATGTAGGAATGGGTCTCGCGGTACTAAGGAGCTACTCCTCATAGACATGGCCATTAGCCAACAGGTTCGCCGATCCCGCAAGGATATGTCGACATGCTGGATAGATTATAAGAAGGCCTACGACTCGGTGCCACATACATGGCTCATGAGGGTGCTGGAGTTGTACAAGATAGATGCAACTCTACGCACCTTCCTTGAGTCGTGTATAAGACAGTGGAAGACGGTCCTTCGCTATCCAGGGTGTCGACAGATCCAGGGGAATGATGAGCCTGTATGGATTAAGCGGGGAATATTTCAGGGCGACAGTTTGAGTCCACTTTGGTTCTGCTTATCCCTGAATCCTCTAAGCACACTGCTGGAGGACTCAGGTCTAGGCTATCGGTTGAAGAGAGGTGGTCAGGTCATATCTCACCTCCTCTACATGGATGATTTGAAACTCTTTGCCCCTAACAAATTGCATCTGATGGAGCTACTGAAGGTAACTGAAACTTTTAGTAGTGCCATCAGGATGGAATTTGGTGTGGACAAATGTGCAGTCATGCATGTAAAGGGGGGGAAGATTATGGAATCCGAGGGAATTCCACTTTCGGATTCCATACACCTTAGATCCCTCTCCTCATCCGAAAGCTATAAGTATTTGGGTATGTCGGAAGCGTTAGGCATCAACGATGCTGACATGAAGCAATCCTTGAAGGAGCGCTTCTTTTGTCGCCTGAAGAAGGTATTAATTAGTCTTCTTTCGGGCGGAAATAAGGTGCGCGCCTTCAATGGTTGGGTAATGCCGGTTTTGATGTACTCTTTTGGCATACTCAAATGGACTCAGACTGAACTCGACGCCCTAGATAGAAGGGTCCGTACACTGCTGACCGCAAACCGGATGCATCACCCACGATCATCGGTGATGAGACTGTATATCCCGCGGAAGTGTGGGGGTCGAGGATTTTTAAATGCGAAAACCCTCCACAACCGCGAGGTGTGCAGTCTCAGGGAATATTTTTTAAAAGCCGAAGTGGGTATGCACCGTGATGTGGTCGCAATGGACAAGGGGCTCACCCCGCTCTCCATGGCGAAAGAGAACTGGCGCAAACCTGTAGTACTTACTACCGATGACCGCAAGAAGGTATGGCAAAGCAAGGAGCTTCACGGGCGCTTCTATCGGGCTCTTCATGAGCCCGGTGTAGATTTCTTAGCGTCCGTATCCTGGCTGCGTTTCAGTGACCTCTTCGGGGAAACTGAAGGTTTTGTCTGTGCAATTATGGACGAAGTTATCTTGACGAATAACTACCGGAGACATATTATGAAGGACGGGACGGCTGACGTGTGTCGGGCATGCCACCGTCCGGGTGAGTCCATCAGACATATTATCTCTGGTTGTTCTCGTCTGGCTAACAGCGAGTACTTGCACAGGCATAACCAAGCAGCCAGGATTATTCACCAGCAACTTGCTTTGAAATATAAACTTGTCGACTCAGAGGTACCGTATTACAAGTATGTGCCCGACCCAGTTCTCGAAAATGACCATGTCACGTTGTACTGGGATCGGTCTATCATCACTGACAGGACTGTTGTCGCCAACAAACCTGATATAGTGGTGATAGATCGATTAGTGCGCCGCGCAATGATTGTTGATGTTACCATTCCACATGACGGGAACCTCGTGAAAGCTGAGAAAGATAAACAAATGAAATATCTTGACTTAGCACGCGAGGTTGTTGACATGTGGAATGTGAGCTCAACTGTCATTGTGCCGATTGTCGTATCGGCCAATGGCCTGATGGCCGACAGCCTCGATCAACATCTATCGAGGCTCTCGTTAGGCGGTTGGATCAAGGGCCTGATTCAGAAGGCAGTACTCCTCGATACGGCTCGCATTGTGAGGAGGTTTCTATCTCTGGAGCCCTAACCACCGGTAGCTTGGACCCTGCTCCCGACACGGGTGGATCACTATTTTTTTATATTTTTAAATGTTGTTTTTTTTATTTTTTTATTTAATCATACTAATATTTAAAAATGTAACAAAATAAGACGACTAAATAAATAAACGACATAATAATAATAATAAAAGAATTATCTATTATTAAAAGAAGGATAAAGTTTAGTGAATAAATATTTAGGTAGTAGAAAACTTGAGTAAATTGCTCATTCTTCCTACTAAATATAAACGCGAAAGTTTGTGTGGATGGATGGATGTTTGTTACTCTTTCCCGCAAAAACTACTGTACAGATTTTAATGAAACTTTACAGTAATATAGCTTAAACATCAGAATAATACATAGGATACTTTTTATTCCGATATTCTCACGGGATCGACACTTATGCGGGTGAAACCGCGGGGCGCAGCTAGTGTACTAATATTTCAGTGTTGAAAATATAAAATGCTAGAAAATGTAGAGGTGGATCAATGACCACTATTGCGATGCTAAAACGCGACAACTATAGAAACTCCTGTTGCACAACGATGCACAAGCTGCAATTCTATAAAGACTGCATACATGTCATCATCATTAATGGTATCATCACCAAGAAGTATTTAGTATTTATATCGCTGATAGATGGATTCCATTTACGTGCTTCACATTAAAATGGCCGACCGTCAAGTGGAAGTCGCACCGTGCCTCTGTTGCACGACGAATAATAAATTGTCACTGCAATTAAAACTAGAAAGAGTAAGTTAAGCGCGAAAGGAATATTAATTTTAATGTGTCTTCTAATGGCTTTGAACTGGAGCCAAGTTTATTTTACTGCCTTATTAGGACGCTGGTACACATGTGTACCACGCGGTTCAAATTTGTACTAGCTCGTTCCTGAGAATTTGAAGTTGGACCTCTTTAAAGTCTTGTTGTCTTATATTTTCCAAAAAGCAAATAGTGTTCGACATATTTTTTGTTATGTATTTTAGTGGTGTACAATAAAATATATATATAATATAAATAAATAGAATTGTGTAAACAGAAACTACACTTAACTCCAATAAATCCTCTAAAACTAAATCTCAACCTCACCCTTTATAACAATGCCAAATGTATTGATTCAGGGACAGAATTGAATGACGATTTTTAAACTCTTAGACCAAACCAAGGGGAACGTAACGCGAACTTATATAAATGTTGAGTTTTTATAATGGGACCCTCATTCGACTACTTTTACGTACAATATTCCTCATATCTCATAGATTCCTCATATATTTCCCCCTGGAGTCCCACTCAATAACTTACTTTTTAACCAACTTCAAAAAAGGAGGAGGTTCTCAATCAGGTTGTTTATATTTTTTATTTTTTTTATGTATGTTTATATCTGCGTCATATATAGGATTTGCAAATTTTTTTTTGTTCGAAAGTTGTTAAGTTGTTTATTCCAAAATGCTTCCATTTAAATTTCGTAAATATCTGATGATGACTTTCGGAGATAGACAACGGAACTCTTTAATAAATGCCAGCAAATCAACCGCGATTACTGCTATCGCTTATGTATGCATTGTTTACGCAATCACACAACATAATATCACGCCTGTACCCTCTAAAAGGGTAGGTACGCAGATGAGTTCAGTATACCACGGTACCTACACCCTCATTTCTGTCAAAGTTGTTATTGGGGTACCTTTTTTTTTTTTTCTGGGTGGGAAATCATCAAATGACTCCTCCCGCTCTGGGCGGAGCAGAAGGGAGTGTCAGACTTTTACTGACTAAAACCCACCCGTGTTCCTTCAGTTGCCTGTGCCAGGGGCCACGGTATCTCTTTCGAACAACCCGCAGCCCCGGCGGCATCGGCCCTAGCGGACCCCGTCAGTTCGTGCTGACAGCTCTTTGAGGCGCGCGTGGAACACAACGCGCCGTCGACCCGGGCCTGGTCCTTACCGGGCGGCGAGCTGCCCATAGCTCGCCGCCCGCAAGCCCGCGCCTAAGGTGGCCGGGAGTCGGCTGTTGACTCCCGTCCAGGGCGTCTCCTGCGGCGGCTAGGAGCGCGAGGGTGCAGCGATTGCCTCTCCCTCGCGCGCTCCGCCTCCTCCTTTGCGAGCATTACTGCTTCGCAGAAGGAGGTGACGGCCTCCCATTCACTCTCGCCCCGGACCATGGCCTGTATGAGGGCCGGACGCGAGAGGTCGCCGCCGCCGATCGCCGCCACGAGGACACGGCGGGGCCCAAGCCGGGCAGACCTCCACCGTATGCTCCACCGTGTCCTCCGGGCGATCCCCGCAGTGGTGACACCCTGGCGTTTCCTCCCGCTTTATCCTGAACAGGAACCTCCCGAAACAACCGTGTCCGGTGAGGACCTGCGTCAGGCGGAAGGTGAGGGCACCGTGGCGCCTCTCTAGCCACTCCTCAAAGAGGGGACTTATCGCCGCAATTGTGGCGTGCCTAGCGCTGGGTTGCGACAATCGCACTCTCCATGCCGCTATGAGATCCCGCCGGAGCTCTGTCCGCTGTGCCGTGATTTCTCGCGGCAGCGGAGCAACGCCCTGGCGTTTTGCCTCCTCTCGCCACTCCCATATGTGGGCGAGGATTTGGCCTCCAGATCCCATGGCGGCAATCCGGCAAGGAGGCTCGCCGCCTCAGCGGAGACCGTGCGGTATCCTCGAATGAGCCGGACAGCCATGACCCTTTGGGACGCGATCAACCGGCGGGCTGGTAGCCGCCTCAAGGATCGCGCCCATACCGGTGCCCCGTAAAGGGCCATGGCCCGCACGACCCCCGCATAGAGCCTCCGGCAGGAGGCGTTTGGTCCCCCTAGATTGGGAAGGAGCCGCCTCAAGGCACCTCTATTGGGGTACCTCTAATCTTGTAAGTACCTATATATGAATTAAAAACCGACTTCCAAAAAAAACACCACAACGTGAAAAATAACTTTAATTTCGGAAGTCGGTGTCAAAAAACGAAAATGCGGAACCAACGACTCCGACTTCCGAAATTAAAGTTATTTTTCACTTTGTAGTGTTTTTTTTTTGAAGTCAGTTGTATTTTTTTTTTTTTGTAAAAGTTTTTACAGGTAGCTAATAAATTATGAATAATACTGTACCTACCTGATATTCTTTTCAAAAACTCGGGATGATCATGGCTGAGAATGTAATAAATAATTGTTTACTTAAACCTTATTACCTCGTGATTGTTGTTTGTGTATGGTATAGGTACCTATGTGAAGTTTGTTTTTTTTACACGCACCCTACGCCACAGAATAAATTACTTCGCTTCCTATAAAAATCATGTAAAAATGTTTAAAAAAATGTGCCTGTGTAATAAAAACGACTCCTGAAACCGAACCAAATAAATCACTCGCATATGAACAGCATTCCTACATTTATGGGTTAGTTGGGTATGTTTGAAAGGTATTTTAATTTGAAAGTCTTTGTACGCACGACGACATATCAAGCTATACATTTCCAGTATAAGCTGACTTCTCATTGTACGAAAAGCGATACGAGTGCGATAATACGAAGTCAGCTAAAACTGAACATGTACAGACGCCAGCACATCATGCTACTACAATCTGTCAAATTTCTTCAATAGATTTTTTAACTTTATCGCTAAAGCATTAAGGTTCAAGGTTGATTAAAAAAATTTGACAGTTTCGGGTAGCTTGAACTGCGTGTGTCTGAACTTGATATGTCCGTACACCTACGTAAACAACATGGTTTTTTGTATAGACGAAAGCTGAAAACTCCACGTTCAAGAAGTACTTAGCAACAATACAAACTTCTCTTACTTCTCGGCTTACAACTGGCTCGGTTGGCTGGTAGCAATTGGACCTCATTAAGAAATATTTAAGATACATTAAAGACTTCCCAAACAGCAGCGAACGACAACGCGGCAGGCCCAGGAGGAGATTGTGGAACGAACTCAACCCTTTTGTTAAAGTTTGGTCACATACAGCAATAGATACCTATATAAGTTTGGCCACATACAGCAATAGATACCTATATAAGTTTGATTACATACAGCAATAGATACCTATATAAGTTTGGCTACATACAGCAATAGATACCTATATAAGTTTGGCCACATACAGCAATACATACCTATATAAGTTTGGCCACATACAGCAATGATACCTTTATAAGGATAAATGAAAGAAGAGAAGGAAAATCTTTGCCCCGCAGTGGGGTACAAGTGACTAATAATAATAAAAACAAGGACTTCTTCAAAAAATCGTTTTTACGTATTTTTATCGCCCGGCTTAGCAGATATCCTAGTGCTGTGCTATTACCTACGTCATAGCCTATCCAGGAAGTATTTTGTTATGTGTGCCTAACCATACAGATCGTCTAGAAATGATAGCGATAGAGTCACGACAGGATTTAGGTACCTAGCTAGGTACCCAAGACCAGCACCTATAGGTAAACGTAACGAACCTGTTTATCTGGCGATTTTAATGATGTTTGAAAACGTGCAGTTCGTTTTAATTTGCATCTAACCTTTAAAAATATGACCTAAGCAAATAAGAACCAGGAAACTAACAACTTTATATCCTAGTAGGTATATAACTTCCTGTTAATATTCTAAACGTGTCTAAAGTTTATCTACTTCTACAAAAACAAAGTTTACGAGACAGTGTGTTTCTCAAAATGTTGATGGGTTCAGCGGGGTTTGAATTCACGCCCACTCGTAGTGCTCACCCGCCAGTTAAGCTTTGGTTTCCTAGGAAAGCGGTTCTGTCATATTATATCGACCGCCATGAAAATATGTAATTTTCACCAGTATTTGACATTAAGTCAAACCCTAGTCACAAGAAAAAGTGTCCATACTGAGAAAAGTGAACTCATTATTAAATAGCCCATATCAATCAAGTGAAGTCACTGCGTGTGGGTTAGAAGCACTGCAGTGGTATTCTGTAAATAGCTCACCGTGAAAACATGAGTGAAGTGAGCTGTCAATAGTGTAGTCGCTAACTGAATGAGAGCTCACTTAAAGCTCACTTCACCTACGTTTTCACGGTGAGATTTTTAAGAATAGACCAGCTGATCTCTAATAAACAAGTACGCTGGACTAAATATACTATACGAAATAACAGTGTTGCTTTTTGTGCCGATTCAAAGCGCGCTCGAGCGTCTCAGGAACTAAAATTGATACACTGCGACTGTTGCAAACGGTCGTCGTGTTGTTTTGACACGTCTCTGATGATTTAGGTCTAAATCGTGGAATAAGACTTTTTTTGTTGTATTTTGTGTTTACTACGAGCTATTTAGAACATTTTTATCATAAGAGTATGCGCATTTTGTAAAACTTACTATCAAAAATGTTAGTTCCACGGACGCTTACGTTGCTATCAGCGAAAATCGAATGCCTCGTTTTGTCATCGACAGTATGATGTCCATCGTAGGGACTTGTATAATATGGGTCACTAATTAAAACCTTTACCACTGCCATCATTTTCATGACAGCCGCAGCCGTTAGTGGCGACCACCGCTCTTCTAGGAAACCATACCTTTAAACTAACCGTTAGACTACTGCCGCCTATATATTTATTTTTCGTTTAATAATAAACCCAACGAGAGTATTTTCAGGTACAAGTAGGTACGTAAGTAGCACGTCAGTGTTTGGAGATATAGGTGAAAGGTATTCTACCTGTCTCCTTTTACGCCTACTGGAGGTGAAGTTGTGATTGAAGAGCGGAAGTGAAACTCCAACACGCAGCTAATAATATTATAATTGCCATACACGTATTATAGTTTAAGGTCAGGTACACTGTTTAGCACATATAACTAATTAAAACTAGTAGGGACAAAATAAACTAATGACTTAAATCTACTCCGTGTCCCGTGACGGTCGGCAAGCAATAGAGGGACGCTACCTAAGGAACGCGGTTAGCGCCCCGGATAGTAATTTCGTGTTGCCACTTAACAAGGGTGCGTTCCTGACTAACATATAAATACTTATCTAAAACATAACACATGCGACGCCCCGTATTCTAAGGTGCGTTCACAAATGCACAATACGTGACGCCACAAGTGGTACCTAACACTTTGACTTTAAGCGGACCTAGCGGACCACGGAATTTTAATAGAATAAGAGGCAAACTTATACTGGTTATTTACCACTGACGCGCGGCCTACCGTACCTAACCCAAAACAAAAGAAGATCTATAAAATAAACAAGTGCTTAAGTAGATAAAGTTGTTTTTTATGCTCTTTGCGTCTCAAAGAAAACATCAACCCGAGTTAAAAGTTTTAAGGCAGGTTTACATATTTGATGACGGAGGCGAATTTCTAAAAGCCCATCTCTCTTGTTACAGGATAAATTGCTCAATAAGCTGGAAGAAAATGAACCGGAACTCGCCTCTTCGCCAGATGAGGAAGTAAGTGTACCTTTCTCTACAAAGTTACAAGACGTACCTAAGAGGTCCCGAAAGAACTGATTAAATATTTTTGAAAAGATGTTCTTATATTTGGTAGTAGGCACATAGGTAGGTATTTTTTCTAAAACCTACGTAGGTCGGAGTAGGTCCTCAAAAGGACCTTAACATAAAACATAACTTACCTACCCACTTACATGCAAGATGTCAGTCCCTTTATTAAAACCAATTCTTCAGAAACATCAGACAGTTTAACCACCGATAAATGTGATAAGCTTATCACATGTATCGGTGGCTAAACTGTCTGATGTTAAAACATAATGTAAAAACATATTTTTACATTATGTTTTCACAATGTAAAAAGTAAGAGGTAAAGTAAGAGTCGAAAGTCTATTCTACATGTTTCTAGTATATTAGTAAATTAAATCTAAATGATTTTACACCTGCAGAAAGTCTGATTAAGAGCTGATTTTTCAATCGTCTGATGACTTCATTCGAGGAATAATTTTGACAGTTCTTCCATACAAAAACTGTCAAACGTCAATTTTATTCCTCGAATAAAAGTATCAGATGATTGAAATATCAGCCTTTTTTTTTTTTTTTTGAGGATGGGAAATCATCAAATGACCCCTCCCGCTCTGGGTGGAGCAGAAGGGAGTGTCAGACTCTTACTGACTAAAACCCACCCGTGTTCCTTCCTTAGCCCTTTATGTACCAGGGCAGCGGTAACCCTTTCGGACGATCCCGCTACCCCGGCAGGCTTCGGCCCTATCGGGCCCCGTCATCTATGCTGACATCTCTTTGAGGCGCACGTGGAACACTTACGCGCCGTCCGGCACGGGCCTGGTCCTGATCGGACGGAGAGCTACCCATTGCTCTCCGCCCGCAGGCCCGCGCCTACGGTGGCCGGGAGTCGTCACGCGGCTCCCGACGCCCGGAGCGTCTCCCTCGGCGGCTGAGGCGTGAGGATCTCTCCCTCGCCCATCCCGCCACCTCCTTCGCTAGCATGACTGCTTCGCAGAAGGAGGTGACCGCCTCCCACTCCCTCTCGCCCCGGACCATGGCTTGCACCAGGGCCGGACGCGAGAGGTCGCCGCCGCTGCCGATCGCCTCTACGAGGACACGGCGGTGCTCTGCCCAAGCGGGGCAGACCTCCACCGTATGCTCCACCGTGTCCTCTGGGCGATCCTCGCAGTGGTGACACCCGGGCGTCTCCTCCCGCCTGATGATGTGCAGGAACCTCCCGAAACATCCGTGTCCGGAGAGGACCTGCGTCAGGCGGTAGGTGAGAGCGCCGTGACGCCTCTCTAGCCACTCCTCAAAGAGGGGTCTTACCACCGCTATCGTGGCGTGCCCTGCGCTGGGTTGCGATAGTCGCGCCTTCCATTCCGCCATGAGATCGCGCCGGAGGTCCGTCCGCTCCGCCGCGATTTGCCGCGGGTGCAGAGTTTCCCCCCGACGTAGTGCCTCCGCGCGCCAGTCATACAGGCGCGCGAGGACTATCGCCTCCAGATCCCATGGCGGCAGTCCGGCAAGGAGGCCTGCTGCCTCGCCCGAGATCGTGCGGTACCCCCGGATAAACCTTACGGCTACCACCTTTTGGGGCGCGTTCAGATAGTGTGCGGCTCGAAGCCGTAGTGAACGCGCTCACACCGGGGCCCCATAAAGGGCCATGGACCGCACGACCCCGCGTAAAGCCTCCCGCAGGAGGCGTTTGTCCCCCTCAGGTTGGGCAAGAGCCGCTTTAAGGCGGCCCCGGTCCGTTGCAGTTTGGGGGCCAAACGTCGGAAATGCTCGACGAAGTTCCACCGGCTGCCCAATCCGGGCTGCAATATCAGCCCTTAATCTTTAATAAATAATCTAGCTGTTAAATCGTTACTATTTTGATGATTAGTTGACAGATAGACAGATATATAATAGTAAGTATAGAGTTCTCTTATGTAGGCACAGACGCCAGCACATCGAGCTACTAGAATCTGTCAAATTTCTTTAATAGATTTTTAACTTTATCGCTAAATCATTAGGTTAGGTTAGGTTAGGTACATAAATAAAAACCATATAAATTTCAGATATACTTAAATGTAAAAATCTTACATTAGGGCGACAGTCGACATAATGGGTGGTCTTATTTATATATTCATTTATTTTTATATAATTGGCATCTCGCAGGTCGACCTTGGAGGTTTTCGGCTGCATAACCAGGCTTGCCTGTGGTTGCCTCAATAAATTAAGGCCTCCAGCCAGGGCTCAAGGGTCTTAGCAATGTTTTAAAGAGAACTTTTGGATGGAAGGAAGAGACAATACCGCAGGTTGACAAACGAAACAACAAATCACATACGAGACTTGACTACAGATCAAACTTGTTAGCGATCAGTATAAGGGGTAAATTAAAATCTCGGATACATCAATACAATAGACGGGTGCTTCCTCCTGATAACAATACCTAACAACATTCTGCATTCACAAATCCCTTTGTCTAGGATGGTAAAGATTCTGATAACAATATAGACTAGGTACGGTATGGCACCCATCATGGTTAGCCTCCATCCCCCTTCATTATTGGTTAACCAACTTCATCAGTATCAGTTGAAGTTTACGAGATTAGACGATAAACAAAGGAAACATTAACTAGACAAAACAAAAGAAATACTTAATCAACTTTCTCATTCCGTTGGGACGAGGCTCATTAATGCAGCGAGATTAAACCTGAATTAGCAACATTTTCAGGTTTCATTAACTTTTTAATTCCATTTAATTCCAGGCTTTTCTGTAGCGTTTCATATTTTTGTTTGGAAGTAGCGTACTTCGAATAAATGATAAATGATTTTATTTTGTAAGTATGTTTGTACAAACACTTTTACACGTCAATCATATTTTAAAACTAGATGAGGTCGGCGTTTCCTATCTGACTAGTCTGAGAAGAAAGGCCGAAAGAAACTCAGAGGTCACAGTCTCTTTTAAAGTCCAGACATAATCTTGGTCAGATCATATGAAGACTATGTAGGTCGATGTCTGAGATGGTCTTTTGAGGAAAGAACCACACAGATTGAGAGGACCTGTCCAGTCAGTGCACGCATTTTTCAGAAATCGTGCAGCTCAACTCAAAACTTAGAGTTCAACGATTCGACGAACAATACCAAAGAAAGGACATTTGGGTAGGCCACATTAATTACTCAAACTGCCAGACCATGACAAAAACTAAGAGAACAGAGAGAAAAATAATATAAATAAAATGACCCACATAGTCTTCACATTCACAATAATTAAAATAATAGAATACTTTACAAAGTAAGCAAATGTCATAGTATATATAAAATTCATTAATGTCAAAGTGTATATAAAAAAAAAAAACAACAAAACAAAAATTTTAACATTCAATATGTAAAAAATTGGAAGCAGCTCAATCCCAAGCCTTTTTGTCCTCAATATAATCCTTAACGGTATAAAATGCTTTCTGGCACAACTTACGTTTAATGAACGATTTGAATTTATTAAGACTTAGATCTTGAACGGGGCTTGGAATTTTATTATAAAAGCGTATACATTGGCATCTGAACGAGCCACCTATTTTCTTGAGCCTTATTGTAGGTACAACAAATTTGTGTTTGTTCCTAGTATTTATATCATGGATATCACTGTATTTTTTAAACAATTTTATATTTTTATAAAAGATTTTCATTAATATATTGAGAAGGCACAGTCATAACATTAATCTCTTTAAATTTATCTCTGAGCGAGTGTCTCGGACTTAATTTATAAATTGATCGAACAGCTCGCTTCTGCAAAACAAAGATAGTCTGAATATCACCGGCATTTCCGCACAATAGAATACCGTACGACATTACACTATGAAAATAGCTAAAGTACACTAAACGGGCTGTCTCTATATCAGTTAAATTACGAATTTTTCTAACAGCGTATGCAGCGGAACTTTGCTTTTTTGACAATTTATCTATATGTGGACCCCACTGAAGCTTAGCATCCAAAGTTATGCCCAAAAATACTGTGCTGTCTTCAGGATTCAATTATTCGCCCTTTATCAACACATTGGTTTTCACCTGCCTAACGTGAGGCAGCGTAAACTTAAAAGTAAATTGTTAACATTGAACCAGTGGACTACTTTGGAGATCGCGCTATTTACATCGTCAATAGCCTACTGCTGACGTTTAAGTTTAAACAAAAGTGAAGTGTCATCTGCGAACAACACTATATCATGATTATCCTTTATGAGGTACGGCAAGTCATTTATATAAATAAGAAACAAGAAAGGACCAAGAATTGTTACTATCCGGTTATAATCCGGGAGATCGTTTTCCAGTAACGAACTACCCAGGAAGTACGAAATTAGTACTTCCCGGATACACGTCCTTTGTATATCGCAATGCGCCACTCTGGATTACTGCGACCTGCAATGTTTTTTTTTTTTTTTTTCAGTAAGCTGAGGGTACGCTATCGTAAATTTCGTTAACTTTAACATAAGCTATTTTCATAATGCAAAATAGCTTATGTTGGAGAAAACGGAGAACTTTTTTGTAAAAATGTATTTAGCTATAGAGGGAGGTGCCTGTAGCAAGATTACGGTGACCAAATTGGAAACTCAAACTATTTATTTCAACTAAACCAATTACAGGCACTTTTGAATTGTCATTTATGGGCAGAGAGATGATGATTGGCGTTTGGCAGCGTATTTTGTTTTTGGGTGTTGTGCTATGCAGGAACCCATATAAATACATAGTCTTAGAACTATAGGCTAATCTACAAAGAGAATAATAATCGAATCCGGTCTATAGGATGGCAGGGACATCGACGCGCAAACTGTAACCATGAATGCAAAGTCAAAGTCAAAGTCAAATCATTTATTTCAAATAGGCACATAAAAGGCACTTTTGAACGTCAAAAATAAAATTAAAATAAAATTGATTCTAGTCGCCCCTTCCAAAAGGTAGTTTTCGTATAGAGAAGAATGGGCAAGAAACTCCACCGTTACTCTTTTAAAATGTTTTACAATATAATAATGCAGCACATGATCCTAGCCCCCTAGCGTAGAAATGATTCGTCGGCTATCGAAAACAAAACTGCTGTTTCATAGAAAAGTGCAATACCTACGCTATCAAAAAGTATAGATAGAACAGTAAATATTTTTTAACGTTATAAGTAGATCACCGGAATCTGAAAAAAAAAAACAATGTCAACTCGAAACCAACCACGAATATTTAACTAATCTAGGCAATCTAATCGGAAACAAGTGAAAGCTATAAGAACGGTAAACAAAACCGATTCCGGCGCAAACAGCTGAAGATCGACCTTGGCGCGTATCAAGGCTTCTGCACCACAACTAACTTGTCTAATTGCGTAATTACATTTTAGGTAATTAAATTCAATAGTGAAGATTTCATTAAATAAATTATTAAAAAGTTCTGGGATTTTAAAATAAAACGTAGAAGGTCGATTTAACCGACTGAGTGATACTTATTTCGAAGGTAAAAATCGCGAAAGTAGGTACATATATGTCCTCTGAATATTTAAAATTCTAGAAAGCCTAGGCATGGTGACCAAACTACCTACTAGTAGTACTAAGTGGATTCAGTCAGTTCAACTGCCACGTACCTAGCTATTTATATCAAAACTAATTTCGTGGTGCGATTTATTTTACTAAGAAATTATTCAACATATCAATTTGGACACAGCCAATTTAAAAATCCAGAACAGGCTATCACCAACTTTTTACCACACCTCACAATAGTTTTGTTATCTAGGCCGGCAGGTATCTTTATATATTATATAGGTAGCCGGAAGGTGTCTGTAGGTACCTACCACAAGAACCCGCCTGAATATCTGACCTTTTCCAGTCATACCATTTGGTTTGCAACCAGCTTACTTGGTCTTCACAACTTGTTTGAAAATCATTTGCCGTGCCATACCGCGTGATGAAGCCCAGTAAAGGCCGGCTTTACTGCGTGGTTCTGATCCACTTGCTTTACAATAACATCATAACTCAAAAATCCCTTTATTTATACATTTTCAGTGTGTAATATGTGTGAACGCGAAGGCGACGATGCAGACGTCGCCATGCGGGCACAGGGTGGTGTGCCGGCGCTGTTTCGTGAAGACCATCCAGATGGCGGTCAGCCAGCGCCTACTGCCATTGCGGTGCGTCATTTGTCGAGCAAAGATCCTGCGACTGCGACAGGCACCGCGACTTGTTACCAGCAAGAGCTGGCAGGTAAGAAGACATATATTTTCTGACTATCATTATTAGTGTAGCAGTATCTACAACGCCACAAGCGAAGCCTCAAACCGGCGCTGTATGACATCCGACGCACTGGAGTATAACGCAGCGCCATCCACGCCGACTCACTGGGGCATCTTCGCAGACAGTTCTGATTCACCGTAAACTATGCGCCACCACGAGTCACTGGGGCATCTCCGCAGACAGTTCCGACTCACCGTGAACTATGCGGCAACCGGTTCCAACTCACTGGAACTTCAGCTGGCCTGGCAAGCATCGCAAGATACAAGACTCAACCCAATATCGACCTCCGGTCTCCGGAGGGGAGTGATGTATCGGTATCTACAACTCCACATGCGAACGCGTCGTACTGACGTCACGCAAATGCTGCATCTCGCAAGCAGAGTTTACCGCGCAATTAGCATAGGTATATACAATTTCCCAACATCAATCGTTGGGCTATTGCCCGCCAGACACACCACCCGTCTGGTCGGAAGATCCTCCCTTTTCTATAGAGGATGAGTGAACTTTACACCCTGTTCCTCACACCTCTAAATTACCTATATATAATATACACCACCATATACTGCCTCGTTGGTTGCGTGGTTGTAAGCGCGACTGCTGAGCGTGGGGTCATGGGTTCGATTCCCAGGTCGGACAGTGTTATCGGGTTTTCCATTAGGAATTTTTTTGTAACAGTCCGGAGTTTGGAAGTTAGTGGTGTAATAAACCCCCCGTGTCTCGGGAAGCACGTAAAGCCGTTGGGCACGTAAAGCCGTTGGTCCTGCGCCTGATCTCTCCCCGGTCGTGTCGGATTGCTGTCCCATTGGACTATGAGAGTGAAGGAACAGAGAGAGCATCTGTGTTTACGCACACACTTATGCACTATAATATCTCCTGCGTACGTGACTAATCTTCATTGAGATTGGCACAGTGACCGAAATCGGTCGGGAGGCTATTATAGAATATATACCGACTAGCTCTGCCTTTGTCTACCTTTCTATTAAATTGTAATCTTACTTCCTTTACATTTCAGGTGTCAAGCGGTAGCGCGAAATCGTGGGGCGTGCCAGGCTCTGTGTCCAGCTACTCGGTGGGTGCTCGCTCCGTACCCGCCTCAGCCTCACTCTACTCTGTTACCAGTGGCGAATCTTCCCTCTCTGGTACGTACCTTTGAACCTGCATGTTATTTAGTTACGGCCTCCTGAATAAGCCGCTATAGGTACATAAAACAGACAGCAAAGCACGGAATTCAAAGATTCTCATGAGCACCTGTCAAACCTTGCTGTGCTAGTCCTTTCATTTATTTTACCTTTCGATAGCAACCTTATTGCAATGAAAATAAAGATGACAGTGCTGCAAAATCTTAGTCAAAATAACTCTCCAAAGACTACATAGTCAACGTGTCGTCATGTGGTCTAGTCTGTATACAGTGTCTACTGCAACTTTTTTAATGCAGCTGTGGCAGGCTCTATTTTTGTTATCAACGCGCATACCTGACGTGGTTATTTTGCAGAATGTACCTACGGTACGACCGCTCGTTCCTGGGGGTCTTATCCGAAGTAGTATCGGCCGAATGTTCGGCCGTTTCCTGCTACGAAGTTACTATTTAGTTCGGTCGGTTCCGATCCTACACTCTTTCGAATATTGACTATGGTTCAGACCCAACTGAACCGTTCCGATTTTTTTTCGCATTTTTCAATAATATTCGGTTCGGCGATGTGTCGGTCCGATCCGAACATTCGCATTTTGCACTTCGGAGTAGCCCCCCTGGTCTCTTAATTCAACACCAACACCAGCATATTATAATATATCTGCCTCAGCTATAGGTATATCAGTTACAGGATACTTACTACAAAATTCTCTCATTCCAGGTATATCTTCCGTGTCTTCGAATAGCGGAGGCAACGTTCCCAACAGCTGTTCGACGAAGCTATGCGGCGGCGCCAAGTGTGGGGGCGCATGCCTGGGCGCGGTGCCCAGGGCGTCAGTGCCACCGCGTGCAAGGCAACCTGCCTCCAATTCGCTGAGACGCTCGCAGCATCACAGTATGAAGGTAGTGTGGATACCGATAGATACACTAGATTAAGGTTATAAAAATAGAACATCTAGTACTGACAAGAGAGAGTATGAGAGAGGACTGACAGCCGTAACCATCGAACTAACCAGCCTCTGATGCTACATACAGGCGACTGTGTAGAGTAGACGAAACCTACGTTCTTGCATGAGCTCTTAAAAATATGATAAAGCTGCAAAACTCAAACTTAGAGGATCCTTACATGTTAAAGTTGCCAAAAAATAAACGGCCTGTTTTGACATTTGAGAACGCGTTCTTGACACCTGTTTTTTTTTTTTTTTTTTTAAACGGGCCTTTTTAATTTTTTGACAACTTTAGTAGAGTTATCTAACTAATTAAGAAAACAAGGTTTCTATCAATCCTGTAGGTAAGGATATACTTGCGTTATTCAGCTCTCAAGAAAGATACCCTGCCTGTCCGTCTGTTTGTTGACCGGGGCTAATAACTCGAGCACATTGGGCTTCCCAATGGTGCAAGCACGAGTAAGAAATTACGCACTATCTATCTGCAAATTAACTCATCAGAAGTCAATAACTGCAACACCCTCACCTGTGCATTTTATTAATACAGATTTTTAATGGTTTAACCAAAAGCTTCTCATCTTTAGGACATTTTCCGTCCACATTTTAATCTTATAAATAAATCTGTTTACAGGCCCGTTTACAAGATTATCAAGTCCATAGCTATACGGGAGGCCCTGCGGCAGGAGAGCCTTCGGGTCGCCTACCTCCTATCAGAGAGTTCCAGAGGGAATTCCGCGAGGGCCGAAGAGAGAGTGCCGCTGCTGCCTCCGCCTCTACTAGAATAAGGTAACTCATCGATATTAAAACAGAAAACTTTTTTTGTTGTAAATCAAACTTGTAGATACAATAGACAGATACCAGGATTAGGATACACAAGGTAAATTTAAATTAGGTAGCGTAACTCCGTAGACGTGCTAGGTATCGATAACGATGAAACAAAAAAAAAACCTTAACCCTTAATTTCAAGTAACTGCAGCTGTCTACGGGGACAACAGTTGCTGGTTGAGTAGTTACTGAAATGTTGAATTTATAAAATCTTTTTTTTATCATCATATAATATTGATATCCATCACATCTGCGGAGTTTTGTTAGCTATTTTGAGTGGACCCCTGTATATGAAAAATAAATAAATTAAATTAAATCCATAAATTTTATAAAAATAAATTATTTATAAGTTCATTGAATTGCTGTTGTATTTTGGGATCCTAAAATTAAGTTTTTGTTCTTTTACAGGTGCGCCCAGAAAATTGTAACGCAACTAGAAACGTCGCCACAAAAGGACAAACAACACTTCTTCCGGCCACTAAAACCTTCGAATAAAGACGACCCGCCCGATTCCAGAGATCACAGCAAAGAGACTGAACGGAAAAAAGATAACCCCAAATCAAAACCTAAGAAAGAAGATAAAAAGAAAAAAGACGATGAAAACTCAAAACAGGAAGACAAAAGCAAAAAGGATGAAAGTACTGACAATAGAAAAAACGAACTAGCGGAGAAGAAGAAAGAAGAAAAGATGAGACTTAAGGCGGAGAAGGAGGCGAAGAAAGAAGCTAAGCTTCAAGCTAAAGAAGAAGAGAGACAAGCTAAACTATTAGCTAAGGAAGAAGAGAAACAAGCCAAACTAAAAGCGAAGGAGGAAAAGAAAAAGGCCAAAAAGGAAGCAAAGCTCGCCGCGCAAGCTGAGAAAGAAAAAAGCAAATAGAATTAAAACGTTTAAATTTTACATTGTAGAAACTCGTAGCCGTCTTAAATTTTAGATTTGAAAATTGTTATCATTGAGAAATCGTAAAAAACAATTTTAAATAGCGTATATCTAACAGTCTATTGTAGTCCATATTACTTACGATAAATTAGATACTGTTAGTTTATATTTTATTTTTTTACTTCGATCGGATATGATGATTGTGTTTACGCTTTGATACTGATTTTTACAATTTTGTTATAATTATCTAGCTTAGTTGCAATTTCAAATCGAAATTGTTATTTAACTTAGGAATGTTGTAAATATTTTTAAAGTCAAAAAATGTTGTTATGAGAAGCAATCTAAGTACATAGTTGTTGGGTCATAATTGGAACTCTACAAACTGCGAAGACTGAAAGAACGGGATAATGAAATCATATCGTTTTGTAATTTAATTGTGTAACAGTATAGTTAAGAGCTTCGTGCATACAGCACCGCCGAAGAATTTATTTATTATGTAGTTTTCGTCGTTCTTAGTTTGTCCGTAGGTGAAGCTTATATTAGAATTGATTAATGACTAATTTCAGAATGAGTTACTGTTTCAACACAGAAATTAATGTAATAATTATATGCTAATAAAGATATGATTTTCTCATAGTATTCTATGCTCTCTTGAATGATTCTAAATCTTCATGATTCAAAATAACTAATCCCATCTATTCTATGGATATGGATACGTAAAATAATTTTCCTCAATAGAGATAAATCTTTCCTATTTCTACAGAATCCATATGACCACAGTACCTAACATAAATATATAATATTAACTGCATTAAACTTAAATAAGTAGCATCATATCAGGCATTTAGCATACTGCTAGGTAAGTGTTGACATTAATTTTGTAAGGGTTCCACGAGTCGGAATTTATTATTGTCAATCGTTAGAAATTTCCTGTAAAATAAATAACAATGTTACCATAAGCCTTACTGTTTTATTTATACCCAATATCATTAGTACATTACAGTGCAACTCATAATAGAAAGACAGAGTAGGTTGCCAAAAAATATTCTAAGTAAATATTTATCAGCAAAATCACGTACAAAATGTGGCATAGATTGTAGCACTACTGGGTGGCCAGATGTAATAAATTGAATTGTTCAAATAAAATTGTTAAGAAACAATTAATAATTTATTTTATCTACACTGAAATATGGTAACAATTCACTTGATTACTAAATATATTCTAGAGTCAACAACATAATGTTCAAGGCAGTGCTATTAATCTTTGTAGTCATCACCAACGCGGTCGTACATTTCTTCTCCAACCTTCTTGTTAATGCGGAGGTATTTGTTGACCATGGGTTTGTAATAGTAAGCTTGGTAGTCCTGGCGCTCGCCCATCTTCTTAATGATCTCCCTCTCCAATGCACGAAGTTTCTGCTTCTGTTTTTCTTCATCAAGGAAGTGCATGAATTTCTCATAGTCCTGTATCAGACAAATATGTCAATAAATAACATTTACTTAAATCCAGCCTAATATTATTCCGGGTTAGTTTTCTAACAGGACAGGCAAGAAACTTAAAAACACATAACATTGAGTTCTATATTGATATTTTAAAGTTTTGTATGAGCAGCCATACTTATTTCAGCGGAAAAAAAACGAAAAAACTTAATTGGACAGACAAAAATGATCCAATTAAAATACATTATAGTTTTGTAACAAATAACTGACCCTCTCTGCAGGCATACAGAAACTATTAATAAGTCCTTCATTATCATCAAACCTAGCATGGTTACTTCAACCCCTATCACATAAGTCTGCAAAAGCAAAATAATTTGAATTTCACTTTCACCTGTAGTAGTCACTAGTCATAGATAAAATAAAATTAGCTATGACCTAATCGGAATAATTATTAACTAATCATGGTAGGAATGTATGAATTGGTTTCATACATTCAACCAATCTTAATCCAAGGGGTACAGTATTGCCCAATAACTGGGTTGTGGAGGTCAGATAGGTCGCTCCATGAACACACCGGTATTCCACTGCTTCCAGTTAAGATTAAAAGCCGACCCCTAACATAGTTGAGAAAAAGCTAGGTTGGAATTTATGAAACTCACTGGCTTTTGTTTGTGACTTGGTTCATTACCTTGTATAAGTTTTGAAACCTTACTGTTAATTAACCATACAGAAAAGAGTATGGAATAATTAATATAGTTAGACTGAAAACAAAGCCATTACTGCAGAGTAATTACGTAACACACATAAAATGACAATGAATAAAAGGTGCCAGTTTGACAGTTCAGCCAAGTTCATTGAGTTGAAGCAATGGATTAGCAGACAATATCCTTTGAAACTCTCAGATTGTGTTTGAGTGTGTTACACAATTAGGGCGCTGGTATTAATTTTTTTATCTCATGACAATCCACAGTTGAAACATAGATCACCCTGTGACAGCTACCACAGACACAAACAGGGAGTATGTATGTGTCTGTTCTGTTGTAGCAGTATTTAATACAACTAGCAACAGCTATTAATACAAATATCCATGATGAAAATTAGCCTATGTCTTACTCCAGTTCCCAAGCTTCCTATCTATAAAATTTCATAACAATTGGTTTGGAGGTTCAAGTATGAAAAGGTAACAGAGTGACTTTCACATCTGCACTAATATTATAAAGAAAAAAGATTTGATTTTTTGTATGTTCGTTTGTTCTGCTTTCATGCTAAAATGGTCAGCCATTTGACTGATTTGGGTGAAATTTGGCTTATGTGTAGACCATGACCTAGATTAGGATTACAATGGATGGACCATGACCTGGATTATTTTGTCATACAATATGTTAAATCCTATTTAACTGCTAATTTACTAAAACAATAACAAGTGAGTAGTTACACTGCATCATTGGTCTAGTGGTTGTAAGCAGAGCTTGAAATACTGGTATTTTTGGGAACTGGTACTATTGGCCTTGGTGCAATACCGGTACCCAAGTAGTACCTGTATTATTGGGACCGGTGCCAGACGTAGTTCCTATACAACTGGTATTTCAAATCAGCATTCGTACTGTACCGGTATCAAACAAATAATTCCATAAGTTAAAGTGAGAAAACAGCTATAGAGAAAGTTAATAGGCATTAGAAAAATTACTTCATGGTGGCCAACCCTATGTGGTTTCTTGTAGAAATATGAGATTTGGTACTTGGTAGACTTGGTACCTACTTGTTAGGTGGAGTACCAGTACCCAAGTACAGGTATCGAAATAGCAAGAACCACTAATTACCGATACAGAACAGAACCTGTACTTTTGTACGGGTACAAGCCTAAAACGCCAATTCTTGTAATTTAAAACATTCAAAATCTAGTCGCAGTCTCATCTCAGCGACAAACAAATGTCAAAAACTTATCAAAATGTAGGGAAAGACAGATTAATACTGAGATCAGGCTGTTGGCATTCTTAAAATTACGTGAATTGCCCCTCTGGTTGCAACCTCACTGCTAAACAAGATATTTTTGATTGTTACAAAGGTTTGATTTATACATCAGGCAGTATTAATAGGTTGTTCCTTATAAGCTCCCTTGTTAAATGGCACTTGAAACATCAATAAATGTGGATGTACTATAGGTACACCTTTGCCTAACCTTTTGGAAAAACAGGTGTGATGTTATGATGTGTAGTTTTAATAACACAACATAACTTGAAATACAAGCATTTCAACGGACAGTTACCTGTTGTGGACTGTGGTGAATGTACTGGGCGATGAATCTTGTAATTGGATGGCGGTGGTACTCCCAATATTTTGGTTCGTAGCCATCAGGGATTGGGCACAACTGGGCCGGTCCGATGAACACGTTGCTGAAGAAAATGATGGCGCCAACTGGTATCAGGCCCAGCATGGTGTAGAAATGGAACATATCCTTGAACTTGTGCCATTGCCATCTGCCAACCAAGAGTTTAGGTTAGGAAATTACAAATAATAAAACAAACTACAACCATGATAAAAATACTGCGATTTAGGCATTTCTGAAAATTTACTTTTAGTCAGTCGCAAAATTTTAGCAAAATAACAAACAATGAGACCAAAGATTGGTTAGGTAATCACTCAAAACGATCGTCACCTGGAGGGCTGTAGCACGAAAGTTTTGTGCCCATGGGCATCCATTAAAGTTTTACTTGTTGAAAAGGTTACATTTTGGACACTTTTAAGTGATTTGGTGTGGTTTTTAAGCAAGTTTATGCCGAAAGATCGGCCTAAACCACTCCAAGACACCATTTTTTCAAGACTATTTTGACAATTTGACAGCTTTTCCGTCAAGCAAGATTATGTCAAAAGAAAAATGTCAAATGCTGCCATGAACAAAAAAAAGGTTTTTGAACGAATCTTTCCCAACATATTTTTCTTTTAATTATTTTAGTAGATGTTAGAATATTAGGTAAAGACATTTAAAAATCGATATAAAATCAAAAGAATCATTGATGAAAATCGTAGCCACACATAAAATAGGACAAAATTAAGTAAAAAGCTCAATTCGTAAATGATACCGTACTTTTTTGTCCGTGTGCTGTCACTATCTTTAAAATGGCAATTCAATACATGTCAACAATCCCGCGAAAATTAAAAAAAATAATTTACGCTAGTATTAGAACAGAACAAGGATCAATAAAATCTGCCTAAAGTTTTCAAATGATGCCGGGGGGCGTAAAAACGCCACTTCCTCTAAAAGCGTTTCATTTCCTGAATTCCTAGAATTCATTTTAATGTAAGTATGTCTAGATTATTTACTTTCCATGTGTCATCACGCTAGTCTGTATCTCCCGAAGGGAAAAGCACACGTGTTTAGAACATCTCAGTTCGGCAATATTTTAGTAGTGTTTTAGTACATTTTATATTATCATATATCACTCCACTAAGTATTTTTTTAGTAACCTGCCTATAAGTTTATTACTTCGTTGTTTGAGTCAGATTTTTCCAATAGAAAAAAACGAAGTAGAAGAAATTTGTCATATTGGTGTAGTTTAACATAATTAGGAAAAGTAGAAAAGTTGAAGATTACCAAGTGTATTTTGCTTGAATAACGAGTTTTAAAGTTGACTGAGATTAGTTTCATCGACATGTTCGTCTGACGAATGTTGGTTGTAGAGTTGTAGCAAGACGAATTGACATTCAAAGCTGAAAATTAGCCGTAGTATATTTTACTTATTTGGGGAGTATAGTCATGTGTCTGTTTCCTATATTATGCTAAATTGTCTTATTGGTAGCCTGGGCATTAATTCGATAGATAGGTACATTTTAATAATAGTAAGTACAAGAAAAAAAAAACACAAAAGTAGGTGAAGTAGTTAGGAAAAGTCCGATTTTCAAAAGAATAATAAAATTGTGTATCTTCCAGCGTCGTAGGAAAGAAAGAATACGTACGTGAAAGTAGTGAAATACCAACCAAACCACCTGTTGGTAAAGTTTTTTCGCAAACATTACGTCGTTCGGGAAGTATTGATTTCCCGCACTGAGCATGCTCCGTCGCTGTGCTTACGTACAACTCAGATAAGACACACTTCCACCCACTCAAATAACGTTATTTCGCAGTTATTCATGTTTTACTAAACATTTCAGTTTCCAATATTGTTCCTCGCGAAGTTTAATTAGTTTGGGAAGAATGTGAACCGATTGTGTGTTGTATGTAAATGTAGGGAAGTGAGTCATTGTCATATGTTTCGTTTGTGCTAAAATGGAGGAGCTTCTCCAGGACATACTCAAGGAAGCATCGGGAGTAAAGTTTACGGCTCTCAGGAAATCATGTCAGGATGCACTAGGTAGGTAAACATGTTTTTTCAGCCGTAGGTCAACGTTTTATTTTCGAGGTCGCTAAGTTGTGTAGAAAATGTTAGATGTATACTTCGCCCAATGTGCAGTTGAGACACAAATCAATACTTGCAATAATGACCGTCACTGCGCCGTGATCGGAAATGCGGTTTTTATCTTCTTAGTTTTTATAGCCTTTTCAATTTTGCTTTAAGGCTTCCTAGTGATGTTTGTTTTGTTACCATATGGTGTCATAAAACTACTACCTACCATAACATTTTGTTAGTTAATTAACGAGTTGGCATTTCTTTTTATATTAATGGTGTGTGACAGTCACGAGCAAAAGTATGTATACACTCGGCTTTATTCAAAAGCGATTATTCCTTTATTTTTGGATGAAATTTTATGTTGTTACGAACATAGCATTTTCGAACCCATAGGTTTAGGTATTTAATGTGCCGTATTTCAATATTGCATTCGTTATTCCACGAAAAAATCGCAATTGAAATTTGCTAAGTGTTGACATATTGGCGCTCGTGACTGTATATCGTTACTTATTATTACGCCAAATAATTTCTTCTCAGTCTTTATCTTTATCAATCTGATTAATAATTTATGTGAAGGATAGTTTTAGCCAACACTTTGTTTAAATGTAGGTAGTTTCTATAGTTTTCATTAACAGCAGGCTACTTTAGTAATGTGACTTCCACCTTCTGCTCTGAAAACCTATTTAAAGAACCAGGCTTAAGACACGCCCTTGAAGTACTCCACCTCCATATTCTTTAATTTCACATATACTTCTACGTGTCTCACTCGACTCGTAGGTACAGATCATAATTATTCTTGAATATTTGACAACTGTAACGAAAGCGAATTCTAACTTTTTGTGTTTGTTTACAAGGTTACTAGAACTTTATCAGAAGCTTGAGTTACATCAGTAACTGCTACATGTAGGTACAACCGCGAACGTATGACTTCGACAATGAGTATTTTTTTCATTAAACGTTAAAGGCATTTAAAATTTTACTAGTTAGGTAGGCGATAAATTCTCGTTTCTTCTCTGTATGCGGAGAGACCTTTACGCAGTAGGAGGGGCAGTTACAGGCTGATATTACAAATAGATGCTTAGGTAATTTAAACCAGTTTCTACAGGCGGCACTTTATTTTTGTCTAGAATTACTATGCATGCAAGAGAACAATCCACGTCGTGCGTCATACGAGCTCCGCCGCGCGTGCCTCTTACCTCTTCAGACAGCACTGGAGACCAAGCGGCCGCGCCTGGTCACCTATGCTCTACAAGGGTTCCATGTAAGTTAACTTTTTAGTGGCAATTGTAAAATAGGGCGCCCTTCGGCGGGACGAGGATCTGTGCTAGGTCGCAATTGGATGAGAGCCGGCCACGGCCGACGATGGAGTAAATTAGTTTACGACTGTAGAGACCCATGTCCAGCTCAAACAGTGGAATACTATAAATCAAAATTTGCATGAAATGGGGTACAAAAGATGATATATAAAATTTCGATGCAAAGACACATTCTGCCATTTAATGATGGCATATAAGCTGATGATGAACTATTTCGTACATGATGCTCTTGCTCATACCAAATGGATTCGATCCACGGTCAATGGGAGCCAATCCTGATGTCGATTCTATTACATCGACGAATCAAGAACAATATATATATACAATCAATACAGATGCGGCGCAAAAAGCATCGAATTAATAATGCCAATGTTTCTTTTAAAGAGTGGTTGGATCTGCTAAAGCTAAACTCCTTGTCCGTTTAGGATAGAGTATTCTTGTTTTATTTCTCTCTTACAGAAAATACTCCGAGATGACAGGTTCCACCGAGGGATCGAGCCTGAAGATGACTCACTATGGATGCCTTCTCAACTACTCTGTGCTACCGCTTCCGTTATGTACCACCTACCTGATACACAGGTAAAACCATACACTATAGGTACCAAGTACGAGTAGGTATTATAAAGTTGGTAATTTAAAAAAGAAAACCAATCATGCCAATTATCATTGTCGAACATACTTGAAGAATAGCTATTAAAAGATAAGATATGAAAAGACAAAATATGAATAAGGTTGAAATATGATGGGTATACACTTACATAGATTTTCCTCAGCCAGTCAAAGTTCCTGTAATCAGGCTCCATAGCTACTCATTACTTGGGAAGATGGTCAATGATAGTTAAGGCAGAATCTTTCGAGACCTCCTCTTTATCTATAATATCATCTACACATACATACATTACGCCTGTACTTACTTCCTGTATACGAAAAGACTTCTTACAGGATTAAAAACCTATCCAATTTGCCAGGTCCAAATTTTCCGCATGTACCTATCCTTGGCGTTATCTCCGCGGCGTACCCTGAACGGTCGTCTGTGCGTGTGGGCTTGTGGACGCTGCGGGGAGGCCGCGGCTGCACCGCCGCATGTGGCTGCAGCTGCAAGAGCTGCGGCTGCTCAAGCGCTGAGAGCGTACTGCGCTCAGTTAGGTGAGTGTCTTAAAACTGTAGAAGCATTGGTCTGAAATGCGATGAAACAGAAACAGGTGAGTACGATGTGCTGAACTCATTGAACGGTCGCCTGTGCGCGTGGGCTTGTGGTCGCTGTGAGGAGGCCGCGACCGCAGCGAGACTGCAGCTGCAAGAGCTGCGTCTGCTCAAGCATTGAGAGCGTACTGTGCACAGTTATGTGAGTGGGTTTTAGCAGGAATCAAGCTATTTGATAACTTGACACAATAGATAATTTTCCAAATAGGTTAAGTTCAGGTCGCTTCTTAGTTGTTTATAGTACCATTAACTTAGGTATATTCTGATTAATAACTTGTTTGTTCTTTAAGGCAATCCTAGGTGTCATAACTTATTTAGCGCGTAGCTCAACGAGAGAACGACTCATATTAACGAAGTATTATGGCAACTAAATTAAAACTGGGAAGTTTTATTGCAGCTAATAGGCCTTAAATATTGGCATAGGTAGAATTATTCTATCACATATGAGGAAGCTGGGGTTATACACACAAATTGGAAGCGAGTTTACTGCATTCGCTAAGATAATGTTTACTTTAGTACCTATGTCATATAGTAGCAAATATGTAGGTACGAAGCGGCTTTGAGAGCAGCCGACTGTTGGCTATCAACATTATAGTTTTAGAGGCGATAATATCATACTTAATGCCCATTCTTTGGTTCAGATGAAGAGTGCCAAGAGCTCCTGTCAGAGGGGTCTCCCCTGGGCAGGAATCACATCGTGGCCGTTGGATGTTACAGCGAAGTGATACCCGTCATACAGTATCTATGCAGCCGACTATCTGAAACGCAACTGTGAGTCCAAATCTTTTGTTTGCTTGAAAATATTTAAAAAATTCAGAAGGCAGTGCATTTTAATAGATCATGCAAAAATAGTATCGTGATAAAAATGGGTAAAGGTGCAGTACCTTAAACTAAGAAGATTTTTGTTGAACCAACTGAGGTTGGCAATAAACATCGGGTTTAAGAACCCGCTACCAATTAACTACATTGGTAATAAAAAAGAAGAAAAAAATATGTCATTAAAAAAAAAGGTTTTATACAATCTATTGGACTCGTCAAAACAAATCATATATGAGCCCAAACTCGAGGGGTTTACTGAAGAGTTTCACTATTCACCTCCCGGCTCCATCATCAGATTAGCTCCACCAAATTATAGTTTTGTCATCCGAACTACATAAACATGGAAAGTTTCATTTCGATACGACAGTAGGTTAAAATTGACTTCTAAGATTTTATTGCATTGATTGTTAGTTATAGTTTGACCAAAACTGCTGTACCGCGCCTTCGGTATGTGCGCGGCTCACGGGGACGCAATGCAGGCCGCTCATTCGTCAGCGCTCACGGCGTCCCGCGTCCCACCTCGCCGCGCATTCCTAAGGCGCGGTACAGCAGTTTCGGTCAAACTATAGTTACAAGTGAAGCTAATAAAAGCCTGTTAATAAAAAGAGAAAGGTCACTTGACCTTAATGCTGCATTGAAATTGAAATTCATAACTAGTTTCTTCATCTACGCACATCCCTATACTGTCTACATTCTCTTTTGTTTTGTATGTAAAGTACCTAACTAGATTTCAAATGTAATTAAATATCGCCTCTTTAATCCACAGGACTCCAAAACAGAACCCGCTGGCGTTATTCTTCCTAGATTGCTTGCTGACTCTAATGTCGAGTCTGTCAGAGCGAGTGAGCGGCAACTCGCATTTCACTACGTTTCTCTGGCAGAAATTTTGTCCTTCCCTCATCTCCTTCCTTGGAACTCCTAGGGTGGACAAAAATATTAAATCAAGGTACATATAGTTGTTGATTCGTTTTCTATTTTTATCTACGGCTTCAACTAAAATTGTGTGTTTCTGTGTAAGTACTCAGCCGTTAATATCGATGGCACATTTATTTATTATTTATTAAAACTTGATGCACAAGTAAAAAAATACTGTACAAAGGCGGACTTAATGAAGCATTTTCTATCACTCAACCTTAGGGTGATGCAGAGACAAAACATGGCAGGTGCAACATCCGGAATAAATAGCTAGGAAATGACTATAAAATACAAGAACAAAATATTGACATCGAGGTTTAGAAGAAGTTCGAAATCGAACAGGTCTTCTCTATCGTTCATACCTATGTAACATTCTCTGTCTGAAACTCGATGTGCTATTCTATCGCCCGGATACTGCACAGCATGAAATATGTTGATCGGTTCGCTTTCGTTATATTGCTATATTCTCTTCTCTCTACTGATACCAAGTTTTACCTCACCGGGACTTCACCATGCCCATGACGATATCGCCGTCGCCAGGTCGCGCTGCCAAGTAAATGCATACAGCTTTAAAATGGGCGGCTCACCTGTCGTCCGCTAATTCCGATGCAGCCTCTCCCAGCGACGCCCTAAGCCGAGGTCCGTACCCCACAGGGTGCGTGTAGCCCTTAGTTCCTTTAGCGTGCAGTCGCTTAGTTTTTTAGTTTTAAGCCCTGGCTGCAGGCCTTAATTTATTGAGGCATTCACAGGCAAGCCTGAATAAGCAGACGCCAACCTCATAGGTTGAACAGCGAGATGCCACGATGCTATCGAAAAAAAAATAACTGTCGTCCGCTTAGTTACGCAGTTAACCATACCGGTGCCGGTGAGGTATGGCTCTTAATTAGCTTTTCTCTAGAATTTTCAAAAGCAACTTTAATTTGTAACATTATTTCAGAGAGCACGACGGTCATTTGGTCGATGACTCCGGCAGAGGATCCGGTGCTCTCAACTCCGCACCCAGCTTCAACAGCAAACAAGCTAAAGCTATTTACAGGTACAGTTGCAAACAGCAAATCTTTATAATCTTCTTCTTCGTGTCACTGGCACGACTAAATTGTATATCTTGTTGGCCCAAAACTTTACCACTTCCACGGCGTCGTCAGTGGCAGCGCAGAGGTCACTGACTGCATGTTTTGGGACACAGAGGGCAGGATAGGAGGTGGAGCATGGTTTGCGACAAAGCTCCACAATCACACTCTACTGCCGTATATACCTACATATATACTATCTTTATAATATTTTTAACAAACAAAACTTTTCAAGTTGGTGCCGAGAAGAAGCACAACATCGAGAAAAGTAGAAGGAATTGGAGAGACCTTTAAAACTTACGCAAATAAAGAAAAAATGTTTAGTACATTTGAGTGCTCAGGTAGCTCGTAAAAAAAAATAAAAATAAAACGAGCCTTGTAGAGGAAAACAACATCTTCTTTTAACATTCTTGATGCTCGAGTCGCTCCCTGTATGTCATAATTAACAGAATAGATATTTTCTCATGTTCACTGAGTGAGTTCGCAAAGGTAACGTTACACGTGATATGTTTGTAATTTGCAAACCTTATATGTAAATTATTCCATTATCTGTTAATTAAATACACACTACCGCATTGGGACACTGTGAGGGTAGCGTATGTATGAAATAAATAATAAATAAAATTTTTAACACCAATACTTTTTTCATTACAGCATAGCAAACCAGTTGGTCCGCCTAGTAGGATCAACCTCAAACCTACGCCCAGTTCTAGAAGCACTGTACCACCGCATGCTCCTGTACCCGCCGGTGTCGCACCGCGTGGAACCTCTGCGCAGCACGCGGGAACTGCTGCAGAACCCGAAAAGGCTGTGCCAGCTGGTGCTGCTGAAGAAAGTGGACCATCATGAGAGGCATAGTGATGATATGGCTATTGTGAGATTGTAAGTGCTTTTTTATTCTTTTGCCGTTATTATATCCTCATTATTGTTGCTTGTCTTGTTGTGCGTCTACCCTTTGGGTTATAATCAGAATGAAACTTATAATGGAACCTAATGATATATAGTCACTCCGTAAAAATCCACTGTTGATTGGACTATGGACCTCGGAACCAGTCACATAATTTAGCGATTGAGGAAGCCATTTGCCATAATCACAAAACTAGGCACAAATATGGCAGTATCTTGAATTCTTGATCCAAGCAGATGAAAGTTTCCATCCTTTTGATATATTTTCCTTGTTATTTTTTTCCACATCCACGGACAGAAATAGTGGCTAATCATTGCAACTTAATTTAATCACTAATTTAAAAAATAAAACTATGTTATGAGAATTGTACCTAAGACCTGCCTACTCGGACGCGGGGGTCGTGCGGTCCATGGCCCTATATGGGGCCCCGGTGTGGGCGCGTTCACTGCGGCTGTGAGCCGCACACTATCTGAACGCGCCCCAAAAGGTGGTAGCCATAAGGCTCATCCGAGGGTACCGCACGATCTCGGGGGAGGCAGCAAGCCTCCTTGCCGGACTGCCGCCATGGGATCTGGAGGCGATAGTCCTCGCGCGCCTGTATGACTGGCGCGCTGAGGCACTACGTCGGGGGGAAACTCCGCACCCGCGGCAAATCGCTGCGGAGCGGACGGACCTCCGGCGCGGTCTCATGGTGGAATGGAAGGCGCGACTATCGCAACCCAGCGCAGGGCACGCCACGATAGCGGCGGTAAGACCCCTCTTTGAGGAGTGGCTAGAGAGGCGTCACGGCGCTCTCACCTACCGCCTGACGCAGGTCCTCTCCGGACACGGATGTTTCGGGAGGTTCCTGCACATTATCAGGCGGGAGGTGACGCCCGGGTGTCACCACTGCGAGGATCGCCCAGAGGACACGGTGGAGCATACGGTGGAGGTCTGCCCCGCTTGGGCAGAGCACCGCCGTGTCCTCGTAGAGGCGATCGGCAGCGGCGGCGACCTCTCGCGCCCGGCCCTAGTGCAAGCCATGGTCCGGGGCGAGAGGGAGTGGGAGGCGGTCACCTCCTTCTGCGAAGCAGTCATGCTAGCGAAGGAGGCGGCGCGATGGGCGAGGGAGAGATCCTCACGCCTCAGCCGCCGAGGGATACGCTCCGGGCGTCGGGAGCCGCGTGACGACTCCCGGCCACCGTAGGCGCGGGCCTGCAGGCGGAGAGCAATGGGTAGCTCTCCATCCGATCAGGACCAGGCCCGTGCCGGACGGCGCGTATGTGTTCCACGCGCGCCTCAAAGAGATGTCGGCATAGTTGACGGGGCTCGAACAGGGCCGAAGCCTGCTGGGGTAGCGAGATCGTCCGAAAGGGTTACCGCTGCCCTGGTACATAAAGGGCTAAGGAAGGAACACGGGTGGGTTTTAGTCAGTAAGAGTCTGACACTCCCTTCTGCTCCACCCAGAGCGGGAGGGGGGTCATTTCATGATTTCCCATCCTGAAAAGAAAAAAAAAAGAAAAAAGACCTGCCTACTTAATTTGTATGTATGTTAGTATATTCTCGTAATTTTTGTTTAGTTTTTTAAGTGAATTGTTTTAATTTATGTATTAGCTGGAAGAGATTTCTTCTGAAATAAGCATCACCTCTGTACCTATTTTTTCTGTTCTGTTTTCTTGTCTGTTTTTATTATGTGTGTACATAAATGGTAAAAAAATAACATTTACAGAATAATGGACGGCATAGAAGAATGCGGACGAAGCGGTAACCCAGAAGTAGTAGCCGCGGCAGTGGAATGTGTGGTGTCTTTACTGGACGCGCTAGAGAAGCTATGTTCCGGCTCCACGGAGTATATATCGCCTGAGATAGCCACGCTCATGCTGGGGCACTGGCCGAAGTTACATGATGCTGATTACACGGGACCTTTGACTTATCAGACGTTAGCTAGGCTGCCTAGCCCGTATAGGTAAGGGCAGAACTGTGCCGAGTACATGAAATATTTAATCGGTTGAAGCACACTGAACGAGTCTTCGGAACTGTCCGAGATAATGGCAAAGTCGGAAGTGTGAGAAGGTGTGCGTGTGCTATGAGGTGACGCTACTCGTCTTCACCCACACACGTCACAGCGTGTTTGTACACTTAGTTACCACAAGTAAAGCGCGTTACTTCGTGAGATAAAAATACTGCACGCCCATGGGCGTTCAGTAATCGTAAAAAAACGCGATCGATGCATCATACTTTTACATTTTGGAAGCATGCAATAATATACGCTGAGAAACAAAACCTATCGTATTTTTTTTTTTCATGCCCGTTTAATTTGGTTCCAGGGATGTGGTGGCTGTATTACAAAGTACTGAAACAAAGGAACATGATTCATCAGGTAAGTGTACTTACTTAAGTTATAAATAAAATTCTACATATTATGCTACGGTCGCAAATCATAATTTATTTAACATTCAACCTGCAAATTGCAAAAATCGTAAGAAAATTTGTATTTCGCGAGCCATCCTGACGCTTCCCCCTTAAAGACAGCCGGTAAAATAACTTAGATACTTACTATAATACATAGCCCCAAAGTTGAAATTTTTCGTCTGATATTTAAAAAAGAATACTGTTCATAAATTTTGACAAATTTTGTACGTATTGGAACTTTGTATGAAACGGCAGTTTTTTTTTTATATACGGTGAAAAATTTCTACACTGTGGGTCTAGAATCATGTGCTGAATTTATGGTTACAGTTTGCGCGTCGAAGTCCCTGCCATCCTGTATGAAGGGTGAAAAACACCCTTAACGAAGCCGAGACTTACTTTTTCTTTCCGTTATTGTATTATGTACTGAACCATACCCGGGAACCTTCTGGTTACGGAGATATTGAAAGTCAAAGTTTCAACTTTTTTTATAAGAAAACATGTTTTAAATTTTATACCTAAACTTAAAATACTCCCACGATTTCCTGTACTGTTTCACGCATCCAAGAAGCACGATATTTTGCATGCGTTACATCGCGCTCTACCGTAAACAGCGAATTTTAAGACCAAAAATAAAAGTACTTACTGTGTGTACTTGGCAGATACATCTGGTCCAGAAAACGCAAGTTCTGGCAGCGATGGTGAAGCAGACTCTGATGCTGACAACGTGTTCCTACCATCAAGAGCTAGTAATCCTACATCAAACGATAGTGACAAGAATACAGTTCATGACAAACCTAGGGCAGTGCCGAAGACTTTAAACCTGGGAAGGTAAGATTAATTTGTAGAGCTAAAGTTATCTATGAAAAATGGGAAGAATTGGATAATTCAGGGTAGATAGCGAGCCTAGAAGAAACTGAGCACCCTTATTGCGTAACACACTTTCAATCAAAATCTGTATAATTTTGAAGGATAGGGCTAAATCATCACACTAATATTATAAAGGCGAAAGTTTGTGAATGAGTGTTTGTATGTTTGTTACTTGTTCACGCTCAAACGGCTGGACCAATTTTGATGAAATTTGGTACACAGATAGTTTATAACCAAGATTAACGCATAGGATACTTTTTATCCTGATATTCCCAAGGGATCGAAATATATGCGGGTGAAACCGCGGGGCACAGCTAGTTGCTTCATATGTTCGAAAAATTTGTCTGCTCAACGAATGTTGTTGAAATGTCAAAATGGAATTCATTGCTACTGTTATTGTGTTTCGTAATCACCTCGCAGGATGAAATTACAGAATTGATTAATTGATTTCACCTTGATAACAAAACCCGTTGCCAATTTAGGATAGCAAATGGCAATATCTTCAGTCTTGTGGTTTCAATAAACGTAACCACTCCAACAATATCAACATAAGCTTAAATGTAAACATACTGTTTGTTTGTAGATGCACCATAACAGAATGCAACGTAGATTTGGAAAGGCACAACGCGCGGCAATTTATCAAAACGCTACAGAACTCTCTTCTTCCAAAACTTCTGAATCTTCGGACTTGTATAGAGGTAGGTAAAAACATATCATTAAATACTATCTTGTGTAAGCATTACATCCCCTGATTCTACAGATTACGGAAATTAATAGTATCTGCGGTGATATAATTATACAAACTACCTATTCCAACAAAGATATTTTACTCGACCTCTCATTGGTTTACTTTCATATTCTACTAAAGATTGAATATTCAGACGAAGTCCTTTTATCAATTAGGTCGACGAAGCAATGCAAGAGTTCGCATCAAAATGCTGCCAACACAACGCCGCTCAACCACCCGCTACATCTTGTATCATGAACGCAGATGGAGTATACCTCGCTACTTACGCGGCTCTGCTACTGACTCTCAAGCAACGGAGAACTAATTACTATAACCAACCCAGTGTGAGTATCTGTGAAGACTGATTTTAAAAAAATATTGTCTTATTTAACTGTTCTATATTATATCGCATTTATTTTTAACTGATAAAGTGTTCGAAAGAACGTCGACGTAAAGCGTGTGAGATATTTTTCTCGCCATGATTATTAACCAGAATTACATATTGTTATATTAAAATTGAAATATTGCACTAAAAGTTAAATCATGGGACCCTAACTTTATGTAATTATGGTCAACCATACTTCAGTAGCAACACTTGAACTATGGAAACCACTCCTGTACTGCTAGGAAAAGGCGTCAGAGTGTTAGAGTCAAATTGTTGTTGGTGGTTGGGTTGACTGCTGTTCACAACGACAATAATTCAACAAAAAACATATCTTTCCACAGAAGGTCCAAGTATCGCTAACAGAAGACGAGTTTGTAGAAGAAGTGCAAGGCAGCGGTGTGCTGGTGTATCTATCGGCGACATGGCTAAGGGAGTTGTACCAACAAGTGCTTGCCACTGATCTACTGAAAGAAGTTCCGACTACTGACCATCCTCTTGTACATTTACTGTCAGGTAAGAATGCTCAGCCTGATATAGCCAACCAAACCATAAAGAAAACAATGATCATAAAATAAACTTATTTTTAATAGTTAACGCATTTTCCGTGTCTTACATCTGAACAATGGTTTTTATCAGGCTGAAATTGTCGATACGATTTTGTGCAAACCTATTATGTTATTGCTAAAATATGTTTCCTGCATCTAGTCTGTAGACAAAATATAAAGAGTAATTTGACAAATCAGAAAATTTAAGTCTGCAGTTCCTATAATAGTATAAACTTTAATTTCCAAAGTGGTTTTACCTGGATGATATCTTAATATCAAAATTGTATTTCAACAGAAAAATTATTATATATGTGTTTATAGACCTAAACTGTGTAACCTGAGTAAGTTTTATGAAAACTTAGATATCATTTTTTTAAAAGTGTGTATCAAGCCTTTCAGAAAAGTTATTTTATGTGGAGACTTTAATATAGATGTTTTAAACAGGAATAGAATGACGTTAGAATTTGAATGCTTTCTTAGGAGCTACAACCTCAAACTAGAAATTAATCAACCTAGTCGGTTTATCAGTAATACTTGTTTAGACAATTTTGCGCATAATTTTAAGCAAAACTGCCAACATGAAGTAATCGATTTCGGATTATCTGACTACACAGCCCAAATAATGAAAATAAAAGTTAATAAAATCCGCCAAATAAAATTGTGGAAAACAATAAGACGAGATTTAACTGAGGCAAATCTTATTAAATTTAGAACGCATCTCCAGAGCCTAACGTTTTCTGATGTATATAACATAGAAGATTCTAACAAAGCATATGATAACTTTTTAGAAATGTTCCTAATTTTACATGATCTCTGTTTGCCTCACAAATTAGTCAATTAGTCTGAGAAAAAATTAAAATCGGTTTCTCGGGGGATACGAATATGTAGCAAAAGACAACGACAATTACTGTGGCAACAGAGACTAAAACCAACTTGTGAAAATAAAAGGACATTTAAGAATTACTCAAGGAGATTTAGAAAATCATTAAACTGACCCAGAAAGCTCTGAATAACTACTTAATAAATAACTCCAAAAATAAATCCAAAACTGCCTGGCAAATTATTAATAAAAATAAAATTGTAAGAGAACCCATTTCTCAAATAAAAAAAGGAAATGAAATAATATCAAACCCAAATGTAATAGCCGAATCTTTCAATAATTTCTTCACTCACCAGATTTCGGGTAAACCAAAACATAAGTCAGATGACACAATTAACATAGATATCAACCCACATTCAATATTTATGGCCCCAGTTATTCCTCAAGATGTCACGCGTGTAATAAAAAACATAAAAAATAAAAAGAGCATTGGCTATGATGGCATTTCCACCACAGTTCTAAAATTTGTTTCTAATTGTATAGCTGCGCCCCTTGCCCATATCATTAACGTAAGCATAAACTCTGGAGTATTTCCAGAAAGTCTAAAAACTGTAATAGTTAAACCACTATTTAAAAATAATGATAAAGACGAAATGGCAAACTATAGACTAATTGCTCTAATTCCCATCTTCTCAAAGATCATAGAAAAAAATATCTATGAATCTCTCTACAATTTCCTAACAAAATATCACATACTCTGTGATGAACAAAAGGGTTTTAGAAAAAATAAAAGCATCAACATGGCTATTTTCGACTTTCTCCATAGAATAATGCCAAAAGTAGACTCTAAAATACCTGTATGCGCAATATATGCCGATATGTCGAAGGCTTTTGACTGCGTGAATCACGATACCCTTCTAACCAAACTTCACGCATACGGTATTCGTGGTAATATCCTTAATTTAATAAAAACGTACCTAAAAGGTCGTAGACAATGTACGGAGATATCGAGCCTGTGCTTACGATCTAGAAAGGAATTAAAATATATATCGTCTTTTAGAGAAATAAAATATGGTGTGCCGCAGGGCAGCGTCGTCGGTCCTTTATTATTTTTATTATATATAAATGACCTGCCACGTCACACAATTCATCCTATGGTATTATTTGCAGATGACAACACATCAATTGTTTCATGTGTCAATAAAGAATCATATGTAAACGACATTAACAATACAATTACTTAGTAGTTTAATAAAGTGGCTTGACAATAATAATTTAGTTATTAATCTCCAAAAAACTAAAATCATGCAGTTTTACCAACGAATATCAGCGGGAGATATGGATATAAACTACAATGGTCAAACTATAGAAAAAGTAAACAGTACAAAATTTTTAGGAATCATAATTGACAGCCAGTTAACTTGGAAGCCGCAAGCAGAAGATATAAGTAAACGTTTAAGCACAGCCGCGTTTATGTTGCATAATCTATCAAAAAAAGTAAATTTACCGACAATATTAGTGGCCTACCATGGTCTAGTAATTTCCATCTTAAGATAATATGGTGTAATATTTTGGGGTCACTGTAGTGAACGAGAAAGTATTTTCAAAGCTCAAAAACGCTGCCTGAGAGCTATATTCGGTCTTAAAGTAACAGACAGTTGCGTACCTATATTTAAGTCTCATAAATTATTAACAAATATTGCTAATTCAAGAATATAAAGGCACGGGGCCTTTATATTCTTGAATTAGCAATATTTGTAATAACAAATCGATGTTTATTTGCAACTTTAATAGAAACTACAAAACGAAATACAGCTATGAGATCTCAATACCAGAATCTATTATGCACGGGCGCATTTAAAACTAGCTTATTAAAAAGAAATGTGATTTGTATGGCTCCTGTAATCTTTAATAAAATACCTGACCAACTTAAGTACTTACCGTTGCAAAAATTTTAAAAGCATTTCACAGAATTACTTGTAGATAAATGTTATTATTCTGTGCAGGATTTCTTGAATGATATTTTTTTGTAATATCTTTATTATCCACCACTTTGTATTACATTTGCATGCTATATTAAGGCAGAATGTACATGGATGCTGTTATATAATTTAAAAACTTATTTTTATGTACCTACATTCTAAGCAAATAAAGACCTATTCTATTCTATTCTAAAAAAAAACAGATCTTGGCGGTTTAGATCAAAGTCCAGTTATGTCAGACTGGCAGAAGCTGAAAGAAGTCTCCTGTTTATATAACAACACCATTGACTCCCCGCAGCATGACGCTAGTTTGCGTTGGGCTAGGAGGTAAAAACAAAAACTACTTAACTACGTATATGTGGTAAAAAAAAAAACAGATTTTTACAACACCAGTGCTCTTTCAGGATATTGACCTGTATTTGGGATTCCATGGTTACGGTATTAAGTATGCCCCTATCGGGATACGGTAACAAAAAACAAAAGCTGCACGGCATGATATCAAAGAAAATAAATACTTTCGGGAAAAGGAAGCGGATTGCCTGGGAAGGGCTAACGATTCAATGCCTTGAAGGACTCCATAAGGTATTGGCTAAAATTATTATGTAAAATGTATATATAATTTTTTACAGTTAGAACCTAAGCATTTTTTAATTCTTTGACGATACAAGAGAAACTGCATTTTAACATGATTAAAAAAAAACATATTTTTACGATGTTACAATTTCAGGCTGCAAGAGTAAGCAACACCTTGAGCTTACAAAATCGTTGCAGTAGCATACTGGCTCTGCTGGCAAACTCCGCAATCTCACAGCCACCGAACGGCAAGATATTATCGACACATGCTTTGTCTTTGGACATATTAATTACAGGTTACATATTTTATTGTATTTTGTTGGGCGCCAATTCTTTAAGAGTATTATTACAGTATTGGCGCCCAAGTGGGACAAGTTTTTGTGACATTCTACCTGCTTGGAATTCAATTTGTATCAGTACTTTATTAACAAAAATAATAAATTACACATAATATTTCCATAGGTGGCTTAGAACTCGGATCAAAAGCTCCAGAATGCTGGGAGCATATTTTCGCTGCCTGTCAATACGTGTCAAGTTTCGAGCACTCTTTATTCGGACATCAAGGGAACAATGCTACTCCAATAGTGACCATGCAAACTGGCAGGAATAAAACCGTTTCTATTCTACAGGCTGATGCTAAGTTGGGGTTAGATGGTAAAGATGACGAAACATGGTGAGTTTCATACCTACACTTAAACCAGAAGAATCATTTTATAACTGGTATCAAAGTAGTCATCTTGGTCTACAATTAAAAAGCTTTTTTTCAAAAGTCTTCAGACTTACCAGACCTACTTTGATAATGATAATTTGTTTCTCCGTAGTGTGGACGTCTTCAACTTCTTGCAACCTGTGTTCGAGAACAATTTAACCAATGACATGTCAGTGGCGAAAATTGTCGAAACATGCAGACAAGAGGTAAATTAGAACATCATTTTCGCCTTTAGATCTGTCGTTAATGAACTATAGCTATACCTCAGCATAACCTTGAGATGTTATGTTATCTTATGGACTGTAGTTGATAACTTTAATTTTGTACACGACCAGGTAACATTCCAATCAGCCTACTACATAATATGCTTTTGAACTTCTTGATTATGCAAGTTACATCCAGAAAAGTGGATAAATGAAGCCTTTCGAATTGTTTTCAGTAAATCCTACTGTCTTGGTTACCATTTCTTCTAATTCTTGGATTGACAAGAAATTCTCATTACCTACTTCTTTCTTTCTTACCCAGGGAGGCAACGTGATATCTGGTTCTGGTGCGGCTCGAGTTTGCTGCGCATTGACCGCTGCAGCTGATACTCTGTTCACGCGTCTAGCAGCCACTACTACGCTGCCTACGCTGAAGGCAGCGCTGCAAAGGCTGGTGGCGCATCAACATCGATTAGTAAGAAGTTGTTTGTTTGTGTATTGATTATAATTACAGGTAGTTACAATATGGTGTTGTATAATAATCTGGAGTAACTTTACAGATGATGAATGATAACTATCGGTAGCTATAAGCAAAATGTTTCATCTCTCGATAACCGTCTGTGAAGTTTTGCCAACTAATTCAAAAGTCGTGCATAGTAGTCCAATTTCAGACTTCGTCCCTCGGTCTCGGAGTGCTGGATCTTCTCAGACTTTCGATTAATCTCTTCATCTTCCATAAAAATGCATTACAAAATAACAAACCATCGACGTGTTGCCCTAGTTGTTCTGCTCGTGGGAGGCCGACGTAGCCAACAACAACGCGTGGTGGTGGCGCCGCGGGCCGGCGGGCGGGGCGGCGGGCGGGGCGGCGAGCGGGCCGCGCGGCGCGGGCGGCGACGCGGCGCGCGCCTTGTGTCGCGCCGGGGACGTGGCGCTGCGCTGTCTGCGGGCCGCGCGGCCGCTGGCGCACAGGATGGCCGTGTGGACGGTCGTGGGGCCGCACTTTATGCAGGTAACGATTACCTTAAACGACGTTACTTATACACATCTTCATTTTTGACATCACTATTTGCATCGTTTAATATTATAGCAAAGTGTTAAATATGTACAAGGTAGCCCAACTCTACATCACAAGAGTACTAAGTAGAATTGCAATATTGTCTGCATCATGAAAATGCTTACTTTAGCTTTCTCATCCATTCTGCATCTGTTTTTACTCTTAACCGGTTTTTCTCTACCGTTTTAACTTTCATACAAAACTAAATAACACAATATGAACTCATGTAACCATAATTTTTTCTTAAACCCCACAGGCGGCATGCCACAAGGACATCCAGATCGCAAGCCTAGCTATCCAGTGTCTGCACGACTGTGCAACTGCTCTACTCAACCAACAAGTGGAGTTACCACACTTCCACTTTAACGAGGCGTTGCTGAAGCCCTTCGAGAACCTTCTCTGCTTGGAACTGTGTGATGATGATATACAGGTAAATATTATAATACTAGCTATTAAAATAAGCTGATTATTGTCTTAAAGCAGGATTTTTTTATTATAAATTTATGCACATGCAGGTGCAATACAAAACATGACCGGTATAATATTGTTTTTTTCTTTTTTTTCATTAGGAACAAATCATATCCTGCATCTGCGAATTTGTGGAAACAAACAGAATGGAAATAAGATCAGGCTGGAGACCACTCTTCAATACATTACGAGCTGCCAACAATTCCAACCAATACTCCGCCATATTGGAAATATTCAAAGTCTTTCTCAGCACAGATAATACGCTCGTATTCGCGAACGCAGCTCTTGACTGTATACTGTGCCTTTTAAGTCATATCAAAGGACTGCACTATGAAGAAGTTCAGGCTACTGAAGTTAAGCCAAAGAAGGCTACTACACCAACTCAACCTAAACCTAGCCTTAGTTTGAAATTCTCAAAGAATAGCAAATTCATACCGCTCAGTGAAGAGAAATCGGAAAAAGTCATTGTGGATATGTGTAGAGAGGCATTGTACCACTTGGAAAGCTGCGCAGACATTTTAACAATGATGTACAACATGCCTAAATGTCCAATTTTCAATACGGGTAACAGAATCAAAGGAGACATGCCGTTGTGTGTCGTGGACCCTATAATACCCAGTGCTTCCCTTGATATCACCAAATTCATTTCCAATGATCATTATGAAGAAGATCTGATCTCATACAGAAAGTTATCAACAAGTCTTCCTCCTTCAAATACTACAAACAACTGCCTTTTAAAACTTGATAAACAAAGCAACATACTGAAAGTATGGTACGTCCTCATTGAAGGTTTGATCTCAGCTACTGTCGTTTGTTCTAAGAAGAATCAACCGGCTGCTATGGAAACCTTATTCAAACTGTTAAGGAACACAGTTGAAGTCCCCGGTACTCATTTTGGTTTGCACTGCATAAACCACCTCCTTCTGCCAACAGTTCAAAACTGGCTTCGGCAAATTGCCAATGTTAATACTCACTGGGACAGTGTGATGCCAAACTTCAAGCAATGCTGTGGAATGACGACAGATACTATTGTGATTTACCTACATCATTTACAGCAAATAAACATTGAACGATCTACCGTCGATGAGAAGGGTGATGGGGAGGAAATAGAACCAATTGAGAGTGTAGAAGCAACTTTCGCTTTGAAGCAAATCATGTTGATTCTCGTTGAATGCATCGCTCAACCTCAAGAACCAATCGCTAGACTAGGAGCGTCATGCATAAGACATATAATTTTAACATCGGGACATCTTCTAACCGACAATCAATGGGAAATCGTTTGCACAAGCCTGCACAGAGCTTGCAACGTTAGCTTGACGCCTCTCAAGCAACTGACCTATGCTTTCAAGGAGAACTCAAATAGTTTCTATGGAGATTTAGCTATAGTAAAAGTAGCTGCAAGACGGGATTGTTCGGTAAATGATAATGTAAGACTGCATGCGATGGCGCAACAAGTGTTCCTAACTGAACAATTGAAAGGGGATGGACATGCTAAAATAACTCCTAAGAATTCATCCCAGAATTTGATGTTGATTGATGATCGGAGTTATATATTCCTGATTTATCTTCAAGAGTCAGTAAACTCCTTGAACCCAGAGCTATACACCGTAAGAATCCCTCATAGAGGACTGGTAGTGGGATTGTTGGCACATCAAATACTGGTTCAAATAATTGCCACAGTTCTCATCCAAGCATCGTCCGATGTATTCCAAGGTATTAACAGTATCTTACTGGATAGTCTTAAAACAGGCTCCAACGTTTGCAATTACAAGTTCTTCCTTAACAGTGACAACACAGATTTATTGCTAAGAAGTTTGGAACTATCATTCACAAGAGCCATGCAATTTGATTCAAGGCCAGGTTTAAAGTTTCTTGTTCAAAAAGTATCCAACTTGGATCACGCAGCCAACCTTTACAAGCAAACCACCTCTTCATGGCTAATTAAAATCATTGCTTTGACAGAGATATTCTATAACGGCGTTCACAAATTTAAACTAAAATCAACTGATATATCTATAATATTGCACAATTACACAACTACATTGAATTTGACGCTGGAATATGATCGATTTGTGACAAAAATATTTGACTTAAAACATACATGGGAGTTGCTATGTCACAACTATGTAAAACATCTGATAAGCGTCTCGGACTTTGATGATCATGATATTAAAGAAAGGATGTCCTGCAGTTCAGTAGAAAGTGATAACTCGTCAACTCATTACGACCAGTATTATGCCCAGGAACCGAATGAAAACACTGATGAACCGCCTGTTATCAACGAAAAATTCAATATTACCCCCGAAAAGGGTGCTGAAAAACCAAGACCTTTTACATTCGCTGATTTCAAAGCTAATAGTCAAGGATCTATCACTGTAGAGATTCACACTGAAAATATACCATCAAATAAGGAAAACAAGGAAGACACAATTAAAGAAGCTCCTGAAACTGATATAGATAACGACCAAAACTCCGATTCTAATGATAACAAACCTGTAAATGGTAATTTGCCACAAGAGACAGAGAGAAACAAAGAGACTCCAATAAAGGAAAAGAAAGGCAGTGTGCCGGATATAATAGAAAATCATAACATAGATACACGTAAAGTGAATATTACGATCTGTGATGGACCCTCGTATGAAAAGACCAAAGTAGCTGAACCGATATTACCACCGCAACCTGTGCCCCCGGAAATAGAACAACAACGAGCTTTGAGTATTAGCAAGGTGAGAAAATAATATTCCAGCAATAATCACGTAGTTAGTCAGTTTTTGAAAACCCTTTCAGTTTTATTACAAAACAAGGACATAGCTAAAATCATCGAGCCAGTTTTTGAATTAAATTGTAGATTTTTTCTTCATACAATTGACAAATTGTGCTGTGTACAAATTAGTCGGGTGTTACAAGTTGTCATTTTCGTCAGGAACTTTGGTTAAAGCCGAAATAAAGTTCGAAATGAAAAAACTGGCACAATGGTTCAGGCTAGAACTAAAGTTAGAGCTCGTTTTGTAATAAGACAGACCTAATTTGATCTCTTGTCTAATCTCATGTGTGAAATTATTGGTAGTTTTTTTTTTCTTTTATCGATCTACCGCACATATATTGTATATACACAAAATTAAGCAGAGTGTTGGTAAATTGTGTTAATCACCCAGTCTTTACATGTTATCTGTTAACGTATTTGTCTTTTTCAGGATACTGAAGTGCAACGAAATTGCTTCCAAAATATTTTAATGGCATATCTGGAATTGGTCCTGACGTTTTCGCTGGAGAGGTTCCAACTCATCCACCCAGTACTGCAGAGTGGGTTCGTGCAACTCGCCAAAACTGTTACCGACCCACAACTACTTGATAGAATCAATATATTTTTCGATAAAAAAGACTTATCTGAACTTAATTATAAGTGATCAATTAATTGTGATATTATAAAATTCACATTATAATAATATTATATTCCTTGATTGTCGGTGTTATGTGAAAAAATACAATCATATTATAATGGTGTGTTTTTTATTTTAAAAATCCTTTTCTAATGATAAACTAAACGCAAGTAAAGAAGTATTCATTGACTGTTGTAACTAACTAACGAATAACTTAACTATAAGAATATACTAGAAACTGTCTTAGCCAAAGCATTAGTTAAATAGTCACCTATAAAACCTCATGTCTTTTGAAAGGAGCAGTTTTTTTATTGCCAAAGAACATTGGTAACCAAACGAAGGGATCCTGCCGTTTTGCCGAAAAGATTTTGCCAAAATTTCACTACCCAAACAAATTTTAGCAACCTTTTTTTATACCAATGCAATGTTTGGAATAATTGTAGTGCGCACATTTTCATTTGGTCAAATTTTTACTTGACAGAATATTATCAAGGATAATGTCATTTAGGCATTTGGTCTTTAATCAAATGATTTATTACAGCAAACAATCTTTAGACAATAAACGTTTGGTCAAATGATTTGTTATGGCAAAAAAAAATAAAGGCAAAGATAAGAATGTTTGGGAATTATATAATTAAAAAATGTAATTTATTTTAATATAATCATTTATTTAATACAAATAAGGAAAAAAAGAGATTATTGTTAGCAGGCTATCAAGAACCAAAGTATGTAGTTAGACGAGGTTAATTTAAAAAAAATGGTTAGTTTAGGTTAGGTTTCCCCCCCCCCCCCCCCCCCCACGGTGGGTTCCCGCATTGTCCGAGGCGCGGGGGCTCAGTAGCCGTGGCTTGAAGGCCCACGGTGAAAATAATAAACTGGCTTAATGACAATAATAATTAACCTAAGCAAAACCAACATCATGCAATACCATCAGCGTCGTGAAAATAATAACATTAATATCACTTATAAAGATCATCAAATTCAGGAAGTTGATAGTGCAAAATTTTTAGGAATGACTATTGATAATAAATTGACTTGGAACACTCATTCTGACATAATATTTAAACGACTAAGCGCAGGCCACACCGCCAGCTGGCGGGCAGGTGGAGCAGCCGAGCAAGCATCGTTTCAACTTTTTTCATACTTCGGTAGCTTATCTCTGTAGTTCGCGGTGTGAACCCAAGTATGAAAAGATGTGAAACGATGCCTCGCTCGGCTCGCCCGCCGGCCCGCCAGCTGGCGGTGTGGCCTGCGCTAAGTAAATCTGCGTATGCACTATTCCAACTTTCAAAAAAGGTTAATTGCTAGTAGCATATCATGGACTTGTAGCTTCTGTTTTACGATACGGTATTATTTTCTGGGGGCAGTCGGCTAATAGGGGGTTGTATTTAGGATGCAGAAACGCTGTGTGAGGTCTATGTGTGGTCTAAAAACGACAAATAGCTGTATTCCGTATTTCAAAAAACTAAAAATATTGACACTGCCTGCAATGTATATAATAGAACCTGCATTGTTTGTAAAAAAAAACCCTCATTTATTTGTCAGCTTATCGGCAGGCAGAAGAAATCCATTGCGTACTCAATATTGTAACAAACTATGTAACGTTAAATGTAAAACAGCCTTAATGCGTAAAAGCCTTTTCGGCAACGCTCCAAAAATTTATAATAAAATACCGGATGCTATTAAAAATATGCCGTTAATAAAATTAAAAAAGGCACTAAATAGCTTGCTTAGTGACAAATGTCTGGATCAAACACACTGGATGAATTTTTCAATGATGGCTCAATATAATGCTGTTTCTATGTTATAGGAAAAAAAAAACTTAAATGATGAATTAATTTGGAGTCGAAATTTATTATTATTGACATTTAATAATTTTTGACATTTTCAATTATTCTGACTTACTTAGTTTTTTTTTTTTTGACATTTATAACTAAATAATTCCTCATTTAAATCTCACATCACTCAATTTTTTAAATAATATTATGTATTTGTTATATTTTATTTTGAAATTTTAACTATGCATGATTTTCAGACAGATCAGATCTTTTTTTTTTATTTTGAAATTTAAATTAATAATATTTAATATTGAGCTAGATGCACACCATATTTGTACGCCTCCTGGCATAACATAGCGTTCTGTTTACCCAAACTCAACATCTGTATTTCTTTACCTGTGTTAACAAATAAAAGGGATTTGATTTGATTTGAAGCTAAGAGGAACCCGAGCGGGGGCCGCTCGTCAAGGCTTTGCGGCTTAGCCGACGACGAGCGGCCGGCGGGTAGGTTGCGGTGCCCCTTGGGCGACATCGCAACCTACCTGAGGCGGGCCGCGATGTCCCCCGTGTGGGAGACATCGCGGCTGAGGATTGGAGGCCGCAGCGGGAGAGGAGTGTCGGTATTGCGGTGCGCCGCTCTCCCTAACTTCCGCGGCCTTGACGGGGTCGCCACCGTTTGATGGCGGACGCGGTGAGGCCGCGGGGGAAGAGGAGTGTCGGTGTGACGTTGCCGCTCTCCCTATCCTCTCGCGGCCGTAGCCCCCCCAACGCGGGGGGCATGCAGGGCCTGCCCATTAGGCGGGCGTGGAGGCCAGCAGGCAACGGGTGCGGAGGCACCGTTGCCTGTATCGCACAGGCCTCCACCAGTGTGGGACGGGAATGGCCAGGTGTTCCCGGCCATTCCCGTAGCCCTCCAACCTGGTGGGCATGCGGGGCCCCCCATACCAGCAAGGCGGGCATGCGCCGGGAGGGCTGTGGAAGTAAAGGCTATGCCGGTTTCCCATGGCCCTCCCATCACGGCGATGTGGCCGGCGAGTGCCAGAAACGACTAGATTGTATAGTGCTTAGGTTAGGTTAGGTTAAAACTTTGACCTCATACGCACGAGCCGAGCGAGCGAAGCAAGCGGTGCCGCGGCAGCGGCCGGCGAGTGCCGGAAACGACTAGATTATATAGAAAAAAAATATGGATAAAAACAGGCTACCCGAAACTGAATTATACAGGGTGATTTTTAAAGACCAGCCAAATTTAAGGATGTGGTACAGACCATCAAACTGAAGAACAACTTTCTCCATGGGACAAATAGCGTAATCGCGAAAATTTTATCAACTGTCCCATAGAAAACTTCAATACCTACTCGACCTAAATGTATGGGACGGCTGAATTTTTATTCGCGATTACGATGTTGGTCCCATGGAGAAAGTTGTTCAGTTTGATGGTCTGTACCACATCCTTAAAAATCACCCTGTATATACATTTACTGAATAGAAATGGTAAATTGAAAACTGACGATACTAAATATTCGGCAAATTTTATTTTGCGTAAAATGAGTTATTCCAACTGAAATATTTGACTACATAAAAATTGGTAAAAGTACTAGTTGGTAAACAAGTCATTGTTTAAACATTCACTTGCCAAACATTAGCTTTGCATTACGATTATTTGTGAATAGATTTTTTGCTAAGTAATAATTTGGCAAATGAAATTATGTGGAAAATTTTTTGGGAAGTGATAATTTGGCAATTTATTTTCGATGAAACAAGGGAGACCCCCAAATGAATCCATTTCAATAGTCACAGAAACATGCAAATATTGTTGATATTTTTTGTGACTTCTCAAAAGCGTTTGACTGTGATGACCACCATACACTGGTCTGTAAATTATACCACTACGGAATGCGTGGACAAGCTGCTGATCTTGTTTTTTCCTATCTATCAAGGAGGCAGCAAAAAGTTAACGGGGCGACATCCTTGGGGTCTTTAGGTAAGATGGGCGTCCCTCAAGGCTCAATTCTTGGCCCTTTCCTATTTCTAGTTTATATTAATGAAACAAGACATATCAATTTATTACGGATTTCGATAAAATTTGGCAAGGAGATGGATGGCATGCTGGGGAAGGACATAAGCTACTTTTTGTCCCGGTAGCACGTTTCCGTAAAATAATTTCCGACATCCACGCGAGCGAAGCCGCGAGCAGAAGCTAGTCTCTTATAAAGATGATAAGCAACTTTTTACTATGAAAACCAGCCAAATATCCTGCATTAATCCATCTCTCACTCAACTAAACTAAACAATCATGTTGTATTCTAATGAGTTTTCAGATTAACGCTCTTCTTTTTTAACTAGAATAAACAACAACACAACACTAACCAACAAAATTAGAATTATTTTAATAGGTGCTGTTAATTAAAATAATCAGTAAGTATCGTCTTCTTCAACTGGTACACGAGAACGCTCCAGTTTTCATCGAGCATTTAGCAAAACGCTACTGCAACAGCTTTGTTTTAGAGCTAGTCTAGTGATGAGAATAGCGTTCCGAGTATTAATTTGGGTAAATAAAACCTTTATATAATAATGGTGTTTTTATTTCAATAATCTTTAAGCTTGTAAACAGAATTCACATTTTCAAAATTGCTAAACATTTAAAAATTAATAACAAGTAATAATTGTAATACATATTTGGTTTAAGGACTACGAGTACTTTATAAAAATGTCTTTTGTAAAAATGTTGTAAAAATGCTTCTTGCAGTCTATCATCAACTTGTATAAGTCAAAGACATTAATCTTATTACAACTACGATGGCACAATGAACTCACGTGATGAACATAACTAAATAATTTGCGCCTGATTTTAAAGCAAACCAAAGCATAATCTCTGAATTCTTTGTATACGTTTCTAACTATGGCACTAAGTTACTATTTATAACATTCAATATTTACAGCTACTGTACAAATTTACATAATAATGCTATACAAAGTGCCTACCTTACAACGTAGATACTTAAACTTGCTAATAAAGCACCTATGGATAAACTTATAGTACTTGCACCTTGTGTGGGATACGTGTGACCAGTCAACGCATATGATAATGAACTTAAACCTAAATCACTAGTTATCAACACACTCTCTCTGTTAATCATGTCTGCTATCTTCTCAGCTTCTAAGATACACACATTCAGTTGTAAATCAGTTGGATTGTCCAGCATAGTTTCAACTGTGACGAATATTTCCATTTCGATAGTGAGGTACCCTCTGAGTGCACACTCGGCTATCTTGACATGTCTCTCTAGAGCTTTTAAAATATTGTTTAGATTTATAACAGTGGCGGAAATATTGGTTCCATATAACGCTCTATCGATTTGTTTCTTCGAATACAATATTCTTAGGGCTCCTCCACATTTTGGACAACAGGCTCCAGGGGCGGTGAATCCGAGGCAGTTTGGCTTCTTCAGTGGAGGGCAGATGATTCTGTCTATCAAAGCACACTTTGGTTCCATAAGGTCTGATATTGGGCCTACAGCGAGGCAAGGGCCTGCGTAGTCCACGCTCACGTATTCTGACCAAGCAGCGCATTCGGAGATGTAAGAGACCCCGTTCACACCGCATACTGGACCAGCCTGAAATTATAATGATATTAAAAAGGTTGGTTTAATTATTTAAAATATAGAAACCTCGCTAAGCAATGACATTGGTGATCGTAGGAAAGTTTTCCTGTTCAAAAGGCAACTCTGGGATTATTCCCAGAGTTGCCTTTTACAGTAACAAAGCAGGGAGCCAACTTGCCATACCATGGAAGACCAAACGTAGAATAATTGAACACGTTTCTATTACAAAGGAATTTATTTGCCGTTCATTTAAAAACAAGAACTCTTAATACTAAACAATAACCAACAAGTACAACCAACTACTCCAACTATTGTATTGTACTTACAGCAGAACATCCTTCGAGACAGACGCCCCAGTAGGCGAACTTCCGGCCACTCATGACCAAGTGACACGGGTTGGTGTGAGTGCGAGCGTCTGTGTCACACACTGGCATGCCCGGCTGGGAGTTACAGTTCACTGTGCTTACTGGAAAACCGACATAAAGTTGAGGTTATGCTTGTATAAGTAATTGCACAGGTAAATGAACCTTAAACAAAGAACGACACGAAAAAGAGAGATCTTAAAATATCATGGTCATTACCAATTGGACACGAAGTTTGATGATGGGATTATATTCTTATTGGCTTAGCTGCCTCGTAAAACTTATACTGAAATATGTAGGTCTGGATACCCATTAAAGTCGAGCGTCAACATATTTCTGGTCAAACTTTGCTTGCGCGATTTAGAACTTGTGACACACATCCCGTGCTACAGTGGCGCCGATTGCACTCGTTTGTTCGCTACCAGACTGTGTAGTCCATATGCTGTCGTATAGATGTCGCTTCATGCTACGTACCGCAGTGGTACTGCGGGCAGGCGGTCTGCAGTCGCGACACGCACACGATGGGCGCCGGCACGCACACGCGGCGCCGCCCGCACGCTGCGCCTGCGCACGGCGAGCTGGCGCCGAACTCTATCTCGCCATCTGAGGCGCCTGCACATCTAGAATAATACAATATGATTAATAAAATAAAATAAAGTTTCTTATTGTTAGCGATTCATCATATCAGCCTAAAGACACTGCGTCCACTGCTAGTCATATCTAATAAAGTTAGCGATTAATCAATTAAAATAACTTTGAAAATCATACTTTTTATCATCACATCTATGAAGTTTCTCTAGCAAAATTAATTTTAACCTGTTTAACAATAATTTACAATTAATTTCTTATGGAAGGGACCTTTCCCGATTATCCATGCACATCAATCTGGTAAGTAGTATAGTATGAATAACGATACTGACTAACCGACCAATTTGTTCATAAAAATTTGCAAAGATGTTTAAGGGTGTTTCTAACAAGGGTCTACTAGAGGATAAACAATGTAGATTATTTCCCACCTCCGTCATAAAATTAGTTTGATGCAATATGGTTTAGTGTCTAACCTTTCTACTATATCTAATTTACTTATTTACACCACTTTCATTTATAACACTTTTAAAGCTAGGGGTCAGAGTGACTCTGTTTACACAGATTTTGCAAAAGCCTTCGATCGTGTTGATCACTCAATTCTTTCTATGAAATTAAATTACGCTGGAAGTCGCCGCTCTCTCACGCGGTGGTTCAAGAGTTATTAAATTAATCGTTCTAGAATAGTTGCCTTGGCGAGTTATAAATCTGTACATTTTACTCCTGGCTCTGGTGTTCTACAGGGCTCTATGATGAGCCCTTTGCTTTTTTGGTATTCTTTAATGATCTTTTAGATATAATAAATTTGTTTAGCCTACGTTAAAGATTTAAAAATATACTGTAGAATATCGGACATGAGTGGTTGTAAGAAGCTTCAAAGAGACCTGGGCATCCTTCAACAATGATGTGTGAACAAAAAAAAATACACTCAATTTCAAAGACAAAAATACTTGGGTTTAAACTGCTCGTTCTGATAAGCCTTGTGATAAAAGCATTAAACTAGGTATTTTAAATATTATGCAAAATCATCATTAATTACATACATATATTTTACATTTAGAACTCGACCCTTAATATGTTTTTATTATTTATTTAACATACACTGATTAATTACTATTATTATTTATTACTATTTTACATTGAACTAAGAGTGTTTTATTTAACATACACAGATTAATTACTATTTTTACAAGCTAACATTTTGCATTGATGAATATTATACACAAAATGACATAAATATTTACTTTGTAAAGTATTATATTACTTTAATTGTTGCGAACTGTCTTCTGTCTTGTGTTTCGTTCGCGTGGAAGTCGTAAGACACCACAATATACTAAAATAACAGCCACATTTTTATAAATCTTCCCTGTATACTACGTTTGTAGTCTCGGTCTCCTTAGACCGTTTTCCTGTAGCAACGGTAAGGTAACCTGACTGCTTTGTCTCAAAAATCCACTCTTGTCATGATTGACTGGTTACCTGCATAAAAGTATAGCGTGATGATAATCATATAAAAGTTTAAATATGTAATTAACTGCAATAATCTAACCTTTTGGCCCGTCTTTTTAAAATTTGCGATAAACTAGAAGGAATATTGTGGTAAATTATAGAAGAATATAAGACATAATGTAATATTGCTCATACCCCATTGCAAATAGCTTGATAATTTATAGCCTACAGACTAACCAGACTTATAGGACATATCTATGCAAAATTGGAACTGAATCTATCCGTTAAAATTTGCGTGATGCTGGGACAAAAAATCTATTAGTAAACTATATAAGAATCGTTCCCGGAACTTGTAGCAATTGTTTTTCAAAAATATTCATTGTACAGTCTGTTTTGCCTCAGCTACTTTTTGAATGTATATAGATATAGAAATACTAACTTGGCGAGACAAGCGTTCGGATAGGGCGTGTGGCGCGCGCGCACGGGCAGGTGGTGCGGCGGGCAGTAGCACGGCAGCGCGGCGCCCGCTGCGCATGCGCGGCGCGCGCACACGCGCTCGCCGCCGCGGCACGCGCACGCGTTGCACTCCATGTAGTACTTCTCGCCTGCAGGGCGTATGGGAAATCATCTAGTTCATCCAATCTTAAATTCATATTGGGTCTAGAACCATGACATTTTGTTTAAGAATAACCTTTACAGCGAGAGTGAGCACTGAGGAAGGATTATGGGGATGAAAGTTTTTTCCATTTTTACAAAAACACTGTGTTCTCAGTAATTTAATTTACCCAGTATACACCCAGTGTACACCTTACCTTGCATAACTTCTCTGTCATGTAGCTGGCAATTCTCCATTTCAACACAAGGTAGAGGTTGACAGTCCGTCAGTCCCTTATGCCCACAGCGACAGATCTTGAAGCACGCCTTGTGTAAAGAGGAAGGCATGGGCACCCGCACCCACGAACCAACTGGTACTATTTGTGATGAACTGTCTCCTGAAAAAGAAAAAGTTTAGATTACTACTAAATAAAAAAATAAATGTGAAGGTACTTACTTCTCACAAATATTTAAAAGAGTACGACGTGGAAATAAAGTCATCAAGTTTCTAACTCTAATCTCAACAGAAAACGTGATGAAGACAAGTTTGAACCACTGGAGATTTGCCGGTCATTCTTCAAAGGCAATCGAATATTATGTCATCGTGTACTTGGTTAGCCCAACTATTGAAAAAATTCAAATGATTAAAGTGTTCTTCACGGTAGGGAGCTCATGATGGATATATCCTTGAAGGTATAGTGAGAGACAGGGCAGAACCCATCATCGTTAATTCTGTGGACATTGGAGTGAAGTCCCTTCTTACCGAGCGGGCAGCCATCGACGCAGTAGTACCGCGGACAGGCGCCACCGTGCAGACAGTTCCTGTTGATGACGCACGTCTGTGGAGAGCTGCATGGAGACCCAGAGCATGGTGACGTCACTACTTCCTTGGCTGAGAGTAGAGGGGCCTCTGTACCTAAAAAAAGAGAACAACAGTTGAATATGCTGCTCTTAGTCACACTCAACTTCGGAGGTATGCGCTGTCACAGACTACCTTGGTGTCTGACCAGCGTGGTGCCTTAACAACACTTTCAGAAACGGAATATCAATCAGGGTGTAGCATAAAATAGGTAGAGCTGGGGTCAAAATGGGCAGGATTGGTTCACCGAAGAAATGTAGAACAAAAAGATGACGACGTGGTGTAAAACTGGTTTAAAGAGATAAAATGTTCAGTACCGACCGTGACAATCCATCACTACCACAGAGATAGATTTAAAAAAATGCTACTCACGATTTTTTAAACTTCCCCATACCATATCAGTCCCGAAGATAAAGAGGGAAAAAAATATAGTTTTTGGACAACTTACTAGGAGACATGAACTGATGTAGTGGTACGCAGGGCGCGTTGGTGTCAGTCGGAGTGAGTCTGGCGCACAACGCTCTCGCAGTCAGGGTGGGCGGCGCGCGAGACCATTCCACGCAGGACGACACTAAGCTTGCACACTCTTCTGCACATAGCAGGCTGCTGTGACCCTGGAGAGTTAATAATAGGGGTTATAAAATCATCCTATAGCTATTTTACTGCAAGGCTAAAATCACCTCCGAAGTACACCTCTTCCTAACCCTTTTGGGAATTCAGGCGTGATGTTATGTTATATTGTTATGAGTTAAGTTAAAACCAGCGAATTTTGTCAAATATGTTGGATATACAGTTCGCGTCGTGTAAGTTCAAAAATTTTAGACAAAAGTCAAGGACAATAAAATGCCATGCGGAAGCGTTGCGCTTCCATGACGGCACGCTTGCGCTTCTCTTCCAATGGCATCCTGAATGTGTTTTCAGACCGGTGGGACTCTCCCCTTTTACGTAGGTGGGTAAGAGTCCAGCCACCCTTAATTTAATTGACCCTGAATTAAATTGATACTAACATTAGGCTAAGTTATACTAACATTATATGGATTTTCATCTGAAATAAATAATTTGAATTTGAAAGCCATCCATTAGGGACTAACCACACTTGTTCTACTACAGCTGAACATAGCTGAACAAGAGTGGTTAGTCCCTTTATCTGCAGACAAACATCCGAGGGGGTAATCGGTAATATGATACAGGGGAGTAGAAAATATAATATTTTTTTCCTAGGAAGTCTAAGCTTTTGAGATATTTGCGGAAAACTCAAAAAGGGGATTCCAAGTTTCAAAAGTTTAGGCTCTTCTAAAACACACCATCGTAAGTTCTCGACACACATACTGACGCGACTCCAATCCTCGTTCACTTTACAAAGCTTTGAAGTCACTTAAACGAAGCATCGTATAAGTAATTTCACTCACCTTGGCAGTGCAGGGTTTGACGTGTAACGCGCAGGCGACACTCTTCCAAATATCGATGGGACATTGAGTAGAATTCTTCAAAGGCAACTCCATGCCGGATATGATCAAAACCCTGTAACATACAAATTAATTCTTTATTTTCCCTATCATACAGAATATTTACAAGCTTTTGAAGATCAGAGGGCCTAGCACGAACGCGTGACGTAAATGTAAGAGAACGATTTTTACAACTATTCTCCCTACCGCATTTTGTCTTCAGTTTTTGCGACAAGCACAAAAAGTATCAACGTTGTACATTAATAAAATCTTAAAATTACGTTACTTTAATGTGCGGAACGAGTATTTGCAATTTTAATATCGTTCGAATTTTCATTACGTTCACTCCGTGCGTTAATACTAGACCCAAAGAGCATAATTTGTAAGATCAACCTACGTTATCTTGCACATTCTATTTACAACTTAGCACAACTTCTATAAGTAACAATTTGTTAATCCAGCTCTCAGCAGGATTTTTGTTGGACAGTGTCATACTTCCTAAATTGATAAAGGTACGGGAATCTTACCCACTTCCCTTCTGCTCGGCGACTGCTAAATGTGCCTCGAGGTCTGCCTGTGCAGTGCATGATCTGAACAGAGTGGTCGGACGACTGTTCAGTTGACTGCAGTACGTCAGACCAGCGCAGCCAAGTGAACATGGCGCGTCCACTGGAAATTGAAAGAAAAGGAAAAATTACCTCGATACTTCTGTAGTTGAGCTGACATCACAACCTTAGTCTCGTTTACATGGTACGATTTCATTGCGTGTCTGATATCATTTTTTAACAAGATATTTACATAATCAGGCTATAATGTTCCTATTGCTGGAACACAAGCCTCCTCTCTGCGAGAGGCAGTGGGCCGTAATCCACCACGCGGACCCAGTTCGGGTTAGTAGATGTCACATGTCTTCGAATTTTTAGTTCTAGGACATGCCGGTTTCCTCACGATGTTTTCCTTCACCGCTTTGAGAGCAGTGGTGATGAAATAATTTACACAAAGTAACGCGCCTGTCAGGCTTCGAACTTACGACCTATATTTCGTAAGTCAACAAGACATTTGATGCTTCAATATTATTGTATGCCACGGCAAGAAACATGCGTCGTATCGTCGCATCAAAAAGGCCTTTAGGTATCTATCTGCTAAGTAAGAATCTGAATAATATAGACCACTGGAAGGTTACGGACTGGATTGATTCTGTACTATTACTGTTGGTACTGTACTATTTTTGGTCCTTCGAGCCAAACTTCAAAATTTTCTGTATGTATTTCAAATCCGGCTCGAAGACCCAAAAATTAATGTAATAATGGGCGATTCACGGTGGTCGGTTTTATTTCATCGTACCAATAGAATCGCCCTATATTATTTGTAATACTGTTTACAATAAAGATCCATAATACAATTCAGAATCAGAACTTTCTCTAAAACAAGTTGTTACCTAGTTCTTTTTTGAGTCCTAAATTGATTGATAATTACCTTTTTATGTTATGATTTGTTTTATCAATAATTTATCAAAATCAGTTATCGTATTAGTAAGTTTAGGGATCCCTTACAGATACCTACGGCGATAGAAACAAGTAATCTTTAAAACGCAACAGAATCGGGGTAGCAGCGGGGCCGATTGCTCACGGAGTACCTATCATTATTCGTGTTACTACACATTAATTTAAGACTGTTTATCGTCAAAAAGACTAAAACGATGTTTGTTGCAAGATTAAAATCCTATTAAAGGTTCAACTCATTAGAAATCCAAGATCGCAATCGATATTTCTGAACCGATGATGCCATTATTGCAAATCTCACGCAATTTAAAATACAAAGAATCTCTTAACTGCCGACAATCACTGCTAAAGAGCTAAGGTAATCAGAGAGGCATATTTTAGTCAGATGTCATCTGCATCTGCATGGTCGACGCATCGTCTCATCAAGGCAAGGCGCGGGAATGCCACATTAATATGGATGCGAGCGATTTAGCATGTTTTTCTAGCTGCAGCATGTGTGTGAATAGGAAATATGGAGGACACTGCAGTATAGAATGTTTGAAGGGTTTATTGGTATATTGGCGTGGCGTGGCTAGCTGACATATGGCAAATAATTAAATTTAATGTTCTGTGTCTCGTAATGTTAATTACTTTACATACCTACCAACCAACCTACATTATATAGAAGCAAGTTTTTTAACTGAACAGACAGCTGTGCTGCTGGGGAGTTTGTTGCACCACTTCTTCTTCCCAGCGAAAGCACTAGGAAGTGGTGAAGGGTCAGTCTTTTCTGGCGACGAACTATATTATTTCAACGTTAAAATCCATTTTAAAGTGTCGTCCCGATTCACCCCTGCATCTCGATTCACCCCGTTTTACGTATATTATTTGTCAAGTAAGAAGAAGTGTTAGCAATAGGAAAATTAGACAAAGAGTTGGGAATGATTTCATGAAGTCTGAACGTGAAGAATGAAGTTAGCTATGAGGTCTAGTAGTTGCACATAAGAGTTGCGATTGCGTTGTTTGAAAACTCTCCCAATAATTCAATGTGTCATATTTTTTTCCAAAAAAAGGTTGATGGCCATGAATGATTATTTTTCTTTCTGATCTTTTGTGACGACCGAAGTATGTTTAGATATATTATAATAGTATATACAGTGTCGGGTACTGTGACCCGAATAAACAGTTTGTCGCTAACCACCGCCTTTTATTGACGTTCCATCTTTCTGTTGTTATCTTTTACGAACCCCACGGAGACATACGGCTAATCAAATTCGATAAAGGAAATCATTCCAATCCAAATATTTTTACAGATATTTAGGACCGCTACTTCTAAACAAGGCACGATCTGAATATTGACACACCTTGTGTATTTTCGGCGGCTGCTTTTACGAAAAAAAATATTTTCATTAAACTATTGACACAAAAAAAAACATACCATCGTCCATACACTCGGAGAGTGAGATCTCCTGGGGATCGCCCAAACATTCCGAGTAAAACTTCTGCCAGTTAGTTTGCCACCCGGAGTTAAACGTCTCGAAACATAATCTTCGACAGTTTATTGTCACGGCCTGAAACAAAGTTTGCTCCGTATGTAATTTCGGTAATACTTCTTTGGCACATAATACACTTCGTTTGCTAAAGAAGTCAGAACTTTGTTGGAGAATTTCGCGAAGGCGAAGTTTGATTTCCTAGTGGATCAAAGACACGTGATGTTCAAAACACCAGAAAATATGGATTCCAAGGCTTTCATTGAGTTCCGAAAAATTTAGAATAAGTATATTGTTGTTATGAAACGTTATTCTTAAGTCAAAGCATTGACAACAAGACCTTTGAAATAAAACACAAGCTTAAGGGCAAAATTAATTAGTCTTAGGTGCATCTAATTGATCTACTAAATGCAGGTAAAAATTAAACGTAGAGTAACGTATTTAATTATACGTAAAGCACATCTTAAGACGAAGTGGATAACGAGATATTGCTGTTTAGTACCAGTTCCAGATAGGCCTTCTGCAAATCCTGTCTGATTGATATCGTCAAAGTCTCACCTTTTGACAGCAATGCAGTTTAGCAATATCGTGCGGGATCAGATCCTTGGGTTCGGGCGGCGCGTCTTTCTTCAGGAAGCATTGCCAAAAGCCGTCCAGTATGAAGGGAGCTCCACAGTCCACTTCTAGAGCTTCAACTATTTCCTGCAATACGCCTTTACTTCGCAGGACTCGTTCGCAAGTCGGCTGGCATTCTTGCTTGTTTGATTCGCGACAGCAGGATAGATCTGAACCAGAATGAAAACGTTAAAGTAAGCTGTACTTTCAGAAGTGGCTATCTATGTAAAAACTAACATGTCGTTCAAGAGAAATCAACTTTAGGTATGACCGTTATCTTGGCGAAATCTTCCTCGTTTTGGGGACAACGAGATCATTCAAGTTAGATAATTAATCGGAACAGTTTACTGAAGTCCTTGAGATCTGTAGATAATAGGTGCAGCATGGGTAGACCTCCTACGGGTGCGCCAACGACCAAATGGAGGTCTCTGGTATCTGTTGGACCCAGGCAAGCAAGACTGGTCGTTGTGTCGATCATTGATTTATTTATTTATTTAAACTTTTCGCACAAAAAGGTACGAAGGTGGACTTAATGTCTTAGGCATTCTCCTACGACCAGTCAACCTAGGGTGGTGAAGAGATTAGATGGCAGATGCTTAGGTTGATACAGGCCTTGGAGCCTTATGTATTTTCCAGCAGTTAACATATTTCGGCTGATAGATGGAACTACTAACTTAACTACTATACATAACCTGGGTCAAATAAACTTATTTTTTTCGCTCTTAGTCTCATACTTAGATAGTAGATCTGAGTGACTAAACAACAACTTGACAATTCAAAAGTGCCTGTAAATTGGTTTATCCTACTAATATTATAAACGCGAAAGTTTGTATGGATGATGGATGGATGTTTGTTACTCTTTCATGCAAAAACTACTGAACGGATTTGGAAGAAATTTGGTACACAAATAGTTTATAACCATTATTAACACATAGGATACTTTTTATCCCGATATTTCCACAGGATCGAAACGTATGCGGGTAAAACCACGGGGCGCAGCTAGTTTGAAATAAATGCTTCGAGTTTTGAGCTTTTGATAGTGCATTCATCGTCGTGGGTCACTGTACGTAGAGTCGTACAGTAACCCACGACGACGACAGCTAAATGATTTCAGTAAAGATATCAACGAGCTATACTCATCAATGAAATCAAACTGAAACTTGACTCTATGTTACCTACATTTAGTAGTGTCCGTAGAAACGACAGAATCTGTGAGGTCCCTCAGACACCTCATGAGATCAGGCGACTCTTCACAGGACTGCAACGCGTTAGCTCTGGCCTGCAGGTCGACGCGCGACTGACCGAGACGCCATAGCGCTTTCTGACACTCTTCGTGGCATGTCATGGATTGCGTCTGCGCTGCGGGAAGACAGAATAACTTAATGTATTATTTGGAAAATCTCTGCGAAGAAAAATATTATGCAGGGTCACCTTCAACTATTTTTCTGAAATATTATAAAGTCACTGCCTGACTAGAAATATCATCATTAACTACTCACAACAGCAATGCTGAGCCTCCTCCTGCCTTTGCACACAGTCAAAAAAGGCAATCTCATCAGATCTGCGGCATGCGCCCGCGCCGACCAGTGCGCTCTCGTTGGCAGCCATCGCGCATGCGTGCCGGCATGACGTCAGGCGGCCCAGCGAGCAACACGCGCGGCCCCACCACCCGGAGCCGGACACCACTTCTGCTTGAAAATGGAATTTGAAATTATAATGGGATGACTATCTAAGTATTTACTGGAAAACAATGACAGAAGCAAAGGCTTTGATGATAACAGAACTTTGAAGAGTTTAAGCGGTAGGTAAGCGGAATGACCTGCTTACGGTCATGTATGGAAAAACAAAGCTGGAATCTAAGTATTTGAAGGAGACCACTTTAATAATTTCAATAAATAAAGAAATATTACCTTGAATCGTCTTGTTCATGCATATCCAAAACTCAATCTGGAACGAAAACAGTTGATCAGACCAAAATCATATCACATAACTACACAACCTATCATTTGTAAATCAAATTACGTCTTTTATCTTTTCTTTTCTTGTCCACCATTGTTTGTAGTAACTCTATACATCGGGTACTGCATTGTGAGGGCAGGAAACTCTATACCCACCCCAATTACAATACAATACTGATAGGCGGTTTATTGACAAAAATGAATGAAGATTTATTTCAGAGAGTGAGTTCAATGGGGGCTCAAACTGTGATTGTCTGAATGGATGGTATCGCCTTACGCCTACGATCCCACTTGATGCTAACGTTTATTCATTGGCTAATGTTTTTGGTAAGTGCTTTGAAGTGGTTTGGCGTCATCTTGTGGCTGTTGGAGAAATAGCACAGGGGTTTGTACTTATGGGAGTAAATATAGAGGCAGTAACTGCACGAAAATGGGGGTTTTGTCGCAAATTCCAATTCTCGAGCTAACTTAGGAATTAATGAATGAATGAATGAATTGCACCGATCCCAGCGTGGTTTGACCAGACCCGATTAATCGAATGAACCCCAAGATGCGCACTAGCTCCTGTAGCCTCATGTTCATGTCCGATTCTCGAGCTAACTTAGGGTAAAAAAATTATTGGACTTTTCTGCAGGAAAACACAATATTACAACCCATATTCAAAGCTACTTTTTAAAAGCCGTGTTTACTTACCAAACGTGGTGTACAAAATCTGTAGATGTTTGGTACCCATTGTTCAAAGGTAGATGTATTTGATGCTATCTCCACCAAAGACATCTGAAAAAAACATAATTATTGCAATTTCCAATAAAAATAATAATACACTAGCTTTCAAGGAGACGGATGCTGAGAGTCATGAAATCATCAAAACCCAACAACTTATTACATTTTGCGTTATTCATGAATCCAGATTTTATCACATTACGTGAGGGCAATAAAAATTGAATATTCTATTAATCGTTCCGCATTCACTACAGTCCCAATTAGCTATACATATACATTTGCTCCCCTCACAAACTATACATAAACAAACAGGCATCACGCAAAATATATCCACATCGTCGTAATTACAACACTGAATACTAACACCGAATAAGATGTAATAAAAGTTGCGCAACTGCCGGGGAGCATGTTAGTAGTAAATACGAGTAAACACATGTTCCCTACGGTTAGGACGTAGGACCAGCACGTAAGAAAGTACAGAAAGTTCAATCAGATTGCTCTCTGTGAAATTATGCAGTTTTATCATTATATTTGAAACGGGTAGTTTAATATTATTCGCTTTTAAGCCTGACGTAACCATAATTGCAGTTCCTGAATGCACTAAAATCCCGTAGAAGTTACAACCTTTCATAGTATAAAGGCTGAATGTATAATGAGAATACCTCTCCTATTAGGAAAATTATACTCTGTGATGCAATAGTATAATTTGTCTAATAGGAGATAGTTTTCTTACTCTTTCCCTTCTTTCTTCATCTTAGGCTTGTGTCTTCTTTCTTTCTCATCTTTCTTCCTCTAAGGCTTGTGTCTATTTCTAACAATGGTCTAATGACTGGCTGAATAGATTGTTATTTTTCAAGTGATTTCAATCAACTATTAGGCCAAATAGATTTTCTGTTCATGTTTGTTTTATAAAAGCACGCATTACACCCGCTTAATGATATTAATTGATGTCCGGACACATCGCTACACATTGCTCAACACACGAGAATACGTGTGTCATGCCAAGTCCCTTTTAAAATATCCAGTTACGACGTTATCAATTTAGATGTGTCTCGCTGCTTTTATTAATTACGAGTTTGGGCAGCGGGCAATAGATTTGTTGCATTGCATTTTATCTTGTTAAGATGAAGTTCATTGGCTATGTTTGTTTTGAATTAAATATTTATTGCTGTAAAATAATTCTGGCATTATGTTGACATAATTTCTTGGTTTTGTTAAATCATCATTTGTTTTTCTTAAGTCACTATGACAAATGACTGTTTAGATTGTGTTAAACATCAAAGTTATTTTCATTCGGATCCATTTTTAAGATTAGTTGTACGATGTTACGTTAATGTTGCTTTCGTAAATAATCTCCTCGTAAAACATACTACACGTGGGTTTAAATAATGTTCATTCCGTTATGCCATTAATTCTCAATTTGACACATAAACAAACAGCCACTATTCGTCCACTTAATTCGAAGAAAACATATCTTAACGCTATGTCAAAATTTATGGAAGCAATCACATTTATTAGATAACCCTACGGATCTTACGAAATCACAGTAATAAAATAAAAAAATAAAGAATAACAGTAATAATATGCATAAATAAGTGAGATGTGCATCTGGTAGGTCGCTTTATCTCTCAGACGGCGCTATAGGGTTATCAGTAGCTGTTGTAGAGGTGAGCACACAAACATAAACACACACGATGTCTGGGTGCTGATAAGGAGTGTTTAATTATTTTTTTACTAATAGAACAACTTCTAAGTACTGCGAGTTCATTAAAGGTCAGAAGACTCAGGAGGCAAGATTGTTATAAATCCTGCAAACTTTCGATGTTACGAAAAATAATGAAACTTTCATTTTGTCAGAATTTATTAAACGGTCTCATTTTTTTCTTAAAGAACAACAACACTTTGTTTAAGACAACAAAGTTTAAAATACTCTAGAGAAAGCAAGCAATCTTTAAAAACAATTTTGTTAAAAACCACAACATTTTTTAAGAACACAATCGTAAAGAACATTAGGGACGAAATAACAATAATTATTATGCGACACAGTTCTGCAAAAAAGAAACAACCATTATTTAGAAGTTAATCGTCTATGCTGACAAATCCGAGTGCATAATTTACGACATTTTCCTTAGTGACGAAAGGCAAAGGCGGAGTGTTTAAAAATACGAACACGAAGACACGACCATAAAAAAGGTATGCAGCATACATTTTTCTCGGCTATTAAGCTGTCACAATAGGATCACAGAGTCAATATTAAGTTGTGATACTAAAACATAATGATATCTTTGAACTCAAAGGGCGTATAAGACATTAACGTTAAAGTCCTTTACGTCTTGAAAGCCCCGAGGTATCGAATAATGTCATCGATTAACCTATGGGCACACTATGGGTACCAAGCCTCGCACGTTGAAGTGTCGGAACAATGATCATTGTATACAAATCAGATGGTGCCAACAAGACTAATTCAACCCACACAATCTGCAATCACGGTTTATATCCCGACAATCGACGAACTGCAAATTGGTATTCAACATCAAGTTGAATGTTAATGTCATATTTTATTTTAAATATCATCAGTACCCAGACTACGTAGCTCTCGTGAAATAAGCAGAAAGGATTGCATAGCTTTATTAATGAATTCCTGTTCTAACTCATTACTATGCCAATTCAAATTAAGTGCCTTTCCTTCTCAGCGTCAGCGATTTCATAATTTAAACGCCCACTTAAGAATTTAAACTCTTTGAGGTCCATCCTAGAATTCGTTTGGAGGAGTTTATTCTCATTTTGTACGAATAATGTGATGAGAAATAATGTTGAAACCGTGAAAAATAATCGTTTCATACCAGTTTTTCTTTCAATACCTTACAGCAGTTATCGTCTGCGTGCAAATTAATTAATTAAAACGTACAAACGTGACGTTATTTTTAAGTGTAGTATCGTTTAGTCGGCGTGAGTCACGCCACGGTTGGTAGACCACTTCTCTAACCGACATACTATGAGTGTTGGCAGCATTCACCGCCGTACTCCGATATAACTTCCTAATGCGACAGACACAATTAAACGCTCGTAGAATAGACACGGGAACTTTTAGTTAGTATTCATTTCTAACAATACCAGGACCAACATGTAAAATATTCTGGCAGTTTCTAGGAACGGAACGGAAGGGGATTGCTAACAAAAAGCAGCTTTAAAAAACTGAGGAAGCTGGCAGAAAAGAAAGGAGTCCTAGAGGTACCCACCAATGGGTCATTCCTGGCTGTGATGATGATGGTGATGATGATAAGGTTTACTTTACTTTGCAAGATAATGAACTAAGTATGCGTTCAATTACAGCTACAATTGAACTTGATCGATCACAGTGATCAAAGACAAATTCTTGAAAGTCATTCTAAGCCAGATATATTACAGTTCCCATTCGCATGCCAAGAGCAAACAGTACAAATTAAGAGAATTAATCGCGGGATGGCGTCATACGACAGTCATTAGATGGCAGGCTTCCGAATAACAGGCACCAAAATATGTTTGCGGAAACGCAGACGACAGACAAGCGTCTGATCCACAAAAATAATAATAAAATATCAGGTATACTGCTCAAAAAAATACGTTAATATTCAATCCGCACGGAACATTAAAATTTATCAATGGTGGTAGAGAATAAAAAATCCTCATTTATATCACAATGATACAAAGGTGGTCTCCCATGGTATTAGCATGGAGACAATCGGATGTGGTTGACATCATTGCGCTGGCATTGACGCCATGACAGTTGACACGTCCTGTGATATACGTGGTCGGAATGTTAGTTTTATGCAAGTATTCAATCATCACTTATACTTCCTGGATATGTTTACTTTAACCATAAAAGTTAGACGTGATTAATTTGATATGCAGCAGAAATTGATCCCTTGAATTTCGATTTTATTGCTAGTCTATTAGTATTTTATGGTGATTTATACTTCTTCATTATAATCAAAGATTATAAAATCATGCAATCGTCTATCTCTATTTTTATTAGTCTTGCCGTAATCGCTCATAAGCATGGTTATATGGCGACTATAAATCTTCTGTCACCTCGGCGCGAAAACAATTAAGTTTGTCTGTTGTATCCAAGCTTAGAAGACACACAGCCAACACAACTCATCGGTATCTTGCGGCCATGATGGCGTTGCATCAGACCATAAATCAAAGAAATATCTTGTAAACAGGAGTAGTTGTCACCTTTCACTTCGCCGTGTACTTTGTAGGCTGCCAGTTTGCTCACTCTCCACAAATATCTGACGATCAACATTCATACGCAGTCCGGTAGCGTGGTCCACATGATCACTGATGAAGAGTTGATAACAGTGAGGTACTTGACCCACGTTTTGTGACAAATAGCACCATTCAAGGAACCGCGAAGACAATGAATCTATTAGAATTCGGAACGCACGCACGGCAACCATTCTGCATATACAACGTTATAATAGTGGCTCTAATAAAATTTAACTGCTCTCCAGTGCATTTTGCGGTGAATTCGCGCGTTACCCTGCTCGTTGTCGATTGGTGAGTGTTGATTACTTCGCGGTTTATGTGATCATTAACATTGTGAAACTTGTAAATTATCAGTTATTTTGCGTTCTAGCTCAGTTATAACTAAATATTCTTTTCCTGTATTTGATGGAAGGAGCTCAACTATAGATTATTTATTTTCATTAATCAGCTAGTTTCACGTCAGTTCCATTCCATTCTCTCCTCTTATTTCTTATTTCCATTGTCTTAAAGATAAATTTACGAATGTTTTCAGCACTTAACCAAATATTCTGGAAATAATAAACGTATTCAACCGACACTTTAGCACAGTCTATTGTCGAGATATTTTTTTAATTAATCCACAATGTTCCTCTGTAACTTTCCAGTATAAAGCTATTTAAATAAGGCGGAGTACCATCGGAGTACCTATCGACTTTATTCATTTATTTATTGGTCAGATTTGAAGGAAAAGAAGTGTGTGAATCACTCAGGTATTTAATAATCAAACTCAAATCTTTATTGCATTCCATTAATTATATGGCCTTTCGTGAGAAACATGTATAGTGGAGTAAACTCACAATCGAAAGTAGGTACGCATTCCGTGTAATGTCCTGAGAACGGCGATAGATAAGGCCACCTGTGATGTGTGAATTATCTTACGGCCCATCGCAGGTAAATACCAGGTGTCAAGCATACATCACACTGACTGAGCCTTGATTGTTTAGGCAAACGTACACAGGATTAAATATTCGATGCAGAATATAATTGAAGACAAGGCGAGCAGAGAAGATAATTATAATCAGACGCAGATCGTTAAAGATGCAGTTCGAAAAACAAATAATAAAAGAGCAAAGGAGATCTTCAATATCACTCGTCACAACTTCCATAAACAGCACATCAATAGATCAATTTAATATGCCAATATATAAACTGCCAGCTAATGATATCTTAAAACACCGCAACACCCAATAAAGATCTCGAGTACCATTTCGGGGCTAATTAAAACACAAAGGGTTTTCAGTTGACATAATAAAACGACGCACGCAGTGTACTCTGAACGACGCCCTAAATAGTTTAGCAACCACCCGCCTGTAATTATTGCCACGGGGAAGCCGACGGCGCGTGGCGACCAGCTACTGATGTGCCCAGGGCTGTCACAAATGCAATTGCCACGACACGTATGTATGTTTCAATTGCTCAACCATGTTCAACATGAACAAAACCGTTCATAGTATTCCGAACATTTTTGTTTCGTATTGTTCCAATTTATCAGCGTCACGCTACAACAAACAGCACCAAAATAGCAAACCCGGGACAAACTCGGCCAGTAATCAAAGGACGGAATCAAAACGGCGGCACCGTCACAGCTTTGATGTTTCTTTGTAAAGTTTTGATACCATTCCTATGGCTTGATTTACATACCAGCCTACACGGTTCCTTTGGAAATAACTGACTTTGAATAGAGTATTTCAAACGCGCCAACTACATATCAGTGGTTTTCTACCAAGACAGTTCGTAAACATAATATTCCAACTGAAGAATTTTCGAACTTCAGAAGAATTTTCCGTTTGTTATTAAAATATCCAAGCAAGGCGAAGATGTAGACAATAATGTTGATGTTTTATTTGTGAATTCTTATTTTAAAACAGTGGGGACATTTACGACGTGGAACGTGTCTTTTTCACTAAACTCTTTAGTCGGAGAAGCAATAAAGTTTGGCCAAAACGTTGGAGACGTCACGAGAGCGGTGACAGCAGTGATTAACGAGGTGGTGACATTCCCCTTCCTCTCCCAGCCTCCCCCGGAGATGTTCTTGTCTGATACAACAATAATGCGGTAGGTTCCATTTTCACAGACAATCCCGTTTCCGAGAGTCGGGAGTAAGTTTGCTGTTCCACACAGAATAAAATCTACAAGAGCAAAAAAACTCTTTAACGCTCGAATGCTCCTCCTAATGAATATAATGAACTACTTATTTTTTTGATACTGATGGCACGAATTTGTTCCCTGTCGCAATTCCACCGTCGTCGTGTCAAGACGACTAATAAACTTTAAAATGGAATTGTCGCAGAAAATAAGTTTGCCTAGTTCTCATAGTTTTAATTGGAAAGCTGGCCGTGCTACGAAACCGTGAACAAAGTAAATAATATATTTGCAGGTTGCAGAGTATAGGCCCCGTGAAACTTTGAAGTTATGATTTCGAGGAAATTTTCATTAAAATAGGGAATACGTTTATCGTCAAGATACGCAAATGTGGATTTAACTGCTGGTGCTGACAGACTACCTCTCTTTAGCTACTCAAATGTTCCTAAGTGTCAATTTTAATAAGATATTACGTATCGTATTCCAAGAGTCGCGGTGTCGCGGACGTGGGACGGACGGACAGACATGAAAGGATTTCAGACGAGTCTATTTTCACCCGCTTTGAACCATCGGACGTATGTGTTTGTTTGTATTCGCAACTTTCAAGTTGAAGGGGAATGCGCGACGGATTATGATATTACTTTAGTATTTATTTCGTTTTAGTATTAATTTATTGCGTGTCATTATCATTTTTAGGTTGGCAGTTAGGAGTTCAAGTTTACGAGGATACTTGGTAACTAATTCTGGAAATTTCATTAGTCATACGGGCTTGTTAACTGTTAATAAAAAATAATTGGAGTTGGTTTAGGAAGCAAGTCATCATACACTTTATTAAGCTTCCATATTGTTTTCAATGGGAATTCGGGATAGTTTTATCACCGTACTTTCCAAAGAAACATACATTTATTCGGACATCTGTTACAAATTATTCGAGCGGACAGCCAACGTGAATGTCGGGTAATCGCCACTAAAGTTGAGGGTACGTGCTCGGCATCCAATAGGATCGGCCTCGGCCGGGCCTCGGCATCCCGATCACGCTTAACAAATTCCCGATACGACGGGACCGTGGCGTGATTGTCACGGTTGACGATCCCTGTAACGAAACGTCACGTGCATCCCGGTCCCTATACACCATGTAAATGTGCGGACGAGTTGACTTCGACATGAGTGGTCTTGAACATTCGAGCACAGCTTTGTTAAATATTTATGGTAATATTACATATAAAGAAAGGAGATTAATTTGTCGGAACAACAGGGATCTAAATCAAAATATTACACAGTAAAATGAATATGTGATAATGGGACAATGTGAGGATGACATATCCCATAACATCATTGGGGAAAACAAGGCCTTTTCATACATTTGTCGAGTGTCTGACTCCAAATGCCCTTACCATCAATTCACATTGACGTAATCCAGGAGCGACAACTTGGTGACAGTTTTATGTCGGTGATAAATTATTTTTCTGTTCCATTCTCATTTTCGCGCATGTCGTCGTCAAAATATTTATGGTGTACAAACATATTTAAAAACTCTCGTGACAACCTGGGCCATTCGCAGCGCGAATCAAAGAAGCCGGTGCCTTTGATCCAGTCGCCCGAAAATGTTCTACGCAAAGCTATTTGTAGCTGAAAATATTAATAAAATGTATTTTTCATTCGGTCAATGGACCACGTACAAGCCGTGTAATAAACAACATCAGTTTCAATGAATACTAGCAGTAACAAGTACAAGATTGCACATCGTGTATCTAATAAACTCGCTTGTTCACTGGTCGAGTAAACCATTACGCTGATAGGGTTGTCGCACACTAACATAAAGGACAAAGTTACAATCCTTGTTTGCCTTTAAAATACAACGCTTTTGTGATGGCCACAGACTTAGATAAAAGTATTGCTATAAAGTAACAACTTTTATCAAAAATAATTATTGTAGTATCTTATTCTACCGTAATTGTAATTGTAAATACATTTCTGCACCCTAATTGCGTAACACACTTACAATCACAATCTGAATGATTTTGAAGGATATTGGTAATCCATTTGCTTCATATGTTCGATAAAATAGTCTGCTCAACAACGTAAATAGCGCAATGAATGTTGTTGAACTGTCAAAATGAAAGCCATTGCTACTGTTAGTGTTTAACGCAATTACCCCGCTGCTACATGTCGCGTGGCTCGTTGATAACACATGAATTCGTTACAATTTTAGCATCAGTATGTTTTGCTAAGCTCATTGTGTGTCGCGGGTAGAGTACTAACGCTCGCTAGATTCATCACTGCCACACTACAAATTCCACAGCAATTTATGAGATTGTAACGTCTTTATAAACCCTACAGATGTTCTGACATAGTCGCAATCAAACATGTAATAAAATTCGTGTGAATAGTTTGGTTTATAATTCTTTTAACAGTGATATCCTGCAGACACCGGATGGAATGTCTCGATAAATAAGTAATTGTCAGGATTCTAACAAACATAACTCTACATTTCAAGAATACTCCGTTCTCTTCAATTTTAGAGATTTCTGAAGATTCTGTAAGTATTTTAAACTAACACCAACAGAACAACCTGACACTATTTCAAGAGTTAATTGAATGCCTCCATAAATTCCGTCAACTTCTTTGCACCTAGTAAAATCCATTTCGCTGTCACCAGATAGCTGCGCTATTTACATAAAACTTTATAGGTTCATAACATTAACGTTAATAGTGCTGTTTCAGGGAATTGGGGAAAAACCCCGTGAAATACTGCATGGCTTTTTGATGTCATTACCCTGTACTGTCCACCCCCACAGCAAAATGACTGACGCCGTTATTAAGCCATTACACTGGATAGCGCTGCCTTGTCATCCACTACCAATTACATTCCTACACGCGGTAAACAATATAATTTACATTCACCTTAAATTACAGAGTTAAACTATTTGTCCCTTAATTATTTTTCTATTCATAGATAGCATATGGTTTCATATCGGCTCAATTTATTTCTCAAAAGCCCTTTACAAGGGGTTAAGTACGTTTAATAGCTGGTTTAACGAGGAGCCACTTTATTTAGATTGTCTCCTTCTCGACCCCGCTGGGCTGTGACGTACCACATCACCGGATGAGTAGGGTTGTGGCGTCATTATCTATCGATTATCAATTAGGATAGCAACTGTTCACGAACTTTTTATCGAGTCGTGGAAATGAGGAGTAGGACAGAAAACGTTATCTTGTTCTACGAATTAAGTTAAAGTTACAAAGTATTGTTATGTGCATGTTTAAGAGTCTTTAACACTATCATATTATCTTAAGAGTGCATGTCATCATAAATGTTTATCGAGTACGTTTATGAATGTAACAAAGTATCGATGGTGGCGCGTAACTTATTCAAACAGTGTCGCGGGGGAGGAAGCGGCCGTCACGCGGTGTTCCCTAACAAGACGGAATTAAATACGAATGTATTAGTGCACGGCGTTCGTCTCTTCTTACGCGCTTTAATAATTTAACTTTTATTCACTCGACGCGCTTTCTCGGAACGGAGCGCGCTGTGACGCGATTCTTGATTAGGATCGACGCGGCCACTCGAATAATTTCCTTAGCATAATATTTCAACAACGCAGGAAGACACGCTACCAAGGAAATCATAGATGATTTCATAGATGACGGGTGTCAACGTGTTCTTTATTTGTTTTAGATGAAATGTTACATCAAAGACGCGGACGGACACTATGAAAGGAACTTAACGAATTCAAAGAGTCGCGTTGCTTTTGTGGTTTCAGTACGATACCATTATGTTGAAAAAAAAAAAATTGAATGACCTCGGCAGGCGCGGATAAAAATATACGACGACCGAAAAGTTTTGGGGGAAGCAATAAATCTACTTAATTAGTCAATTTAGCTTTCCACTGAAAACTTTGATTGGAAATCTTTGTGGATTGCGATTAAGATTTACCGGTTGAAGAGGAAGAGGGAAGAGTAGGGGTAGTTGGTGGAATGTCCGTGTTCGTGTTAACGAAGGATTCCTACATGCTTAAGCGAAACGTGCCTGATATGACACGGTCAGCGGCGCACATGGGAAAATGCGATCGATTAGATCGGAGCTTTAACATGCAGCTCTACGACACTGGAAAATGTGGTCAAGTGATGAAGATTACCCACCTTGTCACAAACACTGCGACACGTCCCCTCGGCTTTGTCACAGCAAGCTGTTATGTCTGGAACAAAATTAGAAACATGAATACAGAATGTTTTATAGCACCCAAGTTATTTGTATAGGCGAGGGATCAGTCGACTGGAGCACAACAGCTGGTGCCAGACCACAATAAAGTAGCTGTGACAGTTACAGATGACGGTATAAAGCTTTTGATCTATTTCCTCTAACGACCGCTTTTATTCATATCACTCCCGGTTATTGCACGATTTAGATATCGGGATGAATACCAACCACTATGTAATGGACGTTCTTGACCCGGGAATTGTGGTTCTCATACAGTTTAGTGATTGTATTTACGATATTAGGATAGAGGAAATGAATTGTATTTTTTTGAGAAACATCGAAATTTGACATTACATTTAGTGCCTACGACATTTTCATTACCATTTCTTAGCACAAGTAAAGATACACGAAAAACTGAAGGTAAGTAATAATCGACATTAAAGATCTAAGTACTTACGTTACTAAACCACCACCATTTAATTTTAATAAAATCCAAAACAATAATGCAGCAGACTATACGTATATTTTGCATAATACGAAAGTAATTACTTTCAATAACAGAGTGAAAGCAGTAGATGTTTACAAAGTTGTCGGCAAACCAGTTTAATGAGCCAATCCCCTAGAGCCCGATTTTGTTAGAACCAAATTATAGGAAGTATACTAGATCTAGCGTACCTAGAACTACCTATAGCTAGGCTAGGTCTACACTATCGCGCTCTCGGATCTCAGAGCTCCTAACACAAATATTTGAACGGACCGTAATCAAATTTGATTCGGACGTTTCTATTCTGCTTTATGTATTTGGGAACTGACTTCTGTAACGATGTGTATCAGACTCAAATATACCCTACGCTTCCTAAAGATTTGTAAGTAACTAGATATAAAGATTTTTTGAGGGTTTTGAGCTGTGGGCCAAAATAACCAATACGTGCAGCCGGGAGGCGTTGCGGCCCCGTTGAAGATGGCGGGAAGAGCTGGAGACAACAAACGTACAGCGCCCTGTAGTCCAGTGCCAGTAGCCCTGGAACGAAAGAGCTGGAAGTCATGGAGAGAGGCCTTCGCCCAACAGTGGGATGATTAAGGCTAACAGTAACATAGGGTTTTAACTATTGATAACCACGCCATGAATTGAAAATTCGCCAAAGAGGTTAAAAAAAAACCTTGGGTTTTCAGGAGACTGGAAACGTTAAAAGAAAGCAGATGAAACAGCAGTCACATCTAGTAATTTATAAAAACGCTAAGATTTATCTCTGACTGCATTCTGTATATGTTTAGTCGGCACTAAGTCTTTGAATAATGGCTGTTTTACTGCCGCTTCTGAAAAGCGTTATCAAAGCCAAACTAGACGATAGTGTACACAGACCGTTATGGAAGGATAATTCAGTTCAGACCTATGATTACGGTGTCGCTAAACCGGATAACAACATCATATTCTATAAAGCTACACCACTTCAAGCGTATAACACACTGGTACCTACTGCTACTCAACGCGAAATATAGTTATAAAGGGCTATTAATAATTTCCTCTTCATACCAGAAACGCGATAAGGATATTTACTGATCGAATTCCAAGTGAGACGATGGTGAGACGCTTGTTGAAATTACGAGAAAAGTTGGATCGCTGCACTGGAAGCAAAGTGCAGTGAATAGGGCAGTTTGGCGCCACTTTTCCGTCACGCTTATGTCATTTCAATGTGACATAATTTGAACGTATGGCGTTCTTTTTATTATAAAAATAAATTTTACTCTATTGAAATGAAATAGGAACGCTTTTAATTTTTTTTAAGCCATAGGATGGCGATGTGTTAATACTTTCTTCTTTATTTCAGGTTTTATTTTTGCCGACTTATTCTAAAAAGCTTAGTTTCAAGAATTCTTCCCAACAACATTTTTAACAAAAAAATTAAACTACCGAAAAAACTGAAAAGCAAAAAATAATAATCCTTTTTTATTTAACCTTAAAAACTAAGTTCTTAAACTAATGTATATATTATGTATATAAAAATGTTCTTAATATAATGTATATAACTAATGTATACCTAAGTAATTTTGAGTCGGCGCCAAACAATCACTAAAGCCTTAAATTTAAACGGCGCCGACTCAAAATTATTTAGGTATAGTAACATTAGTTTAAGAACGTTACATAGTTATTAAGGTTAAATAAAAAAGGTTTATTATTTTTTGCTTTTCAGTTTTTTCGGCGGTTTAATTTTTTTGTTAAAAAGTTTTAATTTTATAATTTTTTGTGGCTATAATCTACTATTTGTTCGCCAAAGGGCAGGCTTATGTGGCACTGAGCAGAGTAATAATACACAACTCAGCATTCAAATCTGTGAGTGAACAATACATCACCCCTATTTTCCCACCCCTAGGGTTGGATTCTTTTTTCCAAATTTATATGGGACCAACTTTGGGGTATACCCTTTCAATAAAAAAAGAATTATTAAAATCGGACCACTTTGTAAAAAGTCATGCGTGGTCATACATAAAAAAAATTTTTTTTAAATATACGCGTCGACTTGAGAACCTCCTCCGTTTTTTTTCGTCGGATGACATAGGATATTTTAAATTAAATTAACTTGTTTCATTTTTGACAGTTCATTAGGTTTATTTTTCACCCACAAGCTTTTTACAAGTTTTTATTTACAAGCTTTTCTTTAGTTTCAGCTGTCCCGATTTTTGTCTGTAATCAAATCTTGCAAATTAAATTTGATCCACTTTCCGGTTACCGATTGACCAAAAATTTTGCATGCATGTGTAAATCGGACGACAATGCAAAATTATTATGACATTGAGCTGATCTGATGATGGAACCGGAAGGTGACCATAGGAACTCGGTAGTTAAACGACACAACCCCATCGAGTTTGGACTCGTTTGATCCGTCTTGATGAGTACTTTGGTGTTAAATGGTAACCAGGGTCTGATGATGGAGCTGGAAGATGGCCATAGGAACTTAGTAATTAAACGACACAACCCCCATCGAGTTTGGGCTCGTTTGATCCGTCTTGATGAGTACTTTGGTGTTAAATGGTAACCAGGGTCTGATGATGGAGCTGGAAGATGGCCATAGGAACTTAGTAATTAAACGACACAACCCCCATCGAGTTTGGGCTCGTATGATTCGTCTTGACGAGTACTTTGGTGCTAGATGGTAACCAGGGTCTGATGATGGAGCTGGAAGATGGCCATAGGAACTCAGTAATTAAACGACATAACCCCATCGAGTTTGGGCTCGTTTGATTCGTCTTGACGAGCACTTTGGTGATAGATGGGAACCAGGGTTTGATGATGGAGCTGGAAAGTGGCCATAGGAACTCAGTAATTAAGCGACACAACCGCGTCCTGTTTGATTCGTCTTGATGGGTGGACCGTTTTTGATGGATGGTGAGTGGTGGCGGTTTGGTGGACGTGAATTTACGACCCCATCTTTAGAAAAATAAGTTCATTCGTTCATTAACGGAAAAGCACTGCTACGCGCTACGTACAAATTATTTTTAACTTTTAACTTCTTTTTATTAACAAGTAATAAAAGCTTATTTTTTTTAAGTTTTTTTTTTTTCTTTTAGTTTTTTCTACACAAAGTATCTACATAGGTCCTACTTTCCATGGATTTATAGCTAGAATTTGATCTGTTGGAAATCGAGAAAGTAAAAAAATGTACCTACGTGCCTACGTGCAAATAATGTTGGAATCAAGCGGATTTCTTTCAACTGGCAAAGTTCTAAATTCGGCCAATATGACAGAAGTACCTACTTTCTTAAATAGTCCCATGATCCCTAAAAGATGAACAATATTTAACAGCAGTAATAGAGAATGTTCCTTACCTTGCGAGTTTACGCAGGCCAGCGTAACTACGACGAATATAAGACTGGATTTCAGCATATCTGCGTGCCTTCTTCGAAATCTACTGCAACTTTTAATGGTCTCCATTTTAACAAATCCTTGTCACAATATTCTTCTACATCTGTAAAAAAATTGCTTAGCTGAGTTGTTTTTTTCTACAAGTTAAGGACAACTATTTGTAGAGTCCAACCGAATTTCGTTTCCGCCCAAAAAATCGTTTTCAGTCGGACTCTACTTATTTGTGTTAAATATAGATTCTTATTAAAGGAAGATATATTTTTGGTGTGAACTGTTTGATTTAGGTAATAATACCTAGGGGTTCTCTTTATGATTTTAATTCTTTACCTACATAATACATGTCTACCTAGAACGATAAAGTAACCACTACTTTGCTTTGCAAATGGTTCATTATATTCTTTAAACAGTGAATGAACACAAAAACTCGTGGTAATAAATAGGAAGGGTTTCTATCTACTTGGAGTACTGTACAATCACAATACACCTACATTGAGCCATCGCCGATCGAATCGCCAATAAAATCAATAGCATCAATAAATCAAGCAATCCCTCCGTGATTGATGCTCGATTAAGTACATTCGCATCCACTACGCATAGCGAAACACTTTATTTTTATTGCTACAAATGCAAAACATGGGCACAGTCGCCAACAAAAGGGTCTATACGTAATCAAAATAAACATTAAAAATAATTAACCCTTCACATTTAGTAGGCCGTCAACAAATCAAATTAGTGTCTAAACATTGTATTTTATGAGCCCTACCAGTGTAACGTAAGATTTTGATATCAAAGTCGGTGAGAGGAACAGTCGTTAATTTATCACATTACCGCCTTTATCGCCGTGTTGGGACTAATTAGAGCGCGTTCTCGTTTACAAGTACGACACGGCCGAGACTCATACGTTGCACTTGATTAAATGTAATAGAGAACAGGGATATTCGGCAGTTTACATCGGCACGCGTAATTGAACATTTTATGAGTCTGTAAACGTTGCGTAGGGTGATGCCAACTTTGTAAGTGGTCCTTTGAGTAATCATCGCATCTAATTAAATTATCCTATTTTAGGAATGTGAAAGAAAACAGTCAATTAAATTTCTACAGAAATAAGCTTGCTTACAATTTCCTGTATTCGGTTTCAGTGACTAAGACTAGGTGTTACAAAAAGAGCGGACGAAAGAAACAAACCGTGACATCAAGGACCAAACCGGATAACAAAATCATTAGTAAATTAATGAACAGCGACGGAAAAATATTTTCATTTTCCCGCTGCGTCGCGCGTTGTCAGCTTTTGAAAGAAGAACACGGGCGTTAATAACTGCCGAGTCTTTTTTTTCTATTTTTATTATTAATCGTGTTCCAATTAATAAGCCAGCTATGTCGACGAGTGCGACCCATATTCCAAATGTTAATTAAATAGTCGGCGTATCAAACAGTCGTGTGACTGTAACAAATGTACAAGAACACATGTATCTAAGCGGCCACAATAACATGTGCTAACATTAATGTGTGGTACGTGGAACATTTGCGTTCACATTCGTCCCAACTTTTCGCACAAATCAAAGCAAAACCGGCGGACCGTGTGAATCTACCAAACTAAAATAAAAATGCTTTATCGCTCTACGCGGACTCAACTCCAAGTAAACTTAGGCTTTTACGTCGTAAAGTGTTGTCTAGAACTCTAGAAGTTTGTCTTTGAGAATGTTATAGCAACCTCCGTAAATATTTGAAAAGGAATTTAAACTTGGAATTCCGTAATGCAAATTAAAAAGTTTATGGCTGTTTGGAAATGGAACTTTATTTTATGTAGATTTTGATAGAAAGGATTATGTATCACTAAGCATTTAAGCTTCTTGTAATAAAATTATATTTAAGCTTATTACCACAATATATCGTGGAAAATGTACCAAGAACCCGACTTGGCACATTATAACGATGAAACTTAGCTTTTTATTGCTCCCTAAGACATAACTAAGTAGTACCTTTGCCTCCATAAAAGAAATAAGCGTGAAAGTAAATATGTTAATGACTAAAGTTTTAAAGAAAAATTGAAAACCCCAAGGAACAGGTTGACGTGTGCTCGTTGCTGACGAACATATTATGTAGAGAAAGGTTACAGTATTTATGATTGTTTTATTTGTTACCTGTCAGGTCAGGTATTAATTTTACTTGAGCAAGGGGGTCAATTGATTAACTATATTATGAAATCGGTGAAAACTTTAAAAGTTCCTTTTCTCTTGTCTATGTGTGAAATAACATTTAGTAAAAAAAAATCTTATGTAAAACTCTATGTTTGACAGTGGAGTGAGTGAGCTGACTAAGATAGACTACATTGATTGAATTTATTTAACATACACAGATTAATTACTATTTTTACAAGCTAACACTAATATATACTATATACAATTATATACAAGTATATAATACGAAAGAATATAGAAAAAATACGAAAAAATATAGATTTTTTTTTATTCATTGTTTGATGAATTGGCATTATTAAACTAAGAAAAAACATCCTTGTTTTCTTCACTACACTAACAGAGAAAACAACAAAAGCTAATCAACAAACGTCAAAACATTCTACAACTATAGTTATTGTTAAAAATACATACATGATGTGTGTGATAATGTTAATAAACATTCTTACTTATTAAAAATACTGAATTATGTAAGAACATCATAAGTAAACAAATACCCAGTTGCGGACTCATTAAAATGCTGAAATAACCCATGATAAGAAAAAGAAACCCATAGGTACCTATTTCCTGAATTCAAATACCTTGGATCTAAAAACTCTTTAGTACAATTTATTTAAGTATGTATAATATCATTAAAAACATCAAAGGGAACATTTTCTTTGGAAAATTAGATCACAGAGATTTCCGTTGTGATTGCTCGAGAATTTTCTAATATTTTGTCAAAAATAATATTTTAGAGTGATCTTGAATATTTTGAGTTTCTTTTGATATTTTTTTTATATATCTAGCTTTTTAATATTATTTTTTATTAGGTAGGTACTTACCAATATCAGCCTAGTGTTGTTTTTCATCTCTTGTGTCTTCAAACTTCAGTCCCGGACATGTGTTATCTGTATTGTTTGTTCCTAATCTTTCTTCTGCATATTACTAGTTGCTTAAATAAAATTCGTCACAAACTCACAACACAACACCAATTTCGCGCCTAAAGTCAACCATGAACGGAAGAATAAAAAAACATAAACAAAAAGATTTTTTTAAATTCACTTTTTAATTTTCCACAGACAATTTACACGATAATATAATTCGCGCGCTTTTCATTATGTTCTCGATGTAACCTCCTCCACAACCTTTCTCGCGCCAAATTGACGCGTTACTAAATAGACCGGCATAAATTCATTCAACTCCAGCTTCTACACATTCCGTCCTTGTCCCTCGTATAGCTAAGTGTATATTGCTGTCTCTTTCTAACGCTTCCGCCTGATGAACCCTATTGAGCTCGTTAGTCATTAATTAATTCTGCATAAGAAAATTACTTTTAATTTAAACAGTGCACAGATGTGACCAATTTTGTTCAGTTACAGAGCTTGGTAATAAACTGTTTCGAAGTTTTTTTTACTTTGTTTATGTGATTTATGGCTGTTTCAAATTATGTAACTATATTTTAATAGAAACACAACATTTGTTGCGTAAACAATTCGAAAATATTTAAAATATAGCATTTCATAATTCTAACAGGCAGTACCGCAGTAAGCCTTTTAGAATTATTGCATTGTTTATGACCTAGGTAGGTAGGCACTAAAATTAAATATCACGTTTTTAATTTAAAACAAAATACACAGGTGCAAAAATACTATGTTTCAGCACTTTTTTTTTTCTTAAACTACATAGTACTTTTTTAATGATAAGTGCAAATTAATATATAAAAAATATATATTTAATATAATTACAATAATATAATATATATAATTACAATATTTAAAAAAATCAGTCATGCATGATCAAAACTGAAAATAATAATGACGTTTGTTTCTTCTGCTTCCTTTTAACTAAAAAATATTTATAAACTTAAACATCAAAAGAATGGCTGGAATCCTTGTTAGCACCGGGCGGCTACCTGCTGAAAGTCAAGTGCTACGAACGTGGGACAAACGGACGGACAGAACGAATCCACTCGAGTAGTGGAGTGGCGCCAGGCAATACGGCTGTAATTATACAAAACCTCCCGCTTCTCTTGTTACTTCAAACTAAAATTAATTTTAGAACGGTTTTTTTCTTCTTTTCAGATTTCTTCCTTATTGCGTTAACTCTGAAAATTAAATTATGTTAAAACTATCCACTGTAGATAGATAAGGTGCATAACCCATCATAAACCTAGCCTTTTCACAACTATATTAGGGTCGGCTTCCATTCAAACCGGATACAGCTGAATACCAATATTTTACATAGAGCAACTGCCTAGCTGACCTCCACAACCGAGTTACTGAGTAATACGATACCGTGGTAAGATACAGACGTCAGCAGGTCAAGCTACCCGAAACTGTCAAATTTTCCCAATCAACCTTGAGCCTTAATGCTTAAGCGATAAAGTTGAAAACCTATTAAAGAAATTTGACAGGTTGTAGTAGCTTGATGTGCTGGCTGGTTCATAACTAGCCCACAAAATTCTTTTAAGAACCAACTTATTAAGTTTTTTGCAAATCGAAACTTGCAAATGCAAAAAAAAATCTCATTTAAATCACTGCTCGAAATTAGCTTACCTAATTAGATGGCAGAATACTTTCAAATTGCTCTCAGAGGAATTTATACTCTATTCACTTGGCAAATTCAATGTAATGAGTTTGAAAAAGTCTAACAAATGTAGAGCGCTAAACTCGTTAATACAGGATTAGATATCAACTAAAATCCATAAGCTCAGACACAGTGCACAAATTAGCGAACTACATTGCAACTTCGACAAAATTCATACATTAATACATGATGCACAAAGGCATTTTTTATTGCAAAGATCTGTATCAATGCATAGAAACACACTTCCATGAATAAATTTCCATGCGAGTCACGCAGACGTATCTCACGGCTTTCCGATAAAGCTCGCACTAGTGAGCCCTGACTACATAAGCTTAGTTTAGGTCCCGGCTACTGCATTTTCAAACGTAACACTAATAAGAAAATATAGGAGAAATAATGTTTATTTATTGTTTTACTGTCTGTTTTTTAATGGTTAAAAACAGAAATTATTTTTAAAAATTACTTGTAAAGTGTGTCGAAAAGTTTATAATTAGTCATTTTTGGGCTCCCTATTGATGAAGAAATACCTTCTACAAAAACAACCTCTTCTTCCTTTCGTGTCTATGGTACCTTCTCTTCTTAGATGTTTTCTTTTATATTGTATGAGCCCATAAGGCACGTCCCGATACCTTACTGCCCGATGACCGATTGCTCAACTTGCGATGCTTAACTTTTCCACAGCATCACGATCCACGAGCTATTTTCGTAAAACTCGACGCAAGACTCCTGAATTCGGGAACCAGCGAAAATTCCACTACATCTGGGCTGACTTTTACAAAATTATAAAGGTCAAAGTGTTAAATATTAGACATGCCTCGATTCTTACTTCCATGGGTTTAGCGAACATTGATGTTATCGCGTAACCCCGAATACAAGAAACGTATGCAAATTATGACGAGTGGGTAATATGCCCTAATAATAAGTGTTGCCAAAGGTGTACAGACCCCAGCAGGTCAAACTACCCGAAACTGTCAAATTTTCCCAATCAATCTTGAACCTTAATATTTTAGTGATAAAGTTGAAAAACTATTAAAGAAATTTGACAGATTGCAGTAACTTAATGTGCTGGCGTCTGTACAAGAAAAGAAACCGCCCCTTACTACCGTAAGCTTACTTAGCTTACATCTTGCTTGAAATGCGTTCTAAGTAAACTTCAATGAGCAATGTGCTTTCTATCATTCCAAAATTAATATTTCATTTGGATAGACCAGTCAACAGCACCATACTTAAATACTTTCGAAATCGAGCTATCTAAGATTGAAAAAGACTAAACAATAAAAGAGGCATCATTATATTCATCTTGATCACAATTTAACAACCATTAAACATTCCTTTAATTATGACACCATCAGCGCGAGTTCATTATAAGCCAAATCATAAGCAACTCACAATTTATTCTTAATAGGTAGCTGTACTGTAGCAATGTTAGCTCTTAAATTCCGAGTTCCTCTAGGTATACACACAATTTCCAAGTCTAAGGAATTGGCGCTCAATTCAATTTGTATTTCTCTGCTATTCGTATTTCTATTTCAAAAGCGATGGATTCCTTAGACGTTCGAATTGGAGGTGTGTACCTGACGGATTTGAAAACTCGAAGGTTTATTTTATAAAAATGTTATTTGGCGACTATGTAGGTCTGCTCTTTAAAGTGCTTTGCCGAAAACCTGATTTGGATTGTCATCGTCATATCAGCAAACCACTCATTGCTAGACATAGGCCTCTCCTGGTTCATCGTATATCTGATCCAAAATGTCCACTAAACGTAAACATAATCGCGTCTTTCTACCAGAATCACGTCTTAGCCACCAATCTTTACAAGGAGAGGGCTGAGGCAGAGAGGTGATTGAAGATTGATGACTGCATAATATGCCGCTTCGCATCCTTTACAAAGTTATATCCTTTTGGTATTATTTTTTACGACATCCACGGTAACCAAAGGGGTGGTCCCATTCGTACTCAAGACCACACATCAACGCACTACTCACTTTTTCAAACCTACATACAAGCAATGCAATTGAAATAGATGGTCGGGTGGTACCGGGCTTGCATAAAAAGTTAGGACAGTTACAAAGCGGGCAAAGCTCACATGTGTCGGAACTTGGAATCGCGAGGGGCGAGCGTTTTGTTTAGCTGTCGTCTATTTGTCCACTCGACGTGTTTCCACAATCGTGTTACTGATATCGACACGTGTACAGCTTTTATGACTTGCATGGACGTAAAGAAACAATTTGAATACGGAATAAATGGGATTTAGGTTGCTTTGTGGTCGTTACGACGCTGCATGGGCGACAGCGACACTAATATTATTAACAAAATCATTGATAGAATTGTAAATGATGATGTTCATGGTGTTCTTATGGTCTAAGCAGTCTCCGGAAAACAACCAATATTAAATAAATCTTAGAATATCATTTCCCCTGTAGGTAAGATACCGTGAAGTAAACATAAACGTAATTTATGATCCCATTAAATCTTAACTACCAATAACTGAACAACCAAATATCACTACAAGATTTTACATCTTATTCACATTTCCCGCACACAGGGACTGAACAATTTATCATTTCTACAGCATTTCCTAGTGCTGTATAAGTTATTTTTATGCAAAAATATACTGCAAACAACGTTGTGGGGTGACATTGACGAATGAGCCCAACACGGTGGCTCAAATGGCGCCTGACCACCGCTCCGCTCAATTTCCTATCCCACTCCATGGCATGGCTGTTATTTAATCTAATTAACGCTATCCGGCGCAAAATAAAACTTTATATCAAAGACCTAAATGTTTACCGAAATAACCACATGAAGGACTGATGTGTATTTGATGTCGGCCTAAATGAGACTGTGGTTTGTCTGTTCGAATGTAGCCGTGGTTTACCCATAGTACCTAATTATTTAGATGAGGTTGTTCTTTCTTTTATAGATTTATAGCCGACTCTATAACCTACCGAGCATTAAGTGTTAGCGTCACGTGATCTTTACCTACCCACCCATTTTACATCTTAGCCTATTTATTTTGCAAAGTCAATTCATCTAATGTAGTACCTAGTGCAAATAGTTTCATTATGTACTGTACATATATAATAATTTTAATGTTTATGAAATAAAGAGTTAGTTATTAAAGGCGCCTAAGTAATTAAAAATGAAACTTGAAATTTTCATGTATTTGCAAAGTAAGCAAACCATAGGCTTGTATTCAGTTATAACCATAGGAACTAAATATTGGCTAAAATTCGAATTTTAATTGCTGATGCTTTGCGTGGATAGTTGGAGACTCAGTGTAAAGTAACGGCATGCCCCTTTTTAACAAAGACCACAAAGAAAATTCCTCTAAATAGGGAGGTCAATGAATGCATACGTTCCAATCCAGTGTCCATATGACCTAAAAGGTTGGACTATCTTAACCAAGACAATCGAGTTCCTGGAACTTTCGAGCTGATAAGTGGCTTAGAATGTATGTTCTACGTAGTAAATATCTAATTATCAAACGTAATTTATTTAAATTGATCATTCATGATTTCGAAATGCGTAAAATCATAGTTTGAAACCGGATATCTATGGTTGGGAAGCATAAAAATAATCAGCCTATAATCTGCCATGCTGCATCACTGCTGAAACACAGGCCTCGTCTCTGTGAGAGGGACGCATACACCACGCGGACCCAGTGCGTGTTGGTAGATGTCACATGTCTTCGAATTTGTGATTCTAGGACATGCCGGTTTCCTCACGATTTTTTCCTTCGCCGTTTTGAGAGTAGTGGTGATGAAATAATTTACACAAAGTAAAGCGCCTGCCTGGGTTCGAACCTACGACCTACAACTCGTAAGACGCGGCCATTACCACCATTGCGCTCATAGTTTTACTCTTCCAGAGTGTCCCTAAACAGGTAGGCACAGCTTATTTATATATACTTTATTGTACACTACAAAAATACCGCTTATCGGTAACTGTAACCACAATGAATAAGAATCAAGTGATTGATGCGATAGGGTCTAATAAGTGGGTACCGGCTACAATCATAACTAAGGCACAGTATATCCTGCCGGGGTAGCGGGATCGTCCGAAAGGGTTACCGCTGCCCTGGTACATAAAGGGCTAAGGAAGGAACACGGGTGGGTTTTAGTCAGTAAGAGTCTGACACTCCCTTCTGCTCCACCCAGAGCGGGGGGGTCATATGATGATTTCCCGTCCTCAAAAAAAAAATAAAAAAGGCACAGTATATTAACTAAGGCACAGTATATTTATACTGTGACTAAGGTCTACGACTTACGGGGGTCGCTATTACCACAGAGTAAAGAAACATTACTAAGGTAGCAAACGGTTAACCATATTATAGGAACCGAAGGGCCGTACCGCCCGTAATGGATGGTTGTAGCTACAACATACAAATTGAAATAAGAAAATAACGTCGGAGCTACATAGATTTCAAAACTTTAATTTCAGACATGACGCAATCAAACATACACTTTTATAAAAATCCCAAAGGTGGTCCAAGAACGGTAATTTTTCATAGAAGCGAATGGGACAGACTGGAGAAGCAGGCCAGCACTCCAGAGAAACCTTCGCAACATGAGAATGAATACTTGAAAGCTATGATAGAGAAGTCGCAAGAATGGATGAGAACTTGGCCGGATACTGTACAGGTATGTTATACACCAAAATATTGAGCGGGTCCGTAATATACGTATGGGTCCGTAATAACGTTCAAGATTATGATGAGTAAAGTGCAAGACTGAGTTTTGACATCAATTAAATACACATTACTGATATCAGCCAAGATTTGATCATAAAATTGTTATAGTATAGTATAACATAGTTGTCAGTTTATATTCTAGCCACAAGAAGATTTTCCATATCTTAATCACAAAATTATTTTTTGTAATATTCAGGGGTGTGTAGCGCTTAAGAAAAAGCAAAGAGAAAAACAACGTGCTGATGAAATAGCTGCAGTCGAGGCGTTTTCCAAAAGGAAAGTCCGTATAAATAACGCCGAAGCCATCCAAATGGCGAAACAGAAGATCTTTGATAGAAGCTGTTACGGCACAAAACTCATAAGGTACCTAAGAAATGTGAATAACAATACAACGTAATGAAAGGACAATAAAACGAAAACAAAACCTAATAAGTAATTTAGTTACGAACCTTCAATCGCGATCTCGAAATCGGAAAGTCGCGAATGCGAACAGAAGTGTACAGCTATTGGTACTCGTACCAATAGCTGTAGGGGTGTATATGTATATCTCTCTATCCTTGCCCAGTACAGTCTGTGTGACGTTCAATCTAGTTCGGAAAAAATCAAAGTAAATATTAATTCGCACTTGTAGACAAGAAAACATCCAATCCTACCAACTACCTACTTATCCACTCTAAACTTTTTTCAGTGCCCTTCATGAATCAAAAACATTCGAAGAAAGAGATGCTCAAATAGAATTTTCAAAAGAAATAAAAAAGAAAGAAGTTGAGGAAGAACGAAAGAGGTCAAAAACAGTGACATTCTGTACCTTCGACTTGGACAAAAATGAAACCACTATGGAGGACCTACAGAAATGTAGAAGGATACAAAACGCAAGACAGAATAAAGAAATGTAAGTATTTTGCAAAAGATATTTAACCTTTTTAAATCACTGGCTCGTATGCGCTGGTTTTGTCTCTTTACAATCCAAAGATATGCGTTCTGCGTAGTGTAGGACGCCCCCCAGCTAGATGGACAGACGACCTCAAAAAGGTGGCTGGGACAGACTGGATGAGGAAGGTGGAGGACAGGGTGTTGTGGCTCAGCATGGGAGAGCCCTGTGTCCAGCAGTGGACTGCGATAACCTGAGTTGATTGATTGATTCCAAATATCCAAAGATGTACACACATGTACATGTGTTGATAATACACAAACTCATAAATATTCCCGGATGAATCACAAAAGATGGGCAATGGCGCCGATTCCCTTGTTCACAAACTAAACTAAATTTAAGTTCAGTGCATCTTTTTCTTTCTATTTCATTAAGAAAAGGACAGAAGATAAATATTAGTTTAGTCCTGTCAAATTAGTCAGCGCCTGAAGTAAATTTACGTATTTTTAGACGCCATGTTTTTAATCACGTCTAAAATGTCTATAGAGTATCTTAATTTGACAGGACTTAATTTTAATATTTATCTTCTGTCCTTTTCTTAATGAAATAGAAAGAAAAAGGTGCACTGAACTTAAATTTCGTTTAATTTGTGAACAAGGGAATCGGCGCCATTATCAGGGTACCCGCCTGAACTGAACAAATCCCTAAGCATAAATGACGGGGCTATCCACACCATTGCTAAGTTAATCGAACTTTTAAGGTATGAGAAGAAAAAAGAAGAAGAAGCTAAGGCAAAAGAAGAAAAAAGGTTAGCAGACCTCACAGATGTACAGCTCATGAAGTATCTTCTCGACCGTGAACAGGAGGCGGAGGTAAGACACCTAAGATCCAAAGCAATAGCAACAACTCCTTTTATTTCTAAATAAGAGTATAAATAAGTCCTTAGCGCCTTTTCCACTGTAGAGAATGTCATACGAATATGAACTTTATTTTTACGACATTAATGTTTATATTCGTTGGTTAATCACGTTCGGTTATTCAGATAGGAGCAATATATCCATAAGAATAAGTTCATATTTGTATGCGACGCTTACTTGGCAAAGTCAAAGTGCAGACTGTGAAAGCGTGAATTTACATTCAACTGTGTCTTGTGGAAGAAGCCTTTACACTTAGTAGTTAATTGTATATAAGTACGTACAACGTTTTCAGGAAATTACGATTTCCACTTAGACAGCATTAAAAGGGCCCAGTGGTAGTCAGTTTCAAACCATCATAATCGCTTTTGGGAAGGTTCGCTAATTTATTTACATATATTGATACATCATCCAGGACAACATAAGACTCTTAGAAAAGCAAGCTCTAGAACAATATACAGCTGAACACAAAAAGGCGAAAGAAGAACGAGCTAAGTGGGAAGCAGAGTATTATGAGAAAATAGAAAAGTGTCGCAAAGAACAAGACGAATTGAATTGTAAAATTAGAAAAGTGCACCTACGGGTGAGTTGTAGACAACATTATCACAATCTAATGCATTCTGTCAGTTCTGGCTATTTGGCACAAGCGCTGCTGTGAAGGCATAGGTAAGGTTTCGGACTCAATTCCCAAGTTAGATACTGCTGACAAATCTGTATATCACTAAGCCCTTATAATATGAGTCGTATCTTATCAACATCATCATTTCTGCGAAAGTCGTCCCCTGCTGGGCATAGGCCTCCCCAAGCACCGCCACTTCCCCCGGTTCTATGCTTCCCGCATCCAGTGGATTCCTGCTGCCTTCACAAGGTCATCGGTTCACCTTGTGGGTGGCCTTCCAACGCTCTGAATCCACATATGAAAATTCGTATCCATTTATGAAGTTTTAGCCTCCACAATTATTGTTAAATAAATAATGTTACAATATTTATTTATTTTTTGGGTACTACTGGGTAGCTGTACAAAGAGAGCACAAATTCAACAGTAGCAAACACCTTTGATATAGTCAAGAAATTTCAAGAAGAAGAAAAGGAATGCTATGAAGAATTTATTAAAAAAAGTTGTAAGAAAGGGGAAGAGAGGTAAACAAATTTCAGTCTTACTTAGGTGCCTATCATAAAAAACTCTGTATCAACAACGAAGTCAACAACAACAACACAACACACAACAACACCCAACCTTAATCATCAGATTACAACCTTAGGCCCGTATTACAGAACCTCAGTCAAGACTCAAGCGTTACTTAAGAGAGCCATTTGATTGGTTGAAACTAGTTTTAAGTAATGCTTGAGTCTTGAGTGAGGTTCTGTAATACGGAACTTAATCCAATCTACAAACCCGAACAAATCTACCAGTCCATTATTCGGGTAATATTCTAAACCTGGCCAAACTCAGACGCCCTAAGAGGCTTATATTCGGCAGTAGTTAGAAAAGAGATAATTAAGATAACAATGAAAAGTATTTTTAACTCGTAATAATTTCTAGAGCTGCCAAAAGAGAGCAAAAGGCTAAAGAGAAAACAATACAAGATCGGAATAAGAAAATCACGATGGCAGAGGTCAACAAATCGATGGCTAAATACGTGAATCAAAGACAATGCAGCAACAAATGCTTCTGTGACCGACAGTGCCTTATTACTAAATCTGAAAAACCTCGTATGGTGAGGAAAGCACGAGTTGAAATTGAACCTGAAAATAAAGGTGGGTACCACGTTGTCGCAGAAAACATCGATTCGCCCCGCACCTGCGACCTACTAATTTTTCGCACCTGTACTGGGATTCATCGAGGAGTATGTAGGCGGAATGTGTCCGTATACACTGGCTAGGATTATTGTCCCCCAGTCAACTCTAACTAGTTCAAAAGTAATGATTGGTAAATTGTAGACTGCTTCATTAGGCCAGTGGGTCCAGTCGTCACAAGCGTGACTGTTACGCGTAGGTTCTGCAAGGTTCTATTCTTGGTTCACGCAGGTAGGATTCCGCAGGGTTCGATTCTTGGTCCACGCAGGCATTTGTTAAATGTTTTTTCATTAGAATATTGTAAGTCTGCAGTTTTATAAGAGCCCATGTAGGTATGTGAAATAAAATATTTTGTATTAGAATTGAATATCATAACTGACGAAATGTGTCTACACTCTACGCCCCAGTTTAACTCACCGGGGACTGCAGTCATGATCTTATGTTTGACAGAAACACCTCCACCGTACTTCGGTCCATGCAACAAGTTCTTGGCAGCCTTGAAACGTCGCAAGGAGGAGCCGTCGCCATGGACCGGTGTGGAACAAATGCACGTGATGTTCATGAGGAACGCAGACAAAACGCTAAGCGAGTGCAAGTACAAGATGCCGGCGAGGAAAGTTGTTAATGTTAGTATCGTAGATTGCTTATATGATCACGAATATAGGAACTGATCAGTCATTCATTAACTCAGTTTAGATTTTTATTACAGTTATTTGCTACCAGCGCCATAGGAACACGGAACACATAGCGGCTTATAAGGCAATCATCGCCTTTATTTTGTTCGTTCGGGCGTGGTGCGGTGGTGGTGGGAGTGACAAATGAACACGACGATCACGTATATACGTGATCGTCGTGCTGCCTAACCTAGCGTCTATTCTGACCGTCAAGGTTTACTTCCAAATATTTGGGGATTTTCTGAACTTCTAGTGTTCTAGGTTAGTGCTCATTTTAAGTACAGGCGACTGACATCTGACCTCAATCAAAGCCAGAAGAAGACAACCACTTCCTAAAAGATGTTAATGTTCCTTAATCGTCATCGTCTTAATACAGAATGTATCTCTTGAAACTGTCTATGAGCCATCAGTACTAATAATGCGTAACTTTTAATTACAGGAATATAGAAAATACAACGCGTTGGATGAGACTACCCTTAATATAACCAACTACAAATGAAAAATACAATTTGATTTATTATTTGAAATTATGATTTTGAATGAAATAAAAAACGATTTCGACAATCATTATACTACGTTTTATTTTATACTACAAACATTACTATTTACAAAATATCTGTCCTTACATTCATAAGTTACGAGCTGTTTCATTTCTTCAATCCATCTAATGAGTACCATGAATAATTTAAAATATTGAAATTTTATACTTGTTGAAACACTGTTAAGCTTATCTATTATTAAATAACAAAATAAATAGCTAGAAATCACAATGTACATGCGTGGTCCAAAGCCTTGCCATTAATAATATTGTTGAGGTACGCAGGTAACTGGACTATCGACCACGCAGCAGCATTTCTGTAGTATTTCCTTCGTAAAAATGATTGCAGAAAGGCAAAATATAAATTTTATAATTACCCTAAAAACAACTTTCAACGCTTGAGTTTTCCGCACAAACAGCCGTCCAAAATGTAAAGTTTGTTTCAAACTGTACCAATACCAGAAACAGTGTCAGTATACAAAACTCAAGCGAAAAAAGCTGGGAATATAATCTTAAATAAATTGTACAACACACAGAATCCCTGTAAATCCAAAAAAGCATATATAAGTACGTATTTTTATAAGAATAAGGTGGTTACCGGAAGTATGTAGAGAAGATATTAGCCTCTTATTTTAAAAAAAGAGTTTTTATTCAAGGATTCGTGTGTCATACTCCTAAGTTGTCTGTGGTTTAGTACTTGGACTGCTTCTGCTTGATCACTGCCTGTACACACTTTGCCATTGTGGGTGATGCGCGGCTGATCGTGTCGGTCATGAAGAAGTCTTCTAATGTCTTCAGCTGCACGTCTACCTTGCCAGATACTGGCTTTTGAAGGCCCTGTGGATACAATCGTTTTTGTTCATTAATCATAGACTGCCGCTACACACAAGTTCAAAAAATATGGATGTCACATGATCAACTTTGAACGTTAATATCTCGGAAACGTGACACTTTACGGGTGTTGGTTCTATTATATTCTCGGTTTGCATTTATCGCAGCTATCGATTTATATAAGTTTCATTTGTGGGCGCCATTTTGAAAAAAAATCATTTTGTCGCGACAGTTGGTTTGGCAAGCTCCATAAAAAACTTCAATCCCCTTTACTAGTAAAATGGCGTATCACGTACCTGCGCAAGAGACCTGGCCTGCGCGAAGTAGTTGTTGTCCTGAACATCGCCGTACGTAACTAGCGCGGGACTAATCTGGCTGAGACGGTCGCGCACCTCGTCTAGGGTGTCATATGGAAGACGCTGGCCTACTACTTCTGATAGAGCTCTGTGGACAAGACAATATGTTGTTTAAAATAAGCATAAAAATGAAAAGTAAGTTTGTAGTTGGCAGTCAATAAAGTAAAGTACAAAGACATTTTACTTATGAACGCAATATCACATGGTTATTGCATTTTATAAGTACTAATCTGGCTTGGCGGTGGATAGTATTATAATTATACTGAGTATCAGGGACATCGACGCTCAAACTGAAACCTTGAATTCAGCACATGATTCTAGACCCTAAAAAAACAGTAGTTTCATAGAAAAGTACAATAGCTACGCGGTTAAAAAGTATGGAGAAAAGTATTTTCACCGCAGGTGGGTTCAGAATCATGTACTGAACCCATGGTAACAGGTTGCGCGTCGATGTCCCTGCCACCCTGTACACCAAAGTCTACCTATGCATATTCACTTATTACAGTTGGTCAACGCGCGAGTTTTCGTTGAGCAATCGTGCATCGTTTGTGGGGGGGAAGGGTTGCACCTAACATAAATTAGGTATATTACATTTTTAATATACAGGCTGATTTTTTAAAGACCAGCCAAATTTAAGGATGTGGTACAGACCATCAAACTGAACAACTTTCTCCATGGGACCAACATCGTAATCGCGAATAAAAATTCAGCCGTCCCATACATTTAGGTCGAGTAGGTATTGAAGTTTTCTATGGGACAGTTGATAAAATTTTCGCGATTACGGGGTCTGTACCACATCCTTAAATTCGGCTGGTCTTTAAAAAATCAGCCTGTATAGGATAAAATAAAAATATTTGAAAATGATGAGTAATGTGCGTATCAACCTGATGATCTTCCAGTCCTCGCGCGCCTTGCCGGGCGGCGAGACGGCCACGAGCGTCTGCTGCGCGCGGCCCTCGGCGTTCACGAACGTGGCGCGCTTCTCGGTGTAGGCCGCGCCCGGCAGGACCACGTCGGCCATGGCCGCGCCGGCGTCGCCGTGGTGACCTGGGGAAACGCCAATTGATTCTTATGGCCATCCTTACAACAGACGATTGCCATCTTAAAGGAGACTCTATCTCACTTATTTTTATTTATATAAGTAAATTAAAGGCTTGCAATTAGGGCAGAGTTACTTCTTCTAAAAACGAACTTGAAATAATCAGAAGAGGCGTATAATCAGCTACGATAGCTTAATAAGAAGTTAAGGTTCGTCTCCTACCTTGGTAGATGACAGTAGCGCCCTTAGGCAGCTGGTCCCGAGACACCACCCCGCTGTCGGCTCCCAGCAGGTACACCACCTGCGGCCCGTCCTGCAACACCTTGCCTACACCGGGCTGGTAGCCGATGTCGAGAGCTGCCACTTGAGATGCGGTACGTTGTAGGACGTTTAACACCTGGAAGAAGATCATTATTATTCATTGTAATATCCAAGTGAGAATAAATGTCGTATTAAATTATTGTCATGAATTGATTATGATGAAAAGTGATAACTGAACTCGCAGCTCATTTACGTGACAATTTGGTAATACTAGGGCTATTTTGACATCCAAGAATTTTTATTGAAAACAATGACCAAGAATGCTTATTGATCCAGTTTCGATCTAGTGTCTTCGTAGTGGTTATTTAGTTTACAAATACATATAAGCTATATAAGGATAGTTTAGACTGGCACAAACATCACTCCTCAACCTACCTTCCAGCTCTTATGCTGCAGCATGTCCTGCAGACGCAGCGCTAACTCGTGCGTGTACGCAAGTATGGCGGCGCCTTTTGACGTCTTTAGCTGGTCAGCTCCTAAAATGTCTACCATACAATAAGATCTATTATAAACCTACTTTCCAGCTCTTATCCTGTAGCTTGTCCTGCAGACGCAGCGCTAACTCTTGCGTGTACGCAAGTATGGCGGCGCCCTCTGGCGTCTTCAGCTGGTCAGCTCCTAAGATGACGACGGGTCGCTGAGCAGATTCCAGACGCTTCATGACTTCGTGCGATGATGAACCGCTGGCCAGGTCTTTGATAGCGGATGCTGAGTCGCCTACGTGCTGTGTGAAAAAAGAAACAGGTTGGAGAAATTGCTTTTTTTAAGAATAGGCCATATTTATTTCCGTGTAAGACCACCTGCAAAGGGTCAGTACTGGTTGAATAAAAAAATATATATGCAGTGTTTTTCTGTGTACAGAATTGTTTCCCAACGGCATGGCAAACGAAATAATACTAATAGCGAAACTTGACGTATGATACGTCTAGTTTTGCTGTAGGCCAATTATAGTGCGAACGTACAGAGTTGGGACTGTGGGAGTGAGCGTTAAATTATTCAGAATTGTACTAGCCTCTATGTTTACGAAAAGTTATTTGTTTTTCTAAAAATTAAGTAATAGAAAAAAAAATGTGTGCGGTCCCCCGTCAGGAACGGAGGTCCTTACGCGATAGTCGCACGCACACACTCGTATATAAAAGAAAGAGGCAGATAGAGGGAGAATCGCATGACGGGCGCAGAACGCTTTTTCCTTACGTGAAGATTTCTACTAGTCAACTCCTATCGCAGGCCGCGTTAAGGAAATTCGTTTAAAAAAAAAGATGTTTTTTACTTACGATGTACTCATATGTAAGGTCTACTTTAGGCCCGATGAGCGCGACATCGGTGTCTTTATGTACGAAGGCCTTGCGGATGCGCGCGTTCAGTAGCGGCGCCTCGAAGCGAGTGTTGGTGCCGATCAGAAGCACGAAGTCAGCGTCCTCCACGTCTGAACAAGTAATACAATGTTAAAAGAAGATGCGCGTGTTTTATTTATATTATTGTTTCGCGCCACAATTAATGCCTGATACATGGTGACATTAGTTACCACTAGCGCCATCTAGTTTCGAGTAGCAGAACTAATAGAGTCACTAGCGCCATCTATTATCGAATGGCTGAACTAATAGAGTCACTAGCGCTATCTATTATCGAGTAGAAATTTCGATGCTAGAACTTACTAGAACTATCGACATCTGGTCAGTCGGGGCCGGTATGTACTCGAACATTCTAGATGTTTCTACAATAGAAGGTTCTGGAACTATCTGCGGCACTATATAAGGCCGGGACTAGCCGCGACCAATCAGACTTGGTTCTGCGATAGAAGCAAATACATCGAAAGCGATCTTCAAGTGTGACTAAGAGCGATTGTGTTTTATAATGAGTGCGTTTGAGTTGTTATTACAGTTGTTTAATTATAGTGTAACTTTTGGTAATTTTTATCGGCAGTTTTTATTATCACGAACCCAAAGCTCGTAACATTATTTTATTTCTTAAAAAAACTTACAGCTAGGATACAGATAGTAGACAGTGAAAGAAGGCCAATTAAAAGTTTTCACTGACCATATTAGGGTAGCACAAGAAACAGTACACAGGCAAGCGAAAGTAAGAATAAGTAAGCACTCGGAGAGAATCAAGGAAAGACTGAAGAGATTTTAGTGATCTTCAAAGAAGTTTTTACACAGAGATTTTATTTTAGTTTAGGAACACTTGGAGAATAAATCAAGACCATCAACACTGACACATCATCACATGTTGATCAAAACATGATTCGCGACAGTAATAAATATGTATTAACAGAATTATAAATCATTAGAATCATTAATACAACAGTATCAAAGAGAAAGCGGTGTACACACATGAAAAAAAATACTCGCCGAATGCATAATCTCCTTCTACTTAGTCGATTAAAAAGGTTTTATTAAATTAAAGTTTTAAACTCACTGGCGATTTTAGTGTTGCAGAGGTATGAGGAGCGCAGGTCGATGCCGGAGCCCTCTAGCGGGAAGTATTGCTCGGTGCACGTGTTCTCTGAGCCCAGACGGTTCACTAGGTCTTTGAGAGCCACCAACGATTCTGCGTCGGCTAAGTCACCGGCGACGGCTAATAACTGGTGATAAAGAGAAAATAATAAAGTCAAAAAAGACTAAAGTTCCAACAGAAACAAATCTTTATGTGTAGGCGTTAAAGTTAGTTTTTCAATCACGAAAATTGTGAACATATAGTCTGTTCCAAAAAGTATCAGATAAAAGTGTAAACAAATGGATCAGAAAACTTACCTGTGGATGTAAATTTGTAGTGCTATTTACAGATTGAGTGCTTTAATTAAAACACTATAACATCCAAGTATCGTTAACGACATCTTACCTTGCCAGGCGGACAGTCCCTGAGCGCCCTGGCCGCAGCCACAATGGCTTCCTCCCAGTCCACGGGCGTGAGGTTCCCGCGGCTGTCCGTCATCATGGGCGTCACCAGCCGCTGGCGCTTGAGCCCGTCGCATGCGAAGCGGGACTTGTCCGATAACCATTCCTCGTTGATCTCCTGGTGGTAATAAGTTTTATGAAGGACCATATTATTCATGCATTATATTGTGTGTTAAGAAACTTATTAACCGCTACGTTCTTCGTTTTTTCCATAATACTCACAACAATTGATTGATGAACTGTTTAAGTGTAGATGAGTCGTCATCATTTTTTTATTTATTTAATAATTAAGTCCCACTTACACCACAAATCACTAAATACGTTTATCGTTAAACGTATTTAAATCGAATGTCAATAGTTTGAAGATGACAGAGACAGAATGATATTTTGATGTTTTTTTTTGACATGTCGTCGTTCTGTTTCTGCCAATTGTTATTAAATTGAACCCGTGCGAAGCAGGGGCGGGACATTAGTAAATAACTTAAATATTTAAGACCTTACCTCATTGGTTCTCGGGAGAATACGCAACACTTCATTCGTTCGCGTAGCAACGACGATGTTGCTACCCAGGGGGTCTAAAACATCTACAGAGTCGATCTGTAACAAAACATTTATATTAATAACAGTTATCAAACAATATTAGCATAAAAAAGTTGATTTCGGCTAACTAATACCAAACTAGGAAACAATTACCCACAATTTAATTGTTTGGCTGTCGTTCCGCAAAAACAAATGACAAAATACAACAGCTAAAAATGACGTAAGAACTTAAGTGCGCTTTATTGATCAGACTTAATAGGGCATCTAGAAACCTCCAGTTAGGTAAGGCTAGTGTAGTAATCTAATCAACTCTGCAGAATCCCGTTTGTCAATATCAGTCTGTTACAGTCCTTTACAATTATTTTACCATTGACAGCAACCTAAGCAGCTAGCTGGGAACCAACCAGGTCGCTGGTGGGTTACCGGCAACCTTATTGCTACAACAATAACGACCAATTTGATTTATACAGTGATATAAAATCAGACGTAAAATAAATGTGAAAGGACTGTACCGGTAAAACGGGGTGAATAGGGACGCAGGGGTGAATCGGAACGAAACTTTAAAATGGATGTTTACTTTAAAATAACATAGTTTGCTGCTAACAAGGACACTTAATCTTTAATTAAAAAACAGTAACCACACTTCTGTCTTTTTTGGCAACAAACTATATTATTTCAACGTTAAAATCCATTTTAAAGTATCGTCCCGATTCACCCCTGCACCCCGATTAACCCCGTTTTACGGTATAGACTATAGAACATAATTATGTAATGTAGAGTATCTAATCTAACTATCCTGTATTGTTCCACTGCAGGGCAAAGAGCCAAAACACACACACGACATGACATCGCACCGTGACACGACGTCGCAACGTGGCACGATGCAACATCGCGATGTCGTGTCGTGAAAATTTACGACGTGCATCGTAAAACTTCACGACGCAACTTGCAACGATGTGACGTCGTATCGTGTGTATGTGCTTTGGCCCTATAGTACGTACATAAGTAGTTTTTAACATACATAAGTAGTATGTATGTGTTTTGGCCCAAAAGCCTTCCTCTCCCTTTTCCACACAATTCTGTCTTTTGCCATTCCTTTCGATAGGAGTCAAGCTCGTCCTACCATCTTCCCTTTCGCCTGCCGCGATAAGGTCACGTTTAATAGGACCCAATCCTTGGTTCATTTACTTTGATTATTACGGGTGTGAAAAGACTAACGACGCCGAGAGTCACTGGTTCTTCCTCTCCTATTCCAGTTTAACCTTTTTTATGTTTTTTTTTTGTACAAAAACACCTTCTAAATGTTATAATAATTAATATTTACGACCCCTGTAGATGCACCCAAAAGCACAATGTTTTGCTTGCGTTACATTGCGCGCTACCGTATGAAGCGATATTTTTCACACCAAAAATAAAAGTAGTTTCCCAGCAATTATTTTGTGCACTGTTACTTAGTTTGATGTACAGAATGCGTAGTTGACGACATGTGCTGGGTCTTGTTACACCCTGTATTGTATATTAAATAACTCACCCTCCTGGTTTCCCAGGGTCGTGCAGCAAAGCTGTAGGGCTTGGAGGTGAGCGCGCCCACGGGGCACAGATCTATGATGTTGCCGGACAGCTCAGATAAGAACATCTTCTCCACGTATGTTCCAACCTGGAGGCACGAAAGATATCCATACAAAATTGTTGAAACGTTGAATGTAGTGTGACTTTAAATAAATTCCCATCACTATGTAATAAAATAACGAATAATGAATGAGATCATTCATACAGTAAGAGCTACAGCATTTCTAAACTCAACCAACATTCATTCAAATGAGGCTGAAAATCAGAGGGGCAATTCTGGTAAATTTAAGAACGTGTGAACGTTCTTAAATTTACCAGTCTGATCTCAGTCTCAACCTGTCAAAAATACCTCTAATTTCCATACATTTTGACAAGTTTTTGACATTTGTTTGTCGCCGAGATGAGACTGCGACTAGATTTTGAACGTTTTAAATTACTAGAATTGGCCTTCAGATCTCAATCTCAATATGTCAAAAATACGTCAAATTTCCCGACATTTTGACAAGTTTTTGACATTTGTTTGTCGCCGAGATGAGACTGCGACTAGATTTTGATCGTTTTAAATTACGAGAATTGGCCTTCAGCTCTTCACTCTTCACCACCACTTCCCAAAAGAAGTGGCGTAACAAACTCCTCAGAGATATTTTTTCTTCTTTAATATTGATGATATTATAGGTACTATACTTGGACGTAAATATTGGCACATCGAGATGTGGAAAAAAATCTGCTTTCTAGAGCGTCGTCTGATCGGCTCTGTCACTCATACCTATAAGACTATCTCTTCCGAAAATGGGTCTACAACAATGCATATTGAGCCTATTGTGGGTCAAACTAGGTGCAATAGAAGCAAGCCTCAAAGGTCAAGGTCATGTTATTCAAGTTCAAAACGTGTATTTGATGAAGTTGTGTTGACCAATATTTACCTCTTCATTACAAGCAAACCTAATTAATAATTCACCTGCATGTCAGAGCCTCTGCCAGTGGTACCGAAGTCATCAACGCCAGCCACCTCGGACGCGAACCGGATGCATCGCGTGCAGTGGATGCAACGGGTCATTATGGTCTTGATCAAGGGACCCACGTCTTTGTCTTCGACAGCACTTTTGTTAGGAAAAAATAAAATAATGAAAAATAAAGGCACTCAGCTCCACACAATAATAGCGACGCAAGTGTGCAAGGATAAAATCGAAGATATTTGTTAAAGAAAAATACGCAAAAGAAAACTAAATAAATATATAACCGCCCACTTCAAATGGATGTTTTTTAGTTTTTTAATTAAGTATTCTTTTCTTTATTATTTTTACTGTCAAATTTCATCTGATAAGTACTATACTATATTTAGGGCCGACTTTTCAATCTTCAGATAACTTATATCAGAGGAATAAAAATTGCGGTTTGAAAGTTATTGTATAGAAAATATGCCATGCAACATTTATATTACAAGATCAATTAATCACTTTGATGAACTCCCTCATCATCAAAGATAAAATCTTATGAAATCAATACTCACCGCTTGCCAGAGAAATGAATATCGGTAAAGCGACTCCTGTCAGACCCAAAGGCCATGGACTGATCTTGTAAGTCACATTCACCACCCTGGTCACAGATGGGGCAATCCAGGGGATGGTTGACGAGGAGGAACTCCATCACACCCTCACGGGCTTTCCTGGTGAGGTCTGAGTTGGTTTTGATCCTCATTCCCTTCATCACAGGCATAGCGCAGGCGGCGGCAGGTTTGGGGGACTTCTCGATTTCCACCAGACACATGCGGCAGTTACCGGCGACGGCAAGACGCTCATGGTAGCAGAAACGGGGGATCTCTACTCCTACTTGGGCTGCTGCCTGGTACACAAAAGACATAATGGATTTTTATTCAGATTAAAGTTAACATGGTTCAAATAATTAAGTAATTAAGGGCTGATTGTGCCATCGCTAGATAACTTTTATCCAAGGAATAAAATTGACATTTGACAGTTTTTGTATGAAATAACTGTAAAAATTTCAAAATTATTCTTCAAATAAAGTTATCAGATGATTGAAAAATCAGCCTTATGTTACTTAATTTGAAGTTCGTAATTGATTATAATTATTGCTTATGTTTTTATGAAAACGAAAGGCATTTATGCCGAAGCGCCTTCGGTTGTTGTGGTTGAAACCGGCCGGGTGCCACGCGGTGAATGTTACACCCGTCCGAATCCCGTAGCCGTCAGGTCTGGCTTTATCTTGCTACGTGTTTCTACCATGGTGTAAAAAAGAAAAAAGGCATTTGCCCAGCAGAAGGACAACACAGGCAGTTTTATTTATTAACTTTTTATGGTTACATTCCCTTCCTTCCCATGATTTATTTGGCACATATTGTGTAAATCTTTTGTTAGAGACCATAAATACATAAATAGTGAAAATAATATTGAACTGACTTAATTTTTAAGAAGTTATAGTAGTTTACAAGTAGTGCAGTTGAGTTATTTTTTTAACATGGATCTGTTTTGCAACTACACTCAGCGGCACGCACGGAATCTTGGTCAGGCGCTTATCTCGCAAATACTCGCAATGATTGTTTTTTATGAGCGCAGGTCAATGTTTACTCTTCGTTCAACAGGGTAATTCATTATGTTTGAGTGCTATGGTGCTAGTACTATGGTGCACAGAAAGTGAATTTAAATGCCCGTAGACCAGCACGCGGTCCAGAACTCCTCAGACATCACCGAGTAGCTTGACCTCAATTTGCACGTGAACACACCAGCTGAACCCACAAGCAATGGGCTCGAGTGCTGTTCACAGATGAGTGTCGAATAGCTATGCGTCTCCAGACGGTCGGGAGCGAGTGTGGCGAAGAAGAGGAGAGGGGTTTCTACCCATTACCACCACACACACTGTGAATTTCCATGAAGGCTCTATAATGGTTTGAGGAGGAATAAGTTCCGATGGAAGTACGGAGTTGGTTATCGTCGATAACCGGCTAACTGCAGCCCGATACATCGAGGAGGTCCTCCAGTGACATATTTTGGTATATTCGGGATACATTGGATCATTCAAAGCATGCCAGATCTAATGCAGGCCGTTATTAAGGCTAGAGGAGGAAACACCCGATACTAAAACATAGAGAAAATAAACCAATTTAGGTTTTTTTAATTCTATGGTGTTTTAAAATTGATAATGTAAAATTCTGCCCAACTTGATAAACTTGTTGGTGGTGACATTTTCAATTAAAAATACATTTAAATACAAATTATCGTGAAATTTACATGTGGCCAAATTTCCGTGCCGGTGAGTATTTATGACACCTGCTTGAGATAAACGAGGTGTATGTAACAAACCCATTTAGTGTTTTTTTTTTTCAATCTAGGCTTTATTACCTTGATCCTCAATCAAATGCCACTATGAATAGATGCATTGCAGGTTGATTGTTGCAAAAATGTGAGCTCTATCAAGGACACATCCTTGTTTTATAAATACAGGTAATCTTTGGTCAATTGTGGCTATATCAACCATTTAATTAAGAGGTAGAAATATTTGATGTTAGGAAACCATCAAAGTTTTTCAGACACAGTAAACAATATAGTTTAACAATCACAGTGGATTCACTGTGGTTTTTAAACTGTATACTAAACAGAAAAAGTGTTAAAATTGCATAAAAACAAATACATAGTTCGGGGATCGGAAAGTGAGACAATGTAGGTGCTTGGTAAATTTGCACAAAGCAGCTACACACCACCTCTTACTTTCAGATTGACGTAGCTACTATTGACCAAAACTTACCTGTATTTATAATAATTATTACACTTTGGATTCATGTAACTAGCATAAAACAGATTTGTATATTGTTTCTGGCGAAGTTTTGTAATATGAATGTGATAATTGACACAACAATATGAAATAATCTTTATTTTTAGAGAACACTTTAATTAAGACATTAAGTCAGTAATAAAGTAAATTTCAAACTAGAACCCCTGACCAGTATTTATCAATTACTTACTTGTAAGATAGTGGTGCCAGGCAAAACTTGGACAGGTTTGTCATCAATGAAGACTTCGAATTTTTCTGGGGGTGGTTGCACTTGGGCGGCATAAGAGCGAGTCGCCAAGGGTGCAGCACGCACCGGCGAGCTCAGCGTAAGCGCCCTGGATAGCGGCTGGCGCAGCATTTTCTGCAGCAAACACCAATACGTTTACGACTAATGTCACGCTAATTGGATAACTTCCCACGAATTTTCGCACTTGGTGTATATTTTCCTAATATCTTGTTAACCGTACGACACTACCACGACGTGAGAAACCTTCTAAAACACCCCAAATATAAGTAATTCTTCTGTTATTATTACATAAGAATCAACACCTAACCTAAATAAATATAAATGAATACTATGGGTTTTTCTACTCGGTTTATAATAAATTCACGTTTAAAAACGAATAAAAATAATTACTTATTGTAATTTACGTCGTATTTTCGTTAAATTCGTACCTAAAAATATATATTGAAAATCTTTAGTTGAGTGACAGATACAAGAACTGTCACCAGTGTCAAAAATCTGATATGCCAAATTTAATACTCACTGCAGAATTATACGGTTTTGCTAAGCTATGAAACTAGTCGATTTTTTCCGGTTTCTCGTAATTAAAAAATGAAGAATGGAGTAACTCCTACATTCATTCATTCAATCATTCGTTCAACGACTATCAAATTTTCAACCCTTTTCTTTCCTTCTCGCTCACATTGTGCCGGGGCGTGTGGTTGTCGCTTGAAAAGAATACGTTTTTTTGTATAAAAATGGCAGTGGGAGACGTAAAAACCGCACAAGGCCTCAACGAGCTGAACACATACTTGGCTGATAAGAGTTATGTGTCCGGGTAAGTTGTTCTATACGATAAAATTAAGATCCACGTCAACCTGACACAGATTGTAAGAAACTTTTTATAACCTCAAATGCATAAATCGGCCAATTCTCAAATCAAAAATTGGTTCAAAATCTAGTCGCAATCTCATCTCAGCGACAAACAAATGTCAAAATTAGAGGTATATTTGACAGATTAAGACCGATCAGACTGAACGTTCATAAAATTACGACAATTGCCCCTCGGAATGAAATTATAAATTCTGTCCTACCATTCTTAAGCCCATTTTTTAAGAACTAGTTATATTTGTCATGTCTTCACCTGGTATCTTGAACGAAATTACTTGACCTTGGCCACCAGCTGTGAATTATTCATTCGCCATATTCATCGATCATCTTGGTTATTTTTAGTTGGACACCAACTCAAGCCGATGTTCAAGTGTTTGAACAAGTCGGCAAGGCGCCGAACGCTAGCTTACCCCATGTCCTTCGGTGGTACAACCAGATCGCGTCCTACGCTGCCGGCGAGCGCAAGGCATGGGTTGCTGGAGCCAGCCCCTTGACCGCTGGCGGCAAGACCACCACAGCCCCCGCACCCGCTAAGCCCGCCGACGACGACGACGATGATGTCGATCTATTCGGCTCTGGTGATGAGGAAGAGGTCAGTAACCTTTCACCTTTACAGTTTAGTACTACCCTTTTTTATCATAAAAATAAATCTTTCTATAACTCAACATCTGTTTACAGGCACTGGTTATAATCTATTCTTCTTAATTTTGTTATGCTGATAGAAATTTAAAAAAATCTCTTGATTAACAGGATGCAGAGGCAGCAAGAGTTCGTGAGGAACGCCTCCAAGCATATGCTGCCAAGAAATCCAAGAAACCTGCCCTTATTGCCAAGTCATCTATACTCCTTGACGTAAAGCCTTGGGATGATGAAACTGACATGAAGGAAATGGAGAAACTCGTCCGCACCATCGAAATGGACGGTCTTCTCTGGGGTGCTTCCAAATTGGTCCCTGTTGGGTACGGTATCCACAAACTGCAGATCATGTGTGTCATTGAAGACGACAAAGTCTCAGTTGACCTTCTAACAGAAAAGATCCAGGACAATGAAGACTTTGTCCAGTCTGTTGATATTGCTGCATTCAACAAGATCTAAAAATGTTGAGCCTATTTAATTTTAAGTTTACTTTTGAATAAAATCAAAGTTTTTCCACATATATTCACTTTTATTATACATTTAAAAAAGCTATGTACATAGTCAATTAATACCAAAATAATAGTCAGTCAAATAAACTGAGTGCAGACAATGTGATGTATTTCATTAAAATTTATAAAATTCCTAATTTGTTCACTCTTACTACATAGTGTCTTTTGAACATTTATTAATATAATAAGTATTTTTTAATAAATATCACAATTCATAAAACATTTAAATGACAATGCACTTATAGACAACCACACAGTACTTTGAGATTAGGGTACTTAAAATTGTCACAGTATTGCATGTAAATACGAGTATTTAGACCGCCAAAAATGCATTACTGTTGCATTTACCATTGCTATGAGAATCATTGTTTACCTCAAACTTTCGAGTAGATAAGCGTTTCGGAAAACTATTAAAAGTTAAGCAGTCTGTACAAATTTAACATCATGGAACTGATGCAAGAAGCTCCTGCTAGGGCCTTTATCCTTACACCACAATATTTGTCAAAAAACATGGTGGCTAAAAAGTTCATGGTTCATCACTGGTATGCAGTCTTGCCGGCTCATCGCCGCTATTCCGTGACTAGCAGGTGTTTCAAGGTAATTAACACTCATTCAACATGAACACCATTTGGTATAGGAACACTGTCACCGACGGTAGCTTGCAGGAACATATTGGGGATATCATTGCCGAAGTAGATCTTGTTGTTTCGTGCGAGAGCGTCGTACCTCTTCAGTTCTAAATACTCTCTTGTTAACAGCATTTTGTTAGCCTCCGCCTGTTTCTTCAGATGGTAAAAGTCGGCCTCTGCTTTCGTTTGCTGTTTAGCTTTGTGTATGCTGTCTTCAATGAGCTCAATCTTCTGCAAAGATTCTTTCTCCATGATTTTCTGTTCGTATTGTATTTTCGCGACTTGTGCCTCCTTTTCAGCTTCGATGACAGCCTTTCGCCTTGCTGTTTCCGCTTCTTTTTCAACAACCTATGGATAGAAAGTAATGTTGAAATTCAAGCTTTTCTATAAAGTTGACAAGTTATTCATACAAAGGGGAAGCCAATCAATGATTTGTTTAAAATGTTTGGTTGCGAAGTTCCTCGTCATTACCTTTTGATGTTGTGCAGCAATAAGGAGTTTTGACTTCTCTGCTTCCATCAGCTCATAATTCTTGCGGATGGACTCTGGTATCTTTGGTTTCGTTACTCTGACTGCTTGCACCTGCAGCCCTGGCGCCATTTCGTGCAAATCTCTTTGAAGTGCCTGCAACAGTATTAGAAATAACTTCCACAATATACCAACCTATTAAAGTCTATAGTGGATAGTCTTTTGTATTACGGAACTATTTCTTACTTCTGTTATATAAAAATATATTAAAGATACCTAAACAGAGACCCAAACGCAGGGTAGGAGTCTACTTAGCCTGAGGGTCTTACCACCGTAGGATGCCCCTCAGGCTAGGTGGAGTGATGATCTTCAATGAAGATCACTACTATACAGGGTGGTAGGGATATCGACGCGCAACCTGTTACCGTGGATTCAGCACATGATTCTAAACACCCTCACGTCGATAGATTTCATCGGTTATTAAAAAAAAAGTTAGCTGTTCTATACATTTTGACCGCGTGTTTTTTTTTTATTAACCGACAGAAAATTTCTTCACTAGGGGTCTGAAATTATGTGCTCAATTCATGGTTACAGGTTGTGCGTCGATGTCCCTGCCACCCTGTATGTATTATGATCATTGGTAGCAGTTAGATGATAGTAGGTGTGGGTCGAGGTAAATGACGTGTGATTGTCCAGCAGTCAGCAGTGGAGTTTTAGCCGAAGTTCGCACTGACGTAAAATGATCGCGGCGGGATTTTTTCCCGCACTGGATTTTCAACGCACTGCTAAGGTCCGAGAGTTTAAAATCCAACAGTGTGGTTTTTTGACGCGCTGGGATGCGCTCTGTTGGATTCTCAATGCTTGGCTCAACACCGAGAGTTGAAAATCCAGTGCGCGATTAAATCCCGTCGCGATATTTTTAATACACTTACAGTTCGTAAATTCTCGTCAATTTGATCGAACAGATCGATGTAAACTTCGTGTAACGTGTGCGCGCTGCAGAACTGGTTCAGCTCGTGATGCACCTTGTTGAAGATGAGCGTCTTGTCGTAGTCCGCAGTGAAGTTACGCACCATGTCTAGCACTGGAAAATGAGAAGTATAATAAAATTATTATTTCTTCTGCAGAATGATTGAAAAAAAAACTACATCTGTAATTTATATGGTGTACATATTAAAGAGTATTTTAGTCTATGATTTGAGATGACTTCAAACATTGTGTTAGTCGTTAGTTAGTTAGTCAAAGCCGCGTTTTATCCCCAAATTTGATTGTGTATCCAGAGTTTATGCCAAACCTGAGTTTAAACTAGATCTTTCAAGACCGGACCTAAACCCATAACTTTGATTTGAATCATACTTGATTACAAAACGAGTTTTTTCCGAGGTCTCACGAAACCCAACTTTAGATTGCTTGGTCTTGGTTTTCAAAATAACTTGCGAAGTATGGGTGTTTGATACACCTCTGCCTTCCCCGCTGTGGAATATAAGGCCTGATATTACCTTGGTTCAATAATGAATACCTACCACTAACAGGTTCCAGTTTGTTCACCACTTCAATCCGCTCGAAGTATATCATGACGCCGCCACTAGTACCGCACGGCACATTTTTCACCTCATCCGTTTGAAGAGTAGTCTACAATTATAATTAAAAAAGTTAGAAGTACATTGGCTGACTGTTTATCTGAATGCAAACACACAAACTACTTTCTTATCTTAGAAGCAATCTGTTAATCAATGAGTTGTTAAAAACGAATTAGATTGTGTTGATAAAAATGTATTTGATGATTGTATTCAGTAGTTATTTCATGAACTAAACATTCGAATTCACGTGAAATCTATCAACCCGCACTGGGCCCGCGTGATGGATTACAACCCACTCCCTCTCAAAGAGAGGAGGCCTGTGTGGGAACATTATTGGCTGATTATGCATGTCATGATAAGATAGATGTTTGTAAATCATTTCCTCAACTACTAGGTTCCAGGAATGCAGATTTGCTTAATGCTTACAGAAAGATTAACTGCACACAATCAAACTCAATGTAGCGATATTACTGAGTAACTGAAATCCATCCGGAAGCACAAAAATTTGTTGGACCAACTGTACAACTTCTTCATGTAAAATACTGGTATTCAGTTGTCCACATAGTTGGTAAAAGGCAAGGCAGATGATGACTTGTTCATGGTAACAGTTTGATTATGATTGCCAATTACTTAATCAACATTACTTAAACCTCATTAGTCAATTGAAAAAGATTCAATTGACTAATGAGGTTTAAACAATGAAGAATAGATGAGCCGCTGCCGTTTCCAATTGCATCAACAAATTGAATGTTGGAACTAATGAACCTAAGGAAGGAAGGAAAGAAATAATACCTGTATAGCTTTGTATGATGTTAGTAGTGGAATCATCATGTGGAAGCCAGGCTGGCTGGTCACTGGTAGCAATGCCCCTCCCTGCAAATAAGGAAAAATATTGAAACATTTAAAAATAACAGTATTAAACTATTTAATTTTGCCTGTTTATTTTAAAACTAATATTAATAGTCAAACACACCTTTTAATACATAAAGAAAAGGATGATAAGGGTATTATTGTAATCCTTAGAGTGGCTTTTCTTTTAGTGTCCCCTTTAACCCAATGTTAGTCACTGGGTTAAACTCTACGGATTACATTTAATCATAATGAAAACAGTATTAAAACATTTAATTTGTCTTTCTTTTGTTTATGTGTATTGTAAAATAAGTTTATACAGGTGAAATTAAATTGATTGGCATCCTTTTAAGGGGTCATTGTACTCATCATTATGAACAACTTTTACTATGGGATCAAACCTGAAATCGCGAAAATAAAATCAGCTGTTCCCTATATTTATGTTCGCATAACTCATCAAAATGTAGGGAACACCTGTTTTTTTTTTTTCGCGATTTCAGGTTTGGTCCCATAGTAAAAGTTGTTCATAATGATGATTACAATGACCCCTTAACCCTTAAATGCGCGATTTTTTATTTTTTTTTGAAAAAAATATATTTATTAGTAAATAGGTTCTATTTGACAGGAAAAATTGTAAAAAAAAAAAATATTCGAATTTACTGTACTTTTTTTTCAAAAATGTTATTGTTGTTTTAAAACAACATTGCGCATTCATTGGAATTGTGCTAGTATGGATCTGATGAAAACAATAAACTGTTTTGAAAGTATTTATTTATGGGTTATTGTGGTAATTAAAAAAACAATTATTTTTTTTGGTGTCACACAAAGAGACTTGACATTTTTGGCACATTTTAAAAGTAAACCCTGAACATTTTGGGAACTTGCACCTTTGCTGCTTATCCATCCAAACTGCCCAGTGAGAGGTCTGGTCCAATCTCACGTCTTTCGATGGCGCTGCTTGAGCTGGACCTCGGAACTTCTTCAGGTCAAGTTCTCCTTGTAAGGAGCCCCCATTAGGCCGACCACGTTTAGCTCCATTTGTAGGTAGACCAATTTGACAGAGTGTATCAGCAAGTTCTAGCCTAAACTTACCTAGATTGAGGAGTTTGTTATTGCCCCTTATCGAATGTACTTTCTTGTACATTATCCACGAATTTATTATTGTGAGGTCCAGAAAATGGTAAAATAAACGCATTGTCCACTTTCGGCTTTTCATTGTAATGTGGTAACGACCTATGAACGAATCCAACAAGTCTACTCCTCCCATATGCGCATTGTACTCTCGAATGACCTTTGGGCATGGAACAGCAACTCTTTCTTTCTTAGATTTATCAAAACGTGTGACAGTAGTTGCTGGTTCTGCTCCTACATAAGTGGAAAGAAGAGTGACGGGCTTGTTGTCCTTCCATACGACAGCACTTACTTCTGTACCATCTACAGTCGCCACATTCTCCTCGTAAAACCCTCTGGGCACGTCTTTTTTCATAATGGTGTTTTTGTCGGGCAATTTGCAGTTTCGTAAACGGTTAACGCGTACTGTTCCAAGCGAATAAATTCCTTCTTTAGCTAAATAGGTGACGAGAGGCAGAGAGGTATAAAAATTGTCGAAGTAAATTATATGATTTACGTTGCGTGGTACCACCCTGGCTAATCTGACAACTGTGTTTCCAGACTCTCCCAAATCTGGCTCACCAAGTAGGATGCCGTTTTTGGAGCCTCCTCCAGAATAAATCTCGAATCTATGAGCATACCCTTGTAGACTACATATGAGATACAGTTTGAACCCCCATTTGTGGGGTTTGTTTGGGAGATATTGTTTTATGTAGTGGCTCAATTTCGTAGCACACATCTGTTCGTCGATGGAGAGCCTTTGTTCTATAGGAACCTTCCTAAATTGGTAGTTGAGCGTCGCCTCAATTGGTCTTATTTTGTAGAGCCTGTCATAATCCGGATGATCTCTGGGTAAGCACTTGGTGTTATCAGCAAAATGGATAATAGATCTTATTTTTTCGAACTTTTTTTGTGGCATTGTGTTTTTTATATGGTTGTAACCATATTTGTCATTCCAATAAGCACGTGTATTAGGAAACTTTATAACGGAAGAATAAAACAATATGCCAATGAATTTATTCAGTATATTTTCATTTATATATTCAGGATTGGAGATCTGTTTCTGAGCTGCGTACAAGTTACTTTGTTCTACTATTGTATTCTTCAAATCTGGTGTAAAATAAAATGAAAAAAAATCGTATGGTGTGTTGCATTGCATCAAAGCCTCTGGTACTTGAGTTTCTCCCCTAAAAATTAGCCTGTCTTCTTCAGTAACAAGGTTTCTTTTTCGCCAAATCACAGGTCGATTTATCGGTCGCCTAGCCGTCTCTTGCGATGACATGTTGGCCACAGGTAACGGTTGTGGAGAGAGAGATGGGGAATCGGGATGGGATTGGGGAATGGGGATGGGAGGGTCTTGCATATTCTCATTATCGTTGGTTACAAGAGGATCAGTATCCACCAAATCAGGCTGAGTTTCCTCATCTTCAAGGTCTCGAAGAACATCTTGTACATTTTGATAATACTGACCTTCATCTTCTACCTCGGAGTCTGACCCATCTAAACCGTCTTCGGAGTCCTCAAGGTTTTCTAAATATGATAAAATATCCCGTTCTAATAAACGTGACATGCTGAAACGTAAAAGAAAAGCCCTTCACCAAACATGCAATTATTTACACAGCAATGCGCACTGTAGTTTTCCTACAACAAACGGATTTGAGCTTATGTCTACAAAGATAACAATTATTTTCAATATTTTGTAATTTATACGTATAATTGAAGATACAAACAAGCAAATATAAATAATTTTATAAACTTACGTAATATTTATTGAAGTCCAAACACAGTTTCAAAACTTGGTTCGCGCCAAAAACAAACTTTTCTTCAAAGTGACATTTGACATTTAAATTGTGTCAAAGTTAAAAAAGTATTGTTTATGGCCATTACGAAAAATAAGTATAAATACGTTCAGAAACAAGAATTAGTAGTTATGATTACTAAAAAAACATAAGAAGTTCCTCATAATCTGTGGTTTTCAGTATGTTGTTTTTAAACAACACCGCGCATTTAAGGGTTAAAAGGATGCCAAAATTTCATCCTGTATAGGTAGGCTGATACTGATAGTTTTACAGCAAATGATGTACTAGACAATAGAGCAATAGATGGCCTTAGTAAGCAGCTAAGTCAAGAGTTTAGAGCAGATTGTGATACTGCTGGGCATGATTGTTAAATGGTAAACCTTGTCTGCTGTTCTAAATGCTTTGTTTTTCAATTCTTTTAAAACGCAACAAAGCTATTTTCACAGACATGTCTGTGTCTGTGACTTTGTCATTATTCACATTCTATTGTTGACCAGTTGAGAACAAAACAATACAAACTGGATTTATCTTCCTTTAACAAAGGCCATTACTTTAATGTATTTTAGTGAAAAACTGCAATACTAAATTATGTTACCAAGCAGGTTTGATACCTCGTTAGAACCAGTGTTATTTGGTATTTATGGCTAGTAAATAGCAACAGGTTTGACCCATATTAAGGACTTTTACAGACACAGCAAAAGACAAATGCAAATGTTCATTTGTGTATTGGATCAGAGATAACATGCAAGCTAGTTTGTTAAGAAAAGTCTGTTTGTTCTTTCTGGACTGGACCAGGCGCTGTGCCAAGTACATTTTTCTAAATGCTCTATACAAATAATACAATCAATAGAATTACAAACTAGTTACTAGTAGGTACATATTTGTGAATGTTACTTACTCGGTAATACACCCCTACATGTCCCTCTTCCACCTTGTGCAGGGAGAAGTGCACAGTGACCCCAACTGCCAGTATTACCAAAGCCAAAACTGACGACTGATCCGCCATAACCGGACTGAGGAAATATCACGGGTTATTAAGTTAATTAAATAATATTGACCGCAACTACTAAACAATTACGGACAATTCAATTCACCTCCACAAATCCAAGTGAACACTCACGATTAGCGGTATGATGAATGAATAATATTATTTTATGGTAAAGACAAGATTTGAAAGCCCTTTTTATTAGGTTTTAACACAGGCCGGTCCTTATATACCAGATAATTTAGTGTTTATTCTTACATCGACGATTATTCGGTTTCGCACAAATAGCATTATTCGATGACATTTGACACATTTCATTTGACAACTTTTGCTCAGTTTAGAAACGTGCTACACGTGTTACTTTGAGAACGTGTGTTTTGGTAGTTTTTTTTTTATTCACGAATATAATTCATAATTTTATCATATTGAGCAAAGTAATAAAATATTCAAAGAAAACATTTATGTTTTTTTATGGCAGTAAATACACTTTTTGTTCATAGCTGAACTAGAAAAATATTCCCGAACGTTTTTAGACGAATATTTTTCCAACATCTGTTACATAACGCAGTTCTAAGAAAATAGGATAGGCAGGGAATGCGGTCACAGTATGACAAAAATAAAGAAACAAAGAAAACTTCAATTATAAAAATAGGTACATTTATTGCGGTTCGGAAGTATTGCCTTCCGCGGCACTAACATAAGATTTTCCTTCGGCATGTATAGCGTCTAGCACACTGCTCATCGTGGTCTTCAACGCTCTATATTCTTCAAGTGCCTTGGCGCATAATTCACCTTCCGGAGAGTTTCCTGGCTCGATGAACAGCATTTCAAGAGACCGTTTCAAATATTTCTCGGCAGACATTAATTCATCCTGTAAACAGTCGTATTTTTAGTTCACACCTTGGCTCTAAGATTAAACACTCGCCTAGTTACATTTACGTTATTTTATTGCATTCTTACCATATACGCTGAGCCTGTGATTTCTCGCCCGTCGAAGAGCTTTTTCGCTAACTGGACCATTGCAGCATGCAGTTCATATAGTGTGATGGCTGTAATATAAAAAGGATGACATTACGGATCCTAATATTAAAAAAAAAATAAGTTGTTGTCGTTGCTTCGACGAAACCATTCCTTTTCTATTAGAGAGATACCTTTGGTTCTGGATATTCCGGGACACAGTGTTTCAAGGATAGGGAGTATTTCCTTGCATAATTCCATTTTACGTCTCATTAATTTCTTCGTGGGTCGGGGTTCCCTGTTTATGGTATCTCGTAAAACCCCCGCCAGACGTTGTTTGGCTTCTAGCAGTAAGTAATGGTTTGGAGCAAGAATTAATGATACGTTTCTTATGTATTCTTCGAGTTCCTTGTCATCTTTTTTGTCTGTGGAAGATTGGAATGTTTAATGAATAACATTTTGTAGGATAGTTCAACTGCCCAACTGGTTCACGAGTTGCTATCTTGACTACTCGCTACTTGACTCCTTGAATCCTCTCTCTGAACGATGTTGGTGCTCTATGATATTTGTTAATCCATCTGTTTATCAAGGCGTTTATATGAAATAGACATTGCCAAAGAAAAGTAATTTTCTGATGTGTTTGTCTAATGTCTTAGGTGTGTACATAGAAATGTAAAAAATGGGTGTGTATGTTTGTATTGTACAGGGTTTGATGACATTTTTATTAGTGGATAGGTTTTTAGCAAATTTACTCACTTATAACTTCGAACTTATCCATACAACATTTGACTTTAAATCCAATGTTATTATCCTCAAAGGTTTTACTACAGTTGTCACAAGCCCATTCTTTGGGAGTAGTGAGAGAGACATAGCCAGTCTTGCATTCAGGACAAATGACGGAACTCATATGAGTTCCGATTTCCGTGATGTCGGAACATCTGTCGCACGTGCATTTGAAGTACTTGCCGATCAGTAGATGCTGCTGGCGTATAGAAGTTCCCTGAACAGGAAATAATACATAACATAACATTACGTCTGTAATCCCCGAAAGGTTAGGCAGAGGTGTATGTACTTACAGTACCTACATTTCGCCAGTTATTGACGACATGGTTGGCGCAGTGGCTGAGCGATCGACTGCTGCGCTGCGTGTCACGGGTTCGATTCCCGCACGGAACAAATATTTTAATTGCCTACAGGTAGTTGTGCCGGGTCTGGCTGTTTGTGTATGTATGTGAGTTTAAATGTTTGTAAACGCACCCACGATACAGGAGTAATTCCTAGTGTGGGGTAACGCTTTTAAAAAAAAGTTATGTTTAAGTTCCATGAAACAGAAAATGCTATGACAAAAAGTACATAAATACTGCTGTCCTATGTAGGTATCAATCGCATAATTTAAGTCATTCATAATCATTCGCATCCAGCCTAGAGCAGACCACTACTGGACAGAAACCTCTCCATTGCGTGTCATTTAGCTTATTTTATGATTCTCGACCACTCTCATTCAACCATTAGGGACTAACCACACTCATTCAGCTCTGTCTCTGTCTGTTAGCTTTTGTCCATAGAAAACAACGCTCTGTATGGAATACGTACACATCCGTTCAGCTTTACGGATTACGCATTCCATACAAAACGTTGTTTTCTATGGACAAAAGCGGAATAGAGCTGAATAAGTGTGGTTAGTCCCTTATCAGCCATGCATCAGTATTTTTCTATCCTTTGCCAGCTACTGAGTACGGGCATAATCACGAAGCTTTATCTTGGTCTACTCGGCTTTCACATAATTAATCTCACCTTCAAAGGATCCGTATAATTATAAAAAATAGGCTCTCCCTTCTTGATATTCGTGCTAGCATGGCACACCAACAAATTATTATCATTGATAGACATGTGCGTATTTCCCACGCAATCATGCGCTAATAACGCAGCTTTCAAGTACACTCCGCGCAAAACTTCTGCGCAACCAATAGCGGGGACGGGCGGGCCGCGCACTTCGAAACTGTTCACGTCGATTGCTCCGCAAATCTTTTGAATCATGTCTGCGTCCGGTATATCATCCATGATGCTTAGTGATTGAATGAACTGGAATACAATGTAAAAAGAAGGTTAAATTAATTTAACTAGCGAAACTCACAGACCTGCGGAGTAATTGCGTAACACAATACAGTAGGAAGGAATATGGCTTTTATTTTGACAGTTCTACAGCATTCATTGCGTTATTTGCGTTGTTGAGCAGACTAATTTTTCGAACATAAGAAGCAATAGATTAGCAGTATCCTTCAAAATGATCCAGATTGTGACTGATAGTGTGTTACGCAATTAGGATGCTGTTCGGCATTTACACAACACGTCTATGGAGTTTCGCAAATTAATTTAATTTTTAAAAGTAACCGTGGAGGTGGAGTTTTTTGCCGGTTCTTCTCCATAGGAAACGACCAGTTAGAACCGTGCACCTAGCTTCTGATGTTTTATAAGTGGTAAGTGGAGATATTTGAGTGAAGTAGTAAATATTTTGAATTTAACCTTGCACTCCTACTTTTCCGTTTCAATTTGGTCATGTTTTAATACTCGTAGTTGATCAAATCAAAGTCAATAGTCCAATGCCATAAGCGTAGCAATCGGGGGCGAGCCAGCTAGGTCAAATACACCCCAGAATAAGAATGAATCATTTATATTATTACGGACACTATAAAAAGATTGCTACGCCCTTGCCAATGAACAATTGGTAAGTAATCGAGACAAAATAAGCTTTGGAATAGATCACCTTAACAGTATTTCCTGAAAATTCCCAAACACTTGTGCCTTTCCTCTCCTCCAAATGGGTTTCTAATTGCATGAACTCCTTCCAAGCTTGAGTATCAACTGTTCTCTTCATGATAGCGCGTAGTACTAATAGGGATCCTACATTTTGGACCATCGTCATCGGATGTAAGCCATTGGTCAGTTTGACACTCCTGAAAAAGTCGCATTCCATGTCGGAGTGCCATTCTGGAAAACAAGAGAGTGAGACAGACACATTTGCCTACAAATGGACAACAGAGCTATTCACTGGGTGGAAACGATTAATGATACAGCATAATCAGCCTATATTTTCCCACTGCTGGGACACAGACCTCCTTTCGGTAAGAGGGAGTGGGCCGTAATCCACCACGCGGGCCCAGTGCGGGTTGGTAGATGTCACACGTGTTCGAATTTTTGGTTCTAGGGCATGCCACGGGTTTCCTCACGATGGTGGGTTTCCTTTCGGCCTTTAATAATATAATAATAATATATTTATTGTCACAAACATACATTAGTATACACTGATTAACAGGTTGCTAACTACGCTGCAGAAGTCTGTATACAGACTTTGTGAGCCCTGTCTCTTAAACTAGGATAACCTGTATCTTAAGAGACAGTATTCAGCTGTGAGGTTACTTAGAATTAGGGTTTATACAACTGCGGACTGTGCCAACTTATTGTTCGTGATAACAGTCAGAATTACTTTTAAACATATTATAATTTTAGAAAAAGGGAAGTAAAGGAAAAATGGTAAAAAAAAAATAAAAAAAATAATAAAACAATTTAATACGTGTGTAATATGAATGGGTGAATGTGAGTGGGGGTGTGGATGTATGTATGTATGTGTGGTGAGTTGTTGTATGGGAGTAGTGAGTGTGAGGTGTTATACGTGACGCAATAAAGGCAAAAATGCAACATTAGGCAATAGATTTCAGTAATGATTCGGTTTGCGTATAGTCCAGTTGGAGTAGCCATTCCATCACATCTTTCTTCTCAGAGTATTCAGATAGGAAACACCGACATCATCTAGCTATCCTGCTAATATTATAAACGCGAAAGTTTGTGATGATGTATGGATGTTTGTTTCTCTTTCACGCAAAAACTACTGAACCGATTTGGATGAAATTTGGCACACAGATAGTTTAGAACCAGGATTAACACTTAGGATACTTTTATTTCGATAATCCGGGTACGGGATCGAAACTTATGCGGGTGAAACCGCGGGGCGCTGCCAGTTTTTACCGACTTCACAAAAAGGAGGAGGTACTATGTTCGGATGATTGTGTTTTTTTTTTGTATGTTTGTTCATCGAATTCTCCGCCAATTGTCGACGGATTTTCAAATTTTTTTTTTTTTTTTAATTTGACATGTAAAGTGATTCCGATATCCTATTTACAGAATAAACAATTTCATTTCATGTTTTTCCTTCACCGTTTTGAGTTTTTACACAAAGTAAAGCGCCTGTCTGAGTTCGAACCTACGACCTACAACTGGTATGATACTTACTTTGTGATTATCAACGATTAAAATTCGAACTTGGGGTACTAAAACTGTGTACTGGGTTAATCTTTATTCATAAATGACTATAAATACTATGTATGTCTAGTTTCCAACACCTACACATCAAATAAAACCATATACGTAAATCTAACTGGATAGATAAAATCAGTAACGACGTTTTCGACAGAAATATCAGTTTTCGGCAGATTTAAGCTAAGTGAAGTCAATCTAGTCATATTGCTAACGTCAGATTAGAATAGGATATGGATGAAACCTGGCATAACTTCAATACTTACTCTTATGAAGATGTTCAGGGCACCCTTCCCCAGGACATATGGGAGCAACAGCACATTTCTTACACACGACGAATTTGCTCATCAGAGGCAGGTAGCAGTTGAAACATACTAGCGAAGTGTCGCTGTTAGGACCCAGGACGAACGGCTCATCTGATAGGATTGTCTCGCCCGGCTTTAAGTCTTTTGCAGCTACTAGATATCTTGAAGAGATAAGAAAGTATATTGTAGTTAACAACTGTAGATGGACAGTTTGAAGATTTAAATGTTAGATGTGTGATCTATAACAAACGTGTAATCCGTGTAACTAAAACACGTTCCGTGCAACAAGGCGATTTAGCCTTACCTAATGGATAAAATACGGGCTGGCCAGCGAAAGATCGTGAGTTCAGTCCATTCAAGTAATGAGGTTGAAGTTAACTTTAATTTTTTTTAACTAAGTTAACAGATTTTTCTTTTATTCTAGTATAAGGTTATTCTCTATCTTCTTTACTACACAATAGAAATATGCCAAGTTAAAAGGACTTAAAAAAAAAGTTACTTTTTAGAACGGGGATATGGTAAAACAAAAGAACATCACACGCTATGATCATCAGTTTTCGCCAATTTGCCACTATCATTACCTTTCCCATCATGCAAACCCCCGACCACATCAATCTAAGTTATCAATATTAGTTAACTTCAAGGCGATATCATAGTTTTAAAACGCATTGTCCTCATTACAAATCTAGTGTTTATAATAATAGCCACAACTTATTCTTTTGCAAACACTACATCATTATGTCACAGAGCGTTTGTCCTAAATAAATCACAAAGCGTCGTCTTGCCGCGACTTCCGGGGTAATCAGTTCGAGGGAATATTAGGAGTAACTTTTCGCTGTAAAGCGCTGATTTTAATTACTTCAAATTAAAGGGTAGTTAAATTAACATACACACCAACAAACATACATGCGAGGAATTGTCATATTCTCCCGTTTAAAGGTCTAACACACCTGCCGAGTTTCTCAGAGGTCTGCACCTCGTACCGGGCGGTCTGCGGCGCGGTCATTCTGCAGTACCTACTACACAATGTAAGCACAGGTAAACCAACCGGTAACCGCACACGGACGCGAGTAACTGAAGACTAGCCGTATTTATAGCCGGTAGGCTATTTTTAGGGCCATTACTCTTCTACAGCGCGAAATTCTGACAGCCGATGCTTTGATTTCGTACACTGTCTATTGTTTTATGTCCACACGATAACGTTTTAATTATGTGTATAATGTATCGCAATTTGAGTGTCTGTTTTGATGCCCGCAGGTGTAGTGAATTATGTTATCTACTGCTATAAATGAAAGGCGTTCATAGTAAGAAATTTTGCATTTTATTATTTATATTTACAGTTATGTCTACCTTATTTTAAAGGTAATCTTAAAGACTAGTAAACTATTTTATTTACAACAACATTATGTACATTTCTATCAAAAACAATTTATAAAAATCTGAAAATTAGCTAAAATTACCGCTAAAAGCTAAAGTATACAGTTTTATTCCATTCTTGAAATGGATAAGTGCATAATTTTAATTCACGTCGCGAATGCATCGCAAATTTTATATTACAACAGTCTTGTCAATGCGGTACAAGTATGTTAGTGGTGAGCTATTCTATGTTATTTATCATGATAATTAACTAGTTATTGCTGTATTGTATTCATCACATTAAAGTATATTACATACGGAATCATAACGTCATCATGTCTGTCACTATTGAGATTTGCCATCCTATGACCTATCAAAAAATTAAAATCACTTTCGTCTAATGGCAGCTTATTTATTTAACTTTATGCTACGCTGGTCCCTGGAAAAAAAGAAAAAAAATGGTTGTTAATAATAGTTATTAGTAGTAAGCCGAGAAGCGAGGCCGAACCGTTAATGTCCCACTGCTGGGCAAACCCAGCAGTGGGACATTAACGGCTAATAATAATAACAGTACTTAGTAAACCAATCTGAAGAGGATCTGTATTCTAGAGAGTTCATCAAAATTGTAAAGGGCCGTTTTTCTCCCTCAGTGTATGTGCTAGCAAGGGCAGGTTGAACTAAGTATTGCGTAAAAAGGGGGCAACACATCTTGGCCAAGCTGGAACAACGTTTTGGCCAATCCGCAACACTAATGAAACATGCATGTCAGTGTAACCCTTCAATATCAAAAGGTCCTAACAGTAAATTGACCTAACGCATGCTTAATGGAACACTGACCCATTAGTAGATAGGTCAGATGTGATTTCCGTTTTTTTTTTACTCAGATCTCATCAATAGTCAATCATAGACGTTCAAAATACAAGCATCCATGATTAATATAAATCAGTTTTTTTTTATGCATCAACAAGTAGGATAAGTCCTCATAGCAAGATCTTCTTTTGCGATTTCCCAAAAATCGTCTTTATTGAGTTAAGTCAGTATTCCATTAAGCATGCGCGCTAATACGTCGCCGTGCAGTGACAACCTTGTAAAGAAAATTCTTTGTTTTTTTTTTTTCTTTTATTTGTTAGGTAGAAAACCTCGTAATACAAACGTGCACAGCTCTAAGACGCTTCAAATGGCTTCTATTGATGATAATGAGAACCTAAAAAGTAACTTACAGCCATTTTTGAGATTGTTTTTATCGTCCGCTTACTATTGCAAACACGAGGGTTTCACTGCCCGGCGGCGAACAGCAAAACGGCCACCATACTTACATCATCAAGCACAGACAGCGTGGTGGACTGGTGCGAGGCGCTGATGATGTCCTGCAGACAGCGCGCGAACTCCTCGATGACGTCACGCAGCGGGTCGGGCTCCGCGCGCGGCTCGGGCTCCGCGCCCGCGCCCTCGCCGCCCTCCACGCCGGCCGCCAGCAGGCACTGGCATACCGCCTCGATTACTTCTGAGGTCATGAAGCTGCATGGTTGCCTGTGAATATTAAAGAAAACAGTTAGTAAAACTGCTCGGCAATTACAAATTGGAGGTATAAAGTACCTATGCTGCTAATTCACTCACAGGTCTGCACAATCCTGTGATCATGGTCAGTCAGACAAAACTGTAATGTCAAATTGTCAAAATTACTCGAAATGTGCATGAAAACTGAACAAGGGCGAAAATGCCATAGGAGTCCTTTATATAAGTCAGTCAAAGCGCATGTTACGTCTCGTCGTCGTACATAAAAAAAAGACCAACAGAAGAAATATCAGTCTAATAACAGCTGCACGGGTCGATCGATCAGGTGAAGCTACCCGCGGTTGGTCCGTGGATGGGTGACCATCTTCACATACCAAGACCCCTCCGCGCCTCGGAAAGCACGTTAAGCCGTTGGTCCCGGCTGTCATTCATGAATCTTTGACAGTCGTTACGGGTCGTCAGAAGCCGGAAAGTCTGACAACCAGTCTTACCAAGGGGTATCGTATTACCCAGTAACTGGGTTGTGGAGGTCAGATAGGCAGTCACTCCATGTAATATACTGGCATTCATCTGAATCCGGTTAGACTGGAAGCCGACCCTAACATAGTTGGGAAAAGGCTAAGCAGATGATAATTTCCCACAACCACAATACATAGCCACACACTCACTTGACTTGTCCAATAGGCGGTGGTCTAAACATAGGGTCAGCGAGTTTGTCTCGGAGCCGCATGGCGTCACGACGTCGCTCCAACGTCTCCTCCACGTTGCGACAGCCGACGCATTTGCACATCACTGTGCAGGCTATCTTAGCCTGGAGACGAAATAATGGGTTTAGAATATAAGTAAGAAGGAAAAAGTTTTTAGCAATAAATTCAATTTAATTTTCGATTCAAAATTTAAAAAAATATTTTTGCCTTTAAGTGTATTTTTCAAATAATGGCAGCTAAGCTATACCTTAAACTTATGATAACTTATATCTATGGGTCTAACTTATACCTGTAGATATAAGTTATCAAGCTGAATGAAATTAATAACCTTCCCCTTTTTTCGTTGGTTAATAAAAAGTGCCCACTTTGTATGCCTAATTAAATAATTTATTTTTCTAGCTTAAAACGTTATTTGTTCCTGGAACCAACATTGTTTACAAAAACATAATTTTTATAAAATTAGATCAAGATAGCTTCCAAAATGATTCAATTCGACATAAGAAGCAGAGCAAAAAAAACACCTTTATGTACAATTCGACTTGAATTGATATTGCCAAGTTGAGAACAACATTCAGTATGCATTTATTTAAGGGACAACCGAATAATGATAATCTTATATTAGTTTAAATAATGTTTAGGAACATGCTTACCTCATAACATTCACAGTAGTTTTTGAGACATCCACTCCTTTTACAGTTACATCCTTTGTTGTGCCTTCTAATAATGTCCGGACCACCACTTTTCGCTTTACCTATCTTCGGCCTGTAAAAACACAAAATTCAATATGTATAATTTATGGATTACTATAATAATGTCCAAATCATAACATTATCATTCACCCCTGCACACAGAGAGGAGAACTGTGTCCCAGCACTGGGAAATGTTATAGGCTGATTATACTATGATTCAACTTTCTTTTTAAAGCAATAAAAACTGTTTTTTTATTTTAAGTGTTAGTCAAATATAAAAATGATGGCCTATCATAGACACGAGTCGAACACTTTTTGTACTGGCCGATTTGCAGCTACTAAACTGCCTTAGCTGTTGCATAAAAATCGGTCGCTTACTTTTATAACAGAGGTATAAAAACAATCCCAACTATATTTACCTGAAAGCATTAGGGTTCCTATCGAGACAAGCCCTAATGGCCTTTTGCCTCAACTCCTCATTCTCCAGATTATTATGACAGTTGTTACAGTTGCAGCGGTTGCAGAACTCGCCGTTCGCGAAGCAGTCGCAGTACAACTTAAGACATTGTGACTTTGTGCAGTTGCAAGCTTTGCGGGGCCTGAGGCCGAGGTCGCCGGATACTAGGTCTGGAAGAAAAACACATTTTATGACTCGTTATTTATTATTCAAGTATACATAACCGACATGTATAGTATTGGGTGTAATGCGGGTTACAAGAAGGGATGACCAATAATCGAGAGTGCGTACAATACGAGCTTTATACAGGTGTGGCGGGAACGAAAGTGTACATCTATGAATATCAAATTCAGCTCATCAATTTTAACCAAGTTGACACCATCGTTATAACTTACCACTTTCAGAGAGAGCTTGTGACGTCTGACGCGGTGAGAGGTACATGTTTTCTTGTTCCATGTTAGAGTAGCTTGACCTATCGTCCTGTAAACAAGTATCGAATTGGTAAAATTTATGTGAGAGCAATCGGTTCTGCTACTAGTCTTGTTCACTATCTTATGTGGAAATGAGAAAATAGGAGCTAACTAGAGCTAAACAAATAAAATGGATGTTAGTATTTATGCGATTGGTAAACTCCAACAATGTTTAACTCCAACAAAATTGGCACATATTATATTATTATATAGAAGGTGGCTGGGGTAGACTGGATGCGGAAGCCGGAGGACAGGGTGTTGTGGCGCAGCCTGGGAGAGGCCCATGTCCAGCAGTGGACTACGATAGGCTGAGTTGATTGATTGATAATATTATGTATATTTGCATGGAAAAAGGGTTTCCTTCGACCTCCAGCGGGCGAAGCCACGGGTAAATCCTAATATGTTATAATATTGTTTGTTGTCGTTATTAAAGGTGTTAACATACCCTCATCTGGTTGTTTTGTTTCCCGTAGCTGGAAGGTATCACTATTAGCGGGTGCTCGTCAGACCGGTGGCTACTGTCGTGATCCATGCTGCTCTCGTCATCCACAGGCGTCTGACAATGAAACATTAACATCAGAACAGTATCATATCAGTATCAGTCTGTGGATCGGTTACACGCAGAAACAGTACAGTGCTCTACAGGTCCAATACAACAACGCGTCTATGGTGCTGTTGGGGCTGCCTCGCTTCTGTAGCGCGTTGGGGATGTTTGCCGAGGCGCGTGTGGAATGTTTCCACACAATCCTGCGCGAGCGGTGTACAGTCACGAGCACCAATATGTCAACACTTGGCAACTTTCATATGCGATTTTTTCGTGAAATAACGAATGCAACGTTGAAATAAGACACATTACATAAACCTATGGGTTCGAAAATGTTATGTTCGCAACAATATAAAATTTCATTAAAAAATAAAGGAGTAAATCGCTTTTGAATAAAACCGAGTGTATACATACTTTTGCTCGTGACTGTACATCCCTGCTGCGTAGGCTACGGGCCAGCGGCAACCATATCCTGATCGCTTTTGCTGAACGTTTTGACTGTCAGTACGTGAACCACTGTTGTATGATTCACGTATTGACTAATGTTAAGATATTATTTGAATTATGTTTCATCAATTATAAATTCATTTTTTCTTTTTTCTAAGCATGATTGCGAGTCGCCTAGACTGTGTGTACGTAGGTCACTGTTGTGCCGTCTCTCATGGGATGTCGCAACGGTGACCGTTAATTGTATAGTGTCTGTGCTTACTAACATAGTTGTAAGTTTTACTAACAGTCGAGTCTTTGTAGCTTGAATATAGAAAATTCTAATTCTAATTAATAATGTATATTCTTCTTTAATCCTGTATTTTAAGTTAATTTGATTTTAATGTTTGAGTATTATTTTATTGTTTATGTGTCATTTTTATATCAATTTAATGTTTTAATTTAATGTAATTTATGGTACTTAATGGAATTGACTTTTCTGAAAATAAATAATTGCAAACTACTTCTCACTAACCTCCCGTCTCTCATAGTCCACTTCAACTTCATGCATGCCTTCTTGTGAGTCATCAGCCACGGTGTCCGCTATAAGTGCCCTCAAAGCCGCTTTCGACTCTCGCTCCTCATCACCCCGCTCTGCTCTTCGATCCGCTCGCCGCTCCGCTTCCCGCTCTGCGTCTCGCTCCGCGTATCGCTCAGTCAGGGTCACATCCACGTCTTCAGTCATAGTGCGACTTTCTATAAGCTCTGACATGTCTTCCAAGTCGGGTTCAGCCATCGGTGATAGCGGCGCCAGTAAACTTTGTGAAGAACGAGATGGTTGTTGTTGCTAGTGAAAAAAATATATTTAAATTTTGTATACTTAATTTATTTAAATTTTGCGAAATATCGATGAAACACGTCTGCCTACCCCTGCTGAGAATAGTCGATATTGCGTGACGTCAAATTGACACTTTTAACATGTAGACTTGTGAAAATAAATAAAAAATAGTGCCTGGAATCCTGGATAGAGGGCGCTTTTGTGAAATTGAATTAATACTACTATTCTTAAAGATAAACACAGTCTACATCACGGTTAATCAAAATATTGAGCTTCGAATTTTGAATGAATGCTCATAGATTATAATATTTATATTCGTTTCACGCATGGATTTTATTATATTTCGTAAGGAAAATATTAAATGTACTATAGTAGAGCATTTTTCACGACACGGTTCAAAAATGTAGATTTGTTTCGTTCATTTTCCGTACTTAACATACCTGCGCGGGTTGCGAAGGTTTCATGGCCACGGGCGCTATTCGCACCAACTTTTTCTGGGGCTTCGTCGTCACTGCACAAAAAAATAAAATTTTATTAATTCTATGTTAGCTCTTCAGCATAAGATTCCAACTATACTGACAACTGACTTTTATAATTTAAAATTATTCCAAAGTTAGTTCCATGTTTAATATTTCCAAATTAGAGTTTCAAATAGAGAAACATTTCGTAATTAGACTTGGGTGTCAATATTATTTGAATTTTTCGTTTTCTATTTTCTAAAATGAATATACAAGTGTCACACGGTGAAAAAGTTAAGTGTGGAGTTATATAAGCGTTCCTTTTTTGCATATTTCATTTCTGTTATTACATAATCGCCAGGTGTTATGGCGCTACTTGGGAGATGCCTATGTCCAGCATTGGAAAACGATAGACGAAGTTGAAATATTAGATTATTCACTAAGGGGATAAAACAGTGTCTTTTGTCACGGGCTATATTTTCAATCCCGAACTCATGGAGTTGACGAAGACACCATTATCCCGAGGAGAATACTCTATTTTTCGCACCTACTGAGAGGTAATAAAACCGGGTTAAATAACCGGTGCATCAAGTTTTTTGTAGTTTCATACACAATTATATCTAAACTGATGCAATTTCATCAAAAACCCAATAAATTATATCGTCAATAAGACGCCCAAATCCAACATTTTAACGCGGGGCCTGTTGCGTGCACCACAACAAGCGATTAGCTGTTGCGATGACATGCCGCCATTACCGGCACAGATAATATACAAACAGCTGTTGGCGAGTCCAGTATGCATATCAATAATTCTGGATTTGACCATACACAGAAAATAATGAATTTTATTATTTTTGTTATATCTATTTAATTAATAATATTAATATCCATTACATATTATTACACTAAAATATATCTATTAAATGTCGAAGTCAGCTAAATCCTATGAAGTGAAAACTCTTTGGTTGAGCTGTACTTTTGTAGAAAAAAGTTTTCATTATGGTGAAAGTTGTCATAGGATTTTTTTAGTTGAGGTTCCAAATTCAAACCTTATTATGCAGCGGGTCATAATGAAATTCAATACAATATTATTGCCGAGCCTAGGCCTTTAATGACTTGCCTTACATATAATTTAATATTAGCGAGCAGATGGTGCGAAAAAATATTTTTTAACATACTTTTAGCACTCGTATTTCCAGTAATTACTAACGGTGGAGGCTGCCCACTGATCATTTTCTCTGCCGTCATCTGAATTAGATTACCTGAAACATTTACAAACTTATAAAAATCCCAGAATGTGCTACTTTTAAAGAAAAAGTAAAGGTGTGTTTACACAACTTGGAGAGCAGCTGGACGTGATGCGAAATATTACGATCACAATAATTGCAGTTTGTATGACCACGGTTTTAACAAACAATATAGGCAGTACCTTTGTACTCAATCTTTCTTTTACTCGTCTTTCCTTTGTCTGTTGTATGCATATAAATAGTAAATAATTAATTTATTAGCATACCTTTATTATCAGTCAAAACGAAACCTTTAGAAGGGACGGCCATTGTAGGTGTTTGCGATTTGGCCGCAATCTTTTGCGGCGCGGGAGTGGGGTTTGTTATCAGTCGGATATATTGAATCTGAAAAAAAAAAAAAAGGATAAAATAAATCGGTTTTCATGATCATTTTTATAGGTAAATAAATAATTCTCTTTTTAGGGTTCCGTACCTCGAAAGGAAAAACGGAACCCTTATAGGATCACTTTGTTGTCCGTTCGTCCGTCTGTCTGTCTGTCAAGACCCTTTTTCTCGGGAACGCGTGGAGGTATCAAGCTGGAATTTATATCAAATACTCAAGTCTTCTAAGCCAACGCAATCAAAGCATGCAGCCGTTTATGCCGCAAATTTCGGCAAATTTTCGGCATTCGCAAGGGAATCAAAACGTACAGGGTACTTCCCGTGAAATCAGAATCTTGAAATTTGGTACGAAGCAACGTCTTATAGCACAGATAAAGGAAAAATTGCGAAAACCGTAAATTTTTTGTTACATACCTATAAATTTGTACGGAACCCTCGGTGCGCGAGTCCAACTCGCACAAGACCGGTTTTTTTAACTATTGAGTACTACAGGAGTGTAACAGTAGCTTTACTTTAGCCACTATTCTAGTTCAAATTATAATAATAATTTGTACTTACACCTTTCCCAGGCACGTTTATTTGATGTAGCTGCGACCTTTGTCCCTGTATCACCACATTGCCATCCTTGGTTATCTAAAACAAAAAATTAAATATCATAAATCTTCACCAGGTGCCAAAATCAATACAAGAGGATCATGGTCGTCACATACCTGTGCAGTTTTAGGAGGCGCAGTCGTCTTCAATATTACGTTTTGACTTGAATTTGCTGTTATAACAACCTTTTTGGTAGTAGTAGCACCTGTAACACAAACCTATTTTATAGCAGCTAATACCGATTTATGATTAATATTAATCAGTTAGCTTTTGCTCGCGACTTCGTCCGCGCGAAATTTCGTCCCGTCGCATCGCATCGTCCGTCTGCGCTATTACTTCGTTTTCGTTCTTTCTGACTTTTTTCATTTTGCTCGGCGCCTAAGAGTCGTAGCGTGATATAGCGCAAACGCTTCCTGCTATGCTATGCCTTCTAAAAAAGGACCGCAACTATGAGTCTATTCCTGTATCAGGAAAAGCTAATCATATTCTATTGTATTAAAAAAACCTCACCTTGTGACGTCACCGGCATCAGTTTAGGTGTCGGCGATTTGATTGCTATTATTTGTTTCTTGGCGAATTTCACTCCTTGTTTAGAAGGGGACGCCAATACCACCTGCAATTTAAGTTATCATTACTGAAGTTAAAACTTATTTAGGCGCTCTTTACGCTCTTTCTGAACAGTCAACGAAACTTAACCGTCACGCTCGGGTCAGTGACGCTAAATCGGGTATACTCTGCTTCAGTCGGTCGGTGACGCTGAATTGCGTTTACTCGACGCTGAATTCCGTATACTCGGCGTCAGTCCTAAGTTTTCACTTCTATACCTACTTATACAAGTTTTACGCTGCCAACGATGATATTTCTTCGGCTAAGATAATTCTTTTTTCCACACAAAATTCCATCAGAATGACAGTATTAAAGTTCCGTGAACGCTACAAAGATATTATTTATTTTTTATTTTTTATTATTATTTATTACATTTGGGAAAACAAACAGTAGTATATTAAGTATAAACAGTGTTGTCTTAAAATTAAACTTAACAAATATACTACCCACAACATTTTCCACAAATTACTATATTATAGAATCAAAAACAAGCTGTTAGCAGACTTTAACTGTAGCAGGGCTAACTCAATGAAAAACAGGAGTTAAAAGAAAAAATATAAAAAATATTTTATAAATATATATATATATATATATATAGGGTGACTGCTATATATATATATATGATATCCTGTGGCATACAGCCAAAATTGCCAAAATGTCAAGTAAAATCATAAATACTCAGAGTAAATTTATATTGAGCAATTTAATGTTAAGGTACGTTCACATGGTGATATAAAAAATTCAGCAAATACACAGCTCACCTTATTAGATCCTATAGAGATGGGCACAGTCTTCTGTTGCATGACGTATCGCGTCTGTGTGGTGGCACCCGACGATGACGGCATTAATTTAGTTATTACCGCTGGTTGGCCGAGTGAATCTAGGTTAGGCTGCCCTGTTGAATTAAACATACAGATTATTAATTACAATTCACGGATACAAGAATTTAGATTAAACGAAGAAGTTAAAACGCCTAAGGCTCAGCGTACAGTCACGAGCAACAATATGTAAACACTTGGCAACTTTCAATTTCGATTTTTTCGTGAAACAACGAATGCAACATTGAAATACGATACATTACATAAACCTATGGGTTCGAAAATGCTATGTTCGTAATAACATAAAATTTCATTCAAAAATAAAGAAGTAAATCGCTTTTAAATAAAGCCGAGTGTATACATACTTTTGCTCGTGACTGTACACCGAATGGAGCATAAGGTAATAGTTTTCCTGACGACATCAAATAATAAACTTTATGTTCAGTGTCTTAAAGGGTCGTGCAATGTCGATGTTTCTACAATTTTGCACTTCAAGCCACTAACAATAAGGTGTATTATTGCACTTATGATATCATCAGAGAAGTACACATACCTTGTACGATTACTTTCGCTAGTACTGGCTTCTGAGTATTGCTGCCAACATTTTTTATCAATTCAGCCTGCAAACACAAAAATTAATTGGTCTTTACTAAACAATTTCTATTGAGATGTATAAATTACTGGTAGAGTTATGTATGTAGATGTTATACCTGATCATTATTAGCTCGCACATATTGCACTGATTGCACCCCTGAACTGGATGTAACTAGTTTGAGTTTTTGACCAGAACCAGCTGGCACCATCACCAGCTGCTTCCCTATTTGAGCTGAAATTAAAAATCTTGTTCATACATACAATCTTGGAAGAAAGGGTTGCTCTGTGTGACAGCCTCCATAATTATTTAATATTGAAAATAATTATTGAGTAAATGAGGAAAAAGTTTGATGCTTTCAATTGAATTTAAATGTGTGTAGGCTAAACTACGTTTACCATAACACTAGCCAACTGGCCTGCTTTCCAACAAGTACAACAGTTTTCAATCAAACAAAAGTGGACTCACTAAGCAAGGTATTTCCAGATTTCATTCCGCTCTGCAAGACGCTTGCTAGAGACATCTTCTTGACCAGACTAGGATTCTTATTGCTGACCATTGCTACCGGTTTGGGAGCGATTGCATACTGTTTGCCCGACGAGAAAGTTGTGGGCGTTGTGGGTACCAACTTCGGTGGCTTTGGCGCTATTGCTACTTGCCGCGGTGGGTTGCTCGTCACTATAGTTTCATTCCTTTTACGTGCTGGTGCAGCCTGAAAAGGTATCAAATTTAAGGGTGCGGTACAGACCATCAAACTGAACCACTTTCTCCATGGGACCAACATCGTAATCGCGAAAAAATAATCAGCTATCCCATATATTTAGGTCGATTAGGTATTGAAGTTTTGTACGGGACAGTTGCTTATTTTTCCGTGCACTTTCTGTTACTTGTTGTATTGATTCTAAGAACATAATAGTTATTTAATAAAAATAATAAAAAAAACCCACTTAAATCGGATAAGCAGTTCTTTAGCGTCAAGAACACTACAGACAGAAAAGGTTGCTTTTATAAGAAAAAATGTATAATAAGAGGTTAGTTGTAAAGTTGTGTTATTATGTTGTTGATGGCATACTAATTCTACTTCTCTATCAAGTCCATCCAAAGATAACTTTTAGCGATAAGACCACCCATTGTTTCACTCATTCATTACTGATAAAAGATCATATTTGTTATTGTTATGGTGTACAATAAAGAGTTTACTATAGATCTGCTTTTATTAAACTTGCCTTGTTAGTCTATTTATTTATATTTACATAATTGAAAAAGCTAATTCTTAAAATAATAATCATATAAAATTGTTTATCAGTTGCGCGCGGAGAGGGGGATGAAGTCATTCGCGTCAGTAGGAGCTGCCTAATTATCACCCTACACGTGTCCCCTGGGTGGCGCTAAACGAATGACAGACAACGCCGAGTTTCGGGCGGCGGTAAATAACTCGACACTGCGACGCTTAGCCAGCAGAAAGAAATAAAATAGGTAGGAAATTACCTTCTAAACCCGTAAACTACTAGATACTCCATCAGGAACGGGGGTCTTGGCTTAACTGCCCGGACCGCGAGGAAGACAACCTCTTCAAAAATTACCCAATTCCAACGGTGGGAAACCTGCCAACTGGATGCATGGCTGTATGGATGAACAGCATTAGCGCCGACCTCTACGGACCTGGCAAACGTAGTTGTATGTTGCCTTCTTAGGGAATAGCGTCACCCCTAAGTGACCAGTTTGTTTTTTGTTTCTTCGTCCAATACTCGTGGAAACAAAATGAATGAAAACCCAAACAAACCCAACTATGGTCCAACAAGCTCTTCATGAAAGCATGTTTACAAAAACACGTAGCAACTCCGCCGGGGCACAAGAAGTAAATGCACACGAAATGTTACTTAAATCGACTGAAAATGACAAGCACACCAGCCCCAGCAGTCTCGACATTCATAGCGATCGCTTTACGACCGAATTCGGTCGCAAAGTCCTGTCACTCCATACATTATACCTGTCAATCCGGGACTTTGCGACCGAATTCGGTCTTAAAGCGATCGCTATGAATGTCGAGACTGCTGGGGCTGGCAACAAGACCGAACACTCCAAGCCATAAGAAAAAGGGTGGAAACTGAATCACCACAGACAGGAACGCTAAGAAAAAGACCAACACGGCTGCATATGCAATACCTACACAAAATCAATTTGCAATATTAAACCATGTAGAAGACAGAACTGATAACACAGAAACAGAAAGCCACCAAAACCAGAACCAATCTTTCTAACTGGTTTCCTGGATCAACTCTCTGAACACCCTACTGCTAAAAATAACAATAGAAGGAAATTTTACTATGACTACACTAAGGTCAGGGCACACTGTCAAAGTAATGCCAACAAGTATAAAAGTGTACAAAGCAATAACAGAAAAAATCATCACAGACAATATCTCGCACTATACCTACACGATTAAAAGTGAAAGACCCTATAGAGTAGTTTTGCGAGGCCTTCATAGCGCCGAAGACACCTCCGTAATAAAAGATGAACATAAAGCACACGGACACGACGTTAGGCAACTCGTAAATGTAAGTCACCGAAACTCAAAAGAACCATGACCCCTATTTTACGTAGACCTGGAACCAAAGCGAAACAACAAAGATATATTCAAAATAAAATGTCTAAATCATATGAGTGTCCTTTGAAGCGTCTTATAAGAAACAAAAATTTTACAATGCAAAAGGTGTCAGAGATTCGGATATTCCAAAAATCAATGTCACAGACCATTCAGGTGTGTCAAATGTGGAGACGACCATCCGACCACCAGTTGTACCAAAATGAGGGATACCGAAGCAGCTTGCGCAAACTGCCAAGAAAAACATCCAGCAAGTTACAGGGGATGCATAAACTTCCTAAAAGAAAAAGAAATCAGAGACACCAAGCAAAACTACACCTACAGAAAAGCATTAGAAATATATTTGAAAAAAAAAACAGTATCGAAACAAGTATTGATATGGGGGAAATTGAAAAGAATTGTAGCGACATCAATTCACAAAAACAAAGTACTCAGGAAATATATAGAGATGTAGCTGTAACAGGACGAATGACTAATAACAGTAAAGGTGATGATATGGTGCTGAATAATGTCACTGAAGAGAGGAACTCAAGGAAAAACGTACGTCAGCAAGAACATGTATCGAAAAAAACAACGATGGAGACTAGAGTGTCGGACAGGTGTAGTTTAGGTGAAGAGAATTTGTTATCATCACCCACCTATGAACCTACATATGTAGAGAAAGAAAAAAACCCAGAAGGTACGAAAAACTCAAGCGTCAACTTAGATTTTTTTATTACCTTCCAGAGAGTCAAATATATATGTATGTCTGATACCGATTGGGATACCAAACTTAAACAACTAGGTAAACTTGTAATGGAAATATTAGGTCAACTGATTGTTAAAGCTTTGAAGAAAGATGACATTTGTACTAAATGTATATCTGTTTAACAATAGCTAACAATACAATAAGAATGTCTACTCTACGTATTGTATGTACAGTGGAATGCACGAAGCTTACGACCTAAACGTAATGAGTTTGAGTTGTTAATGGCACAAGAAAAAATACATATAGCTTTAATATCTGAAACGCGGCTGGAACCTGAATCTCATTTAATTTTATTTAAAAAAACCAGGAATTTCTCCTGTATCGTGGGTGCGTTTACAAACATTTAATGGAAGTGGGTATAATATTTTTAGAAAAGATAGGACGGATGGGTATGAGGGGATAGCTATTCATATTCATTTATTCATTTTTATTATTTGTAAATTCATTATAATTATTTGTTATTATTATTATTTGTAAATATATAAATGTGCAACAATGTGTTATTTCAACTAGAAATTCAAGCATGGAAGTTATGTCAATTAAGATTTTAAACTGTAATCAAGTTAGTGTTGTTATATTGTCCTTCTTCAGTTACTGCTGCATGAAATGGGGTTACAATTATCAGCCGATAAATTGAAGGTTTGTATCTTTAGTAGAGGTTATAGAAGATTACAAATAAAACTTAAATTAGACAAGGACAATTTAGAGATAATATTTGGGTGTTTGGTTGGACAGAGCTTGCGCTGGAGTAAACACCAAAACTGACTGTTGAAAAGGTGCAAAAAAGTCTTAATTTACTTAAGGTCTTGCCAGGTGCTTCCTGGGGCTTACATCCTAAACACCTAAGACGTATATATATTGCACTAATCAGAAGTCGCATAGACTACAACTGCTATATATATGATGCGAGCGCGATATGCCATTTAGATAAATTAAATTAAATTCAAAATCAGGCTATGTGGATAATAGGAGGTTTTATCAAAACTTCACCGATTCACGTTATGGAAAGTGAGCTATGTGTAGTTTACGAAGGAAATATTTAGTTTATAAATTCTGTCTAAAGTTAAAGGCTATAGAAAATAATTTGACTTGTCAGCTATTAGATAATCTCTACGCTCTTCGACAAAACTGTTATTGGAAAAATAAAAACATTCCTTTATTAGTTTCACTTATGAATGAGGTTAAAGAGTTGCAGGTAGCTTCTTCCTGTCCATTATTAATGTATACTTTACGAACATGGCTAACTAACATTAATGTAAATGAAATAATTATAGTAAATTTAGATTCAATAAAAAATCTAAACGATTATACGATAGTAATATATTAAAATATGAAGTTATTAATTAATTATATACAAAGTATAATGGTTGGTTTTACATATTTACAGATGGGTCGAAGAGTGTAGAAGGTCATGGGTCTGCATATTATATACCTAATATAGATATAAGCACTCAGGATAATTGTTTTAAAATAAGTGAACCTACATCCATTATGACATTGGAGCTCATTGCGGTCTCAGAGGCTTTGACTTATATAATTAATCATTGTGGACATAAAAATGTTGTCATTTGTACAGACAGCAAAAGTTAATTACAACATATAGCTCGATGTGCCTCTGGTCACAGAGGTGCATCGAGAGCTTATGGTATTTTATCTAAAATTGATGAAATTACTTTAAAAGGCATCCAACTGAGATTGCAATGGGTTACATTGCGTATTGGGTTGCGTGGCAACGAAGAGGCTGACAAGTTGGCGAAATTAGCGACTAGGAATGGAAAAGAAATAAATATTATATTAGATTATTCAGAATTTTTAACCAAACTATAAAAATATTTATGCTTAGATTATTGGAAAGAATGGTCATTAGAGAAGGGTTTATGGTATAAAACCATACAGTGTGAACCTCTTCGCGTGCCCTGGTTCATGAATAGTGAAGTTAGTAGAAAACTGATTGTTACTGCTCTTAGACTCAGATCTAGACACATTCCATGCAAAAAATTTGCCTTCATGATGAAGAAAATCGAATCACCTAATTGTGAGGAATGTGGAGTAGTCGAGGACCTACAACATTTATCGATGGAATGTGTCCAATATGAGTCCAGTAGAATTAACTTAGTAAGGTCCCTGAATTTGAACAGAACTGATGTAGGCATGTTCCATACAATTCTATCCCAACCAAATGGCGACGATGCGAAGGGTGTATTCCAATTCATGGGTCACGTCTTGTGAAAGTACAATTGTTTAAGATACGATGGGACTGACATACGCTATGCGTAAAGGCCCCTATAAATAAATAAATAAAAAATAAAAAATAAATGTTTATGGGGCCTCTGCAAGTTGGCTTCGGCCCCTGGTACGCCTTCCAAAGGCCCAGGACACAGGGTCCCGAGGCGGTTTAATACGAATAATAATATGTACAAGTATATAAAAAGGAGTGGAAATAATCGAAGGCCATCGAATAATTCGTCCACATTATTGTCAACAGGAACAGGCCGGCCGCATTGGCACGTTGTATTGCAATGGGTATTCTATATATTATTATCTTGATTGTTTTACCTTGACAGAAATATATTTAGGTTGTGTGGAAACCTCTTGAGTCACACTATGAGGTATGTCTGAATCAAACTGCAAGTCTATCATTGATTCTCCTTGAACACTTAGCCCCTGTGAATGATAAAGTTTTTGTTTGTACCTGATAAAATAAACCGCCGAAAAAACTGAAAAGCAAAAAATAATAAACCTTTTCTATTTAACCTTAATAACTAAGTTCTTAAACTAATGTAAGTATACCTAAGTAATTTTGAGTCGACGCCAAACAATCAATAAACACAGATCACTAAATTACTAAATTGCCTTAAGTTTAAACGGCGCCGACTCAAAATTATTTAGGTAAAGAAAAGAAAGAAAGAAAGAAAAAAGTTTATTTGGACACAATTCGTGAAACAAAATACAAAATTAATAAAATAAAAATAATCTTTCAGACGACAATAGTGGTATACTTACATTAGTTTAAGAACTTAGTTGTTAAGGTTAAATAAAAAAGGTTTATTATTTTTTGCTTTTCAGTTGTTTCGGCGGTTTAATTTTTATGTTAAAAAGTTTTTATTGTATAATTTTTTGTGGCTATGTATAATCTATTAATTGTTTGCCAAAGGGCAGGCTACTATTTGGCACTGAGTAGAGTGATAATACACAACTCAGTATTCAAATCTGTGAGTGAACAATAAATCACCCCTATGTTCCCACCCTTAGGGTTAGATTTTTATTCCCAAATTTATATGGGACCAACTTTGGGGTATACCCTTTCCAATAAAAATGAATTATCAAAATCGGACTACTCTGTAAAAAGTTATTTCGTCGGTTAAAAATAGCAGCCAACAACACATTTAGTGAGTGTTAGAAAATTTTGGCTTTGTGGGGTGTCATCTCTGTCACTTATATGTGTGTGATAGTGTTATTCTAAAGCTCGGCTAGATTTAAATGTTGTGCATAATGCTCAGCGTCGTTACAGGATTAGCTTCTGCCCGCGACTCCCTTCGCGTTCCCATACTAAAATAACAGCTACATTTTTGTAAAACTCCCCATCCCTTTGGTGGCATCGTAGCTCCCGAAAGGATGAACCGATTTTGATTTTGTTTGAAAGGTGAATTTGTCGGGAGTGTTCTTAGCTATGTTTGATGAAAATCGGTCACCAAACACCAAATTACTTGAATCTTAAAACGCAAGAAAATAATAGAAATGAAATAATAAGGAATCCCTACAAAAAGCATGAAATGAAAAATTTAATTAAAAATTTATAAAGCCCCCGACATAAAATAATAATAATAATAATACGAATGTAAAATGCCTACAACCATTTTAAAAAAACAATTGTAAAAATAGCCACAGATAGAACAAAAAAGGTATAAACGTGAAACCTTATAAAAACCAAAAAATTACCTTGAAATTATGACCATACGTAAGTACGTATGATTTTTTTTTATTAAATATTGTCCCGTCGGGGGCCGCTACTATTTTAAACTTTAACAGAACGTTAGGCTAATAATTAGAGCGGTCCCCCGACGGGACAACATTTAATCAAAAAAATTCATACGCACTTACGTTTCAAGGTTATTTTATTCTTTAGGGCGGTGAATACAAATGTTTAATGCCATTATTTTTAAGAAAATGATTTAAATTCATCCGAGGCGAACGCACGTCCATTATCGGACACCAACACGTCGGGCAGCCCCTGCGAAGTGAAAATTCTTCTCATAACAGATATCACCGTACCACTGTTCATCGCTGGTACGATTTCAGCCTTAAACCATTTGCTGTAGCTGTCTATTAGGACTAAAAACGTTTTTCCCTGAAAGGGCCCCGCAAAATCCACATGCACACGGCTTCTCTGGAAGAATCCAAATCTGCGGGTCCTTTGGTGGGATATTTCTCACTAGGTGACATTGCTGACACGCGGCCACCACACTCTCAATCTGCCGATCCATGTCGACCCACCACACATAGCCTCTTGCATACGCTTTTGTCTGGACAATGCCCGCATGAGGGGCATGTAACAACTTTAACACTTTGTCTTGTAATGACGAAGGTATTAGGGGATGCTGTGGCCCGGGGTGGGGTTGTCTTGGCGGTGTCTCTAGACATCGCCAATGCCTTCAATACCCTGCCCTGGAGTTGCATCAGGGAGGCACTCGGATATCACCGGATGCCGACCTACCTCCGTCGCATTGTCGAGGCCTATTTGACGGACAGGGCCGTCATCTACCCCGGTCACCGGGGAGAGTGGAACCGGCGAGAGATGTCGTGCGGTGTCCCACAGGGATCGGTCCTAGGGCCGCATCTGTGGGATATCGGGTACGACTGGGTGCTGCGCGCCGACCTCCCTGATGGGGTCAGCGTAGTTTGCTACGCTGACGACACGCTGGTCCTGGCGCAGGGGAGGTCGCACCAGGCGGCGGCCGAAGCAGCGACACGCGGGGTTGCGACAATCGTCGAGAGGATCCGGCAATTGGGACTCGAGGTGGCATTGCACAAATCTGAGGCCATGTGTTTTCATGGTCCTCGGGACGCGCCACCGTCGGGTTCACAAATAACGGCGGGAGGGGTTCACATCGGCGTCGAGCTGACGATGAAGTACCTGGGACTCGTCCTCGACAGCCGGTGGAATTTCGTGGAGCACTTCCGACGTTTGGCTCCCAGACTGGAGCGGGCCGGGGCTGCTTTGAGGCGGCTCCTTCCCAATCTAGGGGGACCAAACGCCTCCTGCCGGAGGCTCTATGCGGGGGTCGTGCGGTCCATGGCCCTTTACGGGGCACCGGTATGGGTGCGGTCCTTGAGGCGGCGACCAGCCCGCCGGTTGATCGCGTCCCAAAGGGTCACGGCTGTCCGGCTCATCCGAGGATACCGCACGGTCTCCGCTGAGACGGCGAGCCTCCTTGCCGGATTGCCGAAATGGGATCTGGAGGCCAAAGTCCTCGCCCACATATGGGAGTGGCGAGAGGAGGCAAAACGCCGGGGCGTTGCTCCGCTGCCGCGAGAAATCACGGCACAGCGGACAGAGCTCCGGCGGGATCTCATAGCGGCATGGAGAGTGCGATTGTCGCAACCCAGTGCTGGGCACGCCACAATAGCGGCCATAAGTCCCCTCTTTGAGGAGTGGCTAGAGAGGCGCCACGGCGCCCTCACCTTCCGCCTGACGCAGGTCCTCACCGGACACGGTTGTTTCGGGAGGTTCCTGTTCAGGATAAAGCGGGAGGAAACGCCAGGGTGTCTCCACTGTGGGGATCGCCCGGAGGACACGGTGGAGCATACGGTGGAGGTCTGCCCGGCTTGGGCGGGGCCCCGCCGTGTCCTCGTGGCGGCGATCGGCGGCGGCGACCTCTCGCGTCCGGCCCTCATACAGGCCATGGTACGGAGCGAGAGTGAATGGGAGGCCGTCACCTCCTTCTGCGAAGCAGTAATGCTCGCGAAGGAGGAGGCGGAGCGCGTGAGGGAGAGGCAATCGCTGCACCCTCGCGCGCCTAGCCGCCGCAGGAGACGCCCTGGACGGGAGTCAACAGCCGACTCCCGGCCACCGTAGGCGCGGGCTTGCGGGCGGCGAGCTATGGGCAGCTCGCCGCCCGGTAAGGACCAGGCCCGGGTCGACGGCGCGTTGTGTTCCACGCGCGCCTCAAAGAGCTGTCAGCACGAACTGACGGGGTCCGCTAGGGCCGATGCCGCCGGGGCTGCGGGTTGTTCGAAAGGGATACCGTGGCCTCTGGCACAGGCAACTGAAGGAACACGGGTGGGTTTCAGTCAGTAAAAGTCTGACACTCCCTTCTGCTCCGCCCAGAGCGGGAGGAGTCATTTGATGATTTCCCACCCAGAAAAAAAAAAAAAAAAGGACGAAGATATTATGACTCTGTTGCTCCACAATAAAACAACCTTTATTATGTGAAAGAGCCTCTCTCCGTGTCCAATAAGCTTGTAGGTTCGGGTCTATGTTCCTTCTTGGCCATCCATGCAAAACGTGGAACATTACTTTTTGCAATACCACACTTTTGTTAGCCGCTCGGCTGCTCCTCCAGCAGCAGCACGTCGCGCAGGACGTCCTCCTTCACACTTGACGTGTCCGGAGCAGTCCACTTGCTCAACGCATCCGCGTTGCCGATTAATTTACCAGGCCTATACTGTATACTGTAGTTATAACTGGAAAGTTTCAATGACCAGCGCAACATCCTCGGTGATATCTGGTCTGGAATTGGTTTTGCGGGATTGAATAAACCGATCAACGGCTTATGATCTGTCACAATACAAAATTTACGACCCGCCAAGAATTCGTGAAACTTTGTCAATCCAAATATAATAGCCAGGGCGTCCTTATCAATCTGCCCATATCGTATCGTATCTATCATATCGTGCGCCTGTAATGTCCGTGAGGCCATCATCACCGGCCGCTCTGACCCATCCTCTATGACGTGCAATAATCGCTCCGAGACCGTATTCCGATGAATCACAAATGAGAAGTAGTTCTTTCTGCAAGTCATAGCCCACCAACGTTCGATCTGATGACAGTAATCGCTTCGCCTCCACAAACGCTTTCTGTTCTTTCTCAACCCAGCTCCAAGGTTTCTTTGATTCTAAAAGTCGATACAGCGGTTCCAACACAGTGCTCTTGTCAGGCAATAATTTTTCATAAAAATTATATAAGCCTAATAAGGCCCGCAAGGTCTCTCTGTTGGTTGGGGCGGACTTTTCCTGGATCTCTTTGACTTTCGCAGGTGCTGGGTGAAGTCCCTCTGCATTCATCATGTGCCCTAGGAATGTGATGCTGTGCGCAGCGAATACGCATTTCTTTACGTTGAGGCGGAGTTCCATCTGTTGCAGTTTGCTCAGTACTACTCTAAGTCTCCGGTTGTGTTCTTAAATCATGGCTCCAATGACAGCGATGTCATCTAATAGACACGCCACTCCGTCCATACCCGCTAAGGTCGTCGACATCAGACGCTGAATAATCGCTGGCGCCGCGCTGACACCGAATGGCAGACGATTCACTTTCATTCGACCGATAGGAGTGTTCAGCGTGAGCAGCATAGCTGTCGCGTCGGCTACCTTCAGTTGTGTGTACGCGTTTTTTAAGTCCAGCTTACTAAATATTCTGCCACCACTAAGTCTCACAAGCGCTTCCACAGACGTCGGCAGCGGATAGATGTCTGTATCTATAGCGGTGTTCACCGTCACACGCTAATCGCCACACATTCGTACTGTTCCGTCTTCTTTCATCACCGGCGTCACCGGTGTCCCCCACTCAGAACAACGGACAGGTGTCAGTACACCTGCGTCTATCATCTCGTTCAACTGTCTAATGACTTTTTCCTTAAGAGGGTAGGGCACCGCGCGCGCCTTTAAGAAGCGGGGCGTAGCATCCGGCCGCACGTGAAGTGACACCTCAAGACCTTTGTACTCGCCGAGTCATTCTTCAAATAGTTCAGGAAATTCTTTCTTATATTGTTCTATCTCTTCTTCAGCCCAGCACAATCCTGTTACTTGATGGTGTACAATAAAGAGTATTCTATCTATCTATCTATCTATCTTGAAGGCCTAGTGTATGGAACCAGTTCCTGCCCAGTAGATTTGGTCCGTTCCCCGACACCACGACCAGTTCACATTGCGCTTCCTTATTACCTAGTACAACACGCACGTCTGCTAGTCCTAATACTTTCAAAGGGTCTTGAGTCCATGTCACGAGCTTTAGATGTGTAGCTCGTAGGGGGGGGGGAGTCAACCACAGCATCTTGTATCTCTCTTCCGACATAATGGTACGCGATGCACCCGAGTCCACTTCCATAGATAAATGAACGCCGTCTATCATAACGTTTGTGGTAATAGGTGGTGAGTAATTATCCACGCAGACGTATACGCCCATCATCTTCTCAGCTGAAGTATCCACACACGTGTTGGCTTCCCTCGTGTCTTCGACCTGGTGTACACGACCTGGCTTCTTGGCGCAAGCCGCCGCAATGTGCCCAAGCTTTTTGCAATAGAAGCACTTCGCCTTAACAAACGGGCAGCGCTCGCCCGGCTTGTGTGCGCGTGCACACCGTCAACACTCGTTCGAGTTAACATTACCAATGTCCATAGGTGCAGTCTCCGTGACACTGGACGGAGTTTGCTTAGACTCACTAGCCACACACCCAGGGTACAAATCAGGGAACGTCACTTGATAGTCTAGACTATCTACACATCTGTAACGCGACTTCGTATGTCAAGTCTTTATTTTTCAATAAGTCGCGTCGCGTCGCAAGCGATCGTCCCGCACCCCCAGCACTAGTCGGTCTCTCAGCTGGCGTTTCAAGTCCATAAAATTGCATTTTGCACCAAGCAGACTTATAGCCGCCACACAAAGTCTTACACGCTTTCACCTTGCACTTGCAACTTATCCAAAACACTAAAAATGTCCACTAAAGGTACTTCCGTAGGACGTTTTGGGACTAAAAGTGATGCAATTAACGCGAAAGTGTCTTTGCCGCACTGAGAAAGAAACAGCGATCGTCCCTTGTCAAGGTTATTTTTGTCGTAACCCGCCGCATCAAGCGCGCACAGTAATTGTTCTTTATAATGACACCACTTGTCAGTCTTTGGGTTAATTGTCCGGGAAACACTATATTAGTTACATTTGCCGTAATTTTCACCGAAATCCAACTTATTTTCCGCAGTCGCCAATAAAAGATACAACCAAGTCGAGATCAGAAAGCAAACTGTTTTATTCCTTTTTACCCTCATTACAAAAATTTTACACTTGACAACTAATGAAAACAATCAACAAGATTCAAACATAACAGATTGTATACATACATGGCTCTCATCCAATACACTTGTCTCTGGTACAGAATCATCTTGAACAGAATACTCTTGCAATGTGTACTGGTCGTTCATGAAGTCTGAAACTAAAGATACAGTATAAAGGTTTCATTTAAGTTGTGTTATCCAAAAATAGAGATGCTGATATAATTAGATTTTTTTAGGAAAATAGCCTATTAAAAAATACTTGTCCATTATTTTTCTATAATCTAACTGACAGACTAAATATAATTTTATATTTTTTTTAATTTTTATTTTACTACTCTATATTAAATGTAGAATTTTAAACTGAACAATTTAAATTATAACTGCCTGATTTACTAGTGAACTGCGCTTAGATGTGTTGAATATTTATGTTCATTTGGCATGCAGAAATGTGCATTGCATGCTTGTGAAAAAGTTGAATTATCATCAAATATGCAGTTATTGAAACATCCTTCATTGCAGCTGGTTATGTTTATTATTTTATAAAATTAACACATGGTCCTTAGTGATTTTCAATTAACATACACACTAAAAGTTTCCATGTGACCTTCATAACCCAATTTTTGGCGAGTATATACATAGTTTAAAGTTTTGCTGCATTTCTAATTAAAAATTATCTAAGAGTATCATTTGCATGGCAATAAAAATCAACAGTCATCAGAAATATGATGTAAAGCAATCAAATGATTGAAATCTATTGTCGCAGGTCATTATTTATTTGTTACTAGCTCACCCAGCAAACGTTGTTTTGCCATATAAATTATTTCTGGCTACCCGGCGCTACTTCGTTCGCGTGGTGTCCTCCCCTTCACCTACCCTACTCCTACCCCACTTCTACCCTACTCCTAACCTGCTCCTACCCTACTCCTATAAGTAAATAAAAGTATTTAAAAAATAATAATAATATAAACCCTGTTCCCGATACCGGTGGGCTACTATTTTTTATATTTTTGTTTACAAAAATATTGAAAAATGTAATTTATAAGTAATTAGATGAAATAAAGGAAATATAATAATAATTAAAAAAAAAAAAAATAAAACTCTTTCCTCTAAACAATTTGCAACTGATGGAGCTAATGAAAGTAACTGAAACTTTCAGTAGCGCCATCAGGATGGAATTTGGTGTGGACAAATGTGCGGTCATGCATGTAAAGCGAGGGGAGATTGTGGAATCCGTGGGAACCCAACTCTCGGATTCCACAAACCTTAGAGCCCTCTCGGCATCCGAAATCTATAAGTATTTGGGTATGTCGGAAGCGCGAGGTAGCGGTGTCGGGCATGCCACCGGCCGGGAGAATCAATCAGGCATATTATCTCCGGGTGTTCTCGTCTAGCTAACGGAGAGTACTTGCATAAACATAACCTTGTAGCCAGAATAATCCATCAGCAACTTGCTCTGAAATACAGCCTTGTGGAATCTGAGGTGCCGTAGTACAAGTATGTGCCCGACCCAGTTCTCCAAAATGGAAATATCACATTGTACTGGGATCGATCCATCATCGCTGACAGGACTATTGTTGACAATAAGCCTGATATAGTGGTGGTGGATCGATCAGAGCGGCGCGCAATGATTGTTGACATAACCGTCCTGCATGATGAGAACCTCATGAAAGCCGAAAAAAATAAACAAATGAAGTATCTTGATTTGGCTCGCGAGGTTGTCGACATGTGGGATGTGGATTCAACGATCATTGTGCCGATAGTCGTGACAGCCAATGGCTTAATAGCTAAGAGCTTCGGCCAACACCTGAGGAGGCTCTCATTGGGCAACTGGATCAAGGGCTTGATTCAGAAAGCGGTACTCCTGGACACGGCTCACATTGTCAGGAGGTTCCTCGCTCTGGAGCCCTGACCACCGGTAGCTTGGACCCTGTTCACAATACCGGTGGGCTACTATTTTTTATATTTTTAAATGTTTTTGTACTTTTTTTTATTCTAATATTTAAAAATATAATTCATGTTTACAATGTAATAAAGAAGATAATAATAAGTATCCTATGTCAGTCTCCTGGTTCTAAGCTACCCCCCCACCAATTTTCAGCCAAATCGGTTCAGCCATTCTTGAGTTATAAATAGTGTAACTAACACGACTTTCTTTTATATACATAGATTAGTGTCCCCTGCACTATTAAAGTGTTAATAACTATGTTACATTTTATTTGAAAACTTACAGCTTATGACAAATAATGGTGGTAATAGTTTTAAATTAACAATATTATAGATGCATCGGTTGCTTCAGAAATGTGGGACCAAATGATATACCTATAATCTCTTCGCTGCCAGTATCCATGAGCATCTGTTGTTCCTCTATGTTCTCAAATTCCATAGGTATGTCAGGTTCATGGCCAGTTGTCTCTAAGGAGATGTCGTCTTGATTCACCACCACACCGGAATGGTCAAAGTCCATCTGAAAATTTTAAAATTTGAACTTTATTACTATTTACCACACTGTTTTTCACCAACCTAAAATGTGGAGCTGTCAGCTGTTATTCAATGGGTGTCTATACATTGCCCGAATCTATATGTGCGGCACATTCGCTTTAGGATAATGTCAGGAGAATAGGCTATATCATGTTCATAATTCTTTCAAATAACATACTGCAACTATTCGTTAAAGACTTGTCGGATAAGACAAGATTTGTGTAAGTCAAGAATAAGAGTATCATTAGCCAAAGTTTTGCTACTGTCAGCAAAAGCTGTTTGGTTAAGATAATCAAAAATATGTTGGGTGAAATTATTCCTTGTTTCTTATTATTAACCAAAATTAATAAATAAAAATAACTGTTACTCCTACCATGACTTCCGAAATAAATAAATATTAGATGGTACAAATACTTAGCAAGCTACAAAAGATTATAAGATGCTGATGATGGTTCAGCCTTACATTTTATGGACATTTGGACATTCAAGTTGCTAACCATGTAGATTAAACTTAAGACAATACTAACAACTACTGTTTATTCTTTTTAAAACACTGAAACTGTTGACAGTGATACAGTTTACAATCAAAGACAGAATAAGAAATAAAGAACAGCAGAAAATTACATGATAGAAAAAAACCACTACAACTTATAACCACCACAAATTTTAGTCAGAACTTGGATGCTTTATACTCAAGTGAGAAAGGAAAAGTCAGAAAGAGACTGAATAAAAATAAAGTAATATAAGGACTAAATGGGAATCTTTATTCACTACTTACACCACCCATGGCACTTTCCAGGTTAAGAGAGTCGTCCAAATTGTGTTCCATGATGAAGCTTTAATCTTGAAGATTCCTCCTATTAGTCTAAACACACAAAAAGCACTTTACACTGGGTTAAAATCAAAAACATTTTTGAGTTCAAAAGAGGCCGCCATTTTAAGTTGTCAAATTCCTCCGACAAGCCCTCCGAAGTCTCTCAAGTCGCCACGGTTGAAAACAAATCGACACAAACATAAAACGATATTATTCGACAAAAGTCTTCAACGCACTCAGTAACTACCACTTATAAACAAAAAAGATCAATTATTCTTCAGTTTGTGATGCATTAAAAGTGAACAAAACAAACAATTTGCTCGTAAAATGCATCAAAAGCGAGAAAAATTCTAATGGCGCTTCTTTCAATTTTTTGATGTCACAAGTTGCCAACCTCAGAAAACAAACTTTCGTCCAATTGACCATTGAGTATAGTAACTAAAAAGGAAGATTTGACTTTAAGTCGATTCTAATATTACTAAAAGAGATAGTGGTTTTTCTGCTAATAATCCAGTCATATTAAATTAACAGCAATTCCACCCATTGCTCATGGCATTGCTTTTGTGGAAAGCTCTGACTCTGAGACCGATCCAACCCTTTCGAAATGTTTCGAAGTGGTATTTCTGTCTGGTCATGTTATTTGTAATTGCAAACTAATAACTATCAAACTATTATTACGAGGAAGGCAACTGTCAAAATAGTGCTTTCGTAGGTAGTTCCTAAAACAAGCTACTAAGCTTTGGGTGGTTTTATTTATTTTACCGAAAATGACGTGGTGTTCCTAAATGCTCTGAAATTAGAGTCCACCATTTTACGAAAGACCCTAAAACAATAAAGTTGTGGCTTTAAGCTTTCCAAGAACAATACAATGATTGACTTAAAATATTGAAATTATCGAAAATAACGAAAAAGTGAAATAAAAACACTCATGAAGAAAGTGAGAATTTATTTTATTTCGTTATTTAACATACACAGATTAATTATTATTTTTACAAGCTAACACTAATATATTCTATATACAAGTATATGTATAATACGAAAAAAAATATAGAAAAAGGCAGGAGCTCATTGGGCATCAAAAAATTCGTCCGCATCACTGTCAATGGGATAAGTGCCCAAAAGGATTCTTTGGGCTAAAAATAGGCCAGCCTTCTCGTCACGTGAAGAGTCAACCAATCGCTTGGCAATGTCCCGAAAAATTCGATGAGCACTCGGACCCCAAGGCCCTAGTGTTAGTCACCCCAAACGGCTCAAACATATAGCTCCCAATAAGGTTGTTATATTTGCGCCGTTTGAAGTTTTCTGCTCCTGTAGCAGCCGCCCCAGCACAGCCCACCGTGCTAGGAAGATGGGATGGCGCGAGGGTGTCAACACAGGTTGCATCTCACACCAAAGGCCTACCCAACTTCCAAGGGATTATGGTCATTCCATCGGGCCTCTTTCCATCGTCGCGTGCCAAGCCATTGAGTTCTAAAACACCTGGCACCCTGGCGGAGACAAGAAAGAATGAATATGTAATTGAATGAATGGACAAGGAAATGTCAAGTTTATTGTAGGCCGTATTTTTTTAGCTTTGTTTGACCTTCCCCATTGCAAATCACAAATCGACTAATTAAAAACCGTAACATTATTGCTAAATACTCGTTTAAAAAAACCGGTATTAGTAAATAGCAAAAACATCTGTGGTGTTAATATAATCTATAGTCATCAATATTTTTTGTTTTTGTTGTCATTGATTGATTCCTCTGTCTACGAGATTCTCTCAATCTCCATCTCAGATTGGGACCTAGTGCACACAACAAATAAGTTACGTGCGTTCGAGAAGGACACGTTTCGGCATGAACGATGCTAAAACCAAAGAGTATAATAATAATACGGGAGGCTAAAACTTATAAAGCTACGCGCGGTGCCGCGAGGTTCGGGCGGGCGCTATCTTGCCGCCATACTTGCCGCGGTATCCCGACCCGAAGACTGTCAAAGAGTTCCGAGGGACGCCGAAGCGTTCCGAAGACTGCCGACTTCCATCTATTTAGTTGTACTTGTATCCATATGCTGCCGATACCGCGACACGGCATGCATACTTACGACCGTTACCATTGAAATTTCAACTTTATTTCCATATCAATAAGTTATATTTTTATTCGTCGCCTCAAAATACCTTGCCATGCCGTGCCGCCAATATTCAATAAATTAGTCGATCACTACTTTTGTGATGGGTATCTGTCAATGTTTCCAGACGAAAAATACAAGACTACGTGCCTATGACAGCTGACAGATACTATAAACTTGTCACTGGTACAATTAATAATAACAATTAGATAACTTATTTCGTGAATATATTCATTGGTTGATGATTGATAATGATGATGCAAGAAAACTATAAATAAAAAGACTAAAACAATTTAAAAAAACATATTGAAAAAATAGGGTAGGGTAGTAGGTAGGTAGGGTATAAACGTGAAACCCTTTAAAAAGAAAAAAATAACCTTGAAATTATGACCCTACGTAAATGCGTATGAAATTTTTTGATTAAAAGTTGTCCCGTCGGGGGACCGCTTTAATTATTAGCTCAACGTTTTTGCAAATCAAATCACATCAAATTATTTATTTGCTTAATACAGGTAGGTATAAACCAAAGACATTAAATTATTTACTTGACAATAGACAGGACATTACGAACAAAATCGTAATCCAATACTTTTGTCCTAGTGGTCAAAAGTCGCTCGGTCTAATGTCGTACGCCTGCGTGTCAAGACGTATTTGTGTCCACCAAAAGAAAAATATTTTCTAAGGAAACATACCGAGTTGCGCATTACGATATTGCAAATCTTGTTATGGTAAAACAACTGGACCTAACTTCGGTTTATTTACGCATGAATTATTTATATTTACTCAGTAATTAGAATTAAATAATTTTCATAAAGAGATTTAGAAAATTTGCTAATTTTGGAATAAACGCCCTCTATTGCTGAGTAGTTTTACTACTACCTTGTTGAGATGTGATGTTGTTTATCGATTTTGTTATCGATAATATTTATTAAGGTAAATAATAAATAACACTTAAAATATAATACTGTTTAAAAATATTACCCTAAGATCGAACTAACGTATCTAAGTCAACGGTCTCTAAATCAGTTAAATCAGGATTTGTTCTACCGGCGTTTGCTACAGAGCTAAACTTTTTTGACAATCTATACTAATACTAAAGCTGAAGAGATTATTTGCTTGTTTGTTTGAACGCGCTAATATTTGGAACTACCAGTTGGATTTGGAAATTTCTTTTTACATTTTTAAGCCCAGTTCTTGAAAAAGGCTATAGGTTATTTAACATTACGCTAGGACTATTAGAAGCCGAGCAAAAAGAAAAAAATTAAGAAATAACGCGATGTAAGCCGGTTAAAATTTATTTTATTAATCCTTTATTAAGTGAAAGTTTGTTAACAACTTTTAAAAGTTCGTCAATGGATGGTAGGTCTGACGTTGGGGACATATATAACATGGCAGCCCATGCTCTGATCTGTTGGTAGTAGTCGCTATCATTATTTGGTCGACCGTCATGTATGAGATTTTTAAGTAGAACGCCCATAATTTCCTCAGTATAAGTGTTTTGAATTTTATATTTTGTACGTACGCAAGGTCGACTGATCTATTTGCTTCAAAGAGCAGAGCTTGTACTGTGGGTACTAAACAATGGATATAATAGTTTCTTTTGTAAATAAATACTTATAATACATACATAAGCCACACCCGGACCAACACAAACACTTATATTCATCACATAAATATTTGTGTCCTGTGGGAATCGAAGCCATGTCCTTGTGATTAGCAGTCTGACATTTGGATCACTAGACCATAATAACGATAATTTATTAATTTGTATGAAAAAGAATTTTATAGATAAAAAAATTGTAAACATTGAAACTACTAATCAATTTATTGCTTTCCTAATTTTTTGGCACTTCTTCAAATCTATTCAAATACGAAAAAATAGTCATATAACTTTATTCAATATTATCGATACCTTTATATCTAAATGATAAAATCCCTACCACAGGTTTTATAGTTTCTACTTAGTGTCACCCCCGCATTGCCAGACTTATGAAAGTTATGAATTTAGTAGTTCTACGGATTTTAGGACCTCGCCTCGAATATGCGTATATCGATATAATAAGATTTACAATTATTTGCAAACAAAAGTGTAAAAATAATTATTTTTGTAAAAACGAAATGCAATGCAGACAATTGCAAAAAAATGCGCTTTGTGACATAACAGGTCTACTTTACACAAAAATCGTAATAAACTAAGTGCTATAATAATTCGGAGGCAAAGCGCGTTTAAAATTATTTTATTTTAAAATGTACATAGAAAACACACACTTGAAACTGATACCTAGCGCGTAATAATAGTAGCGAATAAAATTCTAAAATAGTTTTTACTGTCTAAGACAAGTTTTGCTTAATTTGTTTAGTTTTCAAAATTATTTACCTGATTGATTAAATGTATATTAGGTTTTTAAGCTTAATCCACGGATTGAAAATCGGATCTGGCAACATTGACGACACTGGCCACCTACCGAGCGGTAGCTGAATATATTTTAATAAATTTAATTCATTTTACTCTTTGATGTTCCTAATTGCCGCTCCAATTTTGCTATATTACGCTAGATGGCGTCACTGAGACATGGGATTACAGTTTTTCTATGACATTTCATTGCATAGCCTCTCTATTGTACCTATCTTAAATCTCTTTGGTATAAACAGATGTTACAAATAGATATAAGGTCCACTGTATCATTAGTTCATTACCTAATAAGGTGTGCAAATATTTATATTATTATTAATCTTATTCAAAAATTATTATAACAAAAATTAAAATTAAAAAATAAATTCGGAATACTATCAAAAGTTTAAACTAAAAAACAAATAATTGTCAGATGAATTATAAATTTATAATATATGTCATAGACTTAACAATCATAAAATAAATTAAAAATATTGGTCAAAATTAAAATAAAATTATACAGATGTCAAATTAAATTATTATAGCATGTCACGCATTTTTATTGTCATATTATTCATTTCAATAGATTACTCTTGCTATATGTATCCATCTATATTCTTATCCTGTAAGTATTCCTTGACATTATAATAACATTTATTCCCTACGAATTTTTGCAACTTAGACTTGAATTGATGAGCAGGTAACTTTTTGACATCATCAGACAACTTATTGTAAATCAATGATGCCATACAAAGAATACTTTTTATGGATTAATGCTGTTTTCCCATATGGTATATCAATTTCTAATCTTTTTTTGTCACGTAATTGTCTATAGTAGCTGTTAAAGTTTAAAATAGTAGCGGTCCCCCGACGGGACAACATTTTTCATACGTACATAGTTACGTAGGGTCATAATTTCAAGGTTATTTTTTTCTTTAAAAGGGGTTTCACGTTTATACCTTTTTAGTTCTGTTGTGGCTATTTTTTCAATAGGTTTTTTAATTGTTTTAGTCTTTTTACATTCATACTATTTTTGTTTATTTATTTTATTTATTTTATTTATTTTACCATTTATGTACACACATATATAAACAGACAATGAAAAACAGAACAGAAAAAATAGGTACAGAGGTGATGCTTATTTCATAAGAAATCTCTTCCAGCATACCTGAGATAGGACAATAGATACAGAGATGTAGACAGCGTGTGATAGAGCAAAGGAGACAAAAAATAATACATAGAATCAAAAAAAACAATTCACTTAAAAACTAAACAAGAATTACGTGAATATATTAACATACATACAAATAAACATACATAAATACTTCTAAAATAAATATTACAAGAATGATAATAATTATATCATACTCAAAATAATAAATACATACACAACTATGATGAAGTGGACAGATAGATATTTATTATTATTTTGTGTCGGGAATTTTTAAATTTTTAATTTAATTTTTTATTTCATGCTTTTTGTAGGGACTCCTTATTATTTCATTTCTTTTTTTTTCTTGCGTTTTAAGATTCAGGTAATTTGGTGTTTAATCAGGTTTTTTGTAATTCGCCATTTTGTGGTGGCGGCCATCTTGGATTTGAAATTTATCATCGTGTTTAATATTCTAATAATCAAGCTTTTTCATTTGAAACCCATATTGAGGGAGTTGTGAAAAAATATGTAATCCGCCATTTTGTGGCGGCGGCCATCTTGGACCGATTTTCATCAAACATAGCTAAGAACACACACACGTCAAACTTATAACAACCAGTCGTTTTTGCGTCGGGGTTTAAAAAAAATATGATCATAATTTTAGCTGGGGTCAAGTGTTGTACATTGAATATCAAGTTTGTTCTTCCATATTTTTCTTTTTATTAGTCTATACATTGTTGCTTGAACTGTAGTATTATGAACATTTTATTAAGGGCTGATTTTTCAATTATCTGATAACTTTATTAGGAACAATTTTGAAATTTTGACAGTTATTCCAAACAAAAACTGTGAAACGTCAATGTTATTCCTCAAATAAAAGTTATCAAAAGATGGAAAAATCAGCCCTAAAATAAATACATACCGGTACTAGAACTGATGGCACTGCATTGGCTGTTAACCGATTTCTGGCTCTTTGGATAGCAAAATCCTGACTTTTGAAGTGCTTGGAGCAAACTCTTTTGTTTTTAGTATATCCTTTTACCGGGATTACTTGGAGCCATGCTTGCAGTGCATCTTCCTTCGCCGGGAAACTAAAACAAATTTAGATATACAGTAGAATTCGGATATAACGACCGTCAAGGGGCCGGCGACACAGTCGTACTAACCGGACGACGAACAAAACGGCTGCTAGTTTTTTATTATTTATTAATACTATCTGTCATTCTTATTACGAAATAATAATACCTATAGTTAGATTAATTGCTATTAACCAGATGAAAATATATTTAATATTATAAATCATTTATTTTAAATAATGTTAACTGTGACTTTATCAAATAATAGTAGTTAGGAAAAATATGTATATCTATAATGCCACAGGTAATTGAAATCAGGACTAGATTACGTTTTAATTTCGTCAAGGTCCTTCTTATAAATCTTGGTTTATGTATGTACTAGCTGCACCTCGCGGTTTCACCCGCTTAAGTTTCGATGCCGTGGGAAAATTAGGATAAAAAGTATCGTATATATTAATCCTGGTTATAAACCATTTGTGTGCCAAATTTCATCCAAATCCGTTCAGTAGTTTTTTCGTGAAAGAGTAACAAACATCCATCCACACAAACTTTCACGTTTATAATATTAGTAGGATAGGATGTAACATTACTTCTTCTTTAATTATGTACTATTCATTTCCGAAGTTATCATTTTTATCCATAATCTTGGTCACTCTACCAACGCAACAATCTATTTTGTTTTGTTTAAAATATACAAACGGGTGCAAAATATATCTGAGAATAACAGGAGAAATCCAAAATGAAAATTAACATAGAACAGATGCTTTATTCACGGCATTGAGAGAGAAAAAAAAAGAAAGAAAAATAGTTTATTCCGCACGAACATAACGCACATTACAAATAAAAAATAGTAATAATAAAAAAAAAGACAAAATACAACATAGTCAAAAGCCTCATACTCAAGCATAAAAATGTTGACAATTTTGTCTATTGCTTGATGTCAAGGCCAGGGACCAAAGACACACATTGATTGACAATTTGACATTGACAGACACAGACATTGGTAGATGACAACAAAACAGCAACAATCAAAACAAAAACAAAAATGCCAATTGCAGAGTGGAGAAATAACTGTATTTTTGTAACAAAACAAACAACAATTAAGCCGTGCATCGCATCTGTGCAAGAACAGGTCGTTGCTGAGCAAAAATGCTGATTTAGACTTAAAAACTATACAAAAACTACAAAAGTTTGAACATTTGTAAACAATCTATAAATTTTGCTTACCTATGGAATGAAACACCACACCCAGGATAACTTTCACTTCTACAACCTTTCACACAACACGCAACCATTTTCACTAGAAAAAGTCCTACAATATTAATTAAAATTATATAAAAAATATAAATCACATTCGTTGATGACAATTCAAACAGAGAATAGACGCCATGTTCATTCATTTGACAACGTCAATGTCAAATTATAAATTAGTGTTGTCATCTATAGCGTAAAATGCACCCCCTAGTTTTTATGGAAAAAACATTGCTGTTTTGTGATTTTTTTTCGTGATACTTAATAATATGCTTCATTGGAATACAATATGGAATATACCAACTATACTAAGCCATAAAATGTAAGTTTTTATTTTCAGACACACACTCACCCACACACACTCATGCAAATACACTTGAAAATCGTGTAAAGAATTTATGCTAATACCTACATTTGTTAAGCTAATTTAATGTATCCTAGGCTTCTCCTGGCACAGGTGTATTCACACGGAGGAGAAAGGAGAAATCAACCTCATTATTGTTAAGACAAATTTTGATCGAATATAACATTTTTAATTTTTATTTTGTGTAAGCATTTATCAATGCTAAAAGGACGTAAAATACAAAACTCGGTGCCTCTCTTTCTAAGAAAAATGAGGAACGGTTACAATGTTCTATCTAAAACGCATATTACACTATCCAATTTTAAGGAATGCTAACTAGGAACACCTTAACTAGGAAGTCGGAAGCTCGTGATTAAATCGGATAGACGACGCATTCAGACGCATTCGTGAAGTAGGATCGTACACAATTTAGGAAGTAGTGCGGTTGGACCTCCAATTTACACTAAATTGGATCCAATCTGGTCTAACTGTGATTACATCTGCCGATTTCCTAGTTAGCATTCCTTAAAATTGGATAGTGTAATAAGCGCGCTCTCTATATTTTTAACCTCCTTGGTTCTATATAATCTGTGCTTATATTGTAGTCTGTGATCTGTGCTATTGAAATGACAACTGAACCACAGAGCATGTAACCACCATGTAATGTAACCAACACAGTGGCGTGAAAATCGTTCCTTTTTAGTTACTATACTCTATGCCTGAATGTTGACAAGACAATTTGTCTGAATCTGTCATTATTGTCAAAGCTTAAGCTTCATGTGCCTAGAAAATTATATTTACTGGGAAATAAATACATTTTAAATAACATCAATATGCCTATTAATTTACAAGGCGTACGTCAGTATCTAAGCGAATTGAGAAATTCTGGTGGTTTGCACAAAGATCAAGCCGAAAAGTAAGTACAACGGTTATTAACTTGTTGTGTGCTTTTGTTATTCAATTTTAGTAAGAACAAGTTTCTTTATATTATTTAATTTACCGACACGTGAAAGCCTTATTGTAATGATTTTCTTTCTTAGGTACCGCAATGTTCTTATGGAAATACTGAAAAGCACTGAAACAGAGTTGGCAGAATGTCTAAAAGCTTTTATAGAAGCAAGTATGTTTATATCATTTATTCATTTTACTCTAGATGTTAGAGTACCTTAGCCATTACTTATTGGAAATTAAGGAATGGTTAAGGCACTAACAACTTAGTAGTCTTGATATTTGTTGGTCTTAGAGAGGTGGTTGATCTCTATCTTTGGTCTTACTATGTTTTACCTTTGGCCAAGAGAACCCAAAAATATTTAAACAAACAAAAGCCGAAGTTTGGTATCAATTACCACTACCCTCTAATTCCATAGTACTTCACAGCACTATTGTCTTATTAAAGCTATGAATAAATGTAAATGGCACACTAAGGCCTGTATTACAGAATCTCACTCAATACTGAAGCATTAAGTTTATTGTTATTTCCATTTATTATTAATATACTACTGGTTGGTTTCCCTTACAAAATAACTTAAAACGAGTTTCAACCAATCAAATGGCTTTAAAATACTTTTAAATAAGGCTTTAGTTTTGAGTGAGGTTCTGTATTAGGGGCCTAAGTGGACTTGAAAGTCCAAAATTCTGTACATTGTTTCTAGTTGTGAATGAGAATGTGAGCCTGGTGATATCTCGGCAACTGCTGACGGATGTGAGCACTCACTTAGCCCTGCTGCCTGACCCTGTGTCCCAGGAGGTGTCACACTTTGCACTGGATGTTATACAACCCAGAGTCATTTCTTTTGAAGAACAGGTAAACTACAATGACATAACAAAATAAAATCATTAAAATAATTAGTTTAATATTGATCTACCCTCTTATCTCGATAACATATTTTTATACTGAAATAAGAAGAAATGGACATCATTCAGGGTCCATACAGGTTTGGGCTAAATATGTCCATACTTTTTTGTTTGGCATTTTCTTAATTTAGCTCAAGTTTTCAAGATTTGCTTTTAAGAAATGAAACTATGATTTTCAACTATAGCAGGTTTTAGTTATAAACACAGATTACTATTAGCTTAGAAACATGCAGATGGAGGAGCATTTTCCCTTTCCCTCATAGGAAAGCCAATTGTAACCCTAATATTAACATAATTTGGAAAAACAACAATTTTATCACTCTGGGGTCATTTAAGAATAGACACATCCTGGTCTGGTTATAATCAAGTCTTAGTTAGAAGGTATTTGCATTAAAAGCCACTATAGAGAAAGATAAAACATGAGACTAACAATTACACATTACTACTATTTCCAGGTGGCCAGTATCAGACAACACTTAGCAGATATTTATGAAAGGAATCAAAATTGGAAAGAAGCTGCCAATGTGCTGGTGGGAATACCATTGGAAACTGGACAGAAGTATGTCACTTTTACTACTAACTAAGTCATCATCTGCCTAGCCGTTTTCGGTCGGCTTCCAGTGTAACCGGATTCAGCTGAATACCAGTATTTTAAATGGAGCAATTGCTTATCTGACCTCCATAACCAAGTTACTGGGTAATACGATACCCCTTGTTCTACTAACCTTGTATTTCAAACTAACTAATATTATGCTTAAATACAATGTAAAATTTTGTAATTTTACATTGTATTTAAGCATAATATTAGTTAGTTTTGACAGCATTTTAGATGTTGATGTACTAACACCAACATCTAAAATGTTGTATTTCAGTAATGACTGGTCATGCCCTCCATAACTGATTCCATATTGGATGACTCACATGTTGATGGTTTTCTAAAGAAAATCTCAACCACTATTACTAAGCAATAGGTATCTATTTAATTTCTTTTCTAAGTAATAAGAAATTATTTTTCTTGAAGAAAATCCTGCTTTGCATTAGATTGTAAAATGGTATTTGCATTAAAATGCAATACAATTATAATAATCTTAATTCGGCCTGTGGTGTCCCTCTGCAGGGCATAGGCCTCCCTTTCCTTAGCAAAGGAAATACCCCACCCAAAAAAATTCAAGTCTACCTGCTCTGAATGTATATTTTAGAGTACAGGTAATGCTCAGAATCCAAATAATTAACTTTGTTCCTAATCTGTTTGTTTCAGGCAATACTCTGTAGATTATAAGCTAGAAACATATCTAAAGATTGCTCGGCTGTACTTGGAGGTGGATGACCCTGTGCAGGCAGAGGCATACGTGAACAGAGCTTCACTGCTACAGGCGGAGACAACTAATGAACAGCTACAGATCTACTACAAAGTTTGCTATGCCAGAGTCTTGGATTATAGAAGGTATTAACATAAACATTTACTTGTATTGAGTTCAGGAAGAGTTTTTGATTCTTCAAAATTTAAGTAAACAGCGTAAAACACTGGCTTGCAACAAAATTGTATTATTGTTTTAAATTCTGCTTTAGTGTATTGTTTCAAGTCTATTCTTATAATGCATGAATCAACTTAAATTTTACTCATTAAAGGCACATCACATTAATCATGTGGCACAAAAAGTTCTTATTTGCTAAAGTTTGACTTAATGGGATGCAATTGCTGCAGCCCAGTGATATTATGAGTAAAAAGAGCTTGATTGGTTATATGCGATCCGTTAAAACTTTGCTAGTTGGCAAACCTGAACTGAGATTTACGCCGCATCTAAGTGAGCGTGCTGTGTTCCACGTCTTTGTATTACGTTATTAATAAAAGCTTTCGTTACCTAGGAAAAGCCATCATGAAAATCTGTCATTTTTACCAATATTTAACAATAAGTTGTCAAAAAACGCTTTCTTCGGAAACTAAAGCTTTAGTGAGTACTTTTTGAAGATCGAATGTTGCGTAGGAAACCTATCAACCTCTTTACTTATAATACCATTGCCTAGCCTATCAAAATGTATGCCTACCTTATTTTTTTTAAAAAAAACGTTGCCCCACACTAGGAATTACTCCTGTATCGTGGGTGCGTTTACAAACATTTAAACGCACATACACAAACAGCCAGACCCGGAACAACTACTTGTAGGCAATACAAATATTTGTTCCGTGCGGGAATCGAACCCGCGACACGCAGCGCAGCAGTCGATCGCTCAGCGACTACGCCAACCGTGTCGTCTTGCCTACCTTAAAATTGGTTTAGAAAAAAATCTTAGGCATAATCTTTTAAAGATGATGGCGTTGGTCTAGTAGTGGCCGCAAGCGCTACTCATGAGCAAAAAGTTCGATTCTCAGATCGGGCAAAGTATGTTTTTCCATCAGGAGTTTCTAAATAGCAGCCCGGAGCCTGGATTTGTGCCTGGCTATAGGCTCGCCCTCTATTACATGTGACTGACACATAAATGGCCAATTGTGGGTGCACCCTAACATAGGTAGACTTCTACCTAACTCTTCGAAGATTACAGGCATGATGTTATGTTATATCAATAAGCCTAAGATTTTTGAAGTGAAAATTTCTTTAGCGGCGTTGTGCACTTTTTTTTTATGGGTAAAAAATGTTAAACTCGCGTCAGGACACGTGACCTGATCGAAAATCCGTAAGACGGAGCTCGCGTCAGGACACGTGACCTGATCGAAAATCCGTAAGACGGAGCTCGCGTCAGGACACGTGACCTGATCGAAAATTTGTAAGACGGAGGGAGAGTAGACCGCATTCCACAATATCAAAAATGCACAACGTTAATATTTAAGTTTTCACTTCTGCCGGCACTCCCGGAGTGCAACCCGTTTTTTTTTTCAACAAACTAATATAATGTCATCGTTGTTTACATAGGAAGTTTATAGAAGCGGCGCAGAGATACAACGAGTTGTCTTACCGCAACATTATACACGAAGACGAACGGATGACGTGTCTGAGGAACGCTCTCATATGTACTGTATTAGCGTCCGCAGGTAGTAAGTATCTACTTAGTATTTTTACCTTATTAGTATCGTAAGTAACAACTAATTACTATCAATGTGAGTCAAAATCGAAAGTCATTTATGCAAATTAGGCTGAGAATCAGCACTTTTTGAACGTCAAAATTACAAAAAACAGTCCCCCAAAACGCCCGCCCTTCACCACTTCCTAGTGCTTTCGCTGGGGAGAAGAAGTGGCGCAACAAACTCTCCAGCAGCATAACAGCAGTCCTGTCTCATATATTTCTTTTGAGCAGCAATATGTGACAAAGGCCTTAATATTGCGATTCTTTTCTATTTGAGGTAACCCCGCAGAAGTATTCAGCAGTCCCACACGTTTTTCTTCTACTCCGTCTGTGCTGATGATGTTTTGATACCACTACTTGCTATGTAAAATAAATACATTTGAATGTTGAATTGTTGACTGAAACTAAAAAGTTAAAAAACGTTTTTACAAAAATGAAAAAACTAACTTCCAAAGCCTACTCGTACTACAAAGTATAAAATAACTTTGTTTCGGAAGACGGTGGTAAAAAAGAGATTCAAACAACCTAAACAAAAGTATTTTTTTCATTTGTAATTTTTTTTTTATCTACTCTAAAAGACTCTTGCACCACAAATCGATATATGCATTTAGCACTAAACATTGTTTAAAACAACCTTGTGTTTTTCATATTCAAACGATTGTCAGAAACTGTGCCATGTTTTAAATTCGTGGGCCTCTGTTTCTGTTTATTTCTCATTTTCCATTTTGCCTTGCAGGTCAACAGCGTTCCAGAATGCTAGCAACTCTGTTCAAAGATGAAAGATGTCAACAGTTACCAGCATACTCGATCTTAGAGAAAATGTATCTAGACCGTATAATCAGGCGGTCAGAACTGCATGAGTTTGAAGCTCTGATGCAGACGCACCAGAAGGCAACGTGTCATATTTATCATTCGGTACAGGCTAAGTAGAAACGAGCGGCTCATGGAGTTTGTGCTACAATTAATGGTCACCGGCATTTCGATTTTATAATTCTCACTCACAATACACTTCCAATTCACGTCATTTCTTGTTAGAGGCAGACTGTAAACCCACGTCCAGTCACGAGCACCAATATGTCAACACTTGGCAACATTCAATTGCGATTTTTTCGTGAAATAACGAATGCAACATTAAATTCGACAAATTATATAAACCTATGGGTTCGAAAATTCTATGGTCGTAACAACATAAAATTTCATTAAAAAATAAAGGAGTAAATCGCTTTTGAAAAAAGCCGAGTGTATACATACTTTTGCTCGTGACTGTACGCTCGGACGATTTTTTAACGCGGCGTTTTGTTACCGCGCACTTTTCAAGTATTGGCGTTGAACCGAGCGCGATGTAAACATTCTTAGCGCGCTAGCCGAGCGTTGAAAATCAAGTGAGCGGTAAAAAAACGTCGCGTTAAAAAGCGCTCGTGCAATGTGGCTAATAGAATGCCTCGTGCTAATCTAAACTATCCACTTTTGCTTTTTCTATCTGCACACGTGCCGGTAGCGAGTATTACGCATCTAACCTTTTATCAAAGTTCGCGCTACTAATCACTATCCTCCCGACGTAATCAAAACATCAACACATTTGAAATAGCTTTGATCTAGTATTATGTACTTTATGGCCGGACTCCACATTGTGATATTCTGTAATTAAATACTTCTCTATTAACGATTTGTTTTGTTTTCGCAACAGGCCACTACTTCGGATGGAACGACGATTCTGGATCGCGCAGTTTTTGAACACAACCTCCTTTCAGCTAGTAAACTGTACAATAATATAACTTTTGAAGAGCTTGGCGCGTTGCTCGAGACTCCGCCCGCCAAAGCGGAGAGGATTGCTAGCCACATGATCAGTGAAGGACGGATGAACGGATATATTGACCAGATCAGCTCTGTTGTACATTTTGAAAGTAAGTATTTTTGTTTTACCTTCGCATTCAATCATACCAACCCGCGCTGGGCCCGCGTGGCAGATTATTAGCACACAGGGAGTGTGCTAATAATCTGCCACGCGGGCCCAAGAAGAGAGGAGGCCTGTGTCCCAGCAGTGGGATCATAAAAGGCTGATTATTTAATCATATTATGAGGTGTATATATGGTAAGTATTAGGTACTTTGATTTACCTTAACCAACCTTCACCAACTTGTATCTTGTTCCAATTGAATGCCAAATGTTCACAGAAAATTGGCAATTTGGTAATCAATATAATCTCTTCAGAAATCCGACGTAACAATCACCGTTAGGTACAGCCAGCAGATCAAGCTACTACAATCTGTCAAATTTCTTTAATAGATTTTTAACTTTATCGCTAAAGCATTAAGGTTCAAGGTTGATTGGGAAAATTTGACAGCTTCGGATAGCTTGACCTGCTGGAGTCTGTACAGTATTCACCGTCTATATTTTGTAAAGTGCTTAGGCATTTCAAAAGTTTAATCGGTCAAATGTCAACACATCGAAAGTTCCCTGTTATCAGTTTTGATAAGATATATAATCAACAGAAAAAAAAACATTGAGTAATCGATCAAAATCAGTCGACGCATAGGCATAACGTAACGCGTGTTACAAAGTAAACACTAAACAAGTAGGTATTCTGCCATACATTGACACTGCCTGCTGATAAGATAAGAAATAACGAAGAAATAATTAAAGTTTGAAATCAGTAATTCGCCTTGAGCAGGCGTGGTGATGACACATGCCTTCTCTGTATGATAAGACGTCATTGCCTTGCAGTGGGACAATATAGGCTGGTATTGTATTTCTTTTGTCCTTACGATGACCAGACGGACCGCAGTATGTCGATGCTGCATTGGGTAGAAATTAATAAAAAAGCATCTTAAGATACTTGTCATTATAAATAACTAACTTCTGCCCGCGTGAAAGTTCTTGTTCCCCGGACCCAACCCGTCGCATCGCGTCGCCTGCGCGTTCTTTCTTACATTTTTTCTTGCTTTTGCTCGGCTCCTAATAGCCCTAGCGTTATGTTAATAGCCTATAGCCTTCCCTTCCTCAAGAAGTGGGTTATCAAAAGCAAAAAATATTTTTTCAAATCAGACGGGTATTTCGAGAGATTAGCGTGATAACAATGGTGAAGAGTTTGTTTGTTTGACAAACAAACTCTTCACCATTGTTATTAGTATAGATACCACATTTATTATTTGGCAAATGACACGGCAGATGTGTCAACAGTTTACACTCGACTTGTTTTGCGCGTCATCGACCAATATAAATTACCACCGTCCTACCGAAGCTTCAGTGTTCGTAGGAGTTCTTACAAGGTCAGCAACTACATAAAGTCGGTCTAACAAACAACAGACTTATTTAATATCGGAATTGATACATGGTAATTATTCCATACCTATCCTGCTTGTCAGCATTCCACGTAATGCTGCGACTACATTGTCGCGATAAAGCTACGACTATATTGTCGCGATAAAGCTACGGTTTCCTAGAAGAGCGGTAACATAGCGTCCGCAATTTACCGGCGAATGACGCCACTGAAACGTTGTTTATGCGAGTAAGTTGGTGTGTTTTCCAAGAGAGCATTTTTGACACCGTAAAGTCGTTTGACTTTATGGTGTCAAAACGCATGTTTCCCAAAGATTTAAATCGCTTGATTTTCCCTCACCATACTGACTGAGCCACGCGAAGAAGTGTCCATATTGAGAAGAGTGAGCTCACACGTCACTCAGCATGACTATCAAGTCAAGTCACTGCGTCATTGTGTTAGAGGCGTCAAAAAGAAACAGAAACAAGACTATCTTTTGACGCAGTGGGCGTATCTAACAATTTAAATCGTTGCCGCTGTCATCATTTACATAGTCAGCCGTCACTGCGGCCGTTATGTGCGGTCACCGCTTTTCTAGGAAACCGTAGCTTTAGGCGAATTACACTTCGCTCTCTCACACAGCGCTCGACTCGACGTCTTGTAAACAGAGCGCGCGAAGTATAGTTCGCTTTATCGCGACAATGTAGCCGTAGCAAAAGAATTGGTAATATTTTTATCCTTACCAATCCGATCTGTTCTGTTCATGTGGTTGTACTGTACGCCTCTGCCTAACCCTTCGGGGAACACAGGCATGATGATGTTCTTTACCGACTTTTACTTGTTTTCAATTTCTAAGATATAGAGATCTGGTTGCTGAATAATTTGTCACGAAGCGGACTGTGTGATACAAACGCCATCACACATTAACTACTTGGTACTTAGTACAACCCTTTGCCTGTTTTCACTCTGTAAAGAACCTTTCAGTAACTTTTTTCTGTCACTCATACTAAAACATGTTTTCAGCACGCGAGATCTTACCGCAGTGGGACAAACAAATACAAAGTCTGTGTTACCAGGTGAACAGTCTGATAGAGAAGATAGCCGCAGCAGAACCAGAGTGGATGGCCAAACTCATGGAGGAGGAAATGATACAGTAACACTCTTGATGTAGTATACCCCCCAATGAAACTGTTCTTACTAATATAACTCTTTTCAGTACCTATATAACTTTTTTTTCTAATACCATGTTGTTCATCTTCATGAAAATAGTGACCTATGAACCTTATTAATTTGTGAAAACTTGAAGATTTATATACTACCATAGTTATAGTATGTATTGGCAACATTTAAACAGAAAGATATGAAAAAAGCTTTATTATACAACGTCAATCAAATTATTATTATAAATATTAACATGGTAAAAAAAAATATAACATACTTCCTAACCACTTCTAAAACCACACTTAATGTAACGAATAGCACGTACTTACTTAGGGAAAGGAACAAATAGCAAATAAATATGTAAAGGTCTAATAAAACAAGTGCTCGCTGATTCCAACAGACTATTCATTTTTATTACCATTCAATCAAAGATAATACACCATAGGTGCTTATTTACAAGACAACTGGCGTGGGTGACTTAATGTCGGTTCATATTGATATTTTGCAAAACAGGGATGCTTATACGCCGCGTGCTAATACATAATACATTAAGAACTCTAATAATAACATTTTGAGGAAAAAAGCGTCCGCCGCCTTGAAATAGAAATTATAATATTGACTGACGGCGCAAACTTGCATTTACAAAGACGAAGGTGTATGACAATTTTATTGGTACGTTTTGAACGTAGAATACACTATACAGAGAACACTTGAAGATACTGTTTGATAAATTGATTGATAGTTACGCTTCCTTTTCTGTTATTGTTAAATAACAGTAAATGTGGCATTATGTATTATCTACAAGACTAAAAGCCGAAGCGCCTCCGAGTACTTAGGGCTCGAGCTCGAGGGCGACGCCCACTTTGTGTCCGCCAGCGTTGAAGTTCTGGCCGTCGATAGCCGCCGACAGCGTCAAGACGATGCCTGCAAATAATGATAACATTACATAACAAAATCTCCACTGTACTAGGTGTTCTGTGATAGCTATAATATAGATAATGCATATCACATACATAAGAAAACGGGAACAATGATTTACAGATCATATGATCTGATATAACAGAACATTTCAAACTGTTGTATTATTAGATATCTCAACTGATGCTATTCAGTGATAAGATAAGTAATAATATAAATGTAGAAAGTAAAAGTATAAAGTAACTGATGTTGAATTCAAGTAGCATTACTTTAACTGAATTTTCATTAATATTATTATCATCATATTATGATGAAATTATTCATGATTTTATCATCATTGCGAGTAGTCATGAATCACGCCACATTAATAATCTTTAGATCAATAAAAATATATGAATTTATAATACAGCTTATAAAATAGCTAAGTATATGTAGTAACTTAATAATAATTTGATAATGATTGAGAGTCTTACCAGGGCGCAGTCTCTGTTGGTATCCAAGACCAATGAGAGATTTGTTGTTGATCTTGGCGTGCAGCGAAGCATCAGCATCCATCGCAAACTTGGTGCCAACTCCAAACAGCGTTTCAGCAGAGCCAGAGGTCCACTTCATGCTGATACCGCACTCAAGCTTGTCCGACACCTTCTGGTAGATAGAACCGCCGAATTCCTTTCCGTTGTCACTAAATCCAACAAGAAAACAACATTGTATAGCAATGTAAACAAATCATGTTTTATTAAAACCTACAATGATAGTCAATCATTGTTTGAAAAGCTAGTTATGAAAACATTTCAACTGTATTTAAAAGAAACAGAGGAGGCCTGTGCCCCAGCAGTGGGAATATTATAGGTTGATTAGTGATTACAACATTTCCAAAAACGTTTGGTCACAAAAACTAAGAGACTACTATCTTACTAGAACTCCTTTCAATGTCTAAGGAACAATTTAACTCACTGCTAGTAATAACTGGTTTGCATAACAAGAGAGATGACATCCTTTGCTAAACCTAACTAAGTAGGCCATGTGTTATGCAATCATATAAAATCAATAGCAGTGACTCAGCCTTCAGCTATTAAGTGCCCTATAGACCTACATTGAGTTTCGTGAAAATATCGATTTTTCTTATCAAGTACTAGGTTTTGCCAGCTGCTTCATCTGTGTAAAATTATCTCAAAGGAATATACTACCTAAAAAAATGTCCTATCCCTATTCTAGGTTATTTTCTACCTGTGTGCAAAATTTCATCCATGATTGAATAATAATTCAAACATACAGACTTTTACATTTATAATATTATTATTATGCAGGAGGATGTTCATATATGGTTGGAGTAAATATACACAAGAATTTTGGTGAAAAACATAAGAAAAATGACTTACACATTGGTGTGCAGGTTGAAGTCCTTAGACTGGTATCCAAGAGCAAAGTTGTTCTTGGAGAGCTTGGTCTTCTGTGAGTCAAACTGTCCATGGACACCAGCAAGCCAGCCCTGGTAGGCTAAGACGGCAGCCACATCCACAATAGGACCAGCAAGGTCCAAATCCAAGATGGTGTTAACGGCAACAGTCTCATTGGTGAATGAAGTCTTAAGTTTACCGGTCTTGGTCCTGAAAATTTAATTGTTATGTAATATATGATGACAAGCAAAATCTTTGCCCTAAACTTGTCTAAGTAAACTGACACCTAAAACATTTTAAAATGGCACACAAAATTGCTAAAATAAGGAAAATGGTTAATTATTTAATTCTGCCGACATTCTTACCCTGTTTGTGGTGCGAAGGTTCCTTCGAGGGTGACTTTAAGACCAGCAGCAATTTTGTCTGCGATGGTAATGTCCGTGGCAAGTGTGTTGTCTGTGTTCCATTTCTCAGTGAATGTGAGACCATAATCTTTCACTGAATATTTTGATGAAAGGCTACCAAACACCTGAAAGTTAGAACAATATCCTTTATACATATGTTTGTGTGAAATGACAATGTAGCTTATTGGATTCATTATCAAAATCTTGATGGACCTTATTTTTACATCTTTGTACTATCTATCTACTTTCGTTTTATATAAACATAATAAAATGCTTGTTTTACTTTAAGTACAGTACTTTTAAGTTAAATAGTCAAAATAGGATGACAAATAAATTAAAATACAAAGATTAAATTGATAGAAGCTAGAAACAATGTTACTAAATCAGATACAGGTACATAAGTTTATATATGCTTCTGACTTGGTAGCTAGCTCATTAGTACATTTCTAAATGAGTTTAGCTACAGATCATTCATATTCACGTTTGTACCTTACTTACCTTCCCACTTTCATGGTTGGAGGTGATTCCACTAGTGAATTCAACACCTGTTTCACTCTTGGTCTTCAGGTCAAGTTTGAACACACCAAAATGGTAGCCTTTGCCGAAGACATCATTGGCCTTCTTTCCAAGATCAGCATAGTATGGGGTAGGTTTTGATTCCTAAAGAACATTATATTTAACATTAGGTATTATTGTGAGTAGGTATACAAAAACTGTACTGGACTAACGGGTCATTAACCTTAAAATAGTACCAATATTAATAAAAACTCAACTGCAGACCCTTATCACACAAACCAAGGTGAAGCTTCACACGTTTAGCAAAGTCGCGAAATTGCAATCAGTGCCAGCTGTGTCAGGGTCGACATCGGCTTATAGACTTATTTACAAGCCACTTCTACACAAGGTATTATTACATAACATCAATGCATTGAGACTGAAGCTGTACTACTACTACGTTCCAGCTCTGAGAGAAACCATGATCATGAATATATCATGTAGAGTATATCAGTGAGGCCTTAAACTTGACCTTCGAGAAAAGGGCCCAAGTTGAGCTCAAAAATCACATGCGTCAATTATTAGGCTATACCCCGGTGGCGTTTCAGGCATACAGGGAATAAATAGGAAGACATTATGTACACTTTCCTGAGGACAGTAAAGACCTTGTCCTATAAATGATTCTTACACCCTTTCTAATTCAAGGAGGATGCGAAGAATAAATAAAATTGGAAAATGACGTCGATTGTTCTCCGTTAACACCGGCTCGCCCCGCAAATTGTAAACTAACCACAGCTATGAAAGTCTTACTATTAGTATGACTGAATACCAAACATATTAAGAGAAGCTTGAAGAATACTTACTGACATGATGGAACTATTTCACAGTAATTTCCAGGCAATTTACCGAGAAGACGAGAACAAGACCTCCTACACTCTACCACACCACAAGACAATTTCAATTTTGACAAAACGTCGACAGAGGGCGTGATTTCCGGAACCCACGTTATTGATAATAATTTCACTTTGTATGCAAGTGATAAAGAGTTACGTTTATATGTTTATTATTTTAGATAAAATAAAATAGAGTTTATTATCATACTTTAAGTCATCCTTTAGTTTTAAAATTAATATCAGTAAAGTTTTGACTCTGAATGTTTTCAGTGACGTTTTATGACGAGCACGCTTTGTAATTTGATGTCCTAATAAAATTTATTAAATTTTTTGTAAATTGGTTGGTTTTTAAACGTATGCAAAATCTTGCGTAAATTATTTTTATGTTTGAAGTCTAATTTTAAGTTATACTTGGGTAATCAAAATATTGTATTACACTTTCGCGTAGCGTCGTGCACAAAATGCGCGACTTTTAGCGCGAATTTTAAAAAGAGTTGCGCTACACTTTTAGTATTTCTTTTTTGTGATAGGAATTCCGTCAGGGTAAATATTATTATTATGTTCTGTGATAGGAATTTTAAGAACACGCTTCGACAAGTTTAGAGGCCGAGCCTCTACCGAGTAATTCAATAAAGTAGAACTTTTTTTTTTCTATTTCGCTTATTAATTATTTTTTTTATACCTATACCAAATAGTATTTTTTTATATCTATATTAAACAAATTTTATAGATATTATTATGCGTATATTTTGTATTTAGGATTGTGTATTTTGTTTTTAATAACTTACTGATGATCCAAGTCCAAGCCCTTCCGAAATGAAGCACAGAAATCCACATGAACTATCTTTATTTTCTCGGTCATCCGCATTTTCTGGGCAATCCACGGTTTCTCCATCTTCATCCTTACAGGTTACCTTTTCACTCAATGAGCCATCCTATGAATAAAATAAAGTTACTTTTTTAAAGATTACGGAAATTGTTTTTTTTTTACGTAAACTTTTGAATATATTCATTATGAATACTTACTAAATAATAAGTAAGTTACCTAAGTATACCCTACCAACTCATATTTTTAACGAATGACTATCAATATGGAGTCGGCCTGCAAGTAATCGAATATCGGTAAGTAGATAATGGAGGACGTGGATCGATGCACGCTGGGCCCGTGTTATGACCCGCGCCCCCTCACAGAGAGAAGCCATGAGTCCCAAAAAGTGGGGTCCAAATAATCAAAAAGTAAGTTGTAATATGGGAGACTGTGCGATTAAACTACTTACATCTAAAATGCATGGTGTGGATTCTCGAAAAATTGCTGCGCTTACTGTTATTGGAAATTTCAAGTTTCGCCAACAGTCCTCCAATACAGTAACATTAGCGAAATCAAATAAATGCTCAAAATATGACATAATTAACAAAAAAACATTAAAATTACTATAATATTGTAACGAAAAATGTATGACAAGGAAGGACGACTAGATCGTTTTTTTGGAATTTTAAATAAAATAAATCTACTAGGCTGTATTATGCATAGGTACAGTGCAAACTGTACCTATGTAGTTGCAAACATAATAAATAGACCATCAAGCGAGCAATTACTTTCATGTCTGATAAAATTTGGTGGTCGCAGTACTCGCAGCAGGTAGGTATCTATAAACCTTTAAATTTTAATCTTTTAAGGTTGTATTCGGAGGATTGTCTTTAGGGCAGTATGGTTTTAAATCGTGAAATTTACCGCAAACGATGATCACAATCATTATTATCCCATACGTAACTTACTTACCCAATAATTTAATATATAAAATTAACTTATTATTACGGTACTTTCAGTTCTACAAGTTTGTATATCCGAGCATGCTGCAGTTCCGTGACTGAAATGAAAAAAGGGCTTTTGAAAATCTCCTGAACAGTTGTACGCTTACACCTGTCGTAACAGGTGTTGACGTTCAAGTTTGTTATCCGTAAGTAGATACTTATACCAAAAACCGATGCAGAAATACGCGTCGTGAGTGAATGACCGGACCGTTCCGTGGATCACCTTTCCGCATGTTAGTCTATAGATGGAATACCTATCTTATTGGCATTGCTCCACACTCCACATATGCTAGATCTAAACATCTGCTGAGTGTCTACACTTGACAGGGCCTCATCCGAAGAAGTGAAATAAGTAGGTCCAACAAATTCGTTCAATTTGTTAATTGAACAATTTGAAGATCACATAGAAATATAAAAATACCAAGTAGGAAATCAAATAAAGTTACCTACACATTTTAGAGAGATAGTATATAAAGTACCGAAACAGACAGCTGTGCTGCTGGGGAGTTTGTTGCGCCACTTCTTCCCAGCGATAGCACTAGGAAGTGGTGAAGGGCGGGCGTTTTTGGGGGACTGTCTTTTGTAATTTTGACGTTTGAAAAGTGCGGATTCTCAGCCTAATTTGAATAAATGACTTTTGATTTTGAATAGTCTTAAAACTGAATGCTTCGTCACTGAAAAACCTTAGCATTTCCGGCTGGGCTCGCTCTACTCAATTAGCAACCGCGTCAGCTTGATATTGAGTTGACTTGGACGTCAGATATTTATAGTAGTGGACGTGTAGACGATTTGTTAATATAATTATAGAAGACAATAGATATTACTGAATGTAAACTTATATCGTATCATATGGAAACGTTCCGAAAGTTCGAGCGGCCCAATTCTCGAAGGGACTGAAGTTTATTTTAGACGCTAATCTTGTGCGGTCGGCATTTCGGCAAACAGTTTCTCGCTCAATCTCTATCTGATCAATTCAAGGAGCACTTGTGTACAAACGAAATGGGTGACGACGTGCGTCATTACGAAATACAACAGAATGATAAATATGGACGGTATTTAACTTCAAAAAAGGATTTAGCGGCCGGCGAATTAATATTTACAGACACACCCTTCGCTACGGGACCCAAACCAGGCAAGTCATAGACTAATATGTATATATAAAATGAGGCAAGTGATTGATTTAGTATCAATGTAGAACAGCTATACGTCACGGAAATTATGCTTCCGGCTGTGACCTAATTGAAAAGATATTGTGAGTTTGTAAAACCTATAAAGCCCCTCCATATAAGCATTTTATGGAGGTACCTCTATTAAATGTAACCTCTAAATACTTCGCACGCATTTCATAGGATCATCATTAGAGTGTAGTCTGCATGGCAGAAAGGTGTTTACTATCACTGACTGTACAATCTAACTACCAATAATATACTGTATAATCTATGAATCTAACCAACACTGCTACTACATAAATGCCAGTAGGTACTGCCGTGCCCACAAGTGTATTTCACTTTGGCCTTTGTAAACTAATCCCTGTGTGCAGCCTGTGTGTGACCACCTCAATCTTGAGTTTATGAACTTAAGACTGGACCTCCTATTAAATAAATTTAGATTGCTATAAATATGTATAGTTAATTCAGTTCTCCATGACCTAGGTATATAAAAGCGGAAAGAGGTAGGTAATTTCTGTTTACTTACGCCAAGCCAACCCACGTAAATTTCATAGAGGCGTCACGCAATAAGAACGAAATTTTACGAAATTCATTCAATATGAACGCGAAATAAGTATATGTACTAGGTAACTAGTACTTTTATGACACTACGTGCCATATTATGTCAGCTACTCGTATACCTAGGTTTTGTTGACTTAGGTCAGTAGCTTTTTCGATCCGACCGTCGTTTGAGTCCTCACTAATTGAAACGTTCCTACGGAAGATTTCAATTAAAAAAACCGGCCAAGTGCGTGTCTGGCCACGAATAGAATAGGGTTCCGTAGTCACCCATAATGGTACGTGGATTTAGAAGGCAGGGTTGGTATTTATTACTATGAATAAATTGATTGAATAAAACGGTTTGACCATTATTCTCCGTAACGTTTAAAAACGGGCTCAAATTGGACGATGGTAATTGAAGAAGGAGTTATAAAAAGCGACTTCTTTTGTACGAAGTTTTCCAGGGTGCGTCTCATAACGTATAAACTCATTTGGTCTAATTTCATTTTATTATCGTTCATAAGATATAATCAACGTGAGATATACCAACTGTTGATATAATTTCTTTACATATAACATTTATTTATTCTAAAACTTAATTAGTATAACGTTGTTTGATATAACGTTTATGTAGGTAATCGAAAATCATTTGGTCTAACGTTTAATATGTATATTGTTTATTTAATCGAAAATCATTAGGTCCAACGTTTAATATATATAAAAAAGGTCATTCAAAGTCAAAGTCAAAGTCAAATCATTTATTTCAAATAGGCACATAAAAGGCACTTTTGAACGTCAAAAATAAAATTAAAATAAAATTGATTCTAGTCGCCCCTTCCAAAAGGTAGTTTTCGTATGGATGGAGAAGAATGGGCAAGAAACTCCACCGTTACTCTTTTAAAATGTTTTACAATATATTGCATACATTATTTATATAATTATATGTGAAGACGATGCACCCAAAAATAAAATTACTATACCACAATAGGTAAAAGAATTAAAATGGATAAATGTAACCATGACATATAGATCAACTATGTGATAGATACATGGTGCTCACATATTCACAAACATTCCAAACGTAGACGATTTTCATAAATAAATAAGGAGTAATAAGTCCTTATGGTTAACACCCCGACTCAGAGTACCCCGACTCGGATAGGTTAGGTTAGAAGGCTAAGGCGGGAGCAAAACGGAGCGGAGCTCCCGCCTTAGCCTTCGTGGTTTTTTTTTTAAACAACCTAGAAATAGGAGCCCCTCTAAGCGGGGCTCCGTCGACCTATCTTCATCTATTTTCATCATATTAGACCAAATAAGTTTTATATCTTTTGAGTGGTATGTCAAACGATTTTATATTCAATGTATGTTATGTCAAACGATGTTATATTTAATATATGTTATGTCAAACGATGTTATATTTAATGTATGTTATGCTTATAAAAATTAGTTATTTTAAAATTATATCAATCGTTCATTATATTAACTAATCGCTATATTAAATAAAATTATAGGTTCCGTTGTTATATGTTGTTAATATTAGAGATTTTGGTGTTATATCATCTATTATTTACCCCCTATCTAATTATACCCCACACTATGGGGTAGACGCGAGAAAATAGCGGAGGTACCCCAAAAAAAAATATTTTTCGGATTATATTTTAGCACTTTGACGACGTGGTAATACACATATCCATGCAAAGTTTTATCTTTCTAGCACTAACCGTTTGGAAGGTAAGCCGTGGATGGACGGACGGACGTGTACGGACCTGACGAAACAATAAGGGTTCCGAGACGTGAACTACGGAACCCTAATAAGGCTTAATCTGGAGCAAATTATGACTAAGATTGCTTTTAGCGTAAGACCGCCCATTGTCTCACCCAATTTTTTTTTGTTGTTGTATATTGCCTCTCACATTTCAACTTAGAAGGTGGTCGTCTGCTTAACCGGACTTGCCTGTGGGTGCCTCAACAAATTAAAGCCTCCAGACAGGGCTTAAAACACTTAAAAACTAAGCGACTATATGCTAGGGCACTCCTGTGGGGTACGGATCTCGGCTTAGGGTGTCGCTGGGAGATTGCAGCAAGGGGCAGGCTGGATCGGATTATAGTCTCACCCTATGTAAAAGACTACATTATATGGTGTTCGTGTACCTACATAATAAAGAGTATTCTTTTTCTATTATTTTCTGTATAATACAGACACTCCACCTCTATGTCTGAGCTGTTACTGCCCTGTGGAGAATACGTTCTGCTCGTCTTGCGGGTGGCCGGTCTGCAGCGAGGAGTGCGAGAAGTCCACCATACATGCCGGTGAATGTGGCGTCTTCTCCGCCGCCAGGGTGCGGTTCCAGCCAGTTGAGGACTGGACTGCCAGCGCGCCACAACTTGATTGTATTACACCGCTAAGGTACCTTTATCTATATTAATAACTAATAATAAAGCAGAAGAGTTTGTTTGTTTGAAAGGTGCTAATCTTTGGAACTCATCAATCTCCTGTCGGCGCAACCTGTCTTTTTCTTCCATACTTCTCTATTAGTCATCACCTCGGTAGATTGTTTCTTTCTAACCATATCATCATTCACACAGTCCATCCATCATTTCTTTGGTCTTCTCCTACTCTTATAGCCATCGACATTCATACTTAAAACTTTTCCCACGACATGTTCCTCTCATGCCAACTTAATTCACCGTCTCTACATTTCGGATAGATTTCTTCTAAATGTTCTCGTTAATAATAATATTATTTTATAAAAAAAAATAAAAAAAAAAAAAGTAAAAAAAAAAAGATTTTAGCCAGTCAGCAAGAGGGGCTCGTGGCTAAGTACACAGCTGCAAAGGTCGATTCGTGTATCTTTGACAGTCGTTACGGGTCGTCAGAAGCCTGAAAGTCTAACAACCCGTCTTACTAAAGGGTATCGTGATGTGTTACCCCATAACTGGGTTGTGGAGGACAAATAGGCAGTCGCTCCATGTAAAATACTGGTATTCAGCTGCATCCGTGATCCGGTTAGACTGCAAGCTGACCCCAAAAATATTTGATGTTGAGTCATGCCTGTTCAGGCCAGGGGTACCTGAGACCGACGCCGGACATAATATCGTAATCATAGTAATAACGACACATATTCATTCGTGGAGACCTCTATTAACTCGTAGTCAGTGCAGTTTCACTATTTGTTCGACTACGTATTGTATTTTTAAAATTTTCTGTATAGAATACTTTTGGCAAAAGAAAAAGATCCAGATCGATGGCAGCGCGAGCTGGACGTCATGGAGACGCACACAGAGGAGCGAAAGCTGAGGCCAACCTGGGGCGCTGACCAAGTGAACATCGCCGACTTCCTTGTAGACCACTGCAAACTTGCAAAGAGGTTTGATAAGGATCTAGTGCAAAAAGTTTGTGGCATTCTTGAGGTGAGAGTAGAGGGATTTTATAAAAAATTAAATCAACCGTTTAATCCAAAATTAAGAAATCGCAACGCTATTGTACATATACGCGACGCGATATTAGCTAAAATCATATGTTGTAGTATTGTTCTTATTTACCCGATGCCCATAGAATCTCTAAGTCCAGCCCACTTCCTTTTTCCACTCTACGTAATCGCAAGTTTTTTTTGCGAAACCTAGCATCATTTTTATGCACAGGTGAATTCCGTGGAGATCCCGTCTCGAGGTGGCTTCAGCATACGAGCCCTCTATCCTCGGCTAGCCATCGCAGCGCACAACTGTGTACCTAACATCGTTCACACCATACTGCAGAATGATTACCAGTGAGTAACAGGGCCATTGACTTCAATATTACGAACAATCAGTGGTAACACGAGCAATGCCAAAATCACTCTTATTGCTAGGAAATAAAGGCGTTCTCAATGTCCAATTGCTACCACTGATCATGCGATGCGTAATCATTCTTTTGTTTTAATTCTGGTTTCTGTTTTTTTAACTTTTAAGCTTTTTTTAACTTGCTTCGTTTGTATGAGTTTTCGTTTAACTACCCTCTTTGTAATCCATTTTTCAAGCACTTCCTGGTATTTGAGCTGAAACTTATTTCTTAAATAAATAAATATGTTTCCCATTATTATTATTTTTTCAGAGTGCAAGTTAGAGCCGCAATCCCAATAAAAGAGGGGGACACTCTCCACATATGCTACACGCACTCTCTATCCCCCACACTGGTTCGACGGGACTTTCTTGCGGAGTCCAAGTTCTTCCAGTGCGACTGCGCGCGCTGTGCTGACCCCATGGAACTTGGCACGCACCTCAGCACACTGAAGTGCAGTAAATGTGACAACGGCGTTATACTGGCGAGTAATCCTCTAGGTAGGTAATGGTGTAAACTGTAGTGCATTTAAATTAGCGATGTGTTAAAAAGTTAGTATGTAGTAGGTCTCAATCTCATTAGAGTCCGTCCGCATCTCGCTATCTTGCAGTGGAACGGACATGAGTCAACTGTTGAAAATTTGAAACTTCGACCATCATAGTGACTATGTCCGGTGCTTTCATGGACGAACGTAGTAAAAATAAATAAATAAAAGGCGCTCTTAAATACTACTTTGAAACGATTTTTTTTTTGTGACTTGTCAAAAGGTCTAATGAACTTGATTTATGGGTTGTATAATTGTATTGTTTAATAAAAGATGAATACCAACTAACGTTGACGTCAGTGACCTAATTGTTATTTTAAAATGAGCGGGGAAACGGTCACGTTTATTTAATTGCGACGGACAGTCTTCAAAAGTAGTCCGTCAGCCACAACCCAGCTGGCAATGTCAATACCGGGACATACAATCCGAGTAAGCTAATTAAGCAACTGTCAGTCGTGACATCATCTGCGAATATTTGAAGGATTCGAACGGTAGGTACTAATATGAACATAGGATCCGAAGCAGTAAGTGGGTAGGTGGATGGAGACCAGGAGTCCACCCAGTGGTATAGGTAACTGTCTTGGTCCCGATTTACTGTCTATCTGCTAGGACTAGATAGCCTCTAATCTGTCTGCTAGGTGGTAGATATAAAGAGGATGGTTCTGTATGTTTGTAACCCACCTATTTTGTGGTAAAGTTGGCTTTAGTTTGGCATTGACCCTTATCCTGGCGGTGTAATGTTGTTCAGAGACTTCTCGTTATATATTTCCAGACAACGACGCCCCATGGACGTGTTCGGACAAAAACTGTGGGTTCAAGACATCCAATGCCGCGATGCGCAAAATGTTAGCGGTGGTACAAGCAGAGATCGATCAGCTTGAACTGCTGGAGCCCGGCCCTGGCGCCATTGAGCAGAGAGAGGCTACTGTTAATAAGGTACGATACCAGCGTTGCCGATTCGCAGATTTTTTTTCAGGCAAAGCGGGATTTAGAGCCTTTTAGTATAAAAAGCGGGATACTTTCGTCGAAAGCGGGACAAAAAAAAAAGTATTTAATTGTCCGTTAAGAGAATGCGTTCCTTACACCTATCATTGCGACAATTCTAGTAGCTAATAAAGATCAATTTCGCAAAACACGTCTTCGTTTGTATGAAACTGACAGGCGTCAAGAACCCATTCTCTCGACGGCCGCAGTGTAGATTTATTATTTTATTTGAGTTTCAAATTAAGTTTACAATGATGATTGATAGTCGTAGAAAATGTATTTTAATAAAAATATGTTACTTTACTATTCAAATAACAATAGGTATCTATTTGGTTTAGGTATCCTATAAGGTAGTTAAGTCTTCAGAGGAATATAATATTATACATATAAATAAGTAATACAAAAGGTGTGATTACCGAGATGACAACTAATAGAGAATTTATGGAAGAAAAAGACATGTTGCGACGACCAGAATAAATTGGGATAAGGACGGAAGAATGCTGATAAATAAGTAACTCCCGCCGGGTCAGTACCCGGAAATAACTACTAGGTAGAGACAGTTCTCTACCTAGTAGTTATTTCCATTAAAATTACGTAAATTTTCTGTTCCAGTACAAATCAGTCTTCCACCCTCGGCATGCACTCCTCCTGTCCTTGAAGCACTCGTTAGCACAGCTGTTTGGACGAGTGGAGGGGTACGGTATCGATGAACTGCCTGACCTCATGCTGGAGAGGAAGGCAGAGTTCTGTCGGCTCGTGCTGAAGACGCTGGATGTTATTACGCCGGGAGAGACCAGGATGAGAGGTAAAAACGAGAATCTATGTTGTAGACTTTTCTCTTGTAGTTAACATAATAGCAAAGGAAATCCAGTTACGTATAAGAATTGAACACAAAAAGAAATATTAAAAAAATCGGAACCTATGTACAGACGCCAGCAGGTCAAGCTACCCGATACTGTCAAATTTTCTCAATCAACCTTGAAACTTAATACTTCGGCGAAAAAGTTGAAAATCCATTAAAGAAATTTGACAGATTGTAGTAGCTGGATGTGCTGTACCTAACTTGAAAAATAAATTTCTTTTTTACTATTAGGTACAGTCACGAGCACCAATATGTCAACACTTGGGCACTTTCAATTGCGATTTTTTCGTGAAATAACGAACGCAACGTTGAAATACGACACATTACATAAACCTATGGGTTCGAAAATGGTATTTCGTAACAACATAAAATTTCATTTAAAATAAAGAAGTAAATCGCTTTTGAATAAAGCCGAGTGTATACATACTTTTGCTCGTGACTGTACAGACACCAACACATCAAGTTACCTACTACAATCTGACAAATTTCTTTAATAGATTTTCAACTTTATCTCCACAGTATTAAGGTTCAAGGTTGATTGGGAAAATTTGACAGTTTCAGGTAGATGGACCTGCTGGCGTCTGTACGTAATTTTATGAAAAAGTAGTATCGTTACTGACCGATCGTACCTACCTAGGTGTTTTTTAACCTTTCGTTGAATTTAATCTACATTTCAAGATTTTATTTTCCACTGCCATGCAAGTAATTACAATGCACTCAAACATAATTGAATGCAAGTCAAGTCTTCACATGGCAGTCTACAGTACTTACCTATGCACGCATGTAATAATTGACTATAATTGTCAGGACACATGATGCGTAACAAGCATTATAACTTCAGCATGCTCTTCACTACCATTCGATTAACTTCCGTACAGAATCGAACATCAACCAATGGTATCGAAGGAGTCCTCGATACGTTGTTCACAAATCCAAAACCCGATAATTTTGGCAGTTTAACCAAATACACGACTACTATTCTTCCGATAGTTATTTTATGTATGACACAGACAGTGTACTGATTTAGTACACTGACTCTTGTCATTTTCGACTTAGAAGCCTCTCGAATGGTTTTGAATAGCTATGCTGTACACTGTAACATAATATGAAGTGTGTAACATCACACATAAACCTTCATTCTTTTATAGATTTTGGTGTACTTATATTTTTCAGGTATGATGTTATACGAGCTACATGCACCGCTGATGTTCTTAGCAAGAAACGAATTTAGTGCCGGTCTCATCACTCAAGAAAAACTGAAGGAGAGGCTGCAAGAGCCCATTCAATGTTTAGCCGAAGCCGCGCGGATACTGATGAGGGAAGACCCGCATAGTCCCGAAGGAATCACGGGACAGGTCGCTCAGCAGTCCATGGAACAACTTAAAGCTAGCCTTGAGTGCTTATAAACTCTAGTCAGAGATTATTTTGTAATTGGTAAACGTATTTTAAGTGCCAGGTAGCAATTTATCATTGAATTGGAAAATTTTACATTAATTGTATTCTAATTTAGTTGTATTGTAGGTAGTATATTCTTCTAAAATTTCTTGCAAAAAGCTATGAAAAGACAAAATAACAATGATCTCTCACAATTCACTTTTAAGAATTTCTTTCTATTAATAAAATGTAACCTTTATGATATAATATATGGTTTAATTTCATAATAATTTTTAATTTATTACGCTTTAGAATGTTATTTTCTTGGGCTTTTTGCTGGGTTCAACAGGTGTTAATTTATTATTTTGTACTCCAACGTCTTCAATGTTTTCTGAACTGACTAATGTGTGAAGTTTTACTGAGGACTCTTCCTTTTTGTCCATCACCTAGAAACAAAAGCAATTCTCTCATTAGTATTCAAATTATAATCTTTAAACCTATTAATAATAAAGCTGAAGAGTTTGTTTGTTTGAGGGCACTAAGTTATCTGGAACTACCAGTCAGATTAGAAAATTCTTTTTGCGTTTGGTTGCCCAGTTCCTGGGGAAGGTTATAGGCTAACATCACGCTACAAACCTTACGAGTTAAGCAAAAAGAAAAAAGTCGCTAAGAACGCTATCTTAAAACGAATTAATCGCGCGGGCGGGCGATGCCATGATACGCGGAGGGTCAGGGGAACAAGAAACTTCACGCGGATGAAGTCGCAGACAGGAGCTAGCCCTTTTATATCTTTCCTGTATTTAAACATTTCCTCCCTTTAGCCAATCTTAAAATATTATTGTTTGACTATGTGATATTATGTAGTTGGTACTTACAGTAGGACAATCTTTCCTTAAATGTGTGACATCACCACAAAGCTTGCAGGCTCCACCATTGGGGTACAGTCCTTTGGGGTTATCAGGACATTGCCTCGCTATATGACCCTGAAAATATAAATTGAAAGTAAATGACAATAATGCCTTGTCTGTATTGGCAAAGGCCTTTGCCGTGCAGTGGAACTATATTATAATAAAAGATGGTATTACAGAAGATTGAGAAATTAGCTGATGAATGAATAAAGTGTTTACTTACAGGCTCCCTACAAATGAAGCATGTGGCAAATCTGAACTCCTTACTCTCTTCTCTTTGAACTTTACATTCAAACTGCCTGTGTTCTGTAGAGCCACATTTGAAACAAACTCCGTCTGCCGTATCCCCTGGTATCTTGGACTTCAACTCTGGACAGTCAGACAGAACATGGCCTCCTTTCCTACAGTTATAGCAGACTTCTCTCTTCATCCTTGCCAACGCTTTCTCTGCCCTCCTTCGTTCCAATTTCATTGTCCTCTGCACCTCACTCTTCGGTATTCCTTTCTTGATCATGTTATTTTTCAACTCCTGCAGTCTTTCAGCATCTTTTCTCATCACTGGAAAGCCATCAAATCGGACTAGTTCTATTTCCTTGCCATGAACGATTAGTTGGAAGCTGTTGTCATTTATCTCCTTCCTGCGAGCAGGTTTGCCGTTTATTAATTTTTTGTTCTTTTTGTTTTTCGATTTTGCTTCATTGTTGCTTTTAGGGTTAGGAAAACTATTATTTTTTTCCGTTGAAGAACTGGCAACATTAGTATTAGAAACCTCTGTAGATTCTGCAGACATTGCATTTTGTTTATTCTTCTTCTTTTTATTCTTTTTAGGTCTTGGAATGGTGTCTGTTACTTCTGTAGACCTGTCTTCGTTCTGTGGCTCTGTTGTTCCTTGTGAATTCTTCTTCTTCTTTTTAGGGTTTTTTTTTCCCGTGCCCTCTGTATTCTCAGAATCATGGTTTTGTGGATTAGTCTCAATGTTGGTAGCTTCAGAAGGCTCTGATACAATGGCAACCTTTTTCTTGTTTTTCTTTTTAGTTTTAGTGGGTGAACCATTTGTCTCAGGCAAATTGGTGGTTGCTTTCTTATTATTTTCAGTTTCTGGAAAATCACACCAGGTTGCTTTCCTTTTTTGAGTTTTGTGTTCTTTAAGAAATTTTTCATAATTATCTATACGTTGTTGTTCAGCCTGGAATTAGATAAAAATAAAGAATAAACCTATGGTAAAGTAATAATTATAAGGGGTTTTATATGGCACTCTATGTAAAATATTTCAAGACGATTACTAATTTCATTTTTGGATCTTTATTAAGTATTTTACCTCTTTCCTTTTCTTGGATTCATCACCATCTTTTTTGGCTTGCAACAACTGCTCTTTCATAACCTCCCATGGAGTACTGTCTTCAGGAGTTCTTTCATTTGAAGACTTCGAGCCTTTGGCTCTAGCAAACCTTGTCATGTTGCATATATTCTATACGAACGCTTTAATGCAGTAATTATTTAAATTGTTTATAAAACTCGCACGTGCCAAGCAATGATGATGACATTGGGCATGATGGACTGCTGGATGACAGATGACAGCAGAAGAGCACATTGACATTTGACATCAGTACATGGGGACAGAAATGAGACCTGTCACAGGAACACTGAACCATGGAATTAGTACGTACATACTAATAGCTAATAGTAACGAACACAGTCAAAGCAGACCATTCTATGGTATATGACAGGCTAGTTGCAGTTGGATGGAACGACTATTGATTTCTTATGTCATCAAGGATAATTTTGACATTAGGAGAGGCCTGTAACGTTAAGCACGACCAAAGACATTAAATGGATGCAATCATCAAAGAGAAATTTAAAGGCATAAACTCTGATTTTTTTATTTGCCAGACCAAAATAACAGCTAATATATACATTCTTTATGTACTAAAAAGGTAATTATAAATAAATAAAATAAAATAAATAATGTAATGTTAAAAAAAAGGAGGATCAAAACTATCATTTTAGTTTAGCAAATTACAAATCAGAGTTTAAGTTTATTTTATCCCTTTTTGAAAAGGTTTAAAATACGCTCAAAGAAATCTTTGGTCCGAACCGTCAACTTCGAAGTGACGCCGCAATATCTCAGACCAAAGACATTAAATTATTTACTTGACAAAAAATTATTATATTATTTACTTGTAAAGCTGAGGGTAAAAAAATGCATCCAAATACGATTAAACCACTATAATAGTGCCGTCGACTCTGTGAGAAAGATCAAGAGCTCGCTTTGACTAATTAAATGGCTTTTTTTAGTCGATTTATGGGAATTTACGGTTTTCAAAAAATTCGACGTTCTTCCTCTTAGATAGTGAAATGTTTACAACATGGTGGTTTTTTTTTGCAGTTTTGAGGTTAAATTAAAACTAGTTGGTAAACAATAGATTTCTACTGCTGCTATAAACGTTGTCGAAGCCCTCGAATCTCATTAATTGATGGTGACAGTAAAATATTTTCAGAACTTACTGAAACATTAGGAAAAATCTGTAACAAGGAATATTTTCAACAGGTAAAAATTTAATGTATATTTTGAGGTAGCTGCACTCATCACTAACTTTACATTTTGTCAATAAAATAATTCAGTAAGGCCTTACTTTTTACGAAATAGATTCAACTACAATAATAACCTATAAGTAATAAAATTATTTTACTTACATCCCCGCCAATTTTAAAATCTTTTATCAAGCCTTTGTTTACAAAACGACCCACTGGACTAAAATTCTATGTTTGTGACATATATCTATTTATTTATTTATAACTGTTAGTATTCTGTTTAGTTAGGCATATACAGTGTTGATACGAAACATCTAGCTCTCTCGGTTACCATAGAATCGAGTACGAATCTACGAATGACAAACGACTATCTAAAAATAGGTCTAGGAATTGGGTAACACTAAATGATGAACAGCAGCATTCGTTTCATAAGTAGGTATAATAATTATAACACAATAAAATTATAAAAGTTAAAAAAACAGATGATGGAAAGGTTAATTTAATTAGCTTAGATAGTTTACTTAATTTAATTATAGAAGCTACAGCTGGATGGATCTCTTTGTGGCTTTAGGCTTTACTCCTGCATAGAAATGCAAATAGCTTATGTGTGCGATAATAATAAATCAAATGGAATGATCTGTCTCATAAAATACGGAAATTGTTCCCTATGAATGTCTACAGAACTGTTATTATAAATTGAAAACGTTCCTAATCATATTATTATATTATGATTTATGGTGCTTGGCATGTAAAACATCGTGATTCAAGATTAATGGAAGTCGATCATGATTTTCTATTCTCAACATTGTGCTGGTTTCCTAAAACCGTGATCTACAGTTGCTTGCTACTTATCGCGGCCTAAGATATAATCCTACGTGACCTTGCTTCTTAACAAAGTGAAGATAAATATAAGATAGATTAATTATTTTATAACATACGATAAGATCGAGAAAACAAGAATGAATAATTTACAACTTATATAATTGCAATAGCGGCACCTTTCGCTGCATCTCCCCCTGACGTAAATTCCAGTGGTAAACTGTAATAATGCTCCACAGCTCTTTGTAATACAGCATTTCTGGATAATCCCGAACCATTTCCAACGATTCTCTTAACATTGGCGCTTCGCAATATTTCTTTAGGCATCATGTGGTGCAAATTTTGTATTAAACTTTCGCAAAGAGATTTAAATACGCTGCCCAAATGTATATTGGAAAGATCGATATTTTGTACTGAAGCTTTAGCTGTTGGTGAATGTCTTTCACCTAATAAATGTGGAATTATACTCATGCTTGATGTCTGTGCTTCTAGACCCAAAGCAATTAGTTTTTCCCATACCTTTGACTGTGGCGTAGGAAATCCTAGTTCAAGCATCCATTGTTGGAGCATTTTGACAAACGTGGCCAGCACATTGCCTCCGTTCAAAGATGCAGCAACAACCAAATACGTGTTGTGAAAATATGGTAGATGCTCAACTGTTTTACAGCCTAGATCTGACATATTATTCACAACAAACGCTAGTTGAGCTGAAGTTGATATGTTTAATACAGCATCCTCGCGCGTTTCGAGTGTAGCAATGATAGAACATTGCAAATCGCCCATAGCAACACTTACAGGCGTTCCCTCAGGAATCCCGTTCCAAGAGGCGTTTAACTTCCCTGCAAATTCCCTACTTTTATTAATCTTAGGCAAGAGTCTGACTGGAAAGTCGATTGATTGTAGGATATCGATATTCCATTCATTCTTTTCAGTGTTAAAATAGCCCCAACTTGCAGCGTTTTGGTCAGACATAATTGGTGCCTCCAAATCGCAAAGCATAGTAACAACAAAATCTTGTACTGTTCCAGAATATTGATAATTTTTAAGTTTTTCCGGTTTGTGTTTTAGCATCCACAAAAGGGTCGCGCACCCGTATCCCGAGTAACAATTAAGGTGTGAATCAGGTTTTGGGAGTGATTCTAAAAATTCTGGTTTGCACCTAGTATCTTGCCAGGTATACAGCGCTGACATATTTTCTCTCTTCGCCTCAAATCGCATTACTACTCCATCTTTTTGAAGCTTTTCCCAAGCACTAAAACAAAAGAAAAATGCATTCATTACTTATAGGATAGTAATCTATTCTTTACAACGGTATTAACATTTATGAAGGAAGTACTCGATTGTGGCAAGAGTCATAGGATGACAGGACCCATTAATCAATTCATCATTAAGAAAGCACACAACTAAAGAAAAAGAATATAGGCAAAAAAAAAAAACAATCTCGAGTAACAATAAAACTTTCAAAAGCTAGAAAATAAATTCAAATTAACTGGTAGATATAATTAAAACCATTTAGTGTTAAAACGTACCCTTTCTTCCACAACAGAACGCCGTGCATTTGTCCACACACTCCAATTTTTGTCACATTTCGTAATACATCTCTCGGAAGACGGGAGATGCAGTAGTGAACAGCTGATACTATTTTTGGCACATCTTGCTTGTTACCTTCAATACCCTGGTCACTCGGTATGTTTGCTGCGGTATCCTTATTTTGTTTAGCAACAATTTCTTTTGCGTTAGGGTCGTAAACACAAACTTTCACTGAAGTTGTTCCAATATCCATACCCAATATATAACTCTTCTCAGCCATGTTGCTGTTGAATAATAAAAAACTGGAAGTTAAAAAATAACACGCTCGATAAAGCAGTGAGAGGATACAATCCGCGCGGCAATTTGTTTCGATTGCTCGATCACGGCAGCCCGTATGAGAAGTGGGTGGCGGGTGGTCTCGTCTAGTGGCAATTCGCCCGCATCGGCCTTGTGTTAGGTATTACGTAAAGGTAGGTTTGTATTCCTTATCTCATTGAGTGGCCGATGTGTTTATCAAACACTTCAACGATTCACTGACTTACAGCTAATAAATAACTTCAGTTGTTATTAGTTTTACGATAACAGGTACAAAATGTTTTTTTTTTTTGTTGCTCATGTAAACATTCGCGCACTTTGTATGTTTTTTTCTCTGATTGAATCAAATAATTTATCAATCTGCATGAAACTTAAAACAGACTCCAGCAATAAATTACTCTAGCCGAGCCTATTTCAAGCCGTGTCTAAAATTGTGATAACATTACACTGACGTCAACGTTCTGTCATGTGTTAAAATAATTGACCAAGTTTATTTACAATCAAAACACATCGAGTCGGCGACAGTAATTAATATAATGTGCTTTTACCTAGAATTATCTTGCGAATGTATTGTTTTTCAGACATTTCGTGTGCCAACTCTGTAAAAATGATGCAGTAGGATAGGGCAGACATAACTAACGTAAAAAAATCACAAATTATCTCGTAGTGACGTAGTAGTGGGATGTAATTAATTAAGAAACGACTTTTACGAAAGCTTGCCAGTACTGTCTGTTGTTAATTGCCTGCTGCCTTTGCAGTCGTAAGCAAATCGGACATGCACTTATGCAGGCTGTATTCTTTTATTATCTCACTGTCTAAAATGACCAAATAAAATAATTTCTTTTTCTCAGGATCATGGGCAAAAGAAGCAAATCGGGTAGCACTGCTAGCGAGCCCGACTTAGTGGTTGAAAGTACACGAGTGAAGAATAAAAAAATTGAACCCGAATGTACCGATGCAAATAATAAATCTAAGCCTGAGGCGACAATTATACCTTCTGAGGACAAACAAATTAAAAGAAATAAGAAAAATAAGTCACAGTCTTCCGAAGGTGGGAATGAAAAGAAAAATAAAAAAATTATATTTAACGATGACGACAATGAACCAGTTGAAGTTGACAATCCCCCAATTAAACGGAAACGAACGAATCAAGGAGAATCTTCTCAAGTAAATGAAGAAGATATTAAAGATGAGGATATTGACAAGTTCTGTGATGAATTAAACGAAGAAGATAACGAACAATACGAAAGCTGGGTTAAATTAATAGAAGCTAAGCTTAATTCAAATAAAAAGAAACCTAAATAGTAATGCCTTGTTAATGTTGGTAGATAACAAACAACTCAAAGCTTGTAGTCTTGAATTAAGATCTTTATTGTTATTCCAAAAATGGTTTATTAAAAGCGGTAACTAGGCACGACTTAGTTTTAAAGTAAAAAAAAAACCGTGAGTCATTTTGCCATCTGGTGTTTAGCATGTAAACGTTTATTTTGTCTACGTACATTTAATTTAATTCTTGTATGTAATACATCCGTCGGCATAAATTATTATTTGATACACTAATGTGTCACCTCTCGTGTTCTCGTAAAATTGTATGTCCTTATTACAGAGGAAAATTAGGAAGCGACCCATTTAAGAACCCCTCGCTCCTACTTTGTCTTTTGAACGATGTCGTGACAATTTAAATTATTTGCAACCTTGTGAACTCGTGACTACTGCGATATACCTAGCTTCCTTTATTGTTTCATTTTTACGAGGACGAAACGAGACTAACTAGAACCAACACTAAATGTGAAAAAACTGTAAACTGCTATACGAATTAGGTTAGGAACCTATTATTTTTTCTTACCATACTGAAAGAGACTGCCGAAGAAAACTTGCACTCACAAAATCACAAGAAACGCCAAGAAATGCCCGCCGCGAGCGCATCGGCAGTTCGGTACCGAGGTATTTGGATAAAAAAATGTTACAGAATTCTATTTAAAGCTCTTCTGCTTCTATTTTTTTAATTCTAAATCAATAATCTCTGTGCTAATAAATAAAAACTTACTTCGAATCGTCTCAAGGTATAGCACCTACTTTTAACTGTAACTACCTAACCGACGTTTAATTGGCGATCTACTTACCTGGGCATAAATAAAATGAACAAAAAGTAACTCTTCTCCTTTGAATTTAATATTAATATACTATTCCTCTCCCGCTCTAACCCTTATCACTGTTAATCTACAAACGACCTTGTTAATGACATGTTTGTGTGTTAATTTTAACTGAATCATAACAATGATTGTATTAGGTTGTTAACCCCGACAGTGAATACCGCGGCAATCTACTCAGCTAATTTTTAATTCTGCGGCTTAGTTGTTATTACGACACACAACCGATAGTTTTATTTTCAGATAGGTAGGATCTTAAGAAAAACTGAATGTCGCTTGGATGAAAAAATAATAATTTTTCGACGCTATATTTTAGTTTGAAAATAGTTCTAGTTAGGTTATGATATAATTTTGTTATTTTAGTACTAGATTTTAAATCAATAATTAATATTTAACTTCTCTTAAATAAATTGAGTACCTCATTCTAAAAAATAATAGATAATCTATTTTGTTTTGAGGTGAGATACTCATTTTATGGAAGTGAGTAAAACATGCAATAACAAAACAAGAAATAATACCTGTGATTTGGAGTTGGCTCTTCTTTCCTAGTTTAAAAAGTCGATCGCATCGCCCGTGATGAATGGAATATATCTCATGTGGTACTGATGCTGTGTAAATGCTATTCTTAAATAGAGAACACGCTATAATAAATACCTACGAATAAAACCGAACTTTGTGACAAGAAATCGATTTACACGTTGACAGCACTATGAAACAGATTATATATTGGGTATAGACAGATGTCAAGTTGACAGTTTAGTTGACAGATCAACTTGCGGACCTAAGGTTTACAGAATTTATTTTATGATTTCTCTTTGGATATCATCGGTCATCACCGGTACCAATAATAACGGGATTATGTGCAAACAGTTTTAATCTACTCGTAGTTTGATGATGAATCTAACCACCATCTCATTCATAAAGATAACAATGATATAAGAGTACTCAAGTTTCGTGGACAACGGTTTGTTTCTACATCTTATCAAAATGGATCACAATAAGAAAACTGAAGATATGGACATACCAAACGTCGAAGGGAACCTCTTACAACAACCGAAAGAAGAAACATTGCCAACTCGAAATCCGCTTATGAAAGTGCGGACTTATGTGCTTGCTTTGCGTCCATGGTCATTGAGTGCGAGCTTGCTGCCGACTCTGCTAGGGGCTGCGCTCGCATACCGTCTGCCCGGCGATAGTGGCTTTAGTTGGTGCACCTTGTTATTGACCTTATGTACAATTATTCCAGTTCATGGTGCAGGCAATGTTGTCAATACATACTTTGATTTTGTAAAAGGGATAGACAACCGTAAATCTGATGACAGAACTCTAGTTGATCATATTTTGAGTATAGATGAAGTAGTCTCCCTAGGTGCTATATTATATCTAGCTGGATGTGCCTCATTTGTTCCACTTGTCATTTTATCTCCAGCCCGTATGGAGCATCTGGCTCTTGTATATTTTGGTGGATTATCTTCATCATTTTTATATACTGGTGGTATTGGACTGAAGTATATAGCTCTTGGTGATATTCTAGTTTTAGTTATATTTGGACCAGTGTCTGTGGTTTTTGCTTTCTTAGCTCAGACTGGTAGGGTGGACTGGCCCATAATTTACTATGCAATACCACTTGCCCTAAATACAGAGGCTATTTTACATAGTAACAACACAAGAGACCTCGAGACAGACAGTAAAGCAGAAATTGTGACATTAGCAATATTGATTGGGAGGACTGCTTCATACTTGTTGTATGCATTTTTACTATTTACTCCATATATTATGTTTGTGGTAGCTTCCGTGCGCTGTTCTTTGTGGTTTCTAATTCCAATGCTGACATTACCAAGAGCTTTCGAAATAGAAAGACGGTTTAGGACCCCTGAAACAATGAGATATGTACCAAGGCAAACAGCCAGGCTCAACTTTTATTTTGGCATGCTATACATGATTTCATGTTTGTTTGCTTGTCGTCTCCCATTCCTTCTCCGATGAAATATTGACCATTTTTAATCAATCAAGTAGAAAACTGTATAAATGCTTCATAATCTTTCTTGAGCTTATGAAATAAATGTATGAGAATGGCCTTTTGAAATATTGTTGCTTGAATATAGAGTGACTGGACAGTTTTGTAAGTCAAGATATTGAAATTTGTATATTTTTGTAATATAAGAGAAAGAAAATTGAAAAATAATTGAGCACAAGCATCATCGTTTCAAGGCCTATCTTTTTGAAAGGTAACTAGATATTAGAAATATTTATAAAAGGTTTAACATGATAAAGATTTTAGTTTCTGCTTAGTTATCCTAAAAATGTGAGCGGAAGCATGTATTAGTGTCAAAATTTCCTTTTGTATTGCTTTGTTATGATGAATCTGATTATAATAATTGTAAATGGCTTTGTTACAAACCTCACAGCAGCATAGTCATGTATATATAGGTTGCTGACAATGAACCTCTCTAACAAATGCTAAATGATTGTACTTGTTATGAATACAAAACTAGCATTACCCTACTGGCTTTCAACTATTATTATTGTACAGAATGGAGTCTGAATAATTTCAATGATGAATGAAGTCAAACAAGAAATGAGGTGATCATATCACATCTGAATGCTTGTGACTTTGCTTTTGTATTATAGATTATGTTACATATACACTGTTTTTAAATATTATCTACCTCTTATAATGTTTATCAAGATTTTTAAGTAAAAAATACTGTGGTTGTAGTACTTTTGTAATTTGAATACAATGAAATCTCTTGATTGTGAATTGACAATAATTTATTTATATAGCTAGATAAAGAATAAAATTTAGTCAAATATAATTCATGAAGACGTGAATACTTTGTTTATTATTGTGATGACAAAAACAATATTATTTCCATTTATTTAATTTATTGATATAATCAACGTAGGAGACCTCTATAATATAGAATCTTCATAATATAATGATAAATTACAAGTCAAATTATCATACAAGTGAGACCATGTAATTTAAAGAAATGGATTTCATTCAGGAATGCCTGTTCTAAAACTACACTGAATAATATATTGGCAGTGACTGGAGAAATATGATAAACTTGAGATACATGTAACAAACATACTAGATTCTGATACAGTGACACCTCGATTGTGCGCTAGATCACACTTGAACTCCTGTGTCCACTGTGGAAACGTATTATGTATGTTTCAAGTTTGTCATCATCATCATAGATACTAAGTCAAATGGACATAACATCCGCGATGTTCTTACCTCGCAGGACATTATAGGTCGTTACTGATTCTAATTATACTATTAATTGAATTATGCTAATGATATTATAATGAATACTATTCCCTAATTCTCAAGTGAAAATCCATTTCAAATCATAACTAAAGTTATAAAGGAACAAATCACAATGTATTAAATGATAATACAAAAATCATGTTTGCTAACAAAGACTAACATAATATCACTATAATCAAATAGTAATCAAATCCATAATATAATTAAATACATTTTTCTAATTTTCATTTTGCACAAAAATAAGAAGTCTTCAACATTCCATACAATTCCTATATATTTATATCCTAATGTATAACCATTAGTTAAACTAATGCAGGACTAACCAATCTAAAATCGAAATTACTTGCTCACGATTTTCGTTACAGAGATTTCCTATAAAATGCAAAAAGACGTCCAGCTTACAAGTTTCACACCAAATACTCTAATGTTGTGCTCATGTTGCGTACCGTACTCATCAAGTCTTGGGGTCGAGACAACAGCACCTAGCTTACTCAGAAATGTCATGTTGCTTGTATCTTAGAATTTAGGCCTTTACATCTACATGTGACGGTAATTTCAATAAACATTCGTATTTAGCGCTCCACGACGCCAAAGTTCATAGGTTAAATAATGATACAGATGTTAATTTAAGTTTTTTTATTATTAGATTTTAATTTAATTAATTTCGTGTACTGTAATGATGATATAAAGTTTCGAGACTCACGTGCATTGTTTGTGTTAAAGCTAAAAATAGATGCCAAGTTCAATACTCCGTGAAGACATTAAAGCTTTAATTTAGTTGTAAAATATATTAATTTAGAGGTGGTTAAGATAAAATTTGGTTCTTGTCACAATAGGTAATACTAATGGAAGAATCTTGTGACAATACGAAATCAAAGTAATGATTAAATTAACACCTGTATGTAAATTGAAAATGATCCGTTAGGTCGGAAACGTGACAATACTCATAGTTTCAACTTCACGAAACATTCGCACTGAATAACATACATGGAATAATCTCACATTCATGCATACGGACAATAGTCCCATCATCAAGGCGGAAAAATCCGTCCGGTAGTCTTTATATATGGGTTACGTTATATACATCAGACTTTAGTGTTGGCGGCGGACGATTACGACGACGTCGACTTCTTCTCGCGCTGCCATTGGATGATTTTCTCTTTGAGCTCAGTTGCTGAAACATTCAACATTTGTAGGTTAGGTTAAGATATACAGGATTTGAAACGTAATTACACATGTTCAGTGTGCATAAGGCCGGATTTACATTACTGTATTGTGTCGCCATATGACGCAGTTTTAGCCAATCAAAACTCGTTGTGATTTGTCGTAGTCCTGAACAGATTTGTTTGATTGGTGTATTCCGCGTCACGACACAACACAGTAATAGGTCGGTGGCTTAATTGTTATATTTAGGTAATAAATGTGAGTATACCTGGACGTAGTTGATCCTCGGAGAGAGGTTGTCGGTTGAAGGGGTCGGTGGCACTGTTCAACAAGTGACGCAAGATCACCGACCGGTCCATTATCTGAAAACATGGTTGATGTTAATTAAATTTAAAAGAATTTATTCCGATCCAATAAGATCATAGTACGAATACTTTAATGATCAAAAACACTACATACATTATAGTTACAGTACCGACCATAGATATGGCGAAACGAGTTTTTGAAAAAGTTCAAAATTTTGTAGAGCGTCGTCTCCTTCACTCATACCTATGTGACAGTCTCTTTCTAAAGCTCGATATGTCATATTTAACTCCGACTATTGTTAGATGGCTTATGGTACTAGGCCGGGTGGAAGGTAAACGCGATCAAGGGAGAGCACTGACATGTTGGTCAGACGCGATCAAGAAGGCTGTTGGAGGCAGGATCTACCGAACGGTCCAAACTGCAAAAGACCGCACAACTTGCGAGACGCGTCGTATGTGGTCGGGTATCTCAAGACTATTAGATGGCAGAAGTCTACTCACCTTCCCAGAGGGTAATAAAACTGGGTCAGTCATTAGCGTGTCCATGAGCGGATCCCTGAATTCCTCGGGAGCGTCAGCGAATTCGTCACTTTTCTGTTGATTGGATACTGAAACAATGCAATGCTGTTATGTATCTTCAAATATACTAAATGGATTATTGAGGACAATCAATATAATACTCAATACTCAATATTTTTATTACTTTACCATAATGTGTACTTAGGTGGTATACATATAGTTTTGATCATTATGGACTCTGTAGGGCACAGCAAAAAGGATAGAAGATAATGGTGAATAGTCAAGAAAAGCACCATTCGCATCTAGCAGAGGCGTTTGTCGAAAGAATTGTATTTTGATTTATTTTAATATTTTCGTCCTTGTCAAACTTGTTGTACCAACCTAGATAATTAGTGAATGATGTGGTCTTCTATAATAGGGAGCGCACACTTCTATTTGTCACTGTTTATGTTACCACACATGTAATGGTGTAGCATGTTGGCGATCAAATTAATAAATAAACGTATACACTGTGCAATGCGTATACGCTAGCGTAGCGTCGACAACGTGACGTCAACTAACTCCAAATGCGAAGAAACTTATGTGTTTACAATAGTTATAATAGAATCTTTTGAACGCTTTCAAGCCTTTCAATAATATTTAACTTACTTGCGATTTGATATGCATTGTCTGCGAGCGATTTGAAGCGCTCTATTTCTGTGGGCGTCTTTATGCACGACTTAGCTAGCCGCACTGAAGCCTCCTCGAATAACTCTTTGCGGAATGATCTCTGAAAACGGAAGGATAAGTATACGTTTCTAATAACCGCAAACTAAAAAGACTCACATTCGAATTGTGCGCAGCCAGTCTACATTTCCTCTGTCGTACGGACACAAAGAGAAAATTTTCTAGGAAAAGTTTTTTCAGGAATTTTGACATTTCCATAACAAAAATAAGGTCGATAAAAATACGCACTCTGCGATTTTGAACCGCATGCGGTACAATTATCACCATGGCAGCCCTATTCAGTGTGTAATAAGTTACCTCGTCTGCGGCAAGTGCGGCGTGGAACTGCGGCGAGTCGAGGTGCAGGTAGATGTCGACCAGCTGACTCAACAGCCGCCGCGGCTCCCAGCCGTACTTTTCGGGCCGACGGACCTGCGCACAACAAATAAGACGATTTGTAGATATGCTAGTCACATGAAAGAGTAGCAAATGTAAGCACTCAACTTCCCTGAAAAGTTATAGAATGCATTAACTGTGGCTTCATCATCATCAGATTAGTAAAGGGTTGCTGAAAATGCATCCCCAAAAACTGTAGTGTCAAATATTTGGAACCGTGATCAATAGCTTTCTTATTGCGATTTTGTTCAATATAAGTCTCTAAGTCTGTAGACATACTAGACTTTATAATGCGCCCCTGAAGTGGTATAACATGATTACCTTGAGGTTCTTGCACTTGGGCCCGCACAGCTGCTGCAGGTTGAAGTTGAGCATGGACGCCAGGCGGTCCACCAGCTCGGCGCGCAGGAACGGTTCCTTGATCTCTACTGTCAGATACTCCAGCATGTCGACGGTTTCTCTGCAAAAAACAATACCCTCAATATTTACTTGTTTGGCATAAAAAAATGGGATGTAATTGTTAGGCTCAGAAGGCCAAAAAACGCTTAGTAGAGTTCGTGTTGTGGCTTCAAATCAGCTTTAACGCGAACATTGAGTAGTGGCCCTTCAAAAACAGCCATAACATGTGACTAATCAAAAAGATCACAAGGCCAAATTAGCGTCGTCAAATGTCGTGATCAGCAGCCATAAACAGCCAATATCATTCCTTCGGTTGTAGAAGTTATGAAGCACTTACGCTCAGTTTTCGGATCGAAAATTATCGACGCGTCAAAATTAAACGCAAGTCAAGTGATTTATTGGCTGTTGACAAATCATTCAACCAACCATAGTCGTTTACGCGCGCTTAACTATTTCTTAGCAAATTTTTATGTTGAGTTTCGTTCGTGAAACCGGGTGAATAATTTTAAATATGTTTTTTTATTTGCATTATGTATAAGTATTACAAGGTATCAGTAGTAAGCTGAGACGTTACCTAGCGAGCGTGAGGTAGGACCGGCACTGGCGCTCGTCCTGCGCGAGCGCACGCGCGCGCGCCTCGCCGCTGGCCGAGCCGCTCGCCGCGCCCTCTTGCGCCTCGTGGATGCGCTTCAGGTACTATAAACAACAATAATATTAGTTCACTGTCAACATGGCCAACCGTACTATGGATGTATTGAGGTTGCCTATCTATTGACATCGACCAAAGCTAACATCAGATTAAGGAGGCCTAGAATGCATGCGTAGACGCCCACGGCGGTATACTCCTCGCACACAGGGGACTGTCTCTGTTTTCACTGTTGCAAACAAACCGCCACTTTGGTCTAGTGGTCGCTAGATCCTGGTATTGAGTTTTTCCAGCCGAAATTTCTCAGCCCCCGATTATGACAATAGGCTCGCCCTCTATTACACGGGACTTAAACCTAACTGGCGAAATGTATGTACCCTTCTGCCTAACGTCTCGGAGAAATCGACGTTATGTCAATTTAGGGACATTCCAGATCAAAAGGTCCACGCAAGCAGTCGACTTCGAATAGTGGAATATGACAGGTATTTAAGAAAGAATAAAAACATGAAGGTTTTAATCTGTTTTTGTACTTTCAAGAACACATTATAATTAAGCTAGAGAGCATTTGAATACAGACCGTGAGACACTCGTCGAGGAGGAATGTAGTGTCGTTCATGAGCATGTTGATGAACTTCACGAACTGACGGCCTGAGCGAGACTCCTTTACGATAGCCTGAAAAGGAAATTACATTAATTTAGTATTATTTTTCGCCCATTTTGTTCAAACGCAAGACCTATTACCGATAAGGCTGATAAGCTAAAGCCACGTTTTCTGTAGGCCTGGGGACGGTGATTTTAAAACGCGTATACACAACCGAGTTTAAACCATAAAGCTAGCAACATAAAGATACAAATTGATGTTCTATGGGTGTCTACGAAACTATGTCCTACTAAGAACTTGGGAGTATTATGAACAATCTTTTTATAGTTATTGCTGGTTGGTAAAATGTAAGTTGTATTAGTCTCATGTCTATTCTACCAGAGGGGCAATTCTCGTAATTATAAGGACGTTCACGTCTGATCTCAGTCTCAATCTGTCAAAAATACCTCTAATTGCCATGCCAAACATTTATGACAAGTTTTTGACATTCATTGTCGCTCGAGATGAGATTGCGACTAGATTTTGAACGTTTTTAATTTTACTAAGCTAACGTTACTAAGGACTCAACATAACTGTTCTCACCTGTTTATGAATCGGTCTTTCCCACATCCCTTTCAGTATAATACTGATATGGAATCGTATAGTAAACTTATCATAGAACTCCGTGCTCTGTCCAGTAGTTTCTATATCCGTGTAGAACTTCATGAGGGCACTCGGCAGAGCTGTCTGCGACATTGGATGGTCCATAAATTTCTCGTATACATTCTTAAGTTTCAGTGGCACGGATAGATTTATCACAAAGAGTACTTCCACGATCTTAGCGACTAAGTAGGGGTTTTTGAAGAGCCGAGAGTGGCATATGGCACTTAGGAGCCAAGTTATGATCGGGTCTTCGATGTAGTCGGCCACTATTTGTGGGACGTATCTGAAAAGAGATGTTGATTTTGTTAGGAGGCTTAGTGCATACATAAAAACTTTGTGGATGAACCGTTTTAAGCTGTTGAGACATATCAACAAAAATATAATCAGCTTGTTATAATCAGTTTCTACTGCTTCCACTATGTGAGGAGTGACATAATTCACTTCACGGGTCTAGTGTTGGTGCCTGGCGGATGTCACATTTTTTGGACTTGCTGTTTTTTTTCACAATGGCAGTCTAAGAGTAGTGGTGTGTAATAAATGATAGTCTAAGAGCAGTGGTGTGTAATAAATGATAGTCTAAGAGCAGTGGTGTGTAATAAATGATAGTCTAAGAGCAGTGGTGATGTAATAAATGATAGTCTAAGAGCAGTGGTGATGTAATAAATCCCTGTATGCGACGACCTACAATTTCTAAGGCGCACCACTGCTTCGACTGTTCTCTTCTGCTCCTGATTCAACCCTTATTTAGAAGTAGTATTCAGCAATGTAAAGCCTCAGGTACTCACTGCACAGCGAACAGCATGAACTCGGCGATGTCCTCCACGTACCACTCGGGCGTGGCGGCGAAGGCGTCGGCCAGCGCGCCGCCCGCGTCGCGCGCCGCGTCCAGCGCCGCCGTGAGCAGCGCGCACGCCGACGCGTAGAACTGCAGGCTGCGCCGCATGAGCTCGCCCTCCAGCAGGGCCGTCTCCGCGCACTGCTTGGACCTGCGGAGGGGAGCGCCCGGTCGGGGAATATCATACTAATTAAACGATGCTTTAAAAGGGTAGCAAGTACCCTTTCGGCAGTGGGGTTTCCCGTACAGATCGCTGCAGGTTGATCTACGGAAAGAAACAGTTTTAACTGTTTGTGTTTGGGCGCATAAATTAATACGGGGCTGTTTTATCCGCACCGGTACCAATTTGTCTTTACTGGGAAATCGCGTTTTTATATAAGCACCCATAGATGCGACACTAGGGTTGGGCCAAAGCTATAGGCTTATAGTGCAATTTCTCGCTCTGAGTGTATGATACAATTAACCAGTCAGGATTATTCCTACCCGGTACCTACAATCTCAACAAGTTAAAAGTATTAGACGCCTCGAAACAGTTGGGGAATAACGCGATTTTAAACGCTTTCGTAACACGAGTTTCATTGCTATATTCTTCAATTGTGACTTAAATGCAAAACTATTTGGATCTTTTGTTTGAAATCGGACGAATTTGTTTTCCAAAGGTATAATTTGGATGCAAATACCGTAACCAAAAAAGTAATAACCACATTACCTGTGTAGCCTCTTTATTTGCCGGCGCCACCTGCGCAGCAACTCACGGTTGCGCAACGCGGAGAAACTGTTGCGCCACTGTGGCTCAGCTGCCATCAACTCTTCGATCACTTTTTGGAGATCACGGAATGCCCTAAGAAGAAATATATATAAATAAAAATGAAATTGGAATAGGGGCTAACCAGAACACCATTGCTTTACATAGAGCGTCTGCCTATCTGACTTCCATAACCCAGTTACTGGGTATCACGATACCCCTGAATAGAACTGGTTGTCAATTTCGGGCTTTTGACAACCCGTAACACTACGTTTCTTCAGCCACGTAAAGTTATTCCAAAAGCAATTTTCCCGTAGCAGCTGTTTTTTTTTGCCGGAATTGCTTCACTCACCTAATGCGCCTCTGGTGCGTGTGCAGGGCCGGGATGAGTGCCACGTGATGCATGTGCAGTGTTAGGAACCAGCACACTGTCTGGAACTTCGCTTCGGGCCACTTGTGAGCTGGATCCTTAGCTAAAGTAAAACGAGATATTTTAGAAGACGTCGAAGATCTTTAAGACACAGTTACACGTACATTTTTGGTCAATGTTTTAAGACTAGAAGGCGCCAGTATTTCCTAGTTAACTGATTCCTGAGAAGAAATGCCGAACGTAATTTCTGAGTTGGTTTCGGCATTTCTTCTTTCATGTTTGGTCTTTTAAAAAACATGAACATTCATTTATCGTCGCAGGCCGTTCATGAAACGGGTTGCGAACTTGCAATGGATGGGGGCAGAGTTTATGTAATAAATAGGAGGGATGTAAACTACCAATAGGAGGTGGTATTGCGTTGAAGCTTAACAACGCAAACACATTCACATCACATCGAGACACATCTCACCACCCGTCTTGGTTGAAACCAGGCCTAAGATATGCCAAAAACACTGACATTACTCCAAGTCCTTTCAAATACTTATATGGGCTATTAACAACATGTAAGTCGTAGACAAACTGTGATATCACAGTAACAGGTAGTTCGTTCTTCCTGTGAACTTGATTCTATGACTGACAATTAAAATTAAATTGTCCATGATCACGTGTTCTTTGGGTCAACGTAAAACTGAGGGTCATTGAGCTTGTTTGTGGGTCATTATGTTTTAATGTACACAGTACTGTTAGCATTATCAGATGTGGAGTGCTAACAGGCATGGAACAGTTGCCGTGCGTTTATAACTGTACAGATTGCGCACTGTTTTGTGATGTCCGCATAGCAACGCACTATTTTACTGAGAATGTAAGTTTGCATTTGCAAAACAACTCATTTATCCAGTTTCGCTAAACAACGTAAGACAAAGTTACAAAAAAAACTGTCGGAAGATTAAGGCCTATATTAAACCTTCTTCGTCTTAACTTGACCCTTGAGTATAAATATAATAAAAGGAACTGTCAAAATGTAAACAAATGCATGATGCATATATTACGTTATCTAAATCACACTGGGCAAAGTTGAATAGGAAGTGATATTTGAACCAACAGTGGTAGAGATATGGCTCATTCATTTTCCCTAAGGTAATTCGAAATTACATTAATTGCTTGCTGCAAGCCGTCATATTTTCACAAGATATTTTTACTTGGGCTACATTGAAGTATCCCTCTAAAGAGGAACTTCTCGAAAAGATACAACCTCTTGTTTACTTACTGAGTGAATCCAGCCAGTCCTGCGCCTCCTGCGCGGTGAAGTACAGCCTGGTCTCGTCGCGGACGTTGACCCAGGAGTCGGGTTGGAAGGTGTATAGAGGATACACACGCTCCAACTTGATGCGAACCGACAAAAGTTGCAGCACTGAACATACGTTCAGCATGAAGCCGTCGCCTGAAACAATACAAAAAGTCGTTACATCTTGTGCTTTTCATGCTGAGTGAATGCCTTCTTGTCATGGTCATGACTAGGGCTTCCAAATCCAATTTTTGATGTTCTATATGAGCTAGGCGCACAGGCGAGGTGTCAAAAGACGCGTCTCCGCGCGGGCTAGCGATCTATGGGGTTTCTAGAATATATTCAGAAGAAAAATCTGGAATTTTACTGATAAAACGTATTTTACGACCGAAATGTATGTAAAACCTGGAATAACACTACCAAACGGGACTCGAGCTCGCCGAACGCGCACCGGAGTACAGGCAAGGCAGGTAAGTGTCAATTAAAATTATAACTAGGTAGATTTAGCTGAAAATTTTGAGATAAAAATAAATTAGTGTTTTTTTTAAAGGAATTTTACTGAAATTTTTTGCAAGTCACTAACCAAAAAGTGTTTTTCGCGTATTGTCAGTTTTTTGCCATTTTTCAATACCGGTATTGGAATATCCAATACCGGAAACCCGGTATTGGTGATTTTATTTTATTTTCAGTAGAAACTACAGTGACACAATTTCGTTCTATTGCACATCTATTTCCAACCAATTTTTTATCTGTGGTAAGTTTTAAAAACTCCTTATTTTAATTATCTCGTAGTTTATTTAGACAGTTACTTATATTTAACTACTACTTGCGCAGCTAAAGAATGGGATTAAAAAAGGAAGTCTTTGTATTTGGTTCTCGGTCAAGGCAAGAGGTACATAGAACAATACAAGTACTACTGCTGAGATTCCTAAGGTGAGAAAGAAGGTCGGGAATGGCACGGAGGAATCTACCATGCGTTAAATGGTGTATCCTACAGAAAAGTCACCCAATACATTTTTAAAGTATGACCCATCTTGATGTACTGGGAAGCCGCACATGTATTCTGCGGGGAAATAATCAAATATAAGGGCAAATATTTGTAGCGGGATCGTCCGAAAGGGTTACCGCTGCCCTGGTACGTAAAGGGCTAAGGAAGGAACACGGGTGGGTTTTAGTCAGTAAGAGTCTGACACTCCCTTCTGCTCCACCCAGAGCGGGAGGAGTCATTTGATGATTTCCCATCCACAAAAAAAAAAAAAAAAAAAATTATACAAGCGCAGCTCTGTAGGTCCTATAAAACTGGAGATACACGTTTTGTATACATTAAAAATGTATTGGGTGACTTTTCCGTAGGATGCTAGAAGTCATAAGTAAAAAACTGAAAGAGTTTATAGGCTGACCTGAGGCCCTTTTGGCATTATAATCTTTGTTTTCTGTTTTTATAGTTTTAAGGTGTATTTATTTTGCTGTAATGCCAATAAACGCATTTCTCTTTCTTTCAAAGATGACCGAAAATTTCGAGGTTTTTCGTGCACCATGCAGTTTTCACAGATCTTTCCTATCGGTATCTACCCTAAACAACATCTCAAAAAATCAGTACAGCGCAGTTTTTGCGACCTAACGCGCTTTCATTCTTACTTTTTCTAGTTTACAGCAGTGTACTGCGTTATATGCTGCCACTAGACCAGAAAATAAACTGGTCGTTTGGTTCAGCTTTGGAATTCTGGTAAATTGTCAGCTCCATGTTAAACATATACTTTAAGAATTATGTTTAGTTTGACGATATCTATTCCTGTTTAATGGCGCATCATATAGGTAATACGCATCTTTTTCGCATCATGTTGATTTGTAATCAAGGCACGGAAATAAACACAACACTTATTTTATGCCATTACAGGAATTAGAATACGTTTATGTGTTTGTGAGTAACCAGTTCATAGAATACGTGCAAATAAATTATTCTCAGTTTTCCTTGTTTTTCCTGTAATTCGTTAATTTACTGTGGTATTTTCGTTCCTAAGCGTTGGACAATAGTTAGGGAAATAAACACGACAGGCGAGAGATGTTTTTTACCGTAATGTTTACCAGAATTATTTATTGCGGACTGTGTCTTGTTTTGTCAATACGAAGGTCTAGAAGTGTGCATAAGTATCAAACTGACACTAATAACAATCGTAATATAATTTGCGCTTTGTTCGCGACCGAAGTCTGTTTGTCTCGAACACCTGACAACGTTGCAAACATAAATATTTACTGAAAACCGTCAACAAGTAGCGCTTAATGTTTCGATCAGAATCTTGGAAAGTAAATTATTTGGATGAGTGCCAATACAAATTCGTCTAATAGACAAGGCGAGGTGAGCGACATTTGAACGAAATATGTGGTCTATTTTCGCCAGTCATACTAGCAGGGCCCAACTACGCACATAACGCTTCAATTTATTACAGTTGTCTGTGTTCTGATAAACTTGCAGTAATGTCTTTATCAATTAGTTATAAGAGCCCAACCGACAGACTATTAACGAGGTCTTGGCATACATTTATAAATAAAAGAACAAAGCAATTTTAAACGTGAAATGTGTATGCAGTTGGTGTACCAAAATACACAAATGTACGCCGCTATGAACGAAATTCTGTGCAATAAGCGTCGAATGCTTCCCGAGCATTGTCTTGTTTATTGAGAACCAATGAACAGATTTGTTCAATATAAAGTGATTTACTGTTTCATGATAATAACTGCCTCTAAAATTATTTTAAGCAACGAGTTCGCAAACTCGTTTCATTGTTTATTCAGTACAAGTTTTATGGCACCTTCACCTGAAAGTTTTGTTTACAAAGAGGTCTCACGGTGCACCGTTTTGTATATCGTGGAATCGAAGTCACAAGTATACTAAAATAAATGACTTTTTAATTCAAATAAGGTTCATGCCAGGCTCACTATCATTTAAAATATTCAGTTGTCATCAAGATGGTTGCGGAGCTGACTGCCCAGGGTGAGCCGAGAGTAGTGGTAGTGGTAAGTAACGCAACTCAAGGTACTCTGAACCTACAGGATCATGTATGCTATTAAAATAACAAGCCATGTGCTCGATAGGATTTCCCGTCGGCAAAACTAACGAACTTTCATCTCCTATTTAATCCCTTTAGGGGACGAATTTTCAATAATCCTCTCTTAGTGGTCACTTTCATAGCATAAAGGGCTCTTGTGGACGGTTTAGGCTGTGCGTTGTCTGTCAGTGAATGAATGAAATTAAGATTTTTATTACATAGAAGTCATACTAAGGGATAACATGTGGTCAGATAGGCAGTCGCTTCAGGTTAAATACTGGAAGCCGACCTCAAGATAGATGGGAAAAGGCTAAGCAGATGATGTCATTAAGTAGAAGATTGTCTCTCACCGGCCAGAGATCTCTCATCAGTCTGCAGCTGCGCTCTCCTCTCGTTCCTCTGCAGTAGCGCAGCGAAATAATTAAGCAATGGTTCCCTCGCATCGGGGCACAGCAGGATGTTGTGGCAGATGTTATGCAGCGTGTTGCGACTCGCCTCCACTTCGCGTTGCAACGCGAACGCCAGGCTTCGGTCGCCCGAACCCGTCGCGAACAAACGCTCCGCTAGACGAGGGTTCTCTTCGGCAAACAGCGATATCTGTTAGAATATAATAGAAAATGTTTATTTGCATAGAATATGTTACACAGGTAAGTTACTACTAAATAATGCCTATTTCCAGGTACACTCTACCATTTGGCATGCAAATACAATACAATATATCTAATTGTGGACTCAAATGTACACTATTTGGTTACTATTTCTGATACTGTCAGCCTGCATCATCCCACTGCTGGGCAAAAGATCTCCCTCCCCATGACTTCCAGTCTAATAAATCTAAAGGTGTAAACGTTTTGCATTTGTATGTATTTATATAGTGTGATTATCTTATTCGAATTGAATCGTTGGCAGATTGTTGACATAGTGTCTTGTTAACTACGAATTGATCTTAAGTTCTCGACTACAACGTACACGAAGACTCAAATCTGCGTAAACAAATGCTGCAGAATTTTATAGTCGTGAAAATAAAAACAATATGTATTTTCGCTGATATCTTCTGAATATTCAGGCTCATTGTGCTCTTAATGGTATCGTCAGCCCCAGATTTATATCTGCATCATTGCTCACCAAAAATGGGTAGCCTCAGCATCAGCTATAACAGTTACACATAGACCTCTATGCCATTTAACTGGATATTTGGCTACTCTCATTCAGCCAGCTGTTACCAGACACTCTGTGAGAATTGTCGCTCCACCTAACCTGAGGGCGTACGCCTTACGATTGCTATTCAGGAACACGTACAGAAGTATCTATTTAAGTTATCACACTCACCGCAAAGAATGGTCCAAGGAAGCTGACACGAGCGATCTCCCTCCCGGCCGCGGTGGTGACGGGGTCGGGGCACAGGCTGGGCAGGCGCGCCAGTAACTCAGCCAGAGGGCGGCGCGAGTGTCGCGGGCCTGCGCGCAACTCGCACAGCGCGCGCAGGGCTCGCAGGGCGGAGCCCCCGCCGCACGCGCCGCGACCTCCGAGCGGGGATACCGCGCGGCGCATCTCTTCGCGGATACCCATTACTAGTGGGATAAATACCTGCACACACCTCACTTTTAAACAACCCGCTTATGATACTAAATACGTTTAAGCGCTAAACGAATTTGAAACATCGTTCTGTTTCTGACAATCGTTTGAAGATGACAAAGTCAGTATGATGTTTTAAATATGTTTAGCACTAATAGCATTTAATTATTTGTGGTGCAAGCGGACCTAAGTGCCGTCCTACGCGAAAATTCTAAGAGCGTGACAGTTACGAGTACAGGCGTTTAGTATAATGGTCATTGGTTATGCCTAGAAGGTATGGGATACTTTACAAAACGAAATAGATTTGATGGTACAATATACCGCATTCGCATATGGTCTTAAAAATATGAAGAACTGGGTAACATCCGTTTCATTACTGCGTCCAACATGTCTCATTGCTGTGTCCACCCTTCTTGGAATCAAATGTTTGCCTTGAGTCATAAAAACGTGGCACTAATAAGAAAAGATAAAATTCTGATACAAAAATTATATCACTCACCTCTTCAAAGACTTCCTTATCATTATAGGTAGCAAGTAGCAGCTCGGGTATCAGGCCAATGGGCGGCGACACCACCAGCATATAAGGCAGCAGAGCCGACTTCCTACACTTCTCCAACTCGAACTTGCCCTGAAGCACTAGCACTAAGTGGTTCACTAGTAATGTTCTTAAACTCTGAAGCAAGTCGCTTAAAGGCGGCTCTGAACTCTTCTTTGAGTACTCCCGTTCATACGAGTTGATGTTCGTGTAGAATCGCACTATATAGCTCACAGCTAGACCTTGTGTGGGTATCGTCTTCGGCAGTGGCAGTGACGGCGCAGGGCAATCTGCCTTGTCAACTTCCGTCTCCGAACCAACCTGTCCACTAGTCAACATATCGTCCCCACAATCTTCACTAGGCCTCTTTGTAGTTTCGGTAATCGCGATGAGTTTCTGGTTAAGGGGATCTGAACCATCCGCTATTTGAGTAATAACGTCAATCAAAGCCTCTGATGCTAGTTCATCTAAACTTAGTTTAGGGTTGTCGAGAAGTGATGCTGCGACCGACGGTACAAATATTCCACCTGAAATAAAATAACTTTATGAAAAAGTGGGTCGCTAAACATGATGACGAGAAATTTGGGTAACTACCTACCTTTTTAGTAATCGGAAGTCGTATTTTGATGAGAATTTACTTTGCAATCTTTGATATAAATGTACGAGTTTGTTTCCTTTTATATTCCGGAAGAATACATTTACAGAAGTGCAACAAGGCCGCCTGATCGCGGCGCATCGGTACCGCTCGCTAACTGGCGTCTTGAGAACAAGGTGAACTTGCTCACACATCTTCTATACCGCACTGTATTGACAAGATATTATAAGACACCTCATACAGGGTGTAAAAGACTCATAACAAAACTGTCATCTACGCATTCTGTACATTAAACTAAGTAACGTTGCATAAAAATAATATTGCAGGGTACCGATGATTTTTTTTTTAAGTGAAAAATTGTTGTTTACGGTAGCGTGCATTGTAACGCACGCAAAACATTTTGCTTTTGGGTGCATGTCAGTTGCATGCACCCGAAAGCATATAAACAATACATAGGTACAAGCATATGGTACTACAATTAGTAACAATACGTAACGGTATTTAAAGTTTATATAAACCATTTAAAACATGTTTAAAAAAAAAAGTTTGAATTTTGACCTTCAATAACTCCATAAGCAGAAGGCCCCAGGTATGGTCCAGTACAAAAATATGATCAGAATGACGGGAAGAACAACTGACTCTCGGCTTCGTCTTTCTACACCCGCCATACCCAGTTGTGTAACAAACCTGCACTGTCTTCCGACCAGGACACCTGTAGGATCTTGGCGACGATGTTTCTCAGTTGGTCCTCAGTCAGTTCACTGCAGCTCACTGTGCGCGACCGGTGTATCTTGCGGGCCGGTGACGCCGTCGGATTGTCATTGTCGTCCACCTAACAAAGTGTTCCATCGTTTAATATCGCCTCTTTCATCTTTCCCAGGATTGGTAAGGTATGATGTATTGCGGTATTCAGTTTAATGAATAATTTGAAAGAGAGAATATTGCAAAAGTGTGTCTTGAAAATGTGATGAAGTATCTGATTATAGTTTGTTTTTGTTGGTAGCAGCACAGCAAGGTTTGCCATTATATTCAATATCAATAATCATCACAATATAAACATACAAGTACATTGCATTTAAAAGCCTTGAGGTACTATGGGCATACCATTTAATATTTGATTGCAGATAACAAAAATGAAGGGTATTTTGATACTTTTAATGGAGGCCAAGCTATAATTTTGTTGGTGGCAGTAGCTTATATTGCGTTATATGGAGGCCCCAGCCACTGCTAGCTTGTAAGATTTAGTCAATACCTTGACCTTCCTTCTATTAAAGACTTAGATCACTGGTGAAAAATCCGTTTGTCTATGTGTTGATTTCGAACATTCAAATTTTTCTTTATAATGCCTTCACCTTAAGAAAGTCGTCTATGTCGCCACGCCTGCGCTTCATAGGCCTGCCGCAGGGACGGCGTACATCCTCAGGCACACACTGTGTTTCGACTTTAGTTTAATTTCATTGCACTATATTACACATAGATTAAGGCATACAGAACTGCTCTGTATGCCTTATTACTTATTGTAGGGTAGGTCAGACAGGTTCTATGTTACGGGTTTGGTTTCCGCACTTCGTCCTTCAAGTGGACCACTGTGCATGGGCTTAGTCAGACAGCTTACTATCTAATGAAATCAAACAAAAAATATCTATCCAGTGTGCAAGCCTTCCACTGATTGCTGTTATGCAATATAGATACTTGTGGGGGTAAATTCTTATCCACAAAACAATCTTGAAGTACAGCTTTTTTTTTTAATGTCACACTTGTCTTAGTATATCTGATTATCTCATGTTCCCTGTTATGATTGGCTGATCAAAATAACAACAAGCAATCATAATAAGTTGACATAAGATTTAATAACAGATCAAATTGAATAGGATTTTTAAAATATGGGGTAGAGAAGAATTTAATAACTCATCCTCAAAAGGGCAATCATGGTATCTCATACTGATGATAATTTTGAACAGTCACTAGTGCAGATTGTCGAATCTTAGACATGGATACTTGCCATTTCATTGGACTTTTGTTTATTGAATGCAACAATATAATTACTCGTAAGTGTTGAGTAATGCTAAACAAAGAAAACAACAAGATATCATCTAATTAATACACATTTCAGTTGTTTGTTGAAACTTATGTCACCCAGTGTAGATTGTATTATTATGTAAGTAACTAACCTCCATTGGTTCCTGTTGTTGTTCCAATTGTGAATTCCTCTCTGACACATCATCAACTTCCATGGAGAGAGACCGTCGGGAACAACTGGGCGAGGCATTACTGGGCCGCGGCCGCACTGGTGATGGCTCGGCAAACTGTGCTGGGGATATTGACCGTGATGTGCTGTCCTCTCTTGTTGACGCACCTTCTGACCCACCCACTGTAGACTGTGGTAAACTGGCCACTCTCACTGATCCACAACTCAACAATGTGTCATCACCCATGGAGTCAAAACTGTTGTACTGTCTTGTTTGTGACAGATCTGTCATTTTGGTATCAGGCATTTCATCCAACAGATTAGTATCTGTTTTTTCTGTGACAATTAATCCATCAGCTGGTATCTTTGTCTGGTCGTCTACTTCACTTTTAACTCCATCTGAATAGTTTGGTTCCTTGTTTGTGTTGGCGACTTCAGGGGTGGAGGGTTCTGTGGAGCCACGGGGAACTGGTGCGGGGGAGAAGCGAGCTTGTGAGGATGTCTGCAGGTCTGGCGAGGGCATCGACGCGCCAGGTGTGACCGGAGGACTGGCTGGTGACGGCGCTGAGCCTGCGCCACCGAGTGCGGCGAGGCGCGCCAGGCGACGTCTCCGTATCTGCAACCAACCGACATGAGGTCCTGCAGCACGTGTGTGAACCTTATGCGCGCACAACGTCAAACACCAACGCTTTGTTTTGTTACGAAATTAGATTGGCCATACGCATTACGCCAAGGTTCGTTTACAAAACAAATTTTCTACTTACCTCTTCTTGACTCAGCTCACTCATGATTGAAGATTACTATTCTGCACGTTGAGCAATAACTATTGAAACCACTATTCCTTTGAATTTAGTTTCAAAATTTTGGATAAGAAAGAAGAGCAAGCCACACAACGGCGAGTCAGTCACCTCGCTCAGCTGTTTGACGTTTGTGGTTGGTACAATGACGAGAAAGTATTGAAAATACACGCGTCATCCTTGCCCGTGCTCCAGCCCCAACACAAGCTTAAAATTTTCTTTCTCTTTCCATCACCGTCAATTCAAAGAGAACCGAAAGAGACCACGAAATGGTGTTGGTTCCAATTTATGTCTATGTATACTAGCTATGTGCATGTTTATTATATATACTGAAGTGTATTCGGTTCATAGCATTTTTTTCAAACGAAGACTATTTATTTTTAATTAAATTATTATCAAAGTGCTAATTAAATTTAATGTAGTATGATGTATATAATGCATCGTTTCCAATATACATCGTAATGGAATGTTTTCCGGCAAGATGAAAAAATTAAATTAAAAAATTATTTCGTTGGAAAACTGCAAGGAACAAACTGTAGTTGTTTATATAATAATCTTTAATATTGGTTTGGTTGATTTTATAAAAATAGAGGCATTGATTCGGACTTCCAGAGAAGTTTTTCCCTCTATTATAACAACGACAAAAAAAAAACAAAAAAAAATGTGCTGTGATATATAATAAAAATACATTTTTGAACGAATGTTATGTGGTCAATGGCCGCATGTATTGTTAATTTGTTTACGTTTGGATTGTTAAAAAATTGCTATAATACTATTTGCATTTTTTTGTGAATAGTATAAATAAACGTAAATTAATTCCATCTTTAGGTTTAGCGCTAACGATGAGAGAAATAATATTGATTTAGTTATGTGAAGTGCAAATAAAGTTTGTCAATAATGTAATTCTTTTCAGAGAATTATCTTGTAATTTGTCGGTGGATTAGATTTGTGATTAGTATTTAACGAAATGACGAGTTTTCAAGTATCCGATTTGGTGTCAGGGCTGAAGTCGCGCCATGCGGAGACGCGACATAAGGCCATTCGAGAACTGTTGCATTTCACCAAAACAGACCTTCGGGAGATGGCTCAGGAGTCTCTCACGCAAGTGCTAGATGACTTCAACCAACAGATACATGCGCTTACCTCCAGCTACGACAACAATGAGAAGAAAGCAGGAATTCTAACCATAGGTAAGTACTTTATAGGTTATATTATTTTGATTTAAGTACTTCACTATCACTATCCTTAAAATGAGGATATTACAAAGTTGTCCTTGTGTTATTATCGCGCAGACTGTAATTCTACATTTATATAAGCCATGCTCTAGAATTCTAGAGCATTCTCAATTATTTGTTGTTCTACTTACCTTCAAAACAACTTTGTTTTGGTTTGAAATTTTAATAAACAAATTAAAATTATTACATTTTGTTGTAGTCTGCCTGATCGGTGGAGATACGGAAACAACAAAAACAAGAAACATTCGCTATGCATACTACCTCAGAAATGTCTTCCCATCTACTGATTTGAATGTCTTGGAGTTAGGAGCCAAGACTATGGGTCGACTTGCAGTCACACTTGGCATCAAGAGAGGAGAATATGTGGAGTCTGAACTAAAGAGGGCATATGAGTGGCTGGCAGAGGAAAGAAATGAAGGGAAGCGGCTTTCAGCTGTGATGATACTGAGGGAGCTGGCTATATCTATGCCATCATATTTCTTTCAGCATATAAATGGCTTCTTTAATTATATTATGATTCCTTTACGAGATCCTAAAGAACAGATCAGGGAAGCTGCAGCAAAGGCCTTGAGAGCCGCTTTAGTAATAACTTCCCAGAGAGAGATACCTGAGCAGAGTAACAAAGCTCACTGGTACATACAGTGTTATGAACAGTCCATGTTATCATTTGCTGAACAACCGGGAAGAGAGAGAGGCTTGACCAGAGATGACCATGTTCATGGAGCACTCTTAATACTTAATGAACTACTCAGATGTTCCAATGCTACTTGGGAAAAGAAATATACAAGACTGATGCAGAAACTTGATTCGGAACAAGATATATCAGATGAGATGACATCACTGACCTCAAAAGTACAAAATTCTTGGACAGCTCAACAGTTTCCTGATGATAAAAGTCAACATACACTTGTTTACGAATCCAGTATTTGTAAAAAGCTGATTGCAGAGCACTATGAGAAGATTTGCTTAGGTAAGTACCAGGGGTTCCAATACCGGGATCCCGGTATTAGCCATTACCCGGATCCCGGATTTTTTTTTGACATTTTTCAATACCGATATTGAAGTATTCAATACTGGAATTCCGGTATTGGTGATTTTATTTTATTTTCTGTAGAAGCTACAGTGACACAATTTTGTTCGATTGCACATTCTATTTCCAACCAATTTTTCATCTAGGAAGATTAAAAAACTGTATTTTAATTATCTCGTGGTTTATTTAGACAGTTAGTTATATTTTACTACTACTTGCGCAGGTAAAGAATGGGATAAAAAAGGTGGTCTTTGTATTTTGGTTTCGGTCAAGACGAGAAGTACATAGAACAATAAAAGTACTATGCTGAGATTCCTGATGTGAGAAGAAAGGTGGGAGAGTGGCGGCAGGGATTCTCCTACGCCCTAAAAGGTGCATCCTACGGAAAAGTTACCCAATACATTTTTAAGCTACACCAAATTTGAGCGCTTCCAAAGCTCTGTAGGTCCAATAAAACTCGAGATAGTTTTGTATACTTTAAAAATGTTTTGGGCGACTTTTCCGTAGGATGCTAGAAGTTATAAGTCAAAAAATGAAAAAGTCCGAAAATTTCGAGGTTTTTCGAGTCCACGCAGTTAGCACAGGAATTTCGAAACTGCACAACTTGGTTTCAACATCGCAAAAAATCAGTACAGTGCAATTTTTTGCGACCTAACGCGTACGCGCATTTTTGTGTCTACGTTGACTGGTGTATAGTATAGTTATATTAAAAAAATGATTTTATAAATATTTTATTGTTTTGTGGTGAAACTTAGTTGTTAATTAATTTAAAAAAGAATTTTGGAAAAAAATTGTGTCTTATACCGGGACCTATTGGAAATTTTCTACGCGGTATAAATATCGGTATTCAAAAATCGGGTATTCGAAACCCCTAGTAAGTACTCATGCAATAATATACGATTGAGTTGGCTATATATCTTATAGCCTTCCTTAAGAATTGGGCTATGAAATGCAAAAAAATATTCCCAAATCCGATTGGTATTTCCAGAGATTACCCTCTACATGGGTAGAGGGATCGTCCGAAAGGGTTACCGCTGCCCAGTCATTTGATGATTTCCCATCCTCAAAAAAAAAAAAACCTCTACATACAAATTTACAAAGAAACAAATTTTACCTGTTTATGATATTAGTATAGATGAATTAAGTTTTCAGGCAAACAGAGACGTATTTACCTTTCAGGATGGACACTAAAATAGTATTCCAGTACTTGAGCATTACAACAAGTGGTAGTGAATTTCATCCATCATCATGTTTAAAAAAACTATTAAGGGGGATGCGCTAGGTAGCCCGCGAAATTTAAATTTTCTTACGTTTTTGTTGACTATTTCATCAATAGGATTATAATTATGAACGGGGGTTGTATTGATGATTTTAATGATTATAATTCTGTAAAGTCATATTTGTTACGCTCGCGAATCATATTTTAATCACCATGACACTGACCTACAAATTGCAAAAAACGTAAGGCAATTTGAATTTCGCGGGCTACCCTAGCGCTTCCCCGTTAAAGTTTCAACTCTTTACTATAGTGGCTTGTTATAATGTTCATGGTATTAAAGACTTATATCCTAAATTTCTTTCTGAATGCTATCAGCATGGTGAGTAATTATGTATTTATTTACAGATGTGATGGCTCAACAAATATCTAGAGCACATAATGTTCATCAACTGCTTCTGTTAATGATACCGAGGCTGGCCGCTTTCAACAGAGAAGCATACGCTAAGAGGCATCTAAAGTCTACTATAAATCACTTAATAACCTTCTTACGCGGACGAGAAAAGGAGAAAGCTATGGCATTCACCACATTAGGCCTTATTTGTGTAGCAGTAGAGTCTGATATCCAGCAGTACTTGGGCAGGATTATAGAAATGATTAAATTGACTTTACCTCTCAAAGACACTCCGAAAAAGCGTAACGGCTCTGACACTCCATTGTTTAATTGTGTCACATTGTTAGGCTTTGCTATGAAAGAAGATGTCGCTAATGAAGTCAAGGAGCTGCTAGACCCAATGTGTGCAACTGGCTTAAGTCCACAACTCACGACATGCTTCAAAGAACTCAGTCAAAATCTACCATCTCTGAAGAAGGAAATAACTGACAGGTTACTTAACATGCTTTCGTTGATATTACGGAAGAAGCCCTACGCGCCAAGTAACGGCGAGAATCAAATAGTTCACATGTTCACGACGGCCATGCTGGTGGAGCCGCACGACGCTTCTAAGTTGGTTCTAGCGTTACGCACGCTAGGTTCCTTTGACTTTGAGTGGAACAATACTCTGATGTCGTTCATTAGAAGATGTACAGACCATTATCTTTTAAGTGAACAGCATGACATCAGAATAGAAGCTGTAAAAACTGCGTCTAAGTTACTAATAAAAGCAGTTGAAAGATGCGCTCAGACTAACTCACGTACTTTGACCGTAATCGTTGATGGGTCTCTCGGTAAATTGTTATCCGTAGGTCGCTCCGACTTCGACCATGAAGTTCGATACAGAGTGCTGGAAATATTCACCAATCCAATCTTCGATAGATATTTAGCAGTAGAAGAACATCTTAATTGCCTATTTGTTGCAATTAATGATTCGAATAATGATGTTAGTGAATTAGCACTATGCTTGGTTGGAAGACTGAGCAATATAAACCCTAGTTACACCATACCAACGCTGCGTCAACTGTTTGTGCAAGTATTGATGGAACTACAGCATTCAGAATCCACACGTAATAAAGAACAAGCCCTTAGAATGGTGAACAATATCATTTCACATGCACCGAGGATAACGCGCCAATTTGTAGATACCATACTCAATGTTCTAGTACCAAAATTAAAAGCAGAAGCTGATAATCCCATTATGGTTACAACTATACTGAAGGCGATAGGCGATTTAGCAGAAGTGAATGGGGGCGGAACTGCTCTCAACCAATGGTTGCCGGAACTAATGTCTATTCAGATTGGTATCCTTTTGGACCCTAATCAACCGGAAAAAAGGAGTGTAGCCCTCTGGTCGTTCGGTCAAGTAGTCGGTGCTACGGGTCACGTGGTTTCTCCTTACACGGAATATCCGCATCTAATGGATCTGATGCTGAACTTTTTGAAGACAGAGCAGCAGCCCAGAGAAAGAAGAGAAACTATTCGCGTGTTAGGCTTATTGGGAGCCCTCGATCCATACAAAAATAAAGTTAATCAGGGGTTAATCGACTTCCAAACCGTGTCCACTTTGATTCCTGTATCTGATGCTACGAATGAAAATATTGACATAAATATTAGTGAAATGGTTGTTAACATGTCACCACTTATTCTCGATGAGTTTTACCCGGCCATTGTTCTCACGTCGCTGATGAGAATGCTCCGCGACCCGATGTTGACACAACATCACACAAGCGTGGTGCATTCAGTTACATTCATCTTCCAGTCTCTAGGCATCAAGTGCGTGCCCTACATATCTCGAGTGACGCCGTGTCTTCTGAATGTGATACGAACAACAGACAATAGCACCTTCCGCGAGTTTCTGTTGACTCAACTGGCGCAACTGATATCCGTAGTCAAAATACAAATACGAAATTATTTGGAAGATATATTTGATATAATCAAGGAGTACTGGACACCAAACAGTCAGCTGCAGCCAACACTCATAATGTTGGTCGAACACATCACTGTAGCGATTGGACCAGAGTTTAAGATGTATCTTCGGAAAATTCTGCCTAATATTCTGAGGGTTTTGAAGTACGACAACAGCAAGGATAAAGTTTTGACTGAAAAGCTGTTACTGACCATACAAAAGTTTGAGAATAATTTGGACGATGTTCTGCTGTCCATAGTCCCTGCTGTGACCGGGCTCTTTGACGGCAGAAACACTCCGCTGTCAATATCAAAGCTTGCAATGGAGACTATGGAGCACTTGTCCATGTATTTGTACTTCAGGCCGTATTCGGCGGTTATAATACAAGCTCTGGCCAAAGTTCTGGACAACAATCCGTCGTTGCGGCAGACCGCTATGAATACACTCTGCGCGTTGATTGTTCAACTGGGCCGTGAATACATTGACTACATACCGTCGGTGGACAGAATACTGATAAAGCATAAAATACAGTGTCCTAACTATATCGTCTTAGTCACGAGGTTGCAAGCCATATCTACGTTAGCATCTGATGATGATTATTTGGATGAAACTCGACTTCGATTGAGGAATCAAAAGACTGATGTAAGTATATAATCTTAAAGCTAAACGCTAGCTAGACCTATGTACTTTCTATGTTATTAAAACAAGTAACTAAGTAAGTAAACAACTAAGTGTTACTGGTGTTGCTCAAAAACCGCTAAGCTAAGTGGGACTGGGCTGGCCACGTCTGCCGTGTGCCCAATGATCTGTGGGCCAAAATAACAACTACGTGGAGCCTTGACACAGCTAGAAGGCGTCGCGGCAGACCCCGTAGAAGATAGCGGGACGAGCTGGAGAAAGCAAACGACCAGTGGTCCACTTTAGCCCTGGATCGATAGAGCTGAAAATCATGACGAGAACCCTTTGCCCAACTGTGGGATGAGGCAGTTTAAAAAAAAAAGTGTTAAGTACTAATGTTTTATCACAAATTTTTAGGTGGTAGGCCCAGGCGATATCCAAACCATACAGAAGTTATCACTGAATGTGTCCAACTTACGCAAATGTTGGTCAATAAAGAACATCGTCTCCAAAGAGGACTGGATGGAATGGCTTAGGCAGTTGAGTGTCGCCTTTTTGACGGAGTCTAATAGCCCTGCTATAAGGTGAGAAAGAGTCTACCTAAGCTAGTGATTTCTTAGTACCTTTTACATTTTGACACTAGATTGATGAACTCATAGCGATTAGTTATTATTCGCCGGTGTATTTTTTAATTTATTTTTATTTTACCATTTATGTACACACATATATAAACAGACAAGAAAAAACAGAACAGAAAAATAGGTACAAAGGTGATGCTTATTTCTTATGAAATCTCTTCCAGCCTGCAATAGGAAAATACATAGAGAGATGTAAATGTTTAGTTCTAGTTTATGTGCTGACCGAAACGCAATACATAACTATAATTAGTTAGAGCAGTACATAATAACGTTTTCGAGAAAAACTTGACGAGAACTGAAATTGATTCCTTGAATTTCACATAGGCTGTTCTAATGCTTGGTTCGGCTAGAAAGTAAAAAAATGTGGTTCACAATATAAGCTGTAATTCTTTTTCCTTTCCAGAGCGTGTTCAACTCTGGCTCAAAACTACCCGCAATTAGCAAGCGAATTATTCAACGCAGCCTTCATGTCATGTTGGACGGAACTCGACGACAAGTCCCGAAAGGACCTGGTCTTAGCTCTAGAGCATGCTCTCACGGTGCCCGATGCTCCGGAGTTGGCACTGGCGGTACTAAACCTAGCAGAGTTTTTAGAACATTGCGAGAAGGGAGCCTTGCCTATACCTATCAAGCTGTTAGGTGATACAGCTATCAACTGCAGAGCTTACGCCAAAGCGCTGTATTATAAGGTAAGATAAAAGTGATAAAAAATATCTGGAATTTTTGAGGTCGGAAATAAGACAAAAAATAAAAACATTTTTGCAAAAAAAATAACAACCGACTTCCAAAAAAGACACTACAAAGTGAAAAATAACTTTAATTTCGGAAGTCGGTGTCGTTGGATTCGCATTTTCGTTGTTTGCCGCCGACTTCCGATATTGAAAGTTATTTTTCACTTTGTAGTGTCTTTTTTGGAAGTTGGTTGTTTTTTTTTTCTTGCAAAAAAGTTTTTATTTTTCACTTTTAAGTTGTAATTTTTACCAGTAATTTTGGTTTAAAAACCAAACTACTGAACCGTTTTTTTGATAAAATTTCTATGGGACCAATCTGAAAGTATATCCTTACATATACAAAAAGAATTTTGCAAATCGGCTTATAAATAACGGAGTTGTGACGAAGCAAACATAAAAAAAAATACAGTCGAATTGAGAACCTTCTCCTTGTTTGGAGTTGGTTAAAAAGTAAGATAAAAGTACTATTTTTTTTAAACCATTAAATAAATATAAAGTACTTCCATTGTTCGTTTGATGTATGAACGATTTGATTATCTGTCCTAAATTGTGTCTCACATTTTACAGGAACAAGAGTACAAAAGAAATCCCACTAAACAAGTAATTGAGGCACTCATACACATAAACAATAAACTCCAAAGAAATGAGGCGAGTAACGGTCTTCTCGAGAAAGTTATATCGCAAAAGAAAAACGGCGATACCTCCCTAAATGTTCACGTTAGGTGGTACGAGAAACTTCACAACTGGGACCAAGCGCTCGAACTATACAGTAAGAAGTTAGAAATAGAGCCACTGGACGAGGAATCCCGTCTAGGGACGATGAGGTGCCTTGAGGCTTTAGGAGAATGGAGAAAGATATACAACCACACTGCCGAACAGTGGGACAATGCGGCCGAAGATATCAGGAACAAATCCGCGAAAATAGCCGCCGCAGCGTCTTGGGGCTTGCAGGAATGGGACTCAATGCGAAAATATGTGGAGTGCATCCCAGAAGATAGCCAAGAAGGTGCGTTCTATAGAGCCATCCTCGCTATCCATGAAGGGCACTGGCCGGAATCTAGGCACTATATCGACACTGCTAGAAGTGTACTAGATCTTGAGTTAACATCTGTAGTCGGCGAGAGTTACCAGAGAGCATACGGAGCTCTTGTCAACGCCCAACTATTAACGGAACTAGAAGAAGTCGTTACCTACAAACTTGTAGAGGAAAGACGGAATACCATTCGTAAATGCTGGTGGTTGAGACTGCAAGGCGGGCAGCGGTTGGTTGAAGATTGGAGGAAGATGCTTCAGATACGCAGTCTAGTTATGTCCCCACGAGAAGACTTCCAGACTTGGCTAAAGTTCGCGTCTTTATGTAGGAAGACCGGCGCTATCAACCAAGCACACAAAATAGTTCTTTCAATATTAGGATGCGATCCTATTACTAACCCTGACGTACTACTGCGTATGCAGGATCCGAGAATCGTGTTAGCTTATAGTAAGAACTTGTGGGATGCTGGGAACAAACGATACGCTTATGACGTGTTGCAAAGGTTCTTGGATAACTCAGAACCGGATAACGATGAACACTGCAGGTTATTAGCACGTTGCCATCTAAAGCTAGGATCCTGGTGCGAATCTCTTCAAGAAATCAACGAGCTGTCTATACCAGAGATATTAAGAAACTACGCATCAGCGACGATTCTCGCGCCAGATTGGTATAAGGCGTGCCATGCATGGGCGTGTATGAACTTCGAAACAGTTTTATTTTACAAACAACAAGACAATATTTCAGAGAGTAGTCTCACTGGCGGTTCTGGAGAAAAGAAAGTGTCTAGAGCAGACTTTATTAATACTCATACTATACCAGCTATTGAAGGCTTCTTCAAATCGATTAGTTTATCGAATGGTAGCGCGTTGCAGGATACATTACGATTGCTAACGTTATGGTTCGACCACGGTCATCATCCTGCGATTTACGATGCATTGTTTGAGGGCATAAGACAGATAGATGTGAAGATTTGGTTGCAAGTCATACCTCAGCTTATCGCCCGCATAGACTCACCAAGGAGTTTAGTAGCCAAACTAGTCCATATACTCCTTATAGATATAGGCAAGTTACATCCACAAGCGTTGGTATACCCTCTGACGGTTGCGACCAAATCCTCTTTTGTGACTAGGAAGAATGCTGCCAACTATATTTTGAAGACGATGTGTGCGCATTCACAGAACTTAGTGAATGAAGCCGCTGTCATATCAGAGGAACTGATAAAGGTAGCCATTTTGTGGCACGATCAAGTGTGCATTGCGCTGGATGAGGCTTCTAGGTAAACATTATATTTTCTGTAAAGTATAATAATAATAATCTATCTACCTATCTATCTCATATAAACATCGTCACATAACATTTTTTTTTTCAGGTTATATTTCAGTGAAAAGGACTACCGCGGAATGTTCAAGACTTTAGACAAAATGCATGCTATGCTGGACAGACCTCCAGAAACGTTGAAAGAGGTGTCTTTCCTACAGATGTATGGAAGAGATCTACAGGAGGCACGTCGGTGGTTAGAACTATACAAAGTAAGTATTCATCATTTTTTTATTCAAATATTTTACTCTTAACCACCATCCAGTCTGACTTTGTTCACAATTCTTCCTACCTCTCAAATATGTCCTTACAAACCTCTTCATCTTCCAGGAGACTGGCGAGAACAGGTACCTAAACGAGTCTTGGGACCTGTACTCCCACGTAGTCCGCCGCATCATGGTACAGTTCCGTTCTCTGACGTCACTGGAGCTGCAGTACGTCAGCAAACGTCTTCATTCGTGTAAGGACTATGAGTTGGCCGTGCCGGGGTCCTATGTGCCCAATGGGAAGATTTGCAGGATATCGCATATACATAGCCATTTACAAGTAAGTATTCCTATCCAATCTTTAGTTATAGTAGGGGAATTTTACAAGCGTGTGTCAATTGTTGCAATTACATAGAAGCATACATTAAACCTTATGATAATGACATAGTCACATACTGCGCTCGTACTTTGCAAAAGCTATACGATTTTGTGGGGCCCATTCGGGCGCCATTAAGTTCTGTTATACAGAATGATATTGCTTGCCGTTTTATGACTTTATACTTTAGTTTTGGTTATCTGGACTTGCTGATAAATACGGTATAACAGTAAAAGCTACTTGTGTGTGGCTGTAAAAACATAAAATAGGATTTTTAATATATATCAGTTGTGGATGCATTTTAACTCCTAAGCCATCGGCTATACATATTTATTAATACCAGCCCATTATTGTCCCACTGCAGGTTCTCAAACAGAGAAGGCATTAACATTGGTCATCACGCTTGCTCAAGGCGGGTTGGCAATTTCAGGCCTATATTAACTACTACTACTGTTTTAATTTTTTTTATTTCTCAGAATATTATCTGCTAACTAAACCTTCAAAATTCCACAGGTAATAAAATCAAAACAGCGTCCGCGTCGGCTCACAATCCAAGGGTCCGACGGCAAACAGTACATGTTCCTTCTCAAAGGACACGAGGACTTACGTCAAGACGAGCGTGTTATGCAACTGTTCGGTCTAGTCAATACGCTATTACAGGCTGATACCAACACATACCGACATGACTTAGCCATACAACGGTATGCCGTAATACCGCTGTCCCCTAACTCCGGGTTGATAGGTTGGGTGCCGCAGTGTGACACGCTATACAACCTCATTAGTGACTATAGAGATAAAAAGACGAATAAAATGGCGTTGAGTACGGAGCAGCAGATTATGTTACGGATGGCTTCTGATTATCAGAAGTTGACGTTGAGGCATAAGGTGAGTCTCATTAACTAAATTACTTAATTCTTCCATTCTTTCCCGGTTTCAGGCCAATTCAAACTACACACTAAATAACGGGTGTAAAAAGACACTTAACGAAGCCGGGAGTCACTTGTAGTCCACGTCATTGTAATCATTTTTTGTTCTGGACGTTTGGACGGAGTTTTTGATGTTATAACACAACTTTAAATACCGCCACGACCCCTGTTCCGTTGCATGCACCCATGAGCACAATGTCTTGCGTGCCTTATATTGCGCAATACCGCAAACAAAATGTTCACACCAAAAATAAAAGTCGTTTTCCAGCAATTATTTTTGTGCAATGTTACTTAGTTTGATGTACATAATACGGAGTTGACGGCTATCTGATGTGTCTTTTTAAACCCTGTATCTAAGCTAGAGCTTCATAGGATCTATTGGCTATTCCGTAGTGTTTTATTTGCTCTGATATTGCGATAATTGTGCTTCCAACGAGTTGCTTCATTAGGTGCCAAATATTCATGGCCTTTGATCTGTATTGAATTATCGCACTCTCACAGCAAAAACATTTGTTACATTTCAAATTTACCTCAAGTTTAACGACTTATACCTGAGTTTACTTTTCTCATTTTTTTTTCTCATTCCTAGCCTGAATATTAGTAAACAATAAAAATAAACACTTAATATAATAATTTTACCCCAAACAGGTGGAAGTTTTCGAATACACTCTCTCCCAAACTCCCGGGAACGATCTATCCCGCCTCCTTTGGCTGAAGAGTCCATCAGCAGAAGCTTGGTTCGAGCGTCGCACCAACTACACACGTTCTCTGGCTGTCATGAGCATGGTGGGCTACATCCTGGGACTCGGAGACCGGCACCCCTCCAATATTATGCTGCATAGAGTTACCGGGAAAGTCTTGCATATAGACTTTGGAGATTGTTTTGAAGTAACTCAGTCAAGGGATAAATTCCCGGAGAAGATTCCGTTTAGATTGACCCGGATGCTTATCAGTGCTATGGAGGTAAGTTGTATTAATTTTCGTACTTAATTGACTATGGAATAGAGTTGCCAAAAGAAAATAATCCCAAATTGTTACGTTATAAAAAAATATGAGATTATAAAGCTATTATGATCTAATTGACTTTCATATGACCAGTTAATTATGATATTCAAAACCTGTCGCTATGACATGATGACATAAAAAGATAAGATAGCATTTCGTAATTTTTCAAAATATTTGTTTTTATATTCAGCGCCGAATGCACAAGCAGAACGGATCGGCTCTGTTAATTATCTGGATTCAAAATAAAAAATGGCCTTCTTTCTTTTCTACACAATAATTATGTAACCAAAAAGAATATGTTACGCACCGAATTCTTGCTACAGTAGTGAGAAACGGCTTACTAAATTATTTGAATTATAATAGTGATTCTGCTACTCAGGAATTTTTATTACCAAACAGCATCATATTTCAGTGTAAATACGCACTAAAGTCAGACGGATAATTAATGCCTGACACAATAATGGCAACTGCGCCGTTTACTAAATCCATTTGATCCCGCCAACCTCGAGTTTAGCACAAATTGGTCACATAACTATACACTAACACCATGAACTATTTAACCAACTGTTTTTTCGTAATTGTGTCATCAGACGCTACGGTTGTGTCGAAGGCAGAGGGTTTCCTGATGACATTGAATAATACACTTTATCATAACTGCCTTAACGTGTAAAGTGGTAAAAACATCGACGCTGGCATTAAACAGCTTCTCGGGTCTTCGGACTTACTGGCGCTGGCTCGATGACACTTTAAATTAGCGAAAATAAGGTTTATTATACAATGTCATGAATAAAACCTTTGCTCTGCGCTTAAAAAGGATTCGCGGTGTCCCAGAATCGCAACGCAACAAGTCGCGCCTGTGTTGTGTGTGCCTTTGTTGGTTTTAGTATTTCAATTAACAATACAAACAATAATTTTTGATGCTATGCATTTATGCAATATGAATATCTGTTTTATCAAATGCATGCATTCATGGGGCGTTAAATGTAGGTAATTCCCCGGCGGCGGCGTGGCAGTGACCTCTAGAAAAGAAGTAAATGATTAAGAAAAGAAGATAATGAGATAAAGGCTATTATGTTTTGCGGAAAACAATATGTAGTCAATAATTACGTCCCAACAAATAAGAAAATATTTAATAACGGACATCCACGTTTTATAAATCATTGGTTTAAATGTGAAAGTGAAGTAAAGAAAATGTTTGATGATGTTTGAAATATTCGGGTAGAAAGCATTCCGTCTAAGTATTTTTGATTATGGCACCAAAGCCATGGCAAAACGAATGATTTTCGGTGTAATGAATTACTTTGGAAAATCGTTCGTTTCATAAATTTTCGGTGTAATGAATTAAAAAAACAACTATAAAACCATAATAAATTATTATTATATTATATAACATATCCGTCCATGGCAGTTTGAAGGTCTTTTTAGTAAGAAACGATAGTTTCAAGTCTGATTGTCAGGAATGATTTTTTGGGTGTGCCTGTATTTTCACTTTTTGACCAAACTGGATGATTCAATGAAAAGCGATATTTAAATATCTTCACTTTTCAAAACCTACCTTTTTTGTCATAGGTAACTGGTATCGAGGGTACTTACCGTTCAACATGCGAATCCGTGATGCACGTGCTACACAAACACCGAGACAGCGTGATGGCCGTCCTAGAAGCCTTCGTGTATGACCCTCTTCTCAACTGGAGACTTGTTGACAACGACCACCACTCTCTTACCGAGTCTTCATTTTCCTCGGATATAGACTCATCTTACACACTTCCAAGTCGTTCCCGCAATCATTTACACTATGAATCTCTAGAGATTCCTCCCGAAGCAAACTTGAACAAACGAGCGCTCTCGATACTTACCAGGATAAGAGACAAATTGACTGGAAGAGATTTCCCGCATGTAGAAGCAGTTGTCAGTGTGCCTAAGCAAGTGGACTTGCTCATTAAGCAGGCGACGAACAATGAGAATTTGTGTCAGTGTTACATCGGTTGGTGTCCTTATTGGTGAGTGAGTGATGAATTATAAGTATTTATTTAGGCTAGCACAATGGTAGAGACGCATCGCACTGTATAAAACGAAAAAGTCAGTGCGGGTAGTGTTGTGTGCGAAGGTTTATACAAAATGTAAAGTTAGAAAACATGATTGAAGGAAAAAAATGACTATCAGATTTAAATGTCAGTAAATTAAATTAAACTGATTGTTTTGTCAGAGTAAGAAATGGGTATAACACGGCAAATTGTCGTGTGTCAATCTCAACTGAAAAATAAAGTGTCCCGACTATGAAAGTGATGTAAGAAGATTTTTGCAATGCGTTGCGTTGCAGCCCGCCTAAATGTGCGCTAGCCTTTAACGTATTATTTGGAAACGCTAAAGCGTTCGTGAGTTATTATGAAAACTCGCTATTTTATGTAAATAACTTTGTCATTGTCAGGTGTTTTATTACTACGAAGATTATATTGTTTTATCTCTATTTGCACCTCATTATATAACCATGTTTATAATGTAAAAATATAGTCACTTAAATAAGACTAATTATTTTATTTATGTTATGATATTACTAGTATTTATTAAGGAAATTGTTTTAAGTTTGTTATACTCTGTCTATGTTAATTATGTGTTAGTAATTGGCGAAATATGCTGTCTCAGTCAGACTATGAGCTACCTAATTACCTACTTATCTCGTTAGATAGTTTCAAAAATTATGGTCTGCTGTACAAATAATCATATAGAGCTATGACACACAATCTCACTACATCCTGTAGATGTACTAAGATGTACTTAGTGAGATTGTGTTGCCATTAAAAAAAACACAACTTTGACAAGTAAATACATTATAAATTTTATAGCATTTATGACTCCAGTATTTTATTATTATCTTTTACCACCGAGTTGTAGTTCAAAAGACAAGGGTCGTCAACTACGGGTATTTTTGTGGGACATTCACGTGGAAAATAAAGCGTTTATCAGATCGAAGTTACAAAACAATAATGTTTTTAATGTTTGCACGATTTTTACATTGAAATAAAACTTCCGAGGTGTGTATGCTGTAAATTTTATCGATTCAGTTGTTGACAAGTTACCACGACCGGTAAGTCTCTAATGACGATATACATGTGTTTCTAAACCGATCTGCACATACAATAGTGCTAATGCTTATTGAATTGAACGCCAAAATTTTTGGCTGTCGGCATCATAAAACGCCAGAACGGAACGACACTAGACGGACATAATAGAGTTATTAGAAATCCCATACTAAAATATTCACCGTCCTTCTCGCACGTTTTATGACTGCAACTGTTAAAATTCTGGTCGTGCCGTTGACGCTGAACTTCGATAAAAAAGGGCGCAAGTGCGTGCGTCAAAAAATCTGAAAAATAAAACGAAATCTAAATTTTTTGTTACGGCATTTTGTGTTTAACTATGATTGCATTTTTTATTATTATCCATCACGGTTGGTTCTGTTATTGTAAATACCCTTTTACATAAGAATAAATGAGTGCTTCACGTTAAACGCGCTGCCATTACGCTGTGTATATTGGACCCATACTATTAGTTATAAGTTTTGTAAATACAATACGCAATAAAACTGTTAAAGCTTCTCGTACATTTTTATTTCAAACTTTTATAATTTTCAGCGGCCATTACAAGTTATCGATATCGATATATTTTATACATGTCACTTCACTACAAAAAAAATACAATGTTACGATATAATACTATCATTTTTATAGCTAACGTATGCCAGAGGAAGCAATTGGGATAGCTTTGTGCACAGGACTTTATCGTGCGATGGTTTGCCGAGGTACACTTCCATGTCTCCATCTGATGATCGGAACTCACTGAGCGTCTGTCTGCAAACCCCACAAGGGGCGGTGAAGTTCTGTTGATGTGCCACTATGGCTACTGTCTTGAACTTAAGGTATCCGTCGCTTACTGTCTTCCCAATCGCCGTACGCTCGGCACATAGCGTTGGCGATAAAGTTGAGTTTTCTATATTACATCCCGTGTATACTTTGTCATCTTCTTCCGTCAATATCGCGCATCCTACTGCGAAGTTGGAATACGGACAGTATGCCTTTTTTCTTACTTCTGCTGCTGCTTTCAGTAAAATTTGTACAGTTTCACCTGTAAACCGATTAGAGTTCATTAATCCTTTTTGGTAGCAGTTAATTCGTTATCGGTTTTATACGGTGTCGATAACGACGGTAATGACTAAATTGGTTTCCTGTCAATTCTGGTTATATGGCAAAGATTAATTACAGACATTTTCATTGCAGTTTATGAATAACGTAATCTGTACCTAAATGATAATGATCTCTAGAATCAGAGCAGCTACCAATAGAGGGCTGTATATGTCGCCAAATCCCGGAAAAATCATACGTAGGGTACCTCCATACAAAACATGATTGCGTGTTGGGATCGAACCCTCACTAACCCAGAAGACAACCGTTCAACCACTGCGCTAATCGACGCGTAACTTTCGTTTAATCATTGATTGATATAAATATAATGACGATGAAATATTGTTTATTGCAGTCACGAGTCACGACTGTAACGGCACAAATTATAAGAAACATATGGAGTCTTATGAGGAAACAACTTAGGTATATTCTATCGGTGCAAGATATTTTTATATGAAGCAGCAGTTCAGTGCAATTCTTGCCTATCGATATAATACCTGCTTGTACGCTAATATGCGCCTAATCTATACAAATAATTAAGTCTGTTTGTAATGTCAAAGTAAAAGCTCTGTACGAAATGCATATGAAAGTATATTACGGTACTTATAATAAAAAAATCTATTTTCAAGTTTTGTTTTGTCTGTCTTTTCCGGCTAATCTCCGAAAGAACTGGACTGATTTGGACGGGACTTTCACTGGCAGAGCTGATGTTGTAAGGAGTAACTATGGTTATTTTAGAAAAAGAAAGAATTAGTAAAGAGACACATTATTATTTTATTTATACATAGAATTAGGGTTCCGTGTATAAAACATAATACCCATGCAACCCAAGATGTACGCGAAGTCGCGGGCACAGCTAGTAATAATATATAAACCAGAATTAAATTAGTTATATATGTCTGACAATACCTACCTAATAATTATCTATCTATAGGTCTATATAATTTTGACTAGGATAACTATCACTAAACTGTTTTGTTAGGTAGATATTTTTAATCTGTTTAAAATTATAATCACAAGGAAATAGTGAGTGTTTCCGTATTGATCTAACATTGATGCATACTTGAGTCGATTCGAAGGGTAACGAGTTAGCGGCCGCGTACCTATCAATGTTATTAAACAGTCACTAAAATATTTGTTTTGGTCTCCGTAACTATTGTTTATGTACCTATCTAGGCCATGCCATGTCCTAGACAGAAGTCATGCAACAATTGCGAACTAGCTGAACACAATAAAGACGTAAACATTAGCATTGTTTTGGTAAGAAATTGAGCAAGAACTCAAGAATTAAGACAATATAAAAAATTGTAGATTTGGGAATAAATATTACAAAACTTACTCAGTGAACTGAAGTCACGAATTTCGTAATTATCCATGTGCGTGCGTTCGCGTGTTATTTCGTACGGAACAGTCGAAGGGGCGCCCAGCGCTCTCTGCGGTCACCGGCCAACTGATTAAGTCAAACGATCGTTTAATAGATAGTGTTTTATGATTGAATATCCCTTGTGGTCGTGACAAACAGCGTGGTGTTTTTGTTTCAAATGACCGGCGCGCACTGGAAACAATTACTTTCTTCACGCATGAGAGGATTCCGTTTATTTTTCTGAATTCGGCGAGCGTTGTAGATTTAATATTTTAGCGTTTTCGCTGTGTATTTAAAATATTAAGGTAAATAAACACGCGTGCGTTTTACTGTGCAGGTAAAAGCTGACTAGGGTTTGTCTAATATGAATAATTAATTGCATTATTAGACAGGAAAACCATTCAAACTGTAATACGTGATCAATACCATGGTCTACTCAAAACAAACACGTCATTTAGCTATAGAATGACCTTTTCACATGACTCCGTTCATAGGCCACCATAGACCGATAGAATATATGTACATAGTATTTATACGGAGTGACCATCTGTTGTGATGAGTTTTTGTGTACAGTTTTTCTCTCTTAAGCCTACGATATTGTTCCTAAGAAATCTGCTTCTAATACTTACCTAGTTTTAGACTTTCCCATACCTACTGACCCATTTCAACGGATCATCCTGTATATATGATGATCTCTACCTACTAGCTATAGAGAGGGGTGAGTCGCATTTTACGACACCCATAAATACTTAGTCTTCGATTTCTTTAAAAGTTAAGTTTCACATTATGTTTTTTTTTATAGGTACCTACATAATTCTGCTACTAAAAGGCGAAAGCGTAAGTACGTACCTAATTTATTAAAGTTCAGACGAGGACATTTTCAATGTCATTATCTTTATTTCTTAATAAATCGTACGTTGCAACTGCAATGAGTCAGAGTCAATCATTGCCGTGTCTTGTATGCAACCATGAATAGGTCATGTCCTTTTATACGTTGGTTGGTAATCGAATTGCAACATTGCGAATTAATCACGTGCATAGGTAGGTAGGTACGCTAATACTTATGTACGCTATCAATGTCGCTCAAATTAATTAAGTAATTAAACGTAATATTTTGGAAAACTCATCTTCTAACCTTCCATCATCCATGGTCTTTGGTTGACAATAGAACACTTCAAAGTACGTCACTAGCCATCATTCTTCAAAGACACTAGCCATCATTCTTCAGACAGGGTAGGGGAGAGGTGTGTCAATACTTACAGGGGGGCAATTGTAACATAATTATGTTGTTTCAGGAAATCTATTGACGAGTAGCGGTAGCTCTTGGTGGCAATCGAAGCTTTATTTGGTGCTGTTTAACCGACCAAACTTACAGCTAAAACAGTTCTTACATGCGGTCTCAATACATGAAAGTTTGAAATTTAGCAAGTTGAGTAAAATTATTATTCGGCACGGTTTTTATGATTAAAATTAGTTTAACAATAGTTCAGTGGTGATTTTCGGATAAGTTAACATCCAATCTATACATGCAGGTATGTGAGTTGTTCAAATTTACCATAGATTTTTGTTAAATAAGTTTTCATTGCAAAATGGCGGCAGTGGTGCAAAAGTAACAAAACAAGGAGAGGCAATTGTAACATGTTACATTTGAAACTGTGTATTTTTCACACTAGATAATTATTTAATAGTACCATTTTATTTTCAAAATTCATACAAAATGGTTTATAAACGACCTCAGAAGACATTGCGAGGCACCGTGGCACCAGAAAAATTGACCAGAAAAAATACTGTAAGAACTGAAAATAATGAGATAGAGGAAAATATAAATGAAGACACAGATGATGCATACGAAGTGTATAGTCTGTTTTGAGCATTATAAAACGAGTAGAGAAGATTGGGTGCAATGCACAGACTGCCATAAATGGGCACACTCCAGCTATGCAAAGAATGATGCATTTTTTGTATGTTTAAACTGTTTGTCAGAATGACTGTTATTGATTTTATTATTTTTTAAGTGTTTAGCGTGAACTGCTGACGAGATTTTGTTAGAGTTATTGTTTTATTGTTGACGATTTCTGTATGTTACAATTGACAGTAACACTATTGATTGATCTCATTAAGTGCCATTTTCTTAAATTTTATCGATATTTTTGTTACTTTCTGTATTTGATTTTATAATTAGATAATTCAACTATATTGTGACCAAAAATGATTGCTCTGAGATTTTTAATTAAAATATTATGAAGAATTGAATTTTTTATTTTACGATTGACACACCTCTCCCCTACATATTCCAGCATAGCGTTAACATATTCTAGCTCTTGTGCTACAATATGTTAACTCTTCACGTGACCAGAGGGCTGGTCTATTTCTTGGCCAAAGAATTAGCATTGCCTTACAATGTGGCGATGCTGCCAGCCTTTTCACTGTTTCTGTTGTCAGCGACGCGGACGAATCTTTTGAGGCCCCATGATACTTTTTCAATTATTTAAAATGTTAGCTTATATTATGTAAATATTATTTTGATTAATAAAAATACTGCTGCTTTATTACTCCTATCTAATCATTATCTGCCTGCTTTTGTCCCATGTTACTTGTGGTCGGCGCAAGCGTTTCCACGAACACGTTTTCTTCTTCCATTCTGCCCTGTAAACCATTATATGCTATCATTCACTCCCTTTTCTTTCATATTATTCCTCACACAATCTATCTACCTTTTCTTTGGCTATCCTCTTCCTCTCCATCCATCAAACTTATAGTCATCACTAATTCATATTCATTTTAATTCTTTTTAAAGGGGGAGCACCAGAGTATCCCGCGAATTTCTAACGTTTTTTACAATTTACCTGGTCAGTGTCAGGTTGTTTGTTGAACAAAATATTATTCGCGAGCGTAACAAGTAGGTATGTATTTACAGAATTATAATCATTAAAATCATCAATTCAACCCTCTAAGTTCATTTATAATCATTTCTTCTCTAATTTCATGAAATATCGATCAATAGGATAATGTGAACTCAGAACTCAGTATTCTTATTATTATACGAGGGTGACACTGAAAGTTCTTAGAAAATTAAAAACTGAACAAACTAGCAAGTTATTAGTTTTATTATAGGTATCTTTGCATCCGATGGAACCACTAAGAAAAGCACTTTGCCCACTCGTCCTTAGGGGTCTTTTCGACGGCATTTTGAAACGCAGCCACTGCTTCCTCGGATGCCGAGGAAGCAGTGGCTGCGTTAAATTCATGCTGACGTGACGCAGACAATTTTCAATTTGCCGCCAAATCGTAAACAAATGACAAATGAATAAAATACATACACAATAATATTGGCAAAGATTTTCATTTTCAAAATTTGAAGTTATTTTTTTATTATATCGTTTACAAGTGGCCAGTTCTAAAAACTTTCAGTGTCGCCCTCGTAATTCTGTAGTCCTGTGTTGCGGTCGCGAATCATATGTATTTAGCCTGACGCTGACCTGCTAATTGCAAAAAACGTAAGAAATTCGCGGGATACTCTGGTGCTCCCCGTTTAATAAGAATTAAAATGAATATGAATTATTGATTAATATAATGTTAATGGATGGAGAGGAAGAGGATAGCCAAAGAAAAGGTAGATAGCAGTTTAATTGAATTGCTCTATGCATGGTTGAGATTAGGACCTTAGTAGACAATTGCCTGGAGTGCAATTTAAGAGATCTATAAAAATGATATTCCCCGTGCAAGCGATAGTGCTCTCTTTAAAATCATTATTATAACAATGCCCGCGTGTACTTTTGCTTTATCATTGTAATAAGTACATAATCTCGCTTTATCACAGCAGGAAACTATCAGATCCTTGATAAAAATAATTATAACCACTCGTTTTCAAAACAAACACATACTTATTTACACTTCCCTACGATTTATGCAGACGTAATTAAGGTACCTAGGTATACTCAACGATTTGTAATGAATTACAAAGGAGTGTTAATTAGAGTGTTTTATTATTTATCTATCTTGTACCAGAGTGCAGCTACTATAAAACCGTGGAGTGCTTTTATATTAACGTCCAAGATCTACTTAATATTTATTTTTATTTTTGGTATGTATTTTTTTGTGTACAATAAAGCATACAGAGTAGTAAAAAATATCTATTGGTTCCTACAATACTGCAATACTTACGAATTCATATATGAAAACAAAGTTTACGTCTCTACTTGGATCTCTCCAAAACATAGTTCGATGTATTCCAAATAGACTGCGTCACACCATCTAAGTATAACGCTTTAGTAAAACCACACCTACTATATCTGGTTGAAGTTTGGGGCAATGCGGCCAAGACGAAGCTAGCAAGTCTCCAAGTTGCACAAAATAAATTAATAAAAATGAGTTTTAACTATCCGTATTTAACATCAACGTGCAAAATTTATGAAGAGATTAAAATAATGAACATTAGACAGCTATATATTTACAATACATGTATTTTCATTCGTAAGGCACTTAACAAAAGCATACAGACTATCTTATTGTTTACTAAAGTAAAACAAGTAAACCCAACGTATCAGTCGTCGAGCTAGTTTTCTGATTTTACCGAAGATTAGAACTAAATTTGGCAAAAAAAAAAACTTTTGAAGGAGCACAATTATATAAGTAGCAAAATACCATGTATAAAAAAGTGGCACTCATTCAATGCATTCAGGACTCAATTAGCTGCATATTTAATCACAAATAACACCCTTCCTAAAAGCTGAATGCATTGGATGGGTGTATCATAATTGCTACCGTGACGTCTGTGACGAACTTTATATAATTTACCTTAAGCATTGTTTTCATGTAAGTGACTTTGTCTTTTTTGAGAATAAATATCTTTAAACCTAAATGTATGGAACAGCAAATTGTTTTGGTCCTGAATCATGTACTGAATCTATAGTAAGGGATTATGCATCATTGTCCCTACCACCCTGTATATAAATAAATAAATAACACAATTCACTAACAGATAACGCATAGCTTAAACCGCTGGGTCTAGAAGCATAGCATTTTGCGTTAGAGTTCCTCATTTATCGAAAGTAGCACTAAGGAAGGATTTTTGAATTCAATTATTTAAATTCCCCTAAGGAGACTTTATAGGGGATCAAAATTTGTATGGAAGTTCGTCATTTATGCTGATATATATATATTTAAAAGAAAGCCATCAATTAACAACAATTCGTTTATTCCGTGAAAAACAATCTAATTTAAGACATAATAAACATAGCTTATTTACAAGTAGCATGGTATCTTTTCCATAAGGAAATGACGTCAATGTTATCACAATATAGGCACAATTTTATATATTCTATACAAGAACGTTACATCCCATTTTGTTCCTATTATTACACAACCTTAACTAAATGTCGACATTATATGAAAAACAACCCTATTTACTCGACATAATGTCTATGTTTGCGGCCAGATATATATAATAAGTTTACTGGGAGAAGCGGTCGCGTTGTGTAGTGGCGTTCTCGGCCCTTTTTATTTGCCATTGGTCTGATCAATATGCAACTAATGCTATTCACTGGATTATACGAACAACGCACGTTAATTAATTCATAATTAGCATGAACCAGTTAGCCACTAGGCGTTATAACAGTGAATCTGGCAGCCCTTTGTCCAACTTGAGCAGCGCATTGCGATACGTACCAAGTAGATACTGAACCGCAGTGTATTCTTTGAAATATAACACTTTCCGCAACAATAGCATGATAGAACATCATCCAACTTGACAACTGCGGGACGACCCCGTAATTTTTTTACCACTTTTGACAAAAAAACTCCCAGTAAATTGAAATTTCTCTAAGGTTGAAACTATTAACTCTCACATTGGTGGTATAAGTAAAAATAGACCTTGATTTGCGAGTTTTACGACACTTAGGGTGATAAAGTAATTACGAGGTCGGCTAATCAAATGGAACCACAAGCAAATGGATCTAACGTAACGTTATAGTAACGTTTATCTCGCTACGCTCACCATGACCTTTTCTTATTACAAATATCCTCATATGGCGTTGTCACAATTTCTATACAACATTATTCAATGGCACCATAACGGTGAGTCGGTGACTATACAATTTTGCTAATCTACCCGAAGTCAATTTTTTAGCTTAATTACACGTAATTTTAACAAATCATTTATGACTAAATGCTGAGTGCAGTTATATAAATGCATTTCACGTGTATATTATTATACAGAGATAATTATGCGACACGTTTATATAGCGTGTAAAATAATGATTTCCAACTGTATATTGCGATCCATTTCGATCACAAAGTAGTAGTTAAACGCCTAATTAGAGAAGTATGTTGCAGTACTCTCTGATATCTACCGAAAAATCTTTGCAGAGCATACGACATAGCACTTCATTTATTTACTACTTTGTGTTTTCAATCTCTTGATACCCTCCAAACCGTTATCTAAATCCTAGGCCCCGAGGGGGTGCGGACGTCTACACATCAAGGTATACATACGCAGTATAAACTGACTTCTGATTGTACAAAAAATCTATGCAATTCGGGGTCGGTCAGCTAAAACTAGAAATGTATAGCTTTTTGCATCGCCGTGTGTACAATTAAAAATGACTTATGTTGATTCTGATAGCTTCCGCTGACCTTATTCCTAACTAATTTTTCTTCTATCTTTCCGGATGCACATAAGGCCCTTACAAAAATTTGATTATACAAAAAATGGACTTTATACACATATCCTTTGGTATTACCAGAACGGGCACCACCCCACATAACACTGGCATAAATTCTCGTTACTCGTAGCTTGTTGTATGAGCAGATCCACTTGCTTCTGTACCGTGACAGACACTTCGTCGATATGCGGGAAATCTCGACCGGTCAACTTGTCCCGCACTCGATTCACGATAGCCAGCGCTCTTTTGTTTAGATTCGTCTCCGCTGGCTGGTCGAGAGCGTCGTTTAGTCCTATATGTATCCTGCTTCTACTTGGCTGCGGGGAAGAAGCTGGGTCTGATGTTGAACAGATTTCTGCGTCGGCTCTGGAACGACGTCCAGCGTCTATAAGCCTCCAGTTTAGTAGAGGGTCGTATACGAACGCTTCTAGCACGGCCATGACGCTGTCCTTGTGACGATGAAGCACCTCCATCACTGACTCGCATGTGCGACGGTACGTGCCTTCGATGCCGGTCACCTAGAGAAGTTGAGAGAATATTTAGGACAGAAACAAATAATATCACTTACCAAGCGACCTTCGTTTAGGGACTAATCTGGGTACAAGAACGCGGCGATCGAAGCAAGTAAAATGTTCTGAGAGTGCCATATCTCAATTACGCGTGAAATTTCGCGCGTTTTTCTTAGCCGATTTGATCCTAGCCTTAGGCAGCCGTGCTTACATCATCTGACTAGCCTTTTCCCGACTGTGTTGGGGTCAGCTTCCATTCTAGCCAGATGCAGCCGAATACCAGTATTTTACATGGAGCGACTGCCTATCTGACTTCCACAACCCAGTGACTGGGTCAAACGATACCCCTTGGTAGGACTGGTTGTCAGACTATCGGGCTTCTGACGACCCGTAAAGACTGCCAAAGATCTACTAATGGCAGCGGGGACTAACGGCTTAACGTGCTTTCCGAGTTACGGAGGGGTGTAAAGATGGGCACCCATCCACGGACCGACCGCGGCAAGCGTAGCTTAACCTGATCGATCGACCTGTGCGGCTGTTATTACTTAGCCACAACCCGCGTATACAAAGACGTGGAAAATGAAACGAAATTAGCGTAGTATTTTTATGTTATAAGGGACTGAAAAAAGTTTCTTCGTTCGAACAACACAACTGTATTCAAGTCAGGTTAGCCTTAAAATGTCATAAAAGGGGAACGATCATTCGCTTATTAATCAATATTAAGCTAAAATAGTAATACCTACAGAATTATTTCCATAATTAAATTCAGAAAACCTTGGCGAAGGTTATCTAGAAAAGAACTTGATTATGCTTTATCGATTCTGATTAATATCGATTATACATAATCGATACGGCTTGTGGATTTTATCTGTTCATTCGGCGTTAACTACATTTAATAAAATTTAGATTACACTAAATAATAATGACAATCAGTAAATTTTAATCTTACCTCCATAGCATTGATGAGCATCCTGGTTAATCTGAACGGAATTTTCTCCGGGAACTTGTCTCTTGTGACAGCTACTTCGAAGCAGTCGCCGAAGTCTATATGCAGGAACTTCCCGGTGACTCGGTCTAGCATGATGTTGGAAGGGTGGCGGTCTCCGAGCCCCAGGATATAGCCCACCATGCTCATGACGGCTAGAGAACGAGTGTAGTTCGTGCGACGCTCGAACCATACTTCGGAAGATGGACTCTTCAGCCAGAGTAACTTGGCTAGGTCATCGCCTGCTGTATGTTCTAGGGCGTGTTCGAAGACTTCCACCTAGGAAAATTTACGTAAATAATTGCATGAAATAGTATTTGACCTTTTGAGTGCTACAGGCTACACACAGTAATGTCATACGTTGACGGGCAAATAATGCCTAGAGCCGTCTTATGTAAAGTCAGAGAAACGGATTGTTTAGCAAATTGTCTGTCAACTTAAATCGTCTGTATAATCAAATCACATATTTTCGTTCCTTATCTGTCGTATGCAGTGGCTATAACACGGCTTTACGGAGTAGTACTAAGAAATTCCTGATAGAAAAACCTAAATAACACTTAGCCCGGCCTGGGAGTCGAACCCAGGACACCACGCTCAGCAGTGGCGCTTCCAGCCACGAGACCAACGGTGCAGTTTAGCAACCTTTGGCATTAGTAGCAGCCTAAACTATGGAACATTTTTGTGTTCGCGGGTCGTATGTTTAATAGGTAGGAAAGTAAAAAAAAAAACAATTTAATTTTATACCTACATTTTATTAACCTGAGTCTGAACTTCAGAAACGAGTTTATTTATGTCTGGCTCAATACCACTCAAACAGACACGCAAAGTGCTTCCAACATTTTCATTCTTCGTTTTAATTTTTGACAAGAACTGTTCACATTTATACGTGCTCCCGAATGCGCAAATAAATTTTCTTGCGAACTCTCGCAGATTTGGATATTTTTCTTCAAGTAAATATGTTCTGTAGAAGTCTAGCAGCGCCACGTCATCAAATTTGGAATTGAGACGTGTATTTACTTGAAGCTCAATCAGCTCCATCTGCAGGTGAGCCGGAGCCTTCTCTTCGTCACTTTTTAGTGGAAAAGTAAATATGCTTAGGCTGCTGTCCATGTTCTTGAAATCAGCAAGTCTACTAGAAAAATGCTCCGACAGTAATTTCAGTTCTTCAGCATATTGAACATACGCAATATCTTCCTGACAAAAAGAGTTGAAAAATGAAAACAATTTCCAAATTGCATTTGTGATTCCCAAACGCGCATTTTGTTCTGGAACGCTTTCAGATAGCTGTACAATTCATGTACCAACTGACCTTGTTTTTGCAGTTTCAAGTTCAAGTCATTTAAGTGTCCCGTGATGTCCACCAGAAAGGCTAGTTCACATACCCATTTTGGATCAGAAACTTCCAATGATAATTGTTTGTTTTTTATTTCCATGAATTCGGCAATTTCTTTTCTAAGCACGTAAAAACATTTTAGCATTTTGACTTTACTTTATCCATCTCCCTTCACAATAGTATGTCAGATTATCATGTTCTAAAGAGAGGTCATCCAAAAATGAATTGAACTGGAGATGTTCAGGCGCAAGGGAAAGACAAAAATGGATGCTTTTCACTACCACGTCCATAACGCTCAACAAACAAACAGACTTAGAACACAGGTCTTTATGGTGGATAATGCTATGGAGGATTATCAAGTCTTCTTTTTCCACGTTCAGCTAATTCGCTTTTTCTTTTAAAATACTGACGAAACCTTTTCTAGAACCGACCATAAAAGGTGCACCATTTGTGCAAACTCCAATCAATCGGTTCCACTGCAGACCATACTGCTCGATAGCAGCCTTATTCAGTTACATTAAATTCTTTGTCAACACCTCGTATAAAAATAGCTAGTTGCGGAGTATCAGACAAGTCATTGATCTCGTCCAAAGCAATTGAAAATGCTTGAAATTCAGACGCACTTTCAGACAACTCTCTCTTGATATCTCCAGCCATCATATCAACACGTCGAACAACTTTGCGACTAGACAAACTTAAATTTTCGAATTCTTTTTTCTTCTCAGGGCACATAACATCTGTTATTTCTAACAGACACTCTTTGAAAAATTCTCCCTCAGTTAATGGCTTCGATGACTTAGCTATTTTTAAACTGACTATGAAGCTAGCTTTCACAGTATTATCTGATTGTCCTTTGCTTGTCTAAACTGGTAACCAGCTTTTGAATTTTGTCTGAACTGGCCCTTAAGGGTATGCTGGGCAGTATGTTTACTAGAATAGTGTCGTTTCATATAGTTTTCTTTTATATCGGACAATGACTCATTACACAACAAGCATAGATAGGCTTACCATAGAGCAAAGTGAAAAAGTATACATCAGTCCATTTTTCTTCAAATTGGCGACATTCGGCGTCCACTTTACGCTTTTTAACACCAGGCATTCTCCCAGAAACTTTACAAACAAGGGAAATTAAGTATCAAGCAGAAACGATCGACGTACCGCATGTAACATTTGTCATCAAGTAAAAATATCTTGCCAATAACTTCGAAAAAACACTAAAGCCGATGCGTGAGCAGACTGGCTTAACTAATAGGAATACAGTGCACAGTATTCGAATATCGCTTGCGATAAAGAACAAATATTAAAAATAAAATAAAACGCATGTTATCTGGCTCCCACTATCGTATGATAGTGAGTGACGGTTGGAAGTGTGCATATATGGCTATAATATATAATAATTATTGTCAAATGTAACTGGCCGCACCAAAACAACGTCATTGCGATTCATATCATGTTTGCTATCTATCACACCTATGCCTTTCAAATTCAAATGAATAAAGTGCGCAAAACTAGCAAAGGATAAAGTTCCTGTCTCTAAATTCTGGTACAAAGACAGTAGATGCTACTGTATTCTTTGGTAGGCGATCGAACCGCTCAAATTTTAACTTCCCGCCCCAATTTACTGTAGTATTTTGATTAGCCGGCCGGAAAAAAATTTAGGCGGGCCGAGTCCGGCCCATTTCAATGCTAAACCACACACATTTCACTGACTGTACCATAATTAAATGCATAGAAGTAAATAATAAGTAAGTATATTTTAATTTTTTTAGAAATCATAGAATATTATAGATAAAACCAACCTTTTGCATCAACATCAGTTTATCGAGGTCGGACGCCATCCTCTGCATGATTCTGTGCTCGATGTTCAACAAGCACTTCCTCTTCTCTCTATAATCCCTTAAAACATAAACGATTTTTATTCAGTAAATCGGTTACATTGAAAAAAAAATGGGCGAAGCGAAGCGGTTTCATTGCCAAAAAAAACCTTACGGTTATTGAAATACAGTCGGAAATTCTGCGTGCATTTGTCAGCTTTGATGCTCTCGCGGACTACGGGGATTTAGTATATTGGACTTTATGTCCATTGTAGCAAGGTTGGTATTTATTAAGCTTTGACACCCGTGCTCACTTCAAAGAAGTGCGCCTTTATTCGGCTTTAAATTAATTTCATTAAACAGTTGAATTGATTGTTGTTAAAATTACTTTTTTGGAACATAACTAGGTTGTTTAGGAAATAGACACCCTGTCTGTTTTTTCACAGCAATTTTTAAATTTATATTATTTCAAAACGAACCTTATAAGCGAATGTAATGTATCACAGTGCGGCACCCATCCAATGAGGCCAGAGTTCGTCGACAGAGGAATGACAGCATATCTCTGAATGGCCAGATCTCTTCGGAAGGTGTCGGGATCAGCCTGTAGTAGTGTGTTGACTAGACCGAACAGTTGCATGACACGCTCGTCTTGACGTAAGTCCTCGTGTCCTTTAAGTAGGAAGATGTAATCTTTGCCGTTGGAGCCGCGGATGCAGAGGCGGCGTGGACGCTGCTTTGAGGTGATTACCTGTGGGGGAAGCGAATTGGTTAAGGAACTGACTTTTTGAGCCTTGGAACCTAAAGCCGTATTTCATTTCGATTTTGCAGGATATACAAGGTCAAACTTTATTCGTTGGCGAAACTTCACCAACTTGTCAAGACTGATATCAAATCAAAATTAAATACGTTTAGACACTGGTATATCCTGCCCAAAGGGAGACGTAAGAGACTTTAAAAACGTTGGACGTTGATCGCGGCAGTTGAGCAGGAGCGGGCTGCACCCTAGTGACGTTACACATGCTACTACAACGTGCAACTCACCTGCAGACTGCTCTGTATGTGCGCGATGCGGATGAGGTCCTGCAAGGGCACGTAGGAGCCGGGCACGGCGAGCTCGAGGTCGCGGCAGTTGAGCAGGCGCGGGCTCACGTACTGCAGCTCTAGTGACGTCAGCTGTGGGAGCTGGCGGCTGATGCGACGGAATACGTGATAGTATAGATCCCAAGCCTGGTTTAAGTCTCGTACTTGGCCGGATTCCTGAGAAAAAGATAATTTAGACGATATAAGTATGAAAAACTACTTCGTCTGATATTCCAGTAAACTGCCGTATAAGACGAAGTCGCCAGCTATCGCTGAAAACCAGTGCTGGGGCTCTGTCGTGTATAGGTCTTAACATTATGCTGAGCGATGGCGTTTTGCGTGGATGTGACGCATTTTTTCCCCAAATTGTTATTTTTTTTTGTTTTTATTCTTTTTATGCGTCATGTTTGCCACAAATTTTTAAGTAAAATAAAAAAAACCAAGTGTACCTAAGTTTTTGTGGGTAGTTCCAGAATGTTAATGTACGGAACCACTATAACGACAAAAATGAAACAAAAAACCTACCTTATATCTATTACACCACTCCTGCGCCTCGTTCAGGTCTCGTCCGTACGCCTGACTGAACGACACCTCCTTCAGGGTCTGCGGGCCTCGCTCCAACATCGCATGCAACGGCTCCAACGTCTTGAACATGGCATTCACATCATTCTCACTGAAGTACAACCTTGAAGCTTCCTCTAATGCCTCATGCCACTGCTCATGCCATAGAATAGCGACTCTGATAAGCTCCTCGGATATCATAGCGGCCTGGTTGACTAAATTATTCGAATGAGTACACATCGACTTCAAGATTTGATTGGCTGCGTTCTTTCGAGCAATAAATGATGACTTCGATGCTACGGTCAAAGGATAAACTAGCGCTTGAGGATGAGATTTTCCGATATCGATTAACAGAGAATGTATTAATTTTCCGACGAGGGCTCTCGGGGTGTCGATCCTAGCTATAAGCTGAGGTATTACTTGGAGCCAAACATTGATTTCAATGGTTCTGATGCCTTCAACGAGCGCTTCATGAACGGCTGGGTAATGGCCATAGTCAAACCACAGAGTTAATAACCTAAGAGTATCTTGAAGCGAACTGCCATGGGACAACTTAATGGATTTAAAGAATCCTTCTACTGCAGGAACTGTATGCTGTTGGATACATTCCGGAGAAGGCCTTCTTTCGGCCGGGATACTGGTATCCTGATGTTTATAGAACAAAACAGTCTCAAAGTTCATGTAAGCCCAAGCATGCCAAGCTTTGTACCAATCAGAGGAAAGGTCTGTGGCTGCGGCGTAGTTCCGGAGAATTTCCGGAATAGAGAGCTCGTTTATACCGGAGAGGGATTCGCGCCATGATCCTAGTTTTAAATGGCACCGAGCTAGCAGTCTGCAGTGTTCCGCGTCGCCCATTTCAGTCGAATCCACGTATTTTTGAAGTTGGACGTACGCCAATTGTTTGTCGCCAGCTACCCACAAATGTTTGGCATATGCTAATGTCAGTCTTGGCTCATGTGTTGGCAGTGGCATGTCTCTGTTCTTACTGGGATCTGTTCCCAACAACATTACCAATGTTTTGTGAGCTTGGCGTGGCGCACCACTCTTTCTACATAGAGAGGCGAACTTTAGCCATGTGGCCATGTCTTCTTGTGGGGTTAGAACAAGACTGCGGACTTGAAGAATCCTGCGCCAATCTTCTACTAATCTCTGGCCACCTTGCAGTCTCGTCCACCATCCTTGTCTAATAGATTCTCTCCTCTCCATAACTGACTTGTAAGTGATGACTTCTTCTAATTCTGCTAACAGCTGAGCGTTTACTAAAGCACCATACGCTCTCTGATAACTTTCGCCAGCTACAGCAGTTAACTCAGAGTCTAACAAGGTGCGCGCTTGGTCGATGAATAGTTTAGATTTGTCAAATTCTCCATTGTGGATATTAAGAACTGCCCTATAGAACGCACCATCTTGTGTATTTTCTGGGAGGAAATTGACGTATTTGGACATGGAGTCCCATTCGCTGAGGCCCCAAGCTGAAGCGGCAGCTAGTCTTGCAGCCTTGAACTTTTCTTCATTGGTCATTTTGACCCATTTCTTGGAGACTGTGTTGTACAATTCCACCCATTCTCCTAGAGCTTCGAAGCACCGTAACTCGCCGAGATAAGAGTCAATATCGCTAACATCGTCATTCAACTTCTCTCCGTACAAATCAAGGGCCTTTTCCCAGTTGTGTAGTTTCTCGTACCATCTTATTTGGACCTTTAGGTTAGCATCGCCTGCTTCGCGCTGTGCCATGACTCTTTCGAGGAGACCTTCGGCTGCCTCCTTCTGTTGTAACTTGTTGTTGATATGGATTAAGGCCTCTACGACTTGAGATGTCGCGCCGTTACGGAATTCTTCTTCCTGTAAAAAAAATAGAATAAGAAAGAGATTAAGTTACAAAAAAAGATAAATAGTGTGCTCAAACATAGCACTCGTCTCTCAATTTATACATACAAATAAATAAAATTGAAGTGTCTCTTTGTAATCTCTAAATAACAGCTTTCTACTGAATACTTATGAAAGTATATACGGTACACTCATAACAAAAAACTATTTTTATTTCTTTGTCTGTCTGTTCGTCCGTCTGTCTGTTTGTTTGTTCCGGCTAATCTATGAAACGGGTGGTCTGATTTTGACGGGACTTGCACTGGCAGATAGCTGATGTAATGAGGAGTAACCTGGGCTGCTTTTGTTTTAGACAAAAAATAATTAGGGTTCCGCGCGAAAAAAAAAACACACACTATTATTAACGTAATCTACACAAGTAAATAAAATGGAAGTGTCTGTTTGTAATAGTGTCCGACCGAATGTTCGGTTTCGGTTTCGGTCGAGTTTCGGCAAAAAAACGAGTTTCGGTTTCGGCGGCAGACCTGCCGAAACTACGACCGAAACTGCATTCGGGAGTTCTCACGCTGCGATCGGTCATGTTCGGCGCGTTGAATTCCAAGCGACGAAGACATTTTGCCGCGTTCACGTGCCTAATAATGTCGTGTCTGGCTTGTGTTTGCAGTTCGTTTTATTTGTTGTGAGTTTTCGTGTGATTTATTTGAATTTGGTAAGTTCAAGAGTAGGTAGTAAACATAAAAAAATAATTCAATATAACAAACTAATACCTATATCATAATAAACTCAAGTTTCACCTGACTATCAAAGCTACAGTGGTGGTTTTACTTGATGATTTATCTGTCTTGTGCTTAGATCTAGGAGATTCCAACTTTTCCTCAGCCAAGTACTTCTTCGGCAAAAACCTGACTATCTAAATATTTTTTTGGTTAATTTTTAAGTTAACTCTCTCGCTGATGCTAATGCATACCTAAACAAACATTGGAATTTGTGAATTTGCAGATGTGTTACTGTTGACAATCGATCATCGGACTCCCCCTGTTCCTAAGTTTAAAACTTCTTATTTTCTACACTTGGCCATTGTAATTAAGGCTAAGATTTAAATGGGTTAATTAAGCAAAATAATATCTTTTTTTGGCACATATCTGATTCGTGTAACGGCTAGGCGCAAAACGGGGTTTCCCCTTTAAAATGCATTAAGTACTGATTACACCTAATAGACAATCTTTCTTTTGCTGTAGTATTAAATCATCGATGACGAAAGGACAATGTTTATATAATGTCAAAATGACGAAATAAGTTTAGACGAAGAAGTTAATTTGTTCTTAGGATAAAAGTGATTTATTTTGTTTTGTTGTTTGTTTGTCGAAGACTGCATAGCCATGTGATAAAAAATTATGTGTGTGAGATTAAAAAATAAAGACTGACTGATTATAATAACGTTTTTTTCATTTTTCCTTCAAAACACGATCTTTGTAATGAAGTTTCGGTTTCGGTTTCGGCCGAAACTGAGACCGTTGCCGAAATTATAATAATAATAATAAAATAATTATTTCATCAAGGTAGGTACAACAATTTCTTAATCTAATAAAAAGTTAATTCTTAGTTTAGAGGTTGTACGCTGTCACATAGAATTATGGAAAATCTCTAGCTCCTAAACTAAGTCAAGCTTGTATTATAGGAGTTAAAATCCGGTTTCGGTCGTAAAAACCAGTTTCGGTCTGACACTAGTTTGTAATCCCGGTAACACGTTCCCGTGGGATAATTTTCGATAACTATGCGTGCGGATCCGCGAGCCTAATAAACTAGTATTGAATATTAAAATAATTTTATTCAGAATATTTTTTCTCTCTCACAAACTTTTCGCAACATCATTCGTACACAAGAGATTCATTCTTACCTTATAATGCAAAGCTTTCGCATACGCTCTGCAATGCATAGCCCTCTCACCGAGCAGATGCGTAGATATCGGCAGAGTGCCGCCTTCACAGTGTTCCATGAACTCAGCCAAGTTCAGCACGGTATGTGCCAGTTCTGGCGCGTCAGGGGCGGTCAGCGCTTGTTCTAGAGCATTCGATAGCTCAGTACGGGAAGTGTTGTCGAGTTCCGTCCAACATGAGACGAAGGCAGCGTTGAACAGGTCGCGCAGTAGTTGGGAGTAGTTGTGTGCTAAGGCTAGACATGCCCTGTAAATTTAAATATTGTAGTGTAATAATTATAAAGTAATGCTAGTTTAGCTAGCAATTACATTTTTTTATTTTAGCCTACACTGTCCCACTGCTGAGCAAACTCCTCCCCCAAATCCTTCCATGCATACTTTTCTAGTGCCACCTCGATCCAACCCTTGTTGTACGCATCTAAAGTCGTCTCGCCACCAAATTACAATAATTAGATTTCAAATAAGCAACACTTTTGATTGTTTGTAGTGTTTCTGTTCATGGACACTGTTCTCACTGTACCGTGTTGTATCATAAGACGAATGCAATGCTGCAAACCACTCTTTGCATAACTATCTGGAGTGACGACACCGTGGAACCTTGCATTAGAAAATCAATTAAAAATGAAGGTTAGATACTAACCTAAGAGCAGGGCTATGAGACTCGGTCAGCAAGCCAATGCTGAATCTTCTCAGCCATTCCAGCCAGTCATCCTTCGATACACGAGAGCTGACTGTCCACGCTAGCTTCAAATTGTGCGCGTTCACACACAACTTGCGAATCGACTGGGAAGTGTCGCAGTTGTAGCCGATGCGAGCCTGTTGAAAACAATGTATATTTTTAGGTCAGTGTTGTGATGGCTTATATATAGTGTTTTAGAAAGATATCGCAGTAGCGTTAGTCTGACGTAAATCTGCCTGTCATAAGCTAAGGGACACACACATTGCACATTCTCTTAATGGTGGTTTAGTTTAGTTTATGATCTTCCTGTACGAGTCGCAATAAATACTTTTTCTTTCTTTCTTTATTCGCTCAGGCTTCAAGCCAGACTTATAGATATACGGATAAAAGCCTAATATGATAATGAAAGCTCCAGTTACCTCTTGATTATTATTCCTTGGCCTACGCCTCGTGCTTTGTAAGAACTCGTCCATCGCCAAAATTTGACTAGACTGCATTCGAGAGAGCAGGAGTTCGTAGTTTTGATGCTGAATCTTATGTTTGACCACCACTTTCTGAACTAGTGGTATAAAATCTGTGAACTTGCGTCCTAATTGAACGATCAACGCACATAGCGTGTCCATTGCAGTCGGTCGCAATGCCGCACAGGTGTCTAAGCTTCTAACTAAAGGATGGATTATTCTGGAAACTAGTTCACTGTAGTTCAAGGAATCGGAGAGATAGTCAACTGTCTCCATTGCTACTTTTGCCACATTTATTGGACAATCTGACGCATCAAATAACTTGACAATTGAAGGTATTACTAAATGCATGTAATCATCCAAATTATCTTCGAACTTTTGTAAGGCGAAAAGCAGTTTTTCAGTCACAATTCTATCTTTGCTCGCATCATGTGCTAAAACACGCAGAATCTGTGGCATTAGCTGAGGTAAGTACACTTTAAACTCAGATCCAAGAGCCACGGCGATGTACTCAACCAACAAAATCAAAGTTGGTTGGAAAGGACTGTTTGGAGTCCAAAACTCCCTGATCAAGTCAAATATTTGGTCCAAATAATTACGAATGTGCTGTTTTACAATAGCAATAAGCCTTGCTAATTGGGTGAACAGGAACTCTCTGAAGTTATTGTTGTCGGTAGCTCTCGCCACGTATAGAAGACTCGGTGTGACGCGAGATATGTATGGCACGCATTTTATACCCAAAGACTGGAAGATGAAGGTCACTGCTTGGACCACACTCGTGTGATGTTGCTGCAGTGTAGGATCTCTCAGTATCCTCATAAGGGTAGATATAACGATGGCTGGATAGTATTCGTCTAAGACAGGGGATGACATATTAACTAGCATCTCGCTAGTCGTCATATCGAAGTTATTTTCTTCGGCTTTGCTATCGGCAACAGGTACTAAGCTCGAATCAGGCTGTTCGCCAATCAGACCTCTAGTTATCTTGTGTTTGTAAGGATCCAAAGCTCCTAGCAATCCTAAAACCCGAATGGTCTCTCTCCTGTCTTTTGGTTGCTGCTCAGTCTTCAAGAAATTCAAGAGGACATCCATTAGGGTCGGGTACTCAATGTAAGGATGAACGACGTAGCCTGTAGCGCTGACCAGTTGGCCGAATGCCCAGAGAGCAACACTCCTCTTCTCTGTTGCACTTGCATCAGATAACAATTCTAAAAGAATGCTTAAGAGTTCTGGTAGCCATTTCTTGAGTCCACTGTTATCGCCGTGTACGTCGGCTAAGTCTCCGATGGCTTTCAAAACGCTGATGACTACACCAGGATTCGAGTCAGATTCTTTTAGTTTCGGGACAAGAACATTCAGAATTGTCTCCATATACGGCTTGACAAGCTTCGGAGCATGACGTATGAGGTTATCTAACATCCTGGCTGCCTGTTCTTTATTCCTACTCATTCCAGAATGTTCTAGTTCAGTCAGGAACTGTATCAGTGTCTTTCTTAATCCTGGCATTACGTAAGCAGGATTAACTACGCTCAACCGTCCAACAGTGCAGATAGCCAACTCCCTGATAGCCAAGTGTTCATCATTCATGGCCATGAAAAGAAAACTCAAGTTCTCAATTTGGGCCAAATGTATGTCAAATATATAGTACAGAGACTCTAGTACCCAGTAACGAACTTCGTAATCTGGGTCTGTAACTGTCACAACCAGTAACTTGCCAACTACTTCTGCTGTCAGAAGAGTGAGTGTCCTTGAAGGGGTGTTCATAGTTCTGATGGTAGAATCTGCTAATAATTTCGCAGCAGTTTTGACAGCCTCTAATCTGACTTCCTGTTGCTCACTCTGCAAGAAGTGATCAGCGCAACGCCTAACAAAGGTAAGTAAGCTGTGCTGGCCCTCAAAGTCAAACGACCCAAGGGTTCTCAGTGCTAGAACAATGCTGGCAGTGTCTTGGGGTTCCATTACCAAACTAATATTACTCATCTGCTGTTCCAAACTTCTTGGAACACCTGGATGTAAGAATGGTTTGTTTCTCAATACAAGGGAGAGCATATTCAGTAATCCTTCTGATATTTCTTGTCTAAGGGGAGGCAAGTTTTTACTCAACTCTCTCAGGCAGACAGTCAAGGATGGACTTAGGCCAGTAGCAAACATAGCATCTAATAACTCTTTAATGTCAGTGATAACCAGATCTTTAACTGCACTCCCTAGTAAGCTAACGCAGGCAAAGATCGAGGGATCTATCCAGACCCTCTTTTTAGTTTGTGTGTCCCTAATAGGCAGTGTTTGTTTGATGACATCCATTATGCTCGGTATATAGTTCTTGATGTCGTTTTCGATGGCAGCAGCCATGAGGCCTAGGGTTGTGAAGGCCATATTCCTGTCCTTCTCTCTGCTTCGCAGGCAGGAAAGCAAGTAGCTCATTGTAGAAGTAAGATATTTCTTCAAGAAAAACTCTTTATTGAAAGCAGCTAGTCTTGGGATAATGACCAAAAGTATTTGTGGCACTCCCTGAGTTTTGAGGATACGCTGGCTCATAACATCTGGAAACAAAAACTTTGCAATTAGAAGAAGTACAAAGTCATTGGGTGAAATGCACTGGCAATAAAAGAAGGCTACTGGATGTATAGGCAATCATACCCCATGAGACAGGTTATTGTGTGCTATTTACATGCAATAACAAGTAATGCATATAAACAATAAACAACAAAAATAACTCAGTTCTTTGTTTATTATTTGAGTAATAATTTCATTTATATATATATTTTTAAAATGACCCTCATGTCTTTTGCTATAGTTTGACCGAAACTGCTGTACCGCGCCTTCGGTATGTGCGCGGCGAAACGGGGGGGTGGGGGGTTGGCAGTGCAGGCCGCTCATTTGTCATCGCTCACGGCGTCCCGCCCCCCGCCTCGCCGCGCATTCCTAAGGCGCGGTACAGCAGTTTCGGTCAAACTATGCTTCATATTATTACATTTTTCCCCTATGATAAGTGAGCTTGCCCTTTGACCAATAACAGATAATGAAAACACATTTTTTTTAACAATTGCGTTTTGGCTGCTTGTACAACAATAAAAGGGTCTAAGTCATTCCAAACATGAATTTATACCTTTTCCATACACTTACCTTTACAGATCCTCTCAAACTTTTCATTCAGTAGTTTGTGAGAGACTTCAGATTCATAAATAGGAACTGGATACGTAACATTCTCAGTCTTGAACCCATCACACAGGTACCCTCTCTTTACAGATGGGCTGTGCAATTTGGTGCTTATAAAGAGAATATCATCAGATACTGTGTTATCCTGTTGTGTGTCCATACATTGCATTAGGTATGAATATTTCTTCTCCCACACAGCATTTGAGCATCTTAGCAACTCATTTAGGATCAACAAGCCTCCGTGAACTCTATCCTCCTTTGACATCCCTTTTTCCTTCAAAGGAATTTCTTCAAATGACAGCATAGCCTCTTCATAACACTGCATGTACCATTGAGGTTTAGCAGTAGATTGTTTAGCTGTTTCTCTCTGAGTTGTCACCACTAAGCCAGCTCTCAAGGCTTTTGCAGCAGCCTCACGGATTTGAGGCTTGGGATCCTTCAGGGCTACAAGGATGTGATCAAAGAACCCTGATACTTGTTGGTAGAAGTAAGTAGGCATGGCTATAGCCATTTCTTTTAACAGCAGTACTGCTGAATGGCGCCTGCCTTCATTCCTCTCTTCAGACAACCACTCAAATGCTCTTTTGACTTCAAACTCGACGTATTCAGCTCGCTTGACGCCCGACACTGTGGCGAGCCGGCCAACAGTTTTGGCGGCCAGTTCCATCACACCCACATCGGATGAAGGCAGTAGGTTGCGAAGGTAGTTAGCGAATCTTGTAATACGCGTTTTAGTGGTGTCACAGTCACCGCCAATCAGACATACTGAAAATAGGAATTAATAAATTTATGGTCTGTAGATACGATAATAGTGGAAAAATAAAAAAAGGAAGGTTGTCGTGTTTTACCTATAGCTAAAACTCCTCCTTTCTTTTCGTGGACATCGTTACTGGAGACCATTTCAAAGATCTGGTGGTTGAACTCATCGAGAAATTGAGTGAGTTCCTCCTGTGGGACCTCTCGGAGCTCCGTCTTTGCAAAATGATAGAGTTCCCGAGCTGTCTTGATTTGGATCTCCACGTTCCGGGACTTCAGCCCCGCAACGAAGGCACCTACTTGACTGGACATCTTGGTTCTGTTTTACTTCATGATGGACGTGCAAATCAATACGCGTAACTTATCACGCGTTTTTTTCATCCAATTTATAAATAAACAAAGTATTTTCCACACCGAAACGAAAACGATCATAGAGTAAAAAAAGTGTTTTTTTTTATTTTCATATGTCAAAACGCTAGGGCTGTGTGCTTCTTTTCTTTTTTAGTAAGTTACGGTTTTCTTTGAGAGCCAAGTCGTAAGTCACAAAATCTTAAGATTTATTAAAAAAAAGTGCAAACTCTAATTATATATTGTTATAAAAGTATAATTTCGTTTTTATAAATGAATAAAAATTTACTCAATTTAATTATGATTTATCCAGTAAGTATTTGAGGTAATAAAATAAACTATACTCTATGGTTACATGGCCGATATTTCATTCATTTGGAGCTTCCTTTTCTCTCTGTCGTTTATGGATATCTATATACGGGCGGTCATCGTTGAAGATTTCCGTATAAATTATTAAATGAAGGTGCTATAAGCGTTGATTTTATGAAAAAGCTGTAGGTTATAAATTGTTAAATAATGATCTTGCTCGAGATCAATAATAGAATTATAGAAGAGACTTTAACAGTTAAATATAAAAATGCACTGGCGCGGTGAGTACGTTACGCTTAGAAAGTGTACTGTTTTTTCATAATTGTGATGTGTTTAACGAGCATGCAGTCCATATGCACGAGTTTCGCTACCCGGTTGCTGCAGTGGAACTGTCTACGAGGGGATGATTCCTAGCCATAACCCCTTTTCGGAAGTATCTTGACAAGTGTCAAATTCCTGGGGTGGGCCCACGTTGGCCGCGAGCATCACAGCAGGTTCATATAAATGTATAGAAACAGGGCATATAGTGATTTGGTGTGTATTATGTCATGTAGTGAATATGACGTGATAGTGACTATCTCAGCATGGATGAGTCATATCAGTTGTTTATTGGTGCTCAGAAGTGTGCGTGCGGATACGTCCCGTAATGTTTTTGAATTCCAGTGGTGGTAAACAATGTAATGAATCTGATATGTGATACTGATATCCATTTGTTATAGTGAAAGAATGTCATGATAATAATGTGGTGACATGTCCCAGGATATGAGTAATTTGGAGTTGATTTGTCATCCCACAAACATTTATTTATTGTTGTTGTTTTCAGCTTAAAGCCAGAGTCAATAGATGTGAAAGTTGCAGATTTTGATGGCGTACTCTTTCATATATCCAATGTGAATGGAGATAAAACCAAAGTTAGGGTATGTTATCAAGAATACATTTATAAAATTAATGTTTTTCTGTAGAATTTGTACTAAACTCTTGTTCATACTGTCTGCAAAGTAATTGACCTGATAACAAAACGGCTCTCCAATTAAAAAACCAAACATAGTTGGCTAGAACATCCAATTTAATACATACTTCAACAGTTACTCATACAAGAATCTTGAATATTTTAATGTCAACAAGTATTCAGAGGTATTCATAATATATCTAAACATGCCAATGAAACCTAATCTTAGACTACTAAATGTTTAATTGTAATGTTGCTTTGATAATCTTTCAAGGAACAGATAAAGTCCCCTAAGAATTGTGCTGTAATTTATTTCAAATGCATTATCTGGTAAATTTAAATCCCATTTACTTGATCTAGTTTAATCAGTTGTAAAGTTTCTAATATTATGGCTTAGTAAGATCTGGAGCTATGTCAATAATACCCAATTTGTTTGCAGGTTAGTATATCACTGAAGTTCTACAAGCAGTTGGAAGAACATGGAGCAGATGAACTGCTTAAAAGAGTATATGGGCCACTCCTCACTGAGGCAGAGTCAGGTAAGAACTAAAACTATTAAAACCCTTAAAAACAATACAGAAACAAACAACAGGAAAACAGCAGAGGAGTTCTGGAGGTTAGCATGTGTGTGTCCTAATCTATGGGACTTTAACATAACTGGAAAAATGTGGGTGTGCTATACACCTCTGTCCAACCCTTCAATGAATACAAGTGTGATATTATGTTATGTTATTACAGGAATTCATGTAGGTGAGCTCTAACTAAATAATGCAAAACATTTAATCTCAAATGAATATGTGTTTGCCAACAAGGAAAATTTAAGTATGCTGAATACCAAAAATGTACCTGCATTTAATTTTTAGCAATATCATTTTAGTTTGCCACTACCCAAAGAAATGATTCTCACAAAGAAATAATTAGTGTCAAACAGTTGTTACTACTGTTAATTAATAACTCAGTAGTCTTATATATGATGAAATAAATCTGTAGTCTAAGCAATGTGCATTTTCCAATGCAGAACAAAAACTAGTTCTTCCACAGTTGCATAAAAATGAAAGCGAGTATGTAAGCCTGTTTTTATTCATTGCATAATTACCAGTGCTCACTGGAGCAGTTATTGTTCCAGTTCACATTAGCTAAATATATCTAATATTACTTGTTTTCCTTAGCATTTAAGGAAAATTAATTTATGGTCACAGGCATGCCACACAAGTTTAAACTTCCTTATTAAAGTGACTCATCAATTTGATAAAAACCGTTTTGTTGTAGTGTATTGTGAATTGGAACGAAAAGCTTCATAACATAAATATTATAAGCATATTTTCCTTAGCAATGTAAAAATTAGTACTAAATTATAAGCTTTATATATAAAACACTCATAATAATAGAGCAAAACTGCACTTAGAGCTACTCCCTAATGTTTGGTTTAACTCTTATATAAAATCCGATAAACCAAAGTACATGTTTATTTCGCTAACCATAAACATACATTGCATTTATCTGTATTGAGAACTATCTATATACTAATAATAAAACTGAGGAGTTTGTTTGTTTGTACGCGCTAATCTCTGAAACTACTACCAGTGGGATTTGAAAAATACTTTTTGTCTTTGATAATCCAATTCTTGAGGAAGGTTATAAAGAGCCAAGCTAAGAGAAAAAAATGCTAAGTGAAAACTAAATAATAGCGCAGGCGGGCGATGGGATCCGACGCGGTGGGTCGGGGGGTCGAACTTTCACGCGGACGAAGTCCCGGGCAGTGGCTAGTAGCCTTATAAAGATACATTGGTACAGACTAGGTTACTAGTGCAATCACTTGAACCTATTAATGTCTAGGTCATCAAGTAAACTCAACGAGAGATATAACAGGCAGTAACACAGCTGCATTTGATTAACACCTTATTTGTCATTGAAACGCGAACATCAACAACTAAATGATATTTTATAACAAAAATTTTACTCTTTATTTATAGACATTATGTATCGGAAACATTTTGATAAGATTAGTTGCCAAGTATCAATGGAACAGTGTTGATAAGATATTGGAACTTGAGGCTTATCTAATGGCTGTATTTTCTGCTTCAATTCGAATTTCGTTTTCAGCATTGTTGAACTTAATTTACAGCATTGCTAACAATATCCGTATTACCAAAGAGCTGACGTCACTGAATATAAATTAATGGTTTTCTAAAGGAGTCTTCTAATGACCTACAACAGTGAATATTGTAGCCGGTCAAATCAATCGTCGTTATTTAGGCGGTCCCCTTTGTAACGACAATTTGTTACCATAAAATATTCACTGCCTCCAATGATAAAGTAGCACTTTGAACTCTCGTATTGATTAGTCATAAAGCGACACACCTTTGCCATAATCATCAAACTAACTGTGTCTCTAGGGAAAAATGTGTTATATGGAAATATATTGACGCGTTTACTATGTTAGTTAATTTACTATTATGGAGTAAACATAATATACATTATTATGTCGCACGGACGTGTTGCGGTCGTTATGGGGCTGCGGAAAGCGCATTTTTTAATTCTAAGTCACGTAGCCAAAGAGATTGAAGCTCATGTTATTTCCATTTGAGTTCATGTTAGGATAAACTACAATATAAACTCTGAATACGGACATACTCGTAGCTCTTTTGCAAGGCCAATCCGTCGCAAAATCGTACGAGCGGCAGTAAAGTACAATTTGTAGCAATAAGTTTCATTCACAGCACAGCTATAAAACCGCCTGTCCAAGTAGGCCAACTTAATTCCAGCCTTTATCAGCACGCCCTTTCCATCACCATTCTCCTGCCCCTGTTCCAATTTATTTGGGGTCCGCTCAACATGCCTTTTTCTTCCATACTTCACTACTAGCTGCGCCCCGCGGTTTCACCCGCATAAGTTTCGATCCCCTGGGAATATCGGGATAAAAAGAATCCTATGTGTTAATACTGGTTATAAACTGGTTGTTGTGCCAAATTTCATCCAAATCCGTTCTGTAGTTTTTGCGTGAAAGGGTAACAAACATCCATCCATCCATACAAACTTTCGCATTTATAATATTAGTAGGAAGTAGGATTACTCGTCATCTCGATAGTCACCCCCTTTTTAGCCATGTCATCTTAACACATTCCATCCACCGTTTCTTCACAACTTTCGTTTGCGTTTGTTTATTTCCATCTAACCATTAAACAATTCCTCTCACAGGCTACAACATATCCTTGCTGCTCGACTTGGAGAACATTCCCGACGACTGGGAAGATGTTGTGAAGAAGGTCGGGCTCCTCAAGAGAAACTGCTTTGCGTCTGTGTTCGAGCGCTACTTCCGACTGCAAGAAGATGGCGACGTCAGCCACAAACGCGCCGTCATCAACTATCGACAGGATGAGACGCTGTTAGTATTTAAATTAAACAATCTATTTGATTTTGTAAGTGTCCATACACCTGCTCGTTTGAGGATCTAACGCCACTCACGCTGCTATTAACGTGGCCTACTGGGCCCAACTAATCTTAAAATCAACATCGACTCGAAAAGAACTATTTCGCAATTATTTCTTGTTCATAGATTGAGCTGTTTAAAAAAGTTTACCATTGTAATCTGCTTATAATGTTCCCAGTGTTGGGACTTGGGACAGCCCTGAGAAGGAGTCAGGCGTACTCCACCACGCGGGCTCAGAGTGGATTGGTAGATGTCAGAAAGTGTATATTCAATAGTATTTTTCGCTGCTATTATCAGGCATCCCCGGCGGAAGCGTATGTTATAAAGCTATGAATATTGTGACTGGCCAATCCATATTGGTCTTGAGTTCAATAAGTTATGCCACCTGACTACTAACTAAAAGCTTTTGCGTGCACACTATGCAAAAACGCATCACCAATATCGTTCTCTCTTTATGCTGTCGGTAATATTTGAAAAATTGTCTAGAATCATCAAAACGGACTTTTTTATGATCATTCTTGATTTAGATTTTTCTATTTTCTTAATTTTCCATAATCTTTCCTCTTCAAACAATATATCTGATGTTCCAGATATGTGGAAGCGCAAGAAGACCGCGTGACAGTGGTCTTCTCCACGGTGTTCCGACACGAGGACGACATGGTCATCGGCAAGGTCTTCATGCAGGAACTCAAGGAAGGACGGAGAGCGTCGCACACCGCGCCACAAGTAAGTTATACAGTATATTGGTTGTTTAGTTGGTGGCAAAACAAGGGCAGATCAAGGAGAAGATGGTGGGACGACCTTGATTCCTATCGAAAGGACTGAGCCACGTTACCAGAGAACAGAAGTGTGTGGAAAAGAGAAGAGGCTTTTGCCCTATAGTCGGACAATAAAGGCGTGATATTCTGAAGTTGGTTGTAGTAAATAACATATTTACTTGTTAGCAACTTTATAAGCTGGATGAGGTGGTTATATCTGACTTAGTAACATCGATACTATTTTATAATGATTTTGCAAAATGTACAGGTTAAGGTCTGAACCGTGCTCTCAAGAGCTTACAGATTTGAGTGGGCCTGACCTAATAGTACTTATATCGTCCCCTCATTTGTGGGGCGCCTGCCGACCGGCATTGTGGCACGTATCCCGTGCGAGTTACGACGAGGTCATTGACTTGACAAGTCCTAATCTGCAGTGTAATAAAAAAACGACACAGTATCGAAAGTCAGCATTTTGACTGACAATAAGCATTATACAGAATGTTCTAAACAACTCGTCCTATGTTTGGTAAACAAAGTATACTACAAAAAAGGTGTTAAAAATAATGAGATTCTGAATGTTTTATGAAGTACTTTGTTGTTAGAATAATTATTATTTTGTAAACACTTGAATGATAACAATCTAATTAGGTACGATACTCACGTAATTCTATTCAAGTGACTGTTGAGCCTTATAGATATTATAATGAACACATTGTTTTTGATGTAATGCATATTTCTTCTTTTTATTTTCAGGTATTGTTTTCACACAAGGAACCGCCCTTAGAACTAATGGACACGGACGCGAGAGTAGGCGATAATATCAGTTATGTTACGTTTGGTAAGTGATCACGCCATTTTACGAAATAGCTCTTTGATCGAAATTTAAAACTCGATGTTTGACAGTGTACTGTCAAGTTCGACCAAATAATGACAATAACTGAAAATAAAGTCTGGAACATCATGTAGAAAAGATATTAGTTACATTTTTTGTGTTGCTCTAAAATATTTTTTTCAGAAAACATTGCACAAATACAAAGCCCATAATAATTATGGCGTGCGGCTGAAAAGGCCTATGAAATGAAATGAAATCCTTTATTGACCTATGAGGACTGCAGAGGTTTTCAACATAAGTGTTTCTTTTGGCTATGAAAAACGGCCCAAATCACTGCCCTTGGTAATCACTATAATCAGATTGGAGATCCTAACATAACACCTCTTTTTCCACCGGAAGGGACCACTTTAAGGAGTAAAGCTGTGGCTTCCTAGAAGTGCGGTGGTAGCCGTCACACAACGGAATACGATTACGATGTAAATCTTTATTTCCTTTTTGGGAACTATGCCCCATATAAGAATATTTATTCATTATCCTCTATGACTTTTAGTCTTCGTCATATTATTTATTTATATTTACTTTATTGTACATCATAAAAATACATTCCATAAAAAATAATTAATCACTACAAAACATGCAATGGGCGGCCTTATCGCTTTCTGCGATCTCTTCCAGGCAACCTTGGAATGGACAGTGATTGCGTGGACATAAATTGGAGTGGTGTTGGCAGAATTTATAAATATTCCCGTTTGTTCCAGTGTTATTCCCCCGGCACACGTGCTCGGCGGCGCGCGACAACACCATCGACCTGCTGCACATGTTCCGCGACTACCTTCACTACCACATCAAGTGCTCCAAGGTGTACGTGCACTCGCGCATGCGCGCCAAGGCCGGCGACCTGCTCAAGGTGCTCAACAGAGCGCGCCCGCAGAATACCTCGCGTCCTATTGAGCGCAAGACTATCACGTTAGTATTACTTTTATTATAACTTCAAGCCATATGATGGGATTTCCTATCGGCAAAAAAATTACCAACTTTCATCCCCTATTTAAGCCCTTTAGCTGATGATTTTTTTAAATCCTTTCTTATTGCTAACTTTCGTTAGATAAGGAACTCTCGTGCAAAATTTCATGTCTCTGGACCAGCACTTTAGGCTGTGCGTTATCTGTCCGTGAATAAACAAATTCAAGATTTTTACTATGTAGATTATTACCATTAGTCATCATGATCTGCGAGATATAGAACTTACTTCAAACCGTAGAAAATTCTAAAAAGACATCCAACACAAGGTCATCATGCCGGGATGTTTTGTTCAAGAGATGCATTCGAACTTTCATGATTCTATGCAACATGACTTGACCATGTGAATATGGCAATGATGTCTACATAGACTTAACAAATTTGATTTACGACTGCCTGGTTGGTCTAGTGGTCGAAAGCACTACTGATGAGTATAAGGTCCTGGGTTCGATTCCCGGGTCGGACAAAGTGTTACTGAATTTTCCATATGGAATTTCATAGTTGCATCCCGAAGTCTGGATTTGTGCCTAGTTGATGGCCATAGGTTCGCCCCCGTAATATGGGACTTAAACATAACTGGTGAAATGTGGGGTGTACTTATAGGTGAACGTTATGTGTTATGTTATGTAGATTTCCGATTGAACCATTTTTGTTTATACAGGGGAAGAACATTTGTGAGGCGAGACTGAGTGTTGCGCGCCGGCGGGACGTAGGCGCCGACCACAACTCAGCTGTCACTTGTTACGTTACGTTCTCTAGCTAACGCCGCCACTCCGGTAACATCTCCCCCAACACTCACACGGGAGAGTCACCCACTTCAGCCACATACCGCCCACAGTTCTAACATTGTAAGTTATCAACCCGTATCACACACGAAAAGAGATATTATTCGAGTGGACGCGTTACCCACGAAGAAACTCCGACAATGTGCGTATTTCATATATCCCAGTTTAAATGAAATCACATATAACATAATTATTTATTAAAATACATTGTTTGTGTTTCATTAAAACGTCACAAAGTACTTATTCTTAAAATCATCTTGATGCCATTTCTAATAAAATAAAATTGCCAAATAATCACAGGTTATGCTCAATATTTTGTGTACTGCCCATCGACGTTTATATTAGCAAAGGAAATGTGCACATTGTATTTATCATAAATATTTATTGTCAACTCTTCAAGCATAGCGTTAAAGTCAATAAATAATGTTGCCGTAGTTCTTGTTGATAACAAAATTATGCTTTATTATTACGAGAGTTATATTTATAGCGGTGGCACTGCGACATCCAAACTTGGGTTCCTAAAATGTCTAGCATACACCCTCATTACATTGTTACGCGTTAGGTAGACGTAGTGTCCGTCAGGAGCGATCCGCACTTGTAGCTTACGTAATTTTGTTGTAAGTTGTGACATTACCAATCCTCATGTAGGGTAAAGTGTATTATAAAACTATCCTATACTTACCGTTTCGGTTGACAAACTTGTAAAAATGTATATCACTGGAATATCGAGACAGGTATCATGCACAAAACTCGTACGAATTATATTCAATTATTAATTTTACACCGCTCCTATGTTTAGTTTAATAATGCTACGCAATATATACGAACAATAATTTTATTAAGAGTTTCACCCTTACGTTTTAGGTAGGTCCGATTCAATTATAATATAAGTGAAAGTGTATAGTATTTCTCAATAGATTCTTCCATAGTCAATCGGAACTCGATGAACAAATCATAATGGGCCTTATTTATGATGAAGGTTGAGTTCAGTTTGCTCTGTTTATGGAGCCGTCGGGGCTTCGGTCCGATAGAGTCGCTAGTTTAGAACACGATACACGATGTATCTAACGTTTAAGTGCAATTCAATTGATTACACACCACATTCTTTTATTCCAAATTGCATTTTTAGTTTTAGACAGAGAATAAAACTCTATAAAATACATTCTAGCAAAAATTTATTTCACATTTTGAGAGTATTTTGTAGTTAGTTTCATGCCGTAGCCAAACACTTCTCATTCGACGCAAGTATGTATTGTGCTCGTATGTATTTGCACCAACTATTAATAATTGCTCAAAATATTGCGAACACCAAGGAGCTAGGATATTTTATCAGAGTGAAACAATATAACAACGTACTGTATGGAGTAGCGATGTCTAGTGTATAAGATACGATAAATAAATGATTACCTGTGTTTGGATGAGATTGTGGTAAAGTTTATTGAGTCATGGACTGAGAGGTTAGGCTATCTAAAGTGTGTCGAGTCAGTGGGATTACAATAAAATTTTAATATAATTCACTAAGTCAAATAAATGAAAAGTTAGTGGCATTCAACCTGAAATTAACTTGAAGGTTCTCAAAGCATATTGAATATATGGTTAAGATGGAACGTAATACAAGTATGTAGAACGATTTAACTATTTAATGAAAAAACTTAGCTAACTTGAATTTATGTAATTTTTATTTGCAAGATGTATTATTTATGTATTATAAAGTGTAAGTTAAATGTTGCTTTAAAGTTATTGCTTACATTCGAAGATTGTTTTCACTGTCAGTTTTAATGCGAGATTATGTAAACAGCGCAGAATACCGAAGTTATTTGTGAATATGTAATTATTCTTGTGATTTAAAATCCGTTTTTACTGTATTTTTTATTTTCTAGATTAAAGAAAACTTACTGCATTTTAAAGTTTATTTTATTTATAGACATCTAATAAACGACAACAAGAACGTCTAAAATATTTTACACACCATTTACTAAAAATATGTATAATTTTACACAGTTACAAATAAATCTCTATCAAAAACAATATAGAATTAGTATCTATAACACATGTATACATCCAATATCCTGTTAGAAGTCCATTTTGTTTTCGTTGCCGGGCGTGGGCGATGTCGGTGACTTAGGCTGTCCTAATTTGGAGAGCGTGGCCACTTTGGACGCAAACTTGACAAAGCTGAGGCCCGACGCTTGTTGCTCCGGCTTCTGACCGCCTTCCGGTTGGAATGACGCATCCAGTGAACCTGTCAGAAACATCATTATTATACTTTCTAGCGGTGACATGACTTTATACGAACTTCAGTCTAATGTCTAAAATAGCGCCCGCTCGAGAGACTACTTCCTGGCGGTGACACGTTGATTATTGTTTTCAGCGAAGTCTTTATAGTACATTTTTTTTTTAATTTAACGTACAATTTCGTACATATTTTAGACAGACATTAAAGGCAAATAAGACATTAGACTGAAGTTTGTATAAAGTCATGTCACCGCTAGAAAGTATGACACCATTATTAACTTTTATAATTCTAGGCATTGTCCGTGGCTTCGCCCGCTTGAGGTCGGGAATTATAATATATCATACGGGAAAATACCACCGGAATAAAAAGTATCTTAAGTCCCCGTTTAGCTGTTAAGGTGTGAAAAGGTAACCCAAACAGAGTTACTTTCGCATTTATAATATTAGTATCGCTATCGATTAACTGAACTTCCATGTATCAAAAAAAACCTTTCAACACTCAAGCCTCACGTGCTCTGTCTGTTATTTACTTTGGAATTTTCATGAGATTCTAGAGAATACACTCAAGACGAGGCGCACTTTGGAAAAGGAATGGCAATATTCCATGTTTGAAAAAAAGACAGATTAGAGAAATAAAAAAAAATGGCTACTTACTCTGTTGAGGTGACATGATAGAGCTTGGCTGTGAACCTTGCTGGTTTTCGCCCTCCATATTGATAGCGGTCTGCTCGTGAAGTAAATCCAAGGCTGTAATACACAAGCACAGTACCTGAGTGAATATATTATATTTACTATCTTATCTCAAGAGGTTTTTCCGTACAAATAAAATGTGGTGTAGTGCTGTCGTTACATTTGTCACTGGCTGGTGACTGGGCGATGGACAGACTACTTGGTGTTTACTTTAAAAATTATAAGGTTTTCTTTTCTTTTGTTTGTTTTATAATTGCTATTTTTTTTTTGTTAGGATTCGTGGGCCTAAACCTAAACGAATCACTCATACATAACATCACGCATAAACCCCGAAGGGTTGGCAGAGGCACTCATTATGTATGAACTTCTCAAAAACTCCGAGCTGAGAACAGAGGACCATTTGATTTGTATAAGAAAAAAACAATCTTATCACCACTATCGTGCGTACTAACTAAGAATGCTTAGCAAACTCAAACTATTTATTTCAACTAAACCAATTAAAGGCACTTTTGAATTGTCAAGAGTCGGTCAGTCAAAAAGCTGAAGCTAGTTGCCTATTCCAAAGCGTAGTAGGTACCTATGGAGAGGAACGGGCAAGAAACTCCATGGACACCTACATGGTCCTTCGAGCCGGATATTATATTCAATTTGACTTTATAAGCAGCAGTATCATTTAGCCATCCTACTAACTTCTACATTAAATCACAATAATATGGTTACAGTATTGGTTACATCATTCATGTTAAAAATATGCAGGTGAGAACGATGCAGAACGTTAAAAGCGTCCGTAAGGAAAAGATAAAAAAAAACAATTCAAATATTAAATTAAATTTAAATAAGCCATAGCAATAAAGAGTTGACCAGTCCCTACTGACGGCGCCCGTTCACGAACATGACGCATGGATTAGCACCATTCAGCTCAACCATTTTGAAGGGAGCTAAATGATCCAACACATGCGCCACCATCAGCGAGACATTAGAGTGAGCATGACATACTCGCAGCCGCCAAGGCACATTCAAGTCAATGAAAGACGTACGCTTTAAAGTATGTACATAGTGCTCACATATGTGCTATGCAATTATACAATACTAGGAGATTGATTTTATACAGTGCAAAAATAATATTTTAAAATCTTCAGCAGCACCAACAGTATATAGGTAGGGTAGGCGTGTGAAGTATTGATGAATGAAGTATTTTCAAACGCTAATCAATTTATTTATTCATCCTGTGGAGCAGGACCAGCGTTTAGCCAAGCATTTTTGTCAGCGATGTACACGCATAACATAGATTCAAAATATGGATCACAGACTTGGTCTTTGAAACCCAAGGTTTGTCAATGTGCAATGGAGCGCAGTATTCTAGGCCTCAAATTATCAGATCATGTTAGCAACACCACACAGCGCACCAAAACACAGACTACTGACGTAGCTCAAAAAGCCGCTAAGCTGAAGTGGGAATAGGCTGGCCACGTCCGCTGTAGCCTGTATGTTCGTCCGCAATGGGCGGTAAGTCAAAATATGGAGCCCTGACACAACCAGAAGGCCTTGCGGTAGACCTCGTAATGGTGGTCGGACAAGCGGGATAAAACAAACAACCAGTGGTTCACAACTGTACTTGTTGTGTCTGTTGAACACGTTGTTGAAGTGGATGAGCTCTATTCAATAAACTGACTATTTTAAATTGAAATAATAAAAGTCGTATTACCGTCTTTTAATGACATCGCATCCATCTTAGCGTCCTGTATAGTCTCCAGCTTGGCGCGGAACTTGGTGGTGATCTTCCGCCTCTGATAGTCCGCTTCGATCTGCTGCTTTGTTCGAGGAATACGGAACCGGAAGCAGCAGCACACTATCACAACTGAAAAAAAGTTAGTATGTAAATAAAGATACCAATATTGGGACTAACAGGATTGTATGTAAGGGATATGTAGGTAACTACTTTACTTACTAAGAGAAGCAAGACTAGCCACGAACAGAAACATGACTTGCCATAGTCTCAGGTCACCCGCTATTCTTCTTTCTAGCCACTCTGGCTCCTCAGAATTGTTTATTATCTCCATAAGCGGATCCATAGTATTGGTAGAAACGAACGGCTGTCTCAAAAATAGGAACAATATTATCAAGAACGCGTCCGCTTTGCGATTGGGGTGAGAACTAATTGTTTCAATTCCAAGGAGTGGTTCTACGCCACACCTAAAAATATCACCCCTCGGCACTCCCATAGTATCATAATTGGTCACTCTGTTAACAGCACTTTATTTACTTGCAGGGTTTATAAGCATGATAATGTTTGCGTACTAGTTAGGCATGATACAATTTTACAACATAAAAACGTGTTGTAAACAAAAAAAGTACGTAGGCTTTGCATCCTTAAAAATTCAAAAATCCGCGCCCTCCCGTTTCCAAGAAATATTGCCATATTTACAAAATATAGTCGTTCATCGTACGACGGCGACGTCATTGCGGTAAAATAATAATGATTTTTATAAATTTTACTGATTTTTTTTTTAAGAAATAAAACAATGTAACTTTTATTAACCCTTTATTCTAAGTGAGTCATCAATATTATCCAAACAGTTTAGTAAAAACAAATTAACCGCAACTAGTGTAGAACGGTTCGTCTCGCATAGAAATGTAATGTCATAATAATCTTGCTGAAGGAAAAGCAGTTTTTAACGTTAATTAACAATTATTTAACATAATCAGTATATTTTTAGTCACTTGATTTTTTTTCGGGTCGTCTTAACTTCAGTCTTCACAGTTTTATGAATGAAATTCATGCTGGTTCAGTAATATTTTTTAACATTGACAACATTTATTCGTTTTTCTCTTTCGTTTGAAGACTGTTTCACTTTCCCGCAGAAAATAGGGTGTCGAATCTGTCCTATAACCTCCGTTATATTTATTACTATTTAAAGATCGAAGATGAATCTTTTATGATAATTGTGGATTAATTCATGTAAAGGTTGTTCTAAGTGATGTTGTGTAAGATCGTTTGTGTTCTTGCGATCACTCTGTAGCGTTTTAAAAAATTAAACATGGCCTCGAACCGAGGAATTCAGATTGGATCCGCGTGGTTTCAACGGAAACTGAACTTGAGGCCACAGCACCGGGGCGTGCACCTCGTCACTGAGGAGATCCTCAAGCAGGTGCCGGAGCTCTCGCAGTTCGCTGTGGGCCTCTGCCATATCCAGAGTAAGTATCCGCTGCCTTGACAGCATTCTTGTCTTGCCGCCGATGCTGCATCCTTGCCGACTGTTATATTTACCCCACATATTATAATCTCGCGCTATTTTATAGTGCGTACATAGTGAAGTGATATGAGCAAGTGTTGTGAAATCTTATCAACGTGATAGACGCGCGGTAGCCAGCTGATCAATGGATGTTGTTTCCAGTAATGCACACATCGGCGAGTCTCGCGCTCAACGAAAGCTGGGACCCTGATGTCAGAGACGATATGGAGATGATGCTCAACAAAATAGTGCCAGAGGGCCTGCCTTATCGACACTCGTGCGAAGGACCCGACGATATGGTGAGTGTTTGTTGTGCTAATCACTCATTAACATTTTGATCTATCACATCAGTCATCACACATGCATTACACTGCAGCATGTCCAATTTGAATTTAGAATGTATAATATTCAGTTGTTTGTGAGAGATCTTGTTTGTACTGTTAACAAATGAAGTACTAATGTTAGTGCAGTGTGGTTGGAAAGTTGGAAGGTGCAGTTCATCTTCTAACCTGCCAGCTTTTACTGCAGTGCCTACATCTTATTGTTAGTAGAATTTACTATGTATTGCAAGTGAAACATAAATTTGGCAATATACAATGTTTTGAATGCAGCTATTAGATCATATTTACATACTTAAATACTTCTGTAATTAACATTTGTTAACTATTCATATTTACTGTGAAGTGTGGTGCATGTTTGTATACTGGAAAATGTTTTATGTATTCTATTAGACAGCTATACTTGCGTTAACTTAATAATCATGTCAGTGCTAAAGATGTCATGTTAAAGGCTAATTGATATGCAACAATAACCTTGTACTGTCTTATTTACTGATAACAGAGGTTAAATCAGTATTTAACTGGTTTATTTATATCATTTCAGGCATTTTATTGGGATGTGCATAAAGATGACTTTGGTTGTTAAATGTACACTTTTGGACTATTGAATGAATGTAATGTTTGATGTTTTTGCCTCACAGCCTGCCCATGTGAAAGCTTGCTTCCTTGGGTCGTCCCTGACAATTCCCATCACAGACGGGAAGCTAAACCTGGGAACCTGGCAAGGAGTTTGGCTCTGCGAGCATAGGAATCACGCCGGCAGCCGAAAGGTAACATTTGTTACCTTACCATATACTTTTATGATAAATCTAGAGTTTTTTACTTACAGGATATTCATATAAAAAACAAAAGCACATCATGAAAAAGCTGTATAACAAATCAATTTGTTTAAAACAACTATGACTCCTGATAGTGAAGCCGGTGTGATGGCTAATAGAGGTTGGTCGAGAGAAAATTTTGAATGAATAAATACATAACATCACACATGTATTAGCTGGTAGTGGTGGGTAGGCAAAGGTTTTTAGTAACCCCCACTCATGACCAGTTATGTTATCAATATTTTAAAATCGAGCCTGTATTACCATGACTTGATCTGGGCTGCTAGTAAGAATCATCTAATGATACCTATATCCCCATGATACCGTTGGCAGTATCATTGGAATATAGGTTGGCCTGGGGATCAAACCTTCGGCCAAAAGCACAGCAGTCCTCTGGCTTCCACTACTTGACTAACAAGACAGTAGATAAATTCCTGTAAATTTGTGTTGAGAAAGAGAACTACGGTTTAAAGTAAGGTTACCATTTGGGAAATTTGAAAACTCCTGACAAAAAGCCTGCTACAACTAATTTGACATTTTAATATTTCTTTTTTCAGTACTCATTTAACTTTTCTATTTTCTAAAATAATCCCCTAAAGTTGAATAGTCCTGATTAAGCCTGGAAAGCTGGACATAACCAGAGAAATCCGGATTTGTAATCGTCCAGGAATGTCCGTGAAGTCAACACTATTAAGCCCCTCATGCCTAATGTTACTTTTCGTAAAAGTTAGTCGGGGCTTGTGGCTAAGTAATAACAGCCGTACGGGTCGATCGATCAGGTTAAGCTACGCTTGCCGCGGTTGGTCCGTGGATGGGTGACCATCTTTACATACCAAGTCCTCGGAAAGCACGTTAAGCCGTTGGCTCCGGCTGTCATTCGTGCACCTTTGACAGTCGTTACGGGTTGCCAGAAGCCCGAAAGTCTGACAACCAGTCTTACCAAGGGGTTTCGTATTACCCAGTAACTGGGCTGCGGAGGTCAGATAGGCAGTCGCTCCATGTAAAATACTGGTACTCAGCTGCATCCGGTTAGACTGGAAGCCGACTCCAACATAGTTGGGAAAAGGCTAGGCAGATGATGGTGTGTCTTACATTGTGTTGTAATACTTGTTTGTGTTGTTGTGCAGGTGGTAGTGACGCTGTCGGGCTGCCCGCGCGACTCGCCGCTGTCGCCCGTGTCGGCCGCGTCGTGCTCCAGTTAGGAGCGGGGGGGGGGCGCGACCCCCCACACACACTCTCACTCGCGCCCCTCCTCCAAAAGCACGCGGAGGTAAACCCCGCGCCGACACCTTTTATATCCCGCACCTAATATAGACATAGTTCTTACTCTTATCTTCGAAGACAATATGTACATAAGAATAATATTTTGTAACGCTTCGCGAGCCACCTCGCGCGGGACGCCTCACGGTATCATAGAGCTCCTATTTGTAATATAGCGTTATAGGAATTGAAGGCGCCTCGGCGTCGAGTAGCTCGAACAGCCGCGTCCCGAGGCGAGGTGCCGCGCGATCTCTGATACCTAATAATGTTACGTTCAGTCGGTACTACTGGACCCGTTGAACTTGTACATAAATATTATGTGCGATGGTTTTAAAGTATACATACAGTAATTGTTGTTTTGTTATTGCAACTTGTCGATATAATGTACATAGATCACGCGTGGACGTTGTGACATTCCGCTTCGTAGGTTCGGTTCGGTCGTTGAAGAGGTTCATGTTTCATGTGGCACCTACTCTCACCATCATTAATCATACACTACGTTAGGACAAAGTATGAGATAAGAAGTAATGATTTGAATGGATCGAATATTTTTCACTACTGCACTTGTTTAAATTTTTTCAACGTACACTGGGAGACACTATATTTTTTAACATGGCAGCACATTAGATATTTTTATGGATTCGGACACTCATTTTACTACACCAATTTTGTATGTAATCGCACTGGTTAACGATCAGTTCGTGTAAGTTTTAAGAGCTGAATGTAGGTTTATATAGTTAAGTACTTTGTACGTGTACGATAGCTCCCTTCTCTCTCCGTGTTAGGTTAGACTTTATTAACGATTAGTACGTGGAACATGTCCATAGCTTTAATTGTGTCACACCCGTTGTATCAACGGGTCCTTCGCGGGATGACAATGAGCTAACATTTGGTACCACTAGTTAGTAGTTGTATATCATTACTCTTAAGATCATATAAGTGCCTCGGATTTATGGGGTGGTCATGTATAATTTGCAAAATCGATTCCGAGACTATGAGTCGTTTCAGACAGACTGAACCACAACTGCCGGCGCACTCGCGCTCCTAAAGTGTTCCGTTCCACTCCCAGCTCCCTCTGACCCCACTCATCTGTTGCAACGTTCTCATATTTATTACGTGGTTTATATTACAGATGCAATAATTTCCTTCATTACCAAATGTACTACAAAATAGGTTAAAACGATTTAATTTCGCAATGTCTATAAAGGCGTATATGTATAGTTGTATGTCTTCCTATGTAAGTTCCATCACATAAGAACAAGTTTAGCGTAACGTGTCGGAATAATGTAACAATGTGAACGGAATTAGGGTATACAAACATCACCTTTATATCCGGCCACATCTATATAAATTAGATAAAGTAATGAAATTATCGCGATAGGGGCTCTAAATTGAATCTAAATTTGAGCATAGTCATATTATACATAGTTATCAGGTGGAGTAATCAGTAGCGGGTGTTTTATATGATACGAGTCGTAGTGGAAATTACACAATGTAATTCATTCACACATTTTACAGGGTTGAGAACCCTGTCGTTTTACAGGAATTTATAATATTCATTCCATGTTCGACATTCCATCAACAGCGGAACTAGTAGACGCGGCCGAGGGCACTCGCTGACTCGACGAGTGCGGGAGCCCGCGGCGCGCTTGCGACCGTTTCGTTGCGTTCGGCTTTAGATGTCCCATCGAGATCGCTTGTGTGGCACAATTTTACACTTGAAACTTAGTTAGGAGTTAATAAATTATAAATAGTAGGGTACAGTTGCGTTAAGTAAATATAAGCGGTGTTGACATGGCACGCGACACGCGACCCGCCGCGTCACGCCGCGCACACCTTGTTTTGATACCGCATTGTACAAAGTGTAGACGTCTCGCGTCGCCGTTGCCGCGTCGAAGGCACGGCAGACGGGCGGACGGACGGACAGACGGTCCATCTCATGGACTACTTAGACTTACTTCACTTAGGGAGCTTGTTGTACCTTCATATTCGGGCTTTTGATAGATTCACGTTACACTTTACGATTTTTTAAGTTTTTATGATCATATAGACATAGGAAATGTTTTTGGAATTATCTAAACAGCTTTATAAAGCTTGATTATGCTTCGATTGGATATATTGTTTATTAGTTATCAATTTAAAACTTTTATCTTCTATGCATGATCAATGTACTATGTAACAATTGACTAGTTTCGCGAGTTATATTGTTTGTTTTTACTGCTTATTATATAATTATTGATTGCTTTTTTTTTTACTTTTGGGTTGTACTCAGGGGTGTGTGCAAAGGGTTCGCTATTAAGTGCTTTTTAACACATAATTAATTAAGGAAGTGTAAATATTTTTTGCATTAATATAGTGTACATGTACATTTATCCATGTACATAATGATTCATAATGTAAAAATGTTCAAGTGCTATTCGTGTATGGGTGTTACATATGCCACTGCCATGAAGATTTGCCTATTTGTTACGTTGGTTTAATGTTCAATTTGAAGTTTTCTTTTTAATGTCATTATAATATTATAAAATTAATAATGTGCATACAATACATTTATAGTAAACCGAAGAAATCCTACTTAGTAGATAAGTTTCCAAAGACGAGAAGCGACTGGTTCGCCTAGAAATAACTAACTTTCCTTTTGTTGTCGTTAAGCATTCCTTTCCCGGGGCATGTTTTGTTGTTCCGTGATAATAACGTAGGTTAGAGATGTCCCAAGTTAGGCTGTTCACTAACAACGAATGTGTCTAGTGTTACCTTTAAGTGGACCCCCAAACTATAAGTACAGTACACATGTACAACCGTATACGTAACCACAGTTATCAAACACATAGCCGAAATTAAGACTTTATGTATTGAGTATTTATTTGTTCTCTGATATATATCATGTATTCTGTTTTCAATGTTCATATTATATAATGGAACAGTTAAATAAATAAGGGTTCGGATTTTTATCTAATCATTTACATATTTAAAAAAAAATCAATAAGCGTCATTCATTTGTTACGTTAAATATTAATTGCACATAGGAAAATGAGGTTGTATTCTGGATTAATAAAAATAACCAAAAATGGATGACAAATAATTTGTGTGTATATTATTTAAGATCAGAAATAAATATTAATTAATATCAATATTATGATTGTACAGTTGATTGATTCACGTTTTCTTAGAGGATCCCGTCAGTTGTATAAATTGTTGGGTTTTATGGTTCACTTGTATGTGACGTTGGGATATCTGTCACGATAAAATTTCATTGTATCATATAACTTGTACAATATAAATATATAGATCCACAATTATAAAAGAGATTAAATATTTGCAAAAGTTAATATCGTACGAGTTTTATTTCATTTTCATACAAAACACCTCCCGTCAGTCGACTTACGATTAATCTCTAAGCGGTAAGAACTTATCAATTGTTAATTAACTATATCTACGTTATTTGGTATCAGTTATTTATGTTGTTATCTCTGCGCTGGCGATCTTGTGAGGTCCGGGGCCGGCGTCTGAAACAAACATTGAAGTCTCATTAACGCGGAATCATTGAGGGCGAGAATGATATGAATGAATGAATAATATGAATGATACTATACATATAGGTAATAAAATAGTAACGATGAATTTTTGTCCATTTGTCTGGATACATACATCCAGACAAACGGACAATAATTCATGTTCCGGATTGGCGCAAAAACTGCTGAACGGAATTGGATAACACATAGCATAATCAGTACTTTTGGTCCTGGAAGTACGTTCCCGTGGAATATTTCCCGACATCGACCCTGGCGAAGCCGCGGGCAAAAGTCAGTCATTATTGCATTGATAATTATGGAACTTTGAATGCGCTTGTAAATACAATTTACTCGCGCCTCATTCGTAGTTAATTAACGGAGCAATTACTATAATTACCTTCAATCATAGGTACTGCGGTGGTGGTCTTATTATTAGCTTTATCTAGGACGGCCGTCAGTCCTTTTGCCATTTCTCGGAACTCCTGGCTGGCCACCGATAGTTCTCCCAGCACGAAGTTCAGGTTGCTTTCCAATTTGACGATGCGTGACGTGATATCGTTCACCTGGGAACAAACACAATTGGCTTAATTAAACTCACAGAGCTTATTGCAATACCATAAAGGTCGTTAGTCTATAGCTTACCTCCTTTTTCACTTTTTCCAGTGTCGCTGTACTAGCATTAACGTAGTCCTGTGAGAATCCCTGTTGGCGAAACGCATTAATTAGTTTTTATTCCAATTAAAAATGGTAAGCTGTTAAGTTTATTGAATGTGTGATAGTGTTTTGAAGAATTTTGTTACGGCAATTATATTTCAGTGATCAACTAAAAAGGAAAAATACATACACGGTGCCTTCGTTGCTTTGTATCCTTGGAGAGCCATAAATGCTCAGCATGGTTTACATTACATTGTAACGCTAAGCACCGTGCGGTAGCGGTAAGTAACTACATACTACTGAACATATGTGGAACTTGTCTGTTACATAGAGCGGTATCTCATTTCGAACGTCTGACGTAAGTACCCTGGACAGTCAGCCCTCCCTGCTGCCTAACTACTGTGTCACCTTGGGGAAGCGAAGTTTGGCTGCAGATGACCCAAACTTCTTTTCCCGATATATGTACAGTCAACCGCAGTGTTTTGTTAGTTTTAAATGTGCCTTTTTTTACTGTTTGTATTTCCTGTGCGTGTCCCAAATAAAATATTTTTCTTTCTTTCTGTTTTTTTTCTCTATGAACCTCGCCCTTATTGCAACGTACCACTGATATGTGGTTGATTAACTAAGTAATGTATATCCCGCACAACCTTGCCTATTCTTCTCCATACGGAACTATGTTTTGGCAGAGGCAACTAGAATCAGTTCTATTTTCTTGTAAATTTGACGTTCAAAAGTGCCTTTAAATGGCCTACTTGAAATAAATGATATGAGTTGGACATACCTAACTCAGAAATACTGCAGCTAAAGATAGTTATGGAGAGCAACACTTACGGACAGTTTGTTCAGAGCCTGACTGCTCATCATGATCTGCTGGTGCATGATGCCGATCTGCCGCCACACTTGTGACATCTCCTCCTCGACCTTGGCTCCTAACGCGTTCATTCCAGTGGTCTGGTTGTTTATGATTGCTGCCTCGATGTCGTCCAATCTAAAATAGAGGAATAGAACATTATGATGGAAAACTTGCAGGTGTGCTAACTTGTAAAGTTTGTGGCGGGATTGCAGCCCGAGCTCAAGGCGAGGTCGTAATGGAGCCGACCATATATTAATATTCATATTTGTATGGAGCCGACAGTGTAATAACAAAATTCATTTATTTTGTTTTATATGTTAAAAAGTGGGTAAGGTAAGGGACATCTCGCCCACGAAAAACTGGCCTGTGGGCCAGATGTCAACTTTTCAAAATGTGCATGGGTAGATTCGCCCGGACCAGTTTAGTAGAACGGGCCAGATGTCTCCTATTAAAAAGTAAAGGGATATTTCGGCAAAATCGTATATTTTTTAATTAAATATCTATACTTAAGTAAAATTTCATAAACAAAATTTTTTTTTTTCAAAGTTGAATTTGATAGCGAAATGAATTTGGTATTACCTAAAACACTGCCACCAGAGGACATGTAGACTGACATGCAAGGTGCTTCCAGTCTGCAACGGATATTTTCGAATATCCCGGATGGATTTTTATTCGGATTTTTTATACCTAAGCTTCTTAAATACATAGTAAAAACATACATACATACACCTATAAAGTTATGTACCTAATATTTGTTTGGAAGCCCTTTTAATAGATTATCATAAGTAGGTATATGATAAATATACATACGAGCTACCTATGTAATATTATTGGAACTGCTATATTATAGCAGTTCCAATAATATTACATAGGTAGGTCGGTTAAAAAGGAACTGAATTACGGAACTTTAGATTTTGGCAAACTGAAGATTTAACCTAAAAGTAAGTTTTCAGATTAGGTAATTTATATTCTAGAGGCTGATTTTTCCAACGCTAGATAATTTTATCAGAGGAATAATTTTGAATTTTTAGCAGTTCTTCCATACAATATCTGTCAGAAGTCAAATTTATTCCACGAATACAAATTATCGATCGATTGAAAAATAAGTAGTCTATTTTGTACTCACTTGCCGCTAACAGTCTTGTTCATGTTCTTGTGTTGTGATTTGATAAGTTCGCCGACCTCCGCCAAAATCTGGTGGACGCCATACTCGAAGCGTTTCTTAGTGGCTATCACGTTGTCAGCAGTCTCCACAATCACTTGTTCGCTCTTTGATAGCAGTTGAACCTGTAAGTATAGTTACAGTAGAAGATACATCCGGCCGTCACCGACGTAGTAGTAGGTCGTGGGTTCGAACTCGGGCAAGCGCTTTAATTTCTGTAATTTATTGCATTTTGCATCACTACTGCGCTCAAAACGGTGAAGGAAAATATCTTGAGGAAACTAGCATGTTATGTTCTAGAGCCAAAAAATCGAAGACGTAAAATCCACCAATCCGTATCTGCCCACTGGACCCACGTGGTGAATTATGGCCTGTTCGCAGTGGGAACATTAAATTCACTGGTATTTAAGGTCCTGCCTTATTGGGATTAAGAATTTATAGGTCCCGGTTCTGGATATGTGCCCGGTTACGTGGGTTATATCTAACCACGACTTGCTAAAAGTGGGTGTACTATACATAGCTGCCCCTTAAAATAAAATGGGCGTGGACTTAGATATATTATATTCTTAACTAACCGTTATCTCAAATAGATTTTCTAATGAATGAACTAAAAAATACTAGAACTCCGCCCATAGATATATAATAACAGTTCTTTCTTATATCTATGACTCTGCCAATCGCAATTCAGAATTAAAAGTCAGACTGCTGCCGTAAGCAATATAAAGAAAAATAATCCTTACTTAACCAAAAAGGTGCATCTAGTAAGGCTCATTTTTCCCCATTCCTTTTCCTTAGATGCGCCCCTTTTACTTAAGCAGCAGAGATGCTGGGGGGTTTATTGCGCCACTTTTTCCCAGCGATAGCACTAGTGGTGAAGGGCGGGCATTTTTGGGGCACTGTCTTTTGTAATTTTGACGTTGATTCTCAGCGTAATTTGAATAAATGACTTTAGTTTATTTATTAAACAATAATTTACATTATATAAGCTAACATGAGTAATAAATGACTTTTGATTTTAGAGAACGACTCTAATTGACCGCTAAAGCTTTCGAAGAATAATGCTCTGCGAACCGTGCTTTGGCAGGCAGATTTGCGACTCGTGACCTCCACTCGACACAGATAACTGCCACTCGACCCACAGAGATCTGTGTCGCAGACACGAGACACCTAACAAAGGCCATCTCATTCAATCAATCAAGGCTTCAGACTAGGACGACATCCGATGCACTTTTGTCGAGAACCCACTCTCAGCACACACAAGCACTTACAGTGTCTGATTTGGGCTGGTGACGTATTTCAAGGAAATTAAACTTCTTGATCTGGTGGTCACAAACTTTGGAAAAGCTTTGGAACTCGGTTCGATCCCCCAGTCGGACAAAATGTTTTTGGGTTTTTCATTGCAATTAGGGAATTTTGAGTAGATTAACAGGATAAAGAAGTAGCAGATTGAGGTCGATAAGTACAACGCAGACCGCGAATCATATTTTGATCAACATACCACCTGATGACTGACCTGCAAATTGCAATAATCAAAATTTGATGCGCGGCCGTAACAAATATGTATCTATTTCACAGAATTATAATTATTGAAATCATCAATACAACTCTCTAAGTTCACATTACCCTGGCGCTTTCACCTGAAGTAGTAGGTAGGTACTTATACAGGGTGTAAAAAGGCCCATCACAATACATAACCGTCAACTACGCATTATGTACAGACGCCACGCCAGCATATCAAGCTACTACAATCTGTGAAATTTGTTTAATAGATTTTCAACTTTATCGCTAAAGCATTAAGGTTCCGGGTTGATTGGGAAAATTAGGCAGTTTCGGGTAGCTTGACCTAGCTGCTGGCGTCTGTACATACATCCAACCAAGGAACATTACACAAAAATAATTGCTGGGGCTTTTTTGTGTGCTTATGGTTGCATGCAACAACGGTACAGGGGCCGTAGGGATATTTAATTTTGTGTTTTATAACATTAAAAACTTGTTTTCGTAAAAAAACGTCAGTAAAAGTTGGAATTTTGACCTTTACTAACTCTGTAACCAGAAGGTTTCCAGGTATGGTCTAGTACAAAAAAATGATTATAATGCCGAGGACTACAAGTGGCTCTCGGTTACGTTAAGAGTCTTTTTACACCCGTTGTAAGGATTTGTCAGCTCACCTCAGTACGTAAAGTCTCGTAGCTCCTGGAGATGTCGTTGTAAGCTCGTTCTGTCATGGTGTTGCTCTGGGTCAGGCTTCGCTGCACATCCTCGTTAGTCGTCACCAGACGGTCGCCCATCTCACGCAGTTTCAATACTATCTTTGTTACAGCTGAGAATAAGAAGCATTTAAAGAACGTTTTTGTTTGTTTAGCATTTTTTGTTTTTGACTGATATAGTCAGGCCTTGGGGCTAGAAAGGGGGTGCCTACCGAGATGACGGCTAAAAGAGAAGGATGGAAGTAAAAGACATGTTGCACCGAAACTAAATGCAGGAGTTGGGATACGGGCAAGGGAATGATGATGATGATAGTCAGGATTTGGAAGATCCAAGGTCAGTTAGAGGTTCAATCAATCAAGACAGCTTATCGCAGTCCACGACAGAACATGGCATCTCCCAAATTACACCACAACACTCAATAACTCTACGCCGTCCACATCCACTCTTTTCTGACCACCTTTTTATGGGCTCGGTCTATCCGGAGTGGTCTTCGCTGTCTCCAGATGCTCAATCCGTAAATTTTATTTATGTTTCAAATTAACGTTATTTCAAGTTAAACAAATATCAACTTAATTTTAATGCGTATTAAGTTGATTTCAGAGTGAATATTTAAAAAGGTATAAAAATGTTTGAAGTTGTAGCGTAAACTGAACTTTATTGTGTAGGCATTAATGTTATTTTTCCATAAACTCATATTTGTTTACATTTTTGACGAATATGTTGCGATTCAAATTTAGGTCGTTTTTAATGAAATAGACACTCTGATATCTACCTAAATCGACTGTTGGAATAAGTTGGATCCGGTGTCTTAAGAACTAATCAGAGAGGAAACTAAGATATTTGAACTGCAATAAAGTTTAAAATTCTTTGGGTCAAGCAAGCGACGGATGCGCGTACCAGTTTTCGTAATCGATAATTTAAACGTGGCATTCGATAATTGCGTCTTGGTTATTGATTGCTACGTAATTGCTACTTTACCTACACACATGCTTATTAAACGTTGACATAGGTAGGTACAGTCAGCAACGAAGGTCGGTTAATGCAGTTTCACTTTTTTAAATCATAACTTCATAACTAATCACAACAGCGGAAATCTGTTTAGACTTCAGTTACCTATTTGAAACAGGGGGGCTAAAAAGGCCACTTTAAGCAATATACTTACCTCTAAAAGCTAGGTACTTATTCATTTCCTGAATTCCCAGCAGATCATTAGCAATTCCTCTAATTTTCGTAAAATTTCATTTCATATTTGGTGTAATTTTATCGGTAAAACTTTCATTACAGTTTTTATTAATAAAATTGGTTTTTTATTTTTTAGTTCTACAGTTTAAATGTTATTTCATTGTGATATGAATTGCACACAGATCATATTATGAATTGTCAGTTTGTGACCATATTACGATTTTTAATATGATTCATATTGTTATCCTATTATGATTCTGCCAAAGTGGCCTTTTTAGGCCCCCAGCACCCTAATTGCGTAACAACACAACGCGCGCGCGCGCTCGCGCGTTGCACTTAGTTTGCAATAAACGTTTTGACTTTGACTTTGACATTATTAATCTCAATCATTTTGAAAGATATTGCTAAGCCATTGCTTGATAAGTTCGAAAATGTGTCTGCTCAACATCGTAAATAACGCAATGTATGTTGTTGAACTGTCAAAATGAAACCCATTGCTACCGATAGTGTGTTACGCAATTATCCCGCTGATCTATTGTAGTATTTATACTAATATTATAAAGAGGGATTTGTGAGTCTGTATGTAAGGGGGTAATCGGAGGACACGGTGGAGCATACGGTGGAGGTCTGCCCGGCTTGGGCGGGACCCCGCCGTGTCCTCTTGGCGGCGATCGGCGGCGGCGACCTCTCGCGTCCGGCCCTCATACAGGCCATGGTACGGAGCGAGAGTGAATGGGAGGCCGTCACCTCCTTCTGCGAAGCAGTAATGCTCGCGAAGGAGGAGGCGGAGCGCGCGAGGGAGAGGCAATCGCTGCACCCTCGCGCTCCTAGCCGCCGCAGGAGACGCCCTGGACGGGAGTCAACAGCCGACTCCCGGTCACCGTAGGCGCGGGCTTGCGGGCGGCGAGCTATGGGCAGCTCGCCGCCCGGTAAGGACCAGGCCCGGGTCGAAGGCGCGTTGTGTTCCACGCGCGCCTCAAAGAGCTGTCAGCACGAACTGACGGAGTCCGCTAGGGCCGATGCCGCCGGGGCTGCGGGTTGTTCGAAAGAGATACCGTGGCCCCTGGCACAGGCAACTGAAGGAACACGGGTGGGTTTTAGTGAGTAAAAGTCTGACACTCCCTTCTGCTCCGCCCAGAGCGGGAGGAGTCATTTGATGATTTCCCACTCAGAAAAAAAAAAAAAAAAAAAAAAGGGGGTAATCTTCGGAACTATGATCCGATTTCGAAAATTCTTTCAATAATGTATATATAGCTATAGTATTGCAGAGTATCATAGTATAGGTATATTTAATATTAAAACAAGAAAATTCACGCGAAGTCGCGGGCAGAAGAGTGTTAAATAAAATAAAAATAAATAAAAAAACAGATAAAAAGAATACACCTCGAGAACATCGCATAATTTTGTGTCTATTTATATACCTACTGAAGTTAAAGTTAACATGTAGGTCGTAGATACTATCGACTTTTGTTGCTGACCGTACCATCCCTTTACTTCATTTCAAATGCAGAAGGTACCTAAGTAAACTAAAAAGGTCAACCCATGGGTGAATGTTATTATTTGTACCGTGACTAGGTAAATCAAAACAAAGCAATCGATGAATGCATGGTCGCGTAGTATCTTCGTTTCAAGGTGGCTTGAACAAACTTCACTTGACAACATAAGTAGTAGGCAACTACCATTCATTAGAAAAAATTAAGTTATTTTTGTTAATTTGCCCTGTGGCCCACCTGCTTGACCTGGTGGTAATTGTCACCGCCTCCTATGGACATGGCGCCAGCCTAGAGCATCACAGGTACATTAATGATAAGCTCTTCTTCTTTTCGTGTCGATAGGGGTCCGTGGCTAAATAATAACAGCCGCACAGGTCGATCGATCAGGTTAAGCTACGCTTGCCGCAGTTAGTCTTTGGAGAGGTGACCATCTCTACATACCGAGACCCTTCCGTGCCTCGGAAAGCACGTTAAGCCGTTGGTCTCGGCTGTCATTCGTGGATCTTTGACAGTCGTTACGGATAGTCAGAAGCCCGAAAGTCTGACAACCAGTTTTACAAAGTGGTATCGTATTACCCAGTAACTGCGTTATGGAAGTCAGATAGGCAGTCGCTTCATGTAAAATACTGTATTCAGCTGCATCCGGTTAGAGTGGAAGGCGACCCCAAAATGGATGGGAAAAGGCAGGCAGATGGTGATGGTACTCTTACACGTTGTTATTTTTATGTAGTTTGAGCCCAGTAGGTGACCACGTTCATTGCGGGACCAGTGGCATTTTTTAGGTCATCCAAGGTGCAGGTGAACGGGCACTTAGGCCACTCCAGCAAGAGGGGCATGGTCTGATCAGAGGCACCGCACTCGCAGTGTGTGTTGGATGGGTCAGTAATCCCGCACTTCGACAAATTGTGTCTGCAGCGGCCTACTTGAGTATGCAATCGATTGAGAGCTATATAGGCCACTGCAGATCACGCCCGGGAGGCAAATGTTCCTGGGGATTAACGAAGGTGGTGGATGCTTCTGTTTACACGAATGAAAAGCTGAAATGCATTCATGTAGATACGTCGGCACCCTTAAAATTAGAGTACACGCTGCTTGGCGATCATGGGGCAAGGGTGGGCATTGCCTGCCCTAGAAACTTCTCTGCCCACCCTAGAAAAATCAACAGTATCGACCTACTTTACATAATATTTTTAGTGGGATTATTTATTACGCGGCGTCATTTATGATCTCTCATTAAATAACTGTGGTTAGTTTAGCTGGAGGGCTGCCTCCCCTGGATAAAATCCCTAGCTACGCCAATGTTGGCGATAGAAATAATCATGGTGGTACTTCCCCAGACGTCCTCCCTATTACGAACATTTACTTACAACAAAAAAAAAAGGTGAAATAAACTCACCCATTTCGTTGTTAATAAGTATGGTTTCAGTGGCGTTGTTCACAGTCTCTATCGTGTGATTGGTGGAGCGAACCAGGTCAGCGAGTCTTGGCAGGTCCTTCCACATGCTCTCCGCGTCAGATAGCAAGCGCTGGATCTTCTTTACTTCTATCTCTTGGCGCTCCATCACTGGGAATTTAAATTACTTTAATATGGAGAAACGTATTCACTATGTTAATGCATGCATAAATTATTCAAAAGCGGTTAAGTCTTTGGTGGTAACTACCACTCTGGAAAGGATCCATAAGTACGAAGATGGCTATAAAAGCATCGTGAGCTTCTATAAATTCTATTATAAAGACCGATAGTAGAGCTAAGCCGATTTAACTACAAGCACTGCTGAAAAAAAGTAGGGAAGTATTTTACCTAATGGTAGATTTATTAAATTGAAATAGGTAGTGTACTGTGGCTAGGCTAGTAGATAATGAAATAAACCAATAAAAAAAGGCTATGAAACAAGTACTTAAGTAATCGGAAAAGAAAGTAGTTACAAACTACCAATGCAATAAATTAATCCATTATACCTTCAGTCATCTTGCTGTGCCACGCCTCATCAGCGAGCGACACATCGTTCAGCGGCACGAAGTCAGTCTGCACCTTAGTTCCGTTGTACTCATTCAGCTTGAGTTCGTACTTATTGAGCAGCTTCTCTGCGTCAGTTATGTGCTTCTCGAACGGGTTCATGTCTGAGGCGACTTCTAAACACATCGAGCGGAGAGACTCCTGAAAAAAAATTTTTAGACCGATTATGCTAGCAAGGGAACAAATAGTGTTATTTCTTCTGGCAAGGCATAATAAAAGAGGTACACTAAAGAAGAGATACAATTGTACAATTTACAAACAAAAAAGATTGTGTAAAAGATGACATGGCCAAGAAAGAATAATTCTGATATGACGGCTACTACATATTAGCCGCCATATCAGAATTTTTCTTTCTTTCTCTTTGACTGCATCTTTAGACATGCAGTGGAAGAAGAAAAGACGCACTGCGCTGATCCCAAATACATTGGGATTCTTATCCTAATATATTTGGAGGAATAGGAGGATGGTGAAGGATAGGTAAAATAGTAGCTCATTAACACCGGAAACAGATTCACGGACATACAATAATATTGAATAATATACCTACTGGTATACAGCGATCATACTTCGGTACATTGAATAGAGCCGTTTCATCAGATTATTTTGCGTATACCTTACTACAGAAGATTCCAATAGCTAGATATACGCCTGACGAAAAGTTTCTGCCGGCGGGAAGGGATTGCTTTGTTTTCGTCGTGTTTGAAGAGAGAGGTAGGCAAGGAGGCGCGGGTGAAACTTGTTTTTTTTCTGGGTTGCTGCGCTCTCTTAATAATCAATATAGCAACGCTTTTGCATTTTAGGTTTTAGTGCTAGACTTACCGAACTTAAACTACTCTTCAAGCTGTTAATTTCTTTCTTGACCGCATCAATTTTAGAGTCGGTAGCATCCAGCCTCCTCTGCAAGACGTCATCATTGGCCGTCAGGTTGTTGTCCAAGTCTGCAGGGGGTGCCATCGCTGGCGTCAATGACACCAAAGCTTTTTGTATACTCTCAAGTGCATTATTGATTTTGGTCTGAGAGGTCTTTTCACGTTCTTCTTTCTGCAAATAAAAATGTCAAAGGGTTTCAAAATGTTGTGCGTGGCTGCGTGTATGTCAAAATGTGAGTGTGTGGGTACTACTACGCTACTACACTACTCTTCCGGCGAATACCTAAGTTGGAGTAAAGTGATAGGTAAGAACGTAATATCAATGTTGTCGAAGATAAAAATATTCTCTTTCTGCATGCCCGCAGCAAAAGCACAGTAAAAAAAAGCGTTTACGCACACCACGCTCGAATTTCGAGGTAAGCCCACAATTTTCGATTCTAGCATAAAAGGTTTAGCAAAATCGTACAAACCTGTAAAAGTATTGTCTCTACATTGGACAACCGCTCATCTAGTCTTGAGATCATGCCCTTCAACGGTTCCAAAGCCCTGTGTTTTTTGTCGAGGCCGTTCAGCATCTTCTTCACCTGTTCACCGAGAGCCTTCTCTCTGAACTCGTGTCTCTCCAGCTTGTCTTCTGACATGCGGATCATGTGGACTAGTGATAACATTGCTTCTCTGATGTCTTCGTGCCTAGAAAATAGTTTAGATGTAAGGGGTGCTAGGTGCTACACACTGTTCGGGTTGGCATAATTCGGCACAGGCCGGGCGGCAAAATCGAATGTATACTTTGCCACCCAGCTTTTTCGAATAAAGCCAACCCGAACAAGTATGTAGCACGCCCTAGTAGGATACGTTTTGGGTTGTAACTTGTACGTAGGTTTAAATATTTTTTTAATTCTTGGAGCGAAAGTTGCATTGAGTTAGTACTAGGAGTAGTAGTGGTCGCAAGTTCGCATCAGTGAATGCTCAGCAACGGGTCCCGAGTTCGATTTCCATGGCCAGACAAAGTGTTATTTGTTTGTTCCGATCGAGATTGAAATTACTCCGCGACAACCCTGCACCCTAATTGCGTAACACGCATTCAATCACAACCTGAATCGTTTTGAAGGATATTACTAATCCATTGCTTCAGATGTTTCGGAAAATTTGTCTGGTCAACAACGTAAATGACGCAATGAAAGTGGTTGAACTGTCAAAATGAAAACCATTGCTACGGTAAGTGTGTTACGCATTTATCCCGTTGAACACACGTTAGTAAAATTGTAAACCAAAATAAATGTGCATGAGGAACTACGTTGGAAAAGTAAAACTGATAAAATTAAGTTCCGCAGTTAGCTTTAATTATTTACTACTGTAGACCTTGCTGAGGGCAAAACAGTATAAATATTTAACTACACAATTTACAAATCGATTTCCGATACGAAGAACATGCATTGTTTATAAATGGGCACAGCTAGCTGTTCCGTTATTAGGTAGGGGGTAAAACTACGACCACAATCACCTATTTGCCTAATTGGTAAGTGCACTACTTACAAATTGTTTCTTCCGGGGTTCGATTCCCAAGTCACCAGTGAGATTAGATAAGTCCTAAAGTGTTCATCACACCTGTAAACCTTGAAGGGCTCTGGCAGGCATTTCGCCAGTTATGTTTAAGTTCCATGTAAGGGGCTAGCATATTGCCATCAACCGGCATAAACCCAGACTTCAGGCTGCTACTGATTTCTGATGGAAACATCCAATAACACCTTACCCGACCTCGGAATCGAATCCAAGACCTCATGCTCATGCACCGAAACGTCCTTAGAACTGGCAGAACCTCTGCTCCTCTCATACCATGCTCTACTTAGGTATTCTATTTTTATGAGCGAAAGCTGCAACGTATGTAATTGCGAAGCCCAACCACTTGTTGTAATTAATTTTAAATTAATTACAACAAGTGATTGGCCTATAACTAACTAACTTGTCGAGATGACGACATACCTACTGCACACTGCTATATACAGCGCAATGATTTAATTATGTATTGACGAAGTTAAATCTTTTGCGATATATGTATATGTATAGTTATTAAGTCAAGCGGCAAGGGTGGGCAGAGCATACCCTAGAAACTTCTTTGCTCACCCTAGAAAAATCGACAGTATTGAAGAATTACTTACTGTTTAATCGCTTTTTATTAGAGCCGTACATTTTGACCAAGATGTAAGGTTTGTAGAGTTAGCAGGCCCTTGGCTCTGCATTAGATTTCATAACTTTTTAACCGTGAAAGCGCGATTTAAGTCTTGGCAACCACCTTTACCATGAAATATTTTTGGTTTATTACGAGGCGTCATTTATGATCTGTCATTAAATGACTGTGGTTAGTTCAGCTGGACGGCTGCCCCCCCTAGACAAAATCCCAAATCCCTAGCTACGCCATTGAGTGCAGGTAAATATTATCACCTCAATCTGCTAATCCCTTTAAGGGCTGATTTCTCAATTCTTATTCGTGGAATAAAATTGACATCTGACAGATTTTGTATGGAACAACTGTCAAAAATTCAAAATTATTCCTCTGATAAAGTTATCTGGCGTTGCAAAAATCAGCCCTAAGTTTATAAAGCAGAGGTAAACGAACTGTTATTTTGACAATGATGATTCAAACATAGAGGTTCTAATTTCGAGATTAAACATCTCGCTGTCAAGAAATGGATGCGGCTAGACTGGTTAGCGTAGGCCGACTCCTTATTCATACCGACATGTGAAATATGGTGTCCACCTTAAACACTCAGGATATCTACCGTTAAAACTGTTGTTAGCTTTTTTCTTAACTAGAAAGTTAACTTTATGACATTTTGACGGATAGAAACCTACTTTAGAAACTTGAAACTACCCACACATACCTAAATAACTTCTCAGATTTTGGTCATAAGCACAGTCCAAAAATGTATGTTTTGTGATCGCCCAGCTAGATGAACTACTAAATTATATACCATCTAAATAATAGGCAAAGGCATCGTCGTTGTCTTGAAGATTTTATGAAGGCTATGTTTGGAAAATAGTCGATATCATAAAACTAGATCTATTTATAAGATTAGAAATCGATTGTTCCGGTTTGGATTAGGATTTAGAAAGAAGTGGGCGTTGACAAATGACTGTAGATACTACTAGACTACGATACTGCGGCAGAGGTACACAAAAGATGTTTGATTCAGATAGTGCCTATGTAGGCATTTATGTATGCTACAGATTTTTTCGTGTATTAAACGGTGGATATAAGGAGTTAGGAAAGACTTGCACTTTGGGTTCTATACTTTCTGCCTGTCCCGTAAAACATTTGAATGCCCATAATAAACTACAAAGTCACATATTATCCTCACACATAAATTAATTAGCCACTCAAATTACAAGAGTGCTCTGGTCTGTGACAAAACAGACCATAAATCGCATGTCGAGATCTGTCGAAGCTATTTTAAGGCAGGTAACCGTACGCCTAAAATACAACGAAATGCAGAAAACAGAACTGGCTCAGTGTAATATTAATAGCTCAAGTTCCAGTTACTAAACTGCACCGTAGAATAATGCATTCCAGCTGGCAACACAATGCGCAGTGCGCTGTGTGTGCAATCGTTTGTGCATCATAGACTAAGATAAAAGGTCGACGGGTGATTGTTGATGCCTCATTAAAATTCTGTCTTAATTTCTGGGTACAGGAGTAAAATTAATCCTGCATAATTATTTTAAACTAGCTGCGCCCCGCGGTTTCATCCGGATAAGTCTCGATCCCGTGGGAATATTGAGATAAAAAGTTGTCCTAATCCAGGACATGGTCTACCAATGTGTCAAATTTCATTTAAATCCGTTCCGCCGTTTTAGCGTTAAAGTGTAACCTTCGATCAGTAATAAGTGTAACAAACAGACATACAAAAAATCATTTCTTTTTCTCTTAATCATTATTGATGGAAGTTTTCGATAATTTTAGTTTAGATATACCGATATACATTGAATAAAGTTTTGTTTTGTGATTTTTATTAATTGATGTCAGATAATAAAAGGCTGGTCTTTCACCTTTACTCAAAAACAAAACAAGATCGGTTATTTTTATGTCCCGTTATTGAATGTCATAAAAACGCAACTACATCGTAAAATTATCAATCTACGCATGTCCACAAAATAAATAAAGTTTTAATTTAGTTTCTATTCATAGAACATCAGTCAGTACCTAAATAGAAGCGGTTTAATGTTATGCTCTCTTCCTAGCGGTCCGTTTAATGAAGATTTATTGCTTTCCATGCGTTATTTGACAATGCACTTGAGTTACAGATATATAAAAATAATATTTGAACATTTACGACCGCCTCATTGGTTCACATCAACCGTATACGAATATATAGAGATTGCACATTACCATAAAGTTTCCTTTTGATTTTTTTTATGTCGTTACCATAATGCGCTAAAAGTTTTGTAGGTCCATAAAAAACTTGACAAGAATATTTTGATCTGTGTCGTATCATCTTCATTATTTTTTATATGAGTCCTTCAAACTATACAACTTCTAGAAGTTTTTAGGAAACCGAGGTTGGAAGTCTTACATAACTATTTGACTTATTGTTTCGCTGGATGTCCTCATAAAATGAGTTCAAATAATATAACGTCAGGTTTCCGCAAAATTTCGATTATTGCCCCGTAAACAGTTTCGCGACTGTTAATTTTACGACTTTTTCAGTTTAGCATGACCACCTCAATGTTAACGGTCTGTAGAAATTTGTGTGTTGTGTTCCATTGACCGCTGAATTAGAGTAAACAGTTCACAAAGAAAATGTTTTTAGACAGCCATATTACTATCTGGGATTCTTTCTTATATCTATGTATAGGGATCCTTTGTGTGTTAGGTAACCAAAAAGGATAGAACTTTTCCTTGTCTTACGACATTCTTAACTAATGTGGGTGTGATTTTAAATAATTCAGCAAATACTGCAATGCGACTGCCTCCCCGCATGAATACTGCATTTAATACGGGCTGCATTGAGCTTTTGTGGTGGTTCAAATAGAAATGTAACAAAGCTGAACACAGCTACTTATTATTATGTACGTATAGTCGAACAAAGGATTTGGTATACAGGCAAAATATTCATCTTTCTACTATTCATTGTTATCGTGTGCGAAGGAGAACTTTTTAAGCAAATGTTATGTGCATACCTAGGTTAGGTACCTATCTACTTAAGCGAGTCCTAGCGTAAAATAGAATTGACTACTTAACTTGCTCTGTCTGTTCAGTTAGATGCGTGCAATTTTTTATTACATACATTTTTTTTAAAAACAAATTTGGATCTTCCGGGTTTTTATTTATTCGCTTCATGTTTCTCCATACCATACCTGACATTGGCACAATTGCGGTAAATAAGAACACCTATAACTGGCCTAACAAGATCTAGGTACATTGTGTTCAACTGTATCAATCGGAGAATTTTTCAAATTTTTTACATGCGCGCTTGTTTTTCCAATTCACTTGCACTTGCAGGATTGCCAATGTCTAAAGTGCCATTGCCATTTAAGAAAAACAAAATAGAATAGATGGATAGCTGCTGGTATAATCTAATAGCTTGTTCGACTGTACTACTGTATACTTACGTGAATTCTCGACAGTGTGTGTGGGGGGCCCACAACAGCAACGCCACAGCGAACCACCATATTCTCTGGGGACAAGCGCCAACTTTAATAACTTGAATATTAACTATGACTTAACTAGTCGTGACTGCGTGTGCTATGATGAGCTCACTTCGTATGGAGCTTTATTCAACACATTCAGCTTCTTGATTTATGTTAATGTCTGACTCTGTGCTCATGGTAGATTACGTGAAAGGAATTTTTATCTATGGATTTTTATTGCAGAATGTCTTTGGTTTTATTATGTAACTTTTTTTTTTTCTGACAGGTGCTCTCAGTTGACTATCGTACAGATAGTTAAAATCTAAAGCATTACCTACCTACCTAGGTTAGTTATTAGCATAAACATCAAAGCTTATAGATAATTTAGACCTGAAGCAATTACCTGGGTTTGTTAGCTCTCAGAATAAATATCAAAGCATGTTACGTTCAGCTGTTCAGGAAATGTCTTTCAGAGTTTATAGAGGATGTTTCTTAGATTAAATAAGTGCCAGTAAGTGGTAGGCATTGATCTAGTTAGTCAGTTAGTACTTACATAAATCTAAAACAAGATTGTTGGGCAGCTCGAGTGCAATAGATGACATTATCAGGGCACATAAATTGCAATACTGACAGTACAAATGCACCGACGCCTTACTTAAGATAGACGGCCCTATAAGTTTAAAGCATAGGTTCTCAACCTATTCTGCCCACCTTTACCTAATCTTAAGAATTACCTATCTTTTTCCCCCAATTTCTTTTACTTATCATCTAGGTCGCGAATCTGAAACAGTAGCTGTATTATTTAGGCCACGATTATTTTATTTAGGGCTGATTTTTCAACAGTCAAATATTTTTTATCTGAGGAATAAATAGTGTGGTTTGACGGCTTTTGTATAGAAAATATGTCAAACTATCAAATTTATTCTTAAGATAAAATTTAAAAAATATTGAAAAATCAGCCCTAAAACGTGTAAGATTAGATAGTCGTAAGGTAGGATATATAATTTTCTCTGGGTCTTCTACTGCCCCCCTGAAAGTCTCAAACGCTCACGAGGGGGCGTTATCGCCCACGTTGAGAACCTATAGTTTAAAGACTAGTAAACTTGTTTTACCTATATTATAGAACAGAAATAAGATATCCATATACCTACTTACTCCATTTTACTATGTATGTAATTACAAACGTGTCTCTCTGTTTTAAACGTTCTGACCACGGATATCTATGGTTTTGACGGATTAACTGATGAACCGATTTTTATGTTTTTTTTTTTTTATAAAACCCCAGGTGTCTTGGGGTTTCTAAAATCAACCCCTAGACGAAAGGGTTGGAATGCTAGTAATATATAAGTGAATGGGTAGAATGTTGTAGTTTGTATGGGAAACTCGAAAACCCACGCGCATGAAGTCGCGGGTATGGCACTATAATCTAAATAATTAGACGTTTGTATGACTTGTGTAAAGCTGTATCCTGCATCCGGTAGAAGCTCTCCGTATTTAATTTATTCGGTAATGTTGTGAAAGATCGATTTGGAAGAAAAAAAAACTCATTTATGTATTTATCTACTTTTGTACACAATAGATTTTATATTTGTTGCTCTGCTGCACTGACCTCTAACCTCTAATTAACAAATACGCTGACACTACAAGTAGGTTACGCTGTACTATACGAAATGACAGTTCTTTTTTGTGCTTATTCAAAGCGAGCGTCTCAGTCGTCGTGTTGTTTTGGTACGTCTCTGATGATTTAGATCTAAATCGTGGAATAAGATATTTTTTGTGTATTTTATATTTACTACGAGATATTTAGAACATTTTGATCATGAGAGTATGCACATTTTTTAAACTCCCTATCAAAAAAAAAATGTTCCACGGACGCTCATGTTTGTTATCAGCGCCAAAATGACGAAATTCAAATGTCTTCGTTTTGTCATCGTTACTATGATGTCCAGCGCACTTGTATAATATAGGTGAGTGCTCTGCTGCCATGCCTGGCATACATTGTCATATCACAGATAAGTACAGCAGTTGGCTGTAGTTGTCTTACGATTAGGATGACAATGTATGGCTGTCAGCCACGTAACATTACTTGCTGAGTTCTAGACTAGATGATGCATGCTATGCCTCGCAGTTCCCTTGATATCACAGTAAACGCTAGCTTTTTAGTGAAGGCTAGTCCAGCATTGGACTGCGATCGATAGGTCATTTGACCAAATAGTAGGTAGGTACCTATATCGAATGAACTTGGCCGCAGGGGCCATTCCGTCCTTAGTATCCCCAATACTGCATATTTCACGGTCACAACACGGTACAGTCCGATAACACCTGCTATACATAAATTCCACCCTACGTTATAACCGTGTCGCAGTGTGAAATATGATTTACTAGTGAATAATTGAGCATGAGGTCGCGATAATATGACCCTTTTATGATGACGTCACAGTATCTCGCCTACCGCCGTGGAATCGGCGTGTTTACTTAGTAATACACTTTATCTATTCTACGAGTTGCTAACTTGCTTAAAGGTAGAGGGACACTAGTTGAACCAGAAGGTGGACGTTTAAAACCTAAGAAAACAGGAGAGTTTGTTTGTTTTTTTGTTTGTTTGTTTGTTTGTTTTTTTTTTTTTTTTGTTTTTTTGTTTGTTTTTTGTTTGTTTGTTTGTTTGTTTTTTTTTTATAGCTGGCATTAGTCAGATTTGGTAAGTATTTTTCCTGATTTGCCCTCTCAGCGGGAGTCTTAGCCTTTCTCTGGTGTAAAACACTATTTTATTTGTCATATTTGTTGTAAAAGGGCTGCTTCCATCCTTTTTTCCGGGTATCGGACTATTCACTTGGCTTCCGTGCCATCGCATTTACCAGCTGCAGAGCTCGAGACCAGCAAACTCTGGCCCGCGACACAATCGTCGTACCACTATAATTATTGGGATGCAAGTAGAGATGCGAGCCTCTTCAAGCTACGCTACAACGTTCGTCCGATGCATTCAAGGCATGTTAGTCGCGCTGCCACCTTGCTGTCTGGCCAATCTCTAAACAGAACAATTTTCATATAAAAACGGTGTTACGAGAAGAAACTGTCAGGAGGACGTTGTTGCCTTTTCTCTGGATAATTTTTCCCTAGCACCCGCAGAGGAGAATGACATAAGAGAGCCACATGTATGTTTATCGTCGGTAAGTCCACTGCCAAACTTGAGTTAAGACAACAAACAATGATAAAATTTCCATTTTTCACCTACGAAGGTAGGTAGGTATGTAGATTTCAAATTGTGAAACCAATCCAAGTTCCAGCAGTTAAATATAAAGGTGTGAATTTGTGAATTCACTTTCTATTGGTTTCAACAGACGACGAGGCTTATGTTAAACTGTTAACTGTTACCGCACCATAAAACTGTTCAGCTGAATATTTATGTTGGCTGTCAGTTTGTCGTAAAACCTTAAACCGGTAACTTTAGGAAGACACCGCTGTTGAGAGTCATGGTGCTGATGTTATCTATATTCAACTATCACTAATCAGTGAGGTAATTGCGTAACACACTATCAGTAGGCAATAGCTTCCATTTTGACAGCTCAACAACATTCATTGCGTTATTTACGTTGTTGAGCAGACAATTTTTTCGAATATATGAAGCAAAGGATTAGCAATATCCTTTAAAATTATTCAGATTGTGATTGATTGTGTGTTATGCAATTAGGGTGCAGAATCAAAATGCCACACTACATCATAATCCCGACGACGCAACTGTACGTGTCCAGACTGCACCACTCCGCGAAGGTTGAGGAGACCGTGGAGTACATGCGCGTGAAGACCAACTGGACTTTGAGGGTCGAGAAGTTGGAGTCGCGTCACAACACGAACTTCAAGTCGTTCGTGGTGCGTGTTTCGACACATCATCTCGAGAAGTTCCTCAAGGAAGACTTCTGGCCGAAGGGTGTTGTGTACCGCCGGTTTCGTGGCCGGCTACATGACACCAGTCAGCGAAACACGACGTAGACACTACGTGTGCGTTACTTAGTTTTTAGTGTAATTATAATGTTGTATGTATTTAGAGTATTTTTAAGTTATATAAAAAATCAAATAACTTACCTATCCCTGCAGGATATACGTCACATTATACCAGACTAAATCAAAACCAGAATGACGGTATCATCAATTCATCATCTATACCAAATTAGATCTAACGTGTAAAGTAACCGAACCACTTCAAGGAAGGAAACTGTCTCGTTATCCAAACAGATCGCAGTATCGGTGTGGTAGCCATATACCGATCCCCTTTTTCATCTACCAAAGAAAAATTTATATAACTTTACTTTTATATAACTTTATTAACAGCCTAAATGACGTATACGTTAATATAAAAACTCAAAACATTATTTTGGTGGGGGACCTTAATATCGACATAAGCTCGACCTCAACTGATCCATTTCGTGAAGAATACCTAACGCTTAATGCCTCACATGGCCTGTTTCCCTCGCATTCTCAGCCTACTAAAGCTAAGTCGTGGCTCGACCACTTTTTCATAAAATAAGATTTTCCTTCTACAACACTCATTTTGGAATCCCACATAACCGACCATCAGCCCATTACTTTATGTCTTAATAAAAACATTTCTCACAATCAACACCTTAACACTAGAACATGTACGTGCTATGAAAGAATCAAAACGGATTTAGAAAACACCAACTTCTCTGAAATTTTAGCAGTTACCGACGCAAACGTTGCATCTAATATGCTTGTCACACTCCTCTCAGACATAATTGCGAAACACACTAGGACAGTAACAGTCTCCAGAAGCAAAAGAGTTCTAAAACCTTGGATGTCACCGGGTCTCCTAAAATGCATTAGAAACCGCGATAGACTCCACTCAAAGTCCAAAAAAGCACCTGATAATATGATCCTAAAACTAACATATACGCGATATCGTAACTTCTGCAATAACCTCCTTTGTAAATAAAAGCTTGATTTAAAAAAAAACCCAATTTCAAAATGCTGGTAATAACCCAAAGGCCCTGTGGAAAGCCATTAGAGACATAACAAATACTCAGAAGACAAAAAATAGTGCAAAAGAACTTTTGAAATTATCTGACAACCCAAAAACATCTACTAACCATGTCTGCACCTACTTTAAAGAGATCGGTAAAAATTTAGCTGAGAAAATTTGTAACACTGCCAACATTAATAAAAAAGGTAGTTTTTTTATTAATGTTGGCAGTGTTACAAATTTTCTCTACAAGAACTCGAACAAAACAGTCCATCCGGTTCATTGGTCTTCTTGGAAGTCACAAACACCGATATAGAAGCATTCATCTTAGAACTTCGTTCTGACAGCGCCACAGGGTGGGACAATATTCCCTCTCAAATCCTCCGACAAAATTGCCAGGTACTAACACATTTGTAATCTTGCCATAAATAGCGGCGTTTTTCCAGAAGTTTTTATGAAATCGCTTATATGTAACAATTATCGCCCTATTTCAGTGCCCTCAGCCTTATCTAAGATCTTAGAGAAAATACTGAATCGAGCACTGAATACGTTTCTAAAAAAATTTAGTATACTAGCACCAAATCAATATGGCTTTCGCCCAAGTTTATCCACAGAAGACGCTGTAACGGATTTGACCAATACCGTTGTTAACAACGTAGGTGCAAAACATAGATGCTTATGCATTTTTCTAGACCTCTCAAAGGCATTTGACACGGTATATGTCCCTATCCCATAACATTTTTAAAGACTACCTCTCAAATAGGAGACAACGAGTTAAAATTGATAGCTATTTTAGTGATGAAGAAACAGTGGGTTATGGTGTGCCCCAGGGTAGTGTTTTGGGCCCTACATTATTCCTCCTATACATAAACGATCTCTGCTCACTTGAATTACCATATACTAACATTTTTACCTACGCAGATGATACTGCTATCCTTGTTTGGGGTCCAAATTGGCAAACGGTTAAGAAGCGTGCCGAATACTCACTATCCAGAGTTATAAACTGGCTAAAAAATAACATCCTAACACTAAATCTAACAAAGACCAACTATATAGCATTTTCCCTCAGCAAAATTACCGACCCTGTCGAAAACTTCTATATTAAAGCTCACACTTGTGCAAATTGCAACAAATGCGCGGGTCGAAGAGGAAAAATACTTGGGCATACACATTGACCACAGACTGAAATGGAATAAACAGATAGATTTAGTCACAACAAGAGTAAGGCGATTGATATGTCTTTAAATCCCTACGAGATGCCCTAACACATGACAAGCTAAAACTAGTCTATCTGTCTCTATGCCAGTCTGTAGTACAATATTGTATCACGGTCTGGGGTGGAGCAGCTAAAACGCACCTTATTAAATTGGAAAGGGCACAACGAGCCGTTCTAAAGGTAATGACCAGGAAACCTTACAGATACCCGACTGTGAGCCTAAGCCTATATTCAAACTGCAAGGTCCTCACAGTCCGTCAGCTGTTCATCTTGAATGCTGTTCTCAAAAAGCATCGAGATGTGCCCACCCCAAACTCAAATAAACGCAGCTTATCATCTGTATGCCCTCGTGTGGTTTGTAGAACCTCTTTCGCAAAAAGGCAAACACGTAGTACCAGCGCTAAAATATACAACGATTTAAATAAGAAACTTACCATCATGTAGACGCAAAGTTAAAGTGAAAATTACTGAATGGTTTCAACAACTTGATTATCAAACAACCGAAGACCTTCTTAGCTATCTAATATAAATCCCACTAATTCAATTTATCCACTCGTACACACAAACACATACACTCCCTCACACACACAGAGAGACACAAACACACACCACGACACATTATCAACCACAGACTCACATCTAACACAAATTTAAAATTAATAGTGTAATTAACATAATAATCAGCAACCTTATGTATAAACAGTATTCTGTACCTTTGCTGCGACTGAACACTGTCTCCCAAGATACAGGCTCCTGGCCTAGTTTGGGATTCAGCATCAGTACATATATATTGTAACAAACCTCCTAAGACTGTCCATACTTAAGTACGTACCAATGTTGAAATTTTTGTGTCAATAAACAATTTTTGTTTTGTTGTATTGTATGTGTTTATGCCTTTTTTTTTTTTTTTTTTTTTTTCTGGGTGGGAAATCATCAAATGACTCCTTCCGCTCTGGGCGGAGCAGAAGGGAGTGTCAGACTTTTACTGACTAAAACCCACCCGTGTTCCTTCAGTTGCCTGTGCCAGGGGCCACGGTATCTCTTTCGAACAACCCGCAGCCCCGGCGGCATCGGCCCTAGCGGACCCCGTCAGTTCGTGCCGACAGCTCTTTGAGGCGCGCGTGGAACACAACGCGCCGTCGACCCGGGCCTGGTCCTTACCGGGCGGCGAGCTGCCCATAGCTCGCCGCCCGCAAGCCCGCGCCTACGGTGGCCGGGAGTCGGCTATTGACTCCCGTCCAGGGCGTCTCCTGCGGCGGCTAGGAGCGCGAGGGTGCAGCGATTGCATGTGTTTATGCCTTGATGCCTGAAATAAATGGATAAATAAATAAAAAAATAACATAACATCACGGCACTATTCCCCGAAGAGTTAGGCAAAGGTGTACCTACCTATAGTACACCTACATTTCGCCAGCCATGTTTAAGTCTCATGTAATAGAGGGCAAGCCTGTTGCCACCAACCAGGTACAAATTCTAGATGAATAAACCCATAAACACTGACCGACCCGGGAATCAAACCCAGGACGTCAGGCTCAGCAGTAGCGCTTGCGACCGAAACGAGGTCAGACTATTTGTGCGTTATAATTTGTTGATTATTGCAGGAAGATTGTATCCTGTCATCTCGTGGAGATTTCACGTTCACCGGTAGTGCTGAAACTACCATCCGCGGGATGGTATGGTAGAGGCAGTATGTACAGACACCAAGTAACCATCAGGGTCGTCGGATAAAGTTGAAGTTTAGTCAGTAACGGATCGATATTTTTTAATTTAATTAATAGAAAACAAACATTTCATTTGTCAACCAAAATTTCATTCGAAAACATCCATCGGTTTCTTACTCCTTATCTCCTTTGGTGACTGTACGTTACTGCTTCTTCTCCATAGGGACCTACTACGCTTTGGAATGGGCAACTAGCTTCATATTTTCTGACCGACAGACTTCTTGACAATTCAAAAGTTCCTGTAAATGGTTTAATTGAAATAAATGCTTTGAATTTGAGTTTGAGAGCTGCAACTCAGCAACGCAACCATGCATAATCCAGACACTAGTAGGCCATTGCCAATGTTTTATAGATTTTTCTTTCAAAGATTTCATTATATGCTACTTACTTAAGTATAAGCAAATATTATTATAGTGTTAACGAATATTAGATGTATTTTCATTTACAAGATAACGCTAAAACAACAAAAAAATTAAATTAACTAAAACTATTTACAAACTAAAATATAGCGTCGAAAAATTCATCCACATCCCTGTCGATTGGTAATGTACCCAAGACACTGGCGGCATTGAATATTTAAATGATAAATCTTTGAAACACATAACAAGTACAAGTATATAATAAGCAAAATTTTAATTATAATAATATTATTATAAATTAATTATTTTGTAAAAGTGTGTTTGGAATAAGTTAGCTTAAACCTAAGGGGGCCTAGACAAAATCCAAGCATTTTCCGTGCAAGCGTTTTCCGCTCACGCTAAAGACTACGTTAGCGTGTTGAAAATGGTAGACAAGTTACACATGAAACGCCGAACGCCTATTCCACAGCGTTACCCGAAACACTCTAATACGTAAATGATAAGTCCTCTTCTCCACATATCTTTCTTTTGCTGTGCCCGACAGGGTCCATGATTGTTTCTTTTGGCAAATATTTGCTACCTAAGCCTACATTGTGGAATGCAATAAGGAATTGAGTATTAACTTTACATAATTTACGTTGTTCATTAATCGCAGAAACTGAATGTAAGCATAGTGTTTAACCCTTATAGGAAGGTATGAGTCACTGCACGCGGTGCTAAAAATATATATGCTATACAAGTGGGTATATGCAACTCGTGAATGAATGCATACGGCGCTAATAAGTTCCGGCACTGACCTGTAGAGCCGTTGAGATTTAACATCGGGTGCATTATAAGGACTTACTCAAGACTACTCACAGATCTTTACTGCCTATTACTTATTAAGTAGGCATACCTATCTCAATAAGAGCAAAGGGGCTTGTGGCTAAGTAATAACAGCCGCAAGGGTCCATTGATTAGGCTAAGCTTCGCTTGCCGCGGCTGGTTCGTGGATGGGTGACCATCATCACATACCAAGACCCCTCGTGCCTCTGAAAGCACGTTAAACCGTTGGGCCCGGCTGTGATTCGTGAGTCTTTGACAGTCGTGACGGGTCGTCAGTAGCCCGAAAGTCTGACAACCAGTCATACCAAGGGGTATCGATTACCCAGTAACTGGGTTATGCAGGGCAGATAGGCAATCGCTCCATGTAAAATACTGGTATTCAGCTGCATCCGGTTAGACTGGAACCTGACCCCAAGATAGTTGGAAAAAGGCTATGCAGATGATGATCTTAATAAGAGCACAGATGAAAATGTTAACCGTCTAATTTCCGAAACCATCTGCAGCTGCGTATTATACATAATATCTACCAGCCTCTTACTGTCCCACTGCAGGGCAAAGGCCTCTTCTCATACAGAGAAGGCACGAGCTTTGGTCACCACGCTTGCTCATGGCGGGTTGGCGATTTTAGACTTATATTGCCTATCGGTAAGTCCACTATGTTTATCCTTCACCGATGTTAGTAATGTCCAAGACAAACTCCCAACCTCACATTCCGGAACAGCCCTAGGCAGTCTGTTGATTTATGAAATCAGGAATTTCGTGAATGTATAGTCCTCAGCTCCTGTGTGCGAGAGCTAGAGTAGATAACTACCTTAAATATATTGGAGACCGTCCTATAAAATGGTCGGAAATGTATTTTCTTTCTTTTTTTTCTTTCCTATCGTTTGCAGGTGTCAATCTTGGGGATACCACTGGGCCACCACCCCACTGTTCTCACTGGAACACATGGTGAGGAAACCGGCATGACTTACAACCAAAAATTCGAAGACTTGTGACATCTTTCAACCCGCACTGGGCCCACGTGGCTCTCAAGTCAAAAGAGATGAGGCCTGTGTCCCAGCAGTGGAAAATTAAAGGCTAACTATGCCAATCTTGGGGATAGGCAGCAGCAGCAGCCACCAATTACTCTGCCCAGCGTAATTGCCTGCCGATGACTAATTTGGGAGAGCCGCAGTTGAGCAGCGGATTTATATCCAGCGTTAATTTAATTAATATTACCTTTTCCACATTATTCTAAACATTTTACTGCCCACAGTAAATTGTTTACGAGCTTTTTGACATTCAAGAAGGTATTTACAATTTAAATAGTTGCGTAGCTAATAGAAATACTTTACTTAATGAGCAATAAATATTTAACAGCTGAGGCTTAGTTAGTGTTAATACTTGCATTGTGTACTAAGCAGCGATCTTTATCTTCCATCTCATATAACATAGGTAGGCAAATACCTACCTAAGATGATACCTACTATGAAATAATAATCCTCAACATATTGTAGATGTACCCGCACTAGGGTACATCTACAACTACTACTACTATTTACGTATATTGCAAGTAGGTACGTAAAGGGTAGGTAAAAGCAATGGTGGCCGAATGGTATCGGTAGTTGTAGCTCGTGGTTTTGAAGGCAGGTGCTCTATTTGTGTCAATCATTTCACCACCACTGCTCTCAAAACGGTGAAGGAAAACAACGTGATGAAAACCACATGTGATTGTTCTTAAATTACCCTAGGCTGATAAAATGTTCGTTTTTCCTAATTATGTGGAAATGTCAGGAATAAAGGGTCGGTTTCCCCGCATGTCCTAGAACCAAAAATTCGAAGACATGTGACATCTACCAACTCACGCTAGGCCCGCGTGGTAAATTACAGCCCACTGCCTCTCGAAGAGAGAGGCCTGTGTCCCAGCAGTGGGAACATTATAGGCTGAATATGCTTCATAAAAACTGATTGATTTACCTACCTATACAGATGATCACTTACAAAATTGAATGACTTTAGGTGAACTTATAATAATTATTACCCTTTACTAGTCACTCTGAAAGCTAAGTAGGTATGCACATCTCAATGCTGAAAGCTATAACTTTCGTTCATACATAGGCACGAACGCTTTGAGACCTAGGCTATTAAATTAAGAGAATAATGGACGGAAACGAATTCCTGAGCACGTACCTATCCACTAACGAGACCACTTCACTAACTCAAGGCGAAAGTCGACTTTAACTGCCTAATCTGAATAAATAACACGTAAATCAGATGTTTAATAAACACCATAAATAAATTATTTAAGTACTGACTTCTAATTAAAAAAAAACATTTGAAATTGACGACTTTCTTAACAAGCTTATTAAAATCACTAGCTCGACGACTTCGACCGCGTGAAATTTCTTGTTACCCCGACCCATCCCGTCCCATGGAATCGCCTGCCCGCGCTATTTCGATTTCGCTTAGCGTCCTTTCTGCCTTTTTTCTTTTTGCTCGGCTCCTACCCTTAGGAGCATCACGCTAGGTCGCTACCTAGCGTGATGTTAAATAGCCTATAGCCTTCCTCAAGAATTGGGCAAGCAAATGCAAAAAGATTTTTTGAAATCCGACTGGTAGTTCCAGATATTAGCGCGTTCAAACAAACTCTTGAGCTTTTTTATTAGTATAGATCTAAATAGATTGAACAAGAAAACGCTTAATGAAGAAGCACACAGTTTTGCATTATCTAATAAAGATATAAGTATATTCCCACGGGAACAAGCACGTATAATAGGTATCTACCGCGAAACGTTAGCTAGCAATAAGAGATAAATCGACGCAGTCAACACATTCATTCAACATTAACTATCTTCCAAGCAAATAGGTATTGTTTTACATTAACTTGACCCAATAAGGGTACCTACAATATGTATGCTGTATCTGTCTAATACATTTCAATGAATACATTCGAGACGTGGACTCAATATGAACCTGTTGCGGACATTAAGATTAGGGACAACAGCTGTTACGAGTAGTTAGTAGTAGTTTTCTATTGGAAGATCAATTATTCGAGACCTTTGGTTCTATGCCCTCAACTCGTTATGGGGGTTCTGATAATTATGGACATAGATCTTCAATCATGTCAGTGCAACTGTGGGATGTCGTAACTAATCAATTTAATAACCATTTTTCATCGTTCTAGTGAAGTTTGATGGCATTAAGTATTGGGAACCATGAGGCAATTGTTGGTCGTAACCAGTGAAAGTTATTGATTGCCATCCATCGATTTTGATTATTGGTTAAATATGTAGTTTAAACATAGAGATGAATGAAACAGTGATACAAGAGTTGATTGATGAGGTCGTCAAGAGCTACGCCCTACAGGCTACAATGTAGGGAGAAGTTGACGATTGGTTAGTCTTTTATTAATTTCTAACACGACTAGCTTTTGCTCGTGGCTTCCACCACGTGGAGGTTGGAAATTATTCCACGAGAACTTAACTAACTTATTCCACGAGAACTTAACCTAATTTCGGGATAAAAAAGTATCCTATGTCCTAACGTAGGTGTACCTACAAAGCCATTATGGCGTGAAAAAGTAACAGACAGACAGAGTGACAGATAATAGTTACCTTCGTATTTATAATATTAATAAAGTACCTACCTACGTATTGATGTTAAAAATCAGGGTAGTTGCCTGGGTAAAAAAAAAATATATTTAGTCCGTCAGTTAGATTATCGAAAAATAATGCACACGTATTTTTTCTTTTGTCAATCAAACAAAAAATGACAAAGATAAAACGCGTCAAAATTTGGGAGTGGGGGGTCGTGACGTAGGACACGGTGAAGTATACGGTGGAGGTTTGCCCGGCTTGAGCGGGGCACCGCCGTATCCTCGTGGCGGCGATCTCTCGCGTCCGGCCCTGGTCCAGGCCATGGTACGGAGCGAGAGTGCATGGCAGGCCGGCACCTCCTTCTGCGAAGCAGTAATGCTCGCGAAGGAGGAGGCGGAGCACGTGAGGGAGAGGCAATCTCTGCGCCCTCATGCGCCTAGCCGCCGCTAAAGACGCCCTGGACGGGAGTCAACAGCCGACTCCCGGCCACAGTAGGCGCGGGCTTGCGGGCGGCGAGCAATGGGTAGTTACCGCCCGGTAAGGCCAGGCCCCGGGTCAACGGCACGTTGTGTTCCACGCGCGCCTCAAAGTGATGTCAGCACGAACTGACGGGGTCCGCTAGGGCCGATGGCTGCCAGGGCCGCGGGTTGTTCGAAAGAGATACCGTCAGCAACTGAAGGAACACGGGTGGGTTTTAGTCAGTAAAAGTCTGACACGCCCTTCCGCTTAGCCCAGAACGGGAGTGGTTAATTCATGATTTCACACCCAAAAAAAAAAGGGGGTCGTGACGTCACTTGCTTGCAAAAATGAATGTCGCAAGCAAGTCACATCACGCGGAACTTTAACGGGCGATATCTTCATCATTTTTTATATAATTGACAAAAGAAAAAATACGGGTTCAATATTTTTTGATACTGTAACTGACGGACTAATTAGAATTTTGTAGGAAAATAGCCTATTGCAGTCGACGCAGACATCATAAACTAAGTAGGCAAATAGCTAATCTACCAGATTCTCTAATTTTATCAGACTATGTAGCATCACATGACGATATAGTTCACCTAGTCCTAGACTAGACAATTGCTCACTCAGACCTATACATACCTAGTATGTATAGTCCTCCAGACCGTATTTCATTTCGTCGGCCATGGCGGTCAATCTCAATCGAGACTAGCCTTCGGCACGGGAGATATTATAGTGCACAAATGTTTGCCCTCACTCTCACAGTCCGATGGGATATTTATGTGGACGGCACACACACCTAGTAACTTGATAAGAAATCTCTATTTAGATACCTACTTGTGATGCAAGACGAAGCAGCTTACGATGTACTAATCGCAGCTCAAATATGCAAGTACGTATGGCAATTAACCATAGATATAAACACACGTTAGACATCAGCCGGTTTGTTCAGATTATTATATTACTCATAATCGCATCGCATTTAATTTTAGTGGCACTATTCCTTAATCTTCAAACTTTTCTCCCTTCCGGTATAGGCAGAATTTCATGTTATTAGAATACTTGATTAAACTGGTCTTACGAACTTGTTAATGAGCGCATGTAGGTACTGGCTGGTAGGATGAAGAAGACAGTAGTATCGTGATTATCATGACGCGATGAAGTGATGATAGCGCGTGCGAGATTGGAATTTCAGCGATAATGCAAATTATGTCGTTGTTGGAATCTTTAATCTACAGTTACCCCGTAAATCAATTGCTTAGTACATTACAGTCCACTCCGACTCGTAAACTTGAAACGAACAGGATACACTACTACTTCGTAATGAATTACGCGTCAATTTAGAGATTCACACCTCTTGAACTTCATGACTCGTCAGTTTCACGTTAATTTAACGGCAATCAATTTTTTGTCGGACTACTGACTCCTGAGAAGAGAACGAAGGTTTTTTGTTTAGAAGTAGGTTAAATTGATCCCTACATCAACGACATTTTTAACCAAATAACATGTAAACCTAATCCAGGGCTGTATTTTTTCTAATATTATACATCCATAGACTCCCTAAGTTATTAGGTATTTCATGACCTATATGTGTCAATAACCCCTTGACTCGTGGCTTCGACCTTGCAAAAGATTTGAACTTTTGAATTACTATGGAGCGAAAACCCTTAGGTAAAATGGCAACCCAAAATTAGCCAAAGTCACAACCGCACCTATAGGTACTTACGTAGGTAATCCTATTTTAGAGTAAACATGTCACAAAGCGAAAGGAGTCTAAGCTCTGAAACGGCGTGTGAGACCTTGGCCGGAATCCAGGCAAGTCATGCAGACGGACAAAGCTTTCAACGAGATGTAATTCATTAACTTGTCCTGCCAACCAGCATAGCCGTGACACTGACAGTGCAGTCATTTGTCACGGATTTTTGACAGTTTTGTCTGACATTCATCAGTGTCCCTCTTAGGAAGACTAGAAAAACTGCCTGCGCAGAAATAGAAAATCATTCAGATTCAGAATTAACAAAACTTTACAAATTAATTTCTGATTACCCAAATTTCTTTTCACAAACACCCCTTCGTTAAATGGTTTATCACTGGAGGTAGCGTTGGTAAATCAACGGTGGGTGAGTCTCCCATAGAAGCCACTAATTAGAACTAAAGTTGAACTCTTTATTTTTACCATGAAACCTTGTCTGCAGTCGCCTCTCTAGTGTAGTAACTACTATCTAATGTGTGACACATTCACCGCGGCGCATCTTTGTAACTGTAACACCTAAGTATTCCTTTATTAACTAAGGTGATTAGCAGTTAGTTCTAGTTTGACTGTGAACGTGATTGTTTTGGAAAAATACTCCCGTACCATGCCTTTCCTATCTTCTATTGCCTAAACTGTTTTATCTTGTTTTTTTTTTTGTTTATACAGATAAAGCCATTACAGGTTTTTTTTGTTTAGAAAATGTATCTAACTTATGAAGTTAAGTACCTACAACGCAATTCAGTTTGTGTTAATGACACAAAACTTTATCTAAACAAAAACAACTGGCTCAAACCGCGCACTTTGATCGGTTATATTTATTGCTAAACCAGAAACAAACGGGACCGACCAATAAAGAAATACTTAAAGCAACAAAACACCATATTTGGTTCAATTATCGTTGTCACAGAACAAACTAACTGCTCGTTAAATATGCGCGTGCGCAAAACGTGCTTGAGAAGGTGCGAAAAGCACGCGTTAATGCAACACCTTAGGGCAATAAACTTTCGTATTGATGGCTACTGGGCAATAATGTCACAAGTGTTTAGTGGAAACAATCTGACGCAGCCCATTACGGAGAATAAAGCAATGTTATTAATCTTAATGTTATGTATGAATACACCGACTTTGTTGTTTTTTTAGTAATTACATTGATAAGTGAGTCTTTGCTCCAATAATATGTGACTTAATTCCATTGACCCTAATGTCAGATTCTGATTAATTTAACATAACAATCAATGTTACCTAATTACATCTGGATTATTTGCATTTGAATTCCTTTTTTTTTTTATAAAATTTAAGAATTTTACTTAATATTTTTACCATGAAGGTTGCTAATTAATAACAAATATTATAACAAATATTTAGACCGGCATTGTAGCACTCTATCCAAGATTGTGTTTATATCCTATAGTTAGGTCGAGCTCCTATTGAATTTCCTTACGTAATGTTACTTTCTCAAAAATGCAATAGATGTCACACTATTAACTGATATAGAAACCAATAGATAGATGCTGTATCATTTAATAGTGTGAAATCTCATACAGAATGTTGCTGTTGGACATATAATTTAAAAAATTAAACCCGCTGTTAAGTTTACCGGATATCTTGAATTAAAATATAGCCTCACGATGTAGGAAGTCTAAAAAATATATTCCCAAGCATGGAAGAAAGAATGTAGTTAATTAACCGATGCTTACGAAAGACTATCCGCACTGTGACATTTTATTATAGCATCTCATTAAAATGGTAATTATATACGACACGTTCAAGTAAGTGGTTATTATAATCTCATCTTGACTAAAAAGACAACACCAAAAAATAAAATAAAAGAAAATAAACTTACCGGGCTGTATATCGCCATGTCGCCCTTTTAATTCTAAATTAAACTAGGAAGCACCCTTTGTTCGTTTTAGTGTAGCACTGACGTGCGCGGCGAAGATTCTAAATTAGCTCGAGTGCGAGACGGCGTCTGCGCGCGGTGTCTGCTGCGAACTGACGATGAACTTTATAGAGCTGCGCCGGCGCCGGTGCAGGCCCGTCAATGCCCAATGCGCCTGTTTATAATCACTTATTGATGTATTATTTCGATCAACATTCCGAGGGTTGAGAGGCTTGTATTTTAGGACACTATCAATAAGTGTACGGATACAGAAAGTTTGTTAATCTATTACTAAAGCATGTAAACTATTCATAGTAAAGCCTTATTGAAATTCTTAACAAACAATGTTTCGTTGTTGAAGTAAACCTCTTCTATTAACGAGACCATCACAAACACTAGGTTAATAAGGTACGACATTGCTCTCTTAATTTCGGTTAAGTCAACAGTGGTGGCGCCAGGCGTTATCTTTGAAGTATGCGCTTATATTTTTTTAGCCCAGTTAGATGCTGCAGATTAACTGCCTCGCACAACACCAATATAATATACTCATTTTGTGTACAGTTTGTAAATAAGTGTCATTAATAGTAGTGAAGTCATTTCTAGGAAACTAAAACGCACAATACAAGTATCTGAGAAATTAAGAAAATGATAACGATGTGTGAGCTTGTCGATAAAAGGTCGAAAGATCGAATCAAACAATCAGTCCTCTTCCCATATATCCCATATAGATTTTATTGAACTTTTTTAACATTTCTATGTACAATTCTCTTATGTCTACTGACGCAGCCGGCCGTTCTGAACGTTTTACCACACTCTTGACAACTGAAGGGTCTTTCGTCGGTATGTGTTCGGTGATGTACCCTCAATATGTCTAAAGTATTAAATCTTTTCCCACAAGTGTCACATCCATATTTTCTCTCGTTAGCATGATAGACAAAATGTCTTCGATACTGAGCCAATATATGAAAAGTTTTTCCACAAACCTCACAAGTCTTTCGCGGCGTAGGATCGTGGATCGATTTATGTATAATCAAGCCACTTTTGAATTTGAACTTTTTGTCGCACACGTCACACGAGTAAAGTTTGTCAGTAGAGTGTGTGTCTAGGTGACTCACGAGGTTTCTCGTATGTTTCCCGCACACTTCGCAAATTTTCCAGTAGTCGTATCTTCGAACTTTTTTCTTCTTTCTTATAACTCTCTCTTTCTTTACTTTAGGTTTTGGATCATTTTTTTGATTTGCTTCGACTGTTTCACCCACTTCATGATCAAATGCGATTACTAGTTCATCTGCATCATGACTATCATCGTCGTCGTTAGTGGCGTCGAGTGGTGCCTCGTTTAGATCGTGTTTATCGATAACTTCGATTTTGATATGTTGCGGGGAACAACGGAACATTTTATCGACGTCCTGACATTTCCGTCTGAATTTGTATGCGTTTTCTAATTCTTGGAGACAAGTCATACATATGTGTGTAGGTAAATTGTCCGTTTTCTCCACCTAGGATAAATACAAAACAATAAGTACTACATTGTTTCGGCCAATAAAAGATAAACTTGATTTAACTAGTAGATATCTTACCTCAACCCCGCCGATAAGTTTCAACTTGTAAGCCACATCAAATTCGTCGCCATCTTTTTGTTTAAATATATCCACACAAGCTGCTAGGTTGGAGCACGACCTGCATCTATCAGACTCTTCTACTTCAGACTTAGGTTTCACCTGAAGCTCTAGCCTATGTTTAAGGTCCATTAACTTCATGTCATCTTCATAATCATCGTCGTTTGTGACGTCAGCGTAATGATCGTTATTCTCTTCTATTTCGGTAATCTTTTGTTTTTTTATTGAGTTCTTTTCTTGAATTTCGGAATAACGGCCCATAGCGTCGAAGTAAGGCCATTGCTCGTTTAAAATGCCTTTGTTTGCGAATTTCGTTTTCCACTACAAACAAAATGAAACATTTAATGTTGGCTATGAACAATTATACACAATTAAAACATCTTTTAGATTACCAAATAACGTTACCCTAAATGTTTTTAACAGATGTACCCAGATTTCTTGCAGGTCTAACAAACTGTGATCCAGTGGTATTCCGATACTCCGTAAATTCTTTTCGACCTCGCTGAATAAAAGAATTAAAACAAATATTAGAAACAACATATTTACAATTAAAACCATTTGGTAGGAATGACTAAATGTAATGTTACATACCGCCAACCACCGAGTGGGTCCTTGAATGTCTTAAATGTATTCTCTAGCTCTGTCCGGGCGCTGATGAAGTTGAATACCCATTCTTCATGCCCTTTAGCAAACAGAAGGAATACTTTACAATGTAACATTCAATGTAAAACTTGCAATGAATTAAACGGATATTGATGAAAATCGGGGAAGAATAGAATATAATAGAATACTTTTTATTATGTACACCATACAGATTACAGAACATAAATATATACAATTTTACAAAGGGTGACACAATGGGCGGTCTTATCGCTAAGAGCGATCTTTTAAAGACAACCTTTGGATGGATTAAAATTAAGGAGAGACAAATACAGTAGATTAAGAGAGATAGCTTCAATTCGGAATTATGTATACAGGTCGATTTTAAATTAAACATTACGACAATTAGCTGATTAACGAACCGTTATTGAAATACTTGTTTGAAGTCAAGCTTTATAAGTAAATGTAACTGGACAAGACGGAGTGTTATAGATACTTACAATCAACGAGAGGATTCAGACTGAGATTGGATGATTCACCCAAATACAGTTCAAACAAATTGTGGTATACCCATGTTTTATTGTTTGTTGCCTTCGCTTTTTGATACTCCTGGCAGAAAAAAAAACAGTATTACTACAACTCTCTATTCTAGAGGACTTGTACAGTACCCGGTCGTAAATATTGTCCATCGAGTTTTGGGAAAAGATGGCCTTAGTAAAGCATCATATCTGCGGGGTAATTGCGTAACACACTAACAGTAGAATGGCTTCGACAGTTCAGCAACATTAATTGCGTTATTAACGTTGATGAGCACACAAATTTTTCGAACATGAAGCAATGGATTACCAATGTCCTTCAAAATGATTCAGATTGTGATTGGTTCTGTGTGACAATCACTTTCTAACTGTTACAATCCGTATTTTGTAGACTTTTAAACTGTAGCCTCTAAGTTTGTTTCGGTGTTCCTTCTTAGAGTAGTCGGATAGGAAACACCGACCTCATCTAGTTTTAATACACACCGTTAAATTTTGATCGTTTTAATTCTTAAAAGGGGTCATTGTACTCATAATTATGAACAACTTTTACCACGGAACCAACCCTGAAATCGTGAAAATAAAATCAGTTGATCCGTAGATTTATGTTCGCATACGAGGGCGACACTGACAGTTTTTAGAACTGGCCACTTGTAAACGATATAATAAAAAAATTTGTTCAAATGTTGAAAATGGAACTCTTTGCCAATATTATTGTGTATGTATTTTATTCATTTGTCATTTGTTTACTATTTGGCGGCAAATTGAAAATTGTCTGCGTCACGTCAGCATGAATTAAACTCGAGAAAATTTTCGTAACATGATTTTTTATGATTTTCGATGTCATTTAAGTTGACAAGAAAGTTATGATAGACTTCGATTGGCCTTTCACGATGAAGCCCATCTCATGCCACTGTTTACAACTGCTTTAATGAGTTTAAAAGTAGTCGCACTAATCTCATCGATGATCAGCGTGAGGGACGGCCTTCTACGGCGACGACTGAAGATAACATCAGTGTTGTGCGGCGTATGATAGAGACTGACAAAAGTGACTTATCAGCAGATTCGGACAAGCTAAGGGCTCATTTACGGAGACGCGGGGCGTCCCACGTCGCGTTGTGCGGCGCGGTCCGCACTAAATTCAAACATATGGCGTTGTATGAGTGCGTTTACGGAGAAGCGATTTCAGACGCGTTTGCTTGAAATGGAGCGTTTTTTGCGGCCGAGCCCGCGGCCGGCACCGCCGAGCCTCACGCGGCGGCGCACGCAGCGGCAATTCTCGATGAAGCGATGCCCGCGGCGGAATCTTCTGCCAGTCATATTTGGAAATTGCAGAACGCAATTAATTAATAATTCATTATTAGTAATTACTAATTAATTTAATTGGCGCTCCCATCTTCCGCTAACCTAAAACTGGTCGGTTTGACTGGGTATCCCGCGTGCGCCGCAGCGTTGCCCGCCGCGTGCTTTGCTACACGCTTGAGGATTCGCCGCGGGCGCAGCAGCGGGCACCGCCACGCTTCCCGCCCCGCGTCTCTATGAACAACGTCTTATATTGCCATACGTTTGTGTTTACGCGTGCGATGATAAGTGCCGCTTGACGCGCCGCCGCTCCGTAAACAGAAAATCGTACGACGCGCCGCGAGACGCCACGCCGCACGCGACGCGTGACGCCCCGCGTCTCCGTAAATGAGGCCTTAGGCATCGGTATGAGTCAAGTGCACAAAATCCTCCATGAACATTTAGCGGCCAGGAAGCTTTGCGCCCGGTGGATACCTCATAATTTGACAGAGGCCCAAAAGCTCCGTCGTGTTGACTGGTGTCGTGAAATGGTTCAATGATTTAACGGAGGTGACTCAAATGCTGTGTTCGACATACTTACGGGTGACGAAAGCTGCATTTATTATTAGGATCCTGATACTAAGAGACAGTCTGCTGTCTGGGTGTTTCCTTCCGAGAAGTTGCCGACTAAAATGAAGAGAGGTCGAAGCGAAGGAAAAGAGATGGTGGCCTCGTTCCTCGGAAGGATAGGTCATTACGCAACAATTGTTTTAGAGGATCGAAAAACAGTTACTGCAGAGTGGTACACTAACAATTGTTTGCCACTTGTCTTGGAAAAGTTCGGGAGAACCGATCTCGCAGTAGGATCCTCCTTCACCACGACAACGCCTCGTCGCACACCGTCAAGCAAACAATCGACTATTTGGCGACGTTTGACGTGGAATTACTGGGTCACCCGCCCTATAGCCCCGACCTCGCTCCTTGCGATATTTATTTATTTCCGAAAATAAAAAGAAAACTTCGAGGAAAACGTCTTATGGACGCCGAGGAAGTTGTGGCTGTGTTTCAAAATGCCGTCGAAGAGACCCCTAAGGACGAGTGGGCAAAGTGCTTTTCTCAGTGGTTCCATCGGATGCAGTGATGTATTGATGTAAATGGACACTATTTTGAAAAGATATAATAAAACTAATAACTTGCTAGTTTGATTAGTTTTTGCTTTTCTAAGAACTTTCAGCACCCTCGTAACTCGACATAATGTATGGATCAACTTATTTTTTTTTCACGATTTCAGGGTTGGTCCCGTAGTAAAAGTTGTTCATAATGATGAGTACAATCACCACTTTTAAGGATTAAAACGATCAAAATTTGACGTTGTATATATATTTTTTTGAGTAAGAGGGTAAGTGTTTGTTACTGTCAGCTCGGGTACTGTAAGTAGTAGAGCACTTACTGAATACGTCGCCGCCCATTTCCTTCCCAATTCCCTTGATGTTAACGTTGTAGGAAATCCGTTTTCTTCTATCATGATCTTTAACATCTCGCTATTTGAAATACAAAATAAATTAATTTATAACATATTTAGGTACTAGAATTTACTTGACTTAGCAAATATAGCACTTAGTAAATATAAAACATCAATGAAAATAATGTATTGATCGATTTGCTATCATGTTTTTTAAACAACTGTTGTTATGTTATAACAAATCTACACAGAGAGAGAATGAATAAAACAATTAAACTGCATCATATTCCTGTATCAAATTAGTCATCACAAACATTACAGTTTGTCGGTCAGCCGATCAACAAGTGAAATGCTTTTATACTGACGTATCCAAAGCTTTTGACAAAGTTAAGCATGATAACGCAAGGTTTAAAACATATTAAATCGAAGTATGAAACCGTCTTGGTTCTACCATTCTAAAAAAATTCCCGAACTTATCCTCCCACTGAAATTTGGAGGCAGCAATTACGTTTTCTCACTCCATTCACGTAGGTGTCCCCCCTTAAGGGACAATGTTCTGTCCACGTTTGCGTAGTAGTAATATATAAAAAAAAGGCTGTAATATTCTACTTATTTATGTGACACACACTTCCCTATGTGTTTGTTATTCCAGCGTATGGCACTCGTGGGTTGCAGCTGAAAATCAGCGTCAGGTGGTACACTTGTGTTGTCATCTGACATTATGCTGAGCTGAGGCCCATTTGGCATCTTTGTTTTCTGTTTTTATAGTTTTAAGGTGTATTCGTTTTGTGTAATGCCAATAAACGCATTTTTCTTTCTTTCTTATCTTTTGCCGTTGTTTTTTTAAATTGTATTTTATATTTATGGTACAAGTATTCGGTGAGATTATTATTTTCCCAAAGGATTAAAAAGATGTCGACTATGACAAATAAGATCGATCGATTTAAGTGTAAAATGATTATCATACTTCCACGCCCATTTCTTCTGTCTAAACAGCCAGTCGTGCTGCAACCTGATCTGAATGAACGATTCCGTGATATCTTTAGACCCTGCAGGAAAAAAATAAATTTTACTTCAAATATTTTTAGTTAAACGAAGTAATTTTCACTTCATTTTATCTTGGTGAGGTATTGTTGAGGTTATCCCCAAATTTTCACGTTAGCTTGTTGTTGTTTCAGGAAAAAAACATCAACAAGGAAATCCTTAATATAGGTTGGATTTTTGTTTAAGGGCTGCTACATACTTGTTCGGGTCGGCTTGATTGGGCACGGCTGGGCGGCAAAATCAAATATATATTTTGCCGCCCGGCAGTGCCCAATCATACTGACCCGAACAAGTGTATAGATCGCATTATGTTATGAGTTATTTTAATCACGCCCAGTCTATAAGATGTATCACATATTAAAATGGTAAGTAATATGGTAACGGTAACAAAACTCACAATGAAACTCATTTTCATTTTCGTCGCCATTGTTATCACTTTTCTTTTTGCTGTTCATGGAAAACCTGGAAGAGCCTTTTATTCTATAGCCGCAGGGGGCTTGGGCGTCTAAAGAGGCCAAATTATCAGGTTCGTACTTCTTAAAATAGTTGAACATAGCATCGTATAGCGGCCACTCGCTTTGCTCTGAGCCCTTCTTTATTTTCATGCGATGTTTTCTCTGTAACAAGTTACAATATATAGGAGACACTTTTCAAAAGAACTTTTTAAGGTAATTTAATTTTCTCTTTTAAAATTGATCGATCGATTTGAGTTAAGCAAAATATTCGGTTCACAAATATTTTGTCGAAAAAATTAACATGATGATGATGGCACACGAACTGAGTGGCTGGTTCATAAGCCAAAATTCACTTAAATTAATCTATACAAATAACTAAAATTGAACTGTCTGTTTTTAATGTGAAAATAACAGCTTTTTACTAAAGGCACATGATTTTTTTAAATTTTATCTGTCTTTCTATCTGTTTGTTTCGGGTAATCTCCGAAACGGCTGGGCTGATTTTGATGAAATTTTGTATGGGGATACTTTGAACAATGGGGAAGGACGTGGCAAGTACTTTTCATCGACATACCACGCGGGAGAAGCCGTAGGCGGGAGCTAGAATGAACTTACATTAAAAGTTGTTCTCATATGGTGCCACAATCCTTTCATGTCTTGAACACAGCAGTCTAAGGGTAGGTCCTGATACCGCATGGCTCTTTCAACCGCCCTGAAAAAAAAATCATGAGTGTTTTTTGCAGAAAAAATTTCACCACAGAGAAGTCTTTGTCGTGTGTGAAGCAACAAAAGCACTCTACCTAGGGGATTACTATAATTTTAGTCTAGTGGCATATGCAGGGTGGCAGGGACAACAACCCAAACCAGCAACCCAGCGCTGGGCACGCCACAATTGCGGCGATAAGTCCCCTCTTTGAGGAGTGGCTAGAGAGGCGCCACGGCGCCCTCACCTTCCGCCTGACTCAGGTCCTCACCGGACACGGTTGTTTCGGGAGGTTCCTGTTCAGGATAAAGCGGGAGGAAACGCCAGGGTGTCACCACTGTGGGGATCGCCCGGAGGACACGGTGGAGCATACGGTGGAGGCCTGCCCGGCTTGGGCGGGGCCCCGCCGTGTCCTCGTGGCGGCGATCGGCGGGTGCGACCTCTCGCGTCCGGCCCTCATACAGGCCATGGTACGGAGCGAGAGTGAATGGGAGGCCGTCACCTCCTTCTGCGAAGCAGTAATGCTCGCGAAGGAGGAGGCGGAGCGCGTGAGGGAGAGGCAATCGCTGCACCCTCGCGCGCCTAGCCGCCGCAGGAGACGCCCTGGACGGGAGTCAACAGCCGACTCCCGGCCACCGTAGGCGCGAGCCTGCGGGCGGCGAGCTATGGGCAGCTCGCCGCCCGGTAAGGACCAGGCCCGGGTCGACGGCGCGTTGTGTTCCACGCGCGCCTCAAAGAGCTGTCAGCACGAACTGACGGGGTCCACTAGGACCGATGCCGCCGGGGCTGCGGGTTGTTCGAAAGAGATACCGTGGCCCCTGGCACAGGCAACTGAAGGAACACGGGTGGGTTTTAGTCAGTAAAAGTCTGACACTCCCTTCTGCTCCGCCCAGAGCGGGAGGAGTCATTTGATGAATTCCCACCCAGAAAAAAAAAAAAAAAAAGGGTGGCAAGGACAGCAATGCACAAACTAACTATTGATTCAGTAATTGATTCTGAGCCAAAACATAAGCTATAAAAAAAATATGTTTCATACATTTTAACTGCGTAGGTATTGCACTTTTCTATGAAACAGCAGTTTTTTTTTTTGATAACTGAATATAAATTTCATTGCGTAGAAACATGTGCTGAATTCATAGATACAGTTTGCGCGTCGATGTCCTTGCCACCCCTATATTTAATTGCTCAAAAAATACAATACGAAACTAATATTATTTGTCAAGGCATGTGTTATTATTTATTTATTCGCACACTGGAACGCCATACGGTAATTACACCAATGGAGCAAAAAATCACTTCATGTGCTGCTATGACTTTGGCAAAGCGATAGCAAAATTAAGAAGTTGTTAGTACCTATTACTACATTATTCAACACAAGTAAGACTAATGTTAAAATTGTAGCATGTGTTATTGTGGTGTGGTGTAGTGTAGTGTGGTCTTGTTGTTGTTGTGGTAGTGTAGTGTGATCCTGTTGTTGTTGTTGTTTTATCTTATTTTACCTCCACACCGTGAGAGAATCTAGTTTCATTTCTTTAGCTTCGGACACACATATAATTAATTTTAGTCGCCATTCATCACTCCCTGCAAGAAGACAATAACATTAACAAATTAGCCGCAGCAGACTCCAGCAAGGCTTTTGACACCATAGACCATGGCATACTGCCAAATCACATACGAACCTACTACAAACTGCTCAAAATAAACTGCTAAAAACGTTATTTAACTATGATTATCTAACTCCAACAGAAACTCTTTACAAAAAAATTAAAGTATTGAATATAGCTCAGACATACATATATAACACATGCATACTAATTCGAAAAATACTAAACAAAAATATACACACAAATTTAACCTTCACAAAAAATATAAAAAAACACAAATTGCAAATGAGAAGTGAACAAGACTTTTTATAACTACACCCAACTCGCACAAACTACGGAAGGAAAACTATTCTGTACGAAGGATCTAAAATATTTAATAAGTTACCGAGAGACCTCAAAGGGCCTAAATCCAAAACCACTTTTAAAAAGCTACTTAAACAAGTTATATTAAAAAAATCACATTCCCTTCAATAGTGTCGAGCCACATCCAGTGACCGTTGATCTATGTTAACGGCACGGATACTTGTTTACATGTATCGAACGAACATTTTGTCCATAATGACTTGTAATCTACCCTTAAAACATTTATATAATCGACGTCTAATTTTTGTAATACCCCAACTTTTTGTTCTTTTTAAAGTATTTAGTTTAAATATTCTCATGTAAGTGAATAGTGTAATTCTTATGAGAATAAAATGATCTTAAACCTCATACTCCTCAATAATCTTAACATGTATGGCGTTTCAGACTCCCTCTTAAGTTGGTTCCAATCATTCACTCTTGTAACCACCGCATGTATTTTAGTTTTGAGAGGAGTCAATAAAAATTGGAAAAAGAGTTGTCTGCAGTTTTTAGTTTTTATACTATATAAAAAAAAGCGACCAAGTGCGAGTCGGACTCGCCCATGAAGGGTTCCGTTAAGTTGATTGAATGAAAGGTAAATTGCGGTTTACGATTTATGACGTATTAAAAAAAAACTACTTACTAGATCTCGTTCAAACCAATTTTCGTTGAAAGTTTACATGGTAATGTACATCATATATTTTTTTTAGTTTTATCATTCTCTTATTTTAGAAGTTACAGGGAGGGGGACACACATTTTACCACTTTGGAAGTATCTCTCGCGCAAAGTATTCAGTTTAGAAAAAAAATATATTAGAAACCTCAATATCATTTTTGAAGACCTATCCATAGATACCCCACACGTATGGCTTTGATAAAAAAAAAATTTAGAGTCAGTTCTAAGTATGGGGAACCCCCAAAATTTATTGTTTTTTTTTTCTATTTTTGTGTGAACATCTTAATGCGGTTCACAGAATACATCTACTTACCAAGTTTCAACAGTGTAGTTCTTATAGTTTCAGAAAAAAGTGGCTGTGACATATGGACAGACATGACGAATCCATAAGGGTTCCGTTTTTTGCCATTTGGCTACGGAACCTTAAAAATAGGAGTAACACTTAAACTGCATTTTAAGTTATCCAGTCAAATTTAGTGTGAAATTGAATTTCAGAAATATCTCCATCTAAATTTCCATCTCTACTACTTTTTTAAGAGCTTCTAACAGAAACTGTTGATGAGGATTTATTTAATAATGGGATGAAGTCATGTTTTGTTAACATTACTTTGATACTTATTGGAATGGATACTTACATGATTCATATTTGTCTAATATTTGATTTTTTCCAAAATGTTTGTCAAACACTTTGAAATACTTCCAGCTCTTGTTGTTTGTTTTCTTGGCTATTTTGTACATCTGAAATAAAATTACTAAATTACACAGCTTAATCTTGCTAGATTTTTTATTTAAACTATTGAGCTCTTTATCATATTCCCATACATACATAATTAGCTTATAATGTTCTCTCTGCTGGGATACAGACCTCCTCTCTGTGAGAGGGAGTGGGTCCAATTTACTATGTGGGCTGATGTGTGCCTAATGCAGGTTGGTAGATGTCTTCCATTTTTTTTTCACATACTGAGTAATTATTTGTCAGATATTTTATTTATTTGGTTACGTGATCTTAGTTGTATTACTTACATCATAAGTGTAAGACCATTTCTTTCTAACGTGGTCAATAGTCATTTCACTGGGAAATCCATTTTCCAGTAGTAATTTGTGAAACTCCCTGTAAACAGATAATGGTGAAGATAGACGGATAGTTAGATATATTTACTACTTTTACTTAATGCACACTGGGTGGAAGTACATTTTAGGTTTAACATAATTAAGAACGGTACAAATATTTTATAAGTAATAGATTCTAATGTGATTATGACTCTACATTTTGTTGTAATTTTTAGTATTGAGAATGAATGAAATTGTCCACAAGTAAATATGATAATGGAACCTTATTTTCAAATAAAGTAGAGCCAGTGATCAAGCATAGAGCTCTACAATTCTAATCAATTCAAAACAGAATCTAGTTCCTTGGCTGATTAGCCTTGGTCATCGGTATGACGACGATAATATACTTGTACCACAAACTTTCTTTTCTAATTAATAATCACTGTTACCAAGACCGACTATAACAAGAGACAGAACTGCGAAACATTTACGAGAAACTCACCCCCACGGTTGCTTTTTAGTTTTAAATAGCCAGTCATTCTTGAAACGAAGTTGAAACAATTTTCTATTGAGTTCTGACGTCCCTAAAACATACAAAACACACAAAATATATTAAATCCTTGAGTAAATAATGGGAATCGTCATTATGATGTTTCCACTGGCCATAACTACTCACAAACGAAAGTTTTATCCTCCATATTAAGAATTCAGATTTGTAACCATTTGCTTTGTTTTAGATAATAGGAAAATAACCAGATATTTGTTTAATAAAAATTGATAATAAATTCTAGAATTATGACAAGTTGGCGAATTGTTTTGATATTTTTTAGTTTGACAGTTATTTAAAGTAGGCAACATTTTTTTGTGTAAATCGACTAAAAATTGAGAACTTTTGAAAACCGTAACAGATGTGCCGTTTGTTTGACATTTGTTTTCGTTTGACATAAATTCGGTTTATTGGACATCTCTAAAATATTATTTTGGTTCTGCGATTCGTCCTACAATTTTCACGTGGTTTTACAAATTTCGGCATGTTTTAGACAATAATCTTGTATTTTTGAATTAAATTGGCGACAATGCATCGACTTGCGTCTGCTAGGAATATATATCAGAGTTCCTTTCATGGAGTCTCGCTACCTACGAACAATTCACTAAAAAGTACGTCAAATACGGAAATAAAATGTTCGTTTTGCCGAAGGATTTTATTAGGCCGCCTTGGTGCAGGTAATTTTATTTTAAATATCAAGAATACTTCAATTTACATTACATTAACCACGTAGAATATATACCTGCACTGTACTTAGGTTATTGAGTTGCATAACATTCCCAATAATATTTTTTTTTTTTCTAGAAAACTTTTATATAGCGAGACACCAATCTACGAAAACGGCTAATCTACTCAGTTCGCTGAGAAAAAAGTCTAAACATAAGAGCTATAAGAAATATGGAGAATTACTTGAAGGTAAGTGTTTGTTTACATTATTATCAGTGACCAACGCCAGGAAATAAATGACTTTATGCATAATTTCGTCTATTATTGTAGTTGGCGACCAGGCTATGACTGAAACCAAGGTGTCAATAAGCAAATTACGAGCTGTGCATCTCTCAAAGTTAGCTTCTAGTTCCGTCTCCCTTGGTCAGTTACATCAACTGACTACAAAGCCTGCGAAGAACTTAAGAGTAGCTGAAGTAGACCCTGAGTTACTACAATCAGTCAGGGACCAAATATTAAAAAAAACCTCTATGAAGAAACCTATAAAGGCAGTCACTGGAAAGCCGAACCTTTCAGAAATAATATTAGAAGATGATAAGTGTGCGCTGATATACACTAGTCATGCACTATCTAATTTAGAAGACAAATTCAAGACGAAACAATACATAGATATGATAAAAGAGAGTTATTATGATTTTCAAAAAGCTACTCTTTATGATCAGAAGTTGCAAGACCTGAGGTATGCAATAAATGAGGGGTTGAATCAAGAGTTTAACCTAAATGAGACAAGTTCTAGTAAAACAGACCTCATGTCCGAAGACCTCTTTAGACCATTACCAAAGGGTGCACATGCCGTGTTCAGAGAATTGTTTGTAGATAACCAATTAGATAGCTATGATCAAGAACTGATGAACCATATCACTAATATGCAGTAAGTACAATTATGTATATTTATTTTACTAGTAGTAACACCATAGTTGATTTTAATACTGTGTGTTTTTGACTGTTTGTACAATGCCATAAAATTACAAAAACATATACAAAAAAATATTGTTTCTGAAAATACAAAAAAAATATTGAAAAAATTTGTTCACCCAAGTTGCCATTCTTCCTCCTGTCTTCTTCTTCTATTGATCTGACTTCCAATGCCCTTCCTTTTCAGAGCTCAAGGACTTGCTCACCCAGCGATAGAAGACATCTATGATGACCCAGGACTGCACAATGAAATAGTTGACACTAGGGAGGACCTGGATTTAGATCATGTGGAAACTATTCCTGCTAACTCTTTGAAAATTAAACAGGCGTAAGTTTTCTTTTTGGTAGATAAGAAGATCACATATTACAGAGCAGAAAATAAACAAACTTATTAGTAAGACAGTAATGTAAAGTCTATTCAAATTGATGTTATTTCAAATTAAACAAATATCGACTTTATTTTAATGGTAATTAAATTGATTTCAGAGCGACTAGCACTATTGAAAAAGTTATAAATATGTTGGTAGTTGTAGCGTAAACTGAACTTTACGACGCGTCGACGCGTGCGGCTCGTGTATTTGAGCACCATCCTTAAATACACGAGTGGCACGTTGTCCACAGCGGGTGTCGACGAGTCGAGTGCCGACGGCTGCAGATGCCTCTGCCGTTGACGTGAGACACTCGTGTATTATATATTATTCATTTTATATTTTTCGCTCTGCAGGAAAAAAGCAATTCGAGACAAAAACAAGGCGAAGCGCGACAAGCGTCGAGCCAAGCAAGAGTTGAGTATGAAGCAAGACATGAAAGACTTGGAGCGGCGCGGCAAGCAAGAGTCCTTGCATCGAATACTCACGGCTCACCTACAACTACTCTGCTCACTTAACATGATACAGGAGGTGAGATATTTTAAGAAAGAAAGAAAAATACTTTTAAGACACGAGACAAAGAAAAAATACAAAAAAATAAAACAAGTTGGGGAAAAATATGGGTCACATTCAGCTAAGTCAATAATTTCGAAAAAATCTAATCCAAAATCTTTAACGAAAAAGTAAATCACCAGTCAACCACACAATCAGCTTTAAGTATGTGGGAACTAAGTTAATTTTAGAATGACAAAAGTATCTAATAAATTATATTACTCAGCAAAACAAAAATAAGACAATTTTCTAATTTAATAGAAAAACTAAATTTTGTGTGTATGGCATTAAGGTTCTTATTTGCAAAGCATCTTCCTTGTTCAGTTAGAAGCTATTTGTTTTCAGAAAGTGTACTTTTCCTTACAAAGTTTAGCTTGTGTTATTAGTATTGTTGTTTGTTGTCATTAGTATAGAGTTTATGTGTCAATTAGCATACATATAACGTCTACGCGTGAAGACTCTAATGTAGGTCACATCTATTTGACTAACTAATTCACTTGTTGAGAGTATCTAAGACTAGAGTAATCTGAGTATCCGACTACCTGACCCACCGCGTCGCGCCCGCGCTGTTACTTCATTTTGGCTTAGCGTTTTTTATGACTTTTATTCTTTTTGCTCGTTTCCTAAGGGTCGTGATGTTTAAGAGCCTATTATAACCTTTCTCAAGAACTGGGCTATTAAACGCGAAACAAAATTTTCAAATGCAATAGATAGTTCCAGAGATGAACGCGTTCAAACAAACAAACTCTTCAGATTTATTATGTTAGTATAGTTAGATCATTGACAAATAAAAACCTTTATCTGTAATTAAGTAAATAATAAAATGAATAAAACCCGACAATCTCAATTCCTGTTTATGTTAAACGTTTAATAAAATATATCGAATTTTTCACTGCATTCATGTTACTGTTATTCATATTGAAATAAGATTCAAATTAGATAAACTCGCGCGTGCTCGTAAAACTTTTCTCAAACAATTACGCATTCAAAAGAGTCACTTGTAACCTAGTTTTTATGCGAAATCTCGTGTTATCTTATAAAGGATGTCGGAGACCCCGACAGGCGCGGAGTAAGATAAGCCGATTTGAGAATATAATCCAGAGCATTATGTCTGTATGTTTGATTACAAAACGGCTTTTGTATTCTTAAAATCTGAATGCCAATGACCCAATAGGAAAATGTTAGTAAATGTTGTGTTAGTTTGTCTATCAACACGATACCAAATGAAACAACAGTATCATTAAGGGCTGATTTTGCCAAAGTTAGATTACTTCTATCCATGGAAAAAAATTGACGTCTGACAGTTTTAGTATTGTTGCGCGCCACAATTAATGCCTGATGATGGTGACATTAGTTACCACTAGCGCCATCTAGTTTCTAGTAGAAGAACTTATTAGTTCTTCACTAGCGCCATCTATTATCGATTGGCTGAACTTACTAGAACTATCGACATCTGGTCAGTCGGGGCCGGTATGTACTCGAACATTCTAGATGTTTCTACAATAGAAGATTCTGGAATTATCTGCGGCACTATATAAGGCCGGGACTAGCCGCGACTAATCAGACTTGGTTCTGCGATAGAAGCGAATACATCGAAAGCGATCTTCGAGTGCGACTTAAGAGCGATTGTGTTTTATAATTAGTGTGTTTGAGTTGTTCTTAGTGTTGTTTAAATAAATTGTAACTTTTGGTAATTTTTATCGGCAGTTTTTATTGTCACGAACCCGAAGCTCGTAACAATTGGTGTCAGAAGCAAGGATTAAAATCATGCCGATTTTACCTAAAGACGACACGGAGGGTATCCGTACCCGGAGTCAACGTCAACAGGAGACGGACCAGAGACGTTTTGGTGGAGCTATGCCGCAGAGGTCGGAGGGCCAGCTACCAACCACGGAGGCCGAAACGTCCGCAGCAGTTCCAGCATCAGCAGCACCAGACCTTACTGCCCTGATGATGATGCTGCAGGAGCAGTCCCGCCGACAGGAGGAACAGGCCCGCCGAGAGGAGGAACAGGCCCGCCGACAGGAGGAACAGGCTCGTCGGTTGGAAGAACAGCTCCAGCGGGACAAGGAGGAACAGGCTCGCCGACAGGAGGAACAGGCTCGCCGACAGGAGGAACAGGCTCGTCGGTTGGAAGAACAGCTCCAACGTGATAAGGAGGAGCAAACGCGCCGCCAGGAAGAGCAGATGCTCCTTATGAAGGACCTTCACGCTACCTTCAGGAAAGACATGAAGGAGGTGAAGGATAAGGTTGATCAACATGACAACCGCCTGTTAGAAGCTGAAATCCGGATCGACCAAGTGTATAATCGGGTTGACAACGTGGTGGCTGACGTAAAGAAAACCGTGATGGCTGATGTAAAGAAAACGCTGGATTACCTTAAACTTGGGGATGGAATCGCAGCTCCCGTAGCTACAACACCTTCGCTACGTGGATTCAAAGTGCCACCGTTCGACGGAACTTCTTCCTGGTCGGCCTACAAAATCCAGTTTGAGGCTGTCATGAAGGCGAACGCTTGGAGTAAAAGTCAGGCCATGACTGCCCTCACCCTAGGCCTGCGCGACCAGGCCTTAACTGTTCTGGAAGCTCTCGGTAAGGAAGTGACTTACGAGCAGCTCCTTGAGGCATTGGAGGCTCGGTATGGCGACGCTCACCTGGAACACGTGTTTCGTGCGCAGCTCAAGGATCGCGTGCAACGCAGTAATGAAAACCTGCAGCAGTGGGCCCTTGAAGTGGAGAAGCTGGTGCGTAAAGCTTACCAGTCCGTACCTGCGCTTATTGATGGGAACCTGGTGCAGGCATTCATCGACGGCATCCGCGACCTTGAAGTTAGAGCTGCTGTGAGGCTCGGGCACCACGGGACGCTTAAGGACGCCTTGGCCCATGCACTGGAGGTGGAAGTCGTGCGACAGGATCATCGCTCCCATCGCGTCAGGGAGGTTGCAGCGGCTACAGTTCGCGACCGCAATAAAGGGTACAGCCCTAGGTGCTACGGCTGTGGGGAAAGGGTCCACCTTCGATCCAGTTGCCCCAAGCGAACTGCAGAAAGAGAAGACGGCCGATCTCCAGAGGGCAGTGCAGCTAACAGCACCGCCCAGCACCAGCAGCAGGGAAACGAGTAATAGCCAGGACTGCGGGGCGGGTGCTGGCTGATGTTCAAAGAGCCCCAAGGGTTTCGATCACACAAACCCAAGACGGGAACAGCCTAATGATCAAGGGCGAGGTCAACGGAACGCCGTGTAAGCTGACCATAGACACTGGAGCCACTCGCACGGTTGTCAGTTCCCAACTCATAAGACGGTCCCTTGGGGACTCCGCATACAACCGGGAACACATTAATTTGGTAACAGCCACCGGTCAGCGCATACCCGTCCATGGAGAGAAGAAGATGGGGTTGAAGCTAGGCAACAGAATCTACCTGCATAATGTCATCGTGGCTGATATAATGGACGATTGCATCGTGGGCCTTGACTTTATGAGGAAGAATTGTTGCGAAATTGACGTCAAGCAAGGTGTTTTGAAATGTGGACAAGAGGAACTTTTCGTGGAAGGAGCGTTACCAGGGAACGTGTACAGCCTTAAGAAGATTGTTCTTCCGCCGAGATCGGAAACGTTTGTGCCGGTTAGCCTTCCTCGGAATCCTGGGCAAATTCATCGTTGTGTACTCGTGGAAAGGGTAGACAATGACCTTCCATGGAAAGTGGCACGAACTTTGGTCAGAACCACCGACATCTCAGGGGTACGTGTGCTGAACCTTTGTGATCAGGAACAGGTTATAGAAAAAGGCACACTAGTTGGTACTTGCGAGGAAGTGGACTGGTTGCGTCGATGTCAATATCTATCGACTGGGACCCTCAGCAAGGATGCACAAACGAGAGTGACCACACTTTTAGAAGACTGCCGCAGCGCTCTGTCCCAAAATGAAATGGTCAAGGCGAAGAAAATGTTACTTAAGTATGCCGATGTTTTCTCGTCAAACGATGCTGACATCGGGAGGACTGGCTTAGTTCAACACAAAATAAACACAAGAGAAGAATTGCCTATCCGTCAGCGGCCAAGGAGATTGCCGGTAGCACGCGAAAAGGAAGTGGAAACCATGATTGAGGGAATGGTGAAGGATGGTGTTATTGAACCTTCATCTAGTCCATGGTGTTCACCTGTAGTGCTGGTAAGAAAGAAGGACGGCAGCATGAGGTTTTGTGTTGACTATCGTCGTCTGAACGACGTCACGAAGAAGGACAGCTATCCTTTGCCAAGAATTGATGACACGCTGGACATGCTTACTGGAGTAAAGTGGTTTAGCACGCTGGACCTGAAAAGTGGCTACTGGCAAGTTGAAATTGATCCTAAGGACAAGGAGAAAACTGCATTCTCGACAGGAAAGGGTCTGTGGCAATTTAAAGTTATGCCGTTTGGATTATGCAATGCTCCGGCAACGTTTGAAAGGTTGATGGAACTTGTACTTACCGGGCTTATTGGCGATGCTTGCCTGGTCTACTTGGATGACGTCATCATCGTAGGCCGTACGTTTGAAGAACATCTTCAAAACCTGAAACGCGTGCTCATGAAGATCCAGAGTGCCAACCTCAAGTTAAGTCCGAAGAAGTGTTCACTATTCAAACGACAAGTTAGCTTTTTGGGATATGTAGTGTCTGAAGAAGGTATCCGCACGGATCCAGAGAAAATCGCCGCTGTCAAGGATTGGCCAATCCCAAAAGACAAGACGCAGGTCAGAGCATTTCTGGGTTTGTGCTCCTATTATCGGCGATTTGTCAAAAACTTTGCAGATATAGCCAAACCCCTGCATAAGCTAACCGAGGAGAAGCGACATTTCTGCTGGGATGGAAGTTGTGACATCGCATTCCAGGAGCTAAAGGACCGTCTGTGCAAAACACCTATTTTGGGGTACCCTGATGCGGGCAAGGAATTTATAGTTGACACAGACGCAAGCGACATAGGACTTGGCGGTGTGTTGTCTCAGCGGAATGGCGATCAAGAATTTGTGATAGCGTTCTTCAGCAAGTCACTGTCGAAACCTGAAAGGAACTATTGTGTTACGAGACGGGAACTGCTTGCTGTGGTAAAGTCGTTGCAGCACTTTAGCAAATATCTTCTGGGGCGGAAATTCCACATACGAACTGACCATGCTGCACTGAAATGGCTATTGCAGTTCAGAAATCCAGAAGGTCAAGTTGCGAGATGGATTGAACTATTGCAGGAATACGACTTCGTGGTCGAACATCGCAGCGGAAAATCTCATGGCAACGCAGATGCATTGTCAAGAAGACCTTGTCCTGAAGACTGCAAGCATTGTACTAGGCAAGAAAGTAAAGAAGTCGTACCTGTGAGGATGCTCAAGACAGACCTCAGCAACGAGTGGAAGGAAAGCCTACAACGTGCACAGCAGGAAGATTCGGACATCAAGCCGATTCTGGAGTGGATGAGGGCCAGAGCTCCTAAGCCCAGGTGGAGCGACGTCTCAGCAATGAGTTCGATCACAAAAAGCTATTGGGCCCAATGGGATAGCTTGGTGATTCAGGATGGAGTCCTGTGCCGTAAATGGGAAAATGCTCGGGGAGACAGCTGTCATTTGCAAATGGTTGTCCCTAAAGCTCAAGTACCGGATGTTCTACAGCTGTACCATAATGGCTGTTCAGGAGGTCATCTGGGAGTAAAACGGACTCTACTGAAGATACGAGAACGGTTTTACTGGGTCCACTGTCGGGACGATGTCGAGGACTGGTGTCGCAAATGTACAAGTTGTGCAGCTGTAAAGGGACCTCAGACTCGTAGTAGAGGTGCATTAAAATTGTACAATGTTGGCGCACCATGGGAGAGGATAGCCCTTGACGTTGCGGGGCCGTTTCCGGAAAGTGAAAGTGGTAACAAGTATTTCATGGTTGTGATGGATTACTTCACTAAGTGGCCGGAAGTCTTCGCCATTCCAAATCAAGAAGCTTCGACAGTTGCAGATAAATTAGTTTATGAAGTCTTCTGTCGGTTTGGAGTACCTTTAGAGATTCACAGTGATCAAGGAAGGAATTTTGAGTCCCAAATATTTCAGGAAACTTGTCGAGTTATGGGTACTCATAAAACAAGAACAACTTCTTACCACCCACAATCGGATGGAATGGTGGAACGATTCAATCAGACATTGGAGAGGTACCTAGCAAAAGTTGTGGAAAATCGGCAACGAGATTGGGACAAGCACATACAACCGTTTTTGTTGTCATATCGAAGCGCTGTTCACGAAAGTACATCGGTGACACCAGCCTTCGCAAACTTTGGAAGAGAATTACGGCTGCCTGCAGACCTGATCACCGGAATACCACCTGATGCCCCACGCAGTATAACCGATTATGCGAATCACTTGCGGAACAAAATGAATGACATTTATGAGCACGTCAGACAATCGGGCCAGCAAATGTCTGAAAAGATGAAAACCCGTTATGACCGCAAAATGAACAGTAAAGGGTTCGACGAAGGTTCACTAGTGTGGTTGCACAATCCAGTCCGCAGCAAAGGGAAATCTCCTAAGCTTCAAGCTAAATGGGATGGACCGTACCGGATTGTGACAAAGATCAATGACGTAACCTACCGGATACAGAAAGGTGCAAGAGGTACTCCTAAGATCGTCCATGTGGATCGATTGGCGCGTTATTATGGAGCCGATAATGCTCGGGACGAGCATGTCTTAGGAGGGGGCAGTGTTGCGCGCCACAATTAATGCCTGATGATGGTGACATTAGTTACCACTAGCGCCATCTAGTTTCTAGTAGAAGAACTTATTAGTTCTTCACTAGCGCCATCTATTATCGATTGGCTGAACTTACTAGAACTATCGACATCTGGTCAGTCGGGGCCGGTATGTACTCGAACATTCTAGATGTTTCTACAATAGAAGATTCTGGAATTATCTGCGGCACTATATAAGGCCGGGACTAGCCGCGACTAATCAGACTTGGTTCTGCGATAGAAGCGAATACATCGAAAGCGATCTTCGAGTGCGACTTAAGAGCGATTGTGTTTTATAATTAGTGTGTTTGAGTTGTTCTTAGTGTTGTTTAAATAAATCGTAACTTTTGGTAATTTTTATCGGCAGTTTTTATTGTCACGAACCCGAAGCTCGTAACAGTATGGAAAAACTGTCAAAAATTGAAAATTTATCCTCAGAATAAGACTTATGTTAGGGCAAAACCACTCCACAAACAACAGCATGCCATACTCCACAGGCAAATCAACAGAATCCGCGCTGCACAGCGTGATATCCAAGATTGAATGCGCAGTGGACCACAAATGCTCAGCACTGGCCGCCTTCATTGACATTGAGGGCGCCTTTGACAAAACCACATTCAAAAGTATCAGCACGGCCTTAGACAGACACGGTATAGATCAGTCTCTGAGCGGCTGGATTACCAATATGCTCGAACTGAGAGCTGTACAAGTGACCATTAACGACACCACAAGGGCCATTGTGGCAAAGGGCTGCCCGCAAGGGGGCGTCCTCTCGCCGCTTCTATGGAATCTGGTTGTAGACAGTCTGATAAAGGCACTAAACTATAAAGGCTACTTTACCGTAGGCTACGCCGATGATCTAACCATAATCATAAATGGCACCCACGAAAACATCCTGTGCAACCTAATGCACCAGGCACTGAAAATAGTAGAGAATTGGTGTAGTACACACCAACTATCAGTGAACCCAACAAAAACCGAATTGATCCTCTTCACAAAAAAGAGGAAACTTGCTTCACTACAACTTCCACGATTCTTTGGCACTACTCTAAGCCTATCAACTGAAACCAAATACCTGGGCATATTTTTGGCTTAATGGGCCATTTTGGGCAAAACACATCAACTACATCACCACAAAGGCCAGCATATCCCTGTGGCAATGCAAGTGAATGCTTAGGAAAAACTGGGGGATTAGCCCCAAGGTCACCTACTGGCTTTACACCACAGTTATCCAACCAATTATCACATACGGCTCACTAGTCTGGTGGCCCAGAACAGACCTGAGCACAGACCAAAGAGATCTGGAAAAGCTGCAGCAATTTGCTTGTGTGGCAATCACTAGCTGCATGAGAACTGCACCCACCGCTGCCCTACAGGCTATGCTTGGACTGCCTCCCCTACACCCTATCGTGCGGGAGGAGGCGGCCCTGTCTGCCTTCAGACTCCATATATCAGGAACCCTGAGCAAAGACTCGAGGATCAAGCACATACGCCTAAAGGACGAGGCGATCAAACGGCAGCCAATGATGGCATTACCCTGCGACAAAGCCCCTAAGCAATACTGCTTCCAAAAGCATTACAACATAGTGCTTAAAGAGGAGCAGTGCGACTACTCAGGCCCGACAGAGCTGAGAGTTTACACTGATGGATCAAAGACCGACTGCGGAACTGGAGTCGGAGTTTTCTCACACGACCTCAACATAAACATATCCAGCCTGCTAGGAATGCTGAACACGGTCTACCAAGCGGAGTGTGTGGGTATAATACAAGCGGCCCATGCCATAGCAGCCAGGAGAGTTACGGACACTCATGTTGGTATACTCTCTGACAGCGCCTCAGTTCTCCAATCCCTAAAGAAGGGATCACATCAAATCTAATACTAGAATGTCACAAGGCGCTTGAACAGGTAACTGTATCGAACCGCAACACAGTGACACTACAATGGATAAAAGGACACAGTGGATCACTAGGTAACGACGTGGCTGACGAGCTGGCCAGAAGGGCATCCAGCACGCCAGTCTATGGGCCGGAACCAGTCGAGCCCATCCCCTTCAATCAACTACGCAGGTGGCTACAGAAGCACACCCACACACAAGCAGAAAACTGGTGGTCCTCGTCACCGGGCTGCAGGCAGTCCAAGGAAGCCATGCCATCATTAGATGGCAAGCTAACCAAAAGATTACTACGCCTGGACAGGTAACGCCTGCGCCTGGTGACGGGGTCCATCACGGGACACTGCTCACTAAACAAACACTTCCATACGATAGGCATAACGGGCAGCCCCCTGTGCAGAGCTTGCATGGAGGCTGATGAAACCGTCGCGCAAGTGCTCTTTGAGTGCACAGGCGTCACCCAGATTAGGTCGGAAACCCTCGGGACACCCAGATCTTACACAGATGTTCTCAACAGACCAGGAGACTTAATAAGCTTCTGGAGGGAGGTGGGCTGGTTGGAATAACCACCGACGGCCGCCATGGCCAACGCACAATGGTCCATCTGAAGGACTAAGTGCGGAAACCAAACCCGTAACATAGTAACATAGTAAGACTTATTCAAGTTATAAAAGTTTAGTGAAATTCGCCCTTAGTATTATAAAAACTCTGATTCCATATTTCATCCAAAATAATGACTGCTCTACTGTTCTCTACAAATTTTAGTGCAATGCTGAAACTTCAAATGGCCTTTTTTTTTTTCAAATACTCGCGTCTCTTGATCAATACAAAATATGCCTAAGCACAATTAAAATAAAGCTTGCTTTGCATTGGCACATTACGCAAAGTCATACTAAATGCAAAAACAACATTAGCTGTAATTGTCCAAATATTCGTGTTATTAAGCCAATACAAAATACACCCTATTTCAATTCTGGTAAAGTTTATTTTGCCTCGACCATTATGGTGAGTGAACTGCCATCGTAACGTAAATATGTTTTGTTCCAGGCCCATCAAGTGTTACAGTATTACAGACAGAGAGGCTCGAGGGTCGCCAGTCATCCCAAACTTAACGATGTCAGAGTGTACAACACGCTTTTACATGGATATGCACATTCTGTAAGTATAATAAAATATATACCTACTATTTAAATTTTGGTTTTCACCACGTCCATGAATTTTAGTTAGCTTATCTGGCAGCTATTTGTCGCATAAAATGTTCTGTTCTTTTTATAACTTTCTAGTAATCTATGCAGAAAGTTTTCGGACACAGTAAAACAGACCTTGAGGTAGACGAAGGCTACGTACGCACTGAAATTCGGCTTATAAATGATAATGCTATATGATTTTATTTTGTAAGTAGGTTTGTACAAACACTTTTACACTTGAATCATATTTTAAAACTAGATGAGGTCGACGTTTCCTATCTGACTAGTCTGAGAAGAAAGGCCGAAAAAAAACTGAGAAGTCACAGTCTCTTTTAAAGTCCAGACATAATCATGGTCAGATCATATGAAGACCATGTAGATGCTTGCTTAGCGGCTAGAACCTAGCGAGTCACCTTGCGAGTAGAGAAGTGAAACGAACGCTCTAGAATTTTCGCAACCGGCCGCACTGCGCGCTTGGCGTCTTTGCTAGTCGCCTAGAGTATATCGAAGGCTGTACGCGCTAAGTAAGCCACCTGTCAGTGCGTACGTAGCCTAACTCTGTTCTCTATCTATGCGTCCGTCAAAATATTTTTTTGTCAAGAATAGCTGGGAGTTAATATAATAATACAGCCTTTTTATTCCGAATGTTTTACAGTTTTTTATCTTAATCAATCCATCAATCAACTCACCCTATCGGAGTCCACTGCTGGACATAGGCCTCTCCCAGGCTGCGCCACAACACCCTGTCGTCCGCCTTCTTTCTTAATACTAATTCACTAATCATAGTATATCTTCCACTGTTTCCTATCCGTTGCCACTCTTAGCCAAAGGGGACCTATGGTCAATTTCAATTCATCTTCCCATCTTCTCACTTTGCAACCTCGTCTCCTAACCCCATCTCTTGGATACCAGCTGGAGCTATTATACAGGGTGGCAGGGATATCGACGCGCAAACTGTAACCATGGATTCAGCACATGAGTTTAGACCCCATAACGTCGAAATTTTTCGTCGGTTATCAAAAAAAAAAAACCTTCTGTTTTATGGAAAAGTGCAATACCTAACCTCATGATATCAGTAGCCATAAAACTTCCTAATAAAATCGATCTTTCTCACTCAAGGGAACGAAAAGAAATAGGATAAAAATCATAATAACCTTCGCAGGGAATGTTGGACAATACACAACAACTGCTAATGAATATGTCTGAAGATGGTGTGGAAGCTAACCCACAGACGTTCGCCGCAGTCTTCGAGTGCATAGAGAGAAGTAGTGTGGAGGACAAAATAGAACTATTTGAGTATTACAAACAACAGATGGATCAAAAGGTATGTATTAAAATGTAAAATATTTATTCTCTACAAAATATTAATGTTGGTCGTTGTTCACTGATTATTGTGCGAGGTATACGAGCCAATCATTTTATTCACTAACATCTTGAAAGTTAGAAAGAAACGGTGTCCAATATGACGGTGTATATTGCAATTATAATTTTTGTTGCCATGTCATTAAATGATACGCTGGTGTTGCCATTGGTTATGTTAAAAAGTTTTCTTATCACTAATCACGTACGTGAAATTAATTTCATTTCATCAATAATAACTTCTCAATTATTTTCTTACAGAATATCACACTAAACGACTTACTAGACAAAACAAAATTCCTTTATGACCAACGCGAGGTAGTTTTACAAGCTATCCACAGAATACAGCCCGACTTTCAACCTCAATACACACCACCCGTTTTGGACTACAACTGTCCCTTACTAGAAAATATCACACTTGACCGTGCGGAGAATAGACAAGGACTGTTGACGTCACCTGCCGAAGATCTATTGTCTTTGGAGGAGATGATACAGAAAGGCAAAGAACAGTTGAATATTGAAATTAAAGGGGAGGTTGAAATACATAATATTGGTGTCAAAGATGAGCAGTCGGAGTCTGTGAAGTTTTGTGTGAGTATTTTTAATGTAATGAAACCATTATATATAAGGTATTGAACTAGTTTATTAGAAACGGTTACAATAATGGAATTTATGAATAGTCGCAGAAGCGTGGTTAACCGCTGGCGTATGAGTGTCTGTTGAAAAACACACTATTACTTTTACTACTATAGGGGACGCGCAAAACGTTCACAAATAACGAGATTAGGTTTATGTTCAAACTAGCTGTGCCCCGCGGTTTCACCGGCATAAGTTTCAGGATAAAAAGTATGTTATAAGTTAATCCTGGTTATAAACCATCTGTGTGCCAAATTTCATCCAAATCCGTTCAGGAGTTTCTGCGTGAAAGAGTAACAAACAACCATCCCTCCATCCATACAAGCTTTTACGTGTATAATATTAGTAGAATTCCTAAAATGTGTGCACTTGTTTCAAGATATTGAGGCTTTATTCACGTTATTTTTACAGAATCGCCCGAATAGCTTAGGACGCAAATGGAGCCTTTATTCATGAACTAGTTACTGGCGAGGTCGCTAGCCATACATCTATCTCGTTAAGCTTTCAGAATGAATAATTGTGGGCAAAATTATATTTCTGGGTTCCCTTATTTTGCGAAAAATTCAATTACTAGACTAAAAAGGTCACAGATTATTACTATCTACATGTAATGATGCCAAGATATCCTGGCGAACTTGCGTTCATGCTGCGCAGACGCTGCGCGTGTGTTACGTATAGCCTTGACTGTATCGAAACTTAGCAAAGTCAAAGTCAAATCATTTATTTCAAATAGGCACATAAAAGGCACTTTTGAACGTCAAAAATAAAATTGATTCTAGTCGCCCTCTTCGTCTAGTAGCATCGAACATCTACGCTAAATGCGAACGGATGTCTGATGCCTATATTCACAAGTACTAACTGTTTTTCTTTACTGTTGTTTATTAGAGGACGAAGCTATCAGAGACGGAGGCAGAATGGCGCAGCGTGATCCGCGAGTCTTTCGTACGTAACCTCGGCACGCTCAAGTCACAGAGCAGCGCCTCACATTCTGCCATCACGCTGTACCCTTATCTAACAGTGTTAGAGGTAAGTCTGTTATTAACATCACTAGAGAGTTTGATGTTCATCTCGAAATCGTAATATGCTCCGATGTTATCAGATATGTTTGCAAAAAGTGCCGTGTAGTAACAGTTACCGCTAGGGTTGCAACATCGCTCATAAAAATATCGATATTAAAACTTCGTTCTTCATAAACGAAACACTAGGATCAGCATCGATGTTAAAACAGCGATAATTTTGAACAAACATCGATGTGTCGTTGACATCCCTAGTTACCACCCACCTTCCTTCTTTTATAGAATACTTGCAGGGTAGTTCATGACATACTAGTAATCCTAGATCAGTTTTGTTAAAGTATTTTTTAATATTGTTACAGGTAGACCAATTCGTCGAGCTAATAATGGGCGAGCTAAGCAAGCTGGTGGACGGCAGCGAAACGTACAGCCCTACGCTCAAACTGTTGCAGAGAGATCTAGGAACGCAAGTATATCAAAAGTAAGTGTTGCCATTATTTATGATTTTTTAAATTGCCTGTGTTACCAACCCAGTTGTAAAGTTTTTCCATTTTTGGAAATTTCTGAAATATAATCACTTTGAAAAACGACGTAATTTTAGTCCACATAATCTGTTGGGGACAAATAATGTTAAATGCAAATAGATTTTTTCACTGACCTTATTCCGTTCACATAAGGTTGATTTTGACTAAATCAAGCCTAAACCATGAGTTTTTAATGACTAACATCAACAATTAATTTCTTGTACAGGTATCAAATCGAACAATACCGTCGCAACGGCACTTTGAAAAAGATCGAGCGTGTATACGAAAAGTACTGTGAGTGGTACGTCGGGCGCCGGTCCGTGGATGGCACCGGATTACCGTACAACGGCAGACAGGCGTGGCAAGCTCTCGTGCATATGAACCGAGACGGCGCTAGCTTGGTAAGTTATTATCCCACCAAAGACATAAATGTGATTAAAAAAAGGGGTCAAGTTCAGTACAAAAGAAGTATAGAATGGTCGGCTTCGCTGATTAATCCGATCTAGCCTGCCCCTTACTGCCTTCTCCCAGCGACGCCCTAAGCCGAGGTGCGTTCCCCACAGGGGGTGCGCTTAGCGTGTAGTCGCTTAGTATTTAATTATTTTTTACCGTCTGAAGGCCTTAATTTATTGAGACACCCACAGGCAAGTGCGAATAAGCAGTCGACAACCTTCTAGGTCGACCTGCGAGATGATAATGAAAAAAAAATCGGTTTCGCTGATAAGTAAGAGAATTGAGACCGAAATGGTCGGCAAGTTTACGGATGTGAAAGAAAGTATATTAGGTTCCTTGCTAAATATGTGACCTAGTGACCTCTTCACCTTTTTTGTAAAATATTTTTAGTGTCAGCTTGTTCATTGTATTTAATGTCAATGCATGGTTAGTTGTTAATAAAATTTACACATAATATTATGTGACTTGGCAATGTTTCAAAGCTAAATTCTCATAAGTCACAAACATAATTGACTTTGTATATGTGTACTTCATACAAAATGGGAGCAACCAATTTCTTACCCGCCCCTAAAGGGACACTTTGGCCCTAAAGTATATAATTGCTTGCATAATTTAGTTTCATAAGGCTGTTATTATTTTGTTGTGCAGGATGTGGAGGAGATGCCGTGGCCAATAGAAATGCGCCAGAATATTGGCAAGTTTCTGTACAACATTATAATCAATGATGTGAAGATTGACGTCAATATGTTCAAGAGTAAAGCTGCCAAAGAGTAAGTTGGCCTTTTAGTTCTGTCTACCTACTGGTTTTTGTTAAATGTAGCAGCATCATGCTGAGATAGGTTTTTTGGCCTTGTACAGGACTTTGTTTTTTTTTAGTTTTTATATAATTTTGTTTTTATTTATAATTGTGTTTAGTTTAGTGTGATCTTCCTGTACGAGTCATAATAAATACTTTATTTTTCTTATATTTCAATCTTTACACTCTATAAGCGCGAGTGATTTGTTAATTTCGAAGTGGACGGGGCCACTATACGGGTGGAGTTAATAAATTAAATACACTAGATAGTATTATTGATTCATTAATTAAGATGTGTAGTTATTATTGTGGTCAGATCACAAAGATAAGATGGTGTTGATGGCCATATGAGGTGTATATTATATTTTTTGTGAGTTGGTTGTTGAGGGGTGCTAAGGCTGATGCAGCAGGATTGTCATAATAAAAGTATATAAAGTAAAAGTTTCAAAAGTATAACTATTAATTTTATTTATATACTTTAACGCTAATACCGAAAGAATAGAACCAAAAGCATGAAGTCCACTGCGACATCCGAGCTTGCGCCGCTACGTCTTTTAGTTTGGGCGTTTTACTTAACCTTGTTTTGTTTCTCTCACGAACTATTATTAAGGTACGTTACGTCCTCCCAGGAAGAAGCTCCCCGCAGTGTACAAGGTGCACCGGCCGTGGGGCCGCCTGGTGCGCCTGGAGCTCAAGCCGCACCCGGTGCTGGCGCGCGTGTGGGCGGGCGCGGCCGCGCGCGCACTGCGCATGCGCGCCGCGCTCGTGCCCGCGGCCGCGCCGCCCGCGCCCTGGGCCGGCCCGCAGCGCGGCGCGCACCTCGTCACGCGCACGCCGCTAGTCCGGTACGCGCCCACGCCTAGCGTGCACGTCGCGTAGACGCTGCGCTAACGTAACGGAGACACTATTTTAAAATGAAAAAGTTTTAACGTTCCGTAGGAGAAACTATAAGAAACTCCAACGTTGCCGTTGTAATTAAGAAGCAATTTGAAATTAACACATGTATTTACACATTAATGAAATAATTTTATGTAAATAAAAGGAACGACTTTCTCACTTTGACGGAATAGTGATAGATTCCAAAGAGTTTTAATCGCATAATTAAAACACGGACATGTAGGTATACACCCCTCCATCAGTTGCAAGAGCAGCGACAATCATACAAACTTAAAACTTCCTATATCTAATAGAGTTAATTTAATTATCTGTGAAATTATTTTTTTTCCAAATGTTCAGTCCTTTAAATACAATGTTATTTAAGTACTTTTCTCAAACCCATCCAGAATGCCATTTCACGTGATGAGTCAATGGAAGCGCATGGAGTCGGCGCCGACGGAGACCCTGCACCCAGTGCTGGACAGTCTTAACCAGCTGGGCGAGGTGCCCTGGGTCATCAACAAGCCTATACTAGATCTGCAGATACAGATTTTTAGGTAAGGCTTCACACTATCGTCTTCTTCTATTGAGACAATCAATGCACATATTTTCAATATTTGGAAAATTCTAATCATAGTAAATAAAAATGTTGTTCAAATTGTACAACAGACGGTTTCGCTGATAAATACTACTTTACGTATTTTCATTCGTCATTATTTTATACAAACCATTTATTTAGGTAACATCTTACCGAAGCTTTAGACTTGTAGAATCACCAGATACCGTTCAACAACAACAATTCGATAAAAGTCATATCTGATTTGTGCAAAAAATACAACTTCGTATGGAAAATTAGCCAGACAACAAGAACAAAATATTTTTAAGTTAATATTCATTTAACGTAATATATAATTTTATTTAATCATATGAATAGGATTTGTATTTGATCATTCCTTTAGCAGGTGACTAAATAAACAGCATATATTGCCCGTTTAATTCTAGTGCAGTTCGAACTGAACGCCAAAGGATACAAATAAGTCCTGTATAGTTACCTAATGTAACATGTCCACTCACAGGGACGGCGGCAACAAGAAGCTGGACATCGCGCCGCCCTCGTCTAAGCTCGACACGTCGCAGTTCGCGGGCGGCGCAGACGCGGCCGCGGCCTTCAAACGTCGCGTCGCCATCAACCGCGCGCGGGCGGAGATGCATTCTCTGTGGTGCGACGCGCTGTATAAGCTGTCACTGGCCAATCATTATAGGTAGGTAAATAAAGAAGACTTCCTAGTGACGTTCTAAGTTCTATTCAAATTCATCTTTACGTTTGATGTTATTTTAAATTAAACAAATATCGACTTTATTGTATTGAAAATTAAGCTGATTTCAGAGGGATTAATAATATTGAAAAAGTTATAAAATGGTTTGAAATTGTAGCGTAAACTGAACTTTATTGTGTAGGAATTTAAGATATTTTTCCAATAACTCGTATTAATTTAAATGGCATGTCTAGAAACTTCTGTGAAAAGGATTGTAGCGGTATCTACAACGCCACATGCGCATAATTGCCCGCCAGACACAACACCCGTCTGGTCGGAGGATCCTCCCTTTTCTATGGAGGATGAGTGAACTTTACACCCTGTTCCTCATACCTCTATAGGATCGTACTCACTTTGACCATTTACTTCGTGAATTATTTTTTAAAACATTTATTGCTCGAGCTTTTTGGGCGTAACAAACGATCGTGCAACGAATGTTTGCAAAATGAATTCCCGAATCGCATACTCGTGAAGAGTAGTATCATAATTGAATAATGTGATTGTAAGATCTTCGATGACGCTTTTTGTTAGACAGGGTCAAATTAAATTTGCTAGCGAAACTTCGCAGACGTTATGGGTATCGATATCTAAACACGATAAAATAAAAAAGATTTGATGATTTTTTTTAGGAGTTGTTACTTGAAGTACGAGTTGAGAAAATATGTTTTACGTGTTTAGTTATCGATACTAATCACGTCTGTGAAGCTACATAAAAAACTACTTTTTTTAACTCTACTAAAAAAAATCATCAAAATAATTTATTTTTTGTTTTATCGTGTTTAAATATTGATGCCCATCACGTCAACAGAGTTTCGCTAGCTAATTTATTTTGACCCTGTATATTCTATCAAAGTCAAAAATGTATACTAGAAACATTTTTGTATACTAGTAACAGCGTCGGTGGCTCAGTTATGAAAAACAATATTTAATAAAAATGAATGGCCCAGTTCCACGTTATGCTAAATCCAGCTGTTCTCCCAGGGACGCGATATTCTGGCTGCCGCACAACCTGGACTTCCGCGGGCGCGTGTACGCGTGCGGGCCGCACGTGTCCGCGCTGGGCGCCGACCCCGGGCGCGCGCTGCTGGCCTTCGCGCGGCGCCGGGCGCTGGGCGCGCGCGGCCTGCGCTGGCTGCAGCTACACGCCGTCAACCTCACCGGGACCATGAAGAAGAGCACTGTCGAAGAGAGGTAAGAGCTGCACTTGAAGTAGTTTAAGCTAAAATGTTGCGCGTTTTCAGTCAAAGTCAAAGTCAAAGTATTTATTAGTGTGTTTTTTGGTGATACAATATGTCTTATAATTAGGATATGGTTACTCAAAAAACTACCCATACACTATTTAGCAATTTAAGAATATAAAATCAATATTACATACAAATTAACATTAATTTCAATAGGTAGGTACTTCGAATACAATCTATTTTTATAATAACCATTTAGAATACAAATAATAAGTCCGATTTTTGAATTGTCAAGCATAAATACATAGTTATCATTTAGTTTACTTATTACATTTTGTCAAAAAGGAATTCGTCAATGGTATAATAGCATTTTTCAGTCAATAAGTTATTTAATCTCCGTTTAAATTGTGTCAAGTTAAGATCTTTAATATTATTTGGTATTTTGTTGAATATCTTCGAGGCCATACAGAGGATGCTTTTGTGCATAAGAGCGGTCTTTGAAGGTCTTAGACATAATTCATGACGATATTCTTGTCTTGTCGATCTATATCGTTGCTCTGAAGCTTTCTTAAACAGTTCGCTATTTTTCTTGACAAACAATGCTGTCTCGTAAATGTAAATACACGGTAATGTTAGTATTCTAAGTTGTTTGAAATGCGGTTTACAACTTTCCGTTGATTTGAGACTGCATATTGATCTAATGCACCTCTTCTGTGCTTTAAAAATGTTCTCTTTTTCGCAGGAATTTGCCCAAAAAATTACTCCGTAACGTAATATGGAATCTACATAGCCATAATACGCAGCTACAACAGCTGCCTGATTAACTATCTTCTTAAGTTTATATAAAGCAAAGGCGAACCTACTTAATCTTGATATAATAATTGATGCATGTTGTTTCCAAGTCAGTTTTGAGTCAATTGTCAAGCCTAAAAATTTTATATGTCCTACTTCATCAATTCTGGTATCGTCAAAAGATATATTTATGTCAGGAGCGGTCAATCTTTGTCGAAATTGCATAATTTTAGTTTTATTTAAATTTAATTTTAAATTATTATGTTCAAGCCAGTTAATTGATTGTTGCAATGCGTCTTTGATGTCACATTCATAGTTTATATTTTGATTCATTCTTACTATTACCGTGCTGTCATCAGCAAAAAGAACCATAGGAAAAGCGACGTGTTTTGGGAAGTCATTTATATATGCTAAAAACATCGGCGGACCCAATACGCTGCCCTGTGGGACGCCAAAAGTGATTTTACGTTTTCCTGAAATATATTTAAGTTCTTTTTTATCCTTTTTAGAAATCCGTCTAATTTCTGTGCACTGCGTTCTATTGTCTAAATAAGAATGTATAAGAGAAAGTGCATTGCCCCTTATTCCATAAGCATTAAGTTTATGAAGAAGTATTTTATGATCAACTAGGTCGAATGCTTTCGTCATGTCCATAAATATGGCGCTAATAGGAGTTATTTCATCAATATCTGTCATAATAGTATTGATAAAATCATAGATAGCCATATTTATAGATTTATTTTTTCTAAAACCCTTCTGCTCCTTTACCAAGATGTTGTGTTTCGTGAAAAAGGAACACATACGGTGATAGATAGCCTTCTCAAATATTTTTGATATTACTGGTATTAGGGAAATGGGTCTATAGTTATTAATATCAGTTTTGTCATTCTTTTTAAATAAGGGCTTAATTATTGTTGGTTTTAGTTTATCAGGATAAATTCCAGAACTGATACTAACATTAATGATGTGGCAAATGGGGCTAGATATCACATCGGAGACAAATTTTAATACTCTTGTAGAGATAGCATCATACCCTACGCCAACTTTATTTTTTAAATCCTGTATTATTCGGTATACTTCATTTGGTGTAGTTGGGGCCAAAAACATTGATTCACAACATGTATTCGGTATCTCATAGCTCGCAGATCTTGAAGCCTTCGAAAGTAATTCTGCTTGATTCACAAAGTGATCGTTAAATGTGTTAGCTATGTCACTGGGGTTTGTTATTGTAACCCCGTTATTCTTTATTTCTGTTATATGTTCAAAGGGATTGCAATGTTTATTTTCATTTATGATCTTCCATGTATCTTTTGATTTATTTGTTGATGTCATTATCTTATGGTTATTTTTTGCCTTTTGCGTCAGTTTTATTATTTTCTTTAGTTTTTGTGAGTAATTTTTAAGTTTAGTTCAGTTATTGGTATTAGGTTTTGCTCGTAGTTGCCAAAGAAGTTGTCTTTTATTTTTGCTACAGCGTCTTATACCGGGTGTTAACCAATTCGGGTTCCTTTTTAACTTAAATTTTTTGTTCATCAAGGGGAAACATAAGTCATAAAACAGCTGGAATACTTCCATAAAATTATTGTACGCTACATTAGGATCATCAGCTTGATAAATATTACAAAACGATAAAGGAGTTAAACATGGTCTAAATTTCATAAGGTTACCGTGACTGTAATCACGCGCTGTAATACTCCAACTGTTAATTGTACACGTTTTTTTGACGGGGATCTTTAAGATTTGGGCTGTGTGGTCTGACATGTCAAGGTCAATTACTTGATGGACACACTTTTGCGTAAAATTGTGCGCAAAATTATCTATACATGTGTTACTTTGTAACCTAGTGGGCTGGTCAATTTGCAATTTTAGATTATAGCTTAATAGGTAGTTGGTAAACTCAACGGAAGTTCTATTTTTTTTCAATATGTTAATGTTAAAGTCACCACACATAATGACATTCCTGCGCGCCTTGTAACAAACCTTAGGTAAGAGAGTATTTAATTTTGAGTAAAAAGTATCAAGATTATTTGATTTAGGTACTCTGTAAATACATACAACGATAATATTATGCTGTGTTAATTCGATTGCGCAGCACTCGAAAACTCCCTGAATCGAAAGTTTCCTGATATCTTCAAGTTCTCTATATTGATGGCCGTTCTTTATTAATATGCACGCTCCTCCTCTTTTTGTATCTCTAGAGTAGCACGCTGCCAAATTATAATTAGGTAAAGTGAGAAGGTCTTCATATCCAGTTTCCATGAAGTGTTCGGTCACACAGATAACGTCGATGCTGTTTTGAAGGTCAAGTAGGTGCAAGAATAATTGGTCTGCCTTATTTATTAATCCTGCGATGTTTTGATGCATTATTGACAGATAATTATAGAAAAAAATGGTTTGAAATGTCGTCAAATGTGTCCTTCGTGTCAATATTTTGACTATTTTCCATTTGGATTTCACAAATAGTCTTTTTCAGATTCATAAATACGTTTTCCATACCTGTGTCGTTCAGGAGACCTTGACGACCCGAAAACATTGTATTATCATAGCATAAGCCAGCATTTGAGTCCAGCAGATAGGCATATTCATATGTTGTGTTATGCAAGTACAAAAGATTATTAAAAATTTCAACTCGTGAGTTGTATATTGTTGTGTAATCACCACATTGTCTATAGATTGGGAGACATATAATTACATTGGTATGGCTTAATTTTTCGATGGTTTCTTTGATATGGTAGATTAAATCGTGATAGTTTTTAGTTCTTAAGAAGTCTTTTTCTCCTATTAATATGACACAATAGTCAGTTTTATTATAATGTTTGATCTTATTTTCTATGCCCAGCAGGAGTTGTTCAATGCTACCATTTAGATATGAGTAGTGGCAGAAGTCATAGCCAGTTGCAAAAGAATCTTCTATAATGCTGCAAAGTCCATTTCTGTTGTTAGCGCTTATAATACATAGTTTATTTTTTATTGTTTCTTTGGTCAGGTGTCGTTTGTCGATGAACTCCTCACGCATTGAGTGTTTCATTCCAGAGGTGTCACATTGAGTTGCCTTATTAACCATCTGGGGTGTGGTTACCAGTGTTGATTTATTAGTCATAACTTTCTTCGTCGACTTAGGAGTGATGCTGAGATCTATTGTAGGAACTGCTTGAGAAGTTTTTTTCTTTTTTGGAGTGATATTAGGCATGTCCGTTGTAAGATTTTTTGTAGATGTTTTCCTTTTTTGTAAAATTTTCTATGGTCTTTTTGAGATTTGTGTTGTCCATATTTAAGGATTCAACTTCGCGATGTGCAGTCTCCAATTGCAGAGTCAATTCTTTAATTTTGTTTTTTAGTTGAAGAACTTCTTCACAGTCCTCATCGTCTGATATGTTTGGTAGACTGTTACTAGTAGTGCCATCTAGTTCACTATTTGTTAAATTAAAATCTTCACTTTTTGTTTCGGAGACTCGTCGGTTGCGACGTTGCGTGATGTTTCCGAAGAAGTTCGTTTTATTCAAATTTGAAATTGTACTAAGTCTCAACAGAATTTTTTATAATTCCAAAAAGACGATGTTGATAGTGAGGTTCGAACTCGAAACTTGTGAAGTCCAGGTGTAGACGTTATATCAGATGAGCCAGGGAGATAATTAAGTTCTTGATTGAAATGAGTGATATCTTGCTACTACTCATTAACATAACACGGGATCCGTTGCGATGACTGTAACATTCAAATATTTTTTCCACCAACTGCCACTTCGAGTTATAAAATTGTTTTGTTACTTTTTGAGACACTTATTGATTATTCGCACAGTTTCTTCACAAATTGCAGCTATTTTTACTATTATGGACTGATAAAACACTGTACTTTTATTTTGACACTGATTTTAGTTCGTTTGTGGACGATATTGGAATGTTGTTTTTATTTCGTTTTTAATGAATATTATGTCCAGATAACACTTTCACACACTATTTGCACTGTTTTCTTCACTTTTGTAGTAGATTAGTCAATAAATAGTTCAATATCATATTTTTAAGACAATTTAATACGGGAGCACAATGTTTGCGTGACAGCTACTGGGTCGTATGTCTGCACATCTCAGTACTTACAGTACTGTACAGTCAATGTCATAAAAGGCCGAGGCTTGAATGTTAAAAAGCAACTTGGAACAGATACCGTCTCTAAAAACCTATTCGATATATTTTGTTGTTATTTCCAACAGTAAAGTCATATGATTAGTTATTTTGGTTTACTAATTATAACACTCGAATAGGCAGTGAATTTACAGATGAGAGACTATGAGGACCCGGGGCCGTACTACGTGCGCCAAAACCTATATCAGTAGTGCGATTCTGTAACCATCTCACCGTGAAAACTTTGGTGAAGTGAGCGTGGAGTGAACTATGGTTCTAACTAATGCTAGGGATTGACACTATTGACAGCTCGCTCTAAGCCCACTTCACATAACTTTTCACGGTGAGATTTTTACAGAATCGACTGGCTGACCATTTTGAAAACAAAATCCCGTGCACATGATGACCTCAGCTGCGTGCGTAATTAAAACAAAAGAGGATCCTTTTTAGGTCGAATATGCGCTGCAAGCACGAATAGTCCTTACGGGGTGGTCAGATATAGATTTTGGCGATAGTACATACAGAAAGGTTATATAATTATTGCAGTGCAAAAAAAGGATGGCGGTATTCGTTCTGTATAGTTCTATTTCTTTTCCTACTAAAACAGGTGATTTTGACACTTCCCTATACGGCACCTGGATATCAGAAAGCGAGGGTAACTTCCAGATAAATATTAATCGTTTTTTTAGATTGGCGTACGCAGACAGTATAATGGACAAGATTTTAGACTCAGCCGACCGTCCCTTAGAAGGTGAACGTTGGTGGGCAGAGTCTGAAGAGCCGTGGCAGACCCTTGCGTGCTGTATGGAGATCGCTAATGCAGTGCGCTCTCCTAACCATGAAGGTAACTAACAGAATCTTAAATTATATGTTTTTAGGTCTCTCGATCTTCAAATCTGACAGATCAGTAATATTGTTATAATAGGACACCAAGTAAATCTCTACCTGACCCTTCGGGTAAAACAGGCCACAGAATTAAATTGATTTTGCTCTGTATCCGAGTAATAGTCTTAAAACCTCTTTTTATTTGTTACGGCATTTTCATGCCCCGCCCGCGTGCCTCACTCGCATGCGTGAGCTTACCGCGAAGAAGCACCCGCATATCCGCCGCGTCTCGCGTGCCTGTGGGATGTGTGACATGAAAAGTATGTGCGAAACGATAGGATGCAGGCGGCAAGCAGACACGCACAGACAAAAATCCGCATGATAAGAAATAATTGCCCTTTTTTTTTTTTTTGAGGATGGGAAATCATCAAATGACCCCTCCCGCTCTGGGTGAAGCAGAAGGGAGTGTCAGACTCTTACTGACTAAAACCCACCCGTGTTCCTTCCTTAGCCCTTTATGTACCAGGGCAGCGGTAACCCTTTCGGACGATCCCGCTACAAATATTTGCCCTTATATTTGATTATTTCCCCGCAGAATACATGTGCGGCTTCCCAGTACATCAAGATGGGTCATGTAACGGTCTGCAACACTACGCGGCACTCGGCGGTGACGCGGCCGGAGCTGCAGCGGTCAATCTAGCGCCGCTTGATAAACCGCAGGATGTCTACAGCGCTGTAGCGGCTATGGTACGTATTGTGGAAGGCATAGAGCTTACTGTAGCGTGCAAGGGACCATAGATGTAAATAGCGCTGTAGCGGCTTTGGTGTTTTAATCCTTGTAGCTTGTGTTTTTCCATATTATATTGCAACTGAACTATTGAACGATTCAGTATTTACGAATGACGCAAATAATAATATTATTCAGTTATGCTTTCAATAACGAAAGGTTATGGTCGTCAATTTTTGCAATTTAAACCCTTTGTCTATCACATTAAACTAAAGTCTGAATTTGAATGATGTGTTCGGTACAGGTGGAAGAGATGCGGATCCGTGACGCAGCAGCCGGAGTTCCTGCTGCCATCATCTTAGAGAACTTTGTTCGAAGGAAGGTCATCAAGCAGACCGTCATGACCACTGTGTATGGAGTCACTAAGTTCGGAGCCAGGCTGCAGATCGCTAAGCAGCTGAAAGGTAAAGTATTGTCTTCGTAATAGCTCTGAATAGATACACTAAACTGTTAAATCACATCTGCATTATCAACTTTCTGTAGATTCCATATTCTAAAACAAATGCTTATAATATCAACCATTGCACTTCATCAAGACAACCAAATACTGATATAGAAGGTCTGCGCATATTATGATCCCTTCGGGCCCAATAGGCCTCAGAGCGTATCTCCAAAATCTCGCACGTTGTCGTAGTGAATAAGCTTTTTATAACTGTAAACGTGTTGTGCTATATTTTGTGGATGTTGCATCGGAGTAATGGATAAACACCTTTATGGTGGAGACGCTCGCGAATTTGTCTTAAATTTTATAACCGCGACTACTAGAAACTTTATGCGTTAGAGTTGCTAATTTGCTATTCACATTCTATGTTTCACTATGGTTGTCAACAGACATAGACGAGTTCCCCAAGGAGCACGTGTGGACGTGTTCCCAGTACCTCACCACGAAGACGTTCGACAGTTTGCGAGAGATGTTTACCTCCACCAAACTGATACAGGACTGGTTCACCGACTGTGCCAAGTAAGTTATTTATTAGCTACGGCAAAAATGACTACGATAAAAACTTTCATCCCCTCATTAGGGGATAAATTTTCAAAATGCTTCGTTACAGCTCACTTTCGCTATATAAAGAACTCTTGCGCAAAATGTCATGCTTCTAGAAACAGCGGTTTAGGCTGTGCGTTGTCTGTCAGTGAATTTAGGATTTTCATTAAGAAGCAGATTTAAAAAAAATGTCTTCAAAAAATCCATAAACTTTAATTTAAAAAAAAATTAAAGTTTAAATGTAACCGAGACAAATGGGAATCTAAATTTTGTGGTTGTACAAGTTCATACATTACTGTTAATTTTTTTTTATAATTATGTCTTTATTGGTTTCATATTTTTAAACAAAGGTCTTTAAAGACTTAAGGTGCTAAGAGTTACTTCTAATTCTTATCTTATTCCTTTGGATTAGGATCTCGCATTACAAATCAGTTTCCAAAAATACACTGTAATATTACTATTTCCTCCACCAGGTTAATATCAGCTGTTTGCGGCGAGAGCGTGGAGTGGGTGACTCCGCTAGGCCTCCCTGTGGTGCAGCCCTATTACCGGCGCTCCGGACCTAGCACCAGCCAGTACCGACCGTCTTTAGATCAGGCCCAGTAAGTCAGCGTCATCTTCCCTTGTCTCCAGTAAGGCGAAAGCGCCAGATTAGCGCGCGAAATGATAAATTTGATTATGTTTTTTTTTACAATTTTCAGGTCAGTATTAGTCTGTATGTTGATCAAAATGTGATTCGCGACCGTAACAAATATGTATTAACAGAATTATAATCAGTATAATGATCAATACAACTCTCTGAGTTAAAAGTGGCCTCAAATGTCATGATTTCATGAAATATTCATTCAATAGGGAAATATATCATTTCTATAACCAATCATGACTGACTATGTATTTGCTTTCGTAGTATTTTTTAGAAGGAAAAATAGTTTGGATGTTATGCAATTTTTTTTACAGAGCTCTTTCTTGGAACCTTAGGTCATTTATTAATCTCGAAAGTCTGATCCTCACAGACGACCCTGCACAATGAAGCAGCGCAACGCCTTCCCGCCGAACTTCATCCACTCGCTGGACTCGTCGCACATGATGCTGACCGGCCTGCACTGCGAGGCCGGCGCCGTCACCTTCGTGTCCGTGCACGACTGCTTCTGGACGCATCCGTGCTCCGTGGACCGCATGAACGAGGTACTACTATCAAAGAGCCTAGTGTCTAGTGGGCCTGCACGGTTATGGTCTTCAGAAGTCTGCTCTCTGACAAAATTAGCTCCATGGTATCAGGTTGCATGTTAATCAAAATATGATTCGCGACCGTAACAAATATGTATTTACCGAATTATAATTAATACGCAGTGAATTTGAATTTTGCGGGCTACCTTATCGTAAGTGGAAAATGTCAGTAGTTTCGAGTTAACGGAATAAAAAGTTCCTCCCTTAACCTCATCAGGGCTTAGTTATTTTCTAATAGTCACTACATTAGACATCGAAAGCAAACCTTCCAGTTAGCTCAGTCCAATTTGCTCATATTGACAAGAACTCCTTGCTAGTCAATACTTTATCAGGTGAAGATTGACTCTGCCATCAAACTCTTTAAAGTCAATTTAGCACGATGCTACAAATACTGCTAACACAAGTTTCATTATATTCAGATTTGCCGTGAGCAGTTCGTCGCTCTACACTCGCAGCCGATCCTAGAAGATTTATCCGAGTTTCTATCAAAACGATATAGCTACGCCGAAAGGTGAGTTTTTAAATACCAATTATAAAACTCTCAATACAGCTTTAAAATTAGCAGTCTTCTTTAAAATATTTTGCAAATAAACATACTATAATAATTAATAATACATAATGTAATAATCTTTAACCGCGTAAAATTAAATGAAAGAAGCAACTAAGCACCTGCCATCTAATCTCTTCATCACCCTTGGTTTACTGGTAGAGAATGCCTAAGACATTAAGGGCCGGTTTTTTGATCCGTAGTTAACTCAAGCAATTGTTAAAAATAGTAACTAATGGTTAAATTTTTGCAAAATGTGTCTTTTGACCAATTGTTAGTTTATCTAATGGTTATTTTTTTAACTAATAGTTAATTATTTGACCATTAGCAATGATATTATAACATTAGATAAACTAAAAATTGATAAAAAAACACATTTTGAAAAAATTTAACCATTAGTTACTATTTTTAACAATTGGTTGAGTTTAACTATGGATCAAAAAACGTAAGTCCGTATTTGTACCTTTTTGTGTGCGAAAAGTTTAAATCTCAACATTTCTTGATCAACTATTCCAGTGAGCTCGAGGACCGAAGCATAGGTGCAGCGAACAAGAAGCGCGTCAACAACCTACTACAAAAAGTGCCCAGCAAAGGAGATTTCGACCTAAATAGCGTACTGAGATCTGTGTACTTCTTCAGTTAGAAAACGAAAACCAGTTATTTAACTTTTAGTTGACATTTCCTATTTGTTTGGATATTTTCGAATATTTATCACATTATTGACCAAAAATATCACGGAATATTTAGGGTTCCCTACCTCGTAACTATAGGTCTTATCTGTAATGCAAAAAAGCACTATAACAATACCCGGCTGAAAATATGGCACTTCGTATTTAAGAGAAAGTTGGTCTTTGTATAGCTCCTCTCTGTCACTCATAGTATATGTGTGTGACAAGTCCCTTTCTAAAAGCACGATGTGTCATACTAAAGCCGTGAAAGTCGTATTAAAACCTGGCTACTGTACATTGTTTAGCATGTTCCGGCGCGGTAAACGAGGCACAATAGAAGTTTTGTTGTTCTAAAGGCTATAGCCGTATAATGCCCTTGAAGGTGTCAAGGTCTTCAGTTTCTATGGATAACTCGAAATACTGATATCTGAATAAAAAATAGTATTATGAAAACTACATAAGACATTTTGTTTAACTAAGAAAGTTAGAATTGCTAGAGGGGGAACAGTTTATTGTTTGCCTGATTTACTTAATTGCATGAAGATTGTATAAAAAAATTAATTGAGATGTGACTTATTGCCATTACGCTCTTTGTACACACACATTTTTCTTGTCGTGAAAAACTACGGTTTATTCGCCGTATGTAGGCACGGTCATCAGTGTTGTATGGATCACTGAGCAAGCGTGTTAACGGACCCGTTTTTTCTACGGTTTATATGCCGTACCGTAAAGAAACCGTGCCCTGTAAAAAGGGCCTTCAGCTCCATTTACATGATGCAAGTTTCTTGCCTGTGGCATACAATAAAATTGAAGCAACAAATTACTTGCATCGTCTAAACACTGTTTTGATGGTGTTTATTGTTGCCTCAAATTATGGTATGCAATCATATCGCACCGTGTAAATGAGGCTTTAGATTCAGTTTTTTGTAGTCATGGCATATAACCGAACAATGTAGCGAGAATACGATAATGTAAGAAAAGGATTGACGACGAAGTAAGACTAAACAAGGATTTCATCTAAGAGAATGGCAATAAAAAATTAAAAAACCAGTGTTGCCAGGAAAGGAACTATATATAGACTGAAGTTAACGTGTGGTGGTTATTTGCATATTGTAGGCCTTTTGTCGGCTTTTGTATTTTTCTAATGATTGTTACTGATGGTAACATTAGTAAGAAATTTTGTACATTCTTATTATTTTCTCTTCCATTGATTTACTGAGACTGGCTTTGTGTTTAGTTCGTTTTGTCTCAAAGTTTGATAATGTAGTCAAGAATCTAGTTGTTTGTACGAAAATCCTATCTTAGAACTACCATGGTCAGTCATTGCCGGTTCGAATATGTATGGAATAAGTTAAAACAAAATCGGACACTGCCGTGTTTTATGATTACTGCCAAAAATAATGAGAGTTCAAACAAAACATGTCTTGAATGCCTCACTATTCATACTAGTTTTTACTGTCGAATGAATAGAGAACTGCCTTGCGTTCAAACAATATGGATCTTGAATCAACACTGCCTATAAATTCTAGTTTTGACTGCCATATTTTGTCAGATCGACAATTTTAAAACAAAATTAGATTCACTGCCGATAGAGAACAGCCCGATGAGATGTCAATCGAAACGGAATCTTACGAGTTTATTAATTTGTAAATACCAGTTTTGTTTGCCGTATAATGTCAAATTGAATCTAAGTTTGAAACTTAGATTCACTGCCATAACCATAGAGAACTGCCAAGCGTTGTGATATCTCATACAAAATTGAATCTTAAATGCTCTACAAAGTACTAGTTTTGACTGCTGTAGTAACTGTCATACAAAACTTACATTATTTTTCCAATCGAAGAAAGAAGTTCTGATCATTTTCTTGAACAGCCTGCCTTTTGCCAAAAGAAAAAAGTTTGCAGCTCTGGATTGAATTTTCGTACAATTAACTACTTAAAGTAATATTATTTGAGTTGACTCTTGTAGAGTACAAAAATTGCTGTGTTAGTATTAATGAACTACCGATTAATATTTGGTTTAATAAAGGACTCTTTCATACTCGACCATTCGTCCAATTGTTTAAATAAAAATAAACCATAAGTAGTAGAGAACCAAATATTGGCAAAGTTGATAACCTTCGATTTTGTCGTGTTATCTAGTTGCTATGCAAAGCAACATAAAAACTGTGATTGTTAGTAGTTGAACATTAAATTAAGCATTAACAGAAAAGTATTTGTTTTATTCATACCTTTTAACCTCCTAACTCCCGACCACAACGCAATTCAAGTGCTAAATTGAACCTTATTGTGGTTGAGTTACAAAATGGGAGGTTACGATGCCCCGTTCGTGGAACATCCTGGCCGGCAGAGGGCAACCTTGTATAGTTGACTAGTATGTTGTTCGCGGCGTTGGCGTCACGGTCAAACTCGCTGTGGCAGTTTTGGCAAACCCCCCAACGTAGTCTGTGGTTCATGATCACCTTGTGAAACTCTCCAGTTTTCTGATTACACCCGGAACATGCCTGCGAAGTGTACGCCTCGTCAACAATTTCGCGAATGTCGCGTTTGCTTCGCAGGCGTCTGATAAGCGAGTTGTGCTTGAATTTGCGCTCACTGAATGTGGCTCGATTCATAAATTTACTTCCCGCTCCGTACAAGATTAATTTGTTTTCCACCCCTCCTCCGTTGAAAACTTCGCGTATAATCTTTTCTTCGCATTTTGCTGTTCGCATATACTTGTCCAGGGGGAGGCGCGTCAGTTTGGCGTGCTTTTCGTACGGCTCCTGTCTAGCATCGAACCAAGTCAGTCGAAACACGGTATACTCGGTCACGTGACTCGTATTCTTTGACGATACCGGTAAATTCAAGCTATCGCACGCTCTGCTCTGCCAACTCTGCAGCTCCGCAGTTTGTTTCTCATTCGTTCTCGTTTCCACACCAGCGTATGGGATCGAACATACTTGCGCGTTATTCGGTGAAATCGTCCCGATTTAGACTCTACTGCGGCTACGGGGAATCGAGAGCTCGGATCGACTGCGATGATGCGGTCGTAGGCCCATTTCTGATGCTTAACAGATTATTTTTTCTTTACTACGCGGTTCATCGAAAGACTCACGCTGATTCCGTCGGTTTGAAGAGAACATCCAAACTTTTTTTGATTCACGTCGAGCGGGAGCCCATAGTTCTTGCAGGTGTTATATTTTTCCAGTCATTAGTAGTGGGGGCCACTAGGCGTATCAGCTCGTGCCATCCTTTAGAAGTGTACGTAATGTGCTTCAAGCCGTGCGAGGGTTGCGGGAACAGACGAAAGTCTGTCAGATTCTCTTGAATATTGAGCCATTCGGGTACCGTTTTCCACCAGTGAGGACTCTTTAGCGAATTGACATTTATAATAGAGCTGATCCGATGCATCTCTTCGTGGTCAGAGGGTAGTTTTTTCTCGAAGAAGGCGGCAAACAACGAGGGATCGTTGCGTTTCACTTTAAAATATCGCGCCAGCCGCGAATATGCATGCGTGCTGATATTCGTATGCAGCACCGTTTCATTCTGCTTGGCCATCTCCTATAAATAAACCTTATGATATTATTATTTATAACAGAATATTCATACCTTTCAATATATTTTGATTAATGTGTAGGTACTGTAATTGATTCACAAGGGATTGAACCATGTTCCCTTGATTTAAGGTTCCTAATACCAAAGCGTAAGTAATTGTAAAGGGGATTAAAAAACTTTTATATGGAGCCTGGCATACCCTACTGAGGCGCCATTTTGGTTTTTTTCTTCAAAATGGCGGGCCTTCCATATTTTTTTAACTTGCTTAAATCTTGTTGCATAGATATTTGATTACTTTAAACTTTCAGAGTTTTTTAATTACAACATATATGTTTTTTGCTTAGAAGCAACAAGATGTAAGCAAGTTAAAAAAATATGGATGTCACGTGATCAACTTTGAACGTTAATATCTCGGAAACGTAACACTACGGGGTTTGTTCTTATTATGTTTTCTGTTTAGATTGATGTCAGCTATCGATTTATATAGGTGAAATGCGTGGCCGCCACTTTGAAAAATATCTAAATGGCGGTAGGTATGCCACGGATCTGCAAAGCCCTTTGAAGTGAAGGGTGACGTCTCTGTGGGGTCTTGTCTGTGACGTGTAATCAAATAAAAACCCCCGAAATATAAATTATCATTTATTTGTAGTACAAAAATTCACGTTACACGTTCACGTAACTAATTACAACAATTTCCGTCCGGCATCGTGACCAATTCAGCCACTCAGCGTTCCACTAATATGGACTGATTCTACACTAAGTTTCAACCTTACAATAATTTAAACACTAAATCGAAGCGTTTTGATGTTTACGGTTTTTTTATGAGGTACAACAGTAAAAGTGAATATACTTAAATACGTTAAAAATATTTTGGCGAGTGCGCAGTCTACGAAATTACTACATGCCTGCTAAAAACGAGTACATTCTCAATGAAACCAAGTGCTAAAGCGGGTAGTCTACGCCCGTTCCATTATAATTCCCTTTTAATTCTAAACCATCAAAAAATCTTTAAAATTTTAAGCATCGCCTTTTCAATTCAGAAACAATGCGATCTACTCCTTAAACCAAATCTTACAAGTTACAAAATACTCTAAAATGGGGCAAATTCGTTCAGTTACACAAAATTTTAATGAAGATTGTTATTTAGTCGTGTTTAGTTTACAACTGACCGTACCATAACTAACGCAGCTAGCAAATTAGTTCAGGTCTGTCAAAATAACACAATTATAGAGAAGTTAAACATTAACATCGCGCCCGTTTTCCCCGAAAAGTGAGGCAGAGGTGTACAGCCAAATTTCGTCAGTTATGTTTAAGCCCCATGCAATAGGGGCGACCCTATTGTCATAAACCGGGCATAAATCCAGACTCCGGGCTATAATTGAGAAATTCCTGATGGAAAAAATCTAATAAGACCTTAAAGAAGTTGAAATAGGTTGAAAGGTGCACGGGAATTTGACAGAGAGTACGTTGGGCCGCGGGTTCGTTATTGTCTATGTTTGTGGAACACGTGAACGCTGGTGTGTGGCCGCGCCGATGGGTCCGCGTTCTCGCTCGAACCGCTTGTCGTTGTCCGCTGGCTTATGTCCGATGAACTGGAAGAAACAAGTTGCACTTAGACCGTGCTCAAGTTTACGAGGCTAAAGATAGCTAAAACAGTTCCCTTTGGGATGCTTAAATTATAGCATCTAGTCCACCAGTTCGTTGAAAAGACATTTTTTTATGAACACAACAAGATAATCCCAATAACACCCATAGGTACGCCAGATTCAGCTCGTAGTCGAAGAGTCCTTTGGCATAGTCAAAGCATAGTGCTGAAACACTAAACAAGGGCGTAAAGAGGTTGGTGATGACCATACATTTGCGGTTCCTCTTCCCTTAGGCCAGAATAATATTCATGAATGTTGATAGCGCCAACTGATTCTGCAAGAAGCCATATGCTGCCGTACCATTCCTGACCCTAGGTCTAGAGAAATATAGCCATCATAATTAAGGTTACTCACGAAGGCGTCAATGTGTCGACATCCAAGTTTTGCAAGCAGAACCACTGCGAGTTAAGGTTCTCATCGCTTTTGGCACAGTCCAAAGTTCCGTTGTACAACAGCAGGTCATCCATTAAAACCTGAGGAACAATTAAAGGTAAGCAGCTGTCCTTATATTACGCAAATAACACGGAGAAATGACGTAATACTGGTTGAATATCCCAAAAGTAAAGTTGTCGATAAATATATAATATCTATTTATGTTCAATGTTGCTGAATGCTGGCAGGTTAGTCTCTTATAACTTAAGCTTGGTACAGGTAGGTGTGTAGAATGAATTTGGATTACTTACTCCGAACTCCTTGACACCTCTCGTTGGAGTTTTCCCGTAGTTCCAGATCTTTATACCGTACACGGAAACCGGGACATCGAATACAAAGTATACCCTGCAAAAAATAATAATTTTGTAAGTGAATCACAAGTTTACGCTGGCTGGGATTTTGTAGGTATTCTGAGGAAGCTTCGAGATCTACATTAACCCCTTTAAATTCTTCAACTACATTAGAAATGATCACGAGTTTACTGGACATACCTACAACACAGGCAAATTCCATCTTTCTTACCAAAGGGACAAAAAATGCAATGCATTAAAAAAAAATGCAGGTTTTTTTGTGCTGCGCTTAACGTCGCATTGCGTTTAATGTGAATCATGCCAAAACGAAGTTTTGCCGATTCATTCTTCAGATCCACCCCATCATAAGTACCGATAAACACGGCACAATTGAATTGGCTGTTGCATGCAATACGATTAGTTGATTGATTTCATTTTATTGTATGTCACAGGCAAAATTGTTATTTTTCTTCTTGTGGTTTAAATGGGGCTTAAGAAAGAGGACTAGAAAAATGGAAGATAAATGATAACTGACCTGTTGAGGGTATGCGGCAGTACAGGCGCGAGCCAGGAATGTGCAGCATCACCAACACGCGCGTTGTGTCCGTCGATAAGTTTGTCGGGTGTACGCACGTCAGCCGCGCGCGGGTCCAGCACGTTCACGCTAGCTGGGTGAGCGCATACGTCTGGTGGACAGTAAATAAAGGCCTTAACTTGTGGTAGTCCACTGCTGGGTATAGGATAGTCCAAAAAATAAGACGTAGTCTAATGAGTTTTTACTCATTAGACTACGTCTTATTTTAAAAAAAAATTGCAACGTGGGGCTTTTGCCCCACGTTGCAATTTTCACGCAACTTACCAGAAATGGTTACCAGGAATACTAGTAATCTACCTGCTACCAATATTGCTGTAATCTTGAGAGCAATAAAAATAAACAGATCCCTTTCTGCTTAGTTTATAGTCGACACTGGGAAACCGGATTGATGTTGCAGTTGTTTCGTAGTTAGGCCTTTTCCGAATGGAAGGAACTAACCTATGTGATCTTACGTAGGTATAACATTTGGCCGTCCCCAAAATGTTAAATCGATGAAGGATCGCCAGGCAACTCTGTTACGCAGAATAAAACACTTCCTAAACCACAACTTACTTGTCTCAGTGACCGGTACCAAGTTCCCATGGGGATCATAAAGCTCGACCCCCGTCAGACCGACGTAGTACGGGTCGCCCCATGTGGAGAAAATGTTCAGTTGCAGCACGAAACCAGTAGGAGCTCCCATGTCCAGGTTTGTACCGTACACCAAGCAGTCCATACGGAAAGTGTCCGAATCTTCCGCATCGTCTAACCTATTATGGGTAGTAAAATAAGTCAGTTTTTTTTTTGTTATGTGATTTTAAAACGGTTTGTTTGTGAGCTTCCAATAAAACCAGGTGAAGCAAAGATGACACATGACGAAGAAGAACATCACAGGCAAAGTCAGTCACAGAAGAAAATCTCCATCTTCCAAAAATCTTTATCACTGACCATTAGGGTGTCCCTTATTTTTCAAAGTTTTAATTTTACAATGTTAATAGGCTATTGTTTTAATATTAATTTGGGCTTAAACATCCGAAAACATTTTTTTTTACTTATTCGGAACATTGCAACCCGTGCCGACTCGCGCGCAGTTGTCCAATACAAGTTGCGTCACAGATGCGGCGGCTGACGGGTACACTACATAAATACGAAAAACTTTATTCCGTCAGTCACAAATACGAATTTCAAAATACCGATTTTCATAATTCCGAATGGTTCAAAATTCCGAACATAACAACTCCGACTTATCATTACTCCTATTTTTATAATTCCTAAATTTCAATATTCCTAACGTTTATAATTACAATTCTCAAAATACCGATTTTCAATACTTTGAAGAAACTCGAAGGGTTCTCGGTCCGAGGACCGAGAAGCCTTTGAGCATTTGATTCTTCGAACGTATGAAAATCGGAAGAAATACAAATCAGATTTACAACTTTCGGTAAAATAAATTTCGTGATTTTTAATAATAGACATTATAATTCTTAGGTATTATGAAATTCGGACTTTTGAAAATCGGAACATCGAAATTCGGAATAAAATATTTCGGAGTATTTGTGTGTTCCCGCGGCTAACACTTATCGGGTAGTTAGCACAGATAGTTTTATATTTCGAAGATGTCGGTGGAACTTAGACGCAATAAAAAAAGTATTTTCTTGGTTGGTGAAGGAAATCACCAATTGGCAAACAGGTGCAAAATTACCGTCTAATCGTCAAATTCTCGCAGTTCTATTTTTCGACATACTTGAAGTGAAGTTGACTGTTAGTAAAAGCGCAAATCTTGTCATTCTTGAGTGCAATATATTCTTTGAAAAGGCTGGGATACCTACCAGACCTGTTCCTAATTGTGTTAAGAAGTTAGTAGACCTTTATCAGGTCTGGCGCGAGCTGCAAAAAAACAGCAAGAAGATTCAAGATTTACATAGCCGCCGCGAGCAGAACTTTCAACTTGAATTTGATTTGGATTGATTTGATTTGGCTGAAATTGAAGGGCCAAGCTGAGAAAACGCGCAGAAGATAAAAAGAGAAAATGCTTCCGAGAGCTCATTAGAATCTGCTACATTACAGAGCTTTGATACACATGAAGATATAGAAGAACAACCTACAAGCTCTGAAGAAAACCTGTAAGAACCTTTGCCATCCACATCTCAATCTGTAAGTTATTTAACGACGTCGACAAAAAGAGGAAGAAAAGATTTTATTACATCCAAAGTAGCTCTGCAAGTACAACAACCCACATGTCAACTACTTAAGCATCAGAGATTCGGTTTATTTAATTCAGTCTGTACATAGTAGAAGCATTTGGTTTTAGTTCTGACGATTACCCGTCCAACAAATTTTCTAACGCATACGAACGCAAATGAGAAAAGATAAAGCGGGATCTATTAAATCCGATTTTCAGAATAACGTGCCCGAAGTAGTTACTGTTCATTGGGATGGATAATTTTTACCTGGTCTGGACGTAAAAAGTTGTAAAGAAGAACGCCTGCCAATTATTATTTTATGTGGTCAGAAGGAATAACTTCTTGCAGTGCCGAAGTTAGAGAGCTCTTCCGGCAAAGATCAAGCGGAAGCAGTATCAAACGCGCTTCATCATTGGAACCTGAATGATAAGATACAAATAATGTGCTGTGATACGAGAGCATCTAACACAGGATGACAGGACGCTTGAATGGAGCTTGTGTGCTTTTAGAGCAAAAACTAGAGAGAGGGTGTTTATCTTGTTTTAGAGGAATCTTTGAGTGATTTCGTTTCTGTCAAGATTAAAGATTTATTTTCATGCCTGAAACTTGACAGTAGTTTTCTTCATGAAATTGTATCTTCATGGAAAGATGGAAGCTAAAAATAACGTTTCTAGCTTAACACGTTGACTGCCAGACGACAGCCACAATAGAAAATCTATTGTTGGCGGTCACCGCTGACCGCAGTGGCAGTCAATGCCTTAAAAGCAGTTAATCACACAGCTGAAAGAGCTGTTAAACTAATGACAGACTTTCATGGTTTGATTACCGCAGATGAACAGAAGCAGTTCTTATTACGTCGTGTACAAGAACAGAAAAATTTACCCAGACTAAAAAAGAGACTGAAGAGGAAATATCCAAATAAATATAAAAATTATCTTTTTGAATAATTACATGAATACTTGAATAGCATTATATAAATTTGTGTTTTCACCAATATTTATCTAATACAATGGTTTTAAGTGATCACCTACATTTACGAACAAAATAAGCAGGTATTTTCTAAAACTTTAAGTTGAAATTTTATATTTTGGTAACTATGTAGTAGACTAATAAACACAATAATAGGGTATGCGTTTCAAAAATCGAAAAAAAAAATCACCCATATAAGGGACACCCAACTGACCATTGACAGCAGTAATATAGACCAACGAGTAACATTATAACTGTAACCTTTAACAGTAAAGCTTAAATAAATACGGATAGCTGCAAATTACGGAATCTCGAGTCGGGTATCTATGTAGGAGTATTCCGAGTATCCTATCTCTAACTTGCACAAAATGATGATGGAAATTGTAAGCATTAATTATTACCTGTCGTCAATAGCGAGCAGGTCAATCTGCTGCACATAATCGTAGCAGGTGTCCCCGGGAGCCCTACGCAGCAGTAGGGGCCGGTAGTGGAGCGCTGTACCATCCAAACAGATCCGTGCATGCTTCGCCCCAATGTAGGATAGCTCCATGTTGGCGTTGTAGTTCCACATGCGGATACCTGAATGAGGAGTGAGATTTGAAGAAGATAATGGACAAGGCTTCGGGGTATTTCGATGAAGTTTTGTGTAAGAAATCTTCTGATGGAGTTAACAGTGGTGCTATTGCACGGTGCTATTTTACGACTATTACGAAGGAGGAAGAAAGAATGAGATCAGTAGTGGTACTACTGAGTATAAGATCACTGTACTGTACTGAGCCATCATTGTTTCAGTGTGAAAAAGGGAAAGGTACATTAATTTAGTTTTCCCTTTTTCACACTGAAACAATGGTGGCTTGAGAGGTGCTATTCGTATTACTGTAAAGTTCGAATAGCACCTCTTTTCGCAAAAGAATAGTGATGGCACTGATGGCCCTTAGTACCCGCCTTCATATAAAGTAGAATGCGATCTGACCGCCCTAGAGATTAACAAAGCCTAGGAAAGCTAAGTCTAGACTACATATGTTCCCACTTACTAGTAATCTCAGTCGGCTCCAACAACTCCATAACAATATGACAGAACTTGGTGCCGGCAGCGAAGTTTGTGCACCACATGTCTTCGAAGTCAGTGGTGATGTTCCTGCCGCTGAATAAACCCTTACACTCTATGAGGTTGCTATGTTCCGGCACCTGGTCCTCCGTTATGAAGGCCGTGTAGGCGTATGCACGGTGGACCTTTACAGGCTCGTTGTAGCAAAGGAGTTCTATGCCTGTTGAACGTAAATAAGAAATTATTGTTTGGTATTTGTCGAAACTAAAACGATTTCTCTTGTATCGCATTTTCAAACAGCAGCCCCATTGGATGACCGGTCTAGCCGCGGAATCACCAATAAATGCAAGTTGTGGTAGGTAAGTGTTTATAAATATATGTAACCAATACACATCCAGACCTAAGCAAGGGTACTTGAAAAAACCCTTGCTACACGAAGATAAAACGCTCTATCAAGAGCCGTTATAGGCAAAAATGTCAGGAATTATAATGTAACCGTGAATATTGCCATGATATCAGTTCAAATCGCGAAAGTTAAAAAATAGTCTTGAAGAGTCTAGACAGACAGGTAGGTATAGATGCCGTGAGGACCCCTAAGGAAAGTTAAATACTCATCCTCACCTGTAAGTCCAATAAGATGCCTCTGTCCCCAGTTCGACATAAGGGTCAGCTTGACTTTCTTGGCCACATACTTCATCTCCTTCTCCTCAATATCCAGGGCATCTAGCAGCGCCGTAGGGCTCATATTATGGTTGCTATCGTTGGCAGTCGGAGGACGTTTATCGTTTATGTTAGGGTAGTCGTTCATGGGTTCATTGTCCTTTAGTAATGCTTGGAAGTTCTTGTCGTTATGCATTATGGACTCTAGGATTGCTGGGTCCTTTGTGAAGAGGATTGTCTGGAAATTTCATGCGGGTTGTAGTTGGTTTCCTAATTCAATAAGCGAACGAAGCGAAAGGAGCTTTGTCCTTCTTCATGATGTGGGTTGGCGGTATGTCGATGGGTAAAAATTCAACGTAATATCCGACATAATTATCCCAGACAGTGGTGTAACAATAGGGTGGCAGGAGTGGCAAAATGCCACGTGCCCCCACCCGGAGGGGGCCCCCAGCCCGAGTGGTCCATGAGCTCAGGAGGATCCTAACATACCTAAGTATAGAAATACAAACTTTTTTCGACCATTAGACCAAGGCGGCGATCAAGGCGCGACTATCGCAACCCAGCGCAGGGCACGCCACGATAGCGGCGGTAAGACCCCTCTTTGAGGAGTGGCTAGAGAGGCGTCACGGCGCTCTCACCTACCGCCTGACGCAGGTCCTCTCCGGACACGGATTTTTCGGGAGGTTCCTGCACATAATCAGGCGGGAGGAGACGCCCGGGTGTCACCACTGCGAGGATCGCCCAGAGGACACGGTGGAGCATACGGTGGAGGTCTGCCCCGCTTGGGCAGAGCACCGCCGTGTCCTCGTAGAGGCGATCGGCAGCGGCGGCGACCTCTCGCGTCCGGCCCTGGTGCAAGCCATGGTCCGGGGCGAGAGGGAGTGGGAGGCGGTCACCTCCTTCTGCGAAGCAGTCATGCTAGCGAAGGAGGTGGCGGGATGGGCAAGGGAGAGATCCTCACGCCTCAGTCGCCGAGGGAGACGCTCCGGGCGTCGGGAGCCGCGTGACGACTCCCGGCCACCGTAGGCGCGGGCCTGCGGGCGGAGAGCAATGGGTAGCTCTCCGTCCGATCAGGACCAGGCCCGTGCCGGACGGCGCATATGTGTTCCACGTGCGCCTCAAGGAGATGTCAGCATAGTTGACGGGGCCCGACAGGGCCGAAGCCTGCCGGGGTAGCGGGACCGTCTGAAAGGGTTACCGCTGCCCTGGTACATAAAGGGCTAAGGAAGGAACACGGGTGGGTTTTAGTCAGTAAGAGTCTGACACTCCCTTCTGCTCCACCCAGAGCGGGAGGGGTCATTTGATGATGTCACATCCTAAAAAAAAAAAAAAAAAAGGCGGCGATCAGGTATTCAGTTTTGTAGGGAAGTTACGAAATCTACGTGGACGAAATCGCGGGCGAAGTGCCAGTAAAAAAAAATTCAACGTTGGTTGAGCTTCTTTACATTGAGGGAGGGCCCTACCAATCCCATGAATTTGCCACGGGCCACAAAGGGTATAGTTACGCCACCCAGAACTAATTAGGTAACATACATAACTATAATCACGTTTTATTCTGTTTTTAACTTAAGTAATTAATAGTTACGGTTACCTACATGAATTACGTAAGTACCTACGGAATAATAAAAATCTTTCCATGTGTTTGATACCAACATCTATTTATTGCAATCGATAGTCGTAGCTTCTAAAGTTACCGAGAATTTTGAATCGATTTTGGATGTGTCGGTATCAGTATCATGAATTTATTAATAGATGTGTATAACGAACACCTTAGCATGTCATTTGTACCGAGTTTTTAACGCCTACTTAATTTTTTAATTATCTATTTTCAACACGACGCGACGGTGACGCTGCAATTATTGCAAATTGCGTTTTTTAAAGTCACTTATATGGAGGATTACCATCCGTTCGGACATGTTCGGATTCTGGACGTTTTCCGGCCTTGTAATATGTCCGGACTATTCGACTAAAGGGGTTTTTTTTTAGATTATACAAATGTTCTGAATAAAGAAATAATAAAAAGTAAAATGTCCAGACTTTTTTTTGCAAATATCCGGCTTTTCTCGGGACTTTTCAATTATCGAAATGGTAACCCTACTTACAGGCAATGCCTTATTATAAATAGGGTCAAGCAATTCCCAAGCCTAGTACATTACGCTACGTTTAAGCAAGTCTGATTGAAACACAGGTTCAGTAGAAGTACCAAGTAGATAAATCGGACTGGACGTGATAATATCATCGTTAGGATAAGTATGGTACTTACATCGCCAAATGAAGAGAGTGGTCCTTTCAGTTCACCACTCGACCTCGCTATCTCTCCATGGAATATAATTTGGTCATCCAATTTGATCTGGACCAACCTAACGCCACGTGCCGAATATATGCGAGATTTGTTATAGTTCTGCAAAATAATAACAAGCGGAATCGATAACCTTCTTCGTGAACCGAAATAACAGCCGAAGCAGTTTAAACATGGCGTTATGAGTTCCAGATTCCAGAGTTACAAATCCACTGTGTCCCGCCAACTGTGACGGCTAAAAACCATATCAGCAGTAAATACATAATAATGATGTCGAAGGCAATAGCCATAAACATAGCAATATGGCTGGCTGTGATGCAATTCCCAATCTGTCGTAGGATATGGGAATCAACTTAATAATACGTCTACACTTGCACATGCAAAGATCAATCGTAATAAAACCTCAGTTTTCATCCGTCAGCTTCACTTACCCATATCCTCATCAGAGCCAGCCTAGCGCTTCCAGCCAGCAACACAGTCAGTGCTATAGGGTTTCCACGGGGAGCTGGTACGGTCCACGCGTGCCTTTCATCACGAGTGCGCATTACCCCGTCTATTAAGTTCTCTGCGCGACCGTGCTTTGATTGATCCCCTGTGTCAGAGTCCGTCCATACCTGGGAGATTTATAAATGGAATTATTGTTTTTGCTTTACTTGGTCTACTGCCAGGACATTCATCAAGCAAGTAGGTACATACCTTTTCAACTGTAACAGCATTGCCATCTGAATCGAAGAGTTCTAGCCCGTTCAGTCCAACCAAATATTTGTCTCCCCAATTGGAGAATATCTTCAGTTCTAACAGACGTCCTTCAGGCAATTCAGGGATAATAAACTCGTTTTTGACTTTGTCTTTTTGTCCATGTTTTGTTGGAAAGGAACTCAAAGATGCTGGTTTCTTTGTAGAATTTTTAGAACTAGTTCTTTTGATAGAATTGCTCTGTTGTAAATTAATGGAACTTTCTTTTGAGACGAGCTTTTTACGACTTTTTGTCTCTTGAGGTCCTAAAATGGAAAAGTTTTCTAAATGGCCGCAGTTCAATAATATTAGTTGCAAAAAAACTTTTTTTAATTTTATTTTATTATTTTAATAAATCAGCTACGGAATAAAAATCATTTTCTACTTACGAGGACCCAGAATGACATCATGAAAGTCGTCATCAGCTGTGTTATTGGTTCTTCGGTGTCGTGGTGTGACGTAATGTGGCAGTAAGTCTGATAGGAAGTCATTTGAGGATGCGTTTGAAGAGTCTCCCCAGTCTAATTTACCCCTAACATTGTATACTCTCCTCCCGTTCTGGCTGTAACCTAAAACATGCAGTTTCAACGCCGTTATTTTAAACAACCACTATTGGTTTTTTTGCCATAAGCAGATCCAGCACCCTAAGGTCTGATACACAACACAAGGATTTCTGCTCAGATATCAGTTATAAAAACAATGTTTACCTTTATTTGATTGTCGCAAGGTACCAGCGGAATGCGCAACTACTCCCAATTGTGGTTTCATTAACATATCCATCGTTGTGTCCAATGATGTCCTACGCGTTAGTCTAAGAAGTAAACAAAAACAAAATGCTTACTTCGGTAGGTCTTGTAATAGGTACCATTGCTAGTCCTTGAGTAGGTGTTCCTTACCTGCGTGCGTCCAATTGAGAACTTTCAATTTTATACTTTGTATCCTCTAAAATTGGAGAGTCACTGTTGCTGTTTCGAATATGCGTCTCTTTCATCTCCCTGAAACATACCAACTGTTTAACGTAGGCGTTCATAGACATCGTTCGTCCCAGTATTGTCTGGCCCAGCCTTGACACGGTAGTTATAGAGTGCATTGTACTAAGAATTTCCATATTGACGTCTTACCTTTATGTAGGTAAAGTAAACAAGTTCATTAATCATTCCAAGTGATATTAGGAAAAGGTCGAACTTACTTGGTAAGGTTTTCAAGCCAGTATGGCAGCCCGTCCCTGTCTTTGTTTGTATAGTCAAGCCCATTTTGTTGATGTGCCATCCTTGAGCCATGAGATTATTGTTATCTTTGAAGAGAATATAAAAATCTATTGAACCTTAAACTCATTATTTCACCCACTCAATACGCTAAAAGGTATTGAAACACCTTCTTATAGCCAGATCTACGTGGACACACTAAACAATTAATAAAAACGCTTTTTTATGAATAATAATGATAATTTAATCTTCATTCACACTTGCCTCTTTTGAAACACATTTTTGCCGCTGTTTGTTTGACCTTGGTTGCTATGGTTACAATGTAACCCCTGATCCCTACGACGGATGTATTGTTTCGATTGGGTTCGGTCAGTACAAAATAGTCTCTCAAGATACATAACTCAAACCTTCCGTTTTATAACAAAAACTGAATTTTCTAGTATCCTAATCCTGGCCCGACCTAATTTATTTATAGAAGGTCATAAATACAATATAATAAAAAAATCGCATTTCAACGATTTATCATAATTTCTAAACGAAACAAATTACGTCAACGTTAAAATTAAATGATGAAATATTTGACAACTATGACATTTCAATGTGTTGGTCTTTCTTGAATCTTGTTGCTTGTTGCGGTGGCAAATAACCTATCGGATTCTATTTATATCAAGTTTTAAGTGTAATACATCAAAACAGCAATATAAATACACCAGAAACTGATACCAGTGTCTAGAGAAACATTTTACTGGTAAAATGGCCGATCAGGATCAGAAGAAGTTAGAAGAAAGGACGGTCAAGGCGGAGAGGGAAGCAAAGGCAATTGAAGAGGAACTAGACAAGATCTCTAAAGGAGATCTCAGTTTTATCGGTGACCCGCGGCTAGAGAAACTGTCAACCGAGAACGAGAAGCTCAAACATCGCTTAGTTATTTTAGAAAATGCGATTAAAGCCGAATGTTCTGGGACCAAGTCAACAGCTGTCAAAAAAGAATCAAAGAAACGTCCCACCTTGATCACTGACGTCAACTCTGTTGAGGGCAACATATGTTTAGTGGACGAACTAAAAAATATATTTGAAGTTGCTATTGCATGTGCATATCCTGACTTGAAGGATCCCCCAGTTGTAATAACGGTGTCTGGGAACAACCCACAATTCGGAGACTATCAATGCAACTCAGCTATGGCCATCTCACAAATGCTTAAAGCTAACAATGTGAAGACCAACCCCCGAGAAGTGGCTAACAACATCTTGAATAAAACTCCAACTTCACCTTTCATAGAAAGGATGGAAGTAGCTGGTGCAGGGTACCTAAATATTTATATCAACAAGATGATGGCTGAACATATTCTTAACTGTATACTTCGCTTTGGTATAAAACCTCCTCCAGTGAAAAAAGAAAAAGTTATCATTGATTTTTCATCTCCAAACATTGCTAAGGAGATGCATGTAGGTCATTTGAGGTCCACCATCATTGGAGAGAGCATTGCACGTATACTAGAGTTCTTAGGAAATGATGTCTTAAGGATAAATCACTTGGGAGACTGGGGGACTCAGTTTGGCATGTTAATTGCACATTTACAAGACAAGTTCCCCAACTTTAAGACTGTTTCTCCACCAATCTCAGATCTGCAAGCATTCTATAAAGAGTCCAAAAAAAGGTTTGACGAAGATGAGGTATTTAAGAAACGAGCTTATGCATGTGTGGTGGAGTTGCAGTCACATAAGCCTGATTACATTGCTGCCTGGAAACTGATCTGTGATGTATCTCTGCAGGAGTTCCAGAAGATATATGACCGTCTTGATATCAGTATTATTAATCGAGGAGAGTCCTTTTATCAAGACAGAATGGATGTTGTAGTGAAGGATCTAAAAGCTGCTGGGCTTTTAGAAGAGGATGAAGGCAGGTTAATCATGTGGGGTAACTCTGATAACCATGACGGAATACCACTTACAGTTGTAAAATCTGGTGGAGGTTACACTTATGATACATCAGATATGGCCACCATAAAACAAAGGGTGGAAGAAGAAAAGGGAGATAGATTTATATATGTCACTGATGCAGGTCAAGCCACACATTTTGTTACCATAGAGGCCTGTGCTCGTAGGGCTGGTATTCTTAATGACCATCAGAAGTTGGAGCATGTTGGTTTTGGTGTAGTATTAGGAGAGGACAAAAAGAAATTCAAGACAAGGTCGGGCGACACTGTTAAACTAATTGAATTACTTGATGAAGGATTGAAGAGAGCTCTGGACAAACTTGTTGAGAAAGGTCGAGACAAAGTCTTGACACCTGCAGAGTTGAAGCAGGCTCAGGAAGCAGTAGCCTATGGATGTATAAAGTATGCTGACCTCTCACATAACAGAATAAATGACTATGTGTTCTCTTTTGATAAGATGTTAGATGACAAGGGTAACACAGCTGTCTACCTGTTGTATGCTTTGACTCGCATCAGGTCAATAGCAAGGACAGCTCAGATCTCACCTGAAAAACTATCAGCTGAGATTAAAAAATCTGGCTACAAGTTCGGCCATGAAGCTGAATGGAAACTTGGAAAAGTATTACTTAGGTTCCCAGAAATTATACTGAAAGTATCATCTGATCTTTTCATACACAGCCTGTGTGAATATTTATATGAAATTTGCTCAGCATTTACAGAGTTTTACGACAAATGCTACTGTGTCGAAAAAGATAAGGAAGGCAAGATTGTGAAGATAATCTACGAAAGACTAATGCTCTGTGAAGTCACTGCCACGATCATGGAACAATGTTTAGAGATTTTAGGAATCAAAACAGTGTCTAAAATGTAACTACTCAAAGTAGGTACTTACTTAGTTTTAGGCATATCACAATTTTAATTTATAATTTATGATGCCTAAAGGTTTGTACATTAAATAATAAGACAAAAAATGTGTTTGTAAATTTTTTATTTATTGAGTTCCCAAAAACCTCTACAAAACTATACCAGGGTCCGATATCAATGGCAACATTGGTAACATGGTAACATCTGATAGCAAAATTAAATAGAATAGTCACTATGTTTTATTTGTAAGGCAGGTAGCGTATCAGACATTGTAGGACTCTGGTGCCTGCACCAGCGATATCGATAAAAGACCCAATCCGACATGCATGCTATCTTCCAGCCAAAAACTGCGTTTGTCATTTCGAAACTAGTCAAGCAAGCTGCCCAGTTATCGATAAATTACCACAAAATGTCAAATTACTACAATTTATCGATAAGAGCGTGGCGCTTAACTATGCACTAGTGGTCAGAAATAGTTGTCATATAAGCTCGGCTGCCGTAAAGCCTACGTGTCCAACGCGATACCTGCCTTATGTTATCTGATGCTTGTATTATCTTACCATCTACAACAATACACGTTACATCACATTAAACATCGTACAGACAACAAGTTATACCTCCACACAAGTGTTCACCGACACAATACGACACATGCAAGATTCAATCTTAAGTCAATATACAAAGAGCTCAAATAAAAAATCATTGTTCCCATTGAAAACAATAATATTTTTTATTATACATAGAATGGAACGGTGGACCCTCCTGCGAAGGTATTTATTATAAAAAAATGATTATTCCCACTAGTAATACATCAAAATCTAGTATTATTTATAGATACTGAGTATAGTGACGTCACAATTCTTGAATAAGTGAATAATATGGGCACAATTTTCAACAGTGGGAAAGTATTAAAAGGCCAAAATAGTATAGCGGTTATGTTTTATACATACAGTCATATATTTTTTTCAAAGACCCACTGTCGACAGTCCTTTTTTTTTAAATTAATATTAAAAGATAAATATTTTACTTGAGTATCAGTTTACGGAGTTTTTAAAATAGAGGAGTTTGCGACCCAAGGTGGTTGAAAAATAAAAAAAATACTCCAAAGGAAGACGGCCACAAGAAAGTTTTGATTACTTTCAAAAGTATGGAATAAGTAAGGAATGTAAATTTGATTTAGAAGACCTACCAATAGCATCTCTGGAAGACTTGAGACACGCAATTGCTTTAGCAATATTATTATTATTTAGGTATAGCGACATTTAACAGTCGTAATCAACGATATTATAAGCAAAAAGAGAAAACATAGAAAGGTTATACGCCCCGCAGTTACGTGAAAGCTTGGTTAATTAGCCTAGTTACATATCGTCTTCTCTTTTCCACTTACGATAACTACGACATGCCGTCCTACTTCCACGTGTCATCTAGTAGTATGACATTGTGCTGTTTTTGAAGATCAAAGGTTTGCCGTTTTTGAAGATCGAATGTTTCCGTTTTGAAGATCGAATGTTGGGTAGGTAACCTATGTACCTCTTTTTACTTATAATATCATTGGTCCGATAATATACAGCATGTATTTGGCTAGGTACAATCAAAGCGACGAGTATTACACACCGGTAGGTACTCTCGGCGACACACGATTCGACTATATTATAATGACTACAGAAAATTGTCTCCATCGTACGTATTTAATAATAGGACCCTAATAATATCCGACACATTACAGTTTTAACACGACCCGACGCTACCCTTCCCTACTTACAAATACTTTGCACTTTAGAGGAATTCTCATCTATTTGATATAAGAACTAGGTATCGTTACATTGTCGACCTGATACCGTACTCTAAAAGAAACACCAATTCCATAAGTTTAAAATAAATTTGAATTTATTTCAACTAATCATGGTGAGATTATTATGTTAAAAATGAATTTACAATTTTTAGTTTTTGTGCAATCTTGTAATATTTGATTATTACCCTGTGATAACCTTGGCTAACCGGTTTTCATGTTTCTATTCTCAACCAATTCACTAAGATGTTATAAGCCGCGTATCTATATCGCAATTAGCCTAATTCTAAACCGTCGCAGTGGCACTGAGTTGGTTTTTGATCTTTTAACTACGCGACTATATCCATTGCATAAAATTAATTTACATTTAACACACTTAAATGTTTGTAGCAAATACAATGACTAGAATTATTACAAAATCAAAATATAGCACTTAATTCATGTGACACAAAAAAACCTTCTATAATGTAATCCATTGAAAGATAATTACAAATTAGCACATTTTATCATAGTAATGCCTATCGCTATAGCAAGAGTATTTTGTAGTCCAAACAGGTTAAAGGTCTGAAGTATATATATTCGATCCCTCTGTCCATTGTGTGGGGCAACTGTCTCTAAGAATGTGCGAACAGCGTCAATTGTTTAGCTATCTCAACTCGAGCACAGCGGACAATGACGGTGGGTGCCAGCGTGATAACTACCGTTGTCATCTCCACACACCTCTCAAACACGTTCAAACTATAATTACTACCACCAACCGTGTACTCGATTATACAAGTATGGAGATTCTAATGAAACGTTTGGAAGTCTGGCAAAATATTACCTAGTCACACGAACGATTGAGCAATCCTTAAAAAATCTAAATTGGGGACATATAAATAAATAATTTAAAATTAAATAAATATTCTTTAAGATGTTTTAAAATTTAAAATCCTATTCAATAGACACGAGATGGTATATACATTCAACTAGCTACACTATAACGTACTAATACTAAGGAAAAAGTCACATTGAGGTGTATAAAAGATTTCGCTGAAAAAACTGGATTTCATATAAGTATAATAATTTAATAGGTATAAATGTTTCTAAAAACCCTCAATACGATTTTTTTAAATAGTTATTCTAAAAAGGGTTGGATTGGTCTCGAGATTCTGAGATACGACTACAAACACTACAACAATAGTACAATAAGTTCAACAATATGTTACAAAATATACACACATTTACCATCATCTGTAGTAAGTTTGGCCGAACGTGGTTCATGCTGCTACATCTAATAAACACTCGTATCTATAGTGATTGTGTTAGGAAACCGATAGTGCACGCGCCATACTGCATCCGAATAAGCTACCGTCACACAGAGCTATACGCTCGCTATAAGGCTACGTTCACATGACAAGGGACTCACGCCAGCTATACAAACTTTTTACAAAGCACTCACACAACAACTCACAATCTTATTGAGATATCGTAGACTCGAAACAGCCAGTCACTTGTCATCTGCCTGTTCACAATTTACACTAAGGACAAGAGTCACAGATCGCACTTTGACTTTACTAAGCTAAATAAGCATAACATACGAATATGAACGTTAAACGTATCGATAGGTATGTTCTCATCCGTATGGAACGCTTACAGTCACTTAAAGACAAAATGCGATCTGTGAATCTTGTCTTAGGGGCACTAAACATACCCAATGGACTTCACACAAAGTACTCGATAGATTGTTTCAGAGACCCATCAAATGGATGTAGGACAAACAATTTCTAAGTCTGGAAACTGCGAAGGCGTAAATAATTTAAATTGATGAACTACCCTCTGCTGAGCATTTGCCATTTTCAAACTTAAATTGTTTTCCATTTCGAAGAAAGTCCCACTCGCTGTTTATCGCTTTCGCACGACAACAACGGTCATTCCGGACAAACATTTGTCTATAAATAATTTACAAGAATGGAACCGAGTTCAACCGATTGAAAAGTTTCAGAAAAGTTAGTACGGAGTGGTGCGGCCTACTCCGTCCTTTAGCAGATGACGTTTACGGGCAGTCCATAACTCTAACTAGGAATATGGGTGCGCGGTAACTCGATAAACTTCCTTCGCAATTCTCCGACGAAATCATCAATCGATTATTCGATTACGAGCTCCGAACTAGTGCAGAGGCAACGCTACCAAAAATTACCTACTGCATGTTTTATGAGCTTGGTTAATTAAAATGAACACTGCACCCTACTTTCGTTTCCGTGGTTTCGGTGTCGTATCTTTTCAATTTATTAGATCGATCTTACAAAGTCCCTAAAATTATTTGTATTCTTGAACTCATTCAAGTGTCAACTTATTACATTATTTACAAAGATAAGCTCTCAATATCAAAAAGAAGTCTATAAATAAGGGCCGCAACGTAGCCGTAAAGTATCTACTGTGGATGATGCTCTATGTGACCTTGATATGACAATATTGATTGCAGTACGGCGCTCCGAGAGGCCAGAAACTCATGTAACTGTATACCATGGGGCATTATATCCACTACCAGAGCGACTCGAGCACTTTCTATGATATGATAATAATCTACTTGCATACGAAATTATTCTGGCGACGTACTGTCCCACCGGCCCCTATGCAAAAATTGCTACTAAATCGGGCGGAGTTCCGGAAAATTAAGTTCCAGAGAAATACGTTCCATTAAACATAAATACCTAAATGAGTTTAATGGGCTGAATAGATCTAATGGATTAATCAAGATAGTGTTCCGCAATTATGATCAGAGGCAATACAGACTTATTATGACCAAAAACTGTCATGAAAATTACCATAATCAAAGTGCTCACCCTACCGAATAAAATCAGATCCATCAGTGATTATATGTCGCTCACGGCAGTCTGGGTTACACAGGTATACATTTACGATCGGTTCCGGCTGACAGCATAAAACGTAGGTACTATAATCTATTTCAAATCACTACATAAAACGTTCACACACACATTACGAAGACGCTAACAAAGCCGCAAGATCACAGCTGCAATACCGTCGATCGTCCGACGTCGGACGATTGTCGGCTGAATTATTTAATCTGCGGCCTTGTTGTCGAGTTAGGATACAAAAATAGCTTTAGAGAGCTCTAATAATGGAGATTCAATAGGTTAAACGGGCAGTCTTCAATGAGATTTAAGTTCTGGGAAGAGATGTCGCAAGATGGCCAGATAGTGTACTGTGGCGGCTAGTGCGACGAATATGTGCCATATGGCGTGGGCGAAGGGGATGCGGCCGTCTGACTTGAAGAAGAACACGCCAGCCAGGTACAGCATGCCGCCCATCTTCAGGTCCGACATCGCCGGGAACTGGTGCTGGAAAACAAATGCTACACGTTAACATGCTACCAACAAGAGTAAAACCGCAGTAGATAGCCAAATCGGACGTCTAATTGGTGAATATTTAAGCGCGGCTCAATTTTAAGCCGCTTGTGTTTAGAAGGCAGAAAGAGTTTATGACAATGTAAATTAAAGATAAATGTCGTTTGAGCATTCGGGACTTATAATTGGACCGACCACTTGGTTAAATTACCAGGGATTTTAATAAACTCCTGATTTGGCTATCTTACTGGTCACTTATAAAATTACTCACACACTTAATAATGAGAAAAAGGCGTCTATATTACATGCAATTTACACAGCGCACTAAAACAAGGATACCTTAGAATAATTACACCAAATAAAGCTATGATTGGATAATAAAGGTACGACTAGTCCTATATCAACACAACGCATATTGCTAAGGTACAGTCGCCAAAGGAGATAAGTAACCAGGGTCGTCGGACATAGTTGAAGCTTAGTAAGAAACTGATGGATGTTTTCGAATGAAATTTAATTTGATAAATGAACTCACAGTTTTCTATTAATTAAACAACATTTTATTCGAAAACATCCACTGGTTTCTTACAAAACTTGAGCTATATCCGACGGCCCTGGTTACTTATCTCCTTTGGAGACCGTACGTTGAATGAAAGGGAGGCGGTTCAACAATCGACATAGCTCGAAATTGCCTTACAAACTACTTGCAAAACAAATACTTACACACACAAAATCTAAATAAAACCATTCTGGCAATTTTGCTAATATAATCAAACTAGAAAGTCTGATATATATAAAACGTTAATTTTAAAATAGGTACAGTCACGAGCACTAATATGTTAACACTTGGAAATTTTCAATAGCGATTTTTGCGTAAAATAACGAAAACAACAATGAAATACGACACATTGCAAAAACCTATGGGTTCGAAAATACTATGTTCGTAGCAACGTAAAATTTCATTAAAAAATAAAGGAGTAAATCGCTTTTGAATAAAGCTAAGTGTATACATACTTATGCTCGTGACTGTACCTAGCGCTGAAATTATTTGAGAGTAGGGACTTAGATTTTCCAGAATTAGTAATATTGTCTTTTTCAAGTAAAATCTATCTAATGTGCAGAGGTGACCCAGTGGTATCAACCTCGTCTTACGAGTTGTAGGTCGTGAGTTCGAACCTGGGCAGGCAATTTACTTTTTGTAATTTCATCACCACTGCTCTTAAAACAGTGAAGGAAAACATCGTGAGGTAACCGGCATGTCCCAGAATAAAAAATTGGAAAACATGTGACATCCACCAACCCGCACTGGGCCCGCGTGGTGGATTTTTTTTATTTTTTTTTTATTTGGAACAACAAACAGATATACAATATTTTATATATGGAATTACAATAAGACAGTTTTACTAATGTATATCCAACTACGTTATTCACAGAATATCTAGATTGTAATCCTAAAATTATGGCCCACTCGCTCTCACAGAAATTAGGCCTGTATCCCAGCAGTCGGGCCTTTATAGGCTGATTATTCTGCTTATGCTATTGACTTATATGGATGAAAGCAGCCAAGTAGCCGATGGTCGAGTCAAAAGCGATCGATTGGAGAAGCTTATACCTATGTCTACAGTATACTATAGGCTACTGATGATGATGCTTTCTCAATGCTAAAAATAACTTCGTAGGTATAATCTTTAGTTGTTCACAAAGAACGAAATGTGACTATTGGCAAGAGTCGGCATGTAAGAATTGGTGATGCTTCACTACCGAATACACGTGGATTTGAATAGTGCCACTGCCAACGCTTAGTGACGGTGCTTAGAATCTATTTACCTCGTGAAAGAAATCGAGCGTGAACTATATTTAAAAACGTTTAAAAATAGTTATGGTGTATCTAGGAATTATTTATGATGCGGTTATTTTGTCTGGTCTGCCGAGAAATCTAGCCTGTATGGCTAGGGTCTCAGCCAAAATGGTGCTTTTAGTATTGGCGATCAGCGATACTGCCCTCAAAGGCAGAGTCGCCAAAACGCGAAGCAGCAGTTATGAAGTTGCACAATCGCGGATGCTAAAAGTAGCATGTCTGGCTCCGTTCGAGGTCTAATCGAAAATAAATACTTTTAAGTTAAACCCACAAAGTAAACACATACAGGTTCAACGACAACCATTAACAAACATAAGTGATCGTTATATCAAAAAGTTGATAGTTCAATGTTTATTATTGAAATTCGTTTTCCTCAATAATTTATTGATGGTGGTACTGTAATAAGTGCCATTACACCGAGCGCTAAAAGTGGTGGGTAAACATTGTACGGTGGATATATATTTAACAAAACATAATGCATTTGTAGCAGCTGACTTTGAAAAATGTGGGATGGAAAAGTAGTTGAGGGGTAATCGATTGTCGTAGTATGGGCGTGTGATGAGGAGGAATGAGTTGCATGTAAGCTGTAACGAGAAAAATGAATAAATTTGAATAGGAATGGCGATAACAAAAGAGACATATTTACTATGGGCTACCACCATAGTAAAGATATGTGACTATGTACGGGAGAGAACACTTAGATGACAGCTGGTAGATGAATGCAAGAAAGAACAATGTCCGCCAACCCGAAATACATTGGGATCTGGGGCTTTACTGTCCAAGTTCGTCAACCAAGATACGGGCTCGTCCGAATGTTGGATGGCTATTAAATAGGAGTAGGGATGACTGTCAAAACGTGCTGTCGTGTGTGTTGTGTTTGGGCCCTAAACTAATCTTATGTCCGTAGGTGATACGGAGTAGCAAACGCCCGTAATTTTGGCCGAAACTACGTAATTAGCGCTTAGGGTGTAGACCCTAAAGGCAGGAGTACGACGACGAAAAGATGGAAAAAAAATTGGTAAATATCTACACCGCCTCTATATTATCAGAATTCCGGATGGATAGTTGGCGGTTGTGTAGTCTTGAAAAGAATTGTATATTCAGAGGAAACCAATAACTGCTATGAGTTGCTTGTGAACGTGAGATTGTGAACCCGAAATTATCTCTTTAGATAATTTCGAGTTATTACTGTTAACCCAAATTACACGAGCAACTATATAATTACATTGTCCCAAAATTTGACCGATCGAGGCTTCCATTACATATTTCGACCTCGGAAAAGTAATTACACAGACTACACGATATTGCTTCATATAAAATACCATTAATTTGTAACAACAATATCAACAGCATGGTATTGATGAACCTTCATTCGGCGATAATGAACACAGCGGATAATTAATTACATTTTGATTGTTCCATTTTATACTAGTTTGTTGTGCAGAATATTAATATTGACTGTAGGTATTCCTCTAAATTTTCGTTTGGCAAATGGAGATTCAATATACAGTTTTGACACCGTTACTATTTATTAGGAGGATAAAATGTACACATGACAATTATTTTTCCTCTGATTTGAGACTTAAAATTGACCCGAGAATTTTCTTAATATCTAAATAAAAAGATCGTAACCATTATTTTTCAAAAACTACCTCTAACTTAAATTTCGAAGGGGAAAGTACGAAATCCACGCGGAAGATGTATAGATTTCCCACTTCAGACACTTTCCTCTACAGTCTACATAAACTGCTTTCATAGAATTATTGCTATTGGAAAAGTAAATATTATTATGAATGAGAAACACGCAAGCTTTAATAAACCCACACATATTCAAACGCTTACTATAAATATACAATCCGATACACTGATACCGCAAAACGAAAATAGGTAATCTAATAATAACTGCAAGTGTACAAGCAATAGAAACTAACTATAATGTTAGTGTAGCTACAAATTAAATACTCACATAGCTTAACATAGCTGTTCTCTTAGTTTTTGTCATGGTCTGGCAGTTTGAGTAATTAATGTGGCCTACCCAAATGTCCTTTCTTTGGTATTGTTCGTCGAATCGTTGAGCTCCTTAAGTTTTGAGTTGAGCTGCACGATTTCTGACAAATGCGTGCACTGACTGGACAGGTCTTCTCAATCTGTGTGGTTCTTTCCTCAAAAGACCATCTCAGACATCGACCTACATGGTCTTCATATGATCTGACCAAGATTATGTCTGGACTTTAAAAGAGACTGTGACCTCTGAGTTTGTTTCGGCCTTTCTTTTCAGACTAGTCAGATAGGAAACGCCGACCTCATCTAGTTTTAAAATATGATTGACGTGTAATACTGTTTGTACAAACCTACTTACAAAATAAAAACATTTATCATAACATGACGCCATTGTTTCCCCGGTGGGTTAGGCAGAGGTGTACCCATAGTAGTTACTACATTTCGCCAGTTATGTTTAAGACCCATGTAATAGGAGCCGAGCCTATTGCCATTAACCGTGCATAAATGCTACTGAGAAATTCGGCTGCTACTGAGAAATTCGGCTGCGACTGAGAAATTCGGCTGCTACTGAGAAATTCGGCTGCGACTGAGAAATTCGGCTGCTACTGAGAAATTCGGCTGCGACTGAGAAATTCGGCTGCTACTGAGAAATTCCAGATAGAAAAATCCAGTAACACATGAGAGATTTGTAAATAGACTTATTGATGATGAATAGACTATACTTGGTTTTGTCTACCTTGTCTAGCTTGTTCTTTTAAATAAGCAAGTATCTTTGTAACCGAGCACAAATAGACTCTAGGATGCTACTGCAATAAATATATCTTTATATTTACTAAGAAATTCCTGATAGAAATCCCTAATAATACTTTGCCCGACCTAGGAATCGAACCCAGGACGTCATGCGCAGCAGTAGCGTTTGCGAGGTTGCGAACAACGAGGCAGTACTTAATTAAACATGTCGCTATTACCTAATCAGGGCACTGATAAACTGAAAACGTTAACTTAGGTATTGGGAAACGATATACATTGTAAATTAAGTCATGCATTATTGAGTTGCCTTCCAAGTAGGTTTTAAGCGATGTGTTTCGTTCAATGTGCTGCTGATCAAATATACATGGGTACTTCTTTAGTCTACCTGGGAATCTATACGGTGTAATTGAAATAACCGATTCTAGACAGGGCCGCGGGGATCTAGAATAATGTGCTGGACTCATGGTTTCTGTTATTCTACCAAAAAAAATCTGCTGTTTCTTAGAAATTTTCAATACCTAAGCGGTCAAACGGCAATTAAAAAAAAAAAAAATAACCATTGAAAAATTTTTAGGATCATGTGCTGAATTCACGGTTACAGTTTGCACGTCGACGTCCCTCCCACTGTTTGTTCGTTTAACTCGACAAAATTTAAGGAACAGCTGTTTTTTTTTTGTGGGTGACCCGATAGTAAAGGTTCATAATGGTGAGTAGAATGACTCCTTGCATAAAGTAGATAAGCTAATTATTATGTCGATGTTCCTACATCGTATCGATGCCAAGAATATTTTATCTGTTGCCCCGTGTGACATGGATAGCGGTTTCGTCAGCGTGCATTAGTTATTTTCCGGGTGCAAGTGTCAGGGCGCGGATCATGATGTAATATGGGCCACCTAAATTGTCTTTGAATTGCCAATATGACTGCGGGTTTGCCGTCGGTCCTGTGCCTGATCTCCCTCCGGTCGTGTCGGATTGACATCTCATCAGACAATGAGAGTGAGGGGAAAGAGAGTACTTTGCATTATAAAATCCCCGAATAATATCGCCGAAGGCTCTCAGGAGATTGGTCGCCATGAAATTCGGTCTGGAGGACTTTATATTTATGACTGTGGGTTTGGAGTCGGTTTAGGGCCTTTCAGAAAAGTCCCGAATGCTGTGCCCGGTAAGTCAATAAATGGTAAATTCCTCGAAATATTACAACCAAGGCAATTCATTTCTAATTGCACAATACGATTCTGAAGTTTAAAGGAAATACAGTCAATGTTACCGCTGCAGTTCCATTCGGTGAATACTTCCGTAATTTTTACTCACAAGTTTATTTTGCGCACATTTTGTTCCACAAAAGAATGCAGAAGCTAAATTAAACTGAATAGTTATTTCGTATAAAATGGGAGTCCAGAACATCCGCCCTAATGTGAACAATGAACACAATGTGGGCACTACGTAATATTGTAGAGTTCCATGTCTCCTCTGGGAATGCTACCGAGTTAACTACATTTCAATCTCTCGACACAAGGCAGTTTCTAAATGGAATTTGTGTAACATGATACGTCTCGCGAGGGTAGAGGGTAGGTCTTGACATGACAACAGATAAAATGTAATTACAGCGACACAGCGACGTATCAGGAACGCTTGCAGGACAGAATGACAATGAAATGTTTAAGGTCAGTATGTTCTACTCAGTTCTAGAACTATTCTTATCATTAGTTTCAATTGACAAATAGATTTTAGTTGTGATAACTATGAATTCTGACAGTTTTAAATCGAGATACAAAACTTCGTTCTCGCAATTATCATCATCATCATTATAATCATCTTCCTTTCTCTTATCCCAATTATTTTGTGTCGACGCAGCATGATTTCTTCCATATTTTTTTTCTCTCTTTCTTCATTCATCATCTCAGCAGTGCGATTCTGTAACCATATCACCGTGAAAACTTAGGAGAAGTGAGGGTGGAGTGAGCTGTCATTCCAACTAATGCTAGGGATTGACACTATTGACAGCTCACTCTAAGCTCACTTCAGCTAACTTTTCACGGTGAAATTTTTACAGAATCGATCGGCAAAAGTCCCGTCTTTCCATCCATTTAATCTTTCACAAAATCCATTTATCGTTTCCTTAGTCTTCCTCTATTATAATAGCCATTTACATCCACATTTCTTTATGCAGTGTTCTAGAATACAGGCCTAAAATGGATTTAAATCTCGACCTCAAAGCTACTATTACGTACATTTTCAGAAGGCTTCTGAAAAGATACAAAACAGAACTTTTAATGCCCGAATGGTGCAAAAAGGCACTTTACTAACTTGTGAGGGACATGTTGACGGCTGAGTTTCCGACTTTTGTGTTACAGCTATGAAATACGAACGCTACGATGGTCTAATTTATGCCCAACATATATTTGTATGTAGAATAAATGTTTATGTGTGTGTTCATGAGAAGGGATGGAAATGGAAAGCATATAATTATGACTAAGAGAGTGATGAATATGAACCGGTTGAATGCCGTAATTATAGAAACAAAAGTAGTAAGTTAAAAAGCCATTGTGTCTCGCGTGGATTCACATTAATAATGTTGATGGATGAAGGGATAGAAGTAGACCAACGAAAGAAAATGAATGAGAAGGTAGAGAATAAGGTGACGTCAGACAGGAGAACTGAAGAGAGAATGGAAGAGAAAATTATTGAGCCTACACCAAGGAACACGGACTAAAGAGTAATAGTCAATCGATACGAAAAGTAGAAGAATATGGGACCAGGTCAGGTAGAAAATGATGACCGGATATGTGTTGTTGTGACATAAAATGAATATCAATGTAAATGATTCACGCAGTTTTAGCGACCAGAACAACGATTGTTTGCGATTCCAGTTGAGTACGAAGTACGACGTAAAGTGCATAAAATGGCCTTGACACTGAGTCCAGTTCACAGACGGATCAGTTTAATTAACACAATTACTCATTACTTAAACATACAACATGTTAAGATTATCCTGGTGAGAAATCTTCAGACTGCGTGGGTACCTATATTTTGTTACTTCTAAACCTACATATTATGTAATATAGGATATAGTCGCTTATCGTGTCTGCCTGTATGTGTGACCGGTTAGTTCTTCTAAACTGCTCAAAAGATTTTAATGCGATTGCACTATCATTTGGAAAATTTATTCCGGAAGGTTTATCTATACCGATATAATAAAGCTGAAGATTTTGTTTGTTTGAACGCGCTAGTCTCTAGAACTACCAGTCGGATTTGAATAATGCTTGTGCATTTAATAGCCTAATTCTTGAGGAAGGTTATGGTTAATTTACATCACGCTACGCTACGAGCCTTAGGAGCCGAGCAAAAAGAAAAAAGTCAGAAAGAACGCTAACCGAAAACGGAGTAACAGCGCGGGAGGGCGATGCGATGCGATGCGATACGACGCGGTTTGTCAGAGGAACAAGAAGTTTCACGCGGATGAAGTCGCGGGCAGATGCTAGTGTGTATTAATATGTTAATACTTAACTTAGTTAAGGAAATATCGATGTTTTGACATGTCTCGCCACATCAGTACATTGCACCCGAGTGAAGTCGGCACGGGTCGCTAATTCTTGCATAAAATTGTAATTATTTTTGCAATCACTTCTGTAGTTGAGTACGAAACTCATGCGCGCTACATTTCACACCGTTTTGTTTGTGATTGTTCATTAGACGCGCGTCCTTGCAAGTTTATAGGCGGCCTGTGTTCTTTTGCTTATATCAACAAATTCACTTCGATTTGTGATTTATTTAACTAGAGTTTATTTACTGAGTATTTTATTTGATGTTTTATTTGACTATAGTTGTTTGATGTCAACATTGTATGTATGTTTTTGCGTGTCAGGCGAGCCAAAACGGAAGACGTATAATTATATAGTTGGTAGTTGTATTAATGACTTGTAACTGGATAGCTTATAGGTATTTCGATGCATAGGTAGCTCAATAGATGCAAAGATAAAACGCTCAACAGAGAATGCGATCTTGACACCTGTCAGTTTCATACAAACGAATACGTGTTTTGAGAATATGATCTTTATTAACTACTAGAATAGTCACACTGGCGCCGATTCCCTTGTTCACAAACTAAACTAAATTTAAGTTCTCTGTATCTTTTTCTTTCTATTTCATTAAAAAAGGACAGAAGATAAATATAGTTTAATCCTGTCAAATTAAGATACTCCATAGACAGTTTAGACGTTATTTAAAACATGGCTTCTAAAAATATGTCAATTTACGTCAGGCGCTGACTTATTTGACAGGACTAAACTAATATTTATATTCTGTCCTTTTCTTAACTTAAATTTAGTTTAGTTTCAAGGGAATCGGCGCCACTGACAGGTGTCAGGAACGCATTCTCTCGACGGCCATACTTTAAATTATAGAACAACGGATTTTTCTATTCTATCATAAATTAATGCGACGCGAAAGCAAACGAAGCCATGTACCAATTGGTAGCGGGATCGTCCGAAAGGGTTACCGCTGCCCTGGTACATAAAGGGCTAAGGAAGGAACACGGGTGGGTTTTAGTCAGTAAGAGTCTGACACTCCCTTCTGCTCCACCCAGAGCGGGAGGGGTCATTTGATGATTTCCCACCCCCAAAAAAAAAATAGCCATGTACCTATACTTATTTATACAATGTAACCACGATACAACAACAAATTATTGTACTTTCTCTATTGACGTTCCTAGTTTGTAGGTACACAAAAATTCAATCAAATATATTTATCCAATAGTTTAGTTACTAGCTATAGCTAATCAAAGATCGGCAATACCGATAGTCAGTCCATCTCTACTATTTAGTAGAGATGGACTGACTATCGGTATTGCTGATCTTTGATTAGCTATAGCTAGTATATCTAATAAATCTCTAAATAATCTAATAAATCTTAACATCAAATTAAAGAAAGAAAAAAATAAACTTAAACTAAGTTTAAGTTTATTTTTTTCTTTCTTTAATTTGATGTTAAGATTTATTTGATAATTTAAAAATACTTCTATGCACTATTTTTGTCAGTATTGTCAGCGTTTTTATTATTATTTACTGTCGTATTGTTGTCTCCACATTGTATACCAAGTTATACAAACTGAATATCATTAAACAAAATTATCACAAAGGTCAACAAACTTCTATAGTCACTGAGTAGGTAATTAATCCCATTGCATGTTATGTACCTAGTTTTAAAAGGCGAGTCATGTCAAGGCAAACCTCAATGAAAATATTTTGCGTTCTAAAACTGTGTGAAGTGGCCAATGTTTTAACCCGTAGCAAAATATTGATGGATTAAAATTAAAAGTACTTAGGGCTGTTTTTTAATCGACGGATAATTTTTATTCGTAGAATAAAATTGACGTCTGACAGATTTTGTATGGAAGAACTGTCAAAATTTTTAAATTATTCCTCGGGTAAAATTATCTGGCTTAGGAAAAATCAGCCCTTAGTCAGATAACTTTTATCTGAAGAATAGCATAACAGTTTGACATATTTTATATACAAAAACTGTCAATCCGCAATATTTATTCCTCAGATAAAACTTATCTGACTAGTCAAAAATCAGCCCTTATTGGAGTAATATCTACACCGATTAATAAAATTGATAAAAGTACACTGTTTCGAAACATCACGAATATATCGTCATATGTGTCTAAAAATTTGATATATGTAATTAAATCATCTCTATTTATTCCAAGCCAATGACTTGAGGCTTCCGCAGAAAGGCGCGACGCGACACTGGTAGAACAAAAACTTCATGGAAATCCATGAAGTTTTCATAGAAATTGTTCTATCAGAGTCGCGTCACGCCGGTCTGCGGGAGCCTTTATCACACAAACTGGCTAATTATGGAAGTTATAGGTATTTATTTATTTATCCTCACACTGGAACGCCATACAGCCATTACACCAACGGAGCAAAAAATTAAGGTACTTGTGTAGCTGTCTGTCTTCCCCTTCGGAAATTACAGACGTGATGTTCTGTTGTTTCAGATATCCTAAATAAACTCACAATCTAATTGAGTTTTAAAAGCAATTTTTAATCTAGTTTAGAGCAGAAGGCCAATTCCCGTAGTTAAAAACGTTCAAAATCTAGTCGCAATCTCATCTCAGCGACAATTAATGTCAAAAATGTAGGGAAATTAGAGGTATTTTTGACAGATTGAGACAGAGATCAGACTGTGAACGTTCTTAAAATTACGAGAATTGCCCCTCAGTTTTACTTATAAAGCAAGTCCTCACTAGTGTATTTGATTTTTCCTCTACCATGACATGACCTATAGAATGGACTTCCTAAGTATGTTAATTCAACAGATTAAAGCCCTCTTCTTCTCTCCTACTTTGCTGTTCCCGACTGGGTCCTCAATAAAATATTTGTAAAACACTTGTACAACAGTATTCTCAGTGTGTTCGCAGATCGGTGGGATTCCCCGACGTTGCGGAGGTGGATGCAGCTCCACGCTGAGTTTTAATTGTATGTACATCTGTGTCTGTAACCTACTAACACTAGAAGTTAAGTAAAATTGTTACTAACCCTATGGACTCCGTCTGAAATAAAACTTTTCTATTCTATTCTGTTCTTATACCTGCTACCCAAGGTCAAAGGTCACGTATTGTGGAAAGATTTAACGTTTATTTTAGGGGTAAACGATTGCTGGTAGTGTTGTTACATGAACTTTGAATTGAAGTGAGTTTCGCTAGCTATTAACTTGACCCTGTATAGACGTAATTATGTAGATAATTATAGTCAAGTAATGGTTATGAACCTGCAAGGTCATGGTCTGTACATCTCGAATACCTGCCTGTTTATTATGCAAATAAAAAAAAAACATATACTTACCTTGGCAAATGGTACATCGTTTCATACCGGTAAGAATTTAAGAAAAAAAATTCTACCTAATATGTCTGTGAAGTTTACAAAAAAAGAAACTAATATTTAAGTTTTTTAAACTTATATTTCAAGTGAATGAAAACTACAAAATATACTACCACTGCTTTTCAATTTCTGATAAGAGGTAATTAGTAGTTGGTTTATAATTGGTATAATTAAAACTGTTTAGCTTATCTTATCATAAAATGAGTGTAGGCTAAATTCTTTATTAAAATAAATAATTGAGTAGGTACAGTCAGCATCAAAAGTTGATGACCACATTTAGATTTTCAAAATCGCTGTACACCGTATTATACCTAAATCGCTCAACATGACAAGCGCCAGAAATAAATGATTATCATAAAAGGGCATAAGTAGGTGACCATCACTTTTCAAAAGTTGCTAAACAAAGTTATAGTAAAAAAGCATAACATTCTTCGTCTCTAAAGTCTCTGAACAAATTTTTGACAAAAATGGCATACTATCGTTTATCTCTAAAGTCCCTGAACAAAATGAAATGTTTTTTGGGTTTAATATGTCTGTGTATTTTTTACATTCAAGGGTAAACAGTTTTTCAAATATATGTTTCCCAAAGAATTGAATTAAAACGGATTTTGTGTAAATTTTGAAAATGAGTCTTATATGTATACAGATACACACATATTAGGTTCTAATTCAATCGTACTATAAAAATCATAAACTAAGTCGACGGTATGAATTTGAACAGAATCTGCGTGATTTTTGAAAATGAGTCTTATTGCTTTACAAATAAGGTTACAATTCAATCGAACTAAAAAAATTATTAATTACGTCGATGGTATAAATTCAAACAGAATCTGCGTGATATTTGATAGTGAGTCTTATAGCTATACAAATAAGGCTACTATTCAATCTTAATATAGAAAGCTTAGATGACGTCGACAGAATATTTTTTAAGCGGAATATGCTTACCTTTACAATCGTGCTTGCGAGCTTATTTTGAAAAATAGGCTTAAAAATGTGCTTGCCGCTTGAAAACCCACTTCTAATATTTCTCATTGATACTATGAAAAAAAAAACCATTTTTTTTTGGAATTTTAATTTCGAAATTTACATGCATAATTTTTTTTTTTTTTTTTACATGATTTAGTTTGGATAGGACAAGATTGGATTTATAACTCTGAAGATAATAACGAGCACTTTTTTAGTTTGCAGTTCAGCTACTTTTGATAGTATAAGTTTACACGCTACGTATCCGAATCCGAAACAAAGTAATGTTCAGTAACATTTGTTATTTATGATGTTAAGTTATTTTTGGACGTTGCCGTGATTACACTAGATAACCAAAACAAGCATTTTATATTGTTCAGTGACTTTTGTAAAACTGAATGTTGTGATATTTTCGGATATTATAACGATCAGCAATTTTTGACAAAATGGTGTTTAGTGACCTTTGACGAGTAGTGTTCAGTTAATTTTGAACTTTAATGATGTTCATTCAATACTGGCGCCATATCTTGTTGAGCGATTTATGGGTGAAATAGTGTACAGTGATTTTGAAAATCTGAATGTGATCATCGACTTTTGATGCTGACTGTACAACCCTGTACATAGGTTTGCATTTTTTAATACATCATAGCATAATCAGTCTATAACGTTCCCACTGCTGGAACACAGGGCTCCTCTCGGTGAGAGGGAGTGGGCCGTAACCCACCACGCGGGCCCAGTGCGGGTTGGTAGATGTCACAATGACATGTCTTCGAATTTTTCGGTTCTAGGACATGCCGGTTTCCTCACGATGTTTTCCTTCACCGTTTTGAGAGCAGTGGTGATGAAATTTTAAACTAAGTAAAGCGCCTGTCTGGGTTCGAACCTACGGCTCGTAAGCCGGGGCCGTTACTAATGGGCACCACTGCTCTTCATTTTTTTAATGCTCTGAATTAATAAATTTTTAGAATATTTTGTTTACTTTTTTCATTTTGCTCGGGGTGATGTTAAATATCCTGTAGCCTTCCTCAAAAATTAGGCTATCAAATGCAAAAAGAAAGGAAAAATTCTGAACCTCGCGGGCTACCGTGACGTATCCCCCATAAGTGGATAGTTTTATAAGTAGTGTGACAAAGGTATAGCCTGGTACCATTGTGACCTGACCTTATTGTATGTGGACTAGTTTGTCACGCAACATCTTAGTTCGATAACCGCCTAGATCCTATAGTAGCCGTGGCCCAGTGGGAACGACTGCGACTTAGGAGTTATAGGTGGTAGGTCCGAACCGCAGTCGCTTTACTTTGTGTAAATTATATCATCACCACTGTTTTTAAAGGTGAAGGGAATCATCATGAGGAAAACCTGTCCTATAACCACAAAATTTAAACACATGTGACCTCTACCAACCCACACTGGGCCCGCGTGGTGGATTGCGACCCACTGCCTCTGCCTGTGTCCCAGCAGTGGGAACATATGCCTACCAACCTAGCTGTGATGTATGGATGTTACATATAATACACATAACTGACATAATAGTTACTTGTTGTATGCTACATTCCTTGTACATACTCGGGAATACCGTATGTGTATTGTTATTACATAGACAAGTACACAAGAAAATAGTGTCTTTGTAATAACCCGTTAGCGATGGCCTGATAGGTATGTGAACACGAGTCATTTAACATGTAAATACCTTTACGCTTTTAACTCATTAATATTATCTATGCTAATATTATAAAGAGTTTATAAGTAGGGGTAATCTTCGGAAGTACTGATCCGATCCCGAAAATTCTTTATTAAATTTCTCATTTTTTATCATAAAACATATCTAATGGCACTCTAGCTGAGTGCCATAGGATATTTTTTTTTTGGGACAAAAAACAGTTATACATTACAGCATTTACAAAAAGTAGTTGTATTACAGTCGAGAAAACGTATAACCCAAACTATTGTCCACGAAGTGACATCAGAGTATGATAACGAACGCGTGTTAAATGAGAGAAAAAATAAAAAGAACATATTTAAGAGAAAAACACTATACATATACCGAAGAATTGAAGGAAGCGGATAACAAGAGCATCCGACTTAAAGTCGACCTGCAAGAGATTGTGAAACCATTCTTTTAAATTTAGATTGCGACAGCGTGAAAATATCAAAATCAGTGAATTGTGAGTTATAGGTTTCTAAAAGCCGGCAGAGAGGGGCTCGCACCCCGGCCTTCGTTCTGCAGCGCGCAGTGTAGAATAGTCAAGGTGCGCGCATCTCTCGCCGAATAACAGTTCTAGGTACAATGTATCACAATCTATTCGAGAGCTCAGTACAATTAAATTTGGTATTGCATATACCGTACAGCATCACAACCATGATCAGTGAACGTCTGGAATCCAAGCTCAATACTCTATAATGCCTTAGCAGACCTGAATAGGGAATCCTTGTACGGAAGCACTTGTAATGCGTGGCACGAAGAATTTTTTTCTGAACCATTTCTATTGCTTGCTTATATTTATCATAGTACGGGCACCAGATGGGTACCGCGTATTCCAACTGAGAACGGACTAGTGTTTTATATAGGAAAAGAAAAGTAGAAGGCTTTTTGAAGTCTTTACAAGACTGCATGACAAAACCATACATCTGAAAGGCTTTGTTAATTATGTTGTCGATATGGGCGTCTAAATGTAATTTGCAATCAAGTAGCACGCCAAGATCACGTGTGCACTCAGTTTTTTTTCAATCGTATGTCGTTCAAGGTATATGGGAAGTTATTAGTATTTATGTTTTTAGTAAAAGAAATAAAGTGACATTTTGGAAGACTAAGATGAAGTTTATTAAATAGACAGTATTGTGAAAGCCTGCAAAAGTCCTCTTGTAGTAGCAAACAATCCTGAGAGTTCGCGCAAGCCTTATAGATTTTAATGTCATCGGCATACATTAGGAATTTAGAGTTGACTATGCAGGATTTTATGTCGTTTATAAACAAGATAAAAAGCAATGGGCCTAAGACATATCCTTGAGGCACACCTGATTCGATGACCACCCAGTCAGACTAGAATCCATTGATAACAACCTTTTGAGTCGTCTGAAATATATATGAAGCAAACCACCTGAGTAAGTTGCCTCTTAAGCCATTGAAAGCGATTTTATCGAGAAGCAATTTGTGGTCCACCTTGTCAAAACCCTTCTGAAAATCAGTGTAAGTATACAGCATCAACCTGCGTGCGCATTTCCATGTTTTCAAACAAAAATTGTGTAAAAATGATTAATTTTGTGGAAGTGGATTTGGATTTAACGAAGTCATGTTGCTCGAGTATAATAAGGTGATTTAACTGTGGAAATAAGTGACCGTGCAGTAGACCCTCAAAAGTTTGACAAGGTGGACAAGATAGATATGGGTCGATAATTCTCAACGTTTCCTTTGTCACCCCTTTTGTGACTGGGCGTGAGCCCTCTTCCAAACGCAAGGGAAAATCCCTTCCCTGATACATTTGTTAAATATTATGTGTAACGGGGCACACAGGATATGTTATAATTATGATTTCACGCGAACGAAGTCCCGGGCAGAAGCTAGTGCATCGTTATTCTAATCATACATTTGATCAATTAAACTGGCTCTGGATTTATAAATGAACGAGGAAGTCTAGCAAGCAACCCACCCAGGTCAACGTCCATTGTAAAGAAATTCTCTAAATACCGAAAACAGCATCAAAATCGTGCATTCTTAGCGAATCCACAGTAAAAACGACTTTGTTTTATATTATGTTAAATTCATCGTTTATAGCTTTAGAAGTTAAGAACATTTGTCAGATCACGAGACTGCTCCCTATGCAAGCAGAGCTAGCAATTTCTCCGAACTGACATTTACATCAGATGTGGGTAGATGTAGATACAAGATACAATCAATGTTCTCATTTTCACGAAAAGACTGGTTGACACTTCCTATGACCCAAGGGCTGGCTTTTACCTTGGCTAGAGGCTAAGCCAGTGTCTTGGGTACATTACCAGTCGACAGCGATGCGGATGAATTTATCGACGCTATATTTTAGTTTGTAAATAGTTTTAGTTAATTTGGGATATAATTTTGTTATTTTAGTGTTATCTAGTAAATAAAAATATAATTATGTTCTCATTCAGTTTCAGCTCAGAATTTATAAACAAATCGCTACACATACCTAGTGACATACAATTTAAAACTGGTAACACCTACAGGCCTTTGCCCTGCAGTGGGACAGAAATGGCTGAATAAATAAATAAATAAACACCTACGTAGAATGAATTTAATTACTGCAATTAAAATATTTGTAGACGTTTTTAGAGTTACACGGAACTTTTTATTCCGGGGTCCTGATGTAATTTTTTAACCCTCAACGAAAATCCTCGAAATAAACAATGTATCTGCAAATCATACATCATATATAAACTTACGCCTTTTTTCTATGGGGGAAGGCAGAAACTACGGGACACCACCTGCTACAATCCTTATATACTCCTTTTGCGTCGTTTACGTTCATATATCAGATGGACCATGCTCGTAATTTGACCATGCTCGTACGTTCACAGCCTGATCTCAGTATCAATCTGTCAAAAATACCTTTTATTTCCCTACATTTTTGACATTGATTGTCGCTGAGATGAGATTGCGACTAGATTTTGAACGTTTTTAATTACGGGAATTGGCCTTCTGGTCATACACGCACGCCGGTAGCGTGTACTACACACCTGACCTTTTTGAAGAACATCACCATGTCCTCTAGCGCGTCACCTCCCGTCGATTCCACTCAAATCTGCCTTGTAAATATCTTTTGTTATTGCAAATAAACAAGCTGGTCCATCGGTCAATCCAATCAAATTATTAATTAATTATTTTTGTCAAAATCAATCTCTGCGGTATTTGCGCCAAAAACTGCAAACAAAGATGTTTAAAAAATGTCCTAAATGCAAATAACAACGTAACTCATAAGTATTAGAAAGTAAAGTAACATTATAATTATAACTATCACTCATTTACCGCGTGAAAAGTTGGTAAAAGCGAAGTATTTATCTGCACATTTTCGAATAAAGGTCGCCGAGGCGTTAAATTTCAAAGCTAACGGCACACAAAGAGGTTCTGCATGTCACTCATACATAACAAGAGATAAGAGTTTCAATTTTTCAAACAAGGCACCTGTCTCACCGCCAATGAAAAGCGAGTAGAGCTAGCAACTAAGTAGTAGCGAGCAACTATAGTTCGGATAGGTAGTTTTGTCGCTGGTCTATGAGCAAGTGCGCGAGTCAATCAACCAATCAACTCAGCCTCTCTTAGTCCACTGCCGGACATAGGCCTCTTCCAGGTCTCCCTCTTCTTCTCCCAGCCACCTTCTGCCGTCGGTTTATCTAGCTGGGAGACGTCCCACACTACGCTTGCTGAGACGCGGTCTCCACTCTAGGACTCGTGTGCTCTACCGGACATCGCTTCTTCGACGAACATAGCCAGCCCACTGCCAGTTCAGTTTGCAAGCTATGTCGGTTACTACGTCCCTTTTCCGGATAACTTTAATCCTGACTTTATCCTTCAAAGAAACTCCGAGCATAGCCCGCTCCGTAGCGCGCTTAGCGACCTTTAATTTGTGGACTAGCCCGACTTTCAGTGCGCGAGCGCGATGACTGAGAGTATAATGACTGCCCACTCGCTAGCTGGTATGTGTATGTACCAAGCGAGTGTTATGCGCGCTAAGCGAGCATCGCTGAGCAAGTATTTTCTTTGATAGCTCTTGTCACTGCGGCAAACTAGTGGAAAGAGAGTTCTCGCTGGCAGTGTGAACAGTCAGCGATCAACTATTAATATATGTATTTCTTTTACTGACACGGGACCTATGATAGTACGTGTCTTGAGCGAGAAAATATTTGAAAACTAATAAGCTAAGCTACTATTTACGGCAAGAATGAGACAGCACAAGTACTAATATTATATGTGTACTGGGGCTGCTTCAATGTATGTATGACAAAATGTTTAAGTTGACATTAATATTTTTGAGAATTTTTTGTGTTGTAGCTAGTCGCTTCCTCGTCGGTGGTGGAACAGGTGCCCTTATGTGAATACTTGACTACTTGTTGATTACCTACAGTACTAGCGTGACTTCTCGGTGACCTAGCTCTCTGGACGGTTGATAACGAGTTGCCATGAACTTTATACCCGACACACTATAAAAGAGTGATTACGTAAAACCCATTAGAAATACTGCAAACTACGTATTCGAAATATACATGTATTTTTATTATATAATGGGATTTCTATTTAATACAGTAGGTATTTATTATTGCTGTTAAAATATTTGATTAATTACTGGTGCCCCATTCCCGTTCCCACGGTTTTTACGACTGATCAAAACATCGAGATTTATATATGTACGTTTAATATTCATGTAATATGCACATAACCTTTCACCGGAATAAATTCTCTGAATGATGGTAAAAACCGCATCAAAATCCGTTGCGTAGTTTAGAAGAAAAATGCGGTCACACAAAAAACACGTAAAGCGACTTTAGTTAATTATAATCTATGGATTATTTACTTTTAGTCACCTTCTCGTCAACAAAGCTTGCAACTTTGCAACCCCGTGAAGAATACGGATATTTCAAGAGTTCTAGACTGGCTCAATATATTCAGTGGAGGTGGAGAATCATACCTACCTAAGGTATTTGAGGTATGGCCTAATTTCTAGTAAATCTGGTTAGGCAGAGGCCGCACTAAATATAGGCAGGTATAGGTTAGTGTGAACTTTAAACTTTTAAAACCAAAACCTCATCTTTATGTCGGACTCTGCCAAGGTTTAAAACCTTTTTTCAACTGGAGCAACTTTACTTGAATTTAAAGTTATACACTCTGCATAAATTATACTTTTTCGCTTTCAGAATCGCAATATTATAGGAAGCCATTTAAACTTACCTGAAGCCTGAGATTTGTAGCGAGTTTACGCAACTAGTAAATACACGATGAGTTATAAACGTAACAAAAAACTAAGGGCGAATTCCACCAAACTTTTATATCTACAACAAGTGTTATACTGAGAATATTTTTTATCATTGTTCGTCTCAACAAAAGCACCTGCTATGTAATCTCATCACCCTTGATTGACTGGTAAAGAATGCCTAAGTCATTAAGCCCGTCTTTGTACGTTTTTGTGTGCGGAAAGATTAAATAAATACATTTTGATTTTTTTACATTTTTTCCACACAAAACCTGTCATACGTCAATTTTATTCCACGGATAAAAATATCCGACTTTGGTAAAATCAGCCCTAACGCGTATAGTATCATTAGTTGCTAACAAAACATACACCAACTCTGGTCGTAACCTTACGAACAGTACTTTAAACAAATTGCTACAATAAAAACTATTACACAAGAAACATTAATCCAATCTACTTACTTACCACACATGAACAGTAAACATCGATAGAGATCGTCTAATTTAAAATTGCACGCCCTTCCACTGCATAGACATTTTAGGAGAGGGGCGCTTTAATTTAGCCGATCCCTAAGTTATATTACATCACCGTAAGCAATCAAGCAAACATGCACGTGCAAGAAGCGCAGAGCCAAGAGCGCGCAGAGAGAATGCGTTCGAATCGAGAAATTAATGCGCTCAGATAGTTGAAACTAGAAATGCAAGTGTTATTTTGTAATAATATTTTAAACATTTTTATTCCTGCTGAATACGATCCTTGAAATAGAAAGTCTTTGAAAATAATTGGCAATAGGTTGCACGGTTGTTGACCGCCGGAATTGCGCACGTATTAAACGCATTCTATCAACGCGAGCCCTAAGTCAAAGTACAAAGCGTGCACCAACAGACAGGCCTCACACGCACGTGATATTTTCAGCACAGCAACTACACTTGATAGTTGATAGGTCACGTTTATTTGCACTATACTGTACAGATAACCGACCGCGAACGATATATATCGCGATGTCACGGCCACATATTAAAATTACCCGAAAGAATTTCCGTAGCGAATTTGCATTATGCCAAGAATTCGGATACGTAAACAGATGTAATTTAATTACACTAATACAATTACGCAATTTCGCGGAAAATAGAAATAATTACGTTAGGAAACAATCAAGCCTCGTGCCGATTTAGATTTATCCTTAAAGCAGTGACCGTGCCAAAAATATCACATTACTAAGCCGTGGACGTACATTAGACGTGACAATGATGGCCGCCGGACCAAGCCCCATGACCAGATAGAGGAGCAGCTCCAACATCTTGTATCTCTCGTGGAAGATCTGCTGGTACGTGATGCCGAGGACTGCCAGCAGCCAGATCACCCACCGCAGTTCTCTGAGCATCCAGCAGGATAGCGTGCCGACCGTCAGCCACGGGAAGTAGGAACTCGCGATGAATATGTAAATCATTGCCCGGTCGCAACGGTGCAGGAAGTGTTTCATTTTACTGTGGAAATTAGTTCGCATTTAGCATATACGGTTTAGTGGAGTATACAGGCTGGCTTTGAACTCATTGGCAATACTTCAGAGGATGAAACAACGTGGGGCCAAATCTGAAATATATATAAAATCACAATTTCATACAAACCACATATTGAATACTATATGATTCCGTTTGTTTTCGCTATCTCAGGTTTGGCCCCCTACAAAAACTTTCAATGATGAGATCTTTCCTCCCTTGGAAGGATTCAAATAAATAAAAAGTCAGTCGGTATACTACATTAGTAGTAGTTAGTACGCTAGCTGGATTTTATGGTACAAAAGCTGTTTTCAATTAATTGCTTAGTGAATTAGCGTGCCTGGATGGAGGACGAGATGATGATTACGTTACTAACACTAAAGTTGCAAATTCGGACCTTCGACCTTCGTTCATACTACTTTGGCTAGTTAAAATTTGCGCATGCAGCACCGTACACATGATAGTAATGAAGCTTCTTATATTAAAAAATAAAGAATAAGGGACATTTAAAGAGAGTAACACAGAGAGATAAAGTTATATTTTTCTTCTCTCTCATGTAACGAAATGATCCTAAACGTGACGAGTCCTTGAAATTTCACTCTCAAATCTCGTCCTATTATCGAATCGCCGCTTAAGAAGCCTCACTTCAAAAAATTAATGGCTTGTCCAACTTAATGAACACAGTTATTCGAATACATTACAATTCTGAGTAATGTCCTTAGATTATAGAATCTATGAATTCGCAAATTCTGGTGACCTTTGGCACTATTACCCAATCTGTGCATTTACTAGCAAGGTCGATTAATATTTTTGTAATCGCAGATAGTGTCAAGCTAAAATGAACTTTGAATGCGTTGTTATCATACGAAGACAATGCTTTCATAGCCTTAGGTCCTCGACCAAAAATAAGCCTACTCGACTCGTCAAACAAGAGCGCAAAAGCAAAACTTGACACAGTGACACGATAGCATCTAAACCACGCTAGCGGAGTTTTAAAACCTTTTCGCGTAAAATCACAATGACTGACAAAAGAGCTGGTTGGTTTTCAATTACTGCACTTGTTCAGCTAATAAATACAGCTTAGCAACGTTGGTCCTTAGTGGCGGTTAGTAGCAAATGGATCAAAAAGGGGGGATAGAAAAGAAATACAGATTTGTAGTTCGTGGTCTTTGTGTACAAATATCAAACGTTCGAGGAACTAATAGTTTTTTTATCATTGTTCGGCTCAAACAAAGCACCTGCCAACTAATCTCTTTACCACCCTTGGTTAACTGGTCGAGTCCGCCTTTGTAAGGTACAAAGGCGAGGTTTTGTGTGCGAAAATATTAAATAAACTGCATAAGTTTTTGGTCCGACATTTGAAGCAGAAAATTTATTGTTGTTAGCTTCGTAAATCGTAACTCCTAAGCCACAAGAACCGGGTTGTATTTAAGCTTTCGAAAGCAGTGACTTTTAATAAAAGACAATAGCTGTAAGGCTACTTAAAAACTTTCTAATTAAACTGATAAATATTGTAGATGAAACATACAGGGTGGCAGGGACATCGACGCGCAACCTGTTACCATAGATTCAGTACAAGATTCCAAACCAAGTTGAAAATTTTCACGGTTATAAATGATATCATTTGCTGTTCCATACATTTTGACCGCGTTTTTTTGGAAGTGAAAACTGCTTTAGCGGCGTTGTGCACTTTTGTTGTGATGGGTAAAAAATTTTAAACTCGCATCAGGACACGTGACCTGATGGAAAATTCGTAAGACGGAGCTCGCGTCAGGACACGTGAGCTGATCGAAAATTCGTAAGACGGAGGGAGAGTAGAAATGAATATTGTATTACATCACATAAATGAATGTACTTTTATACTGATAATTAAAGCAATTCAATTTTCACTTCTGCCGGCACTCCCGGAGTGCAACCCGTTGATTTTTTTTTACCGACGATGTATTTCTACCCTACGGAGTCAAGAATTCATGGTTACAGTTTTCGCGTCGATATCCCTGCCACACTGTATACCAGGTAATCGCACTGCCCACTTGCACAGACAGCTTAACGTAAGCCTATTAGACAACGACATGTCAATAATGTAACAAGGTAAGTTAGTTTGGTCGCAGTCGCAACCTAGTGACCCGGTGCTTCATGGTCTTCGTAAATAACCAGATAATTATGATCTTGCCCAACTAATATAACAGACCAGGACAAAAAGGATATTGCACAAATATGACTTAGTGGACTGGCATATTTCTTCACCCATAATCAAGATGCAGCAGCAGTTGTGACCCAGTGTTAACACTTACGAGACGACTTACGAGTTGTAAGTCGTGGTTCGAACCCAGCCAAGCGCTTTAATTTGTGTAATTAATTTCATCACCACTGCTCTCAAACGGTGAAAGAAAACATCGTGAGGAAACCGGCATGTCCTAGAACCGAAAAATTCGAAGACATGTCATTGTGACATCTACCAACCCGCACTGGGCCCGTGTGGTAGATTACAGCCCATTCCCTCTCGAAAAGAGGAGACCCGTTTCCCAGCAGTGGGAACATTATAGGCTGATTATTCTAATCAAAATATCAATGCTTTGATAAGCGTCCGCCAAAACCCGTGGTTCCTTGATGATCATAAGAAAACCTGTTTTATCTATTACTAAGTGAATTGTTTTTTTGATTCTATGTATTATTTTTTGTCTCCTTTGCTCTATCACACGCTGTCTACATCTCTGTATCTATTGTCCTATCTCAGGTATGCTGGAAGAGATTTTATATGAAATTATATATAATTATTATAATTATATTATTATTAAGTATACGCTAATAAGCATCACCTCTGTACCTATTTTTTCTGTTCTGTTTTTCATTATCTGTTTATATATGTGTGTACATAAATGGTAAAATAAATAAATAAATAAGATATTAACTGAAACAGTATCATCATCTACCTAGCCTTGTCCCAACTATGTTAGGGTCGACTCTCACTCTAATCGGATGCAGCTGAATATTAGTACTTATTTTACGTGGAGCGACTGCCTATCTGACCTCCACAACCTAATGGGTAATTCGATACCCCTTGGTAAGACTGGTAGTCAAACTTTCGAGCTTTTGACGACCCGTAACGACTGTCAAAGATCCACGAATGACAGCCGGGACCAACGGCTTAACGTGCTTTCCGAGCCACGGAGGGGTCTTGGTATGTGAAGATGGTCACCCACCCACGGACCAACCGCAGCAAGCGAAGCTTTACCTGATCGATCGACCCGTGCCTTTAACTGAAACAGTACTAAGCAGATAATATCTCGACAATTTGCATGTCCCCAATAAAATATTTAAATTAATGCTGCATACTCGTATTAAAATACAACAATAGTCGATTGAGTAGGTTGTTTAATCTATCTTCGGTCTTGTTGACCCGGTGCCAATCGACCCGTATTTATATACCCATTCAACGGAAGGGCCATCGATAAATATTTGAGATGCTTGTCAAAAAACCCCTGGCCTATTTTGGAAGCAGATAAAAGTCTGAAATCAATTCTGAAGCCTGTTGTACCAACAAACGGAGGCCCTAAGACCAAGAAAAAAACGAAATGTCAAATATTTTGGGCCCGGATCTGGGTGATTGAGTTCTTAATATATGAATGAGGTTTGGACTGTGTATGTTGGTAATAAAATAGTAATAAGATAGGTAAAGTTTGAATATTTACGCAGGCGAAACTCAGAAGAAAGATGGGGAAGATATAGTATTATCAAGAAACACTCTTCTCATAAAGGACTCTAAAGCTGTCTGTTAGAAGTAACAAACTCCTACATCCTCCGCAATCGTGACTTCGTGAGCGGAAAATTTAAATCCAATTTAGTTAATCCATCTTTGCCTATTGTACACCCACCCACACAAAGGACTAATTTAAATCTGCACGCATCTGAATGGCCTAAACGGTCGACGTGATCTTAAAGGTAACAAGCCACTTCCCGCCATCGACCTTGTTTCTAGTACATGAAGCCTTAGGACTTATAGAAGGACTGTTCCTATTTAAATAAAACACCCTTCACGGAACTATGTTGTTGACAGGCTTTTGTCTTAGTTTCTACCTTCTCCGTAAGTGACTGTGACGTCGGTTCAACTTAATTGTTTTCCAATTAATTAATTAGTTCTTAGTAAATTGAGAAGCGTTTACTTATTTACCTGCTGAAGCCAAGGATTCTTAGAATTCTGTTTTGCAACCTGAAAATGAAAGAGAAGGTTTTAGGAAATAGGACAAAATCAGGAAATAGGAACAGTTTCTGGAATAAAGGATCTCAAAAAAAAGTGCTAAAGTCTAAAAAAATTGAATTAAATGGAAGAAAATTAGTATTGGGTAATCTATATTTATTATCTTGTTTTATTTAAAATTCTAAGACATGTGACATCTACCAACCCACATTGGGCCCGCGTGGTGGATTAGGGCCCACTCCCTCTCACGGAGAGGAGTTCTGTGTCCCAGCAGTGGGAACGTTATAGGCTGATTATGCTAATATTATTTATAATCCGTCATTTGTAACGTAACATCTATAGACTATAAACACAAAATTGAAGTTGTACCAAAGGCTTGGATACTTAAATTGCGGATGATAGCTAAATACTAAAAATATTCAACAAAATATAATATCTGACGAGGCACTAATCCATTTCCTTGAAAGCTATGAACAGATAACTTTAATATCCGCTCATAATAATTTTATAACTGAAGTAATAGGTTTTCAGGCGTGCGTTCTTATGGCGCTAGAGCTCTTAGGGAATCTTGTTACTCTGCAATATGCTATGAAGCTAAGCTCATCGAAGGTCCCTAAGGAAGGTTCGCATACAGTATTATTTTAGTAATCTATACTAATATTATAAACAGGTAAAAATTGATGTAGGGAGTAATCTCCGGAAATACCAGGAATTGGAATCCGGAAATACCAGTCGGCTTTGAAGAATCTTTTTGCATTTGATAACCCAATTCTTGAGGAAGGTTATAGTCTATTTAATATCGAGCTACGACCCTTAGGAACCAAGCAAAAGTGAAAAAAGTCATAAAGAACGCTAAGCGAAAACGAAGTAGTACAGCACGGGCGAACGATGGGTCGGGGCCGAAATTTTACGCGGGCGAAGTCACGTGCAGAAGCTAGTTGCTTACAAGTAATATGATAACACGTGAAAATGCCGTCCATAGATAACATAAATAAATCGTGTTCCGCAACGTGGTATGCATCGACTGCCTTATAACTTATGAGTCAAATTAGAAATCGCCAAATTAATTACTTGACTATCGTTCATTTAGAAAGTATCTACATCTACGTACAAGTTAGCTTCTCTTGTGTTTTCTTACAATACATTCCACGATCTATCGTCTAACAATAATTCAATTCGTGTCAACATTAAATGTTTATTGTTTACAAAGTTCGACGACAAATTACTATCATTAAAAGCGGTAAAATGTAGAATGTCAATGGCATTATTATTGAATTCATGTCATTAGTCACCGGCTATGACCATGTGCTCGACGGCAAAATTGTAGCGTTTAGTAAAAGATCGGTATCGTTCATTGAAATTGCCATGTAATTCATCATTCAGTACGAATGCCAGCCATTTGTAAACTTTCCGAAGGAAATTACGTACTGTGTTCTTTGTTTATTTATTAAGCAATTTAAGTTCCGTTTTCAGCTGCAATTTAGTTTCGTTTACAAAGTATGTTTTTTATCAGAATCGCAGAATCTATTTCAAAGTTACAACGCCTTGTTATTTCATCTTTAAATCGAGCATCGGCAGAGTTCTAAAATTAGCCAGCCCTTCCTTTGTATACAGATAGGTAGTATTGATAGAATACTGTAAGTATACATAATATCACTCCCATCTGTATAGTCTATACCCAGGATTAATCTCTTTGAGGCGTCCCCGAGGCAGTGCACACCTCTTGCTTCGTTGGGCGTCCCCTCTTGCTCAATGGGTGTAAAGGCTGTCTGTGCTTGACAACAGTTTTCATTAGATAGAATAAGAATGGACCCTTAAAGACGTTATGCATAAACTTGTTTGAATATTGCATCGCTGTAGAGACGACAAGACAAAAGTTGGAACATACAGACAATTGAAGGAGTTGACGAGAAAACTGGCGCTTGTTAGAGTTGCAGAACGGAAAGCTCTTAATTTTAACTACTATTAATTGTTCATTAGTACCTACTATATTATGTATAAAATAGCTAAATTTGAGACCTAATAAAGTCTGCTGGATATAAACGGACCAATCGCCATCTGATATACAAAACTAGTGAAACAGCATAGAAAAAACTTTCGTCAAGTTCAAATAGTAGTAGTGTCTGAGTTCCAAAATAGAATTCAATAATAGACCTTCTGTGTCGAGACCCGAAGCGGTAATAAATGTATAATTCACTGAAACAATTGGGTGGGGCATGTGGACTGGAAAGCGTTTTGTGATAATTGCAGCACGTAGGTACTTGCTAATGAAATACCCTGTTGTTTTCGTTACTAGATTAATGTTTATTCCAAAAATTGCGTGTTCATTAGGTCTCTTTAACAATTAGTTCGGTTGTGTGTTTTGTAGATTAGTTTACGCTACATTAACTATGTTACAATTTCAGGCACAGCTTTTTGGATAAAATGCTTTTACTGAAATCTGTTTTCCACGTAAGTTAACATATGGGGCTAATGGCTTTGTTCTTACGATTATTTACACTGTTCAAGTTACTATTCAGGGATTTTCGATTATCGATCCTTATTTAGAACCTTCTTCAATAGCCTCTTTGGTTCCGCATCTGTCTTGAACCTCAGAACTTTTATGTTGAAGTCATAAACGCAATGTACGATACATTAGGGTCATTAAAATAGCACTGTCCCTATTGTGTATTAAAGTCTGGTTCATAATAGGTTTTAGGAGCATTCCCAAGGTTCCCACTTTCGTAATTTCAATTTAAGACTCCGAGATTCTTCCTTGACTGACGTGGCCCAAGGGCTTAAGGCCCTTTGTACGCTCACGTTTTTCTTGCCATGAAACACTACGGTTTATTCGCCGTATGTAGCACGGTCGTCAGTGTTCTATTGATTACTATGCAAGCTTGTTGACACACGTTTTTTTCTACGGCGCGGTTTATACCGTAAAGAAACCGTGCCGTGTACAAAGAGCCTAGTGCCACTATTAGGTAGAATAACTAGTTTGGAGTGATTACGATTTCACAGTTTCCCCAGCTTTGAATAAACCATTTTCATTTCTCGTGAAAGATTTAGTAAACATTTCAATAAATCATTGGAAGTCAGGTTAAAAATCCGAAGAGAAAAATTGTGACTGACGGCCGAGAACCTAAAGCCAAGAATAATCCAATCTTTTTCTAACACACAATAAACGTCCGTAACATTGTCAATAAACTGACGTGTATATGGAATAAGAACAAAAAGAACAAGCGTAATCAGATCACACATTCATGAACGCAGAGAAAATTGACGGAACAGCGAACACTCGTCTTGTTGGAAGACGGGCGATTTTTTAATCTAGTCAGCTGTCAGGAGAACCAACATGGGTACGTGTAAAGTGGCAATAAATCAGCTGCACGTCTAGTGGAGACCGACATCCGTATACAAGAGGAGACTTGTCATTGTGAAGTTTTGGATAACACGCATGACATACATAGATGAGCTTCTGGATATGGACTGAAAATTCTAAAATATCATCATTTCATCATCTCGCCTTTTCCCAACTATGTTGAGGTCGGCTTCCAATCTAACCGGATGCAGCTGAGTAGCGGTAGTTTACATAGAGCCACTGCCTATCTGACCTCCACAACCCAGTTACTTGGTAATACACCTAGTAAATTCTACAATAAATGGGCGTTAATATTGAATAGTGGTGGCCTAGTGGTAACAGCCGGTTACGAGTTGTAGATCGTGGGCTCGAAATTCGACACCTGACACGCACTGTACTTTGTGTAAATTATTTCATTACCACTGCTCTCAAAACGGTAACGTAAAACATCGTGAGGAAACCGGCATGTCTTAGAGCCAAAAATTAGAAGACAAGTGACAATTACCAATCCGCATTGGTCTCGCGTGGTGGATTACGGCCCGTTCCCTCTCACAGGAGAAGTCCTGTGTCCCAGCAGTGGGAACGTTATAGGCGGATTACGCTTATGCTTAATATGACACATAGACTTTAAATAGAGACTGCCACACGGGTAGACAAAGCTATATAAAACAGAACTTTGTCTAAAACTCTTCGCGCTATATTTTCGGCAAGATACTATATCTACAACAGATTATCTAATGAAGATATTGGTGATGGTAGACCACAGTTGGTTATATGATTGACGAGCCACAGATGGTGAGACTATCTGAATTGGCAAACTTCCCAGCCTAAGAATCGTTTGGAGAGGAAATTATTTAACGTAGCATAACTCCTGGGATTGTAGTGTTTCCGTAATTTGTCTTGTGTTAGTTTCGTTCTGGAATATTTGTCAGTCATCGAATGGCAACCTTCTTTGGAAATCTCTTAATACAGGACACATCTAAAGTCTATCGCCTTGCGTAACATGAACAATTCTATCTCTATTCTACCAAGAATAGACAAAGTTCTTTCTATCCACTCTTCTGCCGAGCACGGAGCGACCTGTAGACTCACGTGTCTATCAAGACAAAGACATTATATTATTTCCATATCAACGGGGAGCAAATTTTAAAATCAATATAGATTCTTGCCCAAGTCCAATGTGATGTAGACTATATTGACACTTGTTGAGAAGAAATGTTTCTACCCCCAAGTGTTACTTTGACACTAGAAAATTGGGCGCCATGCTTGACATTGTACACTTTTGTCGGATAAAGAATAGAAACATTTCTTCTCTTCATCGCCATGGAATCTTAGGACGGTAGAAATCTTTCTACTATCATTTTGCCTATTCTTCCGTTGACAAAACCCGTTTCTATGGTAGTCATGCGCGTGCAGTTAGGACTAACCTCATTAGTAGTTGTAGATGATTGCTTTGCTCATCAATTAATAGGTCACCTTTGACTCGCGGCAAAAACAGCGGGGTCTCCGTCTATTAACGTCGTAGTCTTGGGAGTTATTTATCATTTTCAAAAGGGCAAAGGTATATGGCTAATTCTGATCACCCTTTGACCTATCTTCTATCGGTTCATTGATCGATTGATTTGGATATTGAAATCGTCGTCTTCTGATTAAAAGGTCACCATCTTGTTACAGAGGATGTAGAAAATGTTTCTTTGACTGCTTATTTTTAAAAAGAGTTTCGTTCACTGCTTATTTTTCATTCTTGAGTAAATCCCTCCAGTAAACTGAAGTTACGAGAAAGACGCTTTTAAGTTTTCCACGTAGGTTGTACAATGTAAGTATTCCAACTTTGAAGCACAAAACTAGGAAAATTTACATAAGCCCGCCTAGTTTTCTACTTACACATCCATTTCTACGTAAAAGACGTCTATAAATGAGCCTTCCCCGAGAGGTGCAATTACAGCTTTTTCATACTTCAGTTGTCTTTCCAGATAACAGCTGCTTTTCCTCTTTGTGCTCTTAAAGATAAAACAAGGCACTAACAATGCCACAAACAGTAATGACGCTATTCAAAACTCGTTGGCAATTTCAAAAGCCTTTACCAAAATGTGGCGCTTGACTTATAAAAACCTAATTAGTTAATTGGTTCACAAAGGTAGAGATTCCACAGTCTAAATAGCACCGGTTCTGTGATTACTGACAGGGGATTGTAACTGCGAACGTTAAAGCATTTACTTGCATTCCGACATGACCTTGTCCTAATTAATGAGCGCATCCATCCCTCTACGATACGCTCGGGGAATTTATGGCTCAATAAATAGAAAATTGGTCGTATAAAGCTTAATCGGAACTAGGGCGGGTATCTGCATACCTAGACACGACACGTGGTTGTTGGTTTCGGTGCAAATCTCGAAATTCGAAATGTCAAGCATCAAGAGTTGGACATTTCTGATGCATATGCCCGGCACAAGTCGCGAAAGGTATATCGGGATTTGCGCCGTAGTGTCGAAGGTTTATTCACTTCATTATGCAACATACATAGGTGATATAATGTGGCAAGTCATTATAACTTTGTACATCGTAGTCGTTCCGTTATAAGGGTCCAAATAATTATCCCGTCAGAGTATGTGTATTATGTCAGCGGGGTAATTGCGTAACACACTACCAGTAGGAATAGCTTAGAATTCAACATTCATTGCGTTATTTACGTTCTTGAGCACACTTTTTCGAACATATGAAGCAATGGATTAGCAATATCCTTCATGATTCAGATTGTGATTAGTGGGTTACGCAACTAGGGTGCAGGTTTTTAATTAGAAGCTCGGATTTAGGAGTGTCCCTGCTGAATGGCAAATTATTTTAGTTATTCATCTAGTACTTAACTATACCTAGCCTACCCTGATACACCTTCATGTAAGAATTACTGGCCTAACACTCATGTAAGCATGTAGAGACCATAGGGGTGCGGCTCTTCCCCCAAAAGGGGGAACTGACCTAAATACTAATATTATCATAATTAGGAAAAACTAAAATTTTATCAGGCTGGGGTATTTTGTATGTTGTTTGTATTTCTATGGTTGAGACTCATCCTTGAGATATTATTATCTTGCAAGACAATACATACTCCGTTTAAATACGTATGTTTTTCTCCGGTCTGATTATTCGGCCGTAACATTCAAGGTGGAAAAAATACGTACGTTTCATTGGACTTAATCGAGGCCAGCCCCTACATAACCACGTAAAATATGGGGTGCGTCATTGCAAAGATATGGAAAGAGGCCAAGCTGTTGCTTTGCGTTAACCATCTGCTGTTTTACTGGAAAAAACTTTAGCGCAACGGCCAAAGTTTGCGCGGAACTGCCAACTTTAAACATTACTTACAATACAAGTGATTGGTATGGATCGTGTTGGCCATTTGAGCCAGGGAACGTAGCAAGTCCGCGGATTTAAGACTTCAAAGGATTTTAAGACGCTTGGTGAAGCAAAACATCGTGAGAAAACCGGCATGTCCTAGAACCACAAATTGGAAGATATGTGACATCTATCAATCCGCACTGGCCCCGCTAGGTGGATCACGGCCCGGTCCCTCTCACTGAGAAAAGGCCTGTGTTCCAGCAGTGGGAACATTATAGTCTAATTCTGTAATCCTCGGTTTATTTTGAAACTTTTACATCTAGATCTTCTCTTTAAGTTTACCTTTGAGCATGGTAGATTATAGCCCACGCCTTCTCGAACAGAGGAGGCCTGTGTCCCCAGCAGTGGGAACATTATAGGCTGATTATTCTAAGGCCGAGATCTATAAACGTTACTTAGCACGAGCTTTGGCTAAAAGTTATTCTTGTTTCTGTTGCACAACTGTCAAACTACAAGTGTAAGATAGAGACGAAAACATGTCTAAGTCAAACCTGGCGGCCTAAGATTCCAAGGACCAAAATATCTAGAATCTAATGAGGTCTTTAACTGGCGTATCAGTTTATTGAGTTACAAAGTACTTGCGATCGAGTTTATTAGACGTTACTGAGAACAATTTAGGAGATACCATAAGAAAATTGAATTCTGTTACTATTTTCAGCCCGAAAATGCTTATGCGAAACGTTATGTCACGACTTTCAGGACCACATACGTGGAGCTTTGGAGCACGGTTATCTAAAACAATGTGATAAAAATCTTCTTATACTGGTTTTACGTTACTTTGCAACTTTAGTGTTAATAATGTGAGTTTCATGATATTTCATCTTTGTCCCTAGCTAGCAGTGCATCGTATAACATCTTGAAAAAAATGCAAAGACGTTTTTTTACAGTATTTTTATCTCATGAAGCGACGCGCGCTTTACTTGTGATTACCAAGTGTACAAACACGCTGTGCATGTGTTAGCGCAGGAGCTCTCGGTACCGTTCGAGACAATTGTGAAGTCGGAAGTTTGTGTGTGCGAAAAGTGCTGACGCTACTTGTCTTACTACTTGGTTACCACAAAAAAAGCGCGCCATTTCGTGAGATACTATAGTAAATGCAGTAAATGCGAGGCACCACTAATCAAAGACAGAACCTAAGCGATGAGAAGCGTACAAGCACAAAATCACTTTTACTATCTCAACTCACGTATCAGACCTGCAGCAGCACACTGAGTGGAAGGTGGTGGACACCGCGAACAGCAGGCAAAGTGCCAGCCCGTAGACAACAGCGGCGATCGCTTGCGGCGCGTTTACGGAGCGCGTGAGCAACTCCCGCGCGCCCAACGACGCGGGCGCAACGCATAGTGCATGCGTGCACACGTTCGCTACGTTTTCGACCTGAGGACAAGGGAAAAACTTATTGAGAAAATTAAATCCTACTAATATTATAAATGCGAAAGTTTGTATGGATGGATGGATGGATAGATGGATGTTTGTTACTCTTTCACGCCAAATTGCTGAACTGATTCGGATTAAATTTGGCACACAGATAGTTTATAACCAGGATTAACACATAGGATACTTTTTATCCCGATATTCCCACGGGATCAAAACTTATGTGGGTGAAACCCCGGGGCGCAGCTAGTAGTATCATAATATATCACGTCTATATTCAGGTCCAGGCTATTGCTATCAATTGGGCACAAGTCCAGACTACGGGTTGCTAGAGAGAAACTCTTATCCTATTGGATAAGATAAGATATTCATTTTGCAAATATGGGTTCAAAACACGGTGACATAAAAAATATAATTAGGAACAGCTATATTTAACCAGCGGACATGCAAAAAGTACAAAAAAAAACATAACATTAGGCCCGATCTGGAAATCGAACCAGAGCACCCAGAGCTCCATCGTTACGAGGTCGCGCTTACGAACACAACTTGACCAACAAGGCAGTAAAAACAATGAGCTATTTTCCTACAAAATTCGAATTAGTCCGTCAGTTAGATTATCAAAAAATGATTGAACCCGTTTTTTTTTTTTTACCCAGGCCTACCCTATTATGTCGACTAGGTCCACTGTTGACAGATTTCACTTAGTCTTAATGTTTTTTTTCGGTATTCTAGCTTCTAGTTATAAGTCCTAACTTTCCTAAGTCAGTTCTCGGCGGCTTGTCAAAAACAGACACATTTCCGCCTGACATAGACGTGGGCTATTTCTGCTAGTAAATTGGATTTCTATCTCGACAGCTTTCGGTAACAGTTGGTTAGCCTTCCACTTTTCTCCTATCCTAATAAAATCTGAAACTGCAGGTTTTGGCCACATCAAAGTAGTTGTAGCCTATTGCTTAAATGCTTGAAGTTCTGAATTCGACAGTTCTATAAGCCTCTCCTATTGCACGCCTTTCAACTCGATTTTCGGCAACTCTCATCCCTCTCATTTTACTTACGAATTAATTAATCTGCATCGGAATTATATGTTCGAGCCGTTAGGGGTTGAAATACTAAGGCCATAGGGCCCCGAGTGCCCTCTTGGTTTTTCGAGACATCGCCAAGCGGTTGGTCGACTATTCATGTGACTTGACGTGACCAGAGGGTTGGCCTATTTTTTAGCTAAAGAATTAGCATCAACGTACAACGTGGGAATGCTGCCAGTCTTTTGGGCACTTTTTCTGTTGACAGCGATGCGGACGAATCTTTTGATGCCCTTTTTTTTTGGGTGGGAAGTCATCAAATGACCTCTCCCGATCTGGGCTAAGACTTTTACTGACTAAAACCCACACGTGTTCCTTCAGTTGCCTGTGCCAGGGGCCACGGTATCTCTTTCGAACAACCCGCAGCCCCGGCGGCAACGGCCCTAGCGGACCCCGTCAGTTCGTGCTGACTTAAAAGAATCACAGGGCATCAAAAGATAGAGATGTCATCTATCTTTTGATGCCCTGTGATTCTTTTCCCTCTTAATATTATTTTAAGTCTGTAGATTATGTAAATATTAAAGTCTTTAATAAAGTCAATAAATCTGCATCGTGCCATCGTGTTAAAGTAACATTACAGCCAGCTTAATTAAAGTCTAAAAGATTATCCACCCGTGTCATGCTCATGAGTTCACGACAAAATAACATTTTTATTTCTCTAGAAAAGTAGAAATTGTTTTTCTTTACAGTACAACGAGGTAACATGAAAACGATTTTATAGCGAAGAAAGAAAAGTTAAATCCCACAGGGAAAAAAGACTTCGACAATATAAGAATAGCTGTTTCTGTTTTAAAGTAGCAAACTTAAACTACGTCAGTCGCGAAGTTATTGAATTTCATGACAATATTGGTTGCAAAAACGCTAGAACAATCTGCAGCGAAAGCAATCAATCAAGCTTGAAACAATAAGGGAAAGAAAGTAGTTACTATTACTACCAGTTGACCTGACTGTTGACTGAATTTCAATAGTTCATACAACAATCCTATAGAGAAAAGGAGGTTCAGCTTTTTCGAATTAGAAAATTTTCCGGGAAGCTTTTCCAATTTTTCTTCCCTTCAAACCTAGTTCGGACTATTACGAACATTTTAATTTAAAAAATAACCAAATCGGTCGAGCCGTTCTCAAGTGATGCGCTTACCAACGAACAGCAGATCATTTGTATTATTCAGGGTGGCAGGATCATCGACGCACAACCTGTTACCATGAATTCACTACATGATTCTGCGTAGAAATTTTTCGTCGGATATTTTATTTTTTTATTTGCTCTCCCTTACATTTTGACCACGTAGGTATTGCAGTTTTCTATGAAACAGCCGATTCATTTTTTGATAACCCACGAAAAATTTATCCGCTGTCCAGAATCATGTGCTGAATTCATGGTTTCAATTTGCGCGTCGATGTCCCTGCCACCCTGTATCGATACTAATATAACTTACGTAATATTGAAAGTAACTGCACTGAACATTTTGCCTTCATAAGTCTTCCTCAGTTTGCTGAATACACATTACCATAATAGAAAATAGAGTACGCCATAAATTGGATCACGTCGAAACATTGAAGTACGCCCATCACTAACTGGCTTACTGGCAACTAGCGACTCACTGTTACTTCGCACTTTAATAAGATTGGATTAAAAATTCCTTCACTCTTCTATAAGGAAAATTGCAAAGAATTGCAACTTGTTTTCACTAGAATATTGGAGAGAGGAAGCTTTAGAAATGTTTTAATTAAAATGTTGAAACGAAACTCGAGGTCAGCTTATCGTTTCGTGGAAGGTAAGGATTTATTAAAAACTATACAAAGTGTAACAGAATAAACGCAAGTCCTTAGAGTAGTTTGTTCATAATTGACTATTGAATCGATTTCAGTAACTTTTGAAATAGGTATTTTTTTTTTTTTTCAAAAATTATGTATTTTGCCATACTGACCGCCGATTGAGCCAAAGAAAATAAATCTTATTTCAATACAATAAGACTAAATTTTAAATGCATAAAGTGATGCTGGGATTAACACGATGTTCTTTATAATAATAGTTAGCTTTAAAAAAATATAGTTTTGCTCATTGTGCTTTAAACTCAATACTCTAATTGGGGTGTATGAGGTCTTGCGTTAATTATGTTACATATTGTACAGATGTTGATGTAGAAATTAATGAAATTATCCCACAGGAACGTTATCGTCACCTGCCTAGCCATTTCCCAACTACGTTGGGGTCGGCTTCCAGTCTAACCGGATGCAGCTGAATACCAGTATTTTACATAGAGCGACTGCCTATCTAATCTCCACAACCCAGTTACTGGGTAATACGTTATAAAAAGTAGTCTTATGTCGTAACCCAGGTCATAGTCTATCTGTGTGCCAAACATCCGAATCCGTTAAGCCGGTAAGGCTTGAAAAGGTGACAGACATACAGTACAGGGTTACTTCGCATTTATAATATGACTAGTTTATAAAGGCTACGCAGATGATGATGACGAATATGACTAGTTTCTCCCCGCGACTTCGTCTGTGTGAAATTTATTTTCCCCCTCACCTGCCCGCGCTATTACTTAGTTTTTTTCCTGACTATTTTTCTTTTTGCTCGGATCCTAAGGGTCATAACGTGATGTTAATAGCCTATAGCCTTGCTCAAGACTTGGGCTTACAAATGCAAAAAGATTTTTTTAAATCCGACTAGTAGCTCCAGAGATTAGCGCGTTCAAACAAACAAACTCTTCAGATTTATTATTAGTATATACATACTAGGATTAGTATATATTGATATGTAGTTTTCCGAAACTATAACTGTTTATCGTTATAGATGGAGTCATCTAATCACCGTTCTTTATTGCCCCATCAATATTACAACAAGCTAAAAGTATCCAAGTCCCAAGCGATTTCATTAAGGAAAACCATTCCAGCCTTTATATTTCCATAGGGTAATCTGGTTTAAATCATTCAGTTGGCGTTAAAGCCAAAAATAACAGAAGCATAAAAAAAGATCTCGTAATACTGGCGGACATATTAAAACAGAACGATAAATCATCGAAGTAAATGATGAATGATATGAAAGCTATCATTAAAGGTATTTTAGTGAAAAATAATTACTGAAATAATCATAGTGTGGGAATTTAAAACAAATAGGTAAGGTGAACAGAAGTCAAAATTCATTGCTTGTTAATTGTTAGCTATCAATACTTAGCTGATCTATTAATGGTGGCCCAGTGGTAACGGCTGCGACTTGCGAGTTTAGGTTCGAACACAGACAGCCGTTTACTTTGTGTAAATTATTTCATCACCGCTGCTCTCAAAACGATGAAGGAAAACATCGTAAGGTAACCGTCATGTCCTAGAACCAAAAATTCGAAGACATATGACATCTACCAACCAGCACTGGGCCTGCGTGGTGGATTACGGTACGACCCACTCCCTCTCCCAGAGAGGAGGCCTGTGTATGTCCCAGCAGTGGAGGCTGATTATGTACTGCTTAGCTAAGAAAGACCTACTGTAGGTAAAGATACAAGTATTACTCAATGAAATTGGAGCCATAATTGGCGCATGCCGTGATGAAAAATTAAAATAGTTAACAGCTTAGTTAGCACGTCTAATATTATTAGCACATTGATATAGTTGCACTGCTCTTACCCCTGTATCCTGTATACTGAAACCTAATCATGTTGCTAATCAGTACATTAGCTACGAGGGGCGTTCAATGTATTCTCGGTATCGGCATGAAAAAACACGTAAATTCAATTAAAATCATTTTTATTTTCCAATGTTATCCCCCATTACCCCAATGCATTTATTACATCTAGAAATTAGCTTGTCAATACCCTGTAAAAAAAACTTTTCTCTTTCTCTGAAAAATGCCCATTTATTGCTGCGTTGAGCTCTTCATCGTTGGAAAATCGTTTCCCACGGAGGACTTTTTTCAAATTAGGGAACAAATAATAATCACCCAGGGCTAGGTCCGGGCTATACGGTGGGTGGTTAATTTCTACGAAACCACAATCTCGTACAGCATCCTTGGAAACACGCGCCGTGTGGACCGGGGTGTTGTCGTGAAGAAGCAACGCACTGGTGGTCAGTTTACCTCGTCTTTTTTCTTGAATTGCTTCCCGTAAATTTCGTAAAGTGGGTGCATAGGTTGCTGCGTTTATGATTTCACCTTTTTTTGTGTACTCAATCAGCAAAATTCCCTTTAAGTCCCGAAACACTGTGGCCATGATTTTTCCGGCGGACGGAACGACTTTGAATTTCTTATGGGGCGCAGTACCCTTCTTATGGCACTGCAGGACTCTTGCTTACTTTCAGGGTTATAATGATGTACCCACGTTTAATCTCCAGTAACAATTCGATCGAAAATAATTGATGGAACTACACCACAGAGCTCTAAAAACTCTACAGCACTCGACTCGCACTTGCATTTGAGGCGCCGTACGCATTCGCGACACCCATCTTGCAATGACTTTTAAAAGGTAAAGGTCATGAAGAATAATGTATATGGAAGCAACAGAGGTGGGTCATCCCTGCTATCATTTTGATCTTCATTCGGGCATCCTCCAGTATAAGCTTCTCAACTTTTTTCACGTTTTCCTCCGTAAAGGCAGCAACCGGGCCGCCCGAGCGAGTGTCGTCTTCAATACTCTCTCTGCCCCTTTTATATTAACATGACCTCTTTTGAACCGTAGATAACGAAGGAGCAGAATCTTGGTAAACACAGCCACCATCACTTCTTGAATAGTTTTTTGACTTTTTCCTTGTTCGGTAAGGAATTTAATAACAGCGCGGCGCTCGACTTTCTTTAACAATGTCACGTTAGCCATTCCAGTTTTCGTTGACTAAGGATAACTAGCAAACTAATGATCACAACTATCTACATGAAATTTTACCTTTATACCCTTAGATAATGTCATTAATTAATTAATTATTCAAACTACCCACATCATTAGTAAATCACCCTGATACCACGAATACATTGTACGCCCCTCGTAGTCAACAAAAGAGATAAGTATGCTGGGTCGTCGGATATAGTTGAAGTTTAGTAAGAAACCGATGGATATTTTCGAATGAAATTTAGTTTAAATGAACTGTTTGTTTTCTATTAATTAAATAAAATGTTATCCGAAAACATCAAACCGTTTCTTACTAAACTTCAACTATGTATATCCGACGACCCTGCATAATTATCTCTTTTGTTGACTGTACATCATTTTTTAGCTAAAATAAGATAAGTGATCGGTTGGTCAAGTTAACAACAACTAATCACTATGAACGGGATGAGTACTGACTGGTCAAGCTCAATAGACTTTCAGTATCTGCGATGAAGATATTATCGACCGCATGCATAGTTTGAATCTATTCACAGACTTCAAACTTACCCATATTGTACCTATTACTCATGGTTATAAGAACCATCTTGTCTGTATCTATCTAGTGTAGTATAGGCCCATCTTTGTTCGAGTCACTTTCCCGGCCGTTAATCGGCGCCACATGCGACCTGTAATATTTCTAATGTCGTCGACCGGCCGTATAGGGGCCTCCCACGCTTTCGTTGTTGACCGTACCCACTCAATATTATAGAGAGGAAAGTTTTATGTTTGTACGCTAAGGGTAGGGCATGAAAATGGCAAATACGATTGATGTGAGACCTTTATGGAGTCGCTTAATTTAGCTCCCGAAGTCCCGACCGTCGTGATTCGCCCGGGGCCCATGGGATCTACCTAGGGGACTCTAACTACAAAATTATGTATTCAATAATATTGTGAGGTCGCTTGGTAGCAGTATTTTGGGACATTTGTATTGCGGATCATAGGACCTATTTCTCTCATTGTTATTTTAAAAACATCTTCGCGCAGAAATAAAGACATCTTCCAAGGTATGCTAAAATTCTAGAATAATTTCTAGAATCTCAAGAAATATTAAGAGTCACTACATTTACGTTCAAGGCTGGATAACTTACTCGTACTTAGCGTGACTTAGCCTAACGCAATTATGTGGTTACTATGAATAAATTGTTACATGCGTACTACCTATACGTACTAATTACAGTAATTGGGGCAGTTCGAAGGCTATTCATGTTTGGTTTCTATGGGATTAAATGTAATGCACATACAAAATGCTTTGTTATGAATTTTCTAGGTTCAAGACTGATGATTATGAATTCTTATATAAAATCCACTCCAGATGTTGACATATATCATGACTCCGTAAACATCTTTAAAACTCAAATTTTAGGGTCCCAAAGCACGCAACCCACACAATCTAAAGATTCATTGTGTTAGTAAGTAGGTATTTCTTGCAACCTCTGTAACTTATTTCTTGTGTCATTTTATATTTCTGTTTATATAGTTTGTTACCACTTAATTTTTACCATTTCGAACATATTTTTTTTCCTTTTTCTTAATTTTTATACTTTAGGTTTTCACTGTATTTGAGAACGTTGGTTCACCTGTTACAGTTATATAGTTAACTGTATAAGCCCATGGCTGTTATCTAGTGTTATTTGATATTTTGTACACAGAAGCTGTTGGTATACTTTTATAAATAAATTAATAAACACAACTACTCGATACGCTTCCGTACCGTATCGAACATCAATCAATGGTATCGTAGGAGTCCTCTAAACGCTGTTCACAATCCCAAAACCCCAAAACGTTTGTCTGTTTAAATCAAATAGACGACCGCTATTCTTCCGACAGCTATTGCTATCGGGGGCAAGGCATAGCCTGTCGGATCGTTGTGAATAGCTATGCAGGGTCCTAGTTCGGGTTCTTTTTAGGCGTACTCTGCCGACGCCAAATATATTAGGATAAGGGCAAAAATAAGGGTGATGATGAGGATCTCAAAACATTCTAAAAATTTGCTGTGAGTAATTGGACACCGGTTCGCTCTCTCACCCTCGCCACCCACGGAGCTGACCCGTGCCGGATATGACCTATGTGATCGATATCATGTTACCAACCCTCTGGAAATTAAAGTAAACGGAATGAAAAGGCTAGAAGACGGTAAGCTCGGAAGCTTTTTGATAAAGAAACTTATGCATCTTGAAGTCACGACCCGTATTACATAAGTTAAAGATAAAGAGGGCCAAGTTATCAGCGACCAGAATTATTCACGAAGTTTTTGTCACGTGCAGCGTGTACATAATGATCCTTCTCAATGTTCTAACAAACAAGGCGCTAAATCTCATGAAAACTTTCAAAATAAAAAACAAACATATTCCTCTGACGTGCCAAACGATGTTTCTAGTTTTTACGACCGCTATTTCCCGAGAACATCATAAACCACAAGTCTAAAACCAAGCGTTGAACAACCTTGTTTAATGAAAATTCAAGCAATCAGTTCTAGCAATTTTCGAGATTTACGCGAGCATAAAGATAAACAGATATCGAGACCACACGAGTCGACATAACGATTGAATGACGACTCACATGAATGGAATTGGAAAGAAGCAACAATCAATAAACCGAATGTTAATGGGAATATTTACGATAAGGCCGCTGCGTACATGATTGCCGATCGTGAAATAATCGTGTAGGTGCTGTAGCATCCCCTCATCGTGTGACGTACTCCGTGATTTTACGCTCGTACGTTCATATCAACGAGACAGGTTCGAACAGACAGTTAATTTTGTATGTAAACGTGCGTTACATAATATGTATTTATACAACATGCGCTACTTTTCTCTCGTCACGAGCGCACTGTGTAAATATCCGTTACGCTTCTTTGGGAGTGCAATAGAGATTATGAGTAAAATTCTGAATTGTATAGCCGGTTTGAAGACATTTACTCGCATTAGAAGAAAATGAGCTTGTGAGTGGAAAACCCTAGGAGGTGACGCCCTAGAACTAGAAGGAAATATTATAGTGACCTTATTTGTTGTTGTTCTTCAGAAAGGTTAGGTGCGTAGTAATCGCAACCGACGTGCTTGTATGACCAGATCATCATCGTCATCATCATTTCAGCCAAAAGAAGCCCACTGTTGGACATATGCTTCCCCAAGCACCGCCACTTCAACCGATTCTGTGCTTCCCGCATCCCGCGGATTCCTGCAGTCTTCACCTTGTAGGAGGCCTTCCAACGCTACGTCGTAGACGTACGTATGACCCTAACTGTGATAGGTAATAGATGCTCAGCTCAGTCAAGTTTGAAATTGGCCCTGTTAATTTCCGTCATCGATGCCCCTGCTGGATTACCGACAGCCCCCAGGCGAATACGGACATGCTGGTAGTAATATAGATATACTAAGCTGTGCGTTAGCCACGTATTAATGAATATGAATAAGAATGTTTATAGGATGATTACTGATGATTTGACTTAGATAGGCTAACCCTTCATTGATGATCTGGAAAGTTTCCAGTTTTAATCTGAATTCATTTGACCTTTCATTTGCTATGGATCAGAAGTTTTCAGACTGTAACAGTAATACTAATGTATTACTGTTATTAAATTAGTTGACAGATCAAGTTGTTATCATGTTATGCTGATGCATATTGCGATCAAAGTATACATGGTGGCAGGGACATCAACGCGCTAACTGGAACCATGAATTCAACGCAGGGGTTTTCAGAATCATGTACTGCATCCATGGAAACATTTTGCACGTCGATGCCAGCCTGTATACTTTGCCATCCTATATGGTCGCGGGAATCCGCTGGTTGCGCGAAGCTCAAGAGCGGTCTTCATGGCGATGCTTAGGGGAAGCCTACATATTGCCAGCAGACTGCTATCGGCTAATGAAGATGTTGAAAGGTATATTCTACGAATCGCTGGTTGATCAGACAGAATTCCAGACTTGTGGAACTTGTCGAAATTCCACACGAGTGTCGCAGGATCGGATCACTATGTCAACTGTGAAGTTCGGTGGTGAACTGGACATAGAATAGACCCCTGGTTAAGGGTGTATTGCGATAGTGATAGTTCTGTGATAGATAAAACATAATTATACCCTTGTTCGTTTCATGTCAACAACAGGATACGGTTAATTGTGTATGTAAACAAGTAAACATAATCAGCTTTAGTTATCTGTAACGAATTTTAAATGTTTGTTGACGAATTATGTCACTCACTGTAGTGTCAGGAGAACTCACATAGCGGACATTTAATTTTACGTTATAATAATGTTATCAGTAACGTTTGACAAAATATGTTTACGCGCGTAAAATTATATGGACTATGCAAACTATCAGATAAGCAACGAAACTTCTGTTTGTAAATGTCGGTCGGCGTAGAAATTACAAGTAATTGAAAAGCAACAGGAGTATGTAGAGTGCGCGCAAGATAAGTCTGCGCGAGACGATTGACTTCAAGATTATATAATCACTTTAGGCGCAATGATGACAATTATTTACTTTAGAGAACACGGGACACAGTACACTCTCTTGATACCTGAAATAAATGTCAAGATAGCAGCAAACGATTATTTCCGATTTCGGCCGCGCGCAGACTTATTTTGCGCGTACTTTAAGGATCGTAGCAGGTGGGGTTCTGTTTCTGCCTATCCCATAAGAAGAAGGCGTGAATTTGTGTATGTGTAATGAAATGATAACGAATGTTAGAAGTAATGTTAACACCATAACTAGCTTGAGGAGAATATGAAGCTATTTAGCGCAGCATTTACGTTCGACGAACGCCTATGTAAGAAAAGAACCAGACCAATTCGGCTCGCACGTGATTGGTTTAGGTTGGAACTGTATCCAACCTAAACTATAATTTATTGAATATCATTTAGGCCGTTAGTTACACGGCCGCCGTTTAGTTAAAAGGCTAGGCGGTTAACTAAACGGATAACTAAGCCAGTTGGCTGCGACATGCATCATTCAGTATTTCACAAATAATACCTATTTTGTCATACATGTAACATGCATTATTATTTCATGAATATACCACATAAACACTTGTTGAGTTATATTAATTTTGGAGATAATTGGGTTCTTATCATAATAGTTCATTAATATTATGGTGTAGTAACCTAGTTATTATGAAACAGTTATTGTGACACGTATGTGATTTATCATGCATACTATATTCACCTCATTATTTATGTAATAGGAAATTCATTTGTATTCATTGAGTGTAACTACAGCTTAAGTTACATTTTATATTAAGTAACAGTAAATTGTATCATTAAAATTGCTTTTGAATAAGCAATTGTCATTATAAAAGTTAATTAATTTAAAAAAATACATACATTACAATAGATTAATTAAATATTATTTTATTTGCATTTGTTTCCAAACTAAAATGTTTATTGTGTATTTAAGTACATAATATGATGTTTATATTTGCTGTTTTTTTTTAAACAATGAAGTTGACTGTTTAGAAATTATCTATGCTAATACATATAACAAAGCTGAAGAGTTTATTTGTTTTTGTTTAAATGAGCTAATCTCTGGAACCATAGTGGAATGGAGGATCTGGAAACTATAGTGTTACGAGTATTCTTGCTGTTCTTAAGTACTTACCAAATTAATTTTTTTTATATTATTTACATGCTATGTGGAATATATTATGTATGTTTTTATTTGAGACCAGCTGTGCTCCGCGGTTTCAACTGTATAAGTCTTGATCCCATGGAAATATTGGGATAAAAGTATCCTACGTCCAAAATCATGTGCCAAATTTCATCCAAATCTGTTCAGCCGTTTTAGCATGGAATTGTAACAAATAAACACACAAAAATTAAAATCTTTTCCCTTTATAAATATCAGTTTATATGGGGCAGTGCAATACTTTACCGGAAGCTGGGAAATATTACTAGCTACTGCTGCTTATCAACAGCTTAGTTTTTAATAGCTAATATGGAGGCCAGTTATATGGTAACATTCAAAACAGACTGATTACTAGAATTAATTCATGTTTATATTAAGGCATAAAGTATATTTTTAATGACCAAAAAATATGTCTGCTTTTATTTAAATTGCGTAAGTAAGACACAGCATCTCCCTAATTGAACTAAAATATACTACTCATGTAATAATCGAACTAAAATAAAAAAACATAAAACTGTAGGACTAAAATTGTGACGACTACTTTATTGTCCGCCGTATCTTCAGTTCCCATGAACAATAACAATAGTAACGAGTTTTCGGATCGTGTACAATAAAATATTTTTTAATGTTTTGCTATAAATAGAAAATGCGTTAAGTACAGCACTCACCGTCGTGGGCACATAGGCCCTGTTCGCGGTGGCCTTCTCATTCATCCACTTCACCGACTTCAGCTTCTCCCACGGAAGATCATAGTGGAAATAAATCTTACTTTCATTGAACTTAGATTTAAATTTCATTATTATCACAGAAAATAAGCTGAGAACGTCACCCATTTATACGTTATATCTGTATGGCAGCTGAATACTAAATGGTCATGAGACCAACAACTGCACGCTTAATCTTATATAGATGTTAACATTCATGTTAGTAATTCAATTTACATTTTTCTACATTTAAAACACATTTTTCTATCTTTTTAATTTTACAACCACCTCGGTCGATGCGATATGACGGAATGAAATGACAACAAGTGTCAAACAAACGAACGAAGTGTAATGCTCTGTGGAACTGACAGCCAGCAAATCGGGCATGACAATGCTTGAGGGTGGCAAGTCACAAAAACCCTAAAGCTATGTATAAGCTACGTATATGTTGAGGGTTTTTGTGCTAAGAATATTGCCAACATTGCCAATGCAAAGATAATTTTCGTATCACAACTAAGATTTTATTTATTTATTTATTTATTCAGCCATTTCTGTCCTACTGCAGGGCCAAGGCCTCCCCTCCCTCCTTCCACTTGTCCCTATCCAGGATTAAGGTAAGGTTTAAGGTGAAGAAATATAAGTTTATGTTTATTATAGTTACAGAACGGCATACATAGTAGTAGAAATAATTGGGCGACGTCAGCTATCTTCGCACGCGGGACAGGCTACGCGGATGCATGATAGGAGCCGAATGTCCGATACTTCACCAACGAACGCAACCGATGACACTCGCGCCGAGCAAAACCTTGCTGTACCTTCCATTTTGGAAATTGAATATAAGTTAGTTTTATAGTCCACCGCTTTTTATTTAAAGTCGGAGTTAGGTCTTTACAAGAAATTTCAGTAGATATTAAGCCCGTGTATACCCTACTTAACTTTGACATTTACTATTTCGTTTCTAAACTCCGGTAATATTGAAAAAATTACAATCCTCAAAAAAAAAAAAATTCGATCCAACTTTGGGGATGGCGTGGCTTCGGCCTTCGGTCTGCGGTATTGTGGTCGTCGCTGGGGCGAATACCGGCTCTAGATCGAGAGGACCGACACCTGTACGGTCTGGCGTTGTCGTGCTCGTGGACAATTTTTTGTCTCTTACAAGAATTTGTCTGTCCACGGATACGACAACGCCAGACCGCATTCGCCAGGACAGTTCGCGACTACATGGAAGATATTGGAATCACCGTGAAGAGGCCAGCTCTTAGATCCTATTGAGCATGTCTGGTATGAGCTTAAAGAGTCGCGTCTCAAATAATAATATTCTTTATTTCACGGACAACAATAGATCCAAAGACATAAAAAACAATAAACAACATACTACAAGAAAAACTTACAATTCTAGATGTTAGTAGACAATTTAACATAAAAACTGTGTTACTTTATTCTACTAAAGACAGGGTGGTTTTTATAAGATGCCTCATAATGGGGCTTTGATCATGCCTATCAGCAATAACTATCAAGAGGCTGTTGCTTCTGCCCCGCAATCCGGCGAGAAAAGACGCATTCCTTTTGCGCACGACAGCTGAGAAGCTGTCTACTCTGGCGTGTGCAAACATTGCAGATGCACCGCAATATCGTGGCAGTCGCAACAGCGCCCTGAAAGCGTTGTTGTATTGAACACGCACCGCAGTACCTACGTTTAGTTTATTTGATCCATAGGGCGCTCGAGTACAGAGATGTACAGTATGCTTCAACCAAGAAGAGAAGAGGAATGAAAAAAAATACCTCAAGATTTCCTTGGTTGTAAAATTAATACGGTCCATAAAAACCGGTAACTAAGGATAGAATTTCTAGGGGAATTATATAATAAATTTGAATAATCGATTTTGTCTAAGGTGGATGCTCCAAGGTAGCCCGCGAAATTCAAATTTTCTTACGTTTTTTGCAATTTGCTGGTCAGTACTAAGTTATACGTTGATTAAAATATGATTCGCGGCCGTAACAAATTTGTGTTTACAGAATTATTATCATTAGAATGAGTAATACACATGTAACATGTAATACACATGCAAACTTCTTTAGCGGCATTGTGCACTTTTTTTGTGATGAGTAAAAAATGTTAAGCTCGCGTCAGGACACGTGAACTGATCGAAAATTCGTAAGACGGAGGGAGTTTTTTGTGATGGGTAAACGCATTCCAAAATATCAAAAATGCACAACGTTAATATTCAAGTTTTCACTCCCGGAATGCAACCCATCTTTTTTTGGAAGTTGTTTGTTTTTTTTGTAAAAAAGTTTTTAGAACCAAGATTGGAAACAAAATGATGAACTTTATCATTTTTGTATATATTATCCATGAACCATAATATGTAAAATACTGGTATACAGCTGCATCCGGTGAGACTGGAAGCCAACCCCAATATAGTTGGCAAAAGGCAAGGCAGATGAATGACCAAGAACCATAACAGGGTCCTAAAAACCTGTCATGATAATCAATGGCCTGTATACATTTTAGGTGTTTAACACATTGACTGCCAGACAACAGACACAATAGAAAATCTATTGTGTCACCGGTGACCACCGTGGCAGTCAATGCCTTAAATGAAACAGCTCATAACCTTTTTTTATACCTATACTTAAATACTTAATATTATACACATTGACTAATATATATATAATATACAACTATCTGTTAACTAGAACTTATCCTCAAAAAGTTGAAGCAGTCTCTTTATTTCTGCTATTCTTGCCGCTTGTGCCTGCACAGGGATCATTGCTTGGGATACCTCTTCTCCTTTGGCTAGAATTGTGTACATACTCTTGATATTATTATCCATGGCATCACATGTCTTGCCAACTGCATCCTTATACACCTCCATATTCTCCGCAGTCAACGAAGAATTTGAGTGCAGTATACTAGAAAGGTTTTCAATTAAATTATCTACTGATTGTGCAATCCTCTGCGCTTCATATTCTAGGTCATGTAATACTGTTATGTCTATCTGTCCAATCTGAGGAGCCAGTATTTGTTTGTATAACTTCCCTGATGGGGTACTGGAGCGAGACGCACTGGAACTACCGAACACTGGTGTTTCACCTCTTTTTGCTATTGGGCTTGATATTTTTATTTTGAATTCTAAGTCGTCCGCTACATAGTGTGTCATATCTCCTTCCTTTCTGACATGTCCATCTAGATCCAAGGGAAGCTTTTCCTGTTTCCGGTTTTCTGATGGTAAGTCATAGGGTCTAGATGGGCCCGCCACTCTCTCCTGTTCCTCAGGCTGGATCTGGTCAGAGTGGAACGATATCTCGCTATACGATGCTGTCATTCTTGCTGATATTTCCTCTTCCAGGTCAATCTCTGACTGCTGTTTGCTTATTGAGTCAGTTAATATTTCTCTCTCTTCTCCGAATGGAGAAACTTGCTCTGGATTTTCCGCCATCGTTAAATCTGAAAATATAGTTAATTTATGAACTATAAAAATCATTAGATAATGAGTTACTTATCGGAGGTAATGATAAAAGTTCTGTTTTTATCGGCAGGTGTGTGGACAAACAGTAAACAAATTTTTATGAGAATACATAGCAACTTACAATAAAATTTTAATTAGTGCTAGTGTTAAAGATATGGAGTTTCTTTATTAATTATCACTTTAAATAAATAAACACCATTTTAAATGTTTCTATTCCAATACGATGTCAAAAATATTAAAAGAAAAGACAATACAATACAATTTGTGGTTTTGACGTTAGTAGTGATGTACGGAATTATTCCTGTCAAACTCGATCAGGTATAATTGGTATTATGATGGTATAGAAAAATGGTCCTTCTTATATGAGCTAAGATTAAAGCTAGGGTTTTCTATGAAAACGTTGCCATCACATAGCGGCCGCAAAATGATGGTCTTTGTGTATTGTTATAAGCAATTTAGAAACAAACACCTTAACACCGTGAACTGGCAGGTTTTCATGACAGCCGTCATTTTGCACCTGACAAATAAAATGACTAAAATGATGGCACTGCTCACTGTCTTGTGATGAAACTCAAGCTTTGTAGCTAAAATAATATTATGTGTTATCTACCCGCATCATGCTATGTGATGGCTAGAATACTTTTTTATATACATTTTGAGATTAAGGAAGAAGGACAAGGACGCCTAGACAAAATCCAAGCGTTTTCCGTGCAAGCGTTTTCCGCTCACGCTCCTTCAACACGCTAACGTCAAGTCCTTAGACTTGACGTTAGCGTGTTGAAGGACAGATTAGCCACGTAGCAGGTGCAGCAAATACAATAGGCTCAGCACTTGGACGAGCAAAAAAAACAAGTAATGGTACCTATGGTATGGGTACGGGACGGGTATATCTCTCCGAGGTGGGATGTTGAAATGTTTAATTATTCAAACGTCCATATTCCGAGTCTAGTATATTACAACCAATTTATTCAAATTCAATCCTAATAGATAGCAATAATAATATATCTCCATGTTGTTTCCTTTTGGACATAATTCCTGACTTATTAGAGGCTTTTTTTATCGATAATCTAAAGTGGATAACTTAAACCGATCAGTTGCCAACACTACTGCAGAAAGTCAATAACATTTAAGGTCCGGTCCAGATACACTTTTTAACTAATAATCCCAGCAGCGTCGTCCCCCTGCCGGAAAATTTAATTGATTGAATTAAATAATTTTACGGTCATTTATTTTGAAAGTTCATAATTTTTTCTTCATGGACCTTTTTATCACTGTCGCCTCATGAATAATAGCATGAACCGAATTCTAATGACTAATCATGAGACTATGAGACTGAAGGCTAGAATAAATTTGAAAAAGAGTAATTTTACTGTATTTACTTAAATGTATTATAAAAACCATACCAAAATAATCAATAAAGTATTAAATAATAATAAATGTTCATAATTGGACTCTCCTTCATTTAAAGTTAGGGTTTCTAGTGTACAACTTTTAGCATGACTACGGAGAATTGCACCATAATTATGCAATGCGATTTTCTGCAAGCCAAAAGAGTATCGACGAACTGCAATGCTTACAACGGTGTTTTCCCCTAACAATTTGAAAAATGACAAATTTGCGGGAATTTTTGACAGTTGTCAATAAAAACATCGTGAGTTGTGGATTTCGTTTCGTATCAGTTTAATTCATTGATTTTTCATGGTTTTCTCTAATGAAATAGTTTATTATTTTAATCAAAAGTGTATTATAGAACACGGTGCGTTCGATTGGTGAGTTATCAACTGTAAAAATAGCTGGGAGCAGAAGCAGAAGTACATTGTTCATTTAACATGGCGCTGTGTAACGACATGTGCGGGTGATAACGCTCGTCCTTTGTCGTGCTAGTTTTCTATTTTGAGTGTAAAACATTTGTGTTGTTAATGATTTACGAGTTGCGTGTGTTTGTAACGTCGTAGGGCTGTTACATAACGGATTTTGGGTCTTGTATGTAAAGTTACGACACAGCTACGGCAATGGTGAAAACCCGTCGCAGTAATGGAGAAAACGGGGAGGTTGACGATGGGAATTACGCTATGAACGACGTGAGCATCGTGACTGATGAGAAGGTGACGTTGTGAAGCCATTCGTTTGTTGTGCAGTGGTTTGGTATCAAGGCTTTGTATGCTACACTTTGTACCAACTTCCTGTCCTTGTTTCCCCGTAGGTACTTGATTGTCGTGAGTGCACGTCGATGCATGCGCTTTTAGTGCTTATTGTTGGGAATATATAGTTGTTATGAATACAGCTGGGGTTTTGTAGTGAATAAGTTGTTCCACCTCTAGTTAAAGCTTTCAAGCTACTTGAATGTGTAGTATCTAATTGTTGTATATCTATATGATTTTGCATAGCTATGATGTCAGAATTCTTAAGTATGTTATATAAATATGACTATGCTATGGATATCCAAATACAATCTACACAGTTACTTTACACATTCTATGTCAATAGTGATGTTTGCATCACTGATGTCATTTCTTTACTGCAGTCTGTTGAGTTGTTTTGAATTAGAATAAGCTTGTGATTTGTTTACATTCTTGGTAGATTTATTTTATAAAGGAAAAAATAATATGAATGTTTCCATACATGGATACATCTATGAAGATAGCATTTGACCCTTGTCAGGCTGGATTTCCAGTATTTCACAAAGAATCTGTAGTAAATAAACTAGCACCAGTTTCATCACTATGTTAAGTCGCTGAATAAGTTCAGATTCAGATGAAAAATCCAAAAAAACATTAAGGTATGGTTCATGCATCAATAACACAGCTTTGAAAACAGAACCATCTGTTTGTAGCACATACATATTGTTGATGAATTTCATAACATACTGTGTATTGACATTTATATGATAGCATTCACAGCTGTCCTCAATAAATACACTGAGCCATAAGGCTCATATGGCCTTATGGGTCATAGATATTTTTTATGGCTAGGTAATAATACCTGAAGACTTCAACATCTGCTGCTAGCGGTGCTATGTATAGCCACTCCCTATTTATTTATCATTAAATAGAACTGCCAAAGCCAGTTACACTATTAAAAATGAGTAAAAAATATAGATGTAAAAAAGAAAGTGAAAAAAAATGCTCCTCTGATATGATCATGTATCATGGGGAATGACTGCCTTAAATTTTGTCATTTGATAGGTACTATGAAAGTAATTCCACACAGTGATTTTGGATGTAAGAGAGTATAAAGATCAAGTTCATCATCATTAATTTCTAGGGGAACAAGAAATTTTACACAGACGAAGTCAGGGGCTGAAGCTAGTTTATTATAATTATAAATCACTCTGACCTGGTATCACAAAAAAAATTTAGTAATCATGAAGTGATTGTTATTATAACACTGTTTTCTCGTTTAACAGCACATATTTCCATATACACAATTTATTTTTTTGTAAAATGTATTTGACAGTTTGCCACACCATGACACCCACAACCCTGCGGAATATTCACACACCTTACTTAACATGTTACTAAGTTTCCTCAAAATGTGATAATCATTTATTGTACTCATTTTTTTTTTATAAAGCCTAGGTTCTCAACGTGGGCAATAACACCCCCTTGTGGGAGTTTGAGACTTTTAGGGGGGCAGTAAAAACCCAGAGAAAATTATACACCCTATGTTATGACTATCATATTACACGTTTAAGGGCTGATTTCTCATACAACAGATAATTTTTATTAGTAGAATAAAATTGACATAATATGACAGATTTTGTATGGAAGTATTGTAAAAAATTCATAATTGTTCCCTGGATAAAATTATCTGGCATTGGAAAAATAAGCCCTTAATATAGTTGTGGCAGTAGCTGTTTCAGATTCGCGACAGATGGTGGCAAAATAAAGTTGAGAATCTATGCTATAGAGGGTCAAGATTTATTTAATTTCATATCCGCATGGGGTGTATGTGGTGTAAATAAGTTATTATTTTAAATATTATAGTAGTGCTTTATTATGTAGCACTTATGATATAAGATTTAAATTATGTGCTCAACTCAATTAAACGATTTCAAGTTATAAATATTTAATAAAGATTCTTCACTTTTTCATATGGGGATATGAACTTATGGACATACTATTTTACCACATTTTTAACCCGACAAATGTCTTAGGAACCAGCGATTATTCATACGCAATAATGGGTGTAAAAAGGTACTTAATGAAGCCAAGGGTTACTTTGTTTTTCCCGTCATTGTGAGATTTTTTTTGTACTCAATCGTACTTGGAAACCTGGTTACGGAGATATGGAAGGTAAAAATTTCAACTTGACTGACTTTATTTACGATAACAAGTTTTTAATGTTATAACACAACTTTAAATAACCCCACGACCCGTACCGTTGCATGCACCCATAAGCACAATGTTTGGCGTGTGTTATTATGCGCACTACCGCAAACAGCAATTTTTCACACCAAAATAAAAGTTGTTTCCCAGCAATTATTTTAGTGCAGTGCTACTTAGTTTGATGTACAGAATGCGTAGTTGACGGCTATGTGATGTGTCTTTTTACAACCTGTATATATCTTCATGTTCATATCATAATAATACACTTGAAACAACAATAAATATAATCTTGAAAACCGTTGAGCGCTTACGTGCAAATGATTTCTAGTAGGTGATTGTTTGACGGGTTAAATATTGTGTCCATGTAACCTTGAAATTCTAGCCTGAATTCCATATTATTTTTAGAGATAAATTGGTGATTCTACACAAAAAAAAACTATAATGTTTGGTATTTTTATCTGCTAGCTAACCAACTAGCGGATAAAAATACCAAACATTATAGTTTTTTTTGTGTAGGGCAAGTCTAACCAGACTTGCCCCCTATTTCCTGTGACCTAATACTGTCACCTGTGAACTGTTGGTTACAGCAGTTTCCTTTAGGGGACCAAGTAGTAAAGTCCATGTTATGCTCCTGCTAAATATTTTTTTCTCTGTAGTTTATTCATAATGTAACTAGAGTCAGTGCTGTCAAAAATGTAATATTGATTAAATAATTTTAGACTCCAAAACCATCTAATTGGACGCCACGAGAGTTGAGGAGTAGCCAGTATAAAGTCACCAGGAAAATACAACGCTGGCCTACCAAATGTGAGTATTTTTGTCAACTAGTTAATTGTATAAGAAATCTGTGCAATAAGACCTTTAAGACATCCATAACATCAAAGTCAAATTCTAATAATTTATTTCAAATAGACACTTAAAAGCCACTATTGAATGTCAAAATTTACAAAAAATAGAATTGATTCGAGTCGCCCCTTCCAAAAGGTAGTTTCGTATGGAGAAGAATGGGCAAGAAACTCCACTGTTACTCTTTTAAAATGTTCTACAATATTTTCATCAAATCAAATCAGCTGTTCCAGCTATAGCCTATCATGGAACGCAGTCTCCACTTTCTCCATCCCATATATCAGCTTTTCTCAGTAAGCCCAAAAAGCCCAGAAAGTATTTGAGATTGATCAAGTATATTTTCATCAGCTTATGAGTGAAGCAGCACAACAATTACCTTAAATAAAGGGAAACGGTAACTTCCCCTCTTTACCAGCACCTGTGCGATCAAGAGGGATAGATCACTGAGATCGCCGCAATTATTTCGGTAAACTAATAGGTCTTTACCTAAGTAATTGGAGATTCTTTAACCAGCATTTTCAGATTTAATTATCTGTGGATTGGCGCGCAATTCGAAATTCAAATAAATTTCATTCGAAAGACGTTAATTTAATTTCAAATTCAGTCATTTCTTTTTAGATAGTTTTTTGTTTTTGTAACATTGTGGTAGTTTTTGGCGCCATGGATAAACTGAAAATTCGTTTAATTTTCGAATATGAGTTCCTACGTGGAAAAACCGCTGCGCAAACAACACAAAACATTAACGACATGTGCGGCCCTATTACTGCTTGCATAAACACGGTCCATTATTGGATCGTTTTAAATCTGGAAATTTTGAGTTGAAGAACGAGCCTCGCGGTCGGCCGGTAACCATTGTCGACAACGACGAATTGAAGGCGATAGTGGAAGCGGATCCAACTCAATCTACGGCTGAGCTTGCTGCGGGCCTTGGAGTTAGTGTCAAAACAACATTGAAGCACTTGCGTCAAATCGGAAAGATAAAAAAGCTAGATAAGTGGGTGCCACACGAACTAAGCGACCAACAGCGAGATTTACGCGTCGAAGCATGCATAGCACACCTGAATCGGCACAGAAACGAGGGAATTCTTAATCGAATTGTTACCTGCGATGAAAAGTGGATCCTGTACGACAACCGTAAGCGTTCGTCTCAGTGGGTGGACCCGGGTACAGCATCTAATCAGTGCGCTAAAAAAAAGATTAATCATAGGAAGATGAGGGTGACTGTCTGGTGGACCAGTACATCTTAACTTCTTACCGAATGGCACACCAGTGACGGCAGATGTCTATTGCCAAGAATTGCAAACAATGATGGAGAAGCTCGCAATTCAACAACCAAGACTAGTCAATCGCTCTTCCCCATTGCTTCTCCACGGCAACGCGCGAGCTCACACTTCACGACAGACCATCGCAAAGCTACAAGAGTTACAGCTGGAAGCTCTCCGTCACCGGACCTTACCCCAACAGATTTCTGCTTTTTTCAAAATTTAGACATTTTTTTAAATGGGAAAAAATTCAACACCCGAGAGGCAGTACAAAACGCTTTCGCTGACTTCATCGCCTCCCGTCCGGCAGACTTCTACAGTAAAGGGATAAACAAACTGCCATCAAAATGGCAAAATTGTATAGATAATTTGGGCCAGTACTTTGATTAGCTGAAATAAAAATTACCAAAATTTTTATATTTTAAAATTATCATACAAATCTCCAATTTCATAGGTAAAGACCTAATATAATTATGCCACATAGGGGTTTCGAATACCGGATTTTTTCAATACCGGTATTAATGCCGCATAGAAAATTTCCAATGCCGGGATCCCGGGTTCCCGTTTCGCCACAGAACAATAAAATACCGTCTTTTAAATATAAAATCACTTTTTTAATATAACTATACTTTATGGACCAGTCACCGTAGACACAAAAATCGTGTTAGGTCGTAAAAAATTACACTACTTTTTTTTGGGATGTTGTTAGGATAGATACCAATATTTTAAAAATAAGTTTGCAGTTTCGAAAGACCTGTGCAAACCCCGTGCCGCTCGGAAAACCTCGAAATTTTCGGACATCTTTCAGTTTTTTACTTATGATTTCTAGCATAGCTTCCCACGGAAGTCACCTTTTAGCGCATTGGAGATTCCCCCGCGCTGTTCCACCACCTTCCTTCTCACCTCGGGAAATTCAGGATAGTACTTCTATTGTTATATGTACCTCTTGACTTGACCGAGAGGCAAATGCGAAGTCTACCTCTTTTTAATCTCATTCTTTACTTGCGCAAGTAGTAGTAAAATGTAAGTAACTGTCTAAATAAACCACGAGATAATTAAAATAAGCAGTTTTTTAAACTTACCACGATAAAAAATTAGTTGGAAATATAAAGTGCAATAGAACGAAAGTTACTCACTGTAGTTTCTACTAAAAAAAAAAAAAAAACACCAATACCACCCGGTATTGGTGTTTTTATTATATTTTTTCCGGCATTTGATATTTCAATACCGGTATTGAAAAATGACAAAACAAGTCTGGGGTCCCGGTATTAGCCAATACCGGGATCCCGGTATTTGAAGCCCTAATGCATAAAAGTTGCATAAAGTTAAGTAGTGATTAGCGACTGTTTAACCAGAAATTTTTGACGTTTAAATGACTATTAACTTTGAGCATCTTTTATAAATAAACCCCAATAAGTATATGGTGCAGACTGCAGTATCCTTGAATGAAGTATAATAATTTTAGTAATATTACAGATAGCCGCCGTCTCCGCACCATCAAGATGCCTCGGATCGTGTTCCCCGAAAGTGATACAGAACCAGAAACCAGGAAATATTCTAGAAGGTAAGATTAGACTTATTTTCATTATGTAGCACCATAAGGGTCTAACTGCACATACTTGGTCCTTGCTAGGGCCAAGGCAGAGCAGGTTTTTACGCTAGCTACCTATTTTGCGACTGCATCGATACTGCTTTGCGTGTATTTCTGCGTTTGATGGCTGTATTAAAATTGCGCAAGTGTAGCGTTCAGTCGCTGTATCGAGCTCCAAAATTGTGACAATCATTGCGACTAGCGTATTTGCCGGTATGCGGATAGGAGCGTTCGAGCGCGGCATCAAAACATTTACTTAATCGCCTTCTTTGGCCCTTGGGACATGACTAGGTATGTATAGGTAAACGACTTCATATAATAATTCATTTTACCGAATATTTTACGTCGAACCCACGTGGGTCGTACGCCACGGATGTTCGCGGTTAGACCCCAACTCATTTATCGCCGCGAAACGCCATAGATTTTTATACATATTTTTGTCTGTTACTAGGTACGTACCTACTATGTTATCGCGGTCTGCGGCGATGATGTTCCTAATGCGAATAAACAGATAGTAGCTTGTCCAAAAATATAGTTTATATTTAATTTAATAATATACTTTTCTAGATCCAGACAAGTGCGAGTGTTCTTCGCCGATGGCAATGACACCACTAACCGAAGTGTGAAGATCAGGCGCAGTCGCGGTCCCAGGAAGAACTACATGGAAGATAGTGAGGATAAGCCAATACAGGAGAGTAAGTGTTTTGTAATGATACTATGATTCATGTGTTTACATTCAGATAATTTCGACTCCTGATACTTTAGAATAAATTATGTAACACAATTAATTGTACCAAGTTATACTGCGGGGTAATTGTACCAAGTTATACTGCGGGGTAATTGTACCAAGTTATACTGCGGGGTAATTGTACCAAGTTATACTGCGGGGTAATTGTACCAAGTTATACTGCGGGGTAATTGTACCAAGTTATACTGTGGGGTAATTGTACCAAGTTATACTGCGGGGTAATTGTACCAAGTTATACTGCGGGGTAATTGTACCAAGTTATACTGCGGGGTAATTGTACCAAGTTATACTGCGGGGTAATTGTACCAAGTTATACTGTGGGGTAATTGTACCAAGTTATACTGCGGGGTAATTGTGTAACACACTAACAGTAGCAATGACTTTCAGTTTGACAGTTCAACAACATTCATTCCGTTATTTACGTTGATGAGCAGACAAATATTTCGGATATATGAAGCAATGGATTAGCAATATTCTTCAAAATGATTTAGATTGTAACTGAAAGTGTGTTACGGTTGTTTCGGGAGTTACCTGTTCAGGATAAGGCGGGAGGAAACGCCAGGGTATCTGGATGTGTGTGTCATATCTGGATGTGGCACTGTGTGGATCGTCCGGAGGACACGGTGGAGCATATGGTCGAGGTCTGCCCGGCTTGGGCGGAGCACCGCCGCGTCCTCGTGGCGGCGATCGGGAGCGACGATCTCTCGCGGCCGGCCCTGGTCCGGGCCATGGTACGGGGCGAGAGTGCATGGAAAGCCGTCACCTCCTTCTGCGAAGCAGTAATGCAGCTCGCCGCCCGGTTAGGACCAGGCCCAGGTCGACGGCGCGTTGTGTTCCACACGTGCCTCAAAGAGATGTCAGCACTAACTGACGGGGTCCGCTAGGGCCGATGCCTGTCAGGGTCGCGGGTTTTTCGAAAGATATATCGTGGCCCCTGACACAGGCATCTGAAGGAACACGGGTGGGTTTTAGTCAGTAAAAGTCTGACACGCCCTGCCGCTCCGCCCAGAGCGGGAGAAGTCATCTGATGATTTCCCACCCAAAAAAAAAGTGTGTTACGTAATTAGGGGCTGGTTAGATTGGATCTTCCATCCTTATCATCGATATCTCGAAAATATTCAGACTTTGGTTAGATACTGTATCTCATTAGATTTGAATTAAAACGATACAGTAAATGCTTACTGAATAAATTAATATACATATAGACATAATTGAAGTCACTAACGAATTTGGCTTTTGCATAGTATGAATTTTTGAGGACATATTTGACGGGGAGGACAAATATTGTTCTCCTCGTCAAGTAGGTATGTTAAAAGTACCAGCAAAATCTGACAACACTCAAATAACCCATTACCTTTCCCAGATGTCCGCCGCAGCTGTCGCAAGCGCAAGCTCCTGCATCACAACTTCAACGAAAGCTGGATCACCAATGAGCTCAAAGTGAAGGGTTATCCCGACCTGTACGGCTTCCCGGGCTCGAGTTCCTCAGACGAATTCTCTTCGGCTGATGAAGCCAGGGTCGCGAGAGTCGCCAGTAAGAAACAGCTGGTGAGTCATCCTTTAAGCAAAGCACGGAAACAGGATTGAAATGTGAACTTTAAGAAGCTTACAAAACAGTTAATTTTAGAAATACAGAAAAATCTTTTGAATCTCTGCCTCATTTTTAGTTCGATGTGACATTGACGTTTGGCTCAATTGTTTTTGGCATTAAAAACTAATGTTCAACCATCGAATGCCCAAGGCGCTAAACTCCCTTTGATATGTTGGGATTGGAATCGTGAATATTTGATCTTTCACAGAACCGTAGTCACCCCCCTACCAACACCGACGAAGACACTCAACTATCCCGACAGAGAAGAACTTCAGCTAGGTTCAACAACAAAAAAACGAATGTAAGTTTTACTTACTTATCTGTGCATATGGTAGGGGACTCCAAATGGCTTTTGAGCAAGCATATGCAGGGCGAAACGTTAATAGCCGAGTAGGATCGAACTCATAGATTTAGAAAAACACACCCTGTTTTATTGGACCGTCCGATGGTGTCGTTAATAAGGATCACCAAAATCAACGGCTCTGAAGGTTCTTATTATTGGTCCATTATCGAAATCTGAAAGTGAACTCCTGACCATTAGGCTCCTATCTGAAACTTTTCAAATATATTTTCGGTGTTCTCTCATCATGCCGCACCTACTCAGATATCAACTTTGCGCCCTGCATATACTTGCTCAGAAACCTTCGGGGCTCCCCTACCCATAGTTTTTACCTCGCTATACACTTTAGTTCTTATTTCAATACGTATATTTCAATAAGATACGTAGGTACTACGCCAAACTCAAATAATTTAATATAAGAGGCTGGATGCGGGAAGCGCAGAACCGGTCGAAATGGCGGTGCTTGGGAGTTGCCTATGTCCAGCAGTGGACGTCTTTCGTAGGCAGGAGGATATAATAATTGCGCGTCACAGTCCCTACATTAGAACAACCACATCAAACTCTCAGATTAAAAGATAAAGAATATTTTTATTACAGTACAAAATTAATATTAAAAAAAAAAACGATATATAAACCTCAAACATTGTTTATATCACAATCTCCAGGACGCGACTGAATCGGATTCCGACGAGGATAACAACCAGACGGTCATCGAGAAGAAACCAGCAGAGAACAAAAAAGAAGATGACAAGATGGAGGTCGAAGTTCCTGCTGAAGACAAGGAGGATGATAAGGAAGTTAAGCAGGAAGGAGAGGAGCCGGTACAGGGACAAGATAGTGAAAGGTATGTTTAATCTAGATTTCAACCGCAGTTGTCTTACACCTACTGTGATATACATGGTGGTGGGACATCGACGTGTAACCTGAGGGGCAATTCTCGTAATTTTAAGAACGTTCACAGTCTGATCTCAGTCTCAATCTGTCAAAAAATACTTCTAATTTCCCTACATTTTGACAAGTTTTTGACATTTGTTTGTCGCCGAGATGAGACTGCGACTAGATTTTGAACGATTTAAATTACGAGAATTGGCCTTCTGTTACCATGGATTCAGTACATGATTCTCAAAACCTCTGCGTTGAAATTTATCGACGGTTGTTTTAAAAAAAACTAACTGTTCTATACATTTAGATATCCGCATATCGACATCACACATCGACGGGGGAGATATTATATTGCACAAATGTGTGCGCAGACACAACTGCACTTACTCTTCCCTCATTCTCATAGATCGATGGGACGGCAATCCGACCCGACTGGAGAAAGTTTCTTGCCAGTTCTTCTCCATAGGTACCTACGTTTTCGAATGGGCAACTAGCTTCATCTTTCTGACTGACCGACCCTTTGACAATAGACTATTTTCCTAAAAAAATCCTAATTAGCCCGTCAGTTAGATTATCAAAAAATATTGAACCCGTATTTTTTCTTTTGTCTATTATATAAAAAATGATGAAGATATCGCCGAAGTTTCGCGTGACGACACTAGCTTGCGACACTTTTGCAATTTTGACGCGCTTTATCTTTGTAATTTTTTGTTTGATTGACAAAAGAAAAAAATACGTGGCAATTATTTTTCGATAATCTAACTGACGGACTAAATATAATAATATTTTTTTTACCCAGGCAACTAACCTATTCAAAAGTGCCTGTAATTGGTTTAGTTGAATTAAATGATTTGAGTTTGAGTTTGAAAGATCAGGCGCAGGACCAACAGCTTAACGTGCTTTCCGAGGCACAAGGGTATCACACTGCCAACTTCTAAACTCTGTTAATGACAAATTTCTAATTGAAAAACCATTAACACTGCACAACTTGTATAGGAACTTAGGACCCAACGCTCAGCAGTTGCGCTTGCGACCACTAGACCAACGGAGCAGTCGCTATAAACTAACGAACGTATGAACCTCACGCCCGTCCTTTCCTTACCTACTTTTCGGATGTATATTATTTTGTTTAATTTGCAGTAATCAAGCTACTACAAGAAGTAGAAGAAAGGCTGTTCGAGGCAGACAAGCTAAGAAGGGAGACAGTCAACAGGAAACTGGTAATTACTATCTTATTTCATTGAACGCATGTCCTTTCGACCTGCCTATCCACGTATCTGGAAAATGCCGGCGTGATATTAAAAAAATACATAGTGAAATGAGGCCAGAAGGGCAATTCTCGTAATTTTAAGAACGACCACAGTCTGATATCAGTCTCAATCTGTCAAAAATACGTCTAATTTCCCTACATTTTTACAAGTTTTTGACATTTGTTGGTCACCGACATGACACTGCGACTAGATTATGATCGTTTTAAATTACGAGAATTGGCCTTCTGATTAAAAGAGGATTTACTTTTCATGCATATCAGCCTATGTTCCCACTGCTGGGACACAGGTCTCCTCTCTTCGAAGGGAATAGGCTGTAATCTATTACGCGGGCCTAGTGCGGGTTGGTAGATGTCACATGTCTTCGATTTTTAATTCTAAAAAGAAAAAAAAAGAGAATACGTTTATTTGCGGTAAACATGACGCATAAAAAGAACATAAGCACAAAAAAGAAATAAGTTAGGGGAAAACATGCGCCACTTCCACGCAAAACGGCCATCGCTCAGCATAATGCTAAGGCCCTATGCGAGACTTAGCCCCAGCGCTGATTTTCAGCGACAGCCGCCGTTGACGTGATGACGGCAACCGGTGCAGCTTACAATTCGATATAAATAAAAATCAAAATAAGAAATAAAATAAATATGCATTCCCTAATTTTAAAAGATGGTATAAATGTCGCAGATGGATTATCGAATCCGCTGTTTTACAAAACCGCTAGTGGTTTTACAAAATAGCTTCGTTATGTAAAACAAAAACAACTGAACAACGTTCAGCGGCTTTCCATCATTACTGAACTTGAAAAAGCAGAATTGCATAAATGTTTTGTATTTATCAATGCTGCGGGTCAACGATTAGCGGTTTTGTAAAACAGCATATATGAAAGGTAAGATTTTAGTTCTAAATTTTGTCGCTCGTAGCTCTCTGTGTCGTAACAACAATAATGGCATCCTAAATAGAAATAATACGAGTAAAGATTACCTCAAATCAAGTGAAGACAGTGATTTTAAGGAGAATATTAATTAAAAGTTATCAGAGTTTTATGAAAGACGCTCATTGCGACTGCAGGTAAGCCATTCTGTATTACGTCTAAGCGTCGGTAGCAGTTTTGTAAAACGTAGCACTGTGACAATCCAGCTGAACGTTGTTCAGTTGTTTTACAAAACGGGGCTGTTTTGTAAAACAGCGGATTCTACAATCCATCTATATAAAATTCAAAGTCCTGACTGACTGACTGATACACCAACGCACAGCCTAAACCGCTGGTCCTAGAGACATGAAATTTGGAGGGTGTGTTCTTCGTGAAGAGTAGGCATCCACTAAGAAATGATTTTTCAAAACTACCCCTAAGAGGGTGAAATGGGGGATTTCACCCTCTAAGGGTATGAAAAATCTTATTCCTTGAGTTAATAAACTTGGCACGAATACTTATCTAAATAAATTATGAAGATTGCCAGTTTTTTATTCGGTCCGATTATTATTATACCTAGAATCGAAAGTGAACAATAATGTTCTCGTGGGATAATTTCCGACATTCACGCGGGCGAAGCCGCCGGCAGAAGCTAGTCTGCTACATAAACATGACATGCCGGTTTCCTCGCGATGTTTTTCTTCACCGTTTCGGCACCGTCAGTGGTGATGAAATTATTTACACAAAGTAAACCGCCTGGCTGGCTTCGAACCAATGGCCTACAACTCTCGGGGCCGCTACCACTGGGCCACCAGTACTCCTACTATTTTTCATGTTAAAGATAAATCCTCTTTTGAGACGAATCCTCTTGTAAGACTTCATGCCAAATTATTTTAACATCAATCATGACAGCTGTCATTGTCAAGTTTGTTATTTTTTATAATGTAAATAATATTTTTTTGTGTTTGTTTTGAATCCTTAGTACATAATCGTTTGTTAAATTATGTGATGTGTTCTGTACAAAATTGTTAGTGTAGGCAATGAAAACTGCTTATCTATTGGTATCACACCCAATTTCATATCCTTTTCTTTGGAAAAAATGCGCGAATTGTTACCCTAGCTATTTAGAAGAGGCTGTGTGATTATTCTACACGGTTTTGATTCATGGAAATTATTGATTCTACATTGTTTATAAACAAGATCTGCACAGGTACGGTAAATACTATACTTACTTAAATGTAGTCTAAACTAATATTCAAAGAGATTTTTGTATGTATATTCGAATGCTTGTTTGTTACGCTTTCACGCTAAAACGGCTGAACGGATTTGGATGAAGTTTGGCAGATGGGTAGACTATGACCTGGATTTGGACATAAGATACTTTTTATCTTGATATTCCCAAGGGATCGAGACTTATGCGGGTGAAACCGTGGGGCGCTAGTATAAAATAAAGTCAGCATGTCACTGCGTGTCCACTAGCGTCTTCGCTTCATAATACATAGGCGTAATAAAAATGGGACGTAATACACGTGCTGAGAAGGTTAGGCGATGGAAAGTATTAGCTTTCTTTGTCTGCTAAGCCCTCTCTGATTGCGAAGGGCCGGAGGGATAATTATGGTTATGTGTTATCGCGCCTGAAGTAACAATATAAAGAAAAAAATATATATTTATTTGGAACATGTATAGGGAATACAAACAGTAAAAAAAGTAGCAAAAATCTTGTATGCAAACATAATATCAGCTTTTTTTAGTCGCTTTTCCTTTTAAGCAACCTGAAAAGCTAAGCACATTACTTCGACCACATATTTTCTTATTCCTGAACATGTGATTGTGAACGTTTCTGAGAGAGTATTGTTTAACAATAATAAACATTGTACCTACATCAGAGTCATCATCATCGGAGTCTGGCAGCGAGTTGACGCTGAGCCGTGCGCCGCGCCGCTCCAAGCGCACGCGCAAGCCCAAACCAGCCTTCGTGCAGATCGCGCAGGACGAGACTAGATCTAGAGGTATTCAAGCCCGATTTCACTTACTAGTATTCGTGAAATGAATGTCTAAATGAAAGCGCGCTGTTAAATATTCAACTATCGGCGCTGAGTCGAGCGTTGAAAATCCAACAGCGCGCTTGGGTATCAGTGTTTTTATATGACGCAAGATTATTGGCATAAAAAAGTGAAATATTATCATTATTATATTTAGTAAATGAAGAGGAATAGCGCCTATAACGGGGCTAGCGGGCTCGCTACAAGTTGATCGGAAAAAGTTTGTGTTTCTAATCGATGGGCAGGAAACCAAAGATATGAAATTTATTTCGTGGGTAGTCGCTACGTCCCTGTCTGGAGGTCCGGCAAGCGGGTTCATAGAAAGAAAGAAAGAAAGAAAATGTATTTATTGCGACTCGCAAAGGAAGATCATAAAACTAAACTAAACACAATCAAAAATAAAAAAAACCCAAATTATTTTTAAAAAAAAGTACGTAACAAAACCAAATTGGTCGTTCTCTTAAAGATGGAAATAAGTTACAATCGAAATAAATCTATATCGTTGAATGTAACAGCTATTTCTGTTTCCAGCGAAAACATTCACAATCAGAAAGAAGCCATACTGTCTGAGAGAGAGGAAACCCAAAATTTTGCGTAGAAAGACGATCAGATGTAAGTTTTAATCTTTTTACCGTAAAGTAGATTTTACTTTAACACGTGAAATACATGGATAATTTTTTGTTTGCAGCACAATCGCCGTCCAGTTCCACTAGTAGTAGCACTTCTAGCTCAGACACGGAGGAGGATCTTAATGTGTCTATGAAGAATAAGACTAAGGGCAGGTGAGATACTTTTATTTATTTATTAAATAATTTATTGTACATTAAACAAAAAGGACAAACATATTTGACGGCGCATTGCTAGCGCCATCTGTTGAGAGATACGTCGGAACGAGACGAACGGGTCAAGGCGATGGTCAGCGCGGCCATGTTGAACGTCATCGTCAGTTGGTTAGTGTATATAGGTTCTGTAGTCAGTTGTTTCCGAACGTCAACGGCGCGAGCGCACCACGTATCCGACGAATCGTTTTGTTCCGAGTAATCTTTTTGTTTAAAAAATATTTAAAACCGATTGATTAAGTGATTTCCTAATTACAAATGAAAAATTTTAGTGATATTCTGTAAGGAAGATATTTTGTGTGATTAAATAAGTTTTGATTGTGACTTGAATGATTCTTAGTTGGTTCCTACCCACATTACCACTTACTGAAGAAATGTCCGATTCTGATGATGACGGGCACCGGCCCATATATTTAAAACTAGTTTGTGTGTGAGTGTGTTTTAATCCCTTTTGAGAGACTTTATCTTTACTATATATTTGGAAGCCGCAATTGCACTCCGCTATTCATGCAACTTACAGCTACAGTCAACAATTTTAATACGGCCGCACGGGTCAATCGCGCATTCGCATTCGTGGATCTTTGACAGTCGTTACGGGTAGTCAGAAGTCCGAAAGTCTGACAACCAGTCTTACCAAGGGGTATCGTATTATCCAGTACCTGGGTTGTGGACGTCAGTCGCTCCATCTAAAATACTGGTATTCAACTGCATCCGGTTAAACTGGAAGCCGATCCCAACTCAGGAAAAGGCTAGGTAGATTGTTTTTTTTCTATCTTGGTAAGCAGCATAAGCGTGCAAAATATTTTATTATTGTTACAAGACCGCAGGAACATGAAGTCTCCATTTATTATTTTTCTCTGCAATCTTGGTAGATAGCAGACAGATTATAGAATCCGCTGTTTTACATAACCATTAGTCGTTTTACAAAACAGCTACATTATGTAAAACAGACAATGGCGCCGATACCCTTGTGCAAAAACTAATCTAAATTTAAGTTCAGTGCATCTTTTTCTTTCTATTTCTTTAAGAAAAGGACAGAAGATAAATATTAGTTTAGTCCTGTCAAATTAAGATACCATATACAAATAAGACGTGATTAAAAACATGGCTACTAAAAATACGTCCATTTACGTCAGGCGCTGACTAATTTGATAGGACTAAACTAATATTTATCTTCTGTCCTTTTCTTAATGAAGTATAAAGAAAGAGATGCACTGAACTTAAATTTAGTTTAGATTGTGAACAAGGGAATCGGCGCCATTATCTTCAATAATGTTGACATTGTTGTTGTTGGTGTACATTACTTAACTTTGTTTTGTAGACAAAAGTCAAAGTCAATGGATGATAAGAAAACAGACAGAGCACTGAGAGACATACAACCAGTTGAAGTTGACGGTAGTGTCAGATTTACTTCGGTGAGTACATAATTATTTTTAAGTTCTAACACCCCTCTGACATTTAATTCCTGGAAGATAGGGAAATATTACCAAGTAAAGATTTAGGCACATCTTTTAGTTCCTATTACTTTTATCATGAGGGCGGGCGGTAGACTTGCATTGCTACGTCACTCATATTTTCCATGATTATTTTTGTACTTTCAGTAGGTACCTTATTTATGCAAATAAATTACTATGATAAACGTGATTACCAAGTGGCAAGATCGGATCTCTAAAATGTATATGTTTTTTTTCTAAATAACTAATACCTTAGGGCTGATTTTTGCAACGCCACATAATTTTATCCCAGGAATAGTTTTGAAATTTTGACAGTTCTTCCATACAAAATCTGTCAGACGTCAATTTTATTCTATGAATAAAAAATATCTGCCGATTTAAAAATCAGCCCTTACTATGTTTAATTACGCCAATCTAAACACACCATTTCTTACAGGTCGGAGGCTTAGAAGAGCACATAAAATGTCTTCGAGAAATGGTACTTTTCCCCCTGATGTACCCCGAGTTATTCCAAAAATTCAAGACGCGACCAGCCAAAGGGGTGTTGTTCCACGGCCCCCCAGGAACGGGCAAGACCTTGCTGGCCAGGGCTTTAGCCAACGAATGTTCATTAGTTGGTGGAAGGAAGGTAGCTTTCTTCATGAGGAAGGGGGCTGATTGTCTGAAGAAGTGGGTCGGAGAGAGCGAGAGGCACTTGAAGTTACTATTCCAACAGGTGATTTGATGTTAGATTTGTTTTTGTTTTATTTTGTAGGCATTTTTGGTGTGCCGTGTTGTTTAAGGTGATTGCAGTAATGATACGTGAACAAATGAAAGTATATACAATACTTATAACAAAAAACTATTTTTAAAATTTTTGTCTATCTGTCTTATCTGCTGGCTGTTTATTTCGGGTGGTGACCGGCTGGACCGCTTTTGATGTAATTTGGTATGGGGATACTTTGAGCCCCGGGGAAGGGCATAGTCTATTGTTTATCGACATATCACGCGGATGAAGCCGCGGGCGGAAGCTAGTTGTGACTAAAATTAGTGATGTATTGACAAGTGCTCTTTGCTTGTAAATACAATGACTGATTTTATTTACGCTTATGCAGTAATGGGTGATTTCGTGTCGTAGATAATGACGATGGCGCATTATTTTCTTGATAAATAAACTGGGTGATTACCGAAGACGCAAGAGATAGATGAAAATGCTATTCAATAAATTTTTATTTTTAACCATGTAAAACCAACTAATTAATTTATATCTTTTTCAATACCTAGGCGAACAAAATGAAGCCATCAATAATATTCTTCGATGAAATTGATGCGCTTGCGCCGGTACGTAGCGTACGACAAGAACAAGTACACACTAGCGTCGTTGGAACATTGTTGGCTGAGATGGACGGCTTGTGTGATAGGTACGTATTAGTGATGTGTTGTAATGTGAACTGTATTTCTAATGTCGTAAAGTTGAATATTGCTTTGCGAGGAACAGAATATTCTTAAGTAAAATCCATTCTAAATCATATAATATAAAAAAAAAAATAACAACAAAGGATAACAAAATATAAAACATTGCTTTGCTTTATCTAAAAGAGCTCTAACAACTTTCTTTTTGGTGATAAATACTCTCTAAAAAAATTCATTCGTGTCCAAAAAGCAAAATAATCATAACAGCGATTTTGCTAAATTTAAACACAAACTAGCCACTCAATAACCACCTCTATTCCCAGAGGCGAAGTGGTGATAATCGGCGCGACCAACCGCCTAGACGCCGTAGACCCCGCATTACGACGCGCGGGACGGTTCGACCGGGAGTTACACTTCCCCCCACCACACGCCAACGCCAGACGGGACATATTGGAGATTTATACTAAGGACTGGCAGCCGAGACCTAGCGAGGACACCTTGGATTATCTGGCGGAAGTCACTGGAGGGTATGGAGGTAAGGGTCTTCGAAACTAGACTTCGACCGCGTTAAATTTTGGCCCCTCGACCCACCGCGTCGCATAGCATCGCCCTCCCGCGCTATTACTTCGTTCTCGCTTAGCGTTCTTTCTGCCTTGTTTTTTTTTTTTTGCTTGGCTCCTGAGGGTCGTAGAGTGTTGTTAAATACCTAGCCTATAAACTATCTCAAGTTGTGGGTTATCAAATGCAAAAGTATGTTTTCGAACCCGACTGATAGTTCTAGAGATTAGCGATTTTATGATATAAGTAAATAAATTTGAATCGCGTCATATTCGCCAAAATGTTAACAAATATTATGATTTTATGGAAAAATAACTTTAATTCCTACACAACAAAGTTCAGTTTACGCTACAACTTCAAACATTTTTATAACTAGTTCAATAGTGCTAGTCACTCTGAAATCAACTTAAATGGCATTAAAATAAAGTTGATATTGGTTTAACTTGAAATAACAGCAATTTGAAACATGAATAAAATTTGAATATAGATTAGATCAGTGTTTTTTAACCTTTTTCATGGCGTGGTAGCACGGAAAATATTTCGCGAACCCCTTCCCTCCGCTGCTTCTTCTTCTACTTGGGATTCAAGTCTGTCACCTTGGGTACCTTTAGGTTAAATTCAATTTGAGCCTTATGCTGAAGTAACTAGGATTTGTTTCAATAGTTAGTTATTTTAATAAGTCGATTTTTCAATACTACGTTAGCACTGACCTTCTACTAATGTACCGTTTAATAACTATGACGTCAAAGACATCAACATATTATAACAGCAATGGTGGCTCTGTGGTATCCGCACCGACTTACTATAGTTTGACCGAAACTGCTGTCGAGGCGGGAGGAATGCGCAGCGAGGCGGGGGGCGGGACGCCCCGTGAGCCGCGCACATACCGAAGGCGCGGTACAGCGGTTTTGGTCAAACTATAGTTGTAGGTCGTGAGTTCCAACCCAGGCGGGTATTGTACTTTGTGTTTTTAATTTCATCTCCACTGTTTTCAAAACGGTGAAGGAAAACATCGTGAGGAAACCGGAATTTCAAAACAAAGACATGTGGCATCTACCAACCCTCACTGCCCACTCCCTTTCACAGAGAGGAGGCCTGTGTCCCAGAAGTGGGAACATGGCTGATAAGGCAGAAGTGTACCCATAGTACAGACACATCAAGCTATTACAATCTGTCAAATTTCTTTAATAGATTTTCAACTTTATCGCTGAAGCATTAAGGTTCAAGGTTGATTGGAAAATTTTGACAGTTTCCGGTAGCTTGGCCTGCTGGCGTCTGCACATGCCAATAAGCAAAGGAAACATTTAAAAAAACGTGCACTGTATGATACTAGAAAATATCCTTTTCTTAGCCAGTGTCCATGCAGACAGTGGAATGATAATGTTTTGTTTTCAGGTTCCGATCTAAGGGCACTATGTTCAGAAGCAGTACTGAAAGCGCTGCGGCGAGTATATCCACAGGTTTATGAAAGCGAACACGCGTTGATGATCGATGCTAAAAATGTAAGTAAAATATATTGGTACAATTTTATATCTGGGAAAATAAAATGGAACATTATGTTTGACATTTGAATCTGTCGCTCGCTTACAAATGTACTGTGAACGTCTCGCTCTGGCAGTCACAAACCCATTCTGATTTTTAAAGAAATAAGTATTTTCCTATGTTACTTGTATAAGGAAATAAACGACTCCTGGCAAAATCGCAAGTTGGTTTATCTCAGCTGATTTTTAAAATGTTTCTAGGTTCACACTAATCACCATGATCAGACCAAGAATATGTATCATTAAAAAACACTTTGAACCTTGAGTTGGCTTCGCCATTTCTTCTCAAAGGTAGTCAGATAGGATACGTCGACTCCATCTAGCAATTTTTTTTTATTGATCGTTTAAGATGTACAGATTAAACAATTTCATTTCAAATTATGTGGAAAGCTTATTACTTAACAACCCAATTTCTTCACAACCACAGGTAGAAGTAACGCGAATTGATCTCCTAGAAGCGATGCATTCTCTAGTAGCAGCTGGGGCCCGAACAAGCCCTCTAGCAGCCAAGAGATTACCTTCTCACTGCGCGCCGCTGTTACAAGCACAAATACAGGCCGCGTGCAACGTGTTGCAGAACGTGTTCCCGCTACACACCGTCACTGAGAAGAGGTAGGTTACAGTAACCTTTTAAGAAGTTTAGCACTCTCTAGCAACCAAGAGATGGCCTTCACACTATGCTCCGCTGTTACAAGCACAAATACAGGCCGCGTGCAACGTGTTGCAGAACGTGTTCCCGCTACACACTGTCACTGAGAAGAGGTGAAAATAATCATGTTCTTTACGTTGTCCATGACAACTTTATTACAAAGAAAAAGATTCATAACGACTGCAGAGTTTTGCTACCTAATTTAATTTGACCTTATATTTTTATCTCAAATGTTATAAAATCATAATCTTTAATTCTTTTTTACAGGATCTGCGACCCATCCCTATCACAAAGCGTGCTACTAATCACAGGCGAGTGTGCTGAAACACACATAGCGCCCGCTCTGCTTGCCCAACTAGAACACTGCACAGTGAAGGAGCTCAGCATATCTACCCTACACTCCGCGCACACCTTTACGCAGGAACAGGCGCTTATATCGGTCAGTATGAAGACCATCATTGGACATAGGTCACACAAATACTGGCCTGAAGTCCTAGCTAAGCCGGAAATTTTAAAAAGGTTGTTGTGCCCGTCTGCACTTGTATGGGACATCGACACACAAACTGTCACCTATATTCAGCATTGATTCTAGACCCTCAGGGTAGTTATTGTTACGAGCTTCGGGTTCGCGACAGTAAAAACTGGCGATAAAAATTACCAAAAGTTACACTTTAATTAAACAACACTAATAACAACTCAAACACACTCATTATAAAACACAATCGCTCTTAAGTCGCACTTGAAGATCGCTTTCGATGTATTCGCTTTTATCGCAGAACCAAGTCTGATTGGTCGCGGCTAGTCCCGGCCTTAAATAGTGCCGCAGATAGTTCCAGAACCTTCTATTGTAGAAACATCTAGAATGTTCGAGTACATACCGGCCCCGACTGACCAGATGTCGATAGTTCTAGTAAGATCTAGCATCGAAATTTCTACTCGATAATAGATGGCGCTAGTAACTCTATTAGTTCAGCTTTTCGATAATAGATGGCGCTAGTGACTCTATTAGTTCTGCTACTCGAAACTAGATGGCGCTAGAGGTAACTAATGTCACCATGTATCAGGCATTCATTGTGGCCCGCAACATTATTTTTCGTCGGTAAAGCACAGGGGAATAAATCATGGGTATCTTTAGTAACGTTGGTGACTGACAAAGTTCTAATTACAACGACATAGGGCACATAATCAACCTATAATGTTCCCACTGCTGGGACACAGGCCTCCTCTCTGTGTGAAGGAGTGGCCGTTACTACATTAACAATTATTGCCCTAAATGCAATTTTTTTTTAATCATTGCAAAGCCGAGTTCATAACTCATTGTTTCATCCCACAGGTATTCTCCGAATGCCGCCGAGCAGACCGCGGCTGCGTGCTATTCATTCGCGACATTGTCTTAGTATGGGCTGCGCTGTCAACGTTACTGCGACAGTTGTGTCGTGCGAGAGCGGCCGGAGAAAACACGTTATTACTAGCTACAGCTGACTGCCGACATGACCAGCTACCGATAGAGGTACTAATATGATGATTATGTTATAAGCTTACTGTCTTTATAAAACTCTCACAAATATATTTAAAAAAAACTTTGTAAGGCTATGCCTCACGGGGAATTTTCACGGAAATTAACGCTCACAAATGCTAAACAACCCCTTTTCAATTCTGGAATACTGGGGAACGAAGAGGAGGCCAAAGAGAACATATGAAAACAAGTTCATTCAAAATTGCAAGCAATCTTTTTACTGATCTTGACGGAACACAAAGCCTCGAAGGTACATGTAATTTGGTAGACCCTGCCAGTTAAATGTCTCCTTTTGGCGTCTTTGATATCATTATAATTTTAACCGAAGGAAGTTTACCTCCCACCCAACGGTCACCAAATCTTTGATATTTAAACTAATTTCCAAAATGATCTTCCAGTTACAAGAGCTATTCCCGGTGTACAAGGACTGCGTGTACCGGGTGCGCGAGCCGAGCGCGTCGGAAGTGATCAGCTTCCTCAAGCCCGTGCTGGGCGGCGCGCTGGCCGAGCCGCCGCCCGCAGAGGCCTATGAGCCGCCTCCTCCGCTACCTAGAGGTGAGTCGGAAAGGATATTACAGTTTAAAATAGCGTACTTTTTTTTTTTACAAAATGACAAGTTGTTTTGAAAAATTAATCCCTCTTGGCTTGGCTTCTTCGAGCTGGCTCACAACAAAGTCGGGTTAGTTACATCATTTATAACTCAAGAACGGCTGGACCGATTTTTATGATCTTTGCCCCCCGAATAGCAGAATAACTATTAAAACATGGGCAAATTTCACGAAAAAGAAAAATTAAGATACTTAATTCTTTTTTTATTTTGAAGCGATACGAAGTAGTAAAAGTGACTCACTACGCCAGTTTGCTGTGTTATGCCATTTCATACATCTGTCAAAGAATGTGTGATTTGAATATATGGTCAAATAGCTACGCCCCGCGGTGTCACCCGCATACGTTTCGATCCCGTGGGAATAATGGGATAAAAAGTGTCCTATGTGTTAATCCTAGTTATAAACTATCTGTGTGCCAAATTTCATCCCAATCCGTTCAATAGTTTTTGCGTGAAAGAGTAACTAACAGCCATCCATTATACAAACTTTCGCATTTATAATATTAGTAGGAAGGATTTGCTCAACAATTTACCCTTTTTTTTTTTTTTTCTGGGTGGGGAATCATCAAATGACTCCTCCCGCTCTGGGCGGAGCAGAAGGGAGTGTCAGACTTTTACTGACTGAAACCCACCCGTGTTCCTTCAGTTGCCTGTGCCAGAGGCCACGGTATCCCTTTCGAACAACCCGCAGCCCCGGCGGCATCGGCCCTAGCGGACCCCGTCAGTTCGTGCTGACAGCTCTTTGAGGCGCGCGTGGAACACAACGCGCCGTCGACCCGGGCCTGGTCCTTACCGGGCGGCGAGCTGCCCATAGCTCGCCGCCCGCAAGCCCGCGCCTACGGTGGCCGGGAGTCGGCTGTTGACTCCCGTCCAGGGCGTCTCCTGCGGCGGCTAGGAGCGCGAGGGTGCAGCGATTGCCTCTCCCTCGCGCGCTCCGCCTCCTCCTTCGCGAGCATTACTGCTTCGCAGAAGGAGGTGACGGCCTCCCATTCACTCTCGCTCCGTACCATGGCCTGTATGAGGGCCGGACGCGAGAGGTCGCACCCGCCGATCGCCGCCACGAGGACACGGCGGGGCCCCGCCCAAGCCGGGCAGACCTCCACCGTATGCTCCACCGTGTCCTCCGGGCGATCCCCACAGTGGTGACACCCTGGCGTTTCCTCCCGCTTTATCCTGAACAGGAACCTCCCGAAACAACCGTGTCCGGTGAGGACCTGCGTCAGGCGGAAGGTGAGGGCGCCGTGGCGCCTCTCTAGCCACTCCTCAAAGAGGGGACTTATCGCCGCAATTGTGGCGTGCCCAGCGCTGGGTTGCGACAATCGCACTCTCCATGCCGCTATGAGATCCCGCCGGAGCTCTGTCCGCTGTGCCGTGATTTCTCGCGGCAGCGGAGCAACGCCCCGGCGTTTTGCCTCCTCTCGCCACTCCCATATGTGGGCGAGGACTTTGGCCTCCAGATCCCATGGCGGCAATCCGGCAAGGAGGCTCGCCGCCTCAGCGGAGACCGTGCGGTATCCTCTAATGAGCCGGACAGCCATGACCCTTTGGGACGCGATCAACCGGCGGGCTGGTCGCCGCCTCAAGGATCGCGCCCTCAACAATTTACCCTGGCTTTACGATAGTAATAATTGTTACTGTTAATCGTAGGAAATCCGCTGGATTGCATGGTTTTCCGTCTGAAATAATCGTAAAAAAGTGAAGCTAAGCGTATTATGCGCCCCAAAACTAAGCGTTACTCCTACCTCTGACCATTTGATCGACTGTTCTAAGATATCATAGATACAGTATAAGATGCCATACGAATCTCTAATCTACCTTTCATCGTTTTCCTTGCATTTTTTTATAGGAATTATAAAACTCACAATCTTCTAATCTTCTCTCATGATCTTATAATCTTTACATCACATAGCTCCCCCGCCCCCGCCGCCCCGTGAGACAGCAGAAGAGGTGACGCGTCGCAAACGTAAGGAGGACTACAAACTGCGTGAGTTGAGGATATTCCTACGAGACATCTGCCGCAAACTAGCATCTAACAGGAGGTTCTATAAGTTCACGAAACCTGTGGATTTGGAAGAGGTACAGAGTGAAAATATTTTTTTTTTGTTTTCTTACTAGTGTGTATATATTGTGGCGTGATATCGCGGTCGCATGGATCAATTCTCAGTGCTTTACTTGTACCACGAGTTCTCCCCGTTTTCCACCCAAGAGTAAGTCCCCGCCCCGGATTTCGCACGTCTCTGCGCAAAAGTCCCAATGAAATAAATAAATATTTCAGAATGTTGGGTTCTCTGGGTAATCATGAGGCCTTCCATCGGAATAAGTTAAGTATGTTATTAAATGTAATTACGTAACACACAATCAACCACTATCTGAATTATTTTGAAGGATATTGCTAATCCATTGCTTCATATGTTCGAAAAATTTGTCTGCTCAATTAATGAATGTGGTTGAACTGTCAAAATGAAAGCCATTGCTACTGTAAGTGTGTTACGCAATTACCCCGCTGGACAGCCGGACCCAAAACCCTGCAGCCTGGTTAATATTTTTACTACGACATGGGCTATTCTCATATATTTCCTGCCGATGCGAGAGATGAAGAAGAATATTAGCTTTAAAGTCCTTTAAGGTTCATGGGATTTTTTGTTGCTAAAACTTCCTTTCCCAGGTTACCGACTACTTGGACATAGTCAAACAACCGATGGACCTGGAGTCGATGATGACGAAGGTGGACCTGCACAAATACAACTGCGCCAAAGAGTTTCTGGATGACATCGATCTCATTTGCGCGAACGCACTCGAGTATAACCCGGACAGGTAATATATTGTGACGTCATAGTTTATGATGAAGGGTGATAGGTTATTCATTGTTAGTTTAATTTATTGGAATACTGATTTCAAGGAACAAGTTGGAATATTGAGTTACGAACATCCTAAAGATATAGATCTACGTGTACATTTTGTATAAATAAATAATAATAACACCTAAATAAGGGTGAACAAATGACATGAGGGTACAAATACCAAATGGCGGAAAAAGTTTTGTTCAAAGAGAGAGTTCTTAGGCCCTCTTGCACCACAAATCACTAAACGCTAAACATATTTAGAACATCATTCTGTCTCTATTAACTTCAATCGGTTGGCAGAAATAGATAAGGTCTTAAATTCGTTTAGCGCTACATGATTGTAGTGATTTGTGGTACAAGTGGGCCTTACCCCGCGGCCTATTTAAAAGCGATCACCGCGCTAATACGCTATCGTCGCGTGTATATGCCACTTTTTGTTCGGAAAACGCCCTCTGTCGGCGCGACCACGCGTTCAAGGTTCACCGAACAAAAAGTGACATATGAGCGCGACGATCGCTTTTGAATGGGACGCGGTCTTAGACTTTACACCGCGAGACCAGTGTCATCTAGAAAACCACTACATAGCTTACATTGCAATTAATATTTTCATTACGTCACCCCTTCACAATTGACGTATCATTTTGATTAATTTATTTTGTCACCATCTTAATTTATTAACCATTTCATTCACCTTGGGCTTTTACGTAATGGCGTAAAGATGTAGATATTTAACCAACGACCTATACTGTCAGTTTGAGAGTCTTTGCACTGAGCGTTTGACTATTGTTGGCGTTGACGTCACTTTGACGTTCCTTAGATGTTGCGTAAATGCTTACGCTGCGCTAGCATCGCGTGAAAGTGATTGTATCGATACTACGTCACGTTCGCGCATCGTCTACGTTGCATTTACATTTGACTATTAAGTCGGGATCGACGCCAAGAGTGCTATTCTGTAAAAATGTCAGCATGAAAACTTAGTTGAAGTGAGCTTAAAGTGAGATGCTAAATGTTGTGAAGCCCTAGCATCAGCCGATCTATTCTGTAAAAATATCACATTGAAAACTTAAGTGAAGTGAGCTCATTTCACTTAAGTTTTCAATGTGATATTTTTGGCAGCTGCCAATAGTGTCAATCCATAGCATCAGGTGGAATGACAACTCATTTCGAGCTCACTTCAACTAAGTTTCACGGTGGGATTTTACAGAATAGCTCGACAGGCGGCTTGACAGCTCACTTGATGAAACTCACATCACCCAAGTTTCCACGGAAAGATTTTGACAGAATAGATGTGAAGCGAGTTTTCAACAAGGACATTGTTGGCTCGATATTATATTTATATCGCAAATCTTACGCCATTGTGTACACGACCATTAATTTTTAATTTATTTGAACATGTTTTCTTTCCACATTCCCGGCGCAAATCAAAGGGCTAGAGGGATGTCTAGGTATGAGAAAAACCAACGCTTTGTAAATAATATATATATTATTAATAGCACATTATTACAATAGAACGTATTATTATTTAAGTATATTGCTGACATAACGAAAATATGCACCCGGACTTTTTAGTGATTTAGATGTATGGCGAGACGAATTGTATTTTACTTTTTAATTTTAGTTTAATTTAATAGAACAAGGAGGTCACACATACAGACACGAAAAGCGTATAATATGTATAAATTACTATTTGCTAGAGCATTCAGAGTAACTTTTGGAACCATTTAATTTTCGTTTTTTTTTTCTATCGATAAACTCTCCACATCACTAAAACATTTAAAAGTTCCGTGTGTATACCACAACCTCTAACCTTTTGTCCGCTAATTATAATATTTCGGACAATACGCATGTAGCGACATAGCATGTATATAGCTTAATAAATTGCGACTAACATAACCTTAGATAGCCATAAGTATACATAAGCTTAGATATAATTAGAATTAGAACTATTTATAAAAAAGTTACGGATGAATGAAACTAATTTTATGAACGAGAAGCACTTTCATCGAGACTGATTGTTGCGTAAAGGTGCAACCTGTGCAACTTTGTCAATGGAAAAGTTAAGATGATCACTCAAATTACGGAGATATTCTAGTATTTAAGTTAGGAAGTAGAAAAAAAAAATCGAGAAAGGAGGTCAGCAAAAGCCCATACAATTTTGCCCAAACATATACCTCGAGGTACACGTGCACCAAATCGTAGAGAAAAAATAGAGAAATTCGAAAATAATTGTGTTTTTATCCATAAATCATTTAAAACTAAATAATAAATTATTTGAAGTTTTAATAACCTGTAACACAATTAAGTCATGTGGCAACTTTGCATGTACGGGTTGACATTAGGAGTATATACTCCTAACGAAATAATGTGTGTAGACATTATTTCGTGGGTAAATGTCATTCACATGTCATTCCGCTCGTTCCTGGCTTGATCTATGTTAAGCTGGGATATGACGGAGATCCCCAGAGAGTCCCATCAAGTTGGAACCCTTGGATGTCGACGCTAAGGAACTTATTTATTTATCGAGTTTGTTAATCGCTCTGATAGACTTCTAACACTGCTTCTAATATTAAGTAGGTACTGTTCATCAACATTCACACCTTGTATTTAGCTACTTTTGGGTATAAGCATCTTTTCTTAAGTTAGGTAGATACATAACTTTGCTTAACGAAAATCGATTATACAATGAGAGTTATTATTGAATCCAGATTGAATTATACTATAAAAATATTTGAAATGAAACAAAAACAACAGCAGCTGAAGCCGACAGCAGACAACTGTCAACTTGACAGTTTTTTTTTAATAGGTAAGGTAATGGACCATGGTAGTATAATTGTGCCCAAAATGGCGAGCTTTTTATTACGTTTAAAAGTTATTTTATTCTCGTCCCTGGGTAACCATAAGAAAAATACATAAATGCAATATTATTCAGTGTAATATAGTGTATTTTGGGCAGATTTTGGTGACATCCTTTATAAGCCGAATTCCTATGTTTTTATCAAAGACGTTTTTTTAAAAGGACTTGTGCACCGTAAAATTGGTTTCATTTCCGAATAGATTTGCATAAACAGAGATATAAAATGCGACGTACAAGCGCCATGTGCCTATACGTTATTATAAGTAGGTTTCTGCGAATAGTTCGTAGTCGCATAGTTACTAACACTGGCCAACATACTTTTTGAATTAGCTTCTAAGAGCTCCTGTGATGATATAGTTAACAGCGTTAAACATGCTACGTTTATATTGTTGCGGTTTGGTACATTTAACAAATAAAACATCTTGACTATGAACAGCAAATTATACAGGGTGACAAGGACATCGTCTCGCAACCTGTTACCATGGATTCAGTACATGATTCTGGACCCAAAGCGTTGAACATATTGGTCAGTCATTTAAAAAAAAAATTGCTGTTCCATAAATTTTGGCCGCGTAGGTTTTTCTATAAAAAAGCAGATTTCTTTTTTGATAACTGGCAAAAGGGGTTAAATCATGTGCTGAATTCATGATTACAGTTTGCGCGTCGATGTCCCTACCACCCTGTATAAATCGCAAGCATTGAATCGTAGCATGTTCTTAGTTAAGCGGTTTTGAATAGAGTTTATGTCTCAAATAGTCAAATTCTTAATAGATATTTTATAATAAAAATCTAAAATCACGACTAAAACACCGCATGCCAGACGTTACATCTGGAATCCGACAAAATTAATTCGGTATTGTATTCAGTGACTTTTGGACCTAATATGAAAAATATCAAAAATCATGAACTCAATTCAAGACAACTAGTCAGAAACCTACCAGTTTACCCAAAACCAATAAAAACTATTCTCTCTTCACACAGAACATCATCAGACAAACAGATACGTCACGAAGCGTGTTCGTTACGAGACCATGCGCATGCGTTGATCGACGTCGAAATGGACAGCGATTTCGAGCTCGAATGTCAAGACATCGCGAAGAGACGGCAGGTGGAAGGCGATATAGCTGACAATGATCTACCAGACTTTATTTGTACGGCGTCTAATTTACGTATGTAGTGATTTCAAAAATTTTTTTTTTAGGTATGTCTTATTACCCAGTTGTTTTACCAACTGGGTTGTCGAGATCAGATAGGCAGTCGCTCCATTTAAAACACTGGTATTCAGCTGCATCCGGTTAGACTGGAAGCTGACCCCAACATAGATGGGAAAAGGCTAGGCAGATTGATTTTTTTAATTATTATTTTGGTAGTCGATTTTGTGGCTTGTGACAAGGGAATAAGGTTTACATTGGATCCCTCGATATCGAAATATTGCATAGATTTTAGTCTGGAACAATTTATCGACAGACAAAACGGAAACAAACTTTATGCAGTCCATTCAAAGCATATTCTTGAGAAATATGCCGCTGACTTTTAGACTCAACGTTTTTCGTTGAATGTTCATAGTTTTGATAGAGTTGGTTACCAAAAAATAATTTGTTTACAAAAAAGTTTTCTCTGTTGCAGATCACTTTGACTCAATAGTGAGTGATAAATCGCGAACTCCACAAAACGGTGACAAGAGCGATCCGCAATTAGCCAAGCGCAAGCGCAGACGCATAAACGCCTGGTCTAAAGGACTGGTGGTTAAACGACAGAAGACGGCCAAGGTATGTTGTGAAAGTGTAAGTAGTTTCTATAATATTAACAAAAGTATTGGACTTTGGATTTGTCATACTTTCCACGATCGTCGAAATCACTTATTTTCAGGTGCGTTAAAACGCAATTTATGCTACCGACTCTCTAAGCTGCATAATCAGCCTATAATGTTCCCACTGCTGGGACAGGTTTTCCTGCCTCAATCTATAAATTCGAAAGTAACTCTGTCTGTCAACTTTTCACGCCTAAACCAGTGAACGGATTTCGATAAAATTTGACAAGGAGATAGATGGCATCCTGGGGAAAGACATAGGATACTTTTTGTCCTGGTAGCACGTTCCCGTGGGATAATTTCCGACATCCACGCAGCCAAAGCCGCGGGTATAAGCTAGCGATGCATACATCAGTTCAGCTCGTCTGCCTAAGGTCATTAATGTACTCGAAACTATAAACAGTGCTATGAAATCTCCACAGAACTTCAAAGACTCAAGCATGGCGATAACAGACGAAGAGTCTAAAGAGAACAAGCCGATCACATCAACCCCCCTCCCCAACGGCGAGGTCTCTACGTCATCAGCGTCAGACGACGACGCGCCGCTGCGACGTCCGCAAGACAACGACACCATATTCAATATTACTGCGCAGTCTGTGGTTAACAATCATGTGTTGGAGAGGTAAGGGTTATACGACACACACAACAAACATGCAGCTTTTCAAAGAAAAGTATACGCTTCGGAAATCATCGTGTTTCCGAATTAGAACGAACGTCGCGCCACGGAGTAACCCAACACAAAGGCAATACTTCTAAGTTTTGTACTACCGCGCTTTGTAGTAGTGCACCTATCATTGCGTGTTTGAATGAAGTTCTCTTTCTGTCGGATTACCTACTCCGGTCTCAGATCGTCATTTGTCACTCAAAAGTTTTTGGAATTGCATAAAGTTGTTTAACTATAATTTTGCAAACATAGTATTACAAAGTACTTCCATGGTCGTAACAGCTCTATATTAGATATCATCACACGTCGCTATTTCCGAAGTCAGAGGATGATTCTCGATTTGATTTTTGATTTGATTTGATTTTTTTTTCCCGATTTTTTTTCCTGGGGAGTTTTTGCGCTATTTCTTGCCAGCTCAAACACTGAAACTTAAGGATTCGCGGGGTAGCTACTAAGTTTGCTCTTCTGTTTTTTTTATGAACTCTGATTTTATTCAAAATATTGTTATTTGCAGTCCCACGAAGTCGTCAGAGAAAACTCCGACAAAGGCATCACCAAAGAAAAGGAATTCAGGGCACGACCACAGTGGAGGTTTGTATACTTTACCTACGAGTACTTATTTATTGGTATTTGGTTTGATAGTCCTTGATTTTCCTTGTTTTATCTGACTTCATTGCTAACAGTATCTACGCCAAATTTTTTGCCACTTCTCTTGATCATATTGGTTTCTCCCGAGAAATTTTATATTGTTCTCCATCCAAAGGACCAAAAGACTTAAACTGAATCTTTCCATCCATTCCAGACACGGAGAAAGTACTGATAAACAAGACTGAGTTAGATAACGTTGTATATAAGAATGCGAAATCACTGCGAACCATCGGGCTTGAAGCAATCCTGGATCTACACGCGCAAATGACCCACATAGTCCAAGCATACTCCACAAAATACGACCGAACGAAGTTACCGCAAGAACTTCACGCCACAGTCACTAGGTATTTGCAACACGCCAAGAAATGAACATCCAAAATGGTCGACTGGACTAAAATTGTAAGTTAAAAGTTAAGTTTGTTGTTTCAAATTGATTGTGGTAAGACTGGTTAATGTACAAATGAGGTATAGAGTAATGTTTTTCATCAGAATGTTCGAGGATGATGAATTTGAAAAACGAACAGTTGTGACGTTTGTTAGGTTTTTGTTTTTTTGTATTATTATTGTGACGTAAAAGGAGATTGCGTTGTGAATGTGAAACTCGCAAGGATAACGCAGGTTGTAAACGAGTTGATCAAAATAAACGAGCGAGTTTAATTCTTTATTGCGTATTTAAAATGTAAACTGGATAGTCCAATGTATGAAGCTGTAACGGCCATGACAATTACACGAATTGTACGTTAAAAATGCTTCCTACGACTTGCTTTGTGTTACGGAACGTATTTAAAAACAAGGTTGTTATAACATCGAAGTGGATATCGGTATCGATACATTTTAATTGATGTTTTGAAATAGTATCGAGTTTAAATCGGTAGTGTTTCTTGTATCGATTTACCATTAGTATTAACTGCCACCATCAGTATAGGTCATAGATGAAACCTTGGGAATTTAACATTCCATGTTTATACGAATTCGATCATATCTACAGCGCCTCATCCATGACGTCAAAGGATGACCTAAGCTAGGCCGAGTCTGGTTCAAGCCGTGCGTTATTAGAAAAATGTCGTATGAATGAGGATAAAAACTGCCACTGGCTCACTTTAGATGTCGCTACTATCCAGCGTCTAAGAATTTAACTCACTATCTATACATTTTTTATAAACAAGTGACTTCTTTTACGCATAATTAATTGCGTTGCGCAGCTGTTGACTGCAAAAATACGGGAACTCATGTATTCGCCAAAGATATTAAAAGACGCAAAGTGGGAGAAAGGTCTCCGAAAAAATTGGGATCCAAATATTTCGTCGAGTCTTAGTGCTATCCTTTTAAAATGTATAGAATTTAATGGGAGCAATTCAACCCTATTAGAGCAGTGACAACCTACCTCGTTAGAGTGCTACAAGGATCTTTTGTTGCTAGAATGACATTGACATGGGGGCGTTGTGGGTGTCATTTGTGAAATTGTAATCAGAAAAACATTTCGATTTTTGCCACGCGCCAAGAGATCCTACTACAGTTATAGTCGCAGTAACCTCTAGAAAGATCTGTGCTGCGGACACGTATTCCAAAATTGATCAAAGATATATGTAGTTTAGTGCGTCTGCATTGCACCTTGAGTCGGTTTAGCACAAATTATTCTTAATTTCATGTAGTCTCTTCAAAGTAGCCAGCTGGTAACCGATCTCTAGCTAGGACATCACTACAACATACTAAAGTCTACATAGATTTATGTATATTGTGGACGAGGCGCTTAAGGGTGGATACAGACAAACTGTATTTAGACATAGAGATTGTTAAAACTCTGCGTGCTTTTAGCCTGACTGCAGTATGTCTATACTCACCCTAACTTCGATTATTAAAAAAGACGAATATTGTGGTCCTCAATATGGACGTACCGATCACTGCCTAAATGGCTTTGCGATAATATTATTAAAACGAGTATGTGTGGATGATTAGTGGCGGTGGACGCAAACTTGTCGAAGAGCTATCCAATGTTAAGCAATAATGAGCTTTGTGCCATTGGAATAAGGTTGGAGATCGCATTACTACTTATGAAGGTGCGGTTATGATTGCGTGATGTTGAATTTTCGACTTTATTACGATAGCAGAAGAGTTGATTATGTTTCGTCAGGTTTGTGTTAACCTAATTATAGTCCAATATTAACCATTCCTAATGAGCCAAATTGTGAGTGAGATTACCAATATTTAACGTCTAATTGAAATGCTATTGGTTTGAGCGCATATTAAAAATAAAAGAGGTCTTTAAAAAGCACCAATCGCATATTTCGAACAAAAGGAGGATGATACGTTTTCATTTCGTTAAAGTTTAAAGGCGCATACCTGTAGAACTGTAGGCAACGCCATCTATCTTCCAATACATAAAACAGTATTAATTGCTACATATTACCTTACTATAAATTTGCTAACAATTTCTTATTTCTCTAGAACAATTATTATTACCTAGTAAATACTTCCTCACATGTTCATTATGTACCTCGTTAAACACTGTCATGTAATTTGTACTTAATCCTCATGTTTTTTACTATTGGTCAAGAGATGGCGTTGTTCTCAAAAGAGTTGTTTTTGAGTTAAACGGTTCCACTCGATGTTTGCTAAGTCCTCTAAATAAATAATTATAAGGGGCTCACTATAAAGCTAATTGCTTATTGTTACCATTCTGTATCTTTTAATATGCTCATAATTGTTACTATTTCTCAAGAGATTTAGTATGCAAAAAATAAAATGGATGTAAAAAGTTAGGAGCCTTTTAAGTAACGGTTCCCCGCAATCTCTACTAGGGTCCTCAAATTATATTTAAGGTGCGCCAACCCCTATTTTTTTTTGTATCGCTACCATTTTTTTTTCTTTTCTTTAAAAAAAAAAGAACCTATTCCATTAGCATTTCAATAAGACCCCTAGGTTAGGTTTAAATCTATAAACAATTAAAAGCCCGCTGGTCTGTGATATGTACAGAAGGTTTATATTACATTGTATATACGTCACTATTCGCTTCGTGTCAGGTTGACGCGCGCTTGCTCATGCGCATGGCCTACTTGATTGGTCCAATATAAAATGTATTCCGTTATCGTAAAATATTATGAAATAATATGATGTATATTTAAAATGAAGTAAATGTAATAGGAAACCGACTGGAAACTATAGCTCATGTTAAGCCTTATTAAATTATATAAAATGTGTGTGTATGAAAAATAGTCGTAACTTTTTTTTTATGAAACATACGGCCATTCAAATAGGTCTTGCGTCTAAATATAAACTCCTATTAAAATTAATACTGAGAATAAAATTCATAGTCCTTTAGTACCAAAATTGTAAACAATTTGGCTTTTTAGGTGTGACAGTAAAAAAATGCACTGATTTGCGATTTTTTTAAATAGATTTTTACCAAATAAGCTGAACTAACGTATCTTGCTTAAATTAGGATAAGGTTGTACTAACATTAACGTAACTTTAGATACATTTTTTCATTCATGTTTAATTATTTTTTATATTTAAATTATTATTCGTTTTTCTGTGACGTTTTTTTTATGAAATTGTGTCCATTCGAATTTATGAGTAGATATTGGAGTGTTTAAGTAATCATTGGAATATTGATGTTGTTTAGATAGAAAATGTTTAAGGTGTAAAGTTATGGGTGTTTTATGGCCATTGACTGTTTAAAATCACTTGTATTGAAGATAAATACGAGTTCGCTAAAGCTTAGGTTCCCTGGGGCAGTGGCCGCCACATAGCGGCCGTAGTGACGGTTGCCGTGAAAATTATGGCAGCGGGGTTTGACTTACATTATCATCATTCACAGTTCGACTTCAACCACTGCTGGGCAAAGACCTCTTTTCTTGTGCCAGTCCCTACGCTCCTGTGCCAGCCTCATTCAGGTTTTGCCTGCGTTAGCAACAATGTCGTCTGCCCATCTCGTCGGCTGACTGACATCTCGTCTTCCAGTCCTTGGACGCCACTGTCAGAACCTTACTCCACCTATCATTGCGCCTTGCTAGGTGCCCTGCCCAACTCCATTTGAGTTCGATAATACGCTTTCCTATATCGAAGACCTTCGTACGTCTTCGTATCTCGACGTTTGACTTTACGGTGTTAAGAAACGCTCTCTAGGAAGACACCAACTTACTTTCATAAATAATTCAGTGACGTCATTCGCCGGACGCTATGTGGCGGCCACCGCTCTTCAAGGAAATGGTAGCAAAGTTAAGCCCGTACAAATTTTTTGCGCGAAAACCAATTAGGACGCATATCGTGGTGGTCTATTAGGACTGTGCCTGATGTGTGGTAAGCCCACGTTCGAATGGACGTAGAAATATTGCGGCGGGATTTTATCGCGCACTTGATTTTCAACCCTCGGCGCTGCGCGGAAAAAAACACGGCTGTGCTACCTGGGCTAAGCGTTGTAAAAGTTCTACATGAAAATTTTAATATAAAATTGTAAGAAACATTAACTAAATAAACAATGATATAATTGGAATAGTCGAGTAAATAGTATAATGATTTGTGGCAGCTTTTGATTTGTTCACTACAATTTAAGCAGAAAAGATCATCATTACTTTTTAGTTTAGTAAAGTGAACCTTATGCTAATAAGATTCAAAATTGAGTGTACAAATTAAACTGCTGATAATAAGACAGGGAAATGCTTATTAAATCTTAGACGTAAATATGGTCTATACGAGTTGTGAATGTCTGATCGAATCGAGTAGGTGCATACGAAATTGACTTTTATTTATATTGATCTAGGTGTTATAATTGCAGTTACGATTTTAAACGTAGTTGTTACTAAGACAAAATCGCACGTTAAAAACCGTAACTGCAATTTACAAGCACTTGCAAAATGAACTAGAAGCTTCTTACTTATTAGATATTGAAACGAATAGCTGTAACTTTCTACAAAACACTGGTCCAATCAATTTTCTTTTACAAAAGTCTAAAAGCTAAGCTACTTACCTGCCCTCTGCAATTAAAACTCAGAAGCAAAATTAATTTCTTACTAAAACTGGTCATTTATACCACCAGAACCTACATTTACTAAGTTCCACATAACTTATAAGTAAGGAGAAAGCATTAACATTGGTTTATTAGTACTTAAAATACTTCAATTATATTAACTTATAACAATTTCTTCAGTATAATATGTATATAAAATAACATATTTATCGAAGAAACAAAGCCGTGTGATATTGATGGAATATACTCAACATATAGCCCATATATTAAACAAAATAGTTACCTCAAAACTTTCTGTACTGTAAAAGTCCGTTAGTGAAAGTGTCGTAACATCACTTACGCCCTTTTACTTCCAAGGTACAGTAATGTGTAATTTTTTACTTGTTGGTATAGAATTTAAAGTATGATGTATGACGTAAATGTGTAATCAAAATGGGTGGGAATATTTGTTTAACCTGTGAACTAGAGTAGTCTTCTAAAATATTGTTTCTGATGACAGAAGTTGTCGCGATAACGCGAACTACACTTCGCCCGCTCTCTTGATACAGCGTGACGTCAAGCGTTGTGCAACAATGAGCGGGCGAAGCCTGCGTTTTTGCGACAATGTAGCATTAGACAAGATATGCTTCCAGTTGCGCCCACATAGTCTAGTATTACAAAAACTATTTAAATTAATGTCGCTGAGTATTAATGCCATTACTATAAAATATTCTGACGTGAAGTCAAAATGGACTCGGTCATCGTTAAAACGTTTGTCGTTCACATTATTAGTTTATATTATGTAATATTTTGACACACTTGGCGAACCTATTCTATGTAATGCTACGTTTAAATTGGATAGTCATATCCGCTCGAAAGTGCGTGCACGCAAATCACGCACGCATCCGATGATCGTCGGATGCGTCCGTAAAACATGATGACAAAGAATTCGAATGCACTATAAATATGTTTCATTTTATATTTCCTCTACTTTATCTCACAGGTTAATCAAATTTGTAATTTCAATAGATAGAACCTCAAAAAAGCTATAAAATTGTAAGACAGATGTATGTAAAATTAATGAAAACTGCTTGCATTTGCTCAAAGTGGAGTATGTACGATATTTGAAAGTGCTGACAGTATCCACCGTTTCGATTAGCGTATAATTTTGTATTTATAAAATCATATTTAATGAAAATGAAATAAAAGGGTATGATTTCATGTGATATCGAATATTTGGTTTTATTGTCCATTCTCTTACCCTGTGTCCTAACCGAAAACGACAGTAGCACGAATACGCGATCGTTTACATGAATTATACAGGGTGGCAGGGACATCGACGCGCAAACTGTACCTATGGATTCAGCGCATGATTGTAGACCCCGTAGCGTAGACATTTTTAACCGGCTTATAAAAAAAAATCTGGCGTATTTACATGCTACCAAGTGTATTGCACTTTTCAATGAATATGTTTTATTTTAAATAACCGATGAAAAATTTCAACGCAGGTGGGTTTAGAATCGTGTACTGAATCCATGGTAACAGGTTGCGCGTAGATGTCACTGCCACCCTATATATGACTTATATCATATTCATACAAAAAATCGCGAAGGTCGCGTACTCGCGCGACTGTCGCTTTCTGTTAGGAACTTAGGACACAGCCTTTACCTAACTATCCTACTTATTTTTGAAAGGTAACAGTGAAATTCTGGCGTAATGCATCATTCTTTTTGCAGTAGGTAGGTAAGTATCAAACACTGCTGCATTGTTCAATCAACTCGGCCTACCGCAGTCCATATAGGCCTCCCAGGCTGCGCCACAATACCCTTCCCTCCGCCTTCCGCATCCAGTCTGTTCCAGCCACTTTTTTAAGGTCGTCGGTCCATCTAGCTGGGGGGCGTCCCACACTACGCTTGCCGATACGCGGTGTCCACCCCAGGGGGTCTACTCCGAAGTAGTATCGGCTGAATGTTCGGCCGTTTCCTGCTACGAAGTTACTATTTGGTTCGGTCGGTTTCGATCCTACACTCCTACACACTTTCGAATATTGACTATGCTCCCGACCCAACTGAGCCGATCCGAACCTTTTTCGCATTTTTCAATAATATTCGGTTCGGCCATGTGTCGGTCCGATCCGAACATTCGCACTTTGCACTTCGGAGTAGGCCCTCAGGACTCGTCTGCTCCATCGGCCATCGGTCCTTCGACAAACATGACCAGCCCGCTGCATTGTTGCTTATTGGTAAATTTCAAGAGAAGACCTAGGAGTAAGAGTTTTTCTTTGGGTGGGAAATCATCCAATGACTTCTCCCGCTCTGGGCTAAGCGGAAGGGAGTGTTAGACTTTTACTGACTAAAACCCACCCGTGTTCCTTCAGTTGCCGGTGCCAGGGGCCACGGTATCTCTTTCGAACAACCCGCGGCCCTAGTAGGGATCGACCCTAGCGGACCCCGTCAGTTCGTGCTGACATCTCTTTGAGGTGCGCGTGGAACACAACGCGCCGTCGACCCGGGCCTGGTCCTAACCGGGCGGCGAGCTGCCCATTGCTCGCCGCCCGCAAGCCCGCGCCTACGGTGGCCGGGAGTCGGCTGTTGACTCCAGTCCAGGGCGTCTCCTGCGGCGACTAGGGGCGTGAGGGCGCAGAGATTGCCTCTGCTCATTACTGCTTCGCAGAAGGAGGTGACGGCCTCCCATGCACTCTCCCTCCGTACCATGGCCTGGACCAGGGCCGGACGCGAGAGATCGCCACCGCCGATTGCCGCCACGAGGGCGCGGCGGTGCTCCGCCCAAGCCGGGCAGACCTCCACCGTATTGCAGTATGGAGCCTTAGGCCTAGACCACTTGCAACATTTTGGTTTTGAATTACATATGCGTGGTGCCGCCTTGTATCATCCTTGCTAGTTTGGACGGAAAATTATTCGCATGATCGCGTATCATTTTGTGCCCAAATGGCAAGCAACGGAGATCTGATACACCAAAATGGTACACGTGTGGGCAAGGCCTTAGTGATCATTTTTGATGGAAAACGAAGAGATAGTACTTTTGTCAGCGGCGTTCATAGTCTTCAGTTTACGGCTAGATTTCACTAAAGTGGTGAGGAGATATGTCTTGTAAATAACCAAAAGGTTTTACATATTGTATTTACTTGATTTTAAGCAGAGATAAGCGAAAATAACACGTTGGTTGTTCGAGTCATTTGTCTTCTCCGCTTTAGTGGAAACGGCCCTTAACTCAGTATTTGATCTGAGGTCTGAATGTCATAGCACAACCTAGCGTATCCCCTTCAGGATTACCCGCCGTGAAAACCCATCACTTTGGAAACATCTAGACGTATGTTGTTGAACAGGGCTACATTTCGACTGCATCGGAGCTGCAGGATATTTATTCTGGTGAGTACCTTAATTAACCTCGACCGTGTCTTTTGTCAAAAATGCATAGTTTTACTATAGGCCGACCGCTTATTTGAGACGTTGCCTGAGGTAGCTGCGCGGTGCGGGAGGGGTGATAGTTGTCATAAGTTGACGAATCACTGAGCTCTCGTATCACGTCACCACACCTCTCTACTACCTCAGGCAACGGCCTATAGTTTCTGAATGGGCTCAATCGGGACTTATAATGAAAGAAGTAGTGGACTGTATTAAAATAGGTGTAATACCATAATTTACATATCAACGATAAAAGAAACAAATGCCCGTGGTCAAGCGCGTCTGTGAGCTGAGTGGCGTGGAGGGCCGCAGCGGCCGTCGCGTACCGTGGTCGGTACCCCGACACCCCGCGCCCTCCCTTCGGTTGATCACGCGCTGTGGTTGTGGTCTATGTGATGCGCCGACATATTCCCCGGGTTGAAGGAAAGTCTTCAATCTTCGACTGGAAGGGGGCAGATGCAGTTGAAGGCACGACGAATGGTGCCCCGCTTCGTTTTCAGTTCGGCCACTCTCGTGACCCCGTCGACGCCGGGATAGGTCTTCGTGACTCGGCCCAGGGACCAGAGCAGAGGTGGCGTTGTTTTGTCCTTTATCAGGACCAAGGACCCCGGCTTCACTTCACCTCTGGAATGAAACCACTTGGATTTGGCCTGCAGCAGAGAAGTGTATTCGTTATGGAATCGTCGCCAGAAATGCTGCCTGATGTGCTGGATTCTCTTCCAGCGATCCAACCGCGTGATGTTGGCTTCAGTCACCTGAGGATGTGGTACTGATAAGAATGGCCGTCCAATTAGGAAGTGGAAAGGGGTGAGTGCCGAAAAATCGTTAGGGTCTGATGAAAGAGGTGTAAGAGGGCGTGAGTTAAGAACCGCCTCTATGTGAGTGAGACAGGTAGCCATCTCTTCGAAGGTGAAATGAGTAAGATGCAGTAGCCGTTTTAAATGATGCTTACATGATTTTACAGCAGCTTCAGCCAATGAATTGAAATGAGGGCTGTATGCAGGCGTGAAAATGAATTCGATACCTTGCTGCCCCATTTCAGATGCAACATTTGATGATTGCAAGAACCTATACATCTCGTTTGATGCGCCTACAAAGTTGGTCCCGTTATCGGACGTGATGCTTCGAGGCTTGCCACGACGCGCCACGAAACGATTTAGAGCGGCCATGTAGGCCTCAGTGGTGAGGTCGGTGACGAGCTCCAAATGTACGGCTTTTACTGCCGAGCAAACAAAGATGCACATATAGGATTTTGTAAGTTTGCATCCTCGGCCTTTACGATTGGCCACCAATACTGGTCCAGCATAGTCAACATAACTATTCAAAAACGGAAACTCAAGATTTGTTCTTGAGCTCGGTAGTTGACCCATTATAGGCTGTATGTTCTGAGCCTTATGTCTGAAACATTTAAGACACTTATTCACGACAAATCTAGACAAGTTTCTGCCACCTAGAGGCCAATAAGTTTGTCGTATATGGGACAATAACAACTGTGGACCTGCATGTACAAGCTTTAAATGTTGCATTTGAAAGATGAGTTTCGTAAGTATATGCTTACTGCATAAAACAATAGGGTGTTTCACACTAAAATCGTAGGGGGAGTTATCGAGCCTCCCGCCCACGCGAATGAGGTTATGATTGTCAATGAACGGTGTCAGAGGAAGCAATCTACTTTTGCGTGGTAATTTTTGTCCAGACTTTAACAAATTATACTCTTCTGGAAACATTTCAAGCTGTGAATAATGTATAATTTTATTTGATGAATTTTCTAGTTCTGTTGTAGAAAAATCACCATGCAATTTATTTTTATTTTTTACATTGTAAATAAAGCGTTGTACATATGTAAATATATTTTGAATTTTTGTTAAGCTAGAATACTTTAATAATAAATCATGAATGATTGATGGATATATGTTTACGTTAGAATGATAACTAATTAATGAATGATTGTCACTATCACTACCAATGAAATGAGTCACTACTTCCGGCAGATTATCTTTCCCGCTGTTTGGCATGCTGGGCCATTCATTTTCACTATGCTGTAAAAATGAGGGTCCAGACCACCACAGAGGTGTGTCTATGATAACGTCAGCCCTCAGACCACGGGAAACAAGATCCGCCGGGTTGTCCTTCGACGGTACGTAGCTCCAGGTATGACCACAAGTACTTTCCTGTATCTCATTGACTCTGTTTCTGACAAAAGGTTTAAGCTGATTAGAAGGAGTAGAGAGCCAACCCAGGACTATGGTTGAGTCGCACCAGAATCTACATCTATGAATGGGCATGGTGAGCGATTCCTGAACCTTAGTACACAGCCTTGCACCTAACAAAGCTCCACAAAGTTCAAGCCTCGGTATCGTCGTTGGTTTGATGGGCGCTACACGATTTCTAGAGACTAGAAGTTGTACGCCTATGGATCCACTGGCATTACACGACCGGATGTACACACAAGCGCCATACGCCCTCTCGGACGCATCGGTAAAGACGTGTACTTCATGCGTAATAGAGCCTTCACGCAGAACCCAACGAGGGATTTTTAGGTGATTTAATGCTGTTATTGTGCCTTCAAATGTAGACCAAAGGTTGCTGACTTCGTGCGATACTTCGTCATCCCAGTCGTACTTTTCTAGCCATAGACGCTGCATGATTGTCTTTGCTTCGACGACGCATGGACCTACGAGGCCAAGTGGGTCAAAGATTTGACTGATGACAGAAAGAACATGACGTTTGGTGACTTTAGTAGTGGAGGTGATGTTTATAGTATAAGTAAGTGAATCAGAGTCACAAACCCAGTTAAGTCCTAAAGTTTTAGATTGACATAAGTTTGAACCTTGCTCAGAAAAATTTAAAGCATTATGTAACTCGTTACTATGTGTAATTTCTTTAAGAATTTGAGAATTATTTGACCGCCATTTACGTAAATTGAATTTTGCAGATGATAGGACCGAATGTACCTTTTTAGAAATTTCAACAGTTTCAGCTATGGTATCCCCTCCACTAAGAAAGTCATCGACGTAGAAGTCACGTCGTATGGCACATTGGACACGACTATCCTCAATGTTATCAGCCAAACTCACTAGACACTTAGTGGCTAAATAGGGTGCAGAAGCGGTTCCATAGGTAACCGTATTTAAGGTGTAGGTCTGAAGAGGTGTTGAAGGTTCAAACCTGAAAATTATTTTTTGAAGAGGTCGTTGGACTGGATTTAATTCTATGGCCCTGTACATTTTTTCCACGTCACTTGAGACCACGTACCTATGCTGACGAAAACGTGTTAAAATGGAAAACAGATCGTCTTGAACTACGGGACCGACCATCTGAATGTCGTTAAGTGACACCCCCGAACTGGTAGAAGCTGATGCGTCGAATACTACGCGTAGTTGTGTAGTGGTGCTAGAACTGCGAATGACTCCATGATGCGGAATGTAATATGTACTTATGGAGTTTTCTGGTGATGGTGTACAGTTTGAGTCCAACGTCATATGACCTAGGCGCTCATATTCTCTCATGAACTGATTGTATTTGTCGTGAAATAAAGGATCGCGTTTAAATCGCTGTTCAAGGGAAAGAAAACGATTCCTAGCATTCCTAAAAGAATGACCTAATGTAATAGGATCCCCTTTTAAAGGCATAGTGACGACGAATCCCCCACCATCATTACGAACGGTGGTTTGAGCAAAAGACTGCTCACACATTCTCTCCTCAAGTGAGAGTGAATGTTTTGGAGCGACGTTGTCAAACTCCCAAAATTGAGTGAGGTCAGGAGTGACGTTGGAATGATGGCAAAGATGATTAGCGGAAAAACATGATTGGTGCGAAATACTACCTGAAACTAACCATCCTAACTTGGTCTCGCATAATTTAGGTAGGTTTTTCCCTAAGTCTATTGTTTTGCTACCTAAGACATTCCAGAAAACTTCAGCCCCCACCAGGATGTCTACGACCGACGGAACGTTAAAGTTCGGGTCTGCAAGCTTAAGACCTGAGGGAATAGGGACGTGATTAATATGCACGAATGAAGACGGTAGAACCTTTGTGATTTCAGGCAAAATGTGACACTCGATATCTACAGTAAAGGCACAGCATAAAGACTCCATTGAGAGGTGACAAGACTGTGTACTGGTGGATATGTGACTATTAATACCCGTTACCTTGGTGCTCGTACCGCGTCGTAACAAACCCAGCTTCTCTGATAAGCTCTCCGTAACAAAGTTCGCCGTACTACCGTTGTCCAGCAGTAGGCGCGCAGTGTACTTCTTACCCGTCACGCCAATCACGTTCACCATAGCTGTGGACAGTAAAACATGCGCAGAAGTAGCAAGCTGCATGGAATTGACTGAAAGCACAACATTTGAAGAAGGCGAAGCAGAAGGCTGTGCAGAAGGCATGGCAGAAGGCAATGGATTGGAAGCAAGTTTGGGCTCGTTACTTTCTAAATGCAAAAGCGTATTGTGCTTTGTTTTGCAATATTTGCAATGTGAAAATCTGCATTTTTTAGAGTCATGTCCAAAGCGTAAGCAATTCATACAAACATTAAATTCAATTGCCTTTTGTATGCGATTTTCTACCGACAAATTTCTAAATGATTCACATTTAAACAATGTATGTACTTGGGAGCAAAGTGGACATTTATGGTTTTTATTGATATTATCTAATTTTTTATTTGTTCGATTGTGTTTAGAATCAGTTTTATTTGTATGACTGTTATTTAAAGCGACAATATTATTAATTTCAGAAGACCTATGATTGGACTCCACTGATTCTAACCAGTCCGCTTTCCTGCTTAAAAAAGAACAAAATTGCATTAAAGTAGGATCATCTTTAAACATATTGCTTCTATGCTCTTCCCAATCACGACTTGTTGTTAAATCTAATTTTTTACCCATGAAATAAATAATAATATCGTCCCAATACTGAGTGGGCTTTTTTAAAGTAGTTAGTGCCCTAACATTTTTATTAATAATATCAACAAGGTTTCTGATGGAAACACTTGATTCTTTGGTAATGGGTTCGACATTAAATAAAGCCTGAAAATGATTATTTACAAGAAGTCGGTTGTTATTGTAACGTTCGCACAACAAGTCCCACGCAAGATTATAATGATCGGCTTTAAAATCAATGTTTTTAATAATTAAAGCCGCATTTCCCTGGAGTGAAGCTCGCAGGTAGTGGAACTTATTAATGTCACTTATGCTAGAATTGTCGTGAATCAATGACCCAAAAGTATCCCTAAACTCAAGCCAGAATTGGTAGTTCCCATCGAAATGAGGTAGATCTATTTTAGGCAAACGAACAAAAGAATTCCTAAATGAAACATGTGCACCTGAGTTAGCATCCTTGAACCGACACCGACAGGCCGTCACGTAAGTTGGCCGCTCTGAAACCAGGCTTACCACCAGGCTGCGGAACATGTTGGTCACTTTATTAGGACAGTGGTTGTCGTGCGTCACTTGTAACCATGTGGAGACGCAGTTTCAGATACAGTGGACAGAAATTGACTTTCTTTTTGAAAACCTTTTTTGTTTTGTTTTAATGTAGGTAGATAAGTGTTACTCTAATATTAATTTAGTAAATAACCTTCGTCGAAACTGTGATTTTCACAGAAATGTCATTATGGCCCTCTTAATGCATTAATTCTTATCCATCTTTTTCGTATCATTTGGAGTTTTCCCATTAAGGAAAAAATAACAAATGGAGATGTAACACAATACGTGAACAAATTGGACTCGTGAGTGTTGGTGTCATAAATAAAATGAAACGACAAATTGGTATTTCATATTTTTATTTTTTACACTTTACGTCGGTGACCGTAAACGAATTTTACTACAACGCTCCATCTTTCGATTTCAATTACACGTTAGAATGATACTAGAACATAAATATTTTTTCGTATTTTATTTAAGATCAAATAGATAATCTTTTTTACACCCTAATGTAACGATATCATTTAATTTAATTTGTCATTATATTAAGCAAAAATACAACAAATTAAATTACAAAATAATAAAACTTACAATTAATTATACTCTTTATCGGAGAGAACAATTATCTAAAAGCTAAAAATCATTGCAATTACAATTTATAAATACTCGTAACAAAAATTGAAGGAACTAAATATTTTGAATTTTCACTAAAATTATTACAATCACATTTTATCAACTAAAAATAAGTACTCAATGTCGTACAATATATTATCTATTAATTCTTTACGTTATTACATTTGGCTCCTGATGTCACCTATGCTTAATGAGAACAGTGCTGAAAAGCTGAACGTAGTTTTATAAGAACGTGTCTAGCGGCGTAGAGGTCGAGAAAAGACAAGAATAAACAGAATTTACTGTATAACGAAGTGTTAAAGCAATAAGGTAAACCACAGAACCATAAATATACACATAGACATATAAGTACAGAACATATTCCGTTTGAACTTTGTAAAACATTCTCTTATCATAACCATTTCGTCAATCGCAGGACCTACACATTAACAAATAACAAAACTTAATTACAAAAAAACTTCTCAATTAAAACTTTAACAAAATCACTCTAATACTGCTGAATTTGTACGAATTAGGTAAATATTGAACGTAATCTATGGTCACAAGTCACAACACAAGCTCGGAGAGAACATTGTAGAACTGTAACACAACGCCATCGCCAACGCAACTCATGAAATCATTTCTTTACAATTTTTGGCACATGTATTTACGTTTCATACAGACAATTGTTTATTTATTCAATACATGACCTTATTTTATTATCTACATGTGAATCCGTTACATTTAAATACAAAAGTGCGCGGTTTTTGCATTCTTCAATGTTGCCAGCGTAAACGGAATGAGAAAAAAGCAATATAAAATCTGTTAAAACTATTACAATATTTTAATCATATTTAATCGTTTAATATATAAAATCCCTGTAATGATAATATTGTTATTATGAAGTGACACTATGTGTTACTACTGTATGCAGGTATGAGGATTCCATTGTTGCTGTACTGTTATGTGAAATGTACAATATTTTTTATAAAATAGAATCGTAAATAGTGTTCAGTCTTCTGTTGAGAGATTTTCATGTTCCGTCGACTATAGTTAATTAATTTGGATGAAAATATCGATTATTCCGAGTAAAATACGCGGGAACATTTATGTTGAAAGAAATCGAATTGTCATAGAACTTAAATACTTTTTAGATTTGGGTATAGCGTTTAAAGGAAACGATTTTTCAACAGATATTATAGTTCATTATTATACAAATAATATTTACAACAGGTAAAATCATGTGTTCTAAGTAACCACAAGGTTTCTCTAGTGAGACTGTATACATTTATCTAAAGCCAGATAGTATTGAACGATTTATTCTAACTTTCATTATTTACTAAAATCTTGAAAGCTCCTTTTTATTTGAACATTGAGTGCAGATACATTATTTGTCTAAACGTGGCGCGCACTGTCATTTTCTTTTGTGGAAATTGTTTCTTTAGAGTTCAAGAGGCTGGCAATTATTAGGTAGAAGTTGATGTTGAATTTTAATGACATTTTTTACTTTTTTAAATATTGGAATACACGTATTGTTCTAAATTTCTTATATGTAATAATCAATATAATAATTGCAGCTCTTTTCCTCGTCTCGTTAATTATTAAGTATTGAAATCAAAACTTGAACGAAATTAAATTTCTTTTTCCTGGACATGGTCCTCGTTTGGCGCCAGTTAGTGCTGTATCGTGGGTGGTCTGTTGAATTTTGTGACATTAGATTATGGAACGCTATTTCGAACGTTTGGTGAGTGGATGTGTGTGACTAGTGCGTCGCGGCCCCCTGTGACGTCACGTCCCCCACTCGGCCCAGCTCACTGATTCACATCACTAACACTACAACAATTACAAATACACTACTATTTACCATTTTAGACACATATAAATGTCCACCTTATTTACTGGTTAATTCAAAAATTTATATCCCATTATTTTTTTATCAATAACTATTTACATTTAAAAATTGTTTATCATCGAATTATAACTATTATTACGAAATATTTTACAAACTTTGGTGAAATGCAGAAGTGAATTCGCACGTATAACGTATTATATCTACAAAGGTTTCACTATGAATGAAGAGACTTTCACTAAGAAATCAATGCATTTTTTTTTATTTATTCAATAATAAAAATCGTAAGAAATTATAGTACATCATCTAAAAATAGGGAATGTAACGGAATGTGTTAACAATAATGAAATTCGGAATGTCTTAACGATAACAATCACAACACCTTTCATACTTATTGCACTCCTTCAAAATAAATTATCGCCTATCACTTAGTACGCGATATTAATATACATTTACAATATTAACACATCTTTTACATATAAATTTAACTAATTCAATGCGGACGTCGCCGGTCGCGATCCCGGAGATTCACAAATACTTCCTAATACAATTTACGTTATCCGTAAAACTGAAACTTTTCTAGTGTATTCATAGTAAGTTCCAATTTAGTATTGCACATTGAAACAATAGCAAATATACACGGGCGTTCAGCTACCGTCGAAGTTATTTAAGCGAGTTTTAGGTTCCAATCGAAATATTACACTATGTGGCCGCCTCGCCAGATCTTTATTGATTTCCTCGCGAGTGATACCTCTACAAAAGTAATAACAATAAATAGTTCACGTCGCAGAAATATGAAAAATGTCACCATTTTTCATACTTCTGTGAGTTACAGCAATTTTAAATAACGTGTCACCTCACCATTCGGCTACTAGACATTAAAAAGTTGTTAAAAGTTTCACTATAGTACCACTAAGCACACCAACTTTAAGTTCTGTCGCCAGTGATCGACCACAAGATATAAAATTAATTTCTAAAACACGTAAATATGTTTGTTACGAGACTTATTAATACACTAACTAAATTCCAGTTTTAGTCCGTCAACAGATAGAACAAGCGAGTTCCTGGAGATGTCAGCTGCAACAGCGGCGGGAACATCGGAGCCCGCTCATATACACCTAGTGGTTTGTTAACAGTTGAAGGTAGTACATGCATATCGGAGACATGTCGGTGCGGCGGACCTAGTCCTGTCCGTTGTGGTGCAGCAGCTGGCGCGTGTCGGGCGGGTGCGGCGGGTGCGAGGGCGCGCGGTACGAGTCGCCCTCCTCATCAGCCGAGTTCTCCTTTGACCTGTCACTCTTACAATCCTCCTCTTTCGTTACTCCTGACAGCGAGTCCAGAGCCATCGGCATCGACTGATACAGTTCCCTCGCTTTGTCGTTCGGCGGGAGTAGATGCAGCATGTTGAGCGGCATCGGGAATCCTGGCGGGAACTCGGGGTAGAACCCTTGCTGGAATGGATTGAACATGGGATTCGAGGCGATGTCTGGCTCGGAGCTCGCTGGTCGTTGTGAGTGGTCGTCTTTGTCGTGGTGTTTGCTTGAGGGTTGGTTGTTGTTGTTGTTGCCGGAGTTGAGGTTTAGTACGTCGAGGGGTCCGCCGATACAGTCTTTCCTGAGCTGCTCCAGCTTTAGGCTCTTCCCGTACTTCCCGCGCACGTACATGAGCAGCGAGTTGTACGGGATGCCGAAGATCCTGGAGGCTTGGCTTGTCGTCATCTTCTTGTTCCACACGTGCTGCAGCGCCTCCGTGAGCTCGGCGTTCGTCCAAGATCGAGGCGGACCACCGCGCGGCGCGCTGTGCTGACCCTTCGGTCGCCCTGCGGAACACAGATGACATTATTAATGCGGTTTGAGGTTTCGTGTCAACGAATCAGAAATGTTTAGCTAACTAATTACATAAGGAAACAACCGCGAGCGCGGAGTTCTGTGATTTACGACCGGCGAAGTGCAGGCTCCGCGGCACGACATGTGCCGTGTGCCGCGCCACCGCGACGGCATTACGCGAATGCACCATTATCTAATAACCATGTTTCGGCTGAGCAATAACTGTGTACGGAGCGAGCGAGCGAAATGAGCGGGTTGCGGCGACATTTTGTTGGCGGCGATTTGTCATTAATTCGATGCGAGCACGCGACTATTACGGCGGTTTGTCAAAAAGAAACGCGGACATGCATACGCCGGCGACGTCGCCCCTAACTTTATAGTTTTATAATTTCAAGGGAGCACGTTAACTCGATTCCGATCAGATAATACGAGGAACATTTCGGAACGTCGTCGGAGAAATGATATTTTATTATGGAAATTAGTTTTTCTTTTAATAGTCGTCGGGGGACACGCGAGCATTGAAAATTAAAAAGGATGTTTTCTATTTGTAGCTCGTTAGCGAGGGAGCGGAGCTGGGTACACGTGTGCCTGTCTCGAGCGATGGAGCTAATCGATCGGAGACTATTGTGCGGGCGGCGGTGGAGCCGTCCGCGACCAGCCACGGAGCGTATTCAAAGCATACGTTAGAGTCGGCGTCTGTTCCCCTATGAGATACGCTATCAGATCGTCTTAATAAACATTTGCTCAGAAACAATGGGCGTTTAACATTCGCGCGGCGAGATTGTGGGACCACTCGATGTGTGATGGGGACGCGAGGATGTAGCGTGCATTATTGCGCTTCGATCCTTTGTTGCAGCTCGGCACGCGTCTACTATTTGTGATGTGAGTGTACGAGCGCCATTGTTCACAGGTAACTTGAATACGTATGTGAGTCTTTCAAAGAGTATTTGCTGTAGGCTTTTGTTGTGGCGTAATACAGAAATCGGTGGTTTATTATTCATGATTGGGAGTTTGAACTTTGGAACGATTAACTAAGCTTGGGATGAAGGCTTAGTCAGGAAGATCCATTATCTAAAGACTTTGGGGTGGTGAATATTGGTGTGCTTTTGCTTGTTGCTCGCTATTATTATCACAAAAAAGTGTTGCTGTCAAATTTGGTGCACTGCTTCGGGCCTGGAGGTCTACATTCTATGCACAAAGTCCGTAGTTTCGGCCAAAGTTATGGAAGCGTCCTACTCCGTATCACTTACGTACATACACGTATGATTAGTTCGGGTCCCAAACTAAGATGAATGACAATACAATTTGACAGCACTCCCTACTACCGACATGCCCTTTGAAAAAATTTAATTCGGACCACCTACTTTTGGACTGTATCTTAGTTGGCGGACTTAGAGAGAAGACCGGGCGTTTTGTATTCAGTCCGTGAATGGCTTTGATTCGACCCTTATTACCTATAAATACTAGAACATTACAACAAACTTACATTTCTTTTTAACGTTAGTAAATAACTGTGCATCAAGCGGCGCGCGGTGTTCCACGTCCATCATCGGGTACATCTTGTGCTCCATGCCTGGCGGAAACAGCCCCAGTGGTGAGTCCATGCCGAACACTGGAACAAAACAGACGAAAATGTTAGACAATCAGGAATGAAAGACAGAAATATTACATCAGGAAAGAAAGAAACACGCATTTGTTGCTGGACATCAAACATAATAGTCAGGGACAGCTATGTCATATCCAGATTTAGAAAGAGACGGCAACACACGACGTATGAGTAACACAGACAACTTTCTTCAAAGCCGAACTCTTTCTAAACATTGATGCGTCATATTTACAGCCAGGAATTTAAGGTATTGTTTGCTGAATAAAGATAATTAGAATTTAGGGATAGCTACTACTGAACCAGCGGGGTAATTGCGTAACACATTACAAATGCATTGCATTAGCAATGGCTTTCATTTTGACAGTTCAACAACATTCATAGCGTTATTTCCCTGGTTGTGCAGACAAATTTTTCGATCATATGAAGCAATGGATTAGGAATATCTTTCAAAATGATTCAGACTGTGATTGAAAGTTTGTTACGCAATTAAGGCGCGGGACTTCAAAATAACCGCTGTGCTTGCTTGCATGATTCGTTTTAGCTTTGCTTAGTTTCGCTGTCTAACGATATGCCCCACATAACAGTTATAATGTTACATTTGACTGTACAGTTGGAAGCAGAAGGATGCTGCAGCCGATACTTTGGAGATAATCCGCAGTCGCCGTTCTACCCTACAGGTAGGACAATCACACTATCCATTATGATAAGTTTATAACTCTCAGAGCTGAACCAAAATAAGGTTCTACGCGTTCTCGACTGTATTTTTTCTTTAGATAGAAGGAATATTATTAAATTTCACTATCCATAATGTAAATAATTAATAAAATACCTAATGACATTTTTAAATACAAGAATGATTCTAATTGCTCACTCTGCCAGTAAAGCTCGCTGACCTATAGAATATTAAAAAGTATAAGCGGCCTAACTATTTATTCATTTCACACTCTGGTGCCTTTATCATGAATTGGCACTAAAACCTACGCTAGGCTAGAAACCTGAATTAAACTGGAAAGACGCCTTCGCGTACATTTAGGTCAGAAATACTATTGTTAGAACGCGTAGTTTTATAACGTAGTGCTGTTAACTACTTACACAACAAAAATAGAAACTATGTTTTTCGTAACTAAAGTGCCATTGATTTAATCAATAAACATGGTAAATAAAATATGTAATTAACTTGTGTGAGCAATAGAAACTAATTCCGTATCAAAATTGCAAACGAAGTCTTATAGCAAGGCACTTGCTACGACGAGTAGTGCTGCTACTCGATGGTAGATGGCGTTAGTTGTACTTACAACACAAACATCGCGCGAAAGTTTGGTACTTTAGTTATTTGTCTAATGAAATGATAAGGGGTAATTAAATACTAGTAGTTTCTTCATAATTGATCCTTTGATATATTTTGTACGATAGTTAAGTACTAGCATATTAATGAAGTACATAGATATATTGAACTGAAAATATTAATTAGTACGTAAGCGGGTAAGAGACTACAGAAAACAGTGTAACAGATATATTTTCGAATTCTAATTAATACAACACTAATTAGTGCATTCCTGATATTAATTTTAATTGAAAGTATTGAATGATACAAAATCATTTCTAAATCCATCACTAATTACAATTATTTCCCATCTGAAGGGCTTGAAGTGGTCGGTATCAAGTCTGTTACATACATAGGTACAATAAATAACAACTCGTGTACCTAGTGTTGTCGTCCGCTAATCGAATGCGACAAATCGATCGCCTTCGTAGCTTCATTGCGAATCTTTAGTTCTGTGGTGTAATACTTTGCGTTTATGTGTGCCTGGTACTTTTAGTTGAGATTGTGACCGTCTTAGAAGTCTTTTTTTATAGTTTGAGTTTGATTTGGAAAATTAATAGTGAAAAAATATTGTAATTGTTAATTTTATTGTGGTATTTGGTTCTCTAGTGTTTATGTGTTTACTTTAAGGTAATGAAATGAATGTATTCCTTCCAGAATAAATTATCTTCTCTAAATGATGGTGATAAAATCCGTTGCGTAGTTTAAAAGAACAACGCAATTAGTTACACAGAGGGACACGAACATCGACTATATGTGTAGATTTTACAAAAAATATAAACAGTAAAACAAGTAAAATAAGTATATAACTTTACTGTTTACAGTCGTAAACAGTAAAGTAATGCTTAGCCTTAACCCGTCGCTAAATACAAAGACAGCCAAATTCGAATATTTAGATAAACTTAAATAAATCGAGATGAAGAATTGCATTTGCTCTGTATTCAGATGAGATGCGATTCAAGGAGTAGCAACGTATTGTGCGACGAATCGATATCGTTGGCGCTGTTTTACACCGAGACACCTCTTGCTTAGTAACTTATGTAGGTGTATCTAGGACTTCTTATCTTCTCGATTATTGTGGACGCGGAGATTCGAATATCAAGATGTTTTTGTAGCATTGTCGTCAGGAAAGTATGAATGTGGATGGCTATTTAAGTGTAGGGGAAGCCTAAGAAACAATGGATGGAGTGTGCGAAAGATATGGCTAGAAAGAGGGTGACTACCGAGATGACGACTAATAGAGAGAAGTATGGAAGAACGACCAATGGGCCAAACTTACGACCCAATGGGTCCGTCTTAATGGCAAACGACATCGCGACAGGCCCAGACGGAGATGGCGGGATGAGCTGGACTCCTTCAATAAGAACTGGTTCTTAGCAGCTTTGAACAGAGTGTAGTGGAAAGAGAGTAGGTCTTTGCCCAGCAGTGGGACATCACAGGCTGATAATAATGAAAGAAAAAAAAATGTTTCGCCGACTACTGAATTATTGGGATATGGTAAGAGAATGATGGTTTAAGTAGCGTTATAGGTAGTATAGAAGACATCCATTAACGCTTCAAATTCAAAAATGTCAACGTGGCGACTCACCACAGTCAAAACAGATGACTATCGCAGTGAACATCAATCATTTTAAAATTTTTAGTCTCTTCTTCTACCTGATCGGTCTCTCATAGCTGTGGACTGTAACCCCGTTTCAACTAGATAGGTACTTACAAGATACATATGAGGTACTTCCAGTATTTAGTCTTCGGTTTTAATGTTTAATTTAAATGACCATTACACTCTACATAATTAAAACCACCGTTTGCATTGATATACTGCAAGTAGTGTCAAAGGCGTAACTATAAATAAAAGTGATCATTATTGATCTACTAACTGTCATAATTCAATCACCCGTACTGGACAATTTGGCATTAGGTATAAAATACGCTGAATACATCTATTTGCGTCCATCTCTATTTGACCACCTCCATGACATTAACTCATATGGAAATCCAATCAAGTCAGCGAAGCTTTTGCCACTAAAAGCAACTTTCTTCACAGTTACATGTAACTGTTCATTTATGCCATAATCCCATGTTATCTGCCTGCATTACTACACTAAACGTCGGTGAGTCTAATTAGGTAAACTGCAGATAGGTATATTACCACGATATGTGCACACAGACAGCAGTTTTACTACCCACTATAATGCGTACGGTCTGCATCATCTCGGAGAGAATAAATCTTAGAAATTGTTTGTAATTTAAACAATATTCCACTTTAAACGCACATATGATTGTCGATTTCGCATTAAACTTATGGTGTGTTGAATTGATTCGATTTTCCGGACGCAGTGTCTTTGTAACGTCAGCTTTAACTTTTACTGCTGGCGGTCCTAACGAACCGTTAATACACGTCACTAGTTAGAGCAGCGAGCCAGTCCGCGACTCGTTATTTTGCATAATTACCGACAATCAATAAGCCCACATTCGGATCGAAGACTTAAAAAATAAACGTTTCAAGTGCATATGTTGATGTGGAAAGTGGGTTCTGTAGATTATTTGCTACCTCTATTTTATTTGAGTGCAGTAGTTAATTGCGGTTTATACCATTTGGAATTATTGGTTTACTGTAGTTCGTAATAATTGGATAATAGAACGTAACTGGAGGTCGTAACAAAGGGAATGACGGATCTTCGATAGACAGGAAAATATTGGTCACTGTTAACAAGTTTCACAAATATCGTTGTACAAATATTCGGTTTGACGTGATGTTATAAAATATTATTTAATATTGGGAATTACAATTAGGTTTATTAGCTGATTATTTTTTACTAATTACCATAATATTTGTGTATCAGTTGTTTTCCTCTGTGGTAAGCCTTAAATTCCCAGTACAAAAGATGGAAAACTGATCCAGTCCCAGGTTTTTCCAATAACACTTTGCAAATCGTCATGACTTTTCCGGTTTTTTTACTGTTTCTCTGTCCTATCCATCATTACTTAAGAGCAAACGCATTGTCCGATGCCTTGGAATTTGGTCTAGCATAGAATCTGTGTATTTCGGACTCGAGCTCTTAATGATATGCCGAACATGGCACGGTCCACTCTATGCCCCTTTTAAACTTATCGCAGTAATCTTAGATTTAAGCGTAGATACTTAATACGGTGGTTACAAAATATTTAAACGTTAGATTTATGCATTCTGCGAAGGAACACAACAACACGAAACTTTTTGAGATGTTATGCGCTATAATTACACAAATCTAATTGAACAGTAAATGGTTCATATGATTTAATTGCGGGACCCTAATTAAGGCAGACAAATCTAGATTGAGACGCAAATACGCTGGACTGTTTTGATTGGTAGCTTTTTATAGTTTGTGTGACATATAAAAATATTATTAAGGATATAATTATCAATTACTGATTGTTAAAATGGTAATTATTATTATTGTTTCATTATAATTATAACGCAGGCACAAGGTTATTGTCTTAAGAAACATGTACAGTTAGTTCAATAAGTTTTTATGTTAAATACAATTACAGAGATGTAAGGCAGGTATTACATGTTAAATTGTACAATATAAAAATCTTAGTTGTGGCAAAAACGCGGTTAGCTGACTTTACAAACACTTCTGATGTAAAGTGTAGCACTTTTTGTAATCATATTCCACTTTTCTCATTATAAGTCGAAACTTATTTCAGATTATACATAGTTTAATATAATCCGAAATAAATTCAATCATCGAATCAGGCAAAATATCGATTCGGAAATGGGAGCGAGTTAACGCGAAAGTTTGAAAAGTAATTTTACGTCAGATTTAAAAAAGAAATTGTCAAAATAGTTTTTACTTACTTATTTATTTTCTACCGTATTGTAAAATTAAGTTCTTAAACCGGTTATGATGTCCGTGAAAATAAACAAATTTTTGGTACCCCAAGTATAACAGGTGCCATTTTCAATATTATTATGTTACGTCACAATTTCTAGCGGAATCGCGTAAACCTTGCGGTCAATTAGTCGTAGCGCAGTCGGCGCGCTTGACGCTTTCTAATTCCGGTCTCTCGGACCCCTTCAGAGAACTATTCGACCATAAACAATGATTTACGAAACACACCCGATAACCAGACGTGGACGCAATACGTTAGCACGGCGTCGACGATTCGATCCGACACTTTTTCCACAATTTTCACAACTCAATTTTAACAGACTTTTCGCAACATTCTGGCAGTTAACCAAGTTGCTCTCCAGTCTATTAATCTGATTTAAACGAAATACCCACTGAACTTCTCCACAACAAAGTTTGCGATCGATCGACGTTTGCCCCATATGCAACACGCGTCGAAATCGAAAGCGATCACAAACTTAGTTCGCAACTCGGCTCAATCCTTTCGCGGCCATGTGTACACAACTTGCCAAACTTCACCCCGTTCATTCAGACAACCGTTGACGCACCCTCTCTCTCGCGCGTGGGTCACGCACGTGTGTTGTTTCGTCTTCGTCACACATGCGTGCGTTTTCCCTGAAACCCGGCGGGATTGAGAATGTCCTGTTGTGCGTTGGGGGCTTCCTGCGAAGGTGTACTTTGTCCGGGTCGGGTTATACGTTCATGCAGCCACGTGACGTGATGTTTACGGTTCGGGAAGGGTCCCATTCACGCGGTGTGGTTCACACACGCGCGATGCGGGGGAGGGCGCTGACGTATCGAGGTGTGTGTGGGAGTCTCCGCGTGTTGTCTACGGTCAGGCAGGCGCGCGTGCTCGCCGTTTATTTTGCAACGAGATTTACAACTATAACTGTAAATTAACTTTATCGAGCGGGCCCGAATCTAGGTCGTATGGAATCAGCATTAATTATCGCTTTAATCTAATACCGATGTCGACTGTACGTACAATAGATCACATGATAGATAGCCGCTCACGCCAAGGATACGAAAGCAATAATATCGCGGGACGAGAAACGCCATAACTATTATAGAACATGCCGCAACTGGGTTAATCTATTGTTTCAGTGAAATATACGTTATAATCGATGTGAGGAACAATTAAAGTGGAAAGAAGTCTAGGTCGCTGATGATGGGCATCGTCTCCTTGCATTGTTCGAGAAGATCGCGTGTCCAATATAAGTCCCCATTACATAAATAATATGGGGTGTAAATAGCGGCGAATGCTCATAAAGGCAACTTAATATTTATAAGACTGGTAGACCTTGAGTACCGTTTGATTATCACTGATAAAACAATGGCCGCTTACTTGTAACGTTATTTTATGTAATCTCGTGTTTTATAAAATTAACTAGTTCATAATATCATTTATATCAAAAATTTCGGAACACTCGTTCATGTGTGAATCGTAATTAAGCTGCACAATGACAGAACGGTTTCAAAACGAAGCGCAAGAGGTGTTATAACAAGATCACATTAGCGTGATGATCACACACGGTCACACGAGGCCTGGGAGAGTTCACTCACAAATGAATTACGGCTAACGCGATAATTTCGTAAGGCCACTCATCCAATTTTGCTTTTAGCTATTGAAATGTATTTTCGTTAGCTTTCCACCGGTTGCGCGTCCCGTGTGAAGTTGTAGGAGGCCCGCTTTCTATTGTTTCCGAACGAGCTTCCAAAATGAGTCGCTCATTGTCTATGCGCACGGAGTACCACAGATGAGGCTTTAATACTAGACGTCTCATTTTTCTATGCTCGATTAGTAGACCACACAGCATTCACACTTGAACGGGGAATTGGCCATTGTTGTTTTGAGATTGGCCCAGTCATCTAATTACATATGTGATTGATTTCGAAGGGAAATCATTTTGGTTGGAAGTTTGACTCGTTTTTCTATAACGGTTCAATTTGAACAAGCTAATTTGAAAGATGGACAACAATCTCGAATGAATAATGTTGATTACGTTCGCAAAAATATACGCAAAATGTTCGTGGATAAATTAATGTCCAATGTTCAGTAATTATCGACAATTTCCTTTTTAAATCTAGAAACATAAAAATGTTTACCGTGGAAAAGCTTTATAATTTTACGTCTTTATAAAAATGTATAATCTCTTCGTCTGTATAATCTAGATTCCTAAAAACAAATAAAGCTTTTAACTAAACTATAACAGTTAATATAATAATTCTTCTAAGGAAGACAGCACAAAGTGCACGAGATCATGAGATGAAGTTTAGTATCGTAATTTACTTAAAGTAGTTTTTATAGTCAGTGTTATAAAATGCACTTGTTTAAAATGCGATTTATGTTTACTGCAAGCCATGAATAAATAATGCGGTTAACAGCTAAATCTTAAAATACTTTCACCGTACGTTATGTTTAAGTACACTATAACTTTCAGTGCTTTCAAAGTTCCGCGTTATATTCATGCACAGCTTTAAGATATACTAGATTCCACCACCATATTTCATATTTGAAGAGATTTGCGACTTACGTCTATGTCACCGAGAAATATCAATGCACTTTGAGTACGAAATACCAAAATGAATCAGACGAAGGGTTAATTTTTTATTGAGGTTATGAATCATACAATTATTTGTTATAGGCAAAAGTAATTCGTCATACAGCCTTCACTGTCATGCTCATTATTTTACTGCCACAGATTGAATATAGCAGTTATAACTAGTTTACGTTGCACCATATAATAAGTTAATTATTATTTGTTTGATCTTTGCAAATGGAAGTCAGTTTCTCATAATATATTTTGCGGTCATTCGCTTCCATTGCGTATGTAATCTAGCATGTGGAATGTTATCCAAAACGATTGCGGTCTATCGCGAGAATCGATTCCGAGAGGCTAAAACGATACGAGTAAATAAAAAATCGATACGGTTTTTAATCAAGTGTTAGCGACTTTCTCTGTGAACTTAACAAAAGGTTCATTGTAATTTATATTAAATAAGTTTTGTTACGTCATTTTTGAATTAGATATTAATAGCATTTGGCGGCGTTCATTCTATTAGGTTTATTAACGGAAAATTAATACAGTATTAACGTTTTGTTTGCTCGTACGTTGACGGCAGTCTTGTCTTATAACGTGGGAAGGTGGGATGTAAATAAATTGAGCAATGTTATGTGGACTGAAGTTTAATCCTACTGGTCTGCAACAATAAAATCGTATGATTGGACACTGTTGAGGATAGTCGTTCTAAATTGCCGAGATTAGGAACATGATTGACTTAGGAACATAATTGACTAATTATGTTTTCGAAATCGATGAAACGTAGGATTTACACGACACTGTTTAACAAATATTTGTTTAATTAAATAACCAGTACTTATGTTGGTATGCTACAAGTAATCAAAAGAATGCGAGCTTACGCAGAAGTCACTTCTTGATTTTCTGTGCGTCAGACGGAGACGTCAATTAGTAATTAGAAAAACAAAAACAAATCGACTTAAAGTTTTTGACGCATGTTTAGTAGAATTAAGTTGAGACATGGTCGAGGCAGGTTCGATGTGCAGCTTGACAAAACAGGAAAGAAAATTAAAGTTTTAACACCTATGGGAAAATAAGATGAAATATGCTTTACTTACAATACTGAATCAGCAAGAAAAATGTCGTAAGACCTTTTGAGCATGAATGTCGATGGTTATAAAACTAGGTTAAGAAACGATGGATAGACTGTGAAAGACGATTTGGCTAGAAAGAGGCGACTACCGAGATGGCGATTAATAGAGAAGTAAGGAACAAAAAGAAATGCTGTGCTAACCCCAAATAAATTGGGATAAGGATAAGAGAATGATAACTGAATCAGTAAGAGCATACGTAGTATTTTTAACGAATACTTACAAAGCTTACCTATTGCCTAGCTAATGTTAAGAGGATTGAAGCTAATGCCTACAGAAATTTAGTAATGCTGCTTGGCGGCGAAATTAGGGTGCCATTTTCCCGGGTAAATTGCTGCAATGTCGAACCGGAAATCTACGACGGTCATAGTCTATACGCTACCTTTGTGAAAAGAGTTTTAACCAATCATAGATAACTATCTGAGGACCTATCTGATATTATTTATAAGAAATTGGGTGCTACCGTCCGAGCATTTTCACATACAGTTTATTTAAAGTCTTTTATACTATACAGTTAATATAGTTAGGTAGCCAATCTAGACAACAAAAGTGTCTATCTAGAATTTTAGACACTTCACACAGTTCGATCAAGATAATCCGGAATCCATTATCAATTCGTCCATGTTCGTGTTTTTCATTATAAATTAAATGTCAAATTATTTCTTATACAAAGCAAACGTTACATAAATTATGTTGGCGTAATGGAAAGTGAGGTGCAATTATAAATTAAGTACCTTTTGTTAAGTTGGTAACGCAACGAATCTTGTTATACAAAAGAGTGAATGTGTTCGAATGTGTTGCTCATAATAATAATACACTCCCGACCGATTTCGGTCATGGTGGCCAATCTCAACCAAGATTAGCCAGGTACGCAGGAGATATTATAATATTTACTGCTTACCTGGTCTGGCTAATCTCCGTTGTGTTTGTGCCTGTACCTGTGTTTGCGCACACACTTGTCCACTATAGTGCATAGGTATGTGCACAAACACAGGTGTACTCTTTGTTCCTTTACTATCATAGTTTTGGCAATCCGACATGACATAAGGGAGATGAGGCGCAGGACCAACGGTTTACGCAGTTTCCGAGGCACGGGTATCACACCACCAAATTTCAAACACCAGGCGGCTACTGAGAGATGCTTAATAGAAAAGTTCAATAACACTTTGCTCGTCCTGGGATCCCCACGCTTAGCATTCGCTCTTGCGACCACGAGACCATCGATATTGGTCAAACGTCGTAAGTTTAGCATAGGGAAATGTATTTAATTATTGTTTTGTGCATGTAGTACGTCCGATGTTCATTTGTTTTTGCGTTGACAGCGTCATTTTGCGTCACGAGGAAAGATATTACGGGGAAGACTTTCCGTCTGACTGATGACCATGTTTGGTTGCGTAACGTAGGATGTTTATCACTTTATTTCTATACTTACTAGATCCATTTAAAGTATGTAGTGGGCAAACGAATGTTGGACCTTTTTATTGATTTTTTCCTAAGGTTTCACGTAACGTAGTGAGTAGCTTTCCACACTATTAGGTAAGAAAAATACAGTCCAAGAAGCCATGATCATTCATTCATAAGTTTTCTTACCACGAGAAATATTTTATAGTAAGTTATCAATGAATGTGTATTTATGCATTTCTAAGTTTTGCTTTCCTTTTGACGAGAAATTGGCATATGCATAGAATGAAAGTTTATTGATATTGTAGTTATAGAAAAAGTTTAGATTGATTTCCAAATTGCTATTTACAAGTGCGGTTGACCGCGCAAATGATTTGTTGCAACCTGTGTTGCCAGTTAAGAAATTAAAACTCCTTGTTTGGTAACCCATAAAGATCGACTTTAACAATTCTTTTAGTACCTACTCATTCTGCACCTATAAAATGCACATGATATTTATAAAGTGTTATCTGCTTTCCACTACAATAAATTAAAGGATGAAACTGGTTATGTTTATCACATCCCATCCATCATCTACCCTAGACATAATGATCACCAACAAGCAATCCCTTTCAAAACAACCCACCGTTTATTCCACAAATATACCCGAGCAATAATTCAAAGCCCCCTAAAATGGGCAAATCCTCTTCTTCTGGCAATACAGGTAACCGGCGCTTGCGCCGCCATTATTACTCACATGAGTGAGTCACTCGTGCGCAGATAAATAAACCTATGTAATTTGTAATTAAATTACTGTGAATAATGCAATGACAGCCATTATTTCTTAGTAACGTTTTTAACTAATATGTTACAAGATTAATTGGATGCCAAACATGTCAATACGTCGAAAGGCACGTGTTTGTGTAACATGCTAATTAATGAGTGACGGTCTGCAGCAACGAATTGTTTGGGTCTGATTCATTCACAGATATAATTAACTAATTGAGACCTAAATAAAGCTCTGGCAGTTGGTTCTCATTATTGTGCCAAAATTAGCGAAAGAATAGAATGTCCGCCTACAAGATTTATTGCACTTTAAGTCTTTCTTAACAACATTCCAACATCGAGTAAATATGTCGTATCGTCTGTGCAGCATGATAAATGTCGACTTGACCCACAAACATATTCAACAACATACCAACTTCTGCGGTCAAAGTTTCTCTTTGAAACTGCTGAACCCAAAAACAGCGCGGAAACTGTTTTCCAATCGCTTTTTTGTCATCGTTATCAATCTCGGAAGTCACGTCCGAAGTAACACGTACGTTCACTAACGTACATATCTCTATAATGCATGGCCGTGTGGTCGCGACCAAATTGTGGTCGCCGTCCCTTTGTCCGCGGCCGAAACTTTATAATCGCAGGATCCGTAATCTGATTTCGATTTCATACCGACCTTTTTGTGGTTGTAAAAAAGTAAAGTCCACTTTTGGTCTCTAAGTAGTCCCCCTTTGTATCGTCTTTCTAAACTAAAAGGTACACAAAGTTGAACAGTTGTTTGTGGAGGTATTTTCCTTGATTTAGGACCAAATAAAACTTGTGGCGCTAAGTAAAAATCGTTAAACGATAAACAGTTATTCGCCGCACGGCTATTTAAAGTAATAACCTATTGCGCTGTGTAAAGTAGACGAGATCATTCTTAGATTTTCTTTTTCCTGTCTACTTTATGTCTCGTTGCCGGTGTGCGTTGTACGTTTTTGTCAAAATCATTCAGTTCTGAGAACCATTAGCAGGCCGGGCTGGCTCCGTGCTCGAGCGTGGAGGTACATCTAAGAGATTCGTGCACAGTGCGACGTGTTCGCCGATTTCATGTGTCGATCGTACTTTTTGGTTGCGTTCCTTTTCGTGGGCACAGATTTTAATTGCTTTCTAAAGTCCATTCGTCGCTCGATTCCCATGACGCTCGCTGTGAAATTGACTAGCACACGTAGATGCATGACATGTAGTTTTTTCGTTACGTTTTTTATAAGTTTATCTAGAGAGAGATCTGGCTGTGTGCGCCGCGGTCATTGTGCCGCTCACCGAGAGCTTCGCCGAGACTCGTCAGAGTTTCCGAGCGCACTACACTCGTGATCTTATTTCGTTTCTCATTCAGCGAGAGCTCATTCAAATTTCGAATTTAACGGGCAAAATCAATTACGGATGTGTGACGATTACATATTGCTACCGGTGGAGGTCGCGAGTGGAGCGCAGGAGCCGCGCGGGATGCAGGGAGGCGCGGTGAAAGGAGTCGCCGCGTAATGTGGGGATGAATGGATTATGGAATATTAATTATTACCGCGGCGCTCACAGCGGGCAGATACGATCATGCATGCGCATCAATCTTGCTCCGAATTGTACGTCGGCACCTCTTTATCGGCAACAAAAAAATCGAGCAGTGCTTTTTTTCTCATGGTCACGGAGTACAATGGACGAGAGCGCATCTCACTTGTTATTAAATTCGTATAAAATTAAATCTAATGTGTGATTTCAGTTCCGGTTTCGTGATGGGAACCCGAATAACAGTTCTCTATGAGATTTTCTAACAAACAAATCTGTGTTCCGAAAATGGCAATGATTTACATATAATTTTGATGCTCCCGTATTTACGGAGATAGCTATCTACATTTCTATAATAATTATTAAACGCGTTTGATTAATCTTAATGACGTTGTTTTACTAAATAATAAGTACAGGTTAAAGTTGTTAGATTGTTTTTAATGTGCTGCATAACAGTTACTTAATGCGTAGGTAATTGTTCAGTAGCGGGGTTTCCCAACCAAAAGCTAAGACGCGAGCGGTTGGTCTTACGTCGCTAAACGCACAACAATCCTCGTCACCTAGCCGTTATCGGCTGAGCGCATGACGCAGCATTATAATGTGCACTAGAGTCGACGTACCATCCCATGTCATGGCGTTAGTCACTGCACTGCCAGACGAGCGGAAACAAGGAAAATACCATATTCCTGGCCATTCATGATTTGTTAATGAAATCTGTGACGAGGGCTACTCCTGAAAAATATCACGGTGTCACATTTGTTGTTATGTCCACAACCATAATGAAAGTTCTACGAATAGGTGGGGCGAGTACAGTCGCATCGACAAATCACTCGGCACAGCTCGCTAGAAACTCCGTAGAAATGACATACGAAGCGGATATGCGAATATAACTGAACCTATCAAATAGCGAACATATAAACGGAACAGCTTTCAATACAAGGGTTATTGATAACAGTGCGTCGTCGTAAAGTGCGTTATTTACTGCACGGACAGCGGCGAGTGCGCGTTTTCATCCAATTAACTGCGAGTATTTGTCAATGCACGTGACTAACGACGCGGTATTGACTGCAGGCGCCCGCGCATGGTCGGAATCTAATCCTCACGGTATTTCAAAGTTTATGCCACTTTAATGAGTAATTTTGTCATTGTTTTCACTTGTGTTGTCTTTAAGGCTTCTTTTTAGGTCAATCAAATATTGATTACCAGTATTTGTTATCTGAATGTGCAAGGACACCTTCCCTTTCTTCCCGGATGATGTCAATAGCATTTGTTTCAGTATAATTATTCTTCTTGGCGTAAAAACAAGATACTGCAGTCACATCACTTAGCAGTTTTTTCAATAGGATGATTTTGGCATTAGTGCTCGTTGCACAGAAGTATGTGTGCGTACTAATGAACGAATGAGTCATATTCGTACGTACACGGCATGTATTTTTAAATAAGGAAAAAGAAAAGCGATCGCATTTCCGACTGCGAAGGAGGATATTTTTAATGCATTAGCAAAAACGACGGTATTTATTGATTGCTGATCATCAAAATTAAAAACTATACTATCTTATTGCGCAGGAAACGATTAAGTATTGTACTCGTAAAACAATAATCTTAAATGCCTAAGTACGTGCCCTTGATCACGACTTTTACTAAAGTAGCTTAACCCACCCACAAGACGTTACTGAGAACAGACGAGGCACGCCGATTGTGTCCGATTTTGACAATTGAATGGGCATTACTTTCTTTCATAGTAATCTTCAAGGGTCAAAAAAAAGTATACCAGTTCCTAATCCTAAGTTGGTACGACTTGTACTATTAGTTATTCTGTGGTACAACTTGGCTCACATAGATAGTTTCTGACAACACAACCAAATAGTAGGCAAGTCTTCATTAAGTCTCATCTTTACTATACTGGTAATCGCTTCACCGAATCTGGTATTAACTTTTTAAGTTAATTTCCGAACTAGGTCTAGGATAGTTCCCTTGGGGACACCAAGTTCCATAGTTATATTTTTCAACTGTGAGCGTTTTTCATTTCTGTCTTATAGGATTCAAGTTAAAGAGGAAAGATTTATTAAAGAGAATAACAGATATAACAGTATGGTTTTCCGAGTTCGGCATAATTATGACGTTTGCAAGGTGTCATTAGCCTTACTTGAATTTTATTCATCTTTTCTCATACAAATGATGTGCACCTTGACGTCGTAATCATAGTGCGGTTAAGCTATATGTCATGTATATGTTCTATGCGTAATAGATGTTTGACGTCAGTACCTACGTAGGCATTATTTAATAATTGTTGCTAATAAATAATTTATATAATTTTCACTTATTCATTAATTAATTTACTGTAAAATAATATCAAAGTACTGCACTCAGGGACTTGCTGATTGCAAGCAAGGGACTTGAATGATTTAATTAATTAAATCCTTGTATAAATATTTTGTTTTGAGGAGAAATCAATTTAAGTACAGACTATTACATAATAAAGATTGTCCTTATTATTGTGTCCACTATTCACTTTTTGGTTTTTTTTTGGTCTTCATATCACACGTAATAATGATCTGATACATTTTGTTTTTCTAATTCCCAGTCTTTATTTGACTTTTATTCCAAGAAAATAAATACTTCACATTTAACTCTTTTTTTTCAGTCTCCCATTAAATGTTTCCAATTAAAGTTGAGAACAACCACATAAGTCGGACACAATCATAGAATAATTACATTATAATTTATGCCTCATTTTCGCACGTCTGACAAAAACAATATGCATAAACAAGAGACCACTGCTCGTGTTATATTTCGAAAAATTACTTACTGATTTACGTGTTAAGCTTTTAAGTTTTAACGGACCGCTATAAACCGATTGATTAGCTTCTGCTAATTAGTTTAAGGAATTCTAATATGCGATAGATTTAATCGCTACTTGTGACTTTAACGATAGGCCTGTGCAACAGTAAATGGGTTGTTAATATGTATGTGAATATCATACATTCATTTGAGTCGAATGCTTTGAATGAATGCGTTGAAGATGTCAATAAAATTCGTATTAATTCTATACAAATGCTTATTAACTTTACACGGTATACATGAGTCTGGTTTGGCACCATTTTTTTATGAGTTATAAAAAGTCAATTGTATCAACATTAGTTTTTTTTTCTGATGTTTATAACCAGTCTTCTCTTAATTAGCATTAACACTATTAATACCTTTTTAACGTTCAATGAATTAAAAAGGAATTAATAGTGCAATGTAATTAAAACTATGTCTATTGAGATTTTACTGTTTCTATTTCCTTTAACCGTTTACATTAATCTTTGTTTATCTCTAGTATTTACGTCTGGTATAGTTCTAGCTTCCTCAGCATCATTATCATCTTCTTTTAATACAGTTCTTGGAATCGACGCAGCATGTCTTCTTCCATTCATATCTATAAGCCATCATCCCTGAATTCACGGGTCCTTTCTAGCTGTACCTTTAACACGACCCATTCATCGTTTCTTCAGTTCTACCATACAACTTCCAAATTCATATTATCTTTAACTGTTTACCATTTTTAGATTTACTCACTTAACTGTTCATGATTATCAATTAATAAGGGAATGACTATATCCTTTTAATTGATACATAAAATTTTAATCTGGTCCGCATGGGCTTTTAATCGGTTTTATTGCTAATATATTAAGTTTGTAATTATGTGTCCGGTGCACATTATCTTTGGTATTAAATTGGTAGTGATATAGTGCGGTTGTTATGCACTTGTTAACGTAGCTAAGCTACCGAGAACTAAGAATGTAGGAAACCTAAGGTAACATAAGTGTGACGGTTTTTGTGGTCCAAGTTGGATATATTATGTATTTTAGTTTGGCCTGTTCTGCTTACGTATGGATTTTGATATTTTCAAGCTAAGAATGCTGAAATACACGAGAAGGAACTCTTGTTTCTATATTAATATTTATATCTTCTGTACTGAAGTTCTTATAAACCATGTCACTATGACGTCGTGATCGTCATCATCATAATTCAGTTGAAAGACTAAGAACGTGTTCTAATTATCTGTTATTTCACAAAAGCTACACCTTTCACCCACATTCTGTCTTTAAAGTATGGCGAAATGTATCATCGCACAAGAATATTTATTTACCACTTTTGTATTACCGCATTTAAAGCAAATTTTATAAATGGACTAGCTTCTGCTCGCGACTTCGTTCGTCTGTATGAAATTCTCCTAACCCAACTCGTCGCATCGCATCGCATCGCAGGCCCGTGTTATTATTTCGTTTTCGCTTAGCGTTCATTCTAACTCTTTTCTTTTGCGCACCTCCTAAGGGACCTCGTGATCTTAAATAACTCAAGAATTGGGCTATCAAATGCAAAAATAATAATCAATTCTGACCGGTAGTTCCAGAGATTAGCGCGTTCAAACCCACAAATAAAAAAGAAACAAACTCTTCAGCTTTATTATTAGTATATAGATTTGGACATGACAAAAACACTTTCCAAATCTATTACCACCACGTAATACTCTATTCTTATCTCATGAAGTATCTTCAAATCTTTTACAGCTATACTCTATTCTAGTCCACCAATTTTTCTCGAAACTAGAGCGCGCTAGTAAAACAGCCTTTACATGTAAACGCGAATTGAAATTCGCGATATCACTTATTCAAGTCGGTCGTGTGGCCGTGTGTCGTTGCGACAACTCTCACCTTTCACGACATGGTCACTTGCTGAATAAATTGCCTGATAGATATGTACACGTAAATTATTGTTAGACTTTACTTTTGTGCTTTTAGGTGTATTTGATGTTGGTTTTAGCTGTTTTAGGTGTTGCTGTTGGCCAGATTCTGGCAAATTATTGTTTACTTTTGTTTTGCAAGAATGGGCTTTAAGATCCCTACGACTAGGATATTAGTTTTATTTATTATTTCATATCAGACGTCTTAAAATATTGATTGTTTTTCTGTTCATTTAAATTCTGTCTGTTACGCTCTACAATAAGGTTTAAAAATGAGTGTGGGTAGATAGCTGCCGTGTTTTGGCGGAAACAGTGTTCAGTCTTAATACAACATAAAAATAAAAATGGAACATTGTTTTCTTCCATACCATGATATAGACAATTAACTATTACGAGCTGACCCAGCGAACTTCGTACCGCCTCAGAATCAATGTAAGTATGAGAAAATGAATATCTTCATTATAATTTTTTTGGTAATTTTTCCCATAATAGTTCTTCGGCTATTCGGGGCAGAGATAAATCCAACAAATCAAAGATAATAGAAATCGGTCAACCCGTTCTAGAATTATAAATGGTGTGACAAACCAGACTTTTTTTTAAAGATCAAAATTAAATCTGTCCAAAATAAATACTAATACCTTATGGTGCAATGATTTTTTCAATCGAACCAACTGTTGAATTCAATTTATTTGTTCGACACACAATAGCTTGTATGTTCTACATATCATCAAGTATTAATTAAACACGTGTATCAACACGTAGCATGGCGGAGGCGCCGCAAAAAGTTTACATCATTTTAGGGTTCCGCATCAAAAGGTTTAATAATAATCAGTTTCCGTTCACCGACTGCCTCGTTGGTTTAGGGGTTGAGTTTGGGATCCTGCTGACTATTCTCAGGCTGGCAAGGGTATTGTGTTCTTTTGTAACGGGAAATTCTCAGAGTGTGTCAGTGAGTGCCCGGTTGATAGCACTAAGCTCCTATTGTCTGGGACTTTGTGGGTTCACCATGATACACCTCTATCTAGTCCTTCAAGGAATAGAAGGCTAGATGTTATGTTTCCTTTCTCTCTTATAATGTGCCCGCCATTTTCTCGAAGTGTAAGAATGACAATAAGATTTCTTGGTAATGAATTAATTCTTTTGTTTTCATTTTTATAGCTAGAGTTTTTCATTGTTGAATGAATTTCTTGGTGGCAGATGATTGGTAGTTCACCGAATTACTTAATAATGGATAAAATAGCTCTTCTTGTAGCAACATCCTATTGTTTTTGGTACTGTGTTAACCATTAGAAAATATAAAACGAATGAAATAAGTCTTTTATAAAAATGTGGACCTGCTATACGGGTGGCAAAAATATTAAACTAACATACGAAACCCTGTCACACAATCCACGTTCACTCTTGCTCGCTTTTTTTGCTCGCTCAGCTCAAGTAATACAATGCTTGATTAGAATGTTAATTGCATGCGCTCGCGACACGCAGATATGTTACGTGATTATAATTGAAGGATTAGTAATGTGTGTCCGTTTTATTAATAGTTTTTATGGCGCTATAACAATTTGTCGACGTAAAGTTAACGTTTAGGGAAGTTCTTTAATATTATTTTGATGGGAATTGACGCGGATGTTAGTTTTAAAGATTGCTTTTTTTAATTGGCCTATTTATTTAGTTTGATATTATACAGTTGTACACTAATTAGGACACGTTTCATCGTTGATCACCATCATTTTCCGGCCCTTATTCCTATTTATTTGGGGTCGGCGCAATGACTTTTTCTACCATACTTCTCTATTAGTCACTTCTCTAGTCGCCCCCTTTCTAACCATATTATCACCAGTTAAGTAAATTTCATCCTTGTTACGATGCTAAAATAAAATCCTGAACATTTGAAAAGTTGCAGGTATTTTTCATAGGACGATAATTTTTAATGGTTTGTGAACGTGTTATTATAAGTTTGTGTAAAAGAAAAGTATTGTATTGTAATTACTTTTACCCCTCGTCTATAGGCAGACTTATTAAGTTCGGTAACAGTAGAAAACGTAATTGTGTCTCATTACTACTAATTAGTGACAGTTGAAATCATATTCTTAATTTTTTTTTAGAATAACCGATGTATTCATTGAGTAAAATTGCTAGTTTTTAAAGTCCAAAAATAAACAAAACTCAAAATATTTCGTCTTATTTAACAAAGTTTCGCATCTTTTATTAGAAAACAGGTTTTTATTTTGGTTACTTAGTTGTGCTAGGTCAGTAACAGACTAGCAGACGGGCAGGTGCTGTACCCAGACAGTCTGTCAGACTTGCTGTCTAAGGCACCCCTCGGGCAATGATCGAGTTTTGATCTTAGTCTTTTTGCTGGCATTCTTTTTTTAAAGCCCGATTTTTTTTAAACAGATGTATAGAATCTCTCGCGTGTAAAACTGTTTTTTAAAAAGATCATATAGATATGTTTTGTTCGGCCCTTATTTTATTTTTATGGTGTTTTTTATTAGATTTGTGAGAAGTTAGGGCGTCAGGCAACTGCATATCTCTATGCAGTGCAACTGAGGGGCAATTCTCGTAATTTTAAGAACGTTCACAGTCTGATCTCAGTCTCAGTCTGTCAAAGATACGTCTAATTTCCCTACATTTTGACAAGTTTTTGACATTTGTTTGTCGCCGGGACGAGACTGGGACTAGATTTTGATCGTTTTGAATTACGAGAATTAGCCTTCAGGTCTCTTATTTATTTTTAATGTTTGTCTAAAGTTAAAAAAGGTAAGTAAGAAATAAAAAACAAAAAACATCTAAACAGTCTTCTTCGTCGCCGTACAGTTGTTGTCTTCCTTTTATACCTAACAATAATAACAAATGACAAATGGCCTTCTATTTACAAGAAAAACTAGTTTTTTTTTCAGTATTTTTATGGTTTTTACAGTAAACTTCATTTACCCTGAAACGTAATGTACAAGTAGGTCACCGGGCAGACGCGGTGTCGATTGAATGTAAATGCGCGAGCGCAGGCCGCGCTGTCATCCTTTGTAGATTGCACACGCTTTTGGTTTTAAACAGGATAAATAGATTTTTTTTCTTAAAGCGATAATGTTTACTTTTTTAAAGTTGAAGTTTGTTTTTGTTTCATAATTTAAAGGCATAATAAATTGTTGTCATTCAAATTTTTTTTGTTATTCTAAATTCGATTAGCGTTTCCGATTTCCTGTCACATAGTTTTTTTTTTGTTGCGCTTGTTTGCATAAATATCAGCCGGCGGGTGGTGTAAGCCTATACCTATTTCAATACATATTCAAAGGAGGAACAGTAATATAGTAATACATAACATATGATCATTTGATTTGTACCAATGTCTTTGTCCATGGAGTTAACTTAATCTTCCCGAATGACCGACTTCTTTGACATCCAGAAGTGTGCCTGTAAATAGTTTAATTGAAATATATGCTTTGAGTTTGTGTTTTGAATTTCTAGTAACAAACAATGGTTTTGATTGACAGCATTCATTAATGAGGTAGGTAGTTTAGGTATTCAAATTATGATTATTAATTAATTTGTGTACATCCTACAGTGTGTCAATAGTAATTTATTGAAACATAATAATTTAATTGCTGGAATAGACAGGATGACTAATTAGAAACCGACAGTAATTCTCACTAATGATCGTGTAATGTTTAGGACGCGCATATGCTTGGCAGTATTACGTATTTTATATATGCTCATAAATTATGACGTCACAAGTTCAACTTCATTTACGCTGAATCTATATTAACTTTCTCTTATTGAGGAAATATCAACTAAACTATATGACGTGAGGAATTGCTCAGTAGCAGCTCGGATGCCCGGTTGAGACATAAGACTTACACATAACTGCCGAAATATAGATGCACTATAGGTACACCTGCCTAACCGTTCGGGGTTTACAGGCGTGGTGATATGAGCTATATGAGGTCGTAATAAGTAATAATGATGTCTTACATTTATACTCAAGAGCTTGTATCAGTTGGAACTGATCTTTCATCTACTTAAAGACTTATCTCAGTTATCTGTTCAATTAAACTTCAATTGCGCGGAAAGTTAATCTCTAAACTGGATCAGCCCTACGCGTTAAGATCAACAGACCGAATAACCCTTTCATGAAACATTTTACGAGAAAAAACTGTCAACCTAGCAACATTATACTTATTACTCAGTGTGACTGACAAGTACCACCTAAGTACAAATGACACAAACAGATTGTCCCGTACCGCAGTGACGCATAGTGACCGTACTCGCCCTTGCGTGTGCGCTCGGTATCTAGCGCTTCGTGCCAATGTCGTCGCCTGCGCAGTTTTTTCTCTCTTTTTTTTTGCCACCCTTGAAGGTCGTGTACCTGATGTAAAACCTCGCGTGTCTGGTGGTGAATTAATGTAAACAAATTACTAATCACAATGTGGATATTTGAAAGAAAAATTGATACTGTGAGAGATATTTTACAATTGATTTTTCATGTCACTAGGGAATCTTGTTGCAGTTGTTTTTCATATTTTTTTGCTGGAAAAGTTCTTCAGTTCTTTTATCAACTTTATAGGAGATACATTTATTGTAGATTTTATTTATAATATAGTTATAGGGTTGGCGTGATAAAATCAAGTGCGTAAGTGAGACATTTTTAAACCGGTTCAATTAGTGAGTATCTATCTTGAAAACAATGGAAGACAATCATTTTATATGTACTCTTATGTGTGCATGTAATAAAGTACCTTCCTACTATATAATATTTTCCTGCGTCTTAACGATGTTGTTGATATAAGTACTCTTTTCTTGAATACAGAGTAAACAGAATTCAAATGGAAACAAAAACACTACTTATGACGTTCCACGGTTCCACATCATAAGTAGGCCAAAAGTTGACGAGGTTGGTAAATCTAATGACAACTTTCAGCCTGAATGTCTGTTTACTCATCTCGCTAGGGTTTTGAAAGCATTTCTGTTTTAGTTAGGTACCTACATCGATTTGGAAATTAGGGTAAAAGCCGTGTTTGTATTTTGAAAACTTGTTTATTAGTAATTTACCTATTCCCAGTACCTATTTGACGTATGGCTATAAATAAAGCCTTATTCGAAACCTTATTTTACTGATAAACTATACACGAGACAAAAACGGTTCTTGTCACATTAGCTTCACGATATGTTTTTGAAATTGAATATTATATTACTTCAAATCATATAGCAGTAAAACTGTAATGAAAGAATAAGCCAGAAAATTTGGATTTGCTCGAGTCCAATCAGGAAGGCTCGCCGACGCTCCGTGATTGCCAGCAGACCTGCCAACCCCTCATTACATTTACGCACCACCATTAACTGTAATCAAGCTCATCACACACGGAGATGGATACAATAAAATGCACATCTGCAATAAACCGCCACAGAAGCTGTCCACTTAAAAATTACTCGAACAAAAAAACCTTTCCTCGCCAAATTCGGCTGGTCAATAAAAAACGAAGCACCAAAACGAAAAAGTATTGTCTACAGAACGTTCGTATTGCCAGATACGAAAAATGTAAACACGAATAAACATTTTAAGTTGGGGCAATTTGAAATTTGATTTTCGAAACGGAATGACAAGTGCGGAAACGTTCAAACTCCCCTTGCGTTTAGTATCCCCACGCACGTCGGCGGCGAGAGCCGAGTGCGTGCACCCCTTCATTACAACCTACGACTATTATGGCGCAATCAAGCACTCAGCACATACGCGAAACTGAGGAAACAATAAAACAAAATTGACGTATAAAACCACTCCTTGGACTAATTTCAACCTGAGCCTCTACGGTCCGTTGTGTAAAATATATTAGAACTGTAATTTATGAGTGTGCCTTCAAATAGATTGGGCACTCAACTTTAATTGACCAAATTAATATCTCTACGCTCAGAATGAAGTTAGGCTGCTCTCAAAACATTTCTCAGTTTGCATTTCGAGAAGTGTGTTTTCAGATAACATAAATCATCAAAATCTTTTCAACTCAGCTTTCTGCAAACCCAACCTTCAATATTTATATACCAAACTATAAAATCTATAACAACAATAAACAGAAATTATCGGACAGGATTAAAATACGATTCCTAAATTAGATTATGACAATCAGAGAATTTCCACCATAAACAAGTTTAGAAATCGAAAAGGGCTCGTAAAACAAGATGACTGCTGGAATTGCTTCCTCTTTTATACGCATAAGGAGACCCACAAGCAATAATTATTGAGGTGTAAAATTTACACTGACACACCTTTATAGGTACCATACACGATCATGGCTCGAGAATCGAGCACCAGCGTCCATTTATAATGATATTTTACGGCGAATGTTTGCGACATGCTCACTTAATGGACTTTATAAAGTTAAAACCTTTCACGCGATCTAAGAGATAATGCACCCGACGTATGAATAGGTGATCTTAATTTATCTGTGAACCGTTCCGGTTAACACTTGGTATCGGTCGCTAATCGAATCACCGGTAACCTGTATGCGATTTATAAAATCGATAAGCCTTCAACGATAACGGATCCTTTGATGATTCGAGTTTAATTAGACTTTGAAATTTATTCACATCGACCGCTCCGAATAAGTTCGTTTCATAGATCACATCTCTTTAGATTCTAATTAGAAAATATTGGTAGAATATTATTGAGAAGCACTTCAGATCTGAACTTGTATGATCATTTATTGATAATATCATCGTCTTTTTAGTAAACACTTTTGAGGTCGATTTCATACACTTGATTATAATATGGTGCAAATACGTTTTAGGCAAAAAACATCTTCAGATTGGTTTTGGAGATGTTGGCAATGAGTGATCGAGGTCAGTTTTTACCACTAATTATTTGTTTACTTAGTAACTGTTCGTCCATGACGGCATTGGTATGATCGACCTTTGTTTTTTGACATATACGATGATTTTGTGCAGCTACCCACTTGTTAACATATATTTTAAAGTAATTAAATAAGTTAGTAAAATTGTATTTTTAAATTGTATGAATAAAGTTATCCACTGCTAAAATATATATTTTTTTTAAGTACCTCAAATATTGTCGCCCTAATCCGAAAATGGTAACTGTTAAATATTTGTTTAAAAGTCTTGGTAAAATTGGCGCTGGTTTCAAGTGTTGTAACATAGAAAAAGATTGTTGAATAATACGGAAAAAAATAAAATAATTATCATAGTGTACTTACTGTGCGGTGGTGTTAATGACATCGCGGAGACGGCGGGTGGTACTGGTGGGAACATGTCCTGGTGCGGCGCGAACATACGTGGCGGCGGCGGCACCTCGGCCTCTGGCTCCTCCTGCTCTTGCTTCGGTGGTGAGCGAGGCCTCGACAGTCGCACTGCCTTCAGGCCTCCACTCGGAGAACGGCGCATCGACAAGTTCTCTGGCGTATCTGATTCTCCTGAGCGACGACGAGGCCGGGCCTGTTTTCGTCGTGGCTGAGGACTCGCTGGGCTCACTGGTGGTGAGGGCGCCGGTGGTGTCGTCTGCACCGGGCTCCGCGCCAACGGAGTTGGAGGTGGAGACCTCGCATGCTCCTCACGGTCCTGATCAGCTAGGCCCCGAACCTGGAGCGACTCTCCAGCGCGAATCACAGTTCCGAGCTGCTCCTGCGCCACAGACACCTCTCCACGATACATAAAGTCTACAACTGCTTGCACCTCCCATCCTTGGAAGTCCTTCAACACGATCACCGGGTGTTTGCACGGATTCTCGCTGAATATTCGGCGAAACAGTGGACTGCAAGCGCCCAGCAGCACCTTGTGAGCGCGTACACGGCGCTCGGCGCACACCAGCGTCACATCCACTAGGGTCTCAGCATGCAGCAGCGCTTCAAAGGATCTGAGAAGGTGCGCCTGATGATTGTTCCAGCGCAGACTGTAATGTTCTTCGCCGCCGCCGACGGCGGTTGTCTTGTCGTCCATCGCGCGCGCCGGTGTCAACGCGTGTGTTGGAGCCGCGGCGCGGTCCAGCAGCGGGCGCGTGCGCGCCTTCGCGCCGCCCTCCGCCCGCTTCTCACCCCGCACTCCCCAACCCTTTCGTCGCTCAAAGAATCGCCTTCCCGCCGGACCGCAATCTTCGCATTGCACTATTCCGTTTGAGTTCACAGATTTTTTTTAACAACAGTTGTGTCCGTAAGCACTGAGTCACCGAAAAGTTTGGTAGCACTACACAGTTTGCGTCGCTGTGGCTGCGCGCTGTCGTCGAGGGTGGCGACGGGAGCGAGGACGGCACGTACGTGTGTCGCGGGTGGCTCGCGAACGCGAAGTGAACTGAGGAGACGAGCGCGCGGTGCGGCGGTGTCGCGCGAATGCCGAATATCGGCTTGGCGTGCGGTCGGCGGGCACTGGCCGCCCGCGCCGGTGTGGGGCGGGCCCGGCCCCGCCCCGGCACACACACACGTACGTACGACGCGAGCACGCCTCCCCCCGCGCGCCCGCTCCTCCACCACACATGTGTCACATTACTCGAATACCTACACACATGTGACGCCTCCTTCACAATATATACTTTTCGGATACCTACACTCTATTTATCTGTCGGCTCTGAAGTTTTACGAAGAAAATTTTACTGTAAGTTTTTCAGCAACTTTTTAAAAGTATGCCAAAATGTTACGCTGGGTTAGGTACTGGCCGTTCGGGTGTCTTCGTTATTGAGATGAAGAATTTAAGATCGTAACTTTTTTGCATCCGAAATGCGGTGTTGTCGCGCGCCCCCAGTCAAGCCGAGGTCGAGCGAAAATTAGGACATGTCCGAGACAACGCGGACGGATGGCAATACTACACAAATCTCGAACAAATATATTATTACCGAGATTTAATTTGAAGAAGTACCTAATTGGGATACGGATAGATTTAAGGAGATATAAAAGTATTGTAAGTAATTTGAATATTATTTTTGCTTTACAATATTTGTTGTTTTATTGTTTTGTAAAGTTTTATTTTCACTATTTATGTGTCGTTTGTGTTACCTACAGATTCTAACATTTCATTGAGAAAAAATCTCCTCAGATTTACATTTTGAGCTACAGACAGTTCCAGACTAATATTCGTGGACTTAGAAGTAATTATCACACCGTGTCCGCATGATTTCTGTAGGTAAACAAACGTTTTTACCCAATACCGGATGAATGGGACCCTTGAGATATAAAAAAAAAATACCTGACAATGTATAGTGACCGGTACTGGCAGGCTGTAAAGTTGTAAGCGGTGCGTTTTACTTTTGTATATTCTTTTAAAGAAAAAAAAAAACATCACACGGCTCCAGAAATTGTTGCACACCAAATTATTTGTTTTTGAACTCGGTTTTTATTGAGAATTTAAAACAAAAAAAAAAACTAAGCAACTTTTAATGTTGTAGAGATACTTACTTTTTTTTATTTTGACCAACTTTATTTGTAGCACCTTTAGCAACCATAACTAATATTCTATTAAGTATATTAATTTCCATTGAGAATTTACACCCATATTTACCCCGCCTGACTGCTAGTAACATATTAACATCACACCAGTATTCATCAAAGGGTTAGGCAGAGATGTACCTATCTTCTTCTTCTTCTTAGCTTGTGGATGGCAATCTAAAAAAGGACTCGGCCCGGAATTCGACTACGTGTTTGGCGCCATCACTAACGTCCATTAGTCCCTGTAATGTGTTGACGACCGGTTTTTTTTTATACCTAAATGGCATCTCGCAGGTCGACCTATGAGGTTGTCGTTTGCTTAACCGGGCTTGCAGCAGACGATAGGACACCCATGTGCACATATAGTACACCCACATTTAGCAAGTTATGATATAAACTCATAAAAAGTGTGAAGAGTGTGAGAGTGTGAAGTGTGTGTGTGTACGGATGGATGAATGTTTGTTACTCTTTCACGCAAAAACTACTGCACGGATTTGGATGGAATTTGGCACACAGATGGTTTATAACAAGGATTATCATATAGGATACTTTTTATCCCGATATTCTCACGGGATCGATACTTATGCGGGTGAAACCGAAGGGGCGCAGCTAGTTATACTTAAAGGAAACAAGACAATTGCTGCCATAACCGGGCACACATGCAAACTCCGTCCGTGTGTTGTTACTGAGAATTCTCAAAGGAAAATCTCGATAACACTTTGCTCGGTACAGGGTACCCAATATGACACTTAGGTAACCTGCATTCCTCGAAGGGAAGGAAGCCAAGCAGAGGTGTTTAGTCCATCCGCATTTCGCCAATTATATTTAAGTCCACTGTAATCCTACTAATATTATAAACGCAAAAGTTTGTGAGGATGGACGGATGGATGTACATATGTTTATTACTCTTTCACGCAAAAACTACAGAACGGATTTTGATGAAACTTCACAGTAATAAAGTTTATACATCAGAATAACACATAGGATACTTTTTATCCCGATATTCACACAGGATCGCCACTTATGCGGGTGACACCGCGGGGCGCTACTAGGAATTATATAATTATGACTCATGGTGATATGAGTTTAGTTTTATGATCTTCCTGTACGAGTCGCAATAAATACTTTTTTTTTCTTTCTATATTTTGTCATTGTGTTAGCGTGTAGTCGCTTAGTTTTTAAGTTTTTTTAAGCCCTGGTTGGAGGCCTTAATTTATTGAGGCATCCACAGGCAAGCCCGGTTAAGCAGACGACAATCACATTGGTTGAACAGCGAGACGTGATTCTCATAAAAAAATTGTCATTTCTAGCATTTCCAAGAACACCAAGATTTATGCCAAGCTAATCTGGTCAGTATAGGACAGTATAGGACTGGCTAGTTATAAAAGTATTGTTTTTAGTGTTAGACGGGTTAAGTCATTAGGAGGTTTAAAAATAATCCCTTTTTATGAATAGAGTAACGAACTGATAGCGCAGTACTAGGAAAAAGTAGTGGTCGCTTGTCAGCAATCTTTTACTGCTAATTGAACTTAACTACTCATAAATAAAAGGTGTTAGATTATAGTTCTTTCTTTTGATTTTTTTTTTGTTTTTTCTTGGTACTGTACATAATATTTACCACGCCGTAGGCTGGTTCTCGGCGAGTAGGCCGTAATCACCACGAGGGCCAAGTATGGGTTGGTAGATGTCACATGAAATGATTGCACAAAATAAGTAAAGCGCTTGACTGGGTTCAAACCTACGACCTACAACTATTAAATTGCGGCTGTTACCACTACTCAAAGCATTTATTTCAAATAGGCAATAAAAGGTACTTTGACCGTCAAAAATTACAATAAAATAGAATTGATTCTAGTCGCCCCTTCCAAAAGGTAGTTTTCGTATGGAGAAGAATCGGCAAGAAACTCCACCGTTACTCTTTTAAAATATTTTACGACATTTTTACATACATTAATAATAATATATAATAATTTAATAATAATTTATTTATTTTGTACACTTTTGAGAACATACATAAGTACACAGGATTTATAATATATTGTACCATAGAGTCACATTATAGGGTGAACTGATGCCTCCTAAACTAGGCCAAAAGCCTGTGTTTTGGGAGCCAAGGTTCCTCCAGGTATGACATACAACTGGTATTAAGTGTCGTGCAGGTACTTATAGTAACACAAAATAAATTAAAATAACAGCGCCTTAATTTAAATACAGCATTCGTTCATTTAAGAGACAATTGTAATAAGATTCTCAGTTTCGTCATACGTTAACTTCTGCAACCAATCTGTAAGTTTGATTTTGACTTTGTGTTTAGTAAGGGAGTATATGGGTATAAGTTTATGTATTCTATTGTACAGTCGAGAGCTAGTGGCCGCATACTGTCGGCTGGCAAACTTGGAACGGCATTGGACTAAATCGCACACGGGAGTGCCTTTCCGTTTAGCACGATCTAGATATAGCGTAGAGTGTCTTCGCAGCACAGCACGGAGCACAAAAAGCTGTCTCACAGTCAATACTTTAATTAATAATTAATTATATGATGTGAAGACACTCTTGCTCACTGTGTGTTCTTGATAGCAAAGATACTTAGTATGTATTAGACCATGGTTAACATAATATCACGTATAAAAACATAAGTGTCGGTCTGCGTCACCATCAGGTAAAGTTTGGGAGACAATGCTCGTCTAACCTATTGTTTCAAAGTGTCCTTCCTACATGAATAGATGTACCTGTGTCATCTGATACCTGTAAAAAGAGCATTGTATAGAGGATAATTATTATTTGTATGATTCCTGACTGACTGGTGCTGTGGTGGCGCACAAGATTCCGTCATTGCAATTAAAAAAAAAAAACTCTTGAATGAAGTTAAGAAAAAAGCACACGTTTTATAATATTTAACTCTTATCACTTCGTTCTTTTTTCTATACTTTATTGCATACAATTCAAAATGTGGTCAATTGCCTAATAAGTTACATAGGTATTATTTATCTGGAACTGTTGACTCGCCCACAAATAAATTAACTTCATGCGAATTGTTTATTGGAAAAATAATATTAATTAATAGTGTGTAAAGTAATAAATTAACTTCATGCGAATTGTCTATAGAAAAAATAAAATGTGTCAATTCGTGCGAAATGAGTAATAAGCCACCTTATACCTTAATAATAGGTGTCATCAATCAGTTGATTAATAATCCGTTGATTTAAAAGATTATCTGCGAATTAACAATAATTAAAAGCAAGACTTCTAAGAGTATGTATCTGCCGTTAAGTATAGGGTATTATCGACACATTATAATTAACTAATTACTTACTTATACGGAGTACCGTATAAGTAAGTAATTAGTTAATTATAATGTGAATGTTATGAGTAAGTATACTCATATGATGATTAACTATAAGTAGAAACGAAGTTTTTCAAAGAAACTTTCCGTCAATAAGTTGTTTTTAACTTATTAAGTATTTAACACTTAGTTTTTTAATCCTCATTAGCGGAAACGACCTTTAATCGCACCCTAATTACGAACGCGTCGCCTCTTGCTACTAATGTTGTGAGCTTCATAGCTTTAAGGAGATTTAAAAACTCCATAATGAAGAAGAAGGTAGCTAAGAATCTGCGTTCTTCTAACTATCTTCTCTTACTCTGTCCGTCTCATACGTCTGACTTTGTTCATTCTTCTTTCCAAATTCAGTCCATTCTTCTTTGGAATGCGCTCGCTTTCTCTTGATATCAGGACGGCCACCGGTCGGTATGCATTTAAGCGGAAAATGCAGAGTTATTTTCAAAACAAATTAAAAAAAAAATAGCGTAGAGTCATCTCAACACATCTCTCCCTTGATTTTGTATATACCTAATATGTATATATTATAAGTATATATTATAGTAATAATTAAGGGGTATCGTATTACCCAGTAACTGGGTTGTGGAGGTCAGATAGGCAGTCGCTCCATGTAAAATACTGGTATTTAGCTGCATCCGGTTAGACTGGAAGCCGACCCTAATATAGTTGGGAAAAGGCACATGATGATATTATAGTAATAATATGTATGTGTATATAAGCTATTTATGTATTTGTGTATCTAGTTTTACGAGTTTTTTTATTATTATTGTCCCTCTTAACCAATGCGCCTAATCTCTTAACCACCCTTGGTTGACTGGTAGAGAATGCCTAAGGCATTAAGTCCGCCTTTGTATCTTTTTGTGCGAAAACTTTAAATAAATAAATAATTCGTATTATAGAAGAAGGAGATTCTTTCTATAGATACCTAGACAGAATACAGATATTTCCAGTTAATACTTTCAGTAGACAGCACCCTAGTTGCGAAACAGTATTAATCTCAATCTGAAATCATTTGAGAGGATATCCATTCCTTCATATGTTCGAACAATGTATCTGCTCAACAAAGTAAATATTGCAATGAATGTTGTTGAACTGTCAAATGAAACCCATTGCTACTGACAGTGTGTTAGGTAATTACCGCGCCGTTTATCTAATCGAAACGGTAAAAAGTATGGCTTGCGTTTTTAAATGAAGAACACGATTCGTTTTCTTTTTCTATCTTTATTATGGCTTTTAAGTACCTATCTATGCCATATCAAATTGACAAATAACAGCACGCGATTCGGAATAAATATGATTCCTGTTAAATCAAAAAAGGTTTGCGTCGGGGAAAATGTGGTCACACCGGTGTTCTTGTTGCCTGTATGTAGGTACATTACTCTGCCTGCCTTTTTATTATCAAATAACCTCTCCCGCTCTGGGCTGAGCGGAAGGGCCAGTCAGACTTTTACTGCCTGAAACCCACCCGTGTTCCTTCAGTTGCCTGTGTCAGGGGCCACGGTATCTCTTTCGAACAACCCGCGGCCCTGGCAGGTATCCGCCCTAGCGGACCCCGTCAGTTCGTGCTGACATCTCTTTGAGGCGCGCGTGGAACACAACGCGCCGTCGACCCGGGCCTGGTCCTTACTCTGCCTGCCTTTTAAAGAATACAGCGGGGTTATTTCGTAAAACACTATTAGTAGCAATGGAGGGGCTTAAATCCATGAGTGAATGCTTGAGAAGATCCAGCGCACTTTATTTAGTCAGCTCCACTACCACAGTACACTACAAACTGGCTAACCATTTTTGTTTGTTTAAACTTTGTACTATCCCGAGGGGCTGGTGGCTTCGTAATAACAGCCGCACGGGTCGACCGTTCAGATTAAGCTCCGCTTGCCGCGGTTGGTCCGTGGATGGGTGACTATCTTTACATATCAAGAACCCTTCGTGCGTCGGAAAGCACGCTAAGCCGTTGGTCCCGGCTGTCATTCGATGATCTTTGACAGTCGTTACGGGTCTTCAAAAGTCCGTAAATCTGATAACCAGCCTTACCAAGGGGTTTCGTATTAAACAGAAACAGGGTCGTGGAGGTCAGATAGACAGTCGCTCCGTATAAAATAGTGGTATTCAGCTGCCTCCGGTTAGACTGGAAGCCGATATCAACATAGTCGGTTAAAAGCTAGGCACGTGATGACTATTAATAGCAATGGTTTTCATTTTGACAGTTCAGCATCTATTGCGTTATTTACGTTGTTAAGCAGACACGTATTTCGAATATATAAAGCTATGGGTTAGCAATATCGTGCAAAATGATTCAGATTATCTTTAATAGTGTGCTACCCAGGGTTCTGGAACATGCAACTTGGCCTGTATTATAAAGAATTTAGAAATTTGCTATGAATTACATTAATTTACCAGCGAGAGCAATGAGCTGTTCTCATACGGAGAAGGACAAGTCATCATCACGGTTGCTCACTGCAACTTTCGACGTGTTGACGATATCACCTTTCCTTAAGAGGTTTTCCTTCACCGTGAATCAGTGGTGACGATGACTAATTTACAAATATCGTAGAGTTTTCAGAAAGTCACACTGTACTCTTACTGCTGTTACGCAGTATGGGTACAGTGTGACTTTCTGAAAACTCTATCAATCACACTCTGAATAATTTTGAAGGAAATTGCCAGTCCATTGCTTCATATGTTTGAAAAATTTGTCTGCTCAACAACATAAATAACGCAATGAACGTTGTTGAACTGTCAAAATGAAAGCCATCGCTACTTGTGTATAACGTAATTACCCCGCTGGTTTCTGACAGGTTTTGAACCTGCAACCTGATACCTTTTTGACGGGTTCGTTGAGGGGTTAATAGCGTAACACACTTACAATGGCATTTTGACAGTTCAACAACGTTCATTTTTACATTTACGTTGTCGAGCACAGGAATTTTTCAAACATATGGAGCAATGGATTGATTAATTTCTTATCAAATCCTTCGGATTGCGATTGAAAGTTTTACGCAATTCGGGTGAGGTCACACATTAAAGTCAACAGTTAAATTCATAATCAAAACATTAATTCGAAGTGTTTTTATTAACGAAGTTCATGATATTTATATTAAAGTCATATTAATATACATTTGGTACGAAGTTAATTAGCAGTTCGCGTGGCAGTGCGTACGGAATGAAATAAACATTTATTTAGAACGTAAATGGGTAGTTACTTCGCGATTTGTTTTAAAGATAACATCTTTTGAAAAGATCATTGAATTAAATACGACTTACTTAGTGCTTTTAATTACTTTACGCAGTGCACAATCAGCCTATAATGTTCCCACTGCTGGGACACAGGCCTCCTCTCTGTGAGAGGGAATGGGCCGTAAACCACCACGTGGGCCCAGTGCGGGTTGGTAGATATCACGTGTCTTCGAATTTTTGGTTTTAGGACATGCCAGCTTCCTCACGATGTTTTCCTTCACCGTTTTGAGAGCAGTAGTGATGAGATAATATACACAAAGTAAAGTGCCAGCTTGGGTTCGAACCCACGACCTATACTCGTATGTCGCGGTCATTTCTACTGGGCTACCACTGCAGTAATTAAGGAATGGTCATAGAGGTAACATAGAGTCTTTTAACTATCATTGCGAATCGCTTTATAAAGAGTTTTAGCAAATCCAATAGGTACAGGCAGCATGTAAAAGTATGGAATTCAAATGATATAAAAGAGTATTTACTAAAACACCAAAATATTTATGGTATATATTCTATTTAAGTTATCAAATCTAATCTACTATTTTTCCTTGATATAGGTCCAATAGCTAAAATAAACTCCTCTATTTATTACACAAGGCAGTTTGAATCAAACTAGAAGAAAAATATCGATAAATATTTAATATCAATCAATGACCTTCAAACCTGAACTGATTCAAGGGCAAAATTCATTCCATTGTCTCGCATTATTTTCCTATAAACGTTTTATTGATTGTCTCATAATTTACCATAAAATAATAATCGTGGGACTGAAATAGTTGCATTTGAGTAAAAAGGTTTCATTCAAGAGCGGATAAGGCGTGAAAGCATCCGTCACTTTCCCGGGCTTTGAACCTCCTTTACGCGGGAAAAAAAAAGAAATGGATTTGTGAATGGTCGGCTCAGATATGGGAAACTTATTTTGTGATGGCGGCATACCGGGTTTTTGTAGATTATAGAATACTTAAATGGTTGTTGCAATGTTGTAAGACTTTTTGAAGAATGTCTCGTCTTTCTTTTGTTTCTTTTTTGAGTTTTCACGGATTTCGATCTTCGAACGTCCATAATGTGACTGTTCATTTTTTAAAAATATTTTTTTACTATTTTATCGTCATCGTTAGCTTCATCATCTGACTGCCTTTTCCCTACGTTAGCGTCGGCTTCCAGTCTAACCGGATGCAGCCGAATACCAGTATTTTACATGAAGCGACTGCCTATCTGAGCTCTACAACCCACTGGGTACTGGGTAATACGATACCCTTTGGTAAGACTGGTTGTCAGACATTCGGACTGCTGGCTCCGTATCGACTGCCACAGATCCACGAACGACAGCCGGGACTAATGGCTTTTTCGAGGCACGGAGGGGCCTTGATATGTAAAGATGGTCACCCATCCACAGACCAACCACGGCTAGCATAGCTTAACCAGATCGATCGACCTGTGCGGCTGTTATTACTTAACCACCAGCCCGTCATCGTCAGCCTAAAATACCAAAAAATATCGTGGGTTCCTAAAAGTGGCAATTTTTTATATTTATAACATTACCATATTAATTAATATTCTAAACTCAGTACTGTAAAGGTTGTCCGCTAAAGTCGACCTTATGTATTGCAGGCTGGCAATAAAATAGCTCAGAGGGGCGTTTCTCGTTATTTTAAGAATGTTCACAGTCTGATCTCAGTCTCAATCTGTCAAAAATACCTCTAATTTGCCTACATTTTGACAAGTTTTTGACATTTGTTTGTCGCCGAGATGAGACTGCGACTAGATTTTGTACGTTTTAAATTACGAGAATTGACCTTCTGGTGGCATTCGAACAGTCAAGTAAGTTTAGAACGAGGTGGCAAATATTTTGTATTAGGTTTTTTTGTTTAGAATAAAACAGGGATAATGTAATCGGGAATATGTAAAGACGTTCAGTCAAAGTACAGATACCAGCACATCAAGCTACCCGAAACTGTAAAATTTTCCCAATCAACTTTGAACCTAATACTTTAGCGATAAAGTTGAAAATCTATTAAAGACATTTGACAGATTGTAGTAGCTGGATATGCTGGCGTCTGTACCTGTAAATGTAAAGAAATTGTAATGTTGTTTGATTTCATAGAAGAGCTCATCAGCTCTTTACAGTACGTACGTCCTACGTACACAATAACTTGAAAGGTTTTAACACAAGCTTAATGTTATTATAAGAAACCGTGAGGCTGAGTTTGTTAGTAAATTATTTTGATTTTAATTTACCCTTATGAAAGTCGCCACCCACGTAAAGGGATCACGCCTACGCGGGGAAACCAACGGGATATTCTTAACATTTACAATTACCGTACAGTTTGTTATCAAGAATTGGATTTAAATAAATAGGTAGTTAAAATTGTGACGTATTTGGGTCATCGGTGACAGTTTTTATAAGTACCTACCTATTTATTTATTTAACTAGATCATCTTTATCAAAAGAGTCCATGTTGCGTGGGTAAATGAAAGTCTTTATGAACAATCACAAGATGTCTAATCCAATTACTTAATGAACTAATGCGTGAACGACTTATCACCAAGTAAGTACTTACGTGGGGCGCGATCGCAAGCAATTTACCCACTTTAGCTGGGTTTGTGGCTAAGTGCCGTTGGTCCGTGGATGGGTGACCATCTTCACATACCAAGATCCCTCCGTGTCTCGGAAAGCACGTTAAGCCTTTGGTCCCGGTTGTCATTCGTGGATTTTTGACAGTTGTTACGGGTCGTCAGAAGCTCGAAAGTCTGACAACCAGTCTTCCAGTCAGAAAGGAGAACTTCTGTTTATCCTGACGTCTGAAATTTTTATTTGTCAACGTCCAAATATGACAGTAGTCCCTCAAAATTACATCTCATCATTATCTCATCTGTTTTCACGGTAAAACCTGCGGAATAATTGAGTAACACTATCAGTAGCAATGGCTTTCATTTTGACAGTTGAACAGCATTCATTGCGTTATTTACGTTGTTGAGCAGATACATTTTTCGAACATATGAAGCAATGGATTAGCAAAATCCTTCAAAGTTTGAGACTGATAGTGTATTACGTCATAAGGGTGCTGTCCTATAAATGCTGTGTACCTGTAGGTATTTTAGAAAATCGCGTGTTTTGTTACACCTAAAAACATTACAGTACTGATATGCTCAACAAAATATTCACCCCAAAAGCCAAAAAAAAGAAAAACAAAACACATACGTGCACACAGGCACCCATTAAACACCTTACAACCAATTTTAACATGAAAAGTCACGAACGTAGAGTCAGCCACACTTAACAGAAACAATTTGACTCCAACACCGTCTTTATTACGTAGCCATTAGGGCGGTTATCGCAGTTCAATTGTTGCTGACATCGTACGAAGTCAACCCTCTCGTGCGTGGGCACACGTCAGAATCAGCATTACGTGTGTAACCTGTATGTGGGCTGATAACATCTGACCTCACTTTGTAATGGGGAAAGAACGGCTTTCTCAATAATGTACTGTGATTTATTGGCCTAAATATGGGTTATGAATTTCATGGTGCCGCCGGTAAGGGTTAGGTCATAGGGGTGAACCGAGAGCTTGTTTTGGAAAAGCGCGTGGTTGTGTTTTCAGGGGCAGCAGTCTTGACATTCATAGTGATCGCTTTACGACCGAATTCGGTCGCAAAATCCCAGATTGACAGGTGAAATGTATGGAGTGACAGGACTTTGCGACCGAATTCGGTCGTTAAGCGATCGCTATGAATGTCGAGACTGCTGGGGCTGGGAGGAATTGAGTTCGTGGTCCTGAACTTTATTGACGAGGAACTCATTTTGTGCGATTTGATAGATAACATATAATATAACATCAAACCTGTAGTCCCCGAAGGATTAGGCAGAGATGTACCTGCTTTAGAACACCACCACCTTTCGCCAGTTAAGTCCCATGTCATAGGGGCCTATTGCCTTAAACCGGGCACGAGTCTCGAATGAAATCTTTAAATTAATTCCTTATGTGATAAATTATTATAAATTAAAATTAATGGCATTGAAAACGATGAATTTTTTTACTGTTTCAAAAACTCCTTAAGACTGAGCCGGATACCTGTCCTTCTAGCCAACTTCCTCAGTCACATCAAATCAAACGAAGGCACACGTGACCCATACCAATCATAGTTCAGATTCCCAAAGTCCAGCCATACTTCAAATGTAACGTCCCCGAAGTCTACCAAAAAGACTAGACCACTCCATCTTCAGGACCCAAGACCGTAGATACTCCAGAACTCTTGTAAGTAAGACATATATGGCGATAACAAGGTGTACAGGTCCCGTATAAATCAGAATGCAAGCTTGAACGTTCAAGCGAGCGGCGGCGAGGCGGAAGAAATGAATATTTTGGCAGCACGTACCTTCTAGACGTCTTCGAAGGCTTTGCACAGAGTAGTTTTGGGGTAGAGACTGCAAAGTTAGGGTTTTCGGTTTTTGTGAAATGAATTTTTTGGTAGTGGAGTGTTTTGGCGATGTTTTGGGATAGAGAGCTACCAGAAAGGAGTGGTCATATTTAAGGGTATGGTAATAAAATAATCAGCCTTCCCATACATTTGGGTCGAGTGGGTATTGAAGGTTTGTATGGGACAGTTGATATTTTTTTCGTTATTACGACGCTGGTCCCATGAAGAAAGTTGTTCAGTTTGATGGTCTGTACCATTTTCGTTCATTGTATAGTATATCTACCAGGTGGCAGTTTCAGAAAGACGACCCCTGCAAGACACTGACATAATTTTGCCCGTTTGATATTTTTTCTAAAAATAAATGCATTGTTATGATTGCAACACGTACTTGGCACCGTTTTCGAAAAGCAGAGCAGTTGATACAATAAAGACAAGTGGTTTAGCATCTATTTTATTGCGGTTCTCCGTGACAATTACGAAATGGGTGAAAATAGAGTTGTGTTATTTGTTTGTTGTCTAGCTTTTTTAGAAAGCTGTGGATCACATTTAATCAAGAAGTTTTTTTAAATAGTCGATGTATTTTTTAGGCCTCTGCTCTAATCTCAATTGCTAATGCTCATAATCTTTCTGCTTCAGATTAAGATACCTTTAGCCTTCTAAAGTTTAAAGAAACTCTTGCATTGCAATTAACCTTACAAACCGGTCGCAGAAGTCATTCCACCCGTGACCTCTCAAACTGAAACTGAAAGCATTTATTTCAATTTTTAAACCATCTACAGGCAGTTTTGAATTGTCAAGGACCTATTCATCTATTTTGATTAAGTGCTTTTTAATTTTTTTTCGTGTCATTTAGTGTAAATAAATCTATTTTCTTTCTTCTTCTTTCTGTTACATCCAGAATTTAAAAACAAGCAAACATGACATAATACGACGTCTAACAAAAAAATCTGACAGATTAATTTTTAAATGTCTCTGTTTCTCTCTACTCTGTGACTCCTCCATGCATGCAACGCTCATATCACTCGGAGCAGTTGGCTGAAGGGTGAAAACTAAAAAAACATGGCCCGTCCACGTCGGCACTTGTCTGCCAACTTGTACTCGCCACTTAGATTAGTTTCCAACTTGTAGGTACTGGTAAAGTCGTGTTCACTTCGCTCAACTTAGGTGGTCGTTTTTTTTCATGCTTTATTGGAAGGTAGGTTGTGTGGTGTGTAGTTTTAAGACGTGGGGACAAAAATTTGAAGGAGAAAGTTTAGGTGGTTTGGTCTTGTTGAGAGGTTGAATGGAAGAATTTATAAGATGGATGTTAGAGGAAACTTCGGAAGGTATGCCTTAGAATGACAACACTGACCTTAGGGGCTAGACATGTGTACGCTTTAAAAAAGTCGTATTTCTACAACGGGATTGACGTGAGTTTTTCGGTAGCTATGTCAGTCCCATACATTTTTGACTTTTCCATCATCATTATCGCTGATAAATTATCACTTTTTCTAGGCCCTTTTATTAATGATGTCCATCAAATGGTCAGGTTCACTTGCAACCGGCGGGCGTGCGTCTCCTGATGTATGAATGTGGACGAAGCAAAAGAACTAAGGGCAACATTTACCGCACTTTGACTTTGCTTTACTAAGTAAGCGTTCCATACGAAAATGAACCTTATTTTTATGACGGTAATGTTTAAATTCGTAAGAGTTGCTTGTTCACATTCGCCTATACGAATAATCAGGATAAGATCTATAGTGAAATGAAACGCTTACTTTTGCTAGCAAAGTAAAGTCAAAGTGTGATCTGCGAAATTCGCCCTAAGTAGGTATGTAAAGATCGTAACTGTGATGTTATGTAGTTCCATTTACTAGCATAAATATGTAATTCTATGTTTAGCAGATGTTTTGTGGTTAAAGGATGTCACATCAACGTCAGAGTTAGGCACGTCACTAATTTGGATACAGGAAAGGTTGAAGGTATTTGTTTATTCATATGCTTATTTTTGTTCTGTGCTTCTAAATATGTACATTTGATAAGGACACATTTTAACGTACATACTTAGTTATTATACAAGTAGATGAAATATAGGTATGTACCTATATATATCACCTACCGTAGGATAGGTAGGCACATAGTATATTAAGATTACTTAAGTCACACGTATGGTATACTATTTTACAGCTCGTGTGACCTAAACCCGCACTGAAGTCACGCTTCTCTGTGTAAAAATGGAATACTTAAGTCACAGAAAACCGTGACTTAAGTGCGGGCTTAGGTCACACAGTGCTATTAAAAATGTCATAATGCAATAGGGTTTCAGTTTTAATGGAGATTTTCCATCATGACCAGCATCCTTACTGCGTAACACACGTTCAATTCCAATCCGAGAGTTTTGAAGGACATTTCTAATCCATCATCATAGGTTTAGTAAACTCGTCTGCCCAACAACGTAAATAACGCAATGAACGTGACTGAACTGTCAAAATAAAATAAATTGCCATCAATGGTCATTTGGTACGCAATTACCCACCGGTCTGAAGGACTGTGACATAACCCTCGGCAAAAAGTAATGATTGCTAAACAAGTATCAACTTCACACTGGAAAGGGAGAAATCGCTTTAAAACTCACTAGAATTTAATTTCACAATCACAAAATCGAGGCGTGTGAAATACCCCAAAATCACTGTTTGATATTTTTCTCTCAACGAAATAAAACAGTTAGGGTCGGAGCAGACGACACTACGAAATAAAACAGTTAGGGTCGGAGCAGACGACACTACGAAATCAGCGGTAGCCACAACAAATGAGATTTGTTTTACTATTTTAGAACGATAAACTCGGATTGACCGTTAACTTGATCAAATATCAACTATCACTAATCATTTAGTTGTTACCTACTTGATAATCGTGTAATGGAATTACTAGATATTTTTTCCTGAATATGCCTTATATACCTAACTACTACTTAACTATAAAACTATAACTTTATATACCTACCTAACCTACCTACTTGAAAGTTTATAAAGTGATGTGTGACTTTTATGTACTATAGATGTATGTCGAATTTATCATCTGCCTTTTTTGGGTAAGTCAAACTAGTTCTCAGATTAGCTCTACGGGGTAATTGCGTGAAACACTAACAGCATGTACTAATGGCATGTCATTTTGACAGTTCAACAACATTCATCGCGTTACTAACGTTGTTGAGCAGACAATTTTTTACAACATATGAAGCAATAGATTAGCAATATCCTTCAAAATCATTTAGTTTGTTATTGATCGTGTGCTAGGCAATGATGGTGCTGGTCTTCATTACGTATAGGTACTTGAAACATGCATGAGACTAGGTCCAAATTTTAGTTATTAAACACTATTTACCTTATAATCCTACTTCCTACTAATATCCTACTAGATATAATAATATATCATCCTACTAATATTATAAACGCGAACATTTGTGAGAATGGATGGCTGGATACTTGTTACTCTTTCGCGCAAAAACTACGGAACGGATTTGGATGAAATTTGGCACACATATAGTTTATGACCAGGATTAACACGTAAAATACTTTTTATCACGATATTCCTATGGGATCAAAACTTATGCGGGTGAAACCGTGGTGCACTGCTAGTTTTCATTAAAAACCAATAGCAGTTGTTTTGCAGTTGACGAAAAACGTTACCTTACAGCTGATTGCAGTTCATTCAACTGCAAAGTTCGCTAATTTAGCTAGCTTAAAATCTATTTTGCAGTAGGTATTTGTAGAAAGCTTAAAACCTGGTTTGCGCTTATCAATATCAATCGGTGTGTCAGTAATATGATTCATAGGACATGGAATGTCATTGTTAACGATCGCTTCCGCACTTTCACATGTCATCGCTGTTATCGGCTCACAAATGACGATAATAATATAATTACGGCAAGATAATGATCACTTGTTTTTTAACTTTTGTTTTGTGTATCTATAACTCTATAGTAAAAAGTTGTTCTATGAGCGATCGCAAGCATAGACTTTGATAATTGTTTTTTTAATGGGCAACTTATCGGCAATTCCTTTGGTGCTGCAGATGTCCAAATGTCCATAATTGCTTTGTGCTGGTAACCACTTAAGACTTATGGACATTTGGACATCTACTTTTAAATCCACATATACCTTTTTGCGCATCCAACTACAGGGCAAAGACCTCCCTTTCCTTTTTCTACTCCACTCGATCCTGAGCTAACATGGACCAATCCCTCATATAGGCAGGCGTCAAGTTTGTCATGCCACCTACGCCTGGGTCTTCCGCGATGCCGTTGGACGTTTTCAGGGACTCATGCTGTGGTGGTCTTAGCCCACAAGTCTTAGTCCGTCCAAATTGGGCATAAAAGCCTTTGCATACAGCACTCAACTTAGCATGTCGGTGTAGACATCAGCAACCAGTCCCATCCCATCTGGTCAACAGCCTATAAAATCTTACCCACCAAAAATCTATTTTAAAATCGCTGCTCCAAAATTTCCACGTATAAATCAAAGCCCAAGCTTACGTGTAAGTACTGGTATAGACAGAACAGCTGGTAATGAATCAGATGTGTATCGGCCGACGTGTGAGAACACACGGCCGAAATACCGGCCGTAAATACTGGCTCGCGTGCGCTTTACAACTACGCTAGTGCGGCCTAGACGCGGCAAACGAAAATATTCCTACTACCTACGAAAGTTTGTGAGGATGGATGGATGGATGTTTGTTACTCTTTCACGCAAAAACTACTGCATGGATTTGGATGAAATTTGGCGCAGCTAGTAATACTATAAACGCGAAAGTTTGTGAGAATGGATGGATGGATGTTTGTTACTTTTTCTTGCAAAAACTACTAAACGGATTTTGATTAAACTTTACAGTAATATAGCTTATATATATCAGAATAACACATATGATACTTTTAATCCCGAAATTCCCACGGGGTCGAAACTTATGCGGGTGAAACCGCGGGGTGCTGCTATTATTTATTATAATACCAGCAAGCCTGCCTCTTTGGTCTAGTGGTCGCTAGTGCTACTGTTGAGCATGAGGTCTTGGGTTCGATGCTCAGGTCGGGAAAAGTGTTGTTGGATTTCTTATCTAGAATTTCTCAGCAGCAGCCCGGAGACTGGATTCGTGTCCGGTTGATGGCAGTAGACCCCCCTAATACATGGGACCGGCGAAATGTGGGTGTACTATAGGTAACCCTCTACCCAACCATTCGGAGAAACAAGGCGTGATGTTATTCGACGGCACGGTTGGCGGAGTGGTTAAGCGATTGACTGCTGCGCTGCGTGTCCCGGGTTCGATTCCCGCACGGACCAAATATTTGTATGGCCTACAAGTAGTTGTTCCGGTTCTGGCTGTTTGTGTATGTGAGTTTAAATGTTTGTAAACGCACCCACGATACAGGAGAAACTCCTAGTGTGGGGCAACGTTTTAAAAAAAATGTTATGTTATGTCCTACTACAGAGGGGTCTCTTCTCATACAGAAAAGGCACGAGGATTGATCATCACGCTTCCTTAAGACGGGTTGGCGATTTCAGACTTGACATTTACTAAAAGTCCAGAGGGGCAATTCTCGTAATTTTAAGAACGTTCACAGTCTGATTTCAGTCTCAATCTGTCAAAAATATCTCTAATTTCTCTACATTTTGACAAGTTTTTGACGTTTGTTTGTCGCCGAGATGAGACTGCGACTAGATTTTGAACGGTTTAAATTACGAGAATTGGCCTTCTGGTTTCCTCACAATTGTTTTCCTTCACCGATGTTAGTTATGACCAAGATAAACTAAACTCAGAAAGTAGGTACTATCGCCAAAATCTATATCTGACCACCGTAAGGACTATTCCTGCTTGCAGCGCATATTATTAGTCGAACTAAAAAAGATCCTCTTTTGTTTTACTTACGGACAGCTGTGGTCATCATGTGGTCATTTTGTTTTCAAAATGGTCAGATTTCAGAGGTTTTGGCGATAGTACATTATGAATTTAAAATGTCACATTGGTACTTGGCCGGATTTCTTCAGTACCTCGTGCTTGAGAGGAGAGGCCTTTACCATTGCGCCATTACGACATTTTAAGAGGAAAAGTCGATATAAAATGTTTGTGAGACGTAGCTTTCTTGTTTTACGTCATTGAAATGTATGCGTCTTCTTATATTTGACGTCACAAAGAATGACATATAGCAAGTGTAGGTGACGTTTTTGAAACCTTGCGTGGGAGTAGATAAGCGTATTACACGTACCGTAAGCAATGTGGAGTCTGAATAGCAAATTAATATTGACAGAAATATTCATAATCATCGAATTTTCTGGGACACCCTTCTATGGTATCATCATCAAACCTACTGAGCCCTTGTTAGGAGAACGTCAACTTATAATCAAATGGGGTGAAGAGCCGTCAACCATCTTCCACATAAAGCCACAAGCTTGGGGATAACTCTAAAATCATGCCACTTGGTAGCCTTAGTGATAACTAAATCATGTTACTAATTCAAAGTTCAAAGTTGGTGATTTGACTGGTACACTTCCATACCTGTCATTAGTGACATTCACGGAAATAGGGGCCGTAGGTGCTTATTGTAGACTGTAATAAGGTGCTTAATTAGACTTAATTAACCAGCCTCGGAAAGGACGTTAAGCCGTTGCTCTCGGCTGCCATTTATTGTAGATCTTTGACAGTCGTCACGGGTAGTCAGAAGCTCGAAAGTCTGACAACCAGTCTTGCCAAGGGCTATCATATTACCCAGTAACTGGGCTGTAGCGGTCAAATAGGCAGTCTGCTCCATGTAAAATATTGGTATTCAGCGAGATATCTATGAGCCTTAGAAAGCACGTTAAGCCATTGGTATCGGCTGTCATTCGTAGATCTTTGACAGCCGTTACTGGTAGTAGCTAGTAACTGGCAACTGGTAAAATACTGGTATTCAGCTGCGGTTAGCAGGTTAGACTGGAAGCCGACCCCAATATTGTTGAGAAGAAGCTAAGCAGGTGATGTTGGAATTTCATAACAAAACTTTGCTTAAAAAACAAAATAAAGCCTAGTCTAACTGCTACAAAGGTCTACAAACAATTCGTGCACACACGGAGCGAGCCTCGGGCGCCAAAAATAAAAGTTGGCACGCCGGCTGATAAGCGCCCAAATTTTCAATGTTTTCCCTACAGTTTTAACCGTTCTGTGTACCTGCCTAGCACACGTGTTTATAACTTTGCGAGGTCAGAATTTTGGTGGAGGAGGTAAAGACAAAAGCAAATATTTATAAGGAAGTAAAATGGTCTTCAAAAGAAAGGAAAATTGTTATATATGTGTGTACATAAATCGTTAAATGAAAATTGAGATTTATTTGAATATGGACGTTATAAATGGCCGTCATAACATATATTGATTGTGTCAGTGCCATTTTTGGGCGTGAAAGAATTTGTCAGTTTAAGAGATACGAGCCTGCGGGTGAACATAACCAGAGGGGCAATTCTCGTCATTTTAAGAACGTTCACAGTCTGATCTCAGTCTCAATCTGTCAAAAAAACCTCTAATTTCCCTACATTTTGACAAGTTTTTGACATTTGTTTGTCGCTGAGATGAGACTGCGACTAGATTTTGAATGTTTTAAATTACGAGAATTGGCCTTCAGATCACACTCGGTGTTTGTTTTTATTCACTTGAGAATCATCATAATGTTTCGCCAGAAAATTAAAAAGGGCTGAAATTGATATCATGATCGAGGAACGGTTAGTTAGGTAAAGACAAACATTATGATCGGGTCGTTATCCATTGAGTTTTTTTTCATTACGAACATCAGCTGACTTCCATAACAGAAGAACAACAACGATTTCTGTTTGTATTTTGTTAATATCTACTTATTTCTTGTGTCATTTTATATTTCGGTTTATATAGTTTATTACCACTTATTTTTTATACATTTCGTTCTTACTTAAGGTTATCACTGTATTTGAGAATGTTGGTTCACCTGTTATTGGCAACTGCATAAGCCCACGACTGTCATCTACTGTTATTTGATATTTTGTATACAGAAGCTGTTGGTGTATCTTTCAAAATAAATAAATATCTGAAGACTACTCGTATGTTAGTCATGACGAGCAGAATATAATACCAGCAGAGCTTTATTTTTCTTCATTTTCAATTCCCCCACGTTTCCTACATGCAGGTTCTAACAAGGCATAGCAGGTCGGAGCTCATGCCTACACGTGGATTTTGCTTATTTTTCGCCATCACTGTTACGTAGTTAGTCGAATGCCTGCTTCGTTTTGTGTTCCTAGTCTACTTCAACGAGTTATTAAACTTACTGGTGTTACGGGGCTGCCTGCGATTTTGTAGGACGAGGAGTGGTAATGTTGCTTTTTTCCTTTTTGGGCTATGTGAACTTTTTAGTAGGCATATTTTGTTTGGATTAGGGTGCAAGGGTGAATGTAACATTTTGTTGATGAATTGCATTCACAGTAACTATGTGATTTCTTTAAATATACAGGCTGGTGGGACATCGAAACACAATCAATAACCATGAAAAAAAATCTGCTGTTGCATAGAAAAGTGCAATAAGTACCTACACTGTCGAAATGTATAGAATAGCTTTTCTTTAATAACTGACAATACATTTCAGGGGAGTTCAGGATCATGTTCTGACTCCATGGTACCAGGTTGCGCGTCGATGTCCGGTATGTTCCGTATAAGCCGCATATTTTCACACTCGCCCCGGAATCAAAAACTACCTAGTCTTGCCATAAATATTGTCACAAAGAAAAACATTTTTTTTTATTGCAAATAATATTTATTACTTTTACAGTGTGTTAGTTTAATACATACATATAAAACAATTTAAAATATAAAAAGCTTAGTCGAAGTGGTCTCCATTGGCTGCAATACAGTCCTTTAAACGTTGAGGCCAGTTATCAATAGAAGCACGCACTCTTTCCATGGTAAAATTCTTTACTGCTAATCGTATGGATTGTTTTAGGGACTCCAAATTATCATGGCGTTTAGAGCAAGCCGTACTCTCTAAAACTGACCATAAATCATAATCCAGCGGATTAAGATCGGTACTAGACGACGGCCAGTCTTCAGCTCTGATGAATGTTATGTGATGAATGGATGTGTTGTTAAGGGGCTTAACTACCTTCTCAAGAATGGTATTTTGATACACTTGTGCCGATGTTTTGATACCTTTTTCACAAAAATATGGCTCAGTCACTCCTTCATAGCTAACACCCCACCAAACCATCACTGAAGTCGGATAATGCCCACGTTGCACTCTGTCGACTAATTGGGAAGCTTTCTTAGAGCTTTGAGCATAAATACGGTAATTTTGTTAGTTAAAATGTTGCTCAATTGTAAAGATTTTCTCATCCGTAAACAAAATTTTCCTGTGACCTCCCTTTGCGTACCGCTTCAGTAGTTGTTTCGATTTTTCCACCCTATTCTTTTTAAAATTATCAGTTAGTAAATGACCAGTGCATCTCTTACAGGCTGCAAGTCCTAAGTCATCTTTTAAAATATGCGACATGGTTCTGGGTGCTATCTTCATCTCCCGAGATAAAATCTTTTGCTTTCGGACAGGATTTCTTCGAATTCTTTCCCTTACTGCTTTGATCACCTTTTTCGTACGAACACTACGTGGACGGCCAGATCTTTTTCTGTCACAAACAGAGGAGGTCTCATTGTACCTATTAATAGCCCGGTACACAAACATTTGACTAATACCAAGCGTATAGAGAGTTTTAAAAACTGCATTTGGCTCCATACCAACTTTGTGTAATGCAATCACAGCGATTCGGTTTTCTTTATCATCCCACTCCATTTTAATATCGCAAAATATTGTACAATGTGCTGGCGCCAAAATTAGAAAACTCAATTAACAATCGTATAAAATGACAGATTCCAAATGTAATATCTTTCTTATTTTTAATTGTAACAGTATTTATGGCCAGACTGTGTATAGGGTACTTCCCGTTGACCTAGAATCAGGAAACAAATCTGCAATACCGTAAATTTGTACTTACATTAGGTACAAAAAAAAACAATTTTTTTTTTGGTGATTATTTTGTAATGTAACCACGGTTTTCGGATTTTTTCCTTTAAAATATGCGAAACACGATTCCCGTAATAAACTATTTACACGCGTACAGTACGTAACTCCCGGTGCGCGAATCGGACTCGCACTTGGTTTTTTTTTACAGCAGAAATAATAGTATAGAATATTCTTTATGATGTACAGACGCCAGCAAGTCAAGCTACCCGAAACTGTCAAATTTTCCCAATCAACTTTGAACCTTAATTCTGTAGTAATAAAGTTGAAAATCGATTAAAGAAATTTGACAGATTGTAGTAGCTTGATGTGGTAGCGTCTGTACACCATAAATATTACAGAAACATTGTATCTACCTGCCTTCGGAACACATAGCTACGTACTAAATATGCGCAGTTCCAAGAACAAAAATATAATATTCGGGTATGAGTAGAATAGGAATGTTTTACAGTACATGCGGTTTCTGGGAATTTTGTAAGCCCTAACGGGTCTTTCCAATGTGTTTGGGGGATTATGTGATGATACCATTTGTGTTAACAGTGCAGGTAATCCTTAGTTAGTAATTAGAGATTTTATAGCACTAGGACGTGGTGAAGGGCGGGCGTTTTTGAGGGACTGTCTTTTGTAACTTTGACGTTCGAAAAGTGCTGATTCTCAGCCTAATTTGAATAAATGACTTTTGTTTTTTTTATTTATTTAATTATTTATCACATGAAATGTTTCCTTTTGATTATGTTCAATGGAAAGTTGTGAGTATTGATGACTCACAGACTTGTAAAGGTTTTAGAACAATGTTTTTATTCAAAGTGTCCTAATAGGTAGTACCACAATGGCTAAAAAGCTGTTCTTTTGCGTACCACTTGTACTAGGGCATTTTAAATTAAGTTAATCTGAGAAGAAGTGAGCAGTGGTGGCCCAGTGGTAATGGTGGCCCAGTGGTAATGGTGGCCCAGCGGTAATGGTGGCCCAGTGGTAATGGTGGTCCAGTGGTAATGGTGGCCCAGTGGTAATGGTGGCCCAGTGGTAATGGTGGCCCAGTGGTAATGGTGGCCCAGTGGTAATGGCCGCGATTTACGAGTTGTAGGCCGTGGGTTCAAAACAGGCACTTTACTTTGTGTAAATTATTTCATCACCATTGCTCTCAAACGGTGGAGGCAAACATCGTGAGGAAACCGGTATGTACATACTAGAACCAAAGATTCGAAGACATGTGACATCCACTAACCCGCACTGGGCCCGCGTGGTGGATTACGGTCTATTTCCTCTCACAGAGAGGAGGCGTGTGTCCCAGCAGTCGGAACGTTATAGGCTGAGTATGCTGGGAAGAAAAGATCAAATAACTTGAGGTTGAAGATATTTTAAAAAACCAAACCTGATCCATAAACGAAGAATTTAGGTACTTAAGCATATAACATTTCGAAACGTATTACTACATAGACAAACATCAAAGACTATTCTACTAAAAACTTAATAGGTAATAGGTAATACGGGCTGGTGTCCGCAACTCCACGACAATGCGCGTATTTTGCGTACGGAAAAAAAAAACTTACTAAAACTTACTCGTATAACCTACATTTACGTCCAAAAGATACTTCTTACTCCAAAAAACTCGCTGTGTCATGTCCCGCCTCAATAAAGCCCACACACTTTCCTCAAGAAACACACGAATTCGGAAGTCCAGATAAGGACATTAATGGATTGGCTGACATAAATGTGACGTCACTACACATATTTCAAACGTCGCATGCTGGCAACACCCAGCGTAACAAGACCTCTGTGGTCCCGAACAAATCCTCTTCAGCCATCTTGTAAATTTCGAATTTTGAAGGTCATGTTTTACTGGTGGAGGTCTAAGGGTGTAATCAGATAGTTCAAGAGTTACATTTAGTCAAGTATGCGTGGTCCGGCTCACGCGTTAAGGTTGAGATTAGGATCGGGAGCATTAGCATTTTTCGATAGCATGTTGGCCGTATGTCTTTGAGGTCATGTGTTAATGTTGGGTCGGCACACGCGAGTTTTTGTAAAGATTAGATTTTTTTTTGTTGGTAACACTGGTTTGGTTAAACGAATGTTTTTTTGACCCATTTTTTTAATATAATATTAGTCTAGCTTATTTCGAGAGCCTTCCTTGGTAGTAGTAGTTTTCAAAATTTTATTCCAGCATGTTGAATGAGTACAAATAACTTACTACAAGTAACTATGTACTAATAACTATCCTGAAAAAATGTATGGCATTTTATGCACCGGTGGGAAGTAATAGTGTGAAGTGGGAAGTAATCGAATTCCAGCCTTGGCAACCAATCTCAGCAGAGACTAAGCCTTTGGCGCGAGAGATATTATAATGCTCAAGTAAGTGCGCAGACACAGGGGTACTCTCTCTTCCCTCACTTTCATAGTCCGATGGTAAGGAAGGAATCGGGTACAAATCCAGCCTTCGCTGCTACTGAGAAAATTCTGATACAAAAACCCAGGAACAGTACCAGCACCCACCAGCAGTACCTTTGTACTCAAATTATAATTATGTCATATCCCTATATATTTTACTGTATGTACATAAACCGATCCTATCCTACTATTCCTACTTTCCTATTTCTACTATAATAATATTATAAACGTGAAAGTTTGTATGGATGGATGGATGGATGGATAGATGTTTACTACTGTTTCACGCAAAAACTACTGAACGGATTGTGATAAACATATAGGATACTTTTTATCCCGATATTCCCACGGGAACGATACTTATGCGGGTGAAACCGCGGGGCGCAGCTAGTAATTTAATAAATAAATAAACATTTTACCCCACCTCGGAATCGAACTCGGGACGTCATACTCAGCAGTAGCGCTTGCGACCACTGGGCCAACGAAACAGTCACTTTTCTCTTATACTAAGCGAAAGCTTTATGTATCTGTATCATTCCCTTATTCACAGCCCCAGAAAGACCATTCCTTGCCCCCATACATCATTGTCCTATCAAAAACCAAAATTAATAGTTCGCCCATTCCACAACACTAACTATCATAAACATCAGACGAGTTATACGCAACGATTAAACTCTCGTCCAAACTACGGTTAAGTACGGTTAACTATAGTTAACCCCCGGTTAATGTTGCCAGTAATTGGTTGGCCCCTCGTGATTAATTGATGGCGCTCTGATAAAGAAGTTGTGGAGTTTGAGTGGTTGTGGTGGTTGGAAGAGGAGGAGGTTCCTTGGTTCCTTAGGATCATCTAAGGAGATAAGGAACCAAGTTACAAGTTTAAAATTTTTATTATAATTTTTGTTGTTGCCGAAAGGTGGTACGGCGCGGCATGGCATGAAATATTTATTCTGTAAATAGGACATCGGAATCACTTTTACACGTCATATTATAAAAAAAAAAAATAAGCTAGATGAGATCGGCAAAGGCATGGCAATGGATTTTCGCTGGCGGCAAACGATTTTAAATCTTATCACAAGGAGACTTAAGTTTACGGTGGTATGCCGCGGAAGGTTTCGGCATGCCGGTCCAAACAAATGTTAATGTTTTAATGTCTTTGGAAACAAAGTTGTAATGTGTCACAGTTATGTAGATACAATTTGGCACTTGAGTATGATCATTATCAATACATACCTAATGTATTTTAAAAGGCTTTAAGAACGACGATGATATTTTTTGTATACTAGCAGTGCCCCGCGGTTTCACCTGCATAAGTCTCGATTCCGTAGAAATATCGGGATAAAAAGTATTCTTTGTGTTAATCCTGGTTATAAACCATATGTGTGCCAAATTTCATCCAAATCCGTTCAGTAGTTTTTGCGTGAAAGAGTAATAAACATCCATCCATCCATTCATTCATCCTTACAAACTTTTGCATTTATAATATTAGTAGGATTCCTCACTCTATTCATCATCTGCTTAGCTTTTTCCCAACTACGTTAGGGTCGGCTTCCAGTCTAACCGGATACAGCTGTATACCAGTATTTTACATGGAGCAACTGCCTACCTGACCAGCTGACCTCCACAATCCAGTGACTGGGTAATACGATACCCCTTGATAAGACTGGTTGTCAGAGTTTCGGGCTTCTGACGACCCGAAACGACTGTCAAAGTTCCACGGATGACAGCCGAGACCAACGGCTTAACGTGCTTTCCGAGGCGCGGTATTCCTCACTGAGTTACTTAGCTAAAAAGGTGAACTTTAAAATTAGTAACTGTCGATTCACCGAAATTGAAATAGGGGTGCCTATCCTTAAGCCAAACCCAATCCAATTTCACCTTCCAACAAAATTACATAAACACTTTCTGACTAACAAAACTTCCTCCATCTATATTCAAAATAGCCTGAAATAGCCCGTTATATGTCACGAGTGGGCGTCCACTGCGTACAGGTAGTAACAACAAAAAAAAAACATGCTCATTTTATATTAACAAGAGATTGGTGGCCGTGACTTATAATTAACACGAATAACTACTTCATATCGACTTCTTAATTACGTGTCGCGTTTATTTATGTTACTTGGAAATTTTCAGAGTCGAATATAGAGCTTTTGTTCTATGTACAAAAATAGAAAGGTTTCGTCCTAAAAGGGAAGGAATATTGAGAAGTTTGTGTGATTTTGAAAGTTTTTTTAGAAGTTTCCTGTGTTTCTGACGTGTTAAGGAAAAATAGAGCGCAAAGGGGAATTTGTTTGAAGGGGTGGTAAATTTGGAAATTACGGTATTATTTTTAACACCAGTTATATTTGTCTGTGGGGGAAGGCTATGATTAGGTTTCAGAGTAATAATTTCACAAGATGGTATAAGTGTATAATGGTGACCAGCGGTGGCCAAGTGGTAACGGTGATTTACGAGTTGTAAGTCGTAGGTTCGAACCCTGACAGGCGCTCTACTTTGTGTAAATTATTTCATCATTACTGCTCTCAAAACGGTGAAGGAAATCATCGTGAGGAAAGCGGCATGTCCTAGAACCAAACATTCGAAGACATGAGACATCTACCAACCAGCACTGGACCCGCGTAGTGGATTACGGCTCACTCCTTCTCAATGAAAGGACGCCTGCGTCCCAGCAGTGGGAACATTATAGGCTAATTATGCATTGCTTATGCTAATAAGGTATAGTTGTTACGTTTTAGCATGACAATAGCGGTCATTACCTTTTACCTAATATCTCTCCGTAAGAACCTAAACAATAAACTATGTATGGTTTTTCGTTATTGGAACATGTTGAAGATTACGTTAGGTATTGACTCAGGACGCGAACGGACTTTGTTTCAGTTTTTTAAATAAAGAATGCTCGAAAGTGTAGGTGGGTCAATAACCGCTATATCCATGCTAGATCGCGGCAACTGTAGTAGGAAACAACACGTTTTTTATGGTCACACTTTAGGCATCTGTCAAATTCTAGTTAAAAAGGTGGCTCATAAACAGTGAATTTTATAGCCAAAGTAAATCCTCTAATAAAAATCTTTTGAAACAATCGTTTACAACATGCATGTACCGCTCACGAAAAGTAATTTTTCTTTTGTAACGAACCCGTATAATTTTTTTCGTACTATCCTTACCTTCGAAAAAGTATATTGTTTAAAACAAATATGTTATTGGGAACGCCCGGTAATAAGTTTCGTACAAACGTGCCGACATACGGACAGACAATGTTCACGAAAGAAATGTTTATTGCCCGGACTCTACCTGTCCAAACAATTGTCTTCTATAGGGGCTCATAAGTAACAGTGTAATTTGTTTCAAATGTTCTTCCCATAGAATGCGTGTGATTTTTTACGGTGAAAGTGACTGTGGGCATTCAAATATTATTGTATGGTAATTTAACACCCTCAAACTTTGATGTTTCAACCTGCAAGGGTTGCAGGTAGAGGTAAGGCTTGTGAGGCTTCTCACAAGTGCTAATGGTTTATTAATAAAGATTAAAAGTGTTTTAGTTCTTTGAGCTCGTAAGCTCATGCTTAAGAGCGGATGATTAGGAATCATCAGTCGGCGACCACGTCCATTATCAATGATCATCATCACAATATGATTTCTATTATGATTTATGTGGTTAGGTAGTTAGCTAAAAACACACACACATAGTGATATTTATCGATTAGCGATCAATTCCGCTGTCCTACAATACCTACTGTAGTTTGAAAACACTGTAAAAGCCAATTATTTTTAAAAGAGTAACCGTGGAGTTTCTTGCCGGCTCTTCTCCATAGCAAAACGACCAATTGGAACCGTGCACCTAGCTTCTGACGTTTCATAAGTGCCCATGTAGGTTTATGTGAAATAAAATATTTAGATTTTTTAATCTTTTGTAATCTCCACAAACTGTCAAAGGCATCGTCCTGATCAGAACCATAGAATTCAGGAGAAAAAAATCTATCATATACTGTCAACGTCCAATCAAAGCTCGACGTATGGGCTAGAAGAACTGCTTAGAATTAGAGGCTTTGTATTCATAGGTCTCTGCACAAACGTACTGAAGTCTCAACGCATGTGTTCATTTAATTTACCTCTAGGTATGTGATAAAGATGTGGTGGCCTAGTGGTAACATCCGCGAAGTACGAGTTGTAAGGCTGTGGGTTCGAACCCTGTCAGGCACTTGACTTTGTGTAAGTTATTTCATCACCACTGCTCTCAAAACGGTGAAGGAACACCTTGTGAGGAAACCGGCATGTCCTTGAACCAAAAATTCTATGACATGTGACATCTACCAACCCGCACTGGGCCTTCGTGGTAGATTACCCTCTTGAGGTCTGTGTCCCGGCAGTGGGAACATTATAAGCGTGATACATTATATGTGATAAAACCGAAGTGGTTGCCACAACAATAAGTTCATAATACAAACATTCCACTTCAAATCCGTTTACGACCAATCGAATCAACATACACTCTCTCACACAACTTGTCGTATTTCTACCAAAAATGATCGTAATCCTACCAAAAGTGTCATAATATCATACGGTATCGAACCCGCGGTACCAAGCATGATATCGATCACACAATTCGTATTAATGAGCAAGTTACCCAACTGTTTCGGTTCTGATTCATTAAGGGTGATACATCGGCTCATACAGTCCTACAATCGCATTTGGGGTGTAGATTAAGTTTGGTGGACGGTAGAGGGGTCACCTTTTAAACTGAAAACTTGTTTAGTCGTCACGAGTCGAAATAAATACTTTTTCTTTCTTTAGGAGCACTCGGGTGACGCTGAATCGGGTATACTCGGCTCCAGTCGGCCGATGATGATGAATCGGGTATACTCGGCTCTAGTCGGCCGGTGACGCTGAATCGGGTATACTCGCCTCTAGTTGACTGGTGACGCTGAATCGCGTATACTCGGCGTTGAATCGTGTATACTCGGCTATAGTTGTAAGATTTCCACTTCTGTTGTGTGCTCATAAGCACGTACCCTCTTTTTATTGACTTTTAATTAATGTCCGAAAAACTACGACTAAGATGCAATCAATTGTTGTTGTTGCAATCAAATCGACTGCTGCGCTGCGTGTCGCGGGTTCGATTCCCGCACGGAACAAATATTTGTATTGCATACAGGTAGTTGTTCCGGGTCTGGCTGTTTGTGTGTGTGAGTTTAAATGTTTGTAAACGGACCCACGATACAGGAGTAATTCCTAGTGTGGGGCAACGTTTTTATTAAAAATAAAAAAGCTCAGGGACGAGCTGGTGCATATTTGTACCGCTTGTGTGTGTACCAGCTCGTCGTAATGAAGTTAATGCTAAACTTATTTAAAACATATTTCTGTCTCTGTCTGTGTGTTCTATGTCAGTCTGTGTGTTGTGTGTGTGTGTCTGTCTGTGTATTGACAGACACAGAATGACGTTTTGAAAACGTGATTTGTGGTGCAAGCGGGCCTTCGAGGAATATCAATGTGTGAGGTAGCGAATAGAAGTCAAAATCTGGGCTTATGGAGAAATCTTGTGTCAGAATTGTTTTATAACGGGAAATACTAGTATTCTTAGAAATTTCTAAATGAGGGGACTGTAATCACATTATACGGGCCCAGTCACATATTTATCTTTAAATTGGGGTCAAGGACATACTGTTCTCGCATCGGTCTAATAAACAGAGCCTTCAACTGTAAATTGTTTATACTGTTGAGAAAACTCTGCCATCAAATCATTTAGTAATGTGTCACAGCTATGTAGGTAAAAATCACCACCAGTCAGCGAAACACGACGCAGACACTTCGTGTGCGTTAGTTAGTTTTTATTGTAATAAATTATAATGTTGTATGTATTTATAGTATTTTTAAGTTATATTAATATTGTATTGTATGTGTTTATATGGGCCTTGATGCCTGAAATAAATGGATAAATAAATAAATTAGCACTTGAGTATGATCATTATCAAACCATACCTATTAAGTTTTAAGATCGACAATGATTATTTTGTATATTCCTTACTGAGCTCATAATCGTCTGCCTAGCATTTGCCAACTATGTTCGGGTCGGCTTCCAGTCTAACCGGATACAGCTGAATACCAGTTTTTTACATGGAGCGACTGCCTATATGACCTCCACAATCCAGTGACTGGGTAATACGAAATCCCTTGATTAGACTGGTTGTCAGACTTTCGGGCCAGAAATTTACCAGTTTCTAGTAGTATACCACACTTCGCATGCTTAATGGAATACTGACTTAACTCAAAAAAGACGATTTTTGCGAAATCGCAAAAGGAGATCTTGCTATGAGGACTTAACCTACTTGTTGATGCTTAAAAATAAAACTGATTTATATTAATCATGATTCCTTGTATTTTGAACGTCCATGATTAACTATTGATGAGATCTGAGTAAAACAAAAAACGGAAATCACATCTGACCTATCTACTAATGGGTCAGTGTTCCATTAAGCATGCGACTTATTTCTGATTCTTTCAACATTCGAGCATTATGCCTATTTGCATATCTACGTCAAAATATGTTCAGTATCGTATATACAGGATGTACGTGCAATATTCGTTTTTCGTAATACATCGCCGGCACGCGAGCCGCCACACGTGCTTGCCACGACAAATGCAAATGAATAAGCTTTCATGTTAACTCTTTATAGGGTGATTGCAATTATACGGGCGGTTGTAATTAATAGCACAGTTTGTTGTGGGTTTGTGAGTGTTGAGGAATAATTGGGTCGTTTTGGGTCGTGGGTGGAGGATTGTTTGTTTAATAACTTTATTAACTAGTGCAGCGGGGTAATTGCGTAACACACTAACAGTGGCAAAGAATTTGATTGTGACAGTTCAACAACATTCATTGCGTTATTTAAGTTGTTGAGTACACATTTTTCGAACATATAAAGCAATGGATTAGCAATATCCTTCAAAATGATTTAGATTGTGATTGATAGTGTGTTACGCAATTAGGGTGCAGGACTATAGGGTATATAAAAAAAATACAGTTAAAGGTTATCGTAATTTTTATTGTTATTTTTTTTGGCTACTTATCTAAAATAAACACCCTGTACGAACGGTCTGTGTAAACGGCGCAAATTCGGGCAGTTCGGTGCCAGGCCGTACTCTACCCACCCTGTATAATTGCCGCCTGTCTTCACGTATGCCTGTATGACTACTAATGTTTGCCCAACACAAACTAATGAGTCGTTTCACGGGAATATATATTTTATTAACTACTCTAAAATATAATGAAGTTATTAACATAAATCGATAAGGTTATAAAGCCTATTTTTGTATAAATATATGAGTTTTTTCATATCGCTTACCCCATATTGAATACACGAATGATTTCACAGGAATATCGACCTTATTAACTACACTTAATGAAGTGAAAAACATAAATCGATAAGGTTATTGAGAGTATTTTTGTTTAAATTAGTATACATACACGCATACACACATGCATATGTATACAGTATTGAGTTTTTTCATATCGATTTGCCCATAGTGAATACATGAAGAAGTTCACGGAAATATCGACCATTTTAAGTACTCTTACATATAGTGAAGTTAAAAACATGAATCGATAAGGTTATAAAGATTATTTTTGTTAAAATATGTGAGTTTTTTCAAATTGCTTTGCCTATAGTGAATACATGAATAAGTTCACAGGAATATAGACCTTACTAACTACTCTACCTTGTAATGAAGTTATAAACATAAATCGATAAGGCCATAAAGACCATTTTTGTATAAATATTAAAGTTATTTCACCATATCGTAATGAATACATGAAAAAGTTAAGGTTTTATTGCAAGACTTTTTACAACTGAAACTTATTTTTACGATGGTTCACTTATTAGCTTTGACAGGTACTAGGAGTTTAGATTAATAGGTGTTTAATGTTACTTTATTAATGTAAATATTTCGTGAAAGTTAGTAGTGGATTAGATTTAGAAGGGTTGTATGAACACGATTGGGATTTTTATGATTATTTGTTACTAGCTGTTGCCCGCGACTTCGTCTGCGATACAGGGTGAAAAATAACTTAAGTATGTCCTTAGTCAGCTCATGGTCTATCTGCGTGCCAAATTTCATCCAAATCCGTCTAGCCGTTTTTGCGTGATTGAGTAATAAACAAACTCACTATTTATTTGCCTCTCCTTCCCCTTTTTAATCCATCCAAAGGTTGTCTTTCGCTGTTAGCGATAAGACCGCCCATTGTGTCACTCTATAAAAACAATCTATATTTATGTCTGTAATTTATCATAAAGAGTATTCTATTCCTTTCTCACTTTCGCATTTATAATATTAGTTAGGACAGTTTCTTTTCGTACGCACAACGAAACATCAACTTATACATTGCCAGTATAAGCTGACTTCTCATTGTACGAAAAGCCTATACAATGCGAGGTCAGTTTAAACTGGAAATGTTAAGCTTGATGTGTTGTTGTATATACCTCAGCTCTACTTATTGAAATTACTTTTTTAATACGCATTGTTCGTGTCCTTTTTTAGTTTCAGTGATTCATTCATTCACCGCTAACAACCTTTTTTCAGGTCACTCCGATTTCCTCACCAATTTTACAATTTGGGACCTAATAAAACTATCCGGTACGAACGAATAACAAATGCACTAGTTTTCTCTCCAATACCTATTGAAAGTTGAAACCTGAGAACCTTGTTAACAGCAGCCAATGTTGCAACGTTGCTGGCTTATAAGGTTTTAATCCTATGAAATATATTAAACAAAAAACATTCAGCGATTCGAATGTCTTTGGAAATGTGTGTGGCAATTCTTAATGGTCCTTCAAATACGATTTTACAGTCGATTATTTCGTAGTGGCACGGTAGGTCGACACGGTGCAGTCACACGGGTCACAGTGTCGCACTGTGTCGCCTTGAAACTTTGTCGCACACAGACCGACCGTGGGACAGTCCACTGCGTAAACGGAACGCAACTGTAACGAATCGATTATCAAGAATCGATTTTTCAAAATAACGGTAGCCATAAGCGATTTACATCTCGATAGTTACGTAGCAATTTGTGAGCGTGATCGATGAAATTTCCTTTTGCGGGTAAACGTCTGCGCATTGAAGCTGCAACTGTCATTTCATAAGGCACGGCGACGCAACGGCACGAATGCGGCTCACAGTAACGCGTCCAGCGTTGGCTGACCCCTGGTGGGGTTCGCAACCCTCGTATCGACACCTGTGTGTGAAACAGTTGCAGGGGCAGGGCGGCTCTCGGTGAATTGGCAAAGTGACACATTGTCACCGGTCGCACGATTTCACTGTCCGGCGAGACGTGACGAGTTACGCGTGGTCGCCGTTTTTATTTCTGCCAATGACGGGTGTCGAGGCGTGGTGTGGCCAGTGCGAATCTGCAATCGTAACTGTTCGTGCACTCTGACTCTTATTCTGTGGGATAAAGAGTTGATATTATCATCATTAGCGCTTCGTTAAAATTGTTGTTGTGTAACCGGTCGGAGTGGGAGTGATATGTTTTTTTCATCGACTACACACGCCCACCGTCCGCGACGAAATCGTCAATCCAACAGTCCGGATTGCGTCGCGCGATTTCTAAATTGATTTTCGTTAAGTTTTATTTGTCTCTGCGCATGTTTACGTTTCGTAAGGGACTGCAGCTTAGTAATAACAGCCGCACGGGTCGATTGATCAGGTTAAGCTACGTTTGCTGCGGTTGGTATATGGATGGGTGACCATCTTTACATTTCAAGACCTTTACGTACCTCGGAAACCACGTTACGCCGTTGGCTGCCCGGCTGTCATTCGTAGATTTTTGGCAGTTGTTATGGGTCGTCAGAAGCTCTATTACCCAGTAGTTACTGGGTAATACCTCCACAACCCAGTTGGGTTGTGGAGGTCAGATAGGCAGTCGCTTCATGTAAAATACTGGAATTTGGCTGCATTTGGTTAGACTGGAAAAGCCTAGATAGATGATGCATGTTTACGTTTCGAAAGGACCTCTTCTCGTAAGTTAAAACGTTAATGTATTGTCTGGGAGTGTTTGATCAGATTCAAGTTCATTACTCGGCTGCGTCGAGTTAACAGTAATGTAATTGTAGTTAAAATTTGTAACGTAATCCTGTCGAGATATCTCATAGATTTGATGTGGCTTTGTATTTTATCCGCCATTATGATTATGAAGTGACTGGCACATCTGTCTGTCCGTCGCACGCGCCGCTCCGGAGGTCAACGAACACGTTTTGTCTGTCGCATTGTGGGAGACTATCTTTTTTGTGGTAGCAAGGGATCTGTTTACTTTGTTTCTGGTAGGTTTGCGGTTCGACGTTACTGGCTACTTCTAATTGAGACTTCTGTTTTGTGACCATTTTTGGAGTGAACTCTTTTGTTAGTTGAACAGTTGTTTGAACAGCCAGTATGCTTGATTTGCAACCAGCACGCTTAATCAAGCAATCACTTGAGTAGTACTTTTAAGAATCATGGTATGTAGATATAGCTCGTTTAAAATCTTGTTCAACAGAATTATGTTTTTCCACTAACTTTATCGCAGACTCCGAAAGACCGATCTACTGCTTTAATAAACAAAAAAATTGAATATGTATACTATGTACTATAACTACTATAAGCTAAGTCCTAAAACAGTATTAAAAAAAACGAAACAATCGCGCATATTTCCCGGCTCATACACCTCACTAACCGTATCGTTCGATTATATCGGTCTCATTTCGGTTCCCAAGATATTTTTACGTGCACGTAATGGTCAAGCTATCGACATGAACACATCTCGATATTATCGATAGCATTCACACGTAGCACACGCTCTAGCCGTCCTGTCAATAGAGATGGGCCGGCGGGTGCTTTGTTGCACTATCGACTATCGACATCGTTTTTCTACGGCGGTCCTGTCACTCAAACTTTTCGGAGTTTTTGTGTGCCCGTCGATATATCGATATGTTGTGGATGAAGTTGGTATCAGGACAAATTGTGTTATGACCAGATCCAATTTAGAAGATTTTGTTATTGGATGCGCATTAAGTGCTATTTACGATTTCCGTAGCTATTATGTTGGGTTTGAAAAATGTCAATAAGTAAGTTGATAGTTACAATTCTTGTTAGAGGAATTGAATCAGCTTAGAAAGTATACATCCGAATGGAAACTGTTCATGATGGAAGACTGACTGTTCAAGATATCTCAAGATTCTCACCATAATATTGAGTCATAAAATATAAATGAAATATATATTATATTATATATACAATTCAAATATAAATTTATAGATACTTGCAGTTTTTCTTGTTAATTTAACAAATATGGACAAAATATAGCCTTAATCTAATTCATATTTATATTCCAAACCTTCAAATATTTAACTAGCCCATACTTTAATCCACCTTCTCCACTATCAGTAATTTCACAAACCGTCTGCCTCCCAAATGCATAGTTTGCCCGCAACAGATGGTAATATATCGATAGTGCTGGTGATATTAAGTTGTGTAAGATGACAGATATCGCGCTCGCATCTCGAGCGATCATAACGAACACTCGACATTCGATACTATATGTTTTGTACACGGCTTTAACACTGCTAATCTCTTAATATTAACGTAATTAAGTTGTGAACTTGACGTTTATTATCTAAGCTCTTGGCACTTTATATTCTGAAAGGTACCTATCTATATTTATCTATATTTTTTTTATAAGGAGGAATTTTTCGACACCATATTTTAGTTTGTTGATACTTAAATTTTAATAGTTTGTTACTTTATTTAGTATTAGATGTTTATCTAAAACGAATCCCGGGTTTATCCCCGTCTGTATTCCCGAGTTCATACAACCCGAATCTCTTCAGGGCGAGAGTGAATAGGCTTCTTTTGGGCTAGCTCGTTCCACCGTAGATCTCATCCCTGCCTCTGGGCTGGATTGAGGTCAAGAGTGAGCCCATTGTCAATAAAAAAAAAAATTATTGTGTTGAAAAATATATTTATTCAGTCCTATCAAAAAATATATAAATAAAAATGAAATGCTGTTCGTTAGTAAGCGCATCATTTGGGAACGGTTGGACCGATTTAGTATAATGTTCATAATAGTCCTAAAAAGGTTATTATTGAAAAATAAAATTGAAAAAGTTTCAAATACGGGTGAAACTTAACGTCCTTTTTCTAAGGGTTTTTGTATGATTTGTTGAAATTTTGACAGGGTAACGTCGGTAGGGTCAGATAGTTAAGTTAGATATAAAAAAGCTATGACGATAATTTCCGCACGGCTATGAAATATTGGTTCGACTTGGACTATTGGTAGGATAGCGCTTTGAAAAATTCTTAGGTACTATAGAAGGCTAGAAGAGCCCTCTGAGGTAACGGGAGGAATCAAACACTATATGACTCCTTTTATATTATATTGTTTCTGCAATATAATATAAAAGGCTTGAGCGCTTGCAAAACCTGTGCATTCGCTTTGTTTTCGGTCTTCGAAAGTATGACCATGTTTCACACCTTCGCAAGGAACTCAAGTGGCTCCCAATCCGCCTTCGCAGGAACACTCGGATTTTATGTCTACTCTTCAACATCTTACACAACCCGTCTTATCCTTCCTACCTGCGTGAGAGTTTTTCTTACGCTCGCTCTAGCGCCGCACCGTGTAGATCACACCTAAGATCCATCCTTAAACCTCATCCTCATAAAACGAGCTACTATTCTTATTCCTTCTCTGTCCATGCTGTAAGATTGTGGAACTCACTTCCGCCTAGCATTTGTGATTTAAAAACTATTTCTCTTTTTAAACGTCGATTAAAAGAGCATTACCTTTCCTCTATAGTGTGAGTATTTGTATATATATATTTGTTATATATTTTTGTATTATGTATTTAATTAAATATATTTATTTATTATTATTATTTTTTTGCGCTATATGTGTAGATATATTTAATATTTTTGTTTTAGACTTCACACATTCATATTTTTCTCTTCTTGTTCTCACACACTATTGTCTACATTTCTTTTTTTTACTTCTCCTTTCGCAGGTCTGCTGGAAGAAATTTCTTAAGAAATAAGCAGTATCTTTGTACTCATGTTATAATTCTGTCATATCAATTTGTATTTTACTGTGTGTACATAAATGATAAAATAAATAAATAAATAAATAAAAGGAGTCATATCGATAGAGAGGTTCTCCTCTGTACATATTTCTGTCTACATTCTCCCTGACAGTTCTAAACCAAAATCCTAATATAAAATATCTGACACTAGCTTGAACGTTCGAATGTAACCCGCGCTAAAATATAGCCGGCCTGCATTATATGAGGTCGTCTTCGGCAGACAAGCCTCTACAGTACCTAGTGCTTTCATTTAGCACTATCAGCCTATACTGTTCCCACTATTGGGACTCAGGTCTACTCTCTGTGAGAGGTAGTGGGCCGTAATCTACCACGCGGGTCCAGTGCGGGTTGTTTGCATTAATTTGTTTTTAGCTAATTTGACAACTTTGACAACTACCAATCAATATGCTAAGTCTTTATCCAACTATGTTGGGGTCGGCTTCCAGTGTAACCGTATACAGTTGCGTACCATTATTTTATATGGAGCGACTGCCTATCTGACCTCCACAACCCAGTTACTGGGTAACATTATAGCCTTTGGTAAGTAGTACACCTTGTCAGACTTTTCAACTTATGATTACCCGTAAAGACTGTCAAAGATCTACGGTGACAGCCAGACCAACGGCTTGGCGTGCTTCTCGAGGCACGAAGCGGTCTCGACATGTAATGGATGGTCACCCATCCACGAACCAACCGCGGCAAGCGCAGCTTATCCTTCGAGCGACCCGAGCGTGTATTATTATTTAGCCATCAGGCACTTTGCTTAGCCCAGAATTTAAGACACACATAAAAATAATTTTGAGGTGAGTCTGCGTTTCTGCCTGATTATGTTGATCATGAATAGACAGCCTATACAGGATACAGTGTAACCAGTGTGCCAACTGTAACCTTGAACTCGGCATATGATTCTAGAGTGTCCTTAGCGTATAAACTTATCGACAGTTATCAAAAAGAATCCATACATTTTGACCGCGTAGGTTTGCACTTTTCTATGAAACAACAAAATCATGGTTACAGTTTGCGCATTGCTTAAAATTTATTCCTGGATCTTTATACAGGATAACATTTTAAGCAGTGCGCAAACCCAGTTGGTTGTTATAGGTTTAGTTGATACCATTAAGGTAAGTAGGTAACATTGCATGTACCGTTACTGCAGATTACCTTTCCGAGATAAAAGTTGCAAAATCTATGCATTGAATCAAGTCTAAACGATCTTGTTCTTGTAAAATTCGCCGATATTACGAAATACCGTATTTAGTTAATTATATGTAATATGGCGGTAAAATCGCAATTTTTCATTGCCTAGTCTAATTATCCTTATGACTTATTTGTTTTAATTGTTATTTGCGTAATGGTCATTTGTAGAAATTACTTCATGGTTATGTGTCGCGTAGTTATGGGAAATAATTAGGTAAGCATTGTTTTTAGGAGCCAACAGGTATCCGTAGAATAAATGTATTTTATTCAATCTTTCTTACTTGTTTTCTGCACCCCGCTGTTCAACAAATAAAAATCGCGAAACGATAAAATTTTCACTAACTTTAAAAAAGCGCAAACAAAAAATAAATTACGTAAAACTGTCAATATCCTAAACGGCCAATTAAAAACAAAACAAGATTCTTTAAAACGGCAACATTACAAAACGGATTACGCAATAGGCCGCACTGGCCATTCGGTTCGTCGACCCCGCCATATTAAAAAGTTACGGACAATGGAAAAAAAGTAGGTAAATTTGAAAACAGAATGTCAATAGCCGGCGGCCGGCCGAACCTGCCCCACGCGCCCTTGACTTGCGGAGATAAAAAGGGGGAGATGACCGGCACCCCCTCCCCCCGGTTCCCTCTGCGACCCCCTCGCTGCCCTCTGCCCACGCTCGTGGTTTATTGCTACTTTTATCGAGCCCCTAAACTTGGGATGCAACTGGTAGTTTCAACTTTCAAGTTGCGAATGTTAAAAAGTTTGGAAGTTCGCTCGTTATGATTTAGGAATATTTGACTTGGAGGTAGCGGTTACATAATTGGTAACTGTTTATGTAATCGTTCTGGACTATTTATTCAAATACCCGGTCTTGCGTAAGGATAGTTTCGAGTGTGGATGGATGTGTATCGTTTTTGTTTAGCGTTTAAGGGTGCTAACTACCTGCAACACTACGCACAAAACCATAATCAGCTTATATTGTTCCCACTGCTGGGACACAGGCCTCCTCTCTTCGAGAGGGAGCGGGCTATAATCTACCACGTGGGCCCAGTGCGGGTTGGTAGATGTCACATGTCTTCGAATTTTTGGTTCTAGGACATGCCGGTTTCCTCAAAATGTTTTTCTTCACCGTTTTGAGAGCAGTGGTGATGAAATAATTTACACAAAGTAAAGCGCCTGTCTGGGTTCGAGCCTACGAGGCTACGACCCACCACTCGTAAGTCACACATACACGCTAACACTAATATTATACTGTAGCAAAAAAAAACTTCTTCATTGTGATTCTGTATCTAAAATTCTCACTGGGACACTGGTAAAAAATGTCAAATCTATCAAAAACAAAAAATAAACTTTTCAATAAAACGTTCGGGTCGCCAAAATAAAACTGTGCACAAATTAAAACGCGGCAAATATTATAAAAGAGAATATCAGCTGATCGTGAAGTGTCCCCTCGCGGGCGGTGACCTTGAGCGCGACCCCACTATTGAAATTAAAGGAGCACCGAGGTTACTGGCACTTTGCACTTTTAAAAATGGAACCAACGAACCCTGGAGGATGTTATAAAAATAAAAATTGCATTTTGACGTTTAGCTTTTTTAAGTGGAGTTTTTATTTTTTGAAATTTTAAGCGCTAAGGTGATCATTTAATATGTTTTCGTGTTAATTTTAACACCTTGTTGTCCGTTTTACTATGTGACAGAATCGTAAAAATTTGTGTTACCCTAATCGGTCGTATTCTATGCCAATATGCAATGCACCTAAACATGCAATTCTGTTGGAGACGTCATATAGTAAAGAAGGACAGGTTGTATTTCACATACTTATTTCTTCTACTGTATTTCTTGTACTTCACAAATAGAAGTCAAGATGTATGGGAGGTAAGCATAATAGATATTTATTTATTTATATATACTTTATTGTACACCAGAAAATATATAACAAAAAGAATACAAGACATACAATGGACGGCCTTATCGCTTTCTGCGATCTCCACCAGGCAAACTTGGTATGGACAGTGATTGCGTGGACGTCTAAATGGGGTTGTCATTGGTGAAAAATAATAAGTATATAGGAATGATAGACTATAATAGATACATAGATTGTATATAAATGCTAAATAAGTATATAGATACACTAGCAGTGCCCCGCGGTTTCATCCGCATAAGTGTCGATCCCGTGGGAATGCCCGGATAAAGAGTAACTTATGTGTTATTCTGATGTATAAGTCTATGTTACTGTAAAGTTTCATTAAAATTCGTTCAGTAGTTTTTGCGTGAAAGAGTTACAAACATGTATCCATCCTCACAAACTTTCGCGTTTATAATATTATTATAGTGGGATATTAGTACAATACATACTATTTAACGGGCAGCTAAATGACGAAATTCTAAAAAAGGACATAAGTAAACCTATTATCACGGATGATTAGAACTTTTACGCGTCCTGATCAGCAGGAATCCATAGCCAAGCGATAACATAAGAATATCTAGGCACGAATCCATTTGCCGACGGTCATGCACGATATCTTCTATATCAGTCATCGTATGAATCACCATCCAACACATTTAGTTTTTCCTCAATTCCAGACCCGGATGTAAGGATTATGAGAGTATCAATAGAAGCCTATTACGCTCGATTTTCGTCTTTAAAGGTAAAGAAGTTTCAATTCACCAGAGAGACTAACAAGGGGTGGTCATGAAAAAAGCGATTTTCATAAAACAAGCCAATATTGCGTTTAATTCAGCAATTAAAACTACTGCCGTACCCAAGTAGGCCGCTGCAGTTTGAAGAAGTGGGGAATTAGTGATCCATCCAATACCCAGTGCGAGTGCGGTGCTTAACAAAATGATGTCTATCGTAGTATGAGTCAACTCACCTTGTTCTGGTCTACTGACTGTAAAAGGCTTTTCAGCCGACTAGCTTTAGGTGGTTCAACTACACCTAAAGCTAATCGGCTTTTTTTTTTTTTTGGGTGGGAAGTCATCAAATGACCTCTCCCTCTCTGGGCTGAGCGGAAGGGCGTGTCAGACTTTTCCTGACTAAAACCCACCCGTGTTCCTTCAGTTGCCTGTGCCAGGGGCCACCGTATCTCTTTCGAACAACCCGCAGCCCTGGTAGGCATCGGCCCTGGCGGACCCCATCAGTTCGTGAAAGCTAGTCGGCTGAGAGTTCAGCCGAAAGAAGTCCACTGTTGGACATAGGCTTCCCCCAAGCACCGCCACTTCGACTTGCACTTGCACGTTTAACTATAAAATATTTGGAATTGCCTAGTACTTTCTTCTTTATTGAAATAATAATCATTTACTTAGCTATTATTTAAATGTAACGAAAATCTTATTTAATGATGATGATGCATGCGATTAGCAAAACATGTGTTTTGCTAATGGCCTTCAATGTTCTCATTATCACATTTCCATAGAGTTCAAAGACAAGTTCTATTACGCAAATGCAATTCCTGTATTTTGATTGGCATCATCTTTATCAAGTTACAAGAACCGTTACGTGAAACAGACTCATTCAACTCCCCGCTGGCTTTGTGGACAAATTCCGAACACAATCGGGAGGCCAATGTCCACTGCGTCCATTGATTTGACTTTCTTCAAGAAATCACGTCTGACGCCGGAAGACGATTCGACTCGGAACACGCAGACCAGAACGATGCCTTCAAATACACTGACCATTCTTTACACTTACACACTTTGTATCAACCAAAGACCAACCCAATTCATACAGCTTTAAGATTAAAATTCCAATGACGGTCGACTCTTAGACTTTACAGTTCATCACACACAATTTTGAACTCTATCATTTATAAAACCAAGGCATAGTTTCGTTTGTGTGTTTACAAAGTAGTGTTAAACCATTTCCAATCTCGGTCGTTCCTTCACGCGCGGCTGCTGGGGGGTGAGCTGAACAGCACTGTCATCATACAGATGCGTTCCGCCCCGATAGGTGATCCGACATACAGGATTAGTTACGACACGAAATGGTGAGAATGTGGTTAAATGTATGGGTTTTATTTATGAGTCATTTTCTGACGATAAGAGTTCAATTCGAATCATTTTCGTTGAACCATCATAAATTGTTTTAATTGAGCACTACCAAAGATACTTAACAGTTTTCTAGAAGAGCGGTGGCCACAGTGACGGCTGTCATAAAAATGATGACAGCAGGGTTTGACATTACGGTGCCAAAAATGCTCTTTAGTTTACTAAGTTGGTGTCTTTTTTTTTAAAAACACCCCAACTTAGTATCATAAATAACATTTCAGTAACGTCATTCGCAGGTTAAATGTGGGTACTATGTGGCGGCCACCGCTCTTGTAGGAAACCGTAGCTTTAATGCTGTTCTCTCACTGATTGCTTAAAGTCATCTAAGTGAGTGAGCAGAGTTACGATCCAAAATCTAGGCAGAGGTTACGATCCAAAATCTAGGCAGGAATACCTGATGTACATCATGGACAAACGAATTAGCAGAAAGGGGACAAAAAAAAATTAGGTATGTGTCCATGGCACAATGCATCATCAGCATTCATCGGTACTGGTGCCGTTGTGTCAAGGTTTGATGATTCGCTTTTCTATTTCATAAAATCGATATTGTTATTTCTTTTGTAACGTATATGGCCGCAACCTAACCAAAAGCGATCTTTGCGCTAGTACGCGATCATTGTGCTCTTTTATCATATCATCATATCATCGCGCGAATACGTTATATCCATATACTCGATATGGATATAACGTATTCGTGCGATGAATCAGATCGCGTTTATCCTACTATATGTTATATTATAATATAATAATTACCACGCTACCGATTTGGGGCAACCTGTAATGATAGTTGTGTTGGGAATAATAAATAATTGTGAACGTTTGTATATTTAGGTCTTTGTTACTCAATCACGCAAAACCAGATGAAAATTGGCACACAGGACAGAAAATTTATATAACAATTTTTATCTCCGTAGTACGATCCCTTGGGATAATTTCCGACCTCCATGCTGGCGAAGGCCGCCGGCAAAAGCTAGTACTTCATAATTCATACAACCGATCCCGACCGTCGCATGCTCGCGCGTTCGTCGCTTTCAGTTAGGACGTTCAACACACGAGTACGAGTTTAATATGTACTTATAATCGAAACTAATATCAGGAGGTCGTATTATATTGATTATTTATTGACTAAGGATGGATATCACATAGTAAATGCTGGTCAAATTCATAGTCCAAACCGGCGTACACTAACTACATACCTATAATAAACAGAATTTTAATGAGAAATTAAGGCACGGAACACGATCTAAAATTTAATTTTTACTTTGTAAAGGCTTGAAGGGCTTCATTTTGGAGGCGCGTACTGAAGTTAAAACTAAATTATGCTTTCATTATGAACTTTCTTCCAAGGAACAAAGTTCTTCTTATTTATTATATCTGTATATAGAAAATCTACGTAATGATGAACGGGCTTTCATGTCTCTACTTGGGCAAAAGTCTTTAATAAATTAAATGTGTTTATGTTTCGTCCTGTTTTACTGAGAAAATAGTCCTCTCACTCAGTAATAGTACTAGTAGGTAAAACAGTTAGTAAATGGGAGGCAGCTAGTGATAATTGTATGCCGTGGTCCAAAGATAAGTCAGTATTAAGCAAGGTTTGTCTTTACTTTGTGTAAATTATTTCATCACCACTGCTCTCAAAACGATGAAGGAAAACATCGTGAGGAAACCGGCATATCCTAGACTCAAATATTGGAAGATATGTGACATCCACCAACCTGCACTGGGCCCGTGTGGTGGATAAAGAGGAAGTTGGCCGTCCCTCTCACCGAGAGGAGGCCTGTGTCCCACCAGTGGGAACATTATAGGCTGATTATGGTTATGGAAACAAGGTTTGTGTCGGTTCTGGGGTCGGGTTTGTGTCGGTTACTCCCTGTACACGAAATCCGTATTTTCGGCCAAAGTTATATCTACTCCGTATCACATACGGTCATATGATTAGTTCGCGGTCCTAACTAAGATTGAACGACAACACGATTTAATAGTTATTTCTACTCTAGATATGTATTTGCACGTCCGAAAAATTGATTATGACACTTGTTTTGACGGATAAACTTAACTAACGGACGGGCTTGTATCTTCGTTGATGAACTTAGAGTGTAGGCCAACTGACCGCTAAAGTAGCCTGTAACAAAATATTGACTACGATCAGCAATCCGTCTGCCACACGTTGTGATATGAGAGATTCCATTAGAAAACAAGCTCAGATAAATACATCTAATGTTCAACCTAACAACCTGCCTTTACTACTTATCCGAAGGCGTAGGCGTTCTTATAAGTCCTGGGTATATACCTACGAACCTATCACAACTATCCGGACATAAATCCTATCTTAACTTCAAAAATTATACTCATGTATATGTATTTTTTAACTAACACAGAGTTAAAGTATCTATTATAAAACCTTAAACAATGGGTCAACGAATTTTCTTGCTTAAGACTACTTAGGCATTTGTGCCTAAAAAGTAAATTGGTATGAATTTGAAATAATTTTGGTTTATTAACACAAGCCTACTTCGATCACCTTTCGTAGCACGTAGCACGTACGTGCGTTGAAATCTTCTACACACATGTAGCCGCCTACGTAGGCGTAGCAGCGTACGCGCACCTACGCGCTACGAAATTGTGTAGCATGTTGTATTTTTTTTGTCGTATTTTTGTTTTTATGAGTAAATCAATTAGTAGTTTGATAAATATTACAATTTTAGGAGGCTTGCCATGTATCAATAGAAAATAAATTGTGTGATTAACTGGCAAACGGAATCAATTCGGTTGCAGTACAAATTCAATGTAAAAATGGACTAATTATCTGAATAAAGCGGTCTCAGTATATAATATAAAACGGCACAATAAATAGAATCTAAGTCCCAGCTGAGACTCCGCCATTCACAATTAAAAGAATCATTCCAATAAAAAATAAAAAAGCTCGCTAACTAACGCGTCGCAAAACCTTTTACGTTTCCCCATTCCCCAGCGGGTTCATTACACATCAACATCGCACACCAATCAAGCTTTCATTAGTCGGCAACGAAACAATCAATATTCATATCCCATGCGAAATCTTTATAGCGCGCCGTGTGGAGGCACAAGGCAAAGAGAAATAAAAAAACCAAGATAGATGATCCCGACTGCGCTCGCATTCGCAACGAAATTAAAAAGAACAAGGCATATCACTTAGCGCACACAGAAGCGCGGTTTTTATTAAAAAATTCTACATATCTCGCGTCTTCACCGCTTCATCTTAACCCCCCAACGCAAAAGAGACGGACAACAAAAAAATTCGACGCAAGAAAGGGACATGAATACGAAAATTATAATTGCCAACTGTAAATTAACACCAATTCGGTTGTTGCCGTCCTTCTCTGTTTTACTCCTTTCGCGTACGTTTGAGGGAGATGGGTTGTGTTTGTGTGTGCGGATAGAATGATTTACATACGTGGTGAGCTCACAAACACAATAATGAACAGAGGCGCGGAAAATCGAAGGAAGCGATCGGTTTTCCGATTTGCTTTATGCGGCGAACTGCATCGGGAGAGCTTCTGCATAATGTGCAGCTCCGGAGGAAAAACAATCCGCTCCCACGGATTGGGATGGGAATATGAATACATTATTCTGTGAGCCAAATATACGAGCATACATACTTCTTTCTATTTTTAGTCGGATATCTGTAACTGCAGTAAAACTTATGGTTAGATGAGTCTAGAGAAAACAGATGAATCGAATCACGTTTTTATATGGCTTTGGATTACGGCATTTTTTTATCGTTGTTAGAAAGTTCGCATAGTGGCTTGATAGGCTCAGTATCTGAGTGATTGACTTGCTAAATAACGGTTTGATTTCCGTAAAGAATAAGTGTTTTTTTGTATAGCCTACCAAAATGTTGGAGTTTGTGCAAAAAACCAATTTGAATTTAGTTATTCTAATGTTCATTTAACTAGGTTTCTGATCAATAGGGGCTTTATTTATAAACGATGATTACAGTTAAATGACGTTTGAACGTCAAAAATGTATGGTTCAACAGTCGCTAATCTCTACTTAACTTTAAGCAACAGTTATGAATAAAGGGATAGTTCTTTATTTGAACAGGAATTTCACAATGTTCCACAAAAATAAGGTTATTGTTCGAAAAGTCTGCATAAAGCCGAAGAAAAACATGTCCCAGATATAAAAGTGGTTGAGCCGGTTGTTTTGTTTATGTAGCTTTTCGTAAACAAAACCATTTTGGTACGGCTAATATTTCAGAAGAAAACACATGGAAATATTCACGGCAAACTTATTTCTTGCAATCATTGGCACTTTATGTTTAGAATTATGTTTAGATTTGTCTGACTACTTAATATACCTTCTCCAACGCAGCTTAGATAACAATATAATATAAATAGCTATATAATACCTATTATCCCTAAAAAACGTATGAGTACTTCTTACTTTTCTGTGTAATTAACGCACGCATAAAATATCTGTAAACCATTAATTACCGGACATTGGTGTGGGTTACACGTTTACCAAGTTTGAAAATTCAGTCAAAGTCAAAGTCAAATCATTTATTTCAAATAGGCACCTAAAAGGCACTTTTGAACGTCAAAAATAAAAATAAAATAAAATTGATTCTAGTCGCCCCTTCCAAAAGGTAGTTTTCGTATGGAGAAGAATGGGCAAGAAACTCCACCGTTACTCTTTTAAAATGTTTTACAATATATTGCATACATTATTTATATAATTATATGTGAAGACGATGCACCCAAAAATAAAATTACTATACCACAATAGGTAAAAGAATTAAAATGGATAAATGTAACCATGACATATAGATCAACTATGTGATAGATACATGGTGCTCACATATTTACAAACAATCCAAACGTAGACAATTTTCATAAATAAATAAGGAGTAATAAGTCCGGGTGTGACCCCAAGTAATTACAGAATGTAAATCAATGTCAAAAGAAAAAAAAAAAAAAAGAATAAATTATACAATTACATTAGTAACCAGTTTGATTTTGTCTAGTCAGTCTAGTCAGTCAAACTTAAATCGTAATACGTAATCTTATATGTCGTGTTATATGTGTCGTAATAATATCATCATCATCATTATCAAGCTACAACAGTCCACTGCTGGACATAGGCCTCTCTAATTGCACACCATCAAGCTCGATTCTCGGCAACTCTTATCCAGCTGTTACCAGTCACCCTGCGAAGACCGTCGCTTCACCTAGCCTGAGGGCGCCCTACCTTACGTTTGCCGATTCGCAATCTCTACTCAAATAAAATAAAACTTGTTAATAAGGTCTTGCGCGGGTCACATCAGCCGCATGCAGGATGACTGCCGGGCAAAAGTTACCACGCAATTGGTCCCTGAAGATGGACGGCGCCGCCGACTTCAGCCCAGAAAGCGGTGACGAGATGACCTGGACGCGTACCGTGACGGATGATTCGAGGTGGCATGGGAAAAGAGTTCCTGGAAGGATTTGGGGGAGTTTGCCTCGCTACTAACTAGTAGTGTACTGTCGTAGTGGATGTGACTAATTAAAGTGCGCTGAATTTAAAGTCCTCCAGACCGAATTTCGGCCATGGCGATCAACCTCAGCGGAGACCAGCCTTCGGTGCAGGAGATATTATATTGCACGAGTGTGTGTGCGCTGGACCTACTCAAGCTTTGTCACTCGTGTATGTTGTTCTAATGCTTCTCACTATTGGTTTCATGCTACTGAAATGACAATTTCACATTTTAATGATGAAGACTTGGTAGTGATAACATAATATTATTATTCTATCGACACTACTTTTAGCTGATATTTTAATTGGAATATGTTTTTATTAAATAATTTTAATTAATTTTGATCCTATTTATAACGTGTGATCATAGGCCTATCTATATGTGTATATATAAATGTGTACCTAACTACCTACTTCGAAATTTGCACGCCGTTATATGGCAGAATATGTTGTGACAAGATATAACTTAAAGACCACATTTTTAATTACCATATTCTGACAAATAAATGATTATGATTGTTATGATCATGAAACTAATGAAAGAAAAATGAAGTTTTAGAAATAAACTCGTTATTATGGTGTATGTTCACCAAACCTCTTAGTGTTTCACTTATTAAATTAAAACTAGTCTGATGAATCATAACTCGCCACCATACACAGCCTATAACGTTCCCACTGCTGGGACACAGGCCTCGTCTCTGTGAGAGTGGACCGTAGTCCAGCACGCGGGCCCAGTGCGTGTTGGTAGATATCACATGTCTTCGAATTTTTGGTTCTAGGGCATGCCGGATTCCTCACGATGTTTTCCTTCACCATTTTGGGAGCAAATTTACACAAAGTAAAGCGCTTGGGTTCGAGCCTACGACCTACAACTTGCAAGTCGCGACCGTGACCACTGGGCCCCACTGCTCATCATAACGCCCAACTTGAATACTTACTTAGTTCTCTATGTATGTATTCTTGCCATCTAAGTGTAGGAATCCAATAAGAATCAGTTCCTTATAATCTTTTATAAGGAACTAATTCTTGTTCTTAGACGATGATTGTTATTAGACGATAATGTCACTTCAAGATCCGCCACTGTAGGGATTACATGCAGCTCTGTAAGGACTGTAGGGATTTACTACATGGTTCTAAGTTCCAATTAAGTGTAATATTTGTAAGTGTCTTGATTTCAATCTGTTATTAGATTCTTGCATATGATATTCCGCACTGCTTTTGAAGGGGGGAGACTTAGGTTAGGCACCGTATAATTAAAACTATTGTGTACTAGCTGCACCCCGCGGTTTCACCCGCATAAGTTTCGATCCCGTGGGAATATAGGGATAAAAAGTATTCTATATATTAATCCTGGTTATATACCATCTGTGTGCCAAATTTCATCCAAATTCGTTCAGTAGTTTTTGCGTGAAAGAGTAATAAACTTCCATCCATCCATACAAACTTTCGCGTTTATAATATTAGAAGGATTGTTCTTGATTATTTGATGTACATATATATTGTGGTGAGAAATAAATCATTATCTTATCTTATTTTACATTGGCGTTTTAGGTGGAAAAGTAGAAAAGAAGAAAAATTAATCAAAGTTTATACCATTGTTATCTATGCACTTCAGCCATTTTATAGGTTTTAAGCCAGTACGACAAAACACCAATTTCAAATGTAAGAACCTAATACTTGTTTTTTTTTTAAGTTCTAAAAGTACTTCAAATTGTAGAAAGTTGAAATCTCATAAACATGCAAAGCTAAAAATTTTAATATCCGCTATTTGAAAATCAATCTAAAAAAGTCAAAATTAATCCTGATTAATTCATCAGTCATACCAACCCTCCTACCAAACCTGTTTTTGTTCCATTACCGAAATGCATTACAAAATTACAAAGTATATACATGAACAAAACTCTTTACCCCACTTTGTATTTAAGAAACAGGCGAACAAATGTATAGATAGCTTAGAAAGTACAGTCGCACGCACAAAACAATGGCAAGGCGACGGTTGACCTCGCGGCCGCGCCTCCCCATGTCTTGCCACCCGCCGGTAGCGCCGCGTGCAATTAATATGCCGAGGCGGCCGCGTGTACCCCGACCGAGGTGACTTGATCCTTGACATTTTTTTTTGGAATAACTGCTACATAGTAGGCATTCACAAACCCGCAATGGGCCCGCGTGGTGGATTACGAAACACTCCCTCTCACAGAGAGGAACAGTATTGGCTGATTATGAGTAGACGTTCCCAAAGAAAAATGCAATTGCACCTACACGGGCACGGTCGAGATTCATTTTGGTGTCGAACGGTTAGGTGAAGTTTGTGCACGTTGTGTGATTGTGTTTGGTTAGGTGCTGACAGTTTTGGGAACTTCATAATATTTCAATTGTTTAAACTTTTAGGCTTACCTTTTTTTTATACAGTGGAAGTCAAAACTGGAGTAATGGTACAAAAGGGATAACTATGAATGGATTAAAAAAAGAAGATATAAAAAATTGCAAATGTTTACAGTAAATTCATGCATTAATGGCAAGTGTTTTATGAATTTAAATACATGGTTGTAATTTACCTGCTTTTGTAAGCTTATATTATTTGCTAAGTTATGGTTAATTGACACATTCCAATTACTATAACATTTATAAAAGCCGGTTTTGGTGATGACCATTCATTTCTGTTATTGTGTATCTTATGTCTCGAGCATATAAGTAAAGTTATGTGTACTATTCAGCACCCTAATTGGTAACACACTATCGATCTCAATCTGAATCATTTTGAATGATATTGTTGATCCATTGCTTCATATGTTCGAAAAATGTGTCTGCTCAACAACGTAAATAACGCAATGAATGTTGTTGAACTGTCAAAATGAAGCCCATTGCTACTGATAGTTCGTTACGCAATTATCTTGCGGGTTCTCTAGCAAAGATTGAACAAATTGAAAGAAAAAATAAAATAACAAAAATATCTAATTACAAATATCAAACTATACCGGTTCACACATAACCCGTCCAAGTTTTCTTTTGCGAAAGAAGAGAGAGAATTTTTGATCAATAATTGTCACTGGGCGGCCCCCTCTCCCTGGCGCGGGGGGGGGGATGAAGTGGGGTATCCGCGGGTAGGGGGGCAGTCGCGGGGAGGGGGTAATTACGAGTGCGTTTTGTTACCGAGATGATAGGCGCGAAAAATGGCTTGCGCGTGCTTTTACGTGTCTTCTCTAGTTTTGAATATTCAGCGTCGGCCTCTCGGCCTGATGAAATATTGAATAGACTGAGTAATTTATTCCCCAAGGAGAATTTCCGAACGGTCCACGTTCCGTTCGGATATTGAAATTAGGCGCTGCTTTGCTTAAGAAAAGCGTTTGTTTGACGGGCGTCCTATAACGGCCTTTATACGGCGAGATATTTTTTCTTTGATTTTTATCTTCTCTTAAATGACGCGCGCCTCGCGTTTATTAAAGTTTATTACAAACTTCTGGTAATAAGAATGGCAGTATGGCGGGCTATGAAAGGAATAAAGTGTTATCGAGGAAGGTAAAGCTGCTGGAAACAATAGAGATATAATTATAGCTATTTTTAGCCAACTATCCTTATAGAGGTAAAAGGAGAATGTAAGGATCGTAGCAGGTGGTGTTCTGTAGTAACCTACCCCCATGAGAACAAGGCGTGAGTTTATGTATCTTTATTATTTTAGACTTTATGACGTTACAAAATTCCTGTAGATGCTCATGACATTCATGTTCTAAACAGTTAAAACCACCTACCTAAGGTAATATTCATTGAAAAAAATCTAGATGATGTGGTCTCGAACTTTTTTCCAACAGTAAGTTTAACGAAACAGGGTTTATAATATTATGATTCGATTCACTTAGAATTCCTATTGAGTCATTCCAACCTACAATCTGGGAGGCTCTTGTTGTTAACAAAAATACAGTTCTTCAGTTTCTATTTAATGAAGAATAATCGCTAATAAGAGTCTCCTTAGAACAGTTTTATACAGCGGGGTAATGGCGTAACACTAACGGTAGTAATGGCTTTAGTTTTGACAGTTCAACGACATTCATTGCGTTATTTACATTGTTGAGCAGACAAATTTTTCGAACATCTGAAGCAATAGATTAGTAATATCCTTCAATGATTCAGATCGTAATTGAAAGTGTGTTACGGAATTATGGTGCAGGTCTTCAGTAATTACGCTTGCAACTGAAATCAATACGGTATTCTAATTGAAAAATCCCTTTGACTATCCTGTACAATCACTCTAATAAGAAAACTGAAACGCGATGTTATCCTCAGTTAGTTTTCAATGAAATGAAATTGAAATTTCCTTTCATTTAAATAACGTAACATCACGCCTGTTTTTCTCGAAGGGTAAGGCAGAGATGCACCTATATAATTTGCATTTAGGTTGTTATTTAATATGAATAATCCTGTGTTCTTTTAAAAAAATTATAAATAAATAAAAAATAGTACACCCACGTTTCACCAGTTATGTTTAAGTCCATTACCATAGGGGGCGAGCCTATTGCTATCAAACGAGACAATTCAGGCTCCGGGGTGCTACTTACCTTCTAATAACCCACCATATTATTAATATGTGAACAGTACAACTATAATACTCTAAATTATACCGTACTGAAAAACATACACAGCAAGTCGTTTATTTATATTCATGATTGTTTTTAATGTTACTCTGTTGGTTTTAAATGCTCCTTTTTACTATTTGTATTTCCTGTGTGTGTCCCAAATAAAGTAATTTTCTTTCTTTCTTTCAAATAGGTCAACACAAAAAGAACCAAGAAAAAGTAGGGAGAGTTTTCGCACCTACAGCAAAAATACCCAAGACAAATGGCCTCGACAGTACAAAGAGTACATAGAAGGTACACGAAATGTCTTAAACAAAACATTTGTTTACTCCGAACAAATTGAAAAACGGTATTAATTAGTGAATCGTCGAACGTTAGATGGAAGAATGTATGAAGTACGTACAAACAAGCTATTGCACTTAGTGAGCGAGGAAATATGCAAATTCATGCTTTAGTACTATGGCGAGTGTGCGTCGTATGCAGAGATGGCATAGGGGAAGGAATGGAGAGGGTATTGTGCTTGTAAATATTTTTTGGCACTTTCTTGTAGGTATTCTATTTGATTGTGAGTGTGTGTGTTAGTTTGATGCGTTGTAAGGCAACAGGTACTATAGTGGTGGAGGTAACTAGGGTTCACAAGCTAGATTTTGGAGAGGGCCTTTCTCTCAGCAAATTATAATTAGAAAATGATGCCTGAATCTGGGAACCCAGTTTATAAGCACTACTTTTTTATCATTTTGAATTTTCTTTCTGTTTAATCTGATTGTGAGCATTGGCTTGGGAGAATTAATTGAAAAGAAAAATAGCGGGAATTGAAACGAGTATCGCAAAAACATAAAACACTTTTCAGTTGCTAAAGCAAATGTAGATGTTTTGATATAATACAAGACAAATGCGATGTTCTTATGGTCAATTTAACTACGTTATCATGGTAAAAAAAAATTTAAGTAGTCATTATATCTTTAACTTGTTTATACCCGCAACTTCATCCGTGTTGTAGTTAACTATACGATAAAACATACCCTATAGGGTTTGCAGAAAGTTACTATTGCCAAGTGCCATAGCTTGGTAATAGAGTAGCTTTCTGCCAGTGAAAGAATTTTCGAAATCAGATCAGTACTTTCAGAAATTACCTCCTTCATCCAAACTTTGTCTCTTTATAATAATAGCGTAGATTAATGTAGATGAGCTGACGGAAGGTTCCTGCCGGGGTAGCGGGATCGTCCGAAAGGGTTACCGCTGCCCTGGTACATAAAGGGCTAAGGAAGGAACACGGGTGGGTTTTAGTCAGTAAGAGTCTGACACTCCCTTCTGCTCCACCCAGAGCGGGAGGAGTCATTTGATGATTTCCCATCCTGAAAAAAAAAAAAAAAAAAAAAAAAAAAAAAAAAAAAAAAAAAAAAAAAAAAAAAAGGCTGAACGTCGTTCCAAATCAAGCTTTTTTGTAAGCTTGTTTTGGAACATCTGCAATTTTTTAAAGAATCAATGAATCAACTCAGCCTATCGTAGTCTACGGTTGGACATAGGCCTCTCCCAGCCTGCGCCACAACACCCTGTTCTCCACCTTCCACATCCAGTCCTGTCCCAGCCACCTTCTTTAGGTCGTCTGTCTATTTAGCTGGAGGGCGTTCCACACTACGCTTGCCGATACGTGGTCTCTACTCCAGGACTCGTCTGCAACAGCGGCCATCGGTCCTTCGACAGACATAGCCAGCCCACTGCCATACACACACAGGCCTATAGAAACCTTTCACATCACAGCCCAAAAAAATACAGAACTTTTTACAACCGTCTCCAAATATTTCCCTATTCCTCAGGGACATCAGCCTAAGAAGAGAGGGTGGTTAATGAATAAAAAAATTCACATTTTTTTCTCTCCACAGCTCAGTGATTAGTTACCCTTATAATGAGTAGTGTGTGTTTGTGAGTGTGTGCGTGCATGTGTGAGCAGGGGGTTACTTAAGTTTGTGACAAGTTGATAAGGGACCGAGATTAGGGATTTTTTTGGGTATTGATCGTGGTACTCTTGCCGAATTTTTACGAGCTTTTTTTTTAATTAGATTTTGTTTTGAGTTTTCGCTTTGAGTGGAGGAGATATCCATGTTGCAGGCACTTCTAAAATGTCAGTTGAAACAATGTTGCGTGGATTGTGCTTGTAGAATTATATAAATAGCAATTAAACATGTTTCTATATAGCTAACGTAGCTTTAGCACTGAGTGACATTATGACTTCATTCATCATCATCATAATTTTTTTTTTCGTTGCCATTTAGTTTCTTCTTAATTTTGAGTTACTTAACGTAAGTTTCACTCATAACACATAACAGAAGATTTTTATTCATTTAATTATTTACCATACAATTGTGTGTTTAATTAAATGACACGACCAAGACTTATATTTCTCCCAACCTCATAAGAACTTCCTCATCTTATTTAACAGTCAACCGCATACTTCGAGAACTGGTAAAAAAGAAAAATATATATAATAATTGGGCCAGTTTTCCTTCTCCGTATTAGTTACCACAAACGGTGTGTTAAGGTAAGCCCCGAACAGAATCGGCTAAGTACCACACACATACCGCGTTGTATTGCCTTAAGAAATGGGGGACTTGCTTACTTTCTTCCTCCCTATTCGGGTCACGCGTCCAACGTAACTTGGCATTTACGATTCCCCCTTAAAAACTCTTTTGACATCTATAGTGTTGGGCAGAAAAGAGGTGGGGAAGGTCTTCTATTAATTGTTGCTTGAAGTAGGGATGTAAGAGTGACTCAAGTTAAATTAAGAATATGGAGTTTTTTTTTTACTTTGTTTGTTGACGGAGACTTTTTTGACATTGTGGACTTTGTGCACCCTCGAGTTTTTTTTCTTTTTTTTTAATTCTTGAGGCGTCCGCGTGTAGGTACCGTTATTACACCTCCGTATGTAGGCCCCTTTTTCGTATTAAGGGATTTCAGGAGGTTTATTTTTTGTATTAGGACCTCTTTGATGTCGTAGGGTCTGGATGTATGTTTGTTTGATGAAGTATCATCCTTAAGAGTAGATTGTGTGTCCCGTTTTATGCAAAGTTTGTACTTTTGCTCATACATTTTATACAGATAAGATTAGAACAGTTTCTTCGAAGACATGAAATGCTTTTCCCTTAACGTTTTGCTAGTAGACATTTTCAATTCGATCATTTTTCGATCATTCGATCACGTTTTCATCAAATTAAGTTAATTAACACCACTACTAAATCCAGATGCATGGTCACTACTCGCTCTGATAGTTATTCCATGAACTTACAGTTATCAAGCTTCTGAACGAATTTATATTTCGTGTCATTAACCTGGTTACGGGTATCTATGAAAACATAGATTGCTGACCATGGCAAAAAGCAGGCAATTAATTAAAAAAATATCTACATCAACAGCTTGAAAACGCCAAGCGATTTTAAACCTTTTCCAATTGAATTAAGATTTATTTTTCTTTGTGTTTGAGTGGTTGTAGAAGCGTATCGGTTTCGATAAAAGAATAAAACTGTTGAAACGCAGTGACAACATACATAGCCTTAACTAGCATGTAATAGAACGTTTATTTAAATTGTAAGTGCATAGTTGGGAAACCTGAACGGTTGGTAATCGTTTGTCAAAATGATTGACTGTGAAAATGAAGTGATTATAGCCTATCAATGACATTTTGGGGACGAAATGTAAAGATAAAGATAATTTTATTTTGCTGTTTGTCGAAAATGATGATAATGTAGCAGATCCGATGATTCTTGGATGGGTGACCATCTTTACATACCAAGACCCCTCCGTGCCTCGGAAAGCACGTTAAGCCGTTGGTCCTGGCTGCCATTCATGGAACTTTGACAGTCGTTACGGGTCCGCCGAAAGTCTGACAACCAGTTACCAAGGGGTACTTATCGTATTACCCAATAATCTTAGGTATCCCCTGGGTTGTGGAGGTCAGATAGGTAGTCGCTCCATGTAAAATACTGGTATTTAGGTGCATCCGGTTAGACTGGAAGCCGACCCCAACATAGTTAGGAAAAGGCTAGGCAGATGATGTTCAAGGAAATAATTATTTGTCAAATGATTCTAGGTTTAGGGATATTCTAATTAAAATGCCTTTTGTTTGAACTGTGCCAAATGTTGCCCCATAAGTTTAGCAGTTTAGTTTAGCACTAACTTCTTAAGTGTACGTATCCGTGTGCATAATGCGTATAAAATAATTTCGAAGAACTTTCTACACTCTTTCAACCATACTAAATGCAAAAAAGCTCGCACCTAACATTTACCTAAACGCCTTTAAACCTCGGAAGAAAAAGCGGAGCATTTAAAATTGGAATAAAAATTGCACATGGTTGGCTGCATTGTGCAGATGTAAAAATTTGTACAAATACCGGGCGAAGGAAACATGCTTTCTGCCAGTTATGTCAACGGCGGTACTACGGGATTTTGTCTATGCTTTTTTTTTTCTTCTTTTCTTGCTTACTGCAGTAGAGAAGTAATGTAGGGAGATTTTCGTTGCGTGTTTTAAAGATTTGTGTAATAAATAAGTAATGTTCGTAAAATTTATTGATGTCATAATGCCAAATTGTATTTAACTGTAACGAGACTAATTAAATCTAATTGTTGCGTTTCTATTTCGACATAGCAATAAGCTGAAAAAATTAGTGCTCACGCCTTATCAAATCTGAAAGTAGATCAGAATTAATCATGCCGTTAGTTAGTGAATAAAGAAAAATATTAAATCATTACTTCTGTAACCATTATATAAACTTTTAAAAAAACTTTCATTGATCAGCCGCAACAAAATCTAAAATAGAAAAATGTGTCTATCAACTTTCCTTTTAAAAACTAAATGACGCAAGTAATTAACTAGACAATAACAAAACATAATACAAAGTTTTTTAATTATAGAGTATGAAAAAATGTCGATACTTCATCTATAGGTACATATTATAAATTAAAGATTCCGTGTCTGTCTGTGCGTTGTTCATTCTAAACTACGCAACGGATTCAATGCGGTTTTCCCCATCATTTAGAGAATTTATTCCGGAAGGTTTATGTGTATTATACATTAATACTAAACTTACATAAATCAAACTCTTCAGCTTTATGATTAGTATAGTTATAGAAGTATAGATGACTGCGTCGTTGGTAATATAGTCGCAAGCGAGATCGTTGAGTATGGTTCTGTTGGTTCGTACTCGTATAATAAAGAAATTTCGATGCTTTGTCAAGTCGTAAAAACCGTGCGAAGCAGGGGGGGGACGCTAGTTTGAGCATGAAATGTAGAAAAAACCGTTGTCACTTAGTAGGGGATCTGTAAGGCACTGAAACGAAAAGTTTCTAACAGTCCGATTTAGTCAAATTTCTCGGCTATCTAGATTGGTTTCAGGTATTCCGTTAGACCGTTTTAGGCTTTCACGAAGTCTAGCCTGACACCAAAAAGGAAAGAGGTATTTTTAGTGTAGTTGTCACTTCACACGGTATACTTTTTGCGACGAACGCGACGAATAATGTTGTTGTTTTAAAATTCATGTATAGCGCTACAAAGTTATTTTGGCGCGTGGTCAAAATCGGAACTAACGCCGCCATCTTGTTTTTTTGAATACATTCTAAGTGAGATTTCAGCATTTGTTGGTGAAATGCTTTCTTACAGAAAAGTAATGGTTTGCGTCTGAATGATTTTTAGTTTGTATTAATCGACCGTGTTATTTTGTTTCCTAATTTATGTTATAGGTATTTTGTAGCGACCTTTTTTGTTGTCTTTTTTGTTTCAAGTGTTTATGGAAACTTGTAAATGGCCTTCAAATACATATTGTTTAAGAACAATGTTTATATTAGCTGTAAGTTTCTCGAATATAATAATATGAAGTAAAATAAACAATTGCACAAATGTTTGCCAACATCGCCCCCTGGCAACGTCACTCGAGTGCTGAAAACCAAAAAATCATTGTAACAGTGTAGGTTTGTATTGTGCCATTTACAGCATACAATGAGTTTTTAAGATGCAATTACAGAGCCAAAACTGAAACTTTAAGAAATGGAGATAAAATTACAGGCAAATAAGCGGTATTTATTGCAAATAAAATAGAAATACAGAAACTAATCTCAAAAAAAAAAAAAATCATTACACTTTTTAGATTGGTAACTTCTTAGAAAGGGGGATTACATAATTCCCCTTATAAGTACCCACAGTACAAACCCGCTTAATTCCCGTATCATGATCACCTCCATTAATTAATTACCACCGTCCCCTGAGACGTCAAAAAACCTGGTCTTGTGGTGGACAGTAATTTTCCACGGAGATACAGCGTGTGGGCAAAAAACGGTTGGATTATGTTGAGTGTGACTAATCGGGCGATACCCTGGCTGTTGTTTTAGGCCAGTCACATTGACTGTCATCGGCAGTTGTCTGTGGTTGTTGCATCATAGTACGTTTTTGTTCTTGGATGATTTTTAATTACTTTGGAGGAAAATTAATTAAACGAGAAACACACCGTTTACAGTTATTTTACCTCTGACAGCAGCAACCTAACAGCTTAGTAACCTTATTGTGACGAGCATTAAGATCACAATGATTTTGACAGACTTATCAATGCCAGCAACCCAACAGTAACCTTATTACAATGAGAATAAAGATCACTGTGATATGGACAGTGGTATCTAAAAATAACTTTGAAAGGGCTGTACGTAAAGGGGGTTATGTCGATGAGAAACTTACATCGAATTGACATTAATGGACATGACATTACTGAAAAATATGTTTATTTTTCTTTGGTTTTCAATATAAAATATTGGTATTTAGCTGCAGCTGGTTAGAAGCCGACCCCAACATAGATGGGAAATTGCTAGGCAGACGATTTTTTTAACTAAAAAATAAAAGTAATGAAAATATTATACATTAATTATTCTGTAAATATATAGCATAATCAGCCTACAGTGTTCTCACTCTTGTAAGAGGGAGTGGGCCGTAATCGACCAATCGGGCCCTGCGCTTGTTGGTTAATGTCACATGTCTTCGAGTTTTTGGTTGTAGGACATGCCAGTTTCCTCACGATGTTTTCCTTCACCGTTTTGTGAGCAGTGGTGATGAAATAATTTACACTAAGTGACCTGAACCTACGACCTATAATTCGTTAGTCGCGGCCAGTACCACTGGGCTACCAATGCTCTAAATCCTATAAATGCTCCCACTTTAGTAAGTTAACCAACCAGACATACCTATAATAATTATCTCTTAAAAAAATATGTATTTGTAAATAGGAATCGACAGTTAACAGACTTGAAACCGTAGGCAAGTAAAGCAGCTGTCGGCTTCCATAATACCTCCAATCACTTTACAAGAAAACCAATAAATACGTACAAATATAAGTTGTTTCGATACATAAATACATTTGATAGAAGCCACAATGGCAGGTGTGTGGACCGGAGCGTGATTCCTGCAATCATGGCGGAAGCTGCAGGAAATTTGCGGTCGGCGAGAGTACTGACGTTTGGACGTTTGTACTTTCGATTCGCTTGTTTAGTGGACACTATGAATGTTAGGATTTAGGTTGTTATATGGTAAGGGGAATCCTGTATGCTTGGATGAGCTGAGATTGCCAATTCGACTGATAGTGGTTGAGGCGTCAATTACTGTCTGATCATAATCGTTCGTTCTACGTAGCATATTTGTATATAAAACATAGTAGATGATTAAAGTATAACATAATATAATGTAAATAAGTATCTACGTGAGTGATAAGTTAGAAAAATAATTTAATAGTTTTCGGCCAAACGTTACTGAAAAGTCCTCAAAGTAAGTTGAGCTTCTGAAAATCAATTTTTTTTGCTGTCAGCAAAAATTCTTTGATTTTGCAGATTATCCTTGATTAAAATTACTCCATTTATTCTACAATACCGAGTGGCAGGGATATCGAAGCGCAACCTGTAACCATGAATTCAGCACATGATTTTAGACCCCTATTTTTTTTTTTTTTCTGGGTGGGAAATCATCAAATGACTCCTCCCGCTCTGGGCGGAGCAGAAGGGAGTGTCAGAATTTACTGACTAAAACCCACCCGTGTTCCTTCAGTTGCCTGTGCCAGGGGCCACGGTATCTCTTTCGAACAACCCGCAGCCCCGGCGGCATCGGCCCTAGCGGACCCCGTCAGTTCGTGCTGACAGCTCTTTGAGGCGCGCGTGGAACACAACGCGCCGTCGACCCGGGCCTGGTCCTTACCGGGCGGCGAGCTGCCCATAGCTCGCCGCCCGCAAGCCCGCGCCTACGGTGGCCGGGAGTCGGCTGTTGACTCCCGTCCAGGGCGTCTCCTGCGGCGGCTAGGAGCGCGAGGGTGCAGCGATTGCCTCTCCCTCGCGCGCTCCGCCTCCTCCTTCGCGAGCATTACTGCTTCGCAGAAGGAGGTGACGGCCTCCCATTCACTCTCGCTCCGGACCATGGCCTGTATGAGGGCCGGACGCGAAAGGTCGCCGCCGCCGATCGCCGCCAAGAGATCCTCTTGGCGGCGATCGGCCCAAGCCGGGCAGATCTCCACCGTATGCTCCACCGTGTCCTCCGGGCGATCCCCACAGTGGTGACACCCTGGCGTTTCCTCCCGCTTTATCCTGAACAGGAACCTCCAGAAACATAGGAAAGTGCAATACCTACGCGGTCAAAATGTATAGAACAGCTAACTTTTTTTTTAATAACCGATGAAAAATCTATCGACGTGAGGGTGTTTAGAATCATGTGCTGAATCCATGGTAACAGGTTGCGCGTCGATTTCCGTGCCATCCTGTATAATGTTGATGAGACTAGCCTCTGATCTCATTCTGACAGACTAAGCAAATACTACAACCAAAGGAACAAACGGCAAGCTGGCCGCCGCAAAAACCTCCCATACCACTAATAAACCATAAAAAAAAACATTGGAAACGAAACAGAAGCAGTTCTAAGTAAAATTTCAAAGAAACAATAATATCAGCTGCGGTCTTATGTCGCCACAGAATAGAGAGTGAACAGAGTATTAATTTATAAGTTCAACAGGGACAACCTCGCCCCCCACCTTCTGCTGAGTATAGGCCTCTTCCTCTATGTGCTATGCTTACTACCCCCCGGTTACGGCCCCCCGGTCTGTGAAATTTTCATCCAGGTTTTTCTCACGGTTTGTTGGTAGACAAACTAACAGCCAGATGGTTTTTGGCTGTTACTCTGTCAAACTTAAATAGGCAACGAATGAAAATGACCAATTGGTAATATGACATAATATAATCACCGACCGACGGTGATTGCCTAGAAAAGGCACGTCTTTTTCTCGCAATCTTTGTAATAGTGAGATATGAAGGCTAATTCCTGACATTAAAAACGTTCAAGATCAAGTCGCAATCTCATTTCAGCGACAATCAACGTCAAAAACTTGTCAAAGATGTAGGGAAATTAGAGGTATGTTTGATAGATTGAGACTGAGATCGGACTGTGAACGTTCTTAAAATGACGAGAATTGCCCTCTGATAAACATACATGAGTACTCCATTTACTATCTGCTCCGTGCACATCGGAGTACGTGTGAAACTCTGCCACTTTGATACCAATCACTAAGTATATTGAAACCGCAAATATCGAAGACATGAGGATCGGATCGATTGAAGCCGATGGGGTTTTTTTTGCCTTCAATTTTTATACAGAAATATGAAAAAATTGTTGGCTTAATGCATTTGACTTGATGTGGATAAAGTAATTTAAGTTTTTTTGTGTTCATTCTTGGTTACAGTAGCTTTGGTAAGCATGTAATGACACAAATGATCATGCATTCGTTTCTGCAACCAGTCTACGCTGTTTTGTTCGCAATTTGTCTGCTCTTAAAACGGTAAAAAAAAAACATCGTGAAGAAACCGGCATGTCCTAGAACCAAAAATTTGAAGACATGTGATATCTACCAACCCGCAGTGGGCCCGCGTGGTGCCCCCACTCCCAGCAGTGGGAACAGTATAGGCTGATTATGCTACGCTGTTACTACTGTAGTTACCTCCTATCCTGCCTTCTGTGTCCTAAAGAATGCAGCTACAGCGACCTCTGCGCTGCCACTGACGATGCTGTGGAAGTGGCGAAGATTTGGGCCAAGAAAATCTAATACACTGTCGTGCCATCGACACGAAGACGAAGATCGTAGCGACTGAGGTATGGCCGAATGTATGGCTAGACTAGTAGGACCGATAATTCTTTGGTCCTTCGTATATTTCACTCAAGAATTTGGAAAAAAATTGTACCTGACTATTGTTTTAGCTTCTATACAAGTTCCGTCGGCAATAAAGTTAGGTAGTACGGTTTAAAAAAAAACAATAAGTACCATTGGGTACTTATTGTTTTTTTTTAACTATTATTGAATAGTTGCAATTTATTTATATATTATTGTTATTATAATGTTATTAGTCTGTAAGCCTTCCGAAAATAAAGAAAATAATAAAATAAGAATGTTTTCCTAGTGTTAAAAATTACCTCTATTAGAAAATATTAAGCCCTGTCAAAATACCAATTTGTTTCCCCAGATCACTTGCGATAAAAAAATAAAGTTGTAAAGAGCAATCTAGTATAAAATAAACACGAAACTATTTCACACAGATGGCGTACCAAGATGGCGTTTTGTCAACTGTTTTTGAGAACGGAACGCGTCAAGTTATCGGGGCGATTAATCTTTAATTTCAGGACGTGTGAACACGGTCGCCACTGTTCGTTGTTACCTATTAATAACTTTGTCTGGAAATGCTGTAATACGTGTTCGTATTAGGATACATTTAAAATAGTGGCAAGGTTTTTAACGGAAGCAATTTTAGTTTTGGTCCTTTTGGTCAAGTCCGCCATGGTTAGACAACGAATGTTTAATTGAAAGAAAGAAAAATGCGTTTATTGGCATTACAGTAAAATAAATACACCTTAAAACTATAAAAAAACAGAAAACAAGATTATAATGCCAAAAGGGCCTCAGTTCAGCATAATGTCAGATGACAGCACAAGGTGTACCAACTGACGCTGATTTTCAGCTGCAACCCACGAGTGCCATATTGAACCGATCTTCTGATAGATTGGTAGAAGAAATGGTCTTGGATTAAGAGTTATTTTCTTAACTATTAGGTATTATTAAGTTTGAAGTCTGCAGAAAGCACAATTTTGTCTTGCGGTAGATTTATTAACAGGTGTCTGAGTGTTTATACGATGAAATGGTCTTGCACCCTGCTACTACCACTTCCATGAGGTGACATCTCACTGTGACTGCTGTTTGTCTCTTTGTAGGCAGTAACTATGGCAGCGTACATCCTTGACCTTTTTCAGCTTATGAGGCCTATTTCCAGCAGACGACATCTAAAACTCCCCATACTGTATCCCAATCGGTACACCCCAAAAACCGGTGTGCGTGTCGGCGCAAAGACTTAACTAAAAGATGGTATCGTATGGTTTCGTTATTAATTACAGCCGAATAACGCTAGTGGAAGGGTTTTCGTATTAACCAGTATAATTTATCGTCCACACGCATACGATACGAGTTGATACGTATTTTGGTAATGCGCGGCCGAGGTTTACGAGTACCAACACGCGAGGGTTGCCGAACATCCACGAGGTTTCTTTAAGATGGCGGGTGAGATAGTTCGGAACTGAATCGTTTTGGGCTGTGTTCAGAGCTCGTTTTCTGTTAATTTGTGGTCGAAAATCTAAGGAATAAAGTCTATGCTAATCGCGTGTGTTTTGTGACTGTTTTTTATACAATAAACTTTTTATCTGTTCCTGATTTTTTTTGTACAAACTGTGGATATTAATTAAATAGTCCTAGAGCAGACAATAAGACAATACAGTAATGTTAATATGAAATGAAGCTCTCAAAACGGTGAAGGAATACATCGTGAGGAAACTGGCATGTCTAGCAACCAGCACTGGGTCCGCGTGGTAGATTACGGCCCACTCCTCACGGAGAGGAGGCCTGTGTCCCAGCAGGAGCACACAGCAGTAGTAGTACAATATAAGCTGATTATGTTATGCTAATATGAAATAAATTATTCTATTTATTGTTTTTCTTCATTTTAATATAAATGAGTCTGATCTGACGAATTACAGCACCATAATTTCGTAATCACTATCAATTAGAATTTAATAATTTTGAACGATATTGCTAATCCATTGCTTCATATGTTCGAAAAATTTGTCTGTTCAACAACGTAAATAACGCAATGAATGTTGTTGAGCTGTCAAATTAAAAGCCATTCCTACTGTTGGTGTGTTACGCAATTACCCCGCAGCTATTAAATATCTTTACTAAAAAGTAAAAAAACTAATTGAATCATAAAATATTTGGAAAGAGAAACGAAAGCCAAGGCTTTAAAATGTCCTGCCGGGGTAGCGGGATCGTCCGAAAGGGTTACCGCTGCCCTGGTACATAAAGGGCTAAGGAAGGAACACGGGTGGGTTTTAGTCAGTAAGAGTCTGACACTCCCTTCTGCTCCACCCAGAGCGGGAGGAGTCATTTGATGATTTCCACTCCACAAAAAAAAAAAAAGGCTTTAAAATGTAGCCAAATAAACAAAACAACTTAATATAATGCTATCGAATTAAATAGAAATACTCTTGTTACGTGGTTATTAGAATTCAATTAGAAACTGTAACCGGCCGGTTAATGAATGATGCGATGAAATTCACTAATTGCCCCAGAGGTTGAGACTTGATTTAAGATCTTAATAACTTTCAGCTTATTTAATTTAGCTTGCAGAATTTAAGTAATTTTGTGTACTTAAGTAATGTACGTTCTATAGTAAAAGCGTTATTTGCAGTAAAATATTTACATGTATTGGAATATAAATCAATTGGAATCGTGCACCTAGCTTCTGACGTTTCATAAGTGCCCACGTAGGTTACGTGAAATAAAATAGTTTGATTGATTGATATTTTTGTGCTGGGGCTCTGCCTTGCATAGGGTCGCATCATAATGCTGAGCGATAGCCATTTTGCGTGGATTTTACGCATGTTTCCCCCAACCCTTTCTTATTTATTTTGTGTTTTATGTTATTTTTTGCGTCATTTTTATCGCAAATAAACATATTTTCTTTCTTTCATATTTTATGACAGCTATGTGATTTTGATATTCTTCAAACTTAGGATAGGACGCCCTCTGGCTTGGTAGAGTGACGATCTTCTCAGCGTGGTTTGTAGCAGCCTAGCAGCTGCTTGATGAGAGCAACCGAGGATTAAGTAAAAAGGTGTGGTAGTGGAGAGACCTTTGTCCAGCTGTGGACTGTTATTGGCTGGTGATGATGATGAGATAGTAGAAATGACCTACGGTCCAATCTTTGATTATTTAATAAATATAAATAAAAACTTTATTCAGTTCAGAAATACACGGTACAAAATATAAAAAACAAAAACTTGTAGCAGATTACAAGGAGCCTTAGGTGCTAGTTTTTACAAATGCCCTGGACCCCCACACTAGGATTCCCTTTTCATGGGGTCCAATCTTTCGTCAGTTCGTCATTGGCAGGCCTGTTTAGCATGGGCGCGTTCACTGCGGCTTCGAGCCGCACACTATCTGAACGCGCCCCAAAAGGTGGTTGCCGTAAGGCTTATAAGGGGGTACCGCACGATCTCGGGCGAGGCAGCAAGCCTCCTTGCCGGACTGCCACCATGGGATCTGGAGGCGATAGTCCTCGCGCGCCTGTATGACTGGCGGGCGGAGGCACTACGTCGGGGGGAAACTCCGCACCCGCGGCAAATCGCGGCGGAGCGGACGGACCTCCGGCGCGATCTCATGGTGGAATGGAAGGCGCGACTATCGCAACCCAGCGCAGGGCACGCCACGATAGCGGCGATAAGACCCCACTTTGAGGAGTGGCTAGAGAGGCGTCACGGCGCTCTCACCTACCGCCTGACGCAGGTCCTCTCCGGACACGGATGTTTCGGGAGGTTCCTGCACATCATCAGGCGGGAGGAGACGCCCGGGTGTCACCACTGCGAGGATCGCCCAGAGGACACGGTGGAGCATACGGTGGAGGTCTGCCCCGCTTGGGCAGAGCACCGCCGTGTCCTCGTAGAGGCGATCGGCAGCGGCGGCGACCTCTCGCGTCCGGCCCTGGTGCAAGCCATGGTCCGGGGCGAGAGGGAGTGGGAGGCGGTCACCTCCTTCTGCGAAGCAGTCATGCTAGCGAAGGAGGTGGCGGGATGGGCAAGGGAGAGATCCTCACGCCTCAGCCGCCGCGGGAGACGCTCCGGGCGTCGGGAGCCGCGTGACGACTCCCGGCCACCGTAGGCGCGGGCCTGCGGGCGGAGAGCAATGGGTAGCTCTCCGTCCGATCAGGACCAGGCCCGTGCCGGACGGCGCTTATGTGTTCCACGTGCGCCTCAAAGAGATGTCAGCGTAGTTGACGGGGCCCGACAGGGCCGAAGCCTGCCGGGGTAGCGGGATCGTCCGAAAGGGTTACCGCTGCCCTGGTACATAAAGGGCTAAGGAAGGAACACGGGTGGGTTTTAGTCAGTAAGAGTCTGACACTCCCTTCTGCTACACCCAGAGCGGGAGGGGTCATTTGATGATTTCCCATCCTCAAAAAAAAAAAAAAAAAAGGCTTGTTTAGCAGAGGAGGTCTTATTGTGTGGTGTAGCGACAAGTAAAACTGGACTATAAAAGTTAAAGGTAAAATGAAATTAAAGAAAGGGAGGTAGAAAACAATTAAAGGTATATTTATAACAAATTTAGGATGGAGATGGACTGAAGAGTGGTGTGTAGTATGTGGAGGTCGGGTGTATGGATGACGATGCGTGATAGGTGGGCTGAGGAGGCTGAGGTGGAGATCCAGTTGGAGGGAGGTAGGCGCGAGGCAGGTGCCGGCGACAGATGCAGGTACAGATGAGGGCAGGTCGCTGGTGCGTGTGCGGCACGGAGGACACCCGTAGGAGGGCCCACGCAGCACGGCAGCAGGAGCCGGCACACGTACAGGTGCTGGTGCGTGTGCGGCACGACGGACACCCGTAGGAGGGTCCACGCAGCACCGGAGTCCGGTACGGCAGTACCGGAGCGGAGAGGTACGCTGGGTATTCCCGCGATAGGTAGCCCTGGAGTATCAGGCTTTATTATGTATTCGCTTTAGAGGCGAAACTCGAACTGATCCTTGCATTGCGTGGATCTATAAAGTCAACTCCTAGAATAACATCATGTAGAAAATATGAATTTTAGTTATGAAAATGGCCTGTGATTTATTTTAATAAGTATTCATATATATTCCGCTAAAAAGATACAGGCAGGTAAGTATTTGAAAGAAAGGTTGCCATGGCGACGTATTAAACGTCGTTTTCAAAGCTGTCATAATAAAATATATTATTAATAAAATACAATAAAATAAATATATTATTAATAATTGTATTTTATTCATAATATTTTTTGTGTAAACCATATTATATTCACTAAATCGTCGTAGACTCATGATAAAGTTGGAGCTGTGTCTGTGTACTGTTTATGGATAAAACGTGTCGTAAGAAATGATCAGATCAGCGCCTAACGGTAACAGAATGCTTGTTCTGACCTGGAGGAATGAATGAAGATAACTGTGAGTATGTAGATTATGTTACAATTGCTACTACATTTCCCTATCTCTGGCTTGTTCACATGTTTCAAAATACAAATCCAGTGTAAGAAAGAAAGAAAGAAAATACATTTATTTGCGGCAAACATGACGCATAAAAAAGAACACAAACACAAAAAATTATCAAGTTTGGGGTAAACATGCGTCACATCCACACAAAACGGCCATCGCTCAATAATTATAAGATCCTATACGAGACAGAGCCCCAGCGTTTTCAGCGACAGCCGGCGTTGTGATGACGTCAACCAGTGCAGCATACGATTTAGTGTCATTATCCCTTACAGGCGTTGTAAAAAGCGGGGATTCCGATTGGTCTTTTAGCCCCCTTCCATGTGCAGATGGTGACCACGGATCACTGGGGTGGTTTTAGTGAGGTGAAAGTCCCACACTCCCAGGTCTTATGTCCAAAGCCCGACTTATGAAGATTTTCCCCCAAAAACAAAAATCTGCTCTTGTAGCTTCTGACTGCATTTCAGACACATTTTTTCCTTTCTAAAAATAAAGAAAGCTTGGAATTTGTTTTTTTAGCGAATGATACTAAACAGTCACGCACAGTCCCGTAAAATAATAGAATATCTGCTTGTCACACAAATAGCAAAACTAAAGGTTGGTTTTGTTAACATTTCTGTACGTGACCGAAAGTATACTGTTTGCAATCGATTGTAACTGTGAAAATTGTCAATGTAATATTTTGAAACTATTTTATTACGCGTTACGATGTGGCTGAAATTCAATGACCCGGGAGAAAGGATTATACTCGTATTTCATTGTTTTATGTGAATAGTGATGAAAATTATATTTTAAGAGTTTTGGTGGTGGTAAGAGGAGTTGGAAGCTTTTCTAATCAACCATATAATCCTACTAATATTATAAACGCGAAAGTTTGTATGGATGGTTGGATGTTTGTTACTCTTTCACGCAAAAACTACTGAACGGATTTGAATGAAATTTGGCATACAGATAGTTTTTAACCAGGATTAACACATAGGATACTTTTTATCCTGATATTCCCACGGAATCGAAACTTATACGGGTGAAACCGCGGGGCGCAGCTAGTACAAACATAAACGCAAGCCTTCTTCCCATGGGGTAGGCAGAAATTACAGAACGCCACCAATGAGATCAGCCAACGCCACTGCTACGATCCTTATATAATACTTTTACGTCGTTTACTGTCATACATCTGGTCATACTCGTACATGCACGCCGGTTGCAAGCACTACGTATCTGACCTTTCCGAAGAACATCACCAATGAGATCCCTATGATTATGTCCTCCTAGGGTGCACTCCCGGGTTTCCACTCACATCTTCCTTTTGTAAGTCGCCTTTCATACATCCTCTCAACACGACCAAACCTTCTAAGCATACTCTTTTAAATTTTTGTCACCACATCTTCTTTATAAACCACGCCATTGTCTTACCACATCATTCATCAACCATATAATTTTTTTTTTTTTTTTCTATTCGCAATCAGCCCTTGAGCTTTAATCAGATTAGTTATTATTCACTTGGCAGTTGCGTCATCTCGTTATATATAAATAAATATAAAATATTATTTTGTCTTTGAGAGCTGGGTTTATGTAGAAGCAGGTTTGCAAGGTTAATTACTTTGGCTTTGTAGACTTCTTGAGCAGCATTGGCGATATCAGATCTGAGCTTGTCCAGAATGGGTGAATTCGCTGTGAATCGTACGTACGTTGTGTTCAGTAGGAGCGTACCAACGCACAAAGTACTCGCGGATGACTTTTTCCACGCTTCTACGTATAGATGTTAGTTCAACGGTAAGTCTATCTTTCAAGATAGAAAGATGCGGGAATTCCGCGAATTCACGGATAGAGACCTTCTCGTTTCTAACATACAACATCATCATCTACCTAGCCTTTTCCCAACTATGTTGGGGTCAGCTTCTAGTCTAACCGGATGCAGCTGAATACCAGTATTTTACATGGACCGACTGCCTATCTGACCTCCACAACCCAGTTACCGGGTAATACGATACCCCTTGTTATGACTGGTTGTCAGACTTTCGGGCTTCTGAATACCCGTAACGACTATCAAAGATCCACGAATGACAGCCGGCACCAACGGTTTAACGTGCTTTCCAAGGCACGGAGGAGTCTCGATATGTGAAGATGGTCACCCATCCAGAGACCAACCCCGGCAACCGTAGCTTAACCTGATCGATCGACCTGTGTGGCTGTTATTATTTAGCCAACCCCTCATTTTTGTATTTTATTTTTCTAACTCATACAACAACAATATAAAACAAACTATTATCTCACTCACCACGTGCAATCGCAACTATTACATGCCAAATATTACTTACCTCGGTATATGTAAATCAGCTGTCCAGTACCACTCGTATCAAACACGTGTCTCCCTTCAAACTGGCTGCCGGTGATAAAATATTGTTATTTTAGTGAAAGTAGCACCAATAAATCATATTTTATGCCATAATTTACTTGAACACAGCTTTGTTAGATACATTTGGTGATTTGACTGGTTAGCAGTCGACATGTTTAAAAGTCCGGGTTTCTATGTTATTGTCATACATAATTGACATGATTTGTGTTATCGATGTATTTACGGCTACGTAAACAAGCTAGGTAGGTATATTGTTAGAAGTCTCTTTTGCGCTGTGTGAACAGAGCGTCAGAGATTGTTAGTCTATTGACACTAACACAATTTTTTTTCGTTTGTCTTTGACATATTCATATCAGAACCCTGGAGTCCTGGACTTTTGGAAAGCCTACCAGTTGCCGAACTCGCAGAGGCCTCTTAGACAATTTTAAATGATGAGGAAGCACCAACCGACGATTATTTCTGTATGCACTATGCAAGTGCACCCAAGGACAACCCCCGGTTGATGCAGGACTATTGCAGAACATGGAACATGGAACAAAATATATTGGGCTATGGGTTTTGGGTGGCTATAGTGGATTGGTTACCTTGAACTACGGGAGCACTATGTTCCCGGCCTGACCAATGATAATATAATATTCACAGATAAAATGGCAGGGGGTGACTTGCCCACTCAATAATATTTTTACTATAAGCCTGGGTTGTCCCTGCAGGGCAAAGGCCTCCTTCCTCCTTTCCACTTTTTCCAGTCTACTGCGATTGTGGGCCAATCCTTTAAAATTGAGCCCAGTTCGTCCCGCCATCTCCTTCTGGGCCTACCGTTTAGTCGCCTCCTGCTATTTGGGGCGACTGAGTGGTGGTTTTTGCGTATTACTCCTGTGACATCCGACAGATGTGGCCTGCCCAGTTCCATTTTAGTCCAGCAGCTGTGCGGCCAGTGTCCGCTATTTGTGTCTGCACTTCGTCGGAACGAAGTACAGATTTCTTAATGCGGTCTGTGAGTTTGACACCTAGTATATTTCGTTCCTTTTTGACGATTTGTTAGAGACCATGTTTGCGCTTCGTAACACTACATTAATAGTTATTTATCTTTCAAGTTAACCCAACCTCGTTTCAAATGCCATGCAAGTACAATAGTTATTGTATGAATTCGTGAATAAACGTCATCAGAATAAAATAACATTTTTGCACGCAATGCAAAATAATTTGCAAAAACTTCTAAAAAATAATACCTAGACATAGAAAAGCACCAAATTCTTTGACAAAGTTCCAAATTCATGCGATCTAAGCCGCAACATTGCTGCACTAAATAAATCATAATGTCAAAGTGTTTATTTTAAAAAGTATTAAAAAACCCGTCGGACAGACAGACAGACACACTAATTTATCATTGTCTTCTAAAGTCTGCGAGCGATCCCAGACGTGTTTATTTAAAAAGTTAAAGGTGAACTCTACATGTTTACAAAAATTTGGGCTATACGCAAAAGTCAAAGTATTTATTTCAAATAGGCAAATAAAACACCTTTGAACGTCAAAAATTGCAATAAAATAGAATTGATTCTAGCAAGAATATAATGCTTAGATACATACAGGAAAAAAATAAATAATAACCACTTGCGCAAACTGTAACCGTGAATTCAGCATATGAGTCTAGAACCCCCCACACGGTAGACATTTATCGTAATAAAAAAAAATGTTGTTCCATACATTTGACGGCGTAAGTATTGCACTTTCCTACGAAACCACACTTTGTTTTTTGATAACCGACGAAAAATTTCTGCTATAGACTGTCTAGAATGATATGCTGAATTCATGGTTACAGTTTGCGCACTGGTAATTTTTTTCCTGCATATCTAAATCATACTTCCACTAGCTGCGCCCCGCGGTTTCATGCGCATAAGTTTCGATCCCGTGGGAATATCGGGATAATAAGTATCCTATATGTTAATCCTGGTTATAAACCGTCTGTATGCCAAATTTCATCTAAATTCGTTCAGTAGTTTTAGCATGAAAGAGTAACAAGCATCCATCCATGCATCCAAACTTTCATGTTTATAATATTAAAGTAGAATACTAATATTATAAATGCGAAAGTACATCTGTCTGTCGGTCTGTCTCTTACTTTTTCACGGCTTGACGCGTGAAAGAATTTCATTTAATTTTGGTACACAGGAAGACGGTGACCTACGACGTAGTACGTTTCCGTGAGATCATTTCCAAACTCCACGCAGGTGAAGCTGCAGGGCATTTGATTGTTATTTTATGATTTCTTAATTCGTTAGGCAAGTTTGTTACTTTGTACTAAGCCAATCCACCGGCGAGTACTCGTTTGTCGCAGCGACAACAGCTATCAAAGAGTACTCGACGCTCGCTTGGCGGGCAGAACACTCGCTGGGAGAATCACGCTTAGTACCTACATACGCATACCAGCGAGTAATCGATTTCTCGTCGCCGTCGCGCACTCGTTTTTAGATGTAGGTTTAGGTTGTAGTATAGCTAGTGTACTCGCTTTTCGTTAATCGCCTGTAGTACAGGTGAACCATTCTTAGGACAAACACCATCCCCAAAAAAGATCATTTGTCGACACAACGATCAGTGTGCACACTGAACATTTATCAGTGAAGGCAACAAAATATCTCTCATCTTTTAAAACGACTTCTTCAGTAACAACCAGACAGCATTAACCAGTTTCTGGGAGCAGCGTCACAATTCTGTCAGCAACTGTGTGTACGGTGCCTAGAATAGAAAAACTGTGGTGGCCCGATCGCGAAATTCACTTAAAGGCATCGAACGCCTTCTGAATAATTTAACCAATAACAATCCGTCGGCTAATTTTAGCGGCGAAAGGAAAAAAGTGTGATGCTTGTTTACTGTTAGTGTTGCTGGGTTCCGTGTCTTGAAGCATTATTTATCAATTCAAACTGAATGCACAAGTAAAAAAATAGTGTACAAAGGCGGACTTAATGTCTGAGGCATTTTTCTATCAGGCGACTTTAAGGTGAAGTAGATATAAAACATGGCAGGTGCGACATACAATAATAATTAATACTAATATATAGACATATAAACTAAAATGTTAGTATGTAACTGGCAGTTCTTTTTTTTTCCAGCTGAGGAGCCGAAGATAGGGTCAGTCTAGATCGAGAAACGCGCTGTCATGCTTACCAAGAGTGAGGGTGGGCTGAAAAGGCTTTTCTTTTGTTTTCAAGTTTGATTATGATAATGACGTTTTAGCTGATAGCTGGTTTTTAAAACATTGCGAGTTTTCTCCTTAATGTTCGTAATAAAAGTTATTTATGCAATATACAAATTCCTCTCTCGTCCCACTGAACCCTACAACTGTCCAGCTTCAAGGCGGCGCTAGCGTTCAGTAAAGCAATTTGCGTAGCGAAGTGACGGGGACTGCGTGCGGTAACCACCGGAGATGTACCTACAGTACCCACCAAGTAACTGTAGGTACTAGGTACCTCTAGATCAACTGACAAAGTGGTTATTGTAGAAAATATAAAGTGCAGTTATTGCGTAGAGGTAATAGGTTGTGCTAGCTGTTGCATTTGTAAGTATTGCTTCAAAGGGGTAATTTTTCTGAGTTGCCAACCAATAAATGACAAACTTTCATCCTCAATGTAACCTTGGGACGAATTTTCCGAAATTATTCCTTTGTGCTCACTTTCGTTATACAGAGTGGCAGGGATATGGACGCGCAAACTGTTACCATGGATTCAGTACATGGTTCTAAACCACCTGCGTTGAAATTTTTCGTTCTAGGTGTTAATCTGGTAATAAACTGAAACCGGTTAAAAACTATCTGTGTGTAAAATTTCATCCAAATCCGTTCAGCCGTTTTTGCACCTATCCGGAACACACATCCGGACAAACAAACAAACGGGGAAAAATACTTCGTTACTATTTTATAATTTGTATAGATAAGATACTATGGTCATTCAAACACATTGCTTTGTCTCAACTACATACATAGGTATTTGGGGGTCGATTTACATCGATTTTTTTTCGCGTTGGAGATTGTATCCTCCTTACTGTAATCCTTACAAAATAGTCGTGTTATTACGCAAAAAAACCCTTTTAACTATAATAACCACGTCCGTTATCTACATATCAGTACAGGCACTAATTAAGAAGTGTCGTGGCATGATGTAGGGGACAGCTTAATGCCGGCCATGTGCCTTTAATTTACGGCGTCCGCTGCAAATCGAAAGTGTCATTCGCGAGAAACTAGTCAATGTTAAATACTAAGTGCTTTTTGGAGGCCTGGTGGTGGAGTTCTGTTGTGTGGCCTGGTTGAATTATTACTATATGTCTCTATTTCAGACACGATGTGTGGAAATCGCTTGTGTGGGTATGGGCATGGGATACGGAAGAATGCGGAAAACTTTTTATTTTTTTAAATTTAAAATAACGTTGCCCTTAGTGCACACTAGGAATTACTCCTGTATCGTGGGTGCGTTTACAAACACTTAAACTCACATACACAAACAACCAGACCCGGAACAACTACCTGTAGGCAATACAAATATCTTTTCCGTGCGGGAATCGAACCCGCGACACGCAGCGCAGCAGTCGATCGCTCAGCCACTGCGCCAATCGTGTCGTCGAAAAGTAAAAGTAAAATATCGTGAGGAAAGTTTTGAGTATGAATGTCGATGGCTATAAGAGAAGGGAAGACCAAAGAAACGATGGATGGACTGCGTGAATGATGATATGGTTAGAAAGGGGGTGACTGTCGAGATGGCAGCTAATAGAGAAGAAGTATGGATGAAAAAGACATGTTGCGACGACCCCAAATAAATTGGGATGAGGGTAGTAGAATAATGATCTTTATTTCAGACACAGAGTCCATAAAATGATTACATAAAAGGCGTTAGTATGGTTGATCATTGTTCATACAAAAATAAAAAGGTGGTCGGTTTTTTGTTCCATAGGGCTATTGAGCTAATTCCTAATAATGTCAACTAGAAAAAGTGGTGATTTTTAACAATTTTCTCGAAAAATTCAAACGAATTTTTTGTCCTCTCTAACTAAAGAAAGAAAATATTTTTAAACGACGCATGTTATAAATTATAACGCGAATATTAGTTTATATGTAAGCAGCGTTTTATACCGTAACTGTGACAGGAGAGCTACCTTCCCGGCATCCTATACTTTTTGGGCCTTGAAGATTGACATAAACTTAACATATAAAATGTTCCTACTACATCAATCATATAACTAACAAAACTACATTCCTTATTGAAACAACACTGACGTTACCTAGACTGGCTTTTAGTAAATAAATGATTACTTACTTAATTACTACTAAATAACTATGTATTACGGACGACGTCATTACGTCGGCGCCGGCTGTCGCTGAAAACCTCTGTCTTGCATGGGGTCGCAGCATAATGCTGAGCGATAGCCGTTTTGCGTGGATGTGACGCATGTCAACGATTTGTTATCGTTTTTTTCTTTATTTATTTTTATGTTCTTTTTTGCGTCATGTTTACGCAAATAAACGTATTTTGTTTCTTTCTTTCTATTACTGACGAAATGTGGATGTACTATTATAGGTAGGTACACCTCTCCCTAACCCTTCTGGAAAACAAGGCATAATGTTATGTTATCAATCATGTATGCCTTATACAACCTGTATTTCCCCTATAGATTGACTTAATCTGTAACACACGGCTAATCGTCCAGTTTACAAACTGTACTTAATAATCACCTCGCGGATTACGCGCAAATGATTTCATACGCCATAACTGAAGCGGGCGCAGTAATCCAGACTTATCTGATAATAGTGCCACTATTTACCATACGTCAGATTTGCAGCCGATTCAGTCAAAGGGATGTAGCGTGTGGAAGAATTTAGAATTGAATCGGTAGAAAAAAAAAACAAGAGAAAATCTATGTTTCTGTGAACTTTTTTCCGTGTGCCAGATAGAATTTCCCATTGTCCATTTGATTTGATTTGATTTGATTTGATTGTCAAAAATGACGAAATCCCGTACAAGTATTTAACCCCTATAAAGGGAGAATTTTTAAAAATCCCTCCTTCGTGCTCACTTCCGCTATATAGGGAACTCTTGTGCAAAAAAATATTGCTACTAGACCCAGCGGTTTAGGCCGTCATTGAATGAATGAATTAATTTAAGAATTTTATGATGTACCTAGTGACGCGGGCGCAGCTATCTAGACTTTTCTGATAATAGTGCCACCATTTACCATACATCAGAGGGGCGATTCTCGTAATTTTAAGAACGTTCACAGTCTGATCTCAGTCTCAATCTGTCAAAAATGTATCTAATTTCACTACATTTTGACAAGTTTTTGACATTTGTTTGTCGCTGAGATGAGACTGCGACTAGATTTTGACCGTTTTAAATTACGAGAATTGGCCTACAGAGCTGCAGCCAATTACAGTCAAAGGGATGTAGCTTGTAGAAGATCTAAAAATTCAATCGAAAAAAAAAAAAAGAAAATCTAGAGATCTAACGCTGTTTTTTTGGTTAGAGGTTATAAAATAGCATAGAGTAAGCTTTTCTCTACCTGATCATTGAAGATTAGAGACTGTTATCGCTATGCCAATAAGCCTCTCCTCCTAAGAGGATTTGTAAATGTAGATTGTAGGTTATTATATTTTTTTTTAAGATGACAGAAAAATCTTAAAGACTTAATCATTGAAATTGTAAGGTAGAGAAAGATAGGAAATAATAGTTAGCTCCTGAATAATTTATGCTCTTGAATTCCACAACACTATTTTCTCAGTGGTATGGTTTTAGATCCACCATTTCACCAGGGGTATGGCCAGTGGTATGGTGAGTCCGCAATGTCTTTTATGGGACATTGTAATTTAGTCTGGACTTTTCATAAGTCTTTGTAGTTGAGTAGGTATATTGGTTAAAAAAGAAACGATTTTACTGATTTTGATGGGATGGTATCACCATATCGTTTCAACTGTCAAAACCTTAATTCTTTTAGCACAGATATAAAAAAGGCAAAATTAAAAACCTTAAAGTAAAAAAATAAAAGTACTTTGTCAACCTCCATAGATCGCTAAGTCTACAAGAGTCTCCGTCGCGACATGTCAGCTGAATGGACGCCCGTATTCCAACTATTTACATATTTAATGACGTAAAACGTCGGACGGAGCGCGCCTTAATGAGATACACTATCAAGTTGTTACTACAGCACTGCTGGGTGAAGCTTTAGTTTGGGATAATGATGCCACGTAAGGGTATGATGTTCGGGCTATTGTGGAATTAATTGTAAAAGTAATTAATGATAAATGGTATTTTTCAAATTAAAACTTCTGGCGCGTTGAGCGATTTTTGGTCGGGGTTCGCTTCACCTACGATGTTAATGTTAACACTTTATCTGGAGCTATAAGTATGACGTGTTTTGCTTCGCCAACAGTGAAGAAAACATTGTTATATTTTAGTATTAAGTTTTCACTTCCGTCGGCAGGCCCCATGACTGCCTATGTTTTTTTAAAGAATGTGGTACTTAAGTATTAATGAGAATTAAGTCATGGACTTCATACTTCACTTATTGCGCGAACGTTACCAGAACCCTCCAGAACCCTACCTGAAAACATATTTATATTAATTTGCAGTTTACAATAACATAGTACATGAGTTGATATACTCGAAATCTGGTGCAAAACTTGACGTCGATCATTGAATATAGTGCCATTACCTTGGGTCTGTTGTTATTGTTATTAATTTAAACACTAGCCTTGTTATTGGACACAATAGAAATTCCTAATATTAAAAACTTACTGTTGTGCTTGTATGGACATGCATTTTCAGCTAACAAAATGAATCCCTGATCAATAAACTTTCTTTTATTATTAATATTATTTATTTTTAGTCTATGTTGTCCCTATTCCTTTCACATACTATTGTTGTCTGAAAGAATATTTTTATTTTATTAATTTTGTATTTTGTGTTTCACAAACTGTGTTTAAATAAACTTTTTTCTTTCTTTCTTTCTTTCCCACTGCAGGGCAAAGTCCTTCCTTTCTCCTTTCCCGCTCCTCTTTATATTGAACTAGTGTGGACGAATCCTGTCTGTAGGCGTCAAGCTCGTCCCTCAATCTTCTCTTGGGTTTGCCTCGATATCGCCGAATGTTTTCTGGGACCAGATGGTAGATTTGGTCCATAACTCGTTCGACATGCGACAAACGTCCAGTCCAGTCCCACTTTATTACCGTTTACATTATTAGAAATTCTCTAGACAAGTCCATTTCTCAAGAATAGATAACATACTGCGTTAATTACTCGCATATCCACCAACAAAACCACTGTGCGACATTCATATAGACATAAATCCAAACCCCAACAATCCGATCCTCATTTCGCTAAATAAAATTTATTATGCCGGCCATTCACTATTGAAAATACGCCGTATTCATATCCAGAATTTCAAAAGCCAAGTCGAGTCACACATGGAGCATAATGAGGGCAGCACGGGATCGCGCGATTGTCATTGGTGCGCTATTGTTTACTTTATATGGCGGCGCTACTGTGCGCATTTGGACGGGTCTAAATAAGTATAGATCTATGCTTGCGGCATTGCTTTTACCATCGACCAATATCACTCGACCTGTCCCTACATCTGATATGAAAACTTCGTGTAGAGTCTTTGGGGGTCTTAATAGTTTGGTTGTCTTTTGAACTGTTACGTATGTTGAACATTGTCAAAGTTAGAGCTTTCTTCTTGGTTGTTGACTTAATTAGTAAGTTGGATATGTGAATGGCAGTGCAATGCGGCCGTGTTCTACGCTAGAACATCGTTATATTGGAAATATGGGTGGCGTCGGCATTAAGTCTCGTGAGATCTGTAAAAGACATTTGTTTGCTTTTGTTTGTTTGGGTGCGGGTTATTTATGCTCCTGAGTTGTTACGAGATTTTGAATATTCATTCGTATATCGGGGACCTTTAGTTTATGCGCGGTATTGAAGTTGGATTGCGATGCGCTAACTTTTATTTTCCTGTACGCAAGGAGCATTGCGTAGTTGTCACACACACACAATCTTTTCTTGATGGTTTGCCCCTATTATTTATATCAAACCTTTTCCACTATTGTCATATAAACATCGGAGTAAAACATGCGACCATCATTTCCCTGAGGAATGAATGCCACAAGAAATCGATGTTAAAAATCTTGCAAGATGAATGATTTACATATGAGACCAGCGACCCGCTCCTGCTTCGCCCGGTTTTCGACTTGACAAAACATTGAAATTAATTTATTATGGCTTAGTTAAATAATGTATCATGTACACATAAATCTTTTTGGAATGAAAGCTCTAAAATATGGTGAAAATTATTATCATCATCATAATCTGCCTTGCCTTTTCCCAACTACGTTGGGGTCAGCTTCTAGTCTAACCGAATGCAGCTGAATACCAGTATTTTACATGGAGCGACTGCCTATCTGACCTCCACAACTCCAGTTACTGGGTAATACGGTACCCTTTGGTAAGACTGGTTGTTAGACTTTCTGGCTTCTGACTACCCGTAACGACTGTCAAAGATCCAGGAACGACAGCCGGGACCAACGACTTAGCGTGCTTTCCGAGTCACGAAACGAGACATAGATAATTAGCTATAAAAGAGAGTTATTGCAAAGTTTATCACTAGCAGGTGTGATGTAACCCCTAGTTCCCATGTGTGTAGACGCTTATAAAGGCATATCCATATTTTATGTCTATTGCAATTCCACGCCGTTATAATAGGAATACCTTATATGCGTAGAATTTATCTAGCAGCGCTAAATGGTTTCGAATGGATCTATTTTATGATGTTGAACGTTACAGATGACTGTTATAATATAATATATGAATAGGAGTATACAACTTTATGAAATGGAGTATGTTATTACTTCCTTCGATTTTCTTATGTTATAGGCTTGGAAGGCTTCAGCGCTGGCTCATCTGATGGAAAGCAGTTGCCCTCAAGTTTTGCGTCCGTGAAATGGGGTTGGTCTAGGCTTAAAACTTACGAATAAAGTTGTAAAGTCGGATAAACCCTTCAAAACGGAATACGAAAATGAAGCTGGGTGGCAGAAATAAATACAGCGTTTGCCCTGAGTCTTCTTCATCCACTGAATGTGTGCTGCAGTCAAAATAATAATAAATTATAGCTGCTGGAGTAATTTACGTGATAAAAGCACATCAAGCTACCCGAAACTGTCAAATTTTCCCAATCAATCTTCAACCTAATACTTTAGCGATAAAGTTGAAAATCTATTAAACAATTTTTTTTTTTTTTTTTGAGGATGGGAGTGGAGCGGAAGGGAGTGTCAGACTCTTACTGACTAAAACCCACCCGTGTTCCTTCCTTAGCCCTTTATGTTTCAGGGCAGCGGTAACCCTTTCGGACGATCCCGCTAGATTGTAGTAGCTTGGTGTGCTGGCGTCTGTACATCGATGCGTTGCTAAATATTGTTCTTCATGCAGTACGCAACAACAGATAATTGCAACATTAAGTTTTTAGTAAAATACTACTAAAACGTCACATGAACAAACATTTGGTATTCAGTCGTTTTCTATACAGTTTGAATTTTTCACGACACCGACCGTTTTTCCGTGACATATAGTAATCTTATTGGTGATGTTCTTCAGAAAGGTTATGTGCGTAGAACTCGCAACTAGCGTACATGTATGACCAGAGGGGCAATTCTCGTCATTTTAAGAACGTTCACAGTCTGATCTAAGTCTCAATCTGTCAAAAACACCTCTAATTTCCCTACATTTTGACAAGTTTTTGACATTTGATTGTCGCTGAGATGAGATTGCGACTAGATTTTGAACGTTTTTAATTACGGGAATTGGCCTTCAGATGTATGAACGTAAACGAAGCAAAAATTTTATGTAAGGAGGATCTTTGGATGGCGATCTTTAGTTTCTGCCTACCCCCAAGGGAAGAGGGCGTGATTTTATGTATGTTTATGTGAATTTTTCATTTGCATTTGTCAATATCATTTTTCATGACAAAATTACAAACCATGTTCTAGATATCATGTTCAATATTGTGACGCTGATATTTTTCAGCTGGATGCATGTACTTTGGGAAGGACACACTAACTGATGACGTCATTAGTCGGTGCCGGCTTGTAACACGAACTTTTGCTAATAAATAGGATGCAGCGAGACAACGCGATGACGTCACAAAATGGTCTGTTTTCTGAGCTGGTATTTGGGTATACCTATCTTTGTTTTGATACAACCCATGGTATACGTAATTTTCTAGACATGTTTTAAACTAGAAGCAGGAACAGTTTAAGTGGTCAGTCTTACTTATTAGACAATAAGGAGTGATTAGAAAAAAGACGTCTTTTGCCCTGATATAAAGAAAGAAAGAAAGAAAAAGTATTTATTGCGACTCGTACAGGATCATAAACTAAACTAAACACAGTTAAAAATAAAACAAATTATATAAATAAGTAACAAAAGGAAAAATGAAACAGAAAGTCCTATACGAGGCCAAAAGGCCCCTATCTCAGCATGATGCTTCGACATTTAAAAAATAAATGTCGCAGCGTTGGTATTCTGATAGATGATTCTGATGATGATGATGTTTTCTTATAAATCACATTTCAATTTTGAGAAAAGAAGAAATGTCACCATCATTATCATCATCGTCAGCCTACAGCAGTCCACTGCTGGACAACAGCACCTCCTATTGCACATCATTCAAATCGTTTTCGGTAACCCCTATCCAGCTGCTGCCAGCAACCCTGCGAAGACCCTGCTGTTTTTTTAAGAAGAAATGTACTTGTAATGTAATCAGTAATATTATTGTGAATTGTCCTTTCTATATCAAATTGATTTAACCTGCTTTGACGCAAAGAAATTATATTAAGAAATTTTAATTAAGCAGATTCAATTTTAATCGCGGTCGCTGACATGTTTCCACTAGCATATACTTGCATAACATACACAATCAGCCTATAACGTTCCCACTGCTGGGACACAGGCCTCCTCTCTGTAAGAGGGAGTGGGCCGTAATCCATCACGCGGGCCTGGTGCGGGTAGGTAGATGTCACATGTCGTCGATTTTTGAAGTGAAAACTTCTTTAGCGGCGTTGTGCACTTTTTTTGTGATGGGTAAAAAATGTTAAACTCGCGTCAGGACACGTGACCTGATCGAAAATTCGTAAGACGGAGCTCGCGTCAGGACACGTGACCTGATCGAAATTTCGTAAGACGGAGGGAGAGTTTTTTGTGATGGGTAAGAAATGTTAAGCTCGCGTCAGGACACGTGACCTGGTTGAAAATTCGTAAGACGGAGCTCGCGTCAGGACACGTGACCTGATCGAAAATTCGTAAGACGGAGGGAGAGTAGACCGCATTCCAAAATATCAAAAATGCACAACGTTAATATTCAAGTTTTCACTTCTGCCGGCACTCCCGGAGTGCAACCCGTTTTTTTTTTTTGTTCTAGGACATGTCGCTTACTTACTCACGATGTTTTCCATATATCCAACACATAATTCCTGAAACTAGACCAGTATGATCAACAACTGGAACTTTCACTTTTCCTTAGTTTCCTACCTCGGTAAGGAAATCTAAATCTTACCCTAGAATATCTATATCTTATTTATTATTATATTTAGACGTTATTGATTCTGGCTAACTGTATATTGTGATGTACGGTGATAGAATTTGTTTCCGGCTATCAATGAGATTCAGTACTATTTTGGTTTATAGAATCGCTTCCAAGAATAATAATATTTACCTAAGTTGACTGCCTCAATGGTCTAGTGGCCGCAAGAACTAAATAAAGAAAGAAAGAAAAAAAATGCGTTTATTGACATTACACAAAATGAATACACCTTAAAACTATAAAAACAGAAAACAAAGATTATAATGCCAAAAGGGCCTCAACACCCTAATTGCGCAACAGAACGATCAATCGGAATCGGTTTAATTTTGACAGTTCAACAACATTATTGCGTTATTTACGTGTTGAGCAGACAAATTTTTCGAACTTATGAAGCAATGGATTAGCAATTTGCTTCAAAATGATTCAGATTTAGATTGATCGGGTGTTACGCAATTAGGGTGCAGCTCAGCTTAATGTCAGATGACAACACAAGTGTACCACCTGACACTGATTTTCAGCTGCAACCCACGAGTGCCATACGCTGGAATAACAAACACAAAGGGAAGTGTGTGTCCGTTATAATAAATTGAGAGAATTAATTGAAATGCTAGAAATTATAGAAAAGGTCATGCAAAATTAACTGTTGAGCATGAGGTCCTGGGTTTGAGTTCCGGGTCGGGCAAAGTGTTATTGGGCTTTTATCTGGAATTTCTCAGTAGCAGGCCGGAGTCTGAATTTCTCAGTAGCAGGCCGGAGTCTGGAGTCGTGTCCGGTTGGCGATAGGCTCGCACCCTCTTACATGGGACTTAAACATAACTGGCGGAGTGTGGGTGTACTATAGGTACATCTCTGCCTAAGCTTTCAGGGGATATAAGCGTGATGTTATGTGTTACCTGGGTTGTCCTACTTCCTACTTATATCTAAATAATATTATAAACGTGAAAGTTTGTATGGATGGATGGATGGATGTTTGTTACTCTTTCCCTTTTCGTAGTTTGTGCCAAGTATATGTATTTTCTTTCTTTCAAAAACTACTGAACGGATTTGGATGAAATTTGGCACACAGATGGTTTATAACTAGGATTAATACATAGAATATTTTTTATGCTGACATTCCCACGGAATCGAGACCTATGCGGGTGAAACCGCGGGGCGCAGTTAGTACTATATAAAATATAATTTGTATATTTTGCTCCCAATGTGGTCGTTATTCGGATAAATTAAACAACTAGATACTTATGGATATATTTATGCGACAATGATATCATTGCTGTATCTACTAAGTGAATTTTAAAGTATGCAAGCCTTTCACAGATCTTATATTTTAAGATTTTATTTGCAGTCAGGTCTACTCTAAGTATACCTACAGTACCTAAATTTAAGATTTCTACATACTGATTTTTGAAAAAAAAATTTTTGGGTTTCAATATACTCGGCCTATTGCAGTGCTGAATATAGTCTCCCAGGCTGCACCACCACACCCTAACGTCCGCCTTCCGCATCCAGTCCGTCCCAGCCACCTTTTCCAGGTCGTCGGTCCATATAGCTTGGGGGCATCCCATACTACGCTTGCGGATACGCGGTCCTACTCCAGTATTTGTTTCCACCGACCATCGGGCCCACGACATACCCTCGTCCTTCTATGTATTTGGGTTTAGGAGGACCATTTCTAAAAATGCCCCTTTTAGGTTGACCATAAGGTACATTGTATGTTTATCTAAAGGTGCAATACTTGTAGAAAAGACTATAATATTAAGATCAGACTTGTTATAACCCACTTAAAACATATTCTAAAACAAGTCTCTCAATCCACATAATCGTACAGATTTGCATGTATCTCGAGTTCGACCGTTTGCCTAACGCCTGTGTTTCGATCTAGGTTTTAATTAATAGCCTAGTTTTATGCTAAAATTAAGTGGGTGTCACGGTTTAGATCTGATTATATTTATGACAGAATTAATTAATTTAAATTTAATTGTATGGTAATATGGCCGTTCTCTTGATTGAAGGATCGTGGAGCGGTCTTTATCAGCTAAGATTATCAGGAGTTAGCAGGAATAAATATCAGGGCTCAGAACTAGATGTTGGACAATTTACTGAAACCCTTTATAGAACGTCGTTTAGTGGTGGTCATTTGGTGAAAAAAGGAAAAAAACGTCCTTAGGTGTATTCTGTAAAAATCTCATCATGAAAACTTAAGTGAAGTGAGCTGTCATTTCACCTCAAGCTTGGGATTGACACTGTTAACAGCTCCCTTTACCTTAGTTTTCACGGTGACATTTTTATAGAATAGATCGGCTGGAACGGACCTTCAATTGCAGGTGTCTAAATGTTATATGTAGGTTTTTATGCAGGCAATGAGGAACCATGATATGTCGGATGCCACAGAAGTAAAATTTACAGATTTACAGTACCGTCATGGTCGGTTTGTTGATGTTAAGAGTCGCAGAGTTGGCAAAACTGCGTATTGTTAATTTTTGCAATGTTTGCTTTCAATTATTTTTAGCGACGCGGAACTCTATATTGCATCCTAATTGCATAACACCCTATCAATCAGAATCTGAATCATTTTGAAGCAAATTGCTAATCCATTGCTTCATAAGTTCGAAAAACTTGTCCGCTCAACTACGTAAATAACGCAATGAATGTTGTTCAACTGTCAAAATGAAACCCATTTCTACTGATAGTGTGTTATGCAGTTACCCCGCAGTTTACAGTTGCGCTCATTTTCCTTATTTACTGTTATATTATAGCCAATGTATCGGGATCAACTATTCAGCTACCATATCGTGATACCGCGTAATAATCTAACTATAAATAATTGCCACCAACACCCTTGTATTAATTAAAAGACATACAAAACTCGCGTGCGCATAGACAATACGGGTGTATTTACGTAATAAAGAATCAATAAGACTAAAACCATGTTAAATCAACATTGGGCGAAGCAAGCAAAGACAAGAAACGAATCCGGCAATTTATGGTAGCGTTCGTGAAGAGTACGGAGCGGCTAGACGTATCAAACGGCTGGGGATTTTTCACTGTCAGTGAGCAGACTATGGCGTTCGAATTGTGATGTAGGTAATTGTGTGTTATACCTAAATGTGGAACTACTTATTCTATGAAGTATTTAGGGCTGGATTAAGATATTTATTTGTTTAAAACGTGAAGGTTTTGAGATCTATGGTTTGGTTTATAAATAGGTAGTATTAATCTTTCCCCGTTTTAAAATGTGTAAATAAATGAGTGCGTTGATAACCTTAGTAACATTGATTGTGTTTTATTTTTAGCTTTGTAAAAATTATTTGTATAATTCAGGTGAAAGTAGATTTTCAAATAATGAGTTAAGCTGAATTTAATCTTATGAAAACAATCTTGATCATAGTACCTTATAAGTACTCTTAGATACTTTGTGATGTCTTAATGCTTATAGGGAGAAATCTTATTCCTGCTTGTATAATTCGTCTGAAAACCTGAATATAAATATTATCTAGTTTAATGGCAAAGTTTTTTATTCCATTTGCCTATACCTCTACAGCTTCATAAGTCTACATTCCCGAGCCTAATTTTATTAGGAACACGCCCGCACCCGAAAAAGGCGCGAAACACACGCGATATAAAAAATGGCGCCGAGCGATTTGAATGCGTGAATTATTGTCTTTGGACCAGAAATAATACACCTTCGGAAAATAATATGGCAACACCAGCGAAATGTAATCGTGATAAATGGAAGTGTGGAAAGCTTTTGTATAATAGGATCAGGGTGGTCTGTTTTTCAAATAGATATGTATGTGTGTGTTGGGAGGTGCGTGTGTCATTCAGGTTTTGATATATACAGTATATTAAAAAAAAAAAAAACTTTGCACCACACTAGGAATGACTCCTGTATCGTGGGTGCGTTTACAAACATTTAAACTCACACCCACAAACAGCCAGACCCGGAACAACTACCTGTAGGCAATACAAATATTTGTTCCGGTCGGGAATCGAAACCACGACACACAGCGCAGCAGTCGATCGCTCAGCCACTGCGCCAACCGTGTCGTCAATTTTTTTCCAATCCAGAAGGATAATTATAAAAAGTATCTATCGTATATGCGCCAAAGTCATCGATGCATTGTTTATTTTAGGGCTGATTTTTCAATCAACAGATATTTTTTATTCGTAGAATAAAATTGACGTCTGACAGATTTTGTATTGAAGAACTGTCAAAAATTCAAAATTATTCCTCGGATAAAATTATCTGGCAAAATTATTTGGAAAAATCGTTTTTTTAATTATCTATACTATTCAATAGACTGTTAGAAAACATACCTTGCTAGTCCCCAGAGGGTGGTGTTGCCTACCAACATATGATCCACCATTATTGGTAGTAGGTAGTAGCAGTAGGTAGAGTGGTGGCCGCAACATAGCGTCCGCAATTTACCGGCGAATGACGTCACTGAGAGCAGTGGTGGCCCAGTGGTAACGGCTGCGACTTACGAGTGGTAGTTCGTAGGTTCGAACCCAGACAGGCACTTTACTTTGTGTGTAAATTATTTCATCACCACTGCTCTCTAAACGGTGAAGGATAACATCGTGAGGAAACCGGCATGTCCTAGAACCAAAAACTCAAAGACATGTGACAACTACCAACCCGCACTCGGCCTGCGTGTTAGATTACGGCCCACTCCCTCTCTCTGAGAGGAGGCCTGTGTTCCAGCAGTGGGAAAATTATAGGGTGATTATGATGATATGATGATGACGTCACTGTAAACGTTATTTATGAAAGTATTTTGGTGCGTTTTCCTAGAGAGCCGACACCGTAAAGTCAAACAAAAGCCATCACTGCTCTGCTCTTTTAGGAAACGTAGCTTAGCAGTCAATATCACAACATTCAGAACCGTGACGGTTTCTACACAAGTAAATATACGTATTATTTTGCCTACGTACGTACGAACAAAACCTACATTGTCTATAGTAAAAACGTCTCGTTATCTTTTTGCATATCCTTGGCTGTCTCAGATCATTGGCTGGCTTGATGACGCTCATTATCTGCAGTCATTACAGTAATGACCAATGAGAGGCAGGAAGACTGCATTGTTAGTGGCATAGAAAAGGCATTAATTTTGATGTGGGGCGGAAAAAATGTAGGAAGTTGTGTAGGAAATTTGTTAGGTCTTATTTCTATTGGGTTAGGTCACAGTTTGGTGTATGTTAATTGGTTTTAAGACCTTCAAATGTTAAAACAAAAGATAAAGAATCAGCATCGCCATACAATGTGGCAATGCTGCCAGCCTTTTGGGCACTTTTTCTGTTGACAGCGATGCGGATGAGTTTTTTTATACCCTATGATTCTTTTCCCTCTTTTTTATATACAGGGTGGCATATCGTCGCGCACACTGTAACCATGAATTCAGCACATGAGTTTAGACCCCATAGCGAAGAAATTTTTCGTCGGTTAACAAAAAAAAAAATATTCTGTTTCATATGTAGAAAAGTGCAATACCTACGCGGTCAAAATGTATGGAACAGCAATATTTTTATTGTACATTGGAAGTGGGTAAATGATCCACAACGTTTCTACAGTTTACCTAGGTTAATGATACAGTGTAGTTTGCCAGTTTTTGTATGAAATAACTGTTAACATTTCAAAATTATTTCTCGAATAAAGTTATCTGACGATAGAGAAATCAGCCCTTAGAGGATTACGTTATAATTTATAATTCTTAGGACAGTCTCGAAAAAAAATGACGTCTGACATTTCTAGTATGGAAAAACTGTCAAAAATTCAAAATTTATACTCAGGATAAGATATATTCGAGGTATAAAAGTTTGGCAAAATTCGCCCTTAGTGAATTATATAAATTACAAGACGTGTGTCCGATGGGATCTGCGATCAGCAAAAATGTGTACCTTCCTTACAAACTTGCATCCTCTTTTTAACCCATTTAAGGGATGAATTTTCAGAAATCCTTCCTTAGTACTCACTTTCGTTAGGTATATTGGGAACTGTTGTGCAAAATGCATACTTCTAGACCCAGCGGTTTAGGCTGTGCGTTGTGTCAGTGAAGGAATTTAAAGATTAGAATAAGTTAAGTAGAATGCCTGACATCGCTTTTGTATTATAAACATTTTACTATTCCTCGAGAAAATTAGGTATTTGAGGCAGTAATATTACATTTATTACCTCTGTCACACAGGATGTGCTCGTTCAGGGCTCGAAACCTCATTGATATAATGTGCAGTGAAGTTTGGAACTAAAGTTAAGTTTCTTTTTCCTTTATTTCGTTTGCATACATATTGGTTACATTTTTATGAAAAAACATATAAAAATATAAAAAATATTAGCCCACCGGTATTGGGAACAGGGTCCCAGCTACCCGGCCGTCAGTGTTCCAGAGAGAGCAACCTCCTTTTACTATAACTATTACTATTTGTATCTATTTATTAATCGGACGGCCATAGATTTACGCCAATCTAGAAGGTTTTCCCATATTAGATGCATAAACTGATAATATGGGATGAAACATAGCTACAGCATGTTTGTCATTAAGATCGCCAGGTCAGTATGGAAATTAATTACTCGCTTTTTAAATAGAGAGATGCAATCAAAGTTGCCAGATGAAAAATACATCCTATTAACGGTGTTGCCATAATTAATGTTATACACGATTATTGGACCTGTTAAGAATTTGAGGGCTTGGTCAGACATAATAATCGGCAGAAAAAGGGCAAAGTTTAGATTTTAAGCCGTTTTCTCTGTTTGGCAGAAATCAGTTCGGCTACTAGATGGAAAGAAGGCGCTCTTCTAGGTACTATCATTTCAAACGAAAACTACCTAAATGATATCGTGGTCAAATGGTTGGTAACGGAGCAATCTGTTTACTTAGGGTGAAACTTAGGAACCTACTTAAATAAAATACTGTTCTATGTTATCGGGATTGGTTTCCGCACTTAGTCCTTCAAGTGGACCATTACGTGGGCCATGGCGGCCGAAATAAAAGAATTATCTTGGCATTAATCAGCAACGTTAGTTGTATCGTCAAAATCGCAATACACACGTCTTCGTCTTCCTTATTTGGTAAGGGCACATACACATCTGCATATGTCCATATCTCTTTATTGATCAATCGCTTAACGGGTCGGTCTAATCATTTTGCGTTTCCAATCTTAATGAATATCCGTATGATGGGGCTGCCAATATGCGGTCGTTAATGGGTTCTGAGCCTTAAATGCTGATTGCAAGAAAGTCTCAATACGGGATTAATTAGTGTGTGGAGGCAGGATAGCACACATTAAATTGATTTCTCTTTAACGAACGTATTACGTCTCTCTGTCTGGCGTTCAAATGTCTAGGGGGGTGATAATTGAGGTCGTTTGATAATATCATATTCCATTAAAAAAAAATGTGTTATCTATATCTCTTTTTAGTGTAAAAGATGCCTCGGTTCTTTACACAATTAGTCTATAATATTCCCACTGCTGGGACACAGGCCTCCTCTCTATGAGAGGGATTGGCCATGGGCCCACGCGGGCCCAGTGCGGGTAGGTGGATGTCTTCGAATTTTTGGTTCTAGGACATGCCGGTTTCCTCACGATGTTTTCCTTTACCTTCACCGTTACCTTCACCTGGGTTCTTTAATAATATACGTTTCAACATAGCATCACGCCTGTAACCACCGAAGGGTTAGATTGAGGTCTACCTATAGCACACCTACATAGCTGTTACAGAGAAATTCCTGATAGAAAAAACCAATAACACTTTGCCCGACCTGGAAATCGAACCCAGGACATCATGCTCAGCAGTAGCACTTGCGTCGGCTAGACTAACAAGGGAGTAATTTCTTTAATAATGTGATTTGAAAACTAGAACTAACAAGTGCGATCACTTGGTAGGCAAATTGGTGGTTGCAGGCCTTCTATTAAGTACCTCATCATTCTCCCGCCCATAACCCAATTTATTTGGGGTCGTCGCAACATGTCTTTTTCTTCCATACTCCTCTATTAGCTGCCATCTCGACAGTCACCCTCTTTCTAACCATATGATCATTCACACAGGCCATCCATCGTTTCTTTGGTCTTCCCTTCTTTTATTGCCGTCGACATTCATACTCAAAACTTTCGTCACGACATTTTCCTCATTCCTCCGTAACACATGCCCATACCATGACAACCGGTCTTCACACAACTTTTCAGTTACCGGTGCCATTTTCAGACTTCCTCTTATATACTCATTTCTTATTCTATCTATTCGTGTAACACCACACATCCCTCTCAGCATTCTCATCTCAGCTGCATGCAATTGCCTTTCATTCACCCCTTTTGTGGCCCCTACATTCTGATCCACTAAGTACCTATAACTACTTATTCGCCAAAGTGATATCATAAGGAAACCCATTCTAATAATATCTGCAGAATGACCTGTATCGTTTCCAGGAACTAAACGACAAATTATCTAAACGTAGTTACTTGCTGATATACGGTTCATAACAAGTAACAACGTTGAGAAACAAAACCATCGCACCCAGCCCATTACATAAACATGAAATAATACTCTACATAGAAATAACTTTATCGGGCATAGATTTTAAACGCTTTATCTAAAACTACTATAGGAATTCTTCCTTCGTTCAGAATTCACTTTGCGGCGATACGAAATAAACTCAGTAGTACATTACTATAACTTCAGTGTCCCATTCATACGACAATTCTAAGATAATAGGCATTCTGAGCGAAACAAAATTTCCATACATACTTTACTCAAGCACACTTTGTAATAAGTAAAACGATAATTTCCCTATAAATTGTACAATAAAATCGAAATATCTTACATGCAAATGAGACTATATGCGTAATAATCCGGCGAAAACGGTCGATTTGTACGACAAATATATGAAACTTGCGGCTTATTACGTCAAGCGAGTTTATGTGGCCAATAACGCTGTATCTGTGGGTAATACTAGCGTTCTATTAAATGTGCTATCGCCAATAATATCTATGTGATAGAATGAAATGGTGCGCTGGAAGTTGGTCCTCTTATGAGGCTGCAGTATCGCTTTCGCATATCAGAATTGCTAATAGATGGCGGGAATGTGTGCCAGGCGGGTGCCCGGGCTATGCTTATTAGCGAGACGACAGTGGCGCCCTCCAGACAATTGCGGCGCCGCTGTGAATTAGATTGGATATGGGCCGACGGTTGACGATCTCTTTGTTTTGCACCTGTTGTTATAGGCTTTGGTTTAGAGTTTGTTTAGGTATTGGATTGGGTATGATTTATTGTTTGCGGATGTCAATGAATATTATAATGTTTATGTGGTATTTTATGAATCCCTTATGGCTTGTGGTAATTGTTCCTTTAAAAGCAAATGTTTTCTTATTATTCATTTGATTTATAGAAATGTAAAAATATCTTTGAAAGAAGAATAAATGTTGGACTGATTAAAGAATAAGCATTTTTGCATGGTATTGTCTATGTTATCTTTATTGGGTATATCATCATCGCTACGTTGCCAGTACTTACATATCCATGGTATATAATTTTCAAAGCGCTCTCTACTTTCAACTTTGAAAAACCCCAGGTTGACAGGAAAAGTGAAACAACAACATAAACAAAACCAATAAAAAAAAAAAATGTTGACCACACCTGCGAGGAAGCCACGTCACAATGTAGGTTACCGATACACGGTAGCAAGCAAACGACCAGCGCATCTCGCATGCATCCAGTTTATAGATAAATGATAGAGATACAACAAGATTTAAGAATATGCGATAGCGGGCCTCGGGGAGTTCATTCGTATGTATCTAGCATTAAATCGCTAATAGCGGTAGGCCATGTTAATTTATAAGTTCACGCTTGCTTCCTTTTTTGGCTAGGCAGGCTTGAGGCAATGCTAATAGACGGTACTTGGTTTTAGTATGATGGAGGCTTGAGGTTGTGGCAACAATGTGTTGGGTCTTAAAAGAGGGTTGGTTGATGTCGTCACTGTCTTGAGCTTATCTTAACACTTTCACTGTCCGCAAAGCAGACACAATAGTTAAACAATCAACCATGAATCATATATGATTCAAGTTGATTATATATGTGATATATATATGTGGGGGATGATTCTCGTGTTATCTTGATGTCGCAGTGTCGCTAGTATTTGTTTTATTTTTTGGTCTATGAATTAGTAGGGCAACATTTCAGATCAAATATACCTGTATATATACCGGTTCTTTAGTGACGAAGTCATCCAATGTATCGATGTGTTTTAAAGATTGAATCGGTTTACTTATTTAACTGTCACACCGTTTGTTTAGCTTGCTTTAATTTCACAGACCTGATAATAAATCGGATTTCGGCCATGGCAGTCAATCTTAGCGGAGACTTGCCATCGATAAAGTAGAAGCACCAGGGTGTGCGCAGACACAGGTGCACTCTTTCTTCCCTCACTCTCATAGCCCGATGGGACGGCAACTCCGGGCTGTGCTGATAATCATGGTAGTGAACACATACATACTCAATCACAAGACATGAGTCATGTATTTCATTATCATTATAGACTCAACAAAATTCCTACGTTTAGTGCTGTCCCTTAAGTTCGCCAACTCCATTAATTTTCCCATGACTTGTCAGCATGTATCACCATATTCGTACAACCGTTATCTCTACACGTCCTAAGCTTCTAATTAAAAGCAGGCCCACTACTTCATTAGCCTGACGTCGCTGATTAGACTGCGCTTATCAGTTCGTGTATGGCAGGGCGTATGTGTGCTGATAGCATCGTAATTGTTGTATCATTTATTGATGTAATCGGGACTATGTTGACGTGCCTACCGCGCTACCGGTTGGGGTAATGCTGGTGATGTGGTCGTGTAGGGAATTGAGTGTGTTTAGGTAGGTGAGCATGGCTATGAGTAAAGATTAGAGGAAGTTTTCTTAGCTGTAGTTATTTCGATATTAAATCAATGAGTGTATCTAGTTGAACAAAGTAACGAGAACCAAAAGACTTTATAAAATAAACATTTATGTAAGTTTACAGATTACTATTGCATTTCTTAGAAAGGTCCCTTCGAAGGTCCACGCAACACAACGAAATTTAATGTTTTGGTTTTTAGTTTTATTGTAATTGAGTTGTTTAATTTTTTTTTGGAGCAAGTTACTGTCACCATTCAAAAAGGTGACAAGGACAAGACGCTAAAGATTAAGAAAGGCGATAAAAAGACATGACGGCGAAGGGTCTGAGCAACGATGGAACTTTTTAAGAAAGACTATCACTGACTAGCAATGTCTAAGACTAACAACGCATGGACAAATAAGTGAAAGTGGACGCTCAGAGACTTCTCTACCTTTTCAAATAGAGAGTGGCCCTGTAAGATGAGAACATGTGGAGAAGTAGCGATTTACACAGTATGTATAAGAAAGTTGTGGTCATATTTAAGGGGTTGATAGACCATCAAACTAAAAAACTTTCTCCAGGGGCCAACATCGTAATCGATTATTTTTTCGCGATTACGATGTTGGTCCCATGGAGAAAGTTGTTTAGCTGCTATATTCTGTAAAAAATCTCTCCGTGAAAACTTCGGTGAAGTGAACTGTCAGAAGTATCAATCTCTATATCTGCCGACCGATTCTGTAAAAATCTCACCGTGAAAAGTTAGGTGATGTGAGCCTAGAGTGCTGTCAATAGTGTGAGTCCCTAGCATCAGTTGGAATGACAACTCACTTCACCCAACTTTTCGTGAGTTTTATACAGAATCGAGCGGCAGTTAGATGGTCTGTACCATGCACACCCTTAAATATACACTTTTCTGATACATGCTGTATATTCTTAATCAAAATAATTACTAATCTACCTACGCACAATCAATACAACAAAACTGATTACGTAAACACAAAACAGAACATTTCGCACGTTAGTGTCGGCGACATTTTGTAAGCTTGGTACAATTGCAATTACTGCGCGGGCGCCGGGCTCGTAACAATTTGTTTTGTAATGCTCCCTTTACCAATTAATGTATGTATGTAGGTATGTGTGTGTTGCCTAAGAAGTATGCGTAAGCTGGGTGTGTAATTAACGGAGTAATTAATATTTTAGTCTGGGTTTTAGAATTAGGTTTGAAGCTAGCCAGTGTTGTGGGTTTTGAATTTAATAGTTAGGTTGGGAGAAGTGGATGAAATTAGTAACTAACTCAACCTTGGCAGTGTTTTCAAATCGAGACTAAGTGAAAGAGTAAACGTCATCGTAACCAAAAAGAAAGAATTAAATCCAAAAGCGATCATTTGACCGTAACCTCCGCCTTGGAGCGTAAATGTGGTGCTGTTCCACAAACGATGGGGCACTTAATATCGTGTCCTGCGTGTCCTGTCAGCTGCACGTTACAGGAACTGATGGATGCTGGTGATGGCGTCAAACAAGTAGCCGAATTCTGGTTAGAGTCCATTTAGATTGCTATCGACACGCTTAGAAGAAGAAGACACTGTAAGCTAACAAGAGAGATAATGTAAATCCAATAAATATATAAATAGTTGTAGTGGTAGTTGTGGTGTTGTTGGATGTTCTGTTATACTCGTAGGTAGTTGGTCTTGTTGTGTTATACTTGATATAATATCAAGAAATACGTAATTATACAGAACTAGCTGCACCCCGCGGTTTCACCTGCATAAGTTTCGGTCCCATGGGAATATCGGGATGCAAAGTATTTTATATGTTAATCCTGGTTATAAACTATCTGTGTACCAAATTTCATTCAAATTCGTTCAGTAGTTTTTGTGTGAAAGAGTAACAAACGTCCATCCATCCATCCATCCATACAACTTTCACGTTTATAATAATAGTAGAATAGGATATGCAGCTGAATCTTCTGCTAATAACAACCATCTACTATCCCCCATTCGTCTGCAAACGAAGATAAGATTATAAACTTAATGATAATTTTCCAAAAACTATGCGTTAAAGCGGATACTAGGCCTCCCAAGTTCAGCAGCAAACGGTTGAGCTATGATGACTCAAGCTTGCTTTTGTAAATGGCATGATTCGAAATCGAAATCAAGATGATAATGAGATGTCAAAAAAGGGGGTGACAACCGAGTGAACGACTAATAGAGAAGTATGGAAGAAAAAAGACGTTGAATCAAATCAAATCAAAAGTCATTTATTCAAATTAGGCTGAGAATCAGCACTTTTCGAACGTCAAAATTACAAAAGACAGTCCCTCAAAAACGCCCGCCCTTCACCACGTCCTAGTGCTATCGCTGATGTGCCGACCCCAAATAAATCGAGATACCCAAGGGCAGGAGAATTTAGAATAATTAGTTTAATGAATAGATTAGTTCTAAACAAGCATTCATCGTCGTCAAACGTCTCGAAGATTCCCAGGGTTACAGTTATTGGAGAACACAAGTATGATAGACTGTTATTGGAAAACGTATTACCCTCATAGCGAGACTATTACAAAAGCCTTAACGATCAGTTGATTTTCGTCATCTTAGAGCCGTAACTAAGACATTTACTACAGTTATTTGCGTAGGAAGAGTACGAGGCTTAATTCCCCTCACACCCAGAAAGCTGAGGTAATTAAAATGCCTGTATGAAAATATTAATGACTAAATCGTAAACGGTGCTAAATACGACGTCGAGGCAAATGAAATCGAAAGCGATAAACTACCGTTTGGACTAAGATATAATTATTTCCGCTCGAAAACACGACTTTAACCTTTACATACGAGGCATCTTTCGACATAGGGTCTGACTTTTGTGTATGTTTATTTGTGCTCATATATACGAGAGGCACGCGTCAATGGCAGAGGGAACTGCAACTGTCGACAAAATGTTGCTCGTGTATTTGAGCACCGTATTCAAATACAAGAGCGGCACGTTGTGTACGGCAGCCGCCAACACGTCGACGGCAGACGACGGCACGCGTCGACGGCAGCAGTTGCCTCTGCCGTTGACACGTCGACGGCGCACAACGGCACGCATCGACGGCAGCAGTTGCCTCTGCCGTTGACACGTCGACGGCGCACAACGGCACGCGTCGACGGCAGCAGTTGCCTCTGCCGTTGACACGTCGACGGCGCACAACGGCACGCGTCGACGACAGCAGTTGCCTCTGCCGTTGACACATCGACGGCGCACAACGGCACGCGTCGACGGCAGCAGTTGCCTCTGCCGTTGACACGTCGACGGCGCACAACGGCACGCGTCGACGACAGCAGTTGCCTCTGCCGTTGACACATCGACGGCGCACAACGGCACGCGTCGACGGCTGCAGTTGGCTTTGCTGTTGACACGTCGACGGCAGACGTCGCCACGCGTCGACGGCAGCAGTTGCCTCTGCCGTTGACACGTCGACGGCGCATAACGGCACGCATCGACGGCAGCAGTTGCCTCTGCCGTTGACACGTCGACGGCGCACAACGGCACGCGTCGACGGCAGCAGTTGCCTCTGCCGTTGACACGTCGACGGCGCACAACGGCACGCGTCGACGACAGCAGTTGCCTCTGCCGTTGACACATCGACGGCGCACAACGGCACGCGTCGACGGCAGCAGTTGCCTCTGCCGTTGACACGTCGACGGCGCACAACGGCACGCGTCGACGGCAGCAGTTGCCTCTGCCGTTGACACATCGACGGCGCACAACGGCACGCGTCGACGGCAGCAGTTGCTACTGCCGTTAATGCGTCGACGGCGGACGACGGCACACGTCGACAACTGCAGTTGGCTCTGCTGTTGAAACGTTGACGGCGAACGTAGGCACGCGTCGACGGCTGCAGTTGGCTTTGCTGTTGACACGTCGACGGCAGACGTCGCCACGCGTCGAAAGCTGCAGTTGTCTCTGCCGTTGACACGTCGACGGCGGACGTCGGCACGCGTCGACGGCAGCAGTTGTCTCTGCCATTAACGCGTGCCGCTCGTGTGTATGAACACTAAAGCTTGTTGCCAATGTTAGTAAAAATATACAGATGTGTGACCCTGCATTACATAAGTATCGATACCCCTTCGATTCTCGGAACACACGTTAAAACGTTACCCCGGCTGTTATTCGTAGATATTTGACAGTCATTACAGGTATTTAGATGCCCAAAAGTCTAACAACAAGGCTTACCAAGGAGTATCATGTTAACTAATACGTGTTTTGTGGCAGTCATAGGCAGCCGCTCTATGTAAAATACAGCTGCATCCGGTTAGACTGGCAGCTGACCCTTATATTGTATAGTTGAGAAAAGGCTAAGCACATTGATTGATGCTCTTGTTTTTATATAGGTACTCAAATACATCATTAAAATTAATCTCTTAAACCCAAACAAACAACAAAAAAAGCAGCCATAAGCACACACGTTTACCATATTATTATAATTAAACTTAGCTCCAACATGAATGAAAATCAAGATAAGGGCGGGTCCACACAACACGTACGACAGTCGTGAGTTAGGGTTGCATAACGCTGGTTAAATGTTGTATAATAAAAGTTTAACGCGAAAGTAACAATCGAACGATCTCGTGTCGTGACCGTTACAGATAAGTGGACATGTGGACTTGCATAAGGACATACGGCTATTGTCACATTGGTAACGGTAAAATGGGTATTTTGTTAGAAAGTAAGTGTAGTTTCCTTAGAAGCTACAAGCTTTTAAATCTGACTAAAGGTTTTAGAGAAGACTTCACCAGTAATTGGTTGAAAAATAAATTGTAGACGTTCCGTTTTCCCATGGTTTTTCTTCATCCATGAGTAAGTATAGTATTAGGTCAGATTTACAACTGGTTCGGTCTCTTCAGAATTCTTTAGGTAGTGTTAGGATAAATCAAGACAGGACTGTCAAAACTACTTGTCGCAGTTTTTTGATCAGAAGACCCATTTCGACAGCGATGGGATTATTTCACGACCTACAAGTAAAGTAAATGGCAACCAGTTATCGAAGAAAATGGCATATACAGGCTGATTTTTTAAAGACCAGCCAAATTTAAGGATATGGTACAGACCATCAAACTGAACAACTTTCTCCATGGGACAAATAGCGTAATCGCGAAAATTTTATCAACTGTCTCATAGAAAACTTCAATACCTACTCGACCTAAATGTATGGGACGGCTGAATTTTTATTCGCGATTACGATGTTGGTCCCATGGAGAAAGTTGTTCAGTTTGATGGTCTGTACCACATCCTTAAATTTGGCTGGTCTTTAAAAAATCAGCCTCAAATGTAAATAGACTATGAAAAAAATGTTTTGAAATTGTATAAAAAACACGAAAAAACTTTCTCCCCGACATATTATATTTTCGGAATGTTCACTGTTGGACAACCCAAAACAAAATATCAACACCAGTTTTTCGGACTGTATCTACGAATCATCTCATGAGACATGACCATTATTCGCCAGCAAATAGTTTATCGTAGCCCGTTCTAGACTCTTAAGCGTTACATGGTTCGGGAGTACAACAGTACCAAATATTTTTGAAGACAAACTAGAACTGAATCATGATTATTTTCAAACACACACTCAAAGCACATTCAGCAACATCAGCAGTTTTAGTTAGAAAATATCTTTTCAGCGGTTCAAGTTTTTTGTAAAAAAGATTTTATTTTATAATTTTTTGTGGCTATAATCTACTAATTGTTTGCCAAAGGGCAGACATATGTAGCACTGAGTAGAGTAATAATACACAACTCAGCATTCAAATCTGTGAGTGAACAATAAATCACCCCTATTTTCCGACCCTTAAGGTTGGATTTTTTTTTTTCAAATTTATATGGAACCATTTTTGGGGTATACCCTTTCCAATAAAAAAAGAATGATCAAAATCGGACTACTCTGTAAAAACTAATGCGTGGTCATACATAAAAAAAAAATATATATACGCGTCGACTTGAGAACCTCCTCCGTTTTTCGTCGGTTAAAAAGTAACATGGAGTTAAAAACTGAATCAGCCTCCTCCTCATGTGTGAACCTCTCCTAACTCACACACATCATTACAGCGACATGCTACTACACGTTTATATGCGCTAGCGCCATTCGAATTACGACCAACCGTCCGTTTTCTAACAATACCTACGGATGACTGTACGTAATACTGAGTTTATTGTAATTGCTTGTATCGATATAGGCCAATGTGGTCGTTCTGTTTGTAGGTCGTTAGATGGTTGTAATTGTTGGCCAGTAAGGAAGTAACGTTGGTGTGGCTTTGAATCTTAATGCCTGCGAAGATTAGGACTTGGTAGATGTTGTAATAAATGACACTATAGAACTGTATACGGAGAAAGCTTAATTAAAGTGAAAGAATGGGGATAACAAAACTAGAACGACACCAGAATAGAAGGCCTCTACATAAAGTGACATTATATAAGGGATAACGATGATAGAAAAGTAAAACTGTGTTGGATTGACATCAGCTACCGAAAAGCTTATGTCAGTCTGGTTGAAAGTGGTTGTAGAAATACGAAATGCTTTGGAAGCAGTTGCCTCAGATAGTGAAATAAGAAACCACATGGAATTTGGTATACGGAGGTTGGCATACATTAAGAAAATAAACAGGTTGATAATCAAGTTTTCAAGACAGATGAAGTTTGAATAGCATAACGATGGGCAACTGTCCAAAAGGCAGCAGCGAAATTAGAAGTCTCACTAACCTGTGGGGTAATTGCGTAACACATTAACAATGCAGCAATAGCAATAGCAATGTCTTTCATTTTGATAAATTTTTCGAACTTAAGAAGCAATTTATTTATTTATTTATAAAGGTACACCAACAGCTTCTGTATACAAAATATCAATTAACAGTAGATAACAGTGATGGGCTATACAGTGGCCAATAACAGGTGAACCAACATTCTCAAATACACACACATACATAACGTAAAGTATAAAAAATTAAGAAAAAAAAAAAATTAAGTTCGAACGAACTATATAAACAGAAATATAAAATGACACAAGAAATAAGTTACAGAGGTTGCAAGAAATACTTGCATACTAACACAATGAATCCTCAGATTCACACAATCTAAGGATTCATTGGTTGCGTGCTTTGGGACCCTAAAATTTGGGTTTAAAAGATGTTTACGGAGTCATGATATATGTCAACACCTGGAGTGGATTTTATATAAGAATTCATCTCTCGGCTGAGCCTATTGAGAGATGAGTTTACTCCTATATTTGTTCTGGATGAAGCAATGAATAAGCAATATATTTCAAAATGATTCAGATTATGATTGAAAGTGAGTTACGCAATTAGGGTGCTGTGATCGAAAACGGCAGCCAACGTGTAGGCAGAAAACCACACTATACGATTTAAAAGAACCTACTACAGAATAATATATCTTAACATCTGTATAGTGTAGATTCAATTAAAGAAAATGCTCATAATTTTGTACAGAACATTCACTCACGGATTTCATTGTAATAAGTCTGCTTCAGTAATTTCATACTCGGCCAAGCATAAAAAACTTTTTATAGTCATTAGCACATTATTAAACAATTACATGATCATAGAGCTTGGACAAAGAGGTTTTATTGCAGTAGCTCGTTAGATTTATATAGCGTATAAATAAAGGCATTGTTACGAAGGCCGAAGTGATGTAATTTGTAGAATGTATGCAGAAATAGGTACGGTCTTACCCTAAACCTACGCTGACGCATACATAGTACATATGTAGTAGTACTTATACATATATATCATCAGTTATATAGAAAATAAGAATGATAGTGCAAGTATAATAATGATAGTAAAGAGAAAACTGACTGTGAATGTGAGTACTATACAAGCTAGATTGAATACACGACTTTGTAACTGTCTGGCGGTTTTGAGTATTTTGTATATGGTCTACGCAAATGTCCTGCCGATCTGGTAGCATCGTGTGACGGGTCGTTGAGCTCCCAAAAAAGAGCAGTATTGATGTCGATGACGATGTGTCAGCATTTTCACCTTTATTGCATAGCTAATAAAATTGTTTTGTATACTGCACTGGTTTGTGAACTGCTGTAGAAAGTATAAGTACAGAGCTTGCTACTAGAGTGAGAGTATCGTTTACGTCTATTAAAATGTCGCGAAAAAGAAATTATATGTCGGCTTATTTTAATTCCATCTTGAAATACAATAATCTTTATTTTTTCTCTACAAGAAGATTCACATAGTTATAAACAAATAGAGGCAAGAATTTTTTGCGTTCTGACAAAAATACATAAAATATGATCCTTTCCAAGAGACTGGCGACCGTACTAGGTTACCCTGTGTGACCGATCACTAGGCTCTCACCCCGAAAAATCTTTTAGTTAAGTACTTTCACGTCAATCAAAAGGTTGAAGGTAGGTTGAACATACAAGCTTTAAAATTAGGAACTAATTTGAACATGTATTTTACGTGTAAAACAGTTGTGGAGCGTGCATACTCCCCTATTCTGAGGCACTATGTGGGGATAATGTTTGGGTTGGTCATTCCTCACTTTGTCATTCTTTGCACATTCTGCCTCAGACACCTACTTTGTTGTTTGTTTATTGGTTTGCTTTCTACTAACACTAGTTATAAGATTTTTTACTAACAAAATGGACTTGTTGTTGTCTGTTCTGATATAAATAAATAAATAATTTATCACATGATCAACCAAAATTAATCTTTAAATAAAAAGTTCTAACAGTCTAGTGATTTGCATAATGAGTGGAACTCTTTCAAAGTGAAGGCACGTGAACATATCCGTAAGAAGTTCGTAAAATCTTCCCAGCTAATCAGCTGGGAAGATTTTACGAACTTCGAATATACGAATATAGGGAATCCCCTATATTCGTTTTCTCCTCCACCTGTCATTATTTCTCCTGACAAAGTTTATATGTATGTATGTATTTATTCTGTTTCGAGATATTTATCCCTTATATTGCACCTGCCATGTTTTGTCTCTGCATCACCCTAAGGTTGACTGATAGAAAATATCTCAGGCATTAAGTCCGCCTTTGTACAGTATTTTTTTTACTTGTGTATCTAGTTTTAATAAATAAATAAACTCTGTTTATAGTTTATATATACTCCCAATATGTTGATGTGACTTTTAATAAATTAATTGCAGTACCAACACTTAATAGGATATAAATGAAGCGAATGTTAGTTCACAATGTGCAGGTCCGTACAATGCGCACAGATGATCAGGTGTTACCTGGTACCCTATAAAACGCGGAATGGAAACACCACGGTACTATACTGATACAGGGTGCGACGTAATGCTAATTATTATTCATTTGCTAATGTATTAGTTTGAATAGTAACTGTAGAAGAGATTGTGTAGGTTCAAACGGACTAGCGGAATGGTTTAGTGGACATTTGCAATTGCTCGGAAAATTATAAACTGTTAATTATGGGTTACTGGTTTAAGGAGGTCAGATAGGTAGTCGCTCCATGTAAAATACTGGTATTCAGCTGCATCCGGTTAGACTGGAAGCCGACCTCAAAAAGTTGAAAAAATGGTCGGCGGATGATGTAGGAATTATTATAATTTTCGAGAAAAATGGTTAACAGAGGAGCAATTCTGGTAACTTTTAGAGCGTTCACAGTCTGATCTCAGTCTCAATCTGTCAAAATAATCTCTAATTTTCCTACATTTTTGACAAGTTTTTGACATTTGTTTGTCGCCGAAATGAGACTGCGACTAGATTCTGAACCTTTTAAATTACGAGTGTCTTGCTTTCAATAGCAGAGTTGTTTTCGGCAAAAGCATAATTGAAAAGCTTACTCTTTGGGACCTCCCAAAGCGTAAGCTTTTCAATTATGCTTTGCTGACCTCAGCCAGCCAGCAAAGTGGGGATGACCGCTGAAGCGTGCGGGATTTCCGTCACATATGGACTTACTTTTTAATATATCTCTTCAGGGCGAGAGTGAATAGGCTTCTTCTGGGCAAGCTCGTTCCACCGTAAATCTCATCCCTGCCTCTGGGCTGGATTAAGGTCAAGAGAAAAAAAAATCTACCCCTTTTCAGCTTGTTACCTGATTGCATAACACACTATAAACCATCTGAATAATTTTGTAGGATATTGCTAATCCATTCCTTCATATTTGAGAACAATTTGTGTGCTCAACAACATAAATAACGCAATGAATGTTGTTGAACTGTCAAAATGAAAGCCATTGCTACTGATAGTGTGTTTCGTAATTACAGCGCAGGTCTATGTAGAGGTCCCGAAGCGGACCACACGGACGACGACGACGACACCCCTGAAGTGACCGGGGTAGATCTGAGAGCGGCGGTAGGCAGGCTGAAGGCCAAAAATACCGCCCCGGGACCCGACGGCTTGCCGGGTAAAGCCTGGGTCCTGGCCTCGAGGGCTCTCGGGCCTCGACTGGAGGCGCTCTTAAGCGCATGCATGGAGAGAGGCCAGTTTCCACTCCGTTGGAAGACGGGGAAGCTGGTCCTCATTCAGAAGCCAGGGCGCCCTGCGGACTCTCCGTCCGCATACCGGCCGATAGTGCTGCTCGACGAGGTCGGCAAGCTCTTTGAGAGAGTGATTGCGGGCCGCCTCGTCGGGCACCTGGTGAGGACGGGGCCGGATCTTGCAGAGTACCAGTTTGGCTTCCGCAAGGGGCGCTCGACGGTGGACGCCATCATGCGCGTGAGAGCCCTCACGACGGGGGACGCGGTGTCCCGGGGTGGGGTGGTCGTGGCGGTGTCACTCGACATCGCCAACGCGTTCAACACCCTGCCCTGGAGCTGCATAGGGGAGGCACTCCGGTATCACCAGGTGCCGACTTACCTCCGTCGAATAGTCGGGGCGTATTTGACGGACAGAGCCGTCATCTACCCCGGTCGCGACGGGAATTGGAACCGGCGAGAGATGTCGTGCGGTGTCCCACAGGGATCGGTTCTGGGGCCGCTCCTGTGGGACATCGGTTACGACTGGGTGCTGCGGGCCGGCCTCCCTGATGGCGTCAGCGTAGTTTGCTACGCTGACGACACGCTGGTCCTGGCGCAGGGGAGGTCGCATCAGGCGGCGGCCGACGCGATGACACGCGGGGTTGCGATAGTCGTGGAAAGGATCCGGCAGTTGGGTCTCGAGGTGGCATTGCACAAGTCCGAGGCCATGTCTTTTCATGGGCCCCGATACGGGCCACCTTCGGGATCCCAACTAATGGTAGGAGGGGTTCACATCGGCGTCGAGAAGACGATGAGATACCTGGGTCTCGTCCTCGACAGCCGGTGGAACTTCGTCGAGCATTTCCGACGTTTGGCCCCCAAACTGGAACGGACCGGGGCCGCCTTAAAGCGGCTCCTGCCCAACCTGAGGGGGCCAAACGCCTCCTGCCGGAGGCTTTACGCGGGGGTCGTGCGGTCCATGGCCCTATACGGGGCCCCGGTATGGGCGCGTTCACTGCGGCTTCGAGCCGCACACTACCTGAACGCGCCCCAAAAGGTGGTAGCCGTAAGGCTAATCCGGGGGTACCGCACGATCTCGGGCGAGGCAGCAAGCCTCCTTGCCGGACTGCCACCATGGGATCTGGAGGCGATAGTCCTCGCGCGCCTGTATGACTGGCGCGCGGAGGCACTACGTCGGGGGGAAACTCTGCACCCGCGGCAAATCGCTGCGGAGCGGACGGACCTCCGGCGCGGTCTCATGGTGGAATGGAAGGCGCGACTATCGCAACCCAGCGCAGGGCACGCCACGATAGCGGCGATAAGACCCCTCTTTGAGGAGTGGCTAAAGAGGCATCACGGCGCTCTCAACTACCGCCTGACGCAGGTCCTCTCCGGACACGGATGTTTCGGGAGGTTCCTGCACATCATCAGGCGGGAGGAGACGCCCGGGTGTCACCACTGCGATGATCGCCCAGAGGACACGGTGGAGCATACGGTGGAGGTCTGCCCCGCTTGGGCAGAGCACCGCCGTGTCCTCGTAGAGGCGATCGGCAGCGGCGGCGACCTCTCGCGCCCGGCCCTGGTGCAAGCCATGGTCCGGGGCGAGAGGGAGTGGGAGGCGGTCACCTCCTTCTGCGAAGCAGTCATGCTAGCGAAGGAGGTGGCGGGATGGGCGAGGGAAAGATCCTCACGCCTCAGCCGCCGAGGGAGACGCTCCGGGCGTCGGGAGCCGCGTGACGACTCCCGGCCACCGTAGGCGCGGGCCTGCGGGCGGAGAGCAATGGGTAGCTCTCCGTCCGATCAGGACCAGGCCCGTGCCGGACGGCGTGTATGTGTTCCACGCGCGCCTCAAAGAGATGTCAGCGTAGTTGACGGGGCCCGACAGGGCCGAAGCCTGCCGGGGTAGCGGGATTGTCCGAAAGGGTTACCGCTGCCCTGGTACGTAAAGGGCTAAGGAAGGAACACGGGTGGGTTTTAGTCAGTAAGAGTCTGACACTCCCTTCTGCTCCACCCAGAGCGGGAGGAGTCATTTGATGATTTCCCATCCACAAAAAAAAAAAAGTCTATGTAGAGGTTAGTATGACAATACATGAAGAGGAACAGTAGTGGCACTGTACCACACAGGCGCTTTACTTTGTGTAAATTATTTCATCACCACTGCTCTCAAAACGGTGAAGGAAAACATCGTGAGGAAACCGGCATCTCCTAAAACCAAAAATTCGGAGACATGTGACAACTAGCACCCCGCACTGTTCCCGCGTGGTGGATTATGGCTCACTCCATAGGCTGATTATGTATGATGAGTGAGCATAGAGCAACACACACATGCCTTAAAAAAATTGTAATTGTTATGATTTAACAAGAGTTAGTAATTAGCCATACGACCAAATCTCTAGCAAAATGCACTTGAAACAATCTCGCTGTATAATATGTTTCTCTTACGGTACATTGTCCTTCGATATCGTGGGTGCTACCGCTCGCCCACGGGCGCGGACGCGGCGCGCGCGCAGCACACATACATAGCTCAGGGCTGCCACACTTGTTTATGAGGGTGTTAGGGTGCTATACTTAATGCAGTTATTGTTTGATGTTAGCTGTATATTGTATAGGCGATGTTTTCTCGGAACTTTGTCACTTTAGGTAGGTTTAAGGTTCTTGCCATACGAAAATCAGGTAGGCAGCTATTAATAAAATAACATAAAATCACGGTTGTAATCCCCAAAGGGTCGAGCAGAGGAGAACATAAAGTACACCCACATTTCGCCAGTTATGTTTAAGTCCTATGTTATAGAGGGCCAACCTATTGTCATTTTTTTAGAAATATTTTATTGGTTTTAACACCAACTTGCCTTAATTTTACTTTTCACCAAAACTGTCTTCGCTGGTTCTTGTGGCTTTGAGATGACCTGTAATAACCCAAAAATTTGGAAACAGTGAAAACCCATGACACTCTATTTTACAACACATATTTGGACTCAGGGGCCAGTAAAAGTTGATGTTGATTTTACTGATGTCGCCAAATTGCAGAAGAAAAAGGGCACAATAATATTTTTGCAAGTATCATTAGAATAAATGGCAACCCTACCGTGTTACAGTTAGAAGGTGCCTGAGCTTTATCATTTTAATATTATAATGATATTAAACAAACTTTATGCCCCGTAACGGTTTTGTGCATTGGATTATTATTCAATTTTAGTTATGAGCTCTTAACATTTTTGATTTTCGATAATTTTGTAAGCTAGTAGCAACTTTGACTACTTTTCTGCTTTCTTTTTCAATATTAGAGCTACGTTTTGCTGTTGCAATATTTCCCACTTTTCCTATACTTTTGAGTCATCACTTTCCCCAGTATTGTGTCATACATAGCTCTTCTTCGAATAACTGTAGTTCCATCGTTTAAATATTTTGTTTTTGTCCTTTACAATTAAGTTCTAATTCTTGGACATCGAAGTACTTTGAGGGCTTCACTTTTCTACCGTTTTTGTGTCACATATGTAGCTTGTCTTGGATTTACTGAAAATTCCATCATGTAAATATATTCTTCCTCTCTTTTCATTTGAGTTCTAATTCCTGGCCATCAATTAACGTAATGGGTTTCACTTTCTCTTCTTCGACTAACTGTACGTTCCATCGTTTAAATATTTTCTACTTCTACTTTACATTTGAGTTCTAATTCCTGGCCATCAAAATACACTGAGGACTTACTTTTCTACTTTTATTAATGAATTTATCTACCTTAGTGTGCATACATATAAGTGGCACGCGTCAATGGCAGAGGCAACTACACGCGCCAGCGGCTGCCATCGACGACGTGCCGCTTGTTTATTTGAGCACTGTACTCAAATATACGAGCGACACTTTGTCGACGGCAGCCGGTGACACGTCAACGCGTGTCGACTTCTGCAGTTACCTCTGCCATTGGCACGTGTCGCTCGTGTATATAAGCACTTGCCGGACAAGTATTCAATGTTTTCAACTTTAAAATCACCAGTAAATACCTGGTGTTAGACCTATTGAACTTATAGCTGTGTTATCTGCAAGCTTTCAGTGTATATCAGATAGAAATTAAAATAACAATTGTCGTTAGCAGGGCAATGAAAAGCAATGAGGCAGTTAGACCCAAAATATGACTACCTACTATTATTAGTATCTAGAGACCAGTGCCTACTGATACAAGACCAGGACAATCAAATGATTAACACCCCTCATTCATGATGTCCTGTGCGTCATCCAGGTATTAAGTTTGAGTGGCATTTCATGATAATCGCGTGAAATACAATCATCGTATGCGTCTCCACAGTATGAAAGGGGTCTGTTATCACTTTCCGGAGGCTAAATAGTTCTGTTCAAAACGCACAAGTTTAAGGTTGATACCTTTTGACTGCTTCTCCAAGTATACGAGTCTCATTTTCAACATCTGCTTATTTTATTTCCAACTATGTTAGGGTCAGCTTCCAGTGTAATCAGGATACAGCTGACAACTAGTATTTAACATGAAGCCAGTATCTGGGTCTATCTTTTGTACAATTATCTTTATTACTAATTACACAGGAGTTTACGCCGCTTATCATTTAGCCACGAGCTCCTCTATTCTTCTTCTTAGCGCGTCGGTGACAATCTAAATAGACTAGGCCCAGAATTCGGCTACATGTTTGGCGCCATCACCACCGTCCATTAGTTCCTGTAACGTGCAGTTCACAGGACACGTACGATATGATATTAAGTGTCCATCGTTTGTGAAACAGATCCATATTTACACTCCAAGGCAGAGTCGTCTATGAAGCCCCTTTATTACAAAGTAAGTTTCACAAAAATAGTAAATTCCAACTAAACAGCAAATCTTTAGAGATGCACGCCACCTAAGTATAACATACCGACATCTTGCCATGCAAAGCCGTGTATGCTTGCTACGAATCCATCGTATTTATGAGCAGACAACTCCTTTGAAATGCTGATTACGACTCCAGGTTGAAATATGGGGCTGCTAAGCATATGGCATATGAAATATTGGAGGACAGTTTACTGTTAGGTTATGTAAAGTGATGCTACTATGTAGGGAAGAAGAATACTATCGATCATTCATTGAATAGCGGTAAAATATCGATATCAAGAGAAAACATTTGATGATATTGAGAGCATCACTAGTATCGATTTTATTTCAATATCGAATTGATTCGAATGTTATTGGTCCTTAAATTGAAAATAGATCGCATGTGGAATTGAAACTAAATGAGGAAATATATCGAAACTACATATACTAATAACATATTGAAGAGGTAACATTTGTTTGTTTGTATGTTTGTTGGTATCTTCAGAATTACTAGTCGGATTTGAAAAAATATTTTTACATTTGGTAGCCCAATTCTTGAGTAAGGCTATAGGCTATATAGCTAGAACCCTAAGGAGCCGACCAAAAAAAAAGGTCAGAATGAATGCTCAGCGAAAACAAAGTACGAGCGCGGGCAGCCGATGCGATGCGACGCGATGGGGTGGGTCGGGGAACAACACATTTCACGCAGACGTAGTTCCGGGCAGAAACTAGTATTGTATAAATTGAAATATAAGTTACGAATACATTCTTCAGCTCACGATATGAAAACAAACATAGTGCACATTGTTAATTGATGCAAAAATATCCCAAACACTGCACACCTGGTCAATCCATAACAAATGCAAACTTTTTGACCATAAATCATTTCAAGTCAAACCATACCACTTCATTTGCACTTTGGTTAACAATAGCGCTGTCTATAGTTTACTTAAGCCTCGTTTACACAAGGCGAGTGAGTGGCGCAAGTCACTCGTACGCGGTCCACTCGATGGATTATCATAACATTATGAGTAACGGCCCTACCACTGGTTTACGATGCGGACAGCTTACGTGTCGTATGCAAAACTGATTGGCGAATGGGAATAAATTTCTCGAGATAAAGAACTTGCTCGGACATTAGTAGTGGTAAACAAACTTGGTTTAGGAAAGAAAATAAGGTAGGCGAGCGATGTGTACCGGAGATAAGTGTTGTACTATGCTAAATCGTTATTAACCTAACTAATCTTGATATTCTATTGCTTAGGACATTGCTAACGTTGCGAAAATTATGATTGTTAACAATGAGTAGTTTTAATGAAACAACGTTACAGAGACAACAATGTTTAAACAAGAAATACTTTTAGCTAAATGTTTAACAGTATCTAACATATACCCAAACTTCCTACGTATTTTACCATAGCTAGTAGCTCAGAGGAATATATGAAGGGAACTGAGTTAATATATTGAAAAGACATGTATTTAATTGATCCTCAAATAATTCCCATTTTAACTTTCCAATAATATAAATATTGGTGCCTCATTTCATTGAAAGCGTCTAACGGGCCTCTGTGATTTGGGTTCCGCCCCTCGTATGCCTTCCAAAGATCAGAGACACCAGGGTCCCGAGATATGTCAAAGACACAATATAAATAGTTACGCTAATATAATGAGTGAGCGCCTCTTTGTGATCCCCAAATTCGTTTCGCTCGCATGGCTCGCGCGTGGTTGGCCACAATTCTAGCCTCACAAACTTTAAAAGGTCAGAAAGTTAAAAAGAGAGTCATTTAAAAAAAAATTGTGATCATCATCGGTAGACCAAAAAGTTTTAAAAGTGTCAATTAATTATTTCCCTTCTGAAAATAATGACAAAATAAACACTTACGTTCAAACGGACCATTTCTAGCTGTCCCAATAAATCCACCTGCGGTATGCAGGATTAGCAAATAATCATATCACATTCAGACAATGGCATGTAGTCTAGATGTCTAACCTTTTGTCACGATAGTGTCGCGCACTGGCAACACTCGACACTTGACACAATCGAACGGGGCATAAGTCAACCCAAAACTATAGACGACGATTCCTATATCTATGAAATTCTCAGAAATAAACTTGATAATTTAAAAGATAACTTGAAAGAGTGTCCATGGAGTTTCTTGCCCGTTCTTCTCCATAGGTACCTGCTACGCTTTAGAATGGGCAACTAGCTTCATATTTTCAGACTGACCGACTTCATGAAAGTTCAAAAGTGCCTGTATATGGTTTAATTTAATTAAACGGTTTGAGTTTGAAAAAAATAACCATGTCTGCTGGAAGGTAAAGGAGGAATAAATACACATTTTTGTTTTGGATAATCGTCGTCGTAACTACAGAAGTTGGTAAAAATAAGGAATTTTCTAGTTTAGGCATTTTCTTGCACAAAAAATAACTTTACTTGAGTAACATAAAAACATTTTTAGCATAAAATTATCATGATTCCTGCCCCTGCAACTGTAACTGGTTGCCAAACATTTATAGAAATAGATATAAAAATATTTATTGTCTAGGTAATACAGTAAGCAGTTTCACTGGTTAACAGCAAGTTGAGACGACATGAGTAGCTTAAAATATTACTTACAGCTAGGTTACAATATATTATTTGCTAGTGAGCCTCGAACTAGATAGTTAGTCTGTATCTTGGGGCTTGTTATATAAATAATATTACGAAATGTTAATGTTTTTGTAAATCTTTTGTAATAACTTTCAATCTTATTATATAATACAGTTTGTGAGGATGGATGGATGTTCGTTACTCTTTCACGCAAAAACTACTGAACAGATTTTGATGAAATTTGGCACACAGATAGTTTATAATCAGGATTAACGCATAGGGTACTTTTTATCTCGATATTCCCACGGGATCGAAACTTATACGGGTGAAACCGCGGGGCACAACTAGTATGTTAATATTTTTGTAAATCTTTTGTAATAACTTTCAATCCTACTAATATCATAAATGAGAAAGTTTGTGGGGATGGATTCTTTCACGCAAAAACTACTGAACAAATTTGGATGAACGTTGGCACTCAGATAGTTTATAATCAGGATTAACACATAGGATACTTTTTATCCCGATATTCCCACGGGATCAAAACTTATGCGGGTGAAACCACGGGGTGCTGCTAGTATAAAATAATAATAGTTTTCAGTTTCAAATGAACGTAGCAGTCGCAGCGTCCGTAGAAATCAAACACATTCTAAGGCACATACAAATACATACAAACAAAAATAATATAATAGGCACGATAAAAACAACTAACACCACACATCAAAAACAACACCAACAGTAATATTTGCCAGAGTGTCGGACACAGCGCCGGACACAACGCCGGACACAATCGAGCACACATCGTGTGTCCACAGTGTCGGCCATGATTTGTGGACACCGCTGAATCAACATCAACACTGCTCGTTTGCACAGATTGTTATTTACCGCGCAGTTAGGTGCTGCTCACACTTGCGCAGTATTAATGACGGAATGTGCGCGTTATTTGAAGTTGCTGTTTTACTTGCGCGTTTATTAGATTGCACTTCATTTGCGTTCTTGGAGGGCTTGAGTATAGAAGGCCACTTCATTAAGCGTCTTAACTAATAGGTACTGGGGATTGGTCTAGACATCCTGATTTTGATCATGATTTGCTGCCTTTTCCCAACTATGTTGGGGTCAGCTTCCAGTCTAACCGGATGCAGCTGAATGCCAGTATTTTACATGGAGTGACTGCCTAGCTGACCTCCGCAACCCAGATACTGGGAAATACGATACCCCTTGGTAGGACTGGTTGTCAGACTTTCGGGCTTCTGCTACCCGTAACGACTGTCAAAGATCCACGAATTACAGTCGTGACCAACGTCGACGATCGTGGCTTAACGTGCTTTCTGAGAAACAGAGGGGTCTTGGTATGTAAAGATGGTCACCCATCCACAGACCAACCACGGCAAGCATAGCTTAACCTAATCAATCGACCTGTGCGGCTGTTATTATTTAGCCACGGGCCCCATCATGATTTTGATGTCAAGTGGAAATAGAGCAACACAGCGACAGTATTTGCAAAAATACGGAAAGATTTTAGCAGTAGGTATAAGTTAGTAGCATTTTTATAGGAAGAAAGAAACATGTTATTAGGCATAGCAGCGTATGCAAGGAACCAGTAATACGGTGTATCAAAATCTTAAGAAACGCAGCGGGTTTAGACATAAGGAGAAAGCCAAGTATCGGTGTCATTTTGAAAAAAACAATGTCCAGTTGAAGGCGATTATGACGCTAATAGTGGTCGCCGTAGAAAAAAAAATGATATTACAAAACAAATCAAAATCAAAAGTCATTTATTCAAATTAGGCTGAGAATCAGCACTTTTCGAACGTCAAAATTACAAAAGCCAGTTCCCCAAAAATGCCCGCCCTTCACCACTTCCTAGTGCTATCGCTGGGAAGAAGAAGTGGCGCAACAAACTCCCCAGCAGCACAGCTGTCTGTTCAGTTAATACTTGATTGTATACAATACTAGGTACCTATGTTAAGTAATTATTTGCCATATGTCAGCTAGCCACGCCAATATACCAACAAATATAATATAAACTATAATAACTCAACAAAAAAAAGCTAAAAACAATTAATTAAAATTAAAATGTAAATAAAAACATACTACCTAAATAAAAGCCTCCAGGCATAACGGGCGTGACAGCTTACATATTTATGCATTGCTAGGTTCTGTTCAAATAGCTGTCACTTGAAGTCACAAATGATAAACTAGGACCATCGAAGTAAAAAATAAGTTAATACTAATAACAATAACCTGTCAGTAAGCTAATTCTGTGGAAAGAACATAAACATTGTCTTGAGTTAATTAGGGCGACCAACTATTCTTATCGTGTAAGTAGTCGTTGATGGAATAGGATGCCTTTGAACAAAGGTTGGATTTTACTTCAGCTTTAAACGCATTAAAAGGCAAGTCTAGCAATGAAGAGGGTATCTTGTTGTAAAAGGTTATACCAAGCCCAACAAATGAGTTATAAACCTTATGAAGCCGGTGAAAGAGGGCACGTAGTTTGTCCTTATTTCTAGTGTTAACACTGTGAATATCACTGTTTTTAGTGTACAAGTGTAAATTTTGCCTAATATATAAGTATAGGTAAATTGCTCGAACAGCTTGTTTTTGGAGGACAAATATATTTTGTATATCAGCGGCTTTGCCCCACAGCAGAATACAGTAGGACATAATGCTGTGAAAATAACTAAAATAGACTGTCAACGTCAGTGTATTGTCTTACTTTCCTGACGGCGTAGGCAGGCAAATTGAGCCTTCCTGCTAGACTTGATATATCTACTATATGATACTCTTTATCTAAGATGATGTTGGGTCCTAGGTTTCTAACATTCGGTAAGGCGAACTTTACACATTTCGTTTTCTTGGGATTGAGAACTAGGTTATTTGACCTAAACTAATCTGTAACTATTGAGAGTGCATTGTTTACGTCGTCAAAATCTTGTCTATTCCTGTCTACTTTAAAAAGAAGAGAGGTATCATCTGCAAACAGTACAACGTCACAGATGCCCATCAAATGGAATGGTAAATAATTGATATACACAGAAAAAGAATGGACTAAGTATTGAGCCTTGCGGGACACCTAACTGAACTGGTAGCCCGGAAGATTTCACACCATTAACATCTACACATTGGACCCTATTATGTCAGTAAAAAATTATTACGTTGAGAGCTTTGTTTTGGACACCGTTATGATGTAACTTACGCAAAAGCGTGTCATGGTGCACGCAATCAAAGGCTTTGGAGAGATCACAGAAAACTCCAATAGCATTTTGCGATTTCTCCCATTCGTCAAATATGTGTCTCAGCAGAGCAACACCAGCATCTGTAGTTGAACGACCCTTTGTAAAGTCATATTGCTCATTATGGAGGAGGCTATTTAAATTAAAATGTCTTAGCAACTGCTTGAGTATTAACTTTTCAAATATTTAAAATTAAACTCTCTACTACTTACCCTACCGGTATGAGAAAGAAATCACGATGGTACACCCATTTATTTACCCACGATATTATCCACATACTTGTCGAATCTTGCAGATTAGAAAATCGATCCCTTGAGAAAAATGCGGGGTGCATATAACAAGGGACTCCTTTGTACTTCACTCACCCCCTTTCTTTTGAAGATGCTATTTAGACCACCTGTGGTGCCGTATTTTTGAATATTTTTCACGCATGCACGCTACGCGGTATTTTCGTACCATGGTTCCTTGTAATTCTTAATAGGTTCGGTGATCAATCATGAACTGTTTATGATTGTCTACAGCATTAATGATGTGCATATTTTGGGTACTTCCTGACTAGTTTTGTCAGGCATATCCTAGAGATATATCAGTAGAATGATGGATCTAGAGGATAAAATTCTTGATTTTTTCATTTAAAACATGCACGCTGTTCTTTTACAAGTAGGCTTCCGCAATCTTCTTCTAGTCAGAAACATCTTTTTAACTGTAAAATAGACATATAAATCGGCTATGTGATTTTGGAGTTATACGCACACTCATAGAAAGACAGACGCGTTTCATTAAATCATCATCTGCCTAGTCTTTTCCTAACTACATATGGGGCTAGCTATTTCCCAACTATGTTGGGGTCAGCTTGTAAGCTGACCCCAACATAGTTGGGAAATAGCTAGGCAAGTAAAATACTGGTATGTATGTATGTTATTCCTGAAGTGACTACCGATCTGACCTACGCAAACGTGTTTCGTTAAATATCAGGGTGAAATCCTCATTTATGATTCTTTTCCCGGAGCACAGAACATGAAACTGGTCCCTACTACCATACTTACATTGTCTACACATTAAGCATGTATTTAAGTACTATTACGTAAATACAATCAGCATGTATTTAACGGAATTGTATAGCGTCTGCTCCATATTAAGCGAGTGGCGCGCGATAGTGGTCCGACCTTGATTCCTTCTTAAGGAGTTGCCTGAAGTGGCATGAGCCTAAATAATGGCGATATTGTCGCTGTCAAAATAGCTGTGGACTTAGAAATTGTGATGTAGAACCTATGCTAATGAGTTAGGAATAGAATTTGTAACCTATTTTGATTTAAGTAGATCATGTTTCTCGCCTAAGTGCCGATGTTGTAGTGTAATTTTTCTTAGGTTTAGGAACCCCTGAAGGGAAGCAAAGAATGTGCGTACCAACTGTAAATCCAATATGCTGATATATAAACATAACCACAAACGAAAACAAAAAAAAAACTGAAATGTTTGAGAAACAGCTCCTTTCAGGACCCCACACTCTCTCACATTTCTCAAATGGTTGACATCATTCTGGTCAATCTTTTGCAACCGGAGTATAAACTTCAAAATAGGTGCAGGTAATACTTTCACACAATTCTTAAGGACACAAGAGATATATAAACAAAAAAAGGACTAGGTGTCATGGCATCCGGTTGGACACCGAAGTTGCTTTCGCTTTTATTAGATGCAGAGTATGGGACTTACCACTCTTATTCAACTATGTTCAGCTTTTGTCCATAGAAAACAACGATTTTGTATGGACAAAAGTTAAACAGAGCTGAATAATTGTGGTTAGTCCCTATAACGTGCCATTAGGAACTTCGTTACAAAAAAACGTAGCCAGGAAGCTCTTTTGAACACACCCTTACCCGCATATATGCATGTAGGTTAGTATTATTTGTGTACATGCCAAATCAACCTGTCGCCAGTCTACTATGAGTTAGTGAGTGGGCCAATGTCTAAATTATGGTTTCTCTATGCATATGTGTGTCTCGGAGAAAACGCACTCGTTAGCTTGAAAGTCACAATTGATTGATGTTTGGGATTTAATGTATGCAGTTCCGTTGCTGTATTGGTATGCATGGGTTTTTATGTTATGGTTGGTTGTACTGGTTGTTAGGTTGTTTTAGGTGAAATTGTATGCTGTGTGGTGATGAGAAAGGTGTGTGTGTGTGGGCGAGCAACTGCATAGTGTTGAGTTGGTTTTAAATAGCCTTTTGAACCTCTGTGGTCTCATTGATGGTACTCATATGAAATTTTGAATTTTTCACCATAATCAGCTTGTAACGTTCCCACTGGTAGGACAGAGGTCTCTTCACTGTGAGAGAGGGAGTGGGCCCACCACACGGGCCCAGTGCGGATTGGTAGATGTCACATCTGTTTGATTTTTTTGGTTCTAGGACATAGATACCGGTTTCTTCACAATGTTTTCCTTTACCGTTTTGAGATTTTTTGACCAATTGTGTCAAATCATTGAGAGGTGCTATGCCGTGTTTGCTTTAATAAGAAATGATTTGGTTGGCTTTCTTTTTTCTATCTTAAAAACAAGTTCAGCGCTAAGTGCCCAAGTACATAATTAATTTTGATATATTTCAAAAAATCTTATACACGAGTTTTTTAGAAAACCTTACGAGAAATCATATATCGAGACGACAACGACATAAAAAGCACATAGGTACATAGTGTACTCATACTTCATCAATTACAAAGTAAACAATGACAGTTAATAACGTCATTTCTCGCTGAGAGCACGCCGTGATAACACGCCGAGTGTTTGTTTAGCTCGCGTACTGCACCGCGTTGTTTCGCTCTGTTAGTTTAAGTACTGTAGTGATGGCTCAGTTATGACGAATCCTGCCACTGTTTTCTTAGGTTTACGGGTAGGATACCGATACGTGTAATGTGGCTCTCTTAGGGCATTTAAAAAGGAGTGTAGCCACTATTATCCTAAAAACCAACAGCCTCGCTAAGTTATATCGAAAGCATAAAATACACAGGGTGACAGGGGCATCGATGCACTAACTGTTACCATGGATTCAGTACATGATTCTGAAACCCCAGCATTGAAATTTTTTATCGGTTATAAAAGAAAAATGGTCGTTTCATACATTTTGATCGCGTAGGGCACCTTTTTGATTTTTTAACCGACGAAAAATTTCTACGCTATGGGGATAGCGTAGAAATTTTTCGTCGGTTTAAAAACAGTTTGTGCGTTGATGACTCTGCCAGCCTATTTGCATATTTTATTGAAGGTCGTGCTAGTGAGTACTTCTGTTTTTGAGTTTAATGATCTTAGCTATATATTGACCTGGACTCTCTCTCTAATGTAACGTCATTCATATAGATCTTATCAGTAATCTTCAAAACCTCAAAAAAACCCTGAAGATAAATCACCTCATTGTCTCAAAAATAACTGTTCGTAAACCATTTATCCTTCAAGTAAAAGCGCACATCTTAAGCCCGCCATTACTTATCACCAGACCAGCATATGCAAATCAATTCGACCAGTTAGCTATAAATAACAAAGTTTTGATTAGAAAACCCTTTATATCAGCATGTATATTCATATGTACATTCATTATGTATATCTGATGTTTGCGAACGAGATACATGTATTATTGATGTGCAAGCGGTAGTTTCTGAGAAAGTAGTGGATCATTTTAATAATAGATTTTGCAGTTAGAATTGTAGTTTGGATTTTGTTTCATTTTCGTATGGCAGTTGTTTTTTCGTTGATATGGACGGTGGTCACAAATTGTAGTCGTTTTAATAGGGTTTTGTACCCACGATATGAACGCTTTGGTGGGGTGGCTTAACTCTCACAGCTAAGTGTTTAATTGTTAAAATTAATTACACATTTTTTATTAATTTCATTTACAATTCATTTTGTGTAAAAAGGGACAGACCATTCTTTCACAGGTCTATTAAAATGTTTAGAAAAGAATCATTTTAATTATTGGTCTTGTACTAGATTTATCCTCTTTTTCATACGTTTAGACGCACCGAGAAATTAAAAAAGAATTGCTGACGACTCGGACACAATATATTGAGACCACCCTAAAATACCTAATTTTGGTACCTAACGCTTTTTTTCCACATTTATTATATTTTAATACTTTTTTATCTGACTGTACTAAGCAGCTTCAATAATCTGATGGTGTCCGAATTGTCAGTGAAAAAAATATTGAAATCTAAATGTGTCAATTTGGACACTGTCCGAATATATAGGTATTGTGTCCGAGTCGTCAGCAAGTCATTAAGAAGACATTGAAAAGTTACCCACATGCATTGATATAAATGCTGGATTTGACACAACAACGCGTACTTAATTATCAAAACTAACACGATTTTAATGATACTTAAAAAAATAATCAGTACAGTAATATGTATGTTAATCAAATAAGATCATTAACGGATCGTGCGAAAGGAAGGATGACAATAAAACGGATCGTAATGTTTAATGCACGAATCCAGTTGATAATATCCGGTTATAAACGTTAATTTACAAATACGTTAAAAAGCACTTTGCAATTTTATTATTTTTATCCTGAATGTGTGTCAACGGATGAGAACTTGATGTGACTGTGTAGCTCATTAGTCGATTCGCACGAATTTACTCGCCCGAATGGGGCGAATACTCGCTTTTAAATAATATTATGTTTTCTATAGGCGACTCGCACTTTATCATCATCATCATCACCCTATAGCAGTCCACTGCTGGACATAGGCCTCTCCTATTGCACGCCATTCAACTCAATTTTTGGCAACTCTCATCCAGCTGCTACCAGCAATCCTGCGAAGATGGTCGCTCCACCTAGCCTGAGGGTATCCCACTTTACGTTTACCGATTCGCGGTCTCCACTCAAGAAAACGTCTACTCAACGGTCATCGGTTCTACGGCTAATATGGCCGGTCCATTGCCAGTTCAGCTTGCTTATTCTGTGAAATGTAATTATTATATATTCAACAGTTCTCATTTCTGTGAGCTAAGGTCCTTTTTTTATGCTTTATTGCATAAAATTCAAAATGTGCCAACTGGCAGTGCGACTCACACGGTCGCCTATAGAAAAAATAATCCTACTAATATTATAAACGCGAAAGTTTGTATGGATGGATGGATGGATGGATGTTTGTTACTCTTTCATGCAAAAACTGCTGAACGGATTTGAATGAAATTTGGCATACAAATAGTTTATATTCCGATATTCCCACGGGATCGAAACTTATGCGGGTTAAACCGCGGGGCGCAGCTAGTATTATTTAAAAGTGACGATTCGCACTTTTCGGACAAATAAATTCGTGCGAATCAACTAATAAGCCGACTGTACCACTTATTGTTAACTGCTACAGTACAGCGAATAAAAAAAAAACGATATACCTGCGCGTTTATACTTCGAAAGACCTTATGAAAGATCTAAATGATTGTTGAAGTATCTGACTAGTTTAATTCATCTCTTTCGGAGAGACCTCATGGATAATATGTCAAAGGTATGGGCAGAAGAATAATGTATGAGCAGTAGTCATCATCATTTCACCCGAAAGACGTCCACTGCTCCAGCTGTGCCTATGTACACATAGGTACAACAAGCACCTACAAGCACCTCCACTTCGACCGTTTCTGTGCTTTCCACATCCAGCTTATTCCTACGGCCTTCACAAGGTCATCGGTCCACCTTATGGGAGGCCTTTCAACGCTACGTCTTCCGGTACGCGGTCGCCACTCCAGTAGCTTAAGTAGATCTGATTTAGCATCAATCGTATTTGAGCGTTAATATGTTTCTTCGATTAATTGCATTTGTTAGATTTGCCTCCACCAGAAGGCCAATTCCCGTAATTTTATTAAAAACTTTTAAAATCTAGTCGCAATCTCATCTCAGCGACAATCAATTTAAAAACTTATCAAAAATTTAGAGACATTACAGGTATTTTTGACAGATCAGACTGTGAACGTTCTTAAAATTACGAGAATTACCCCTCAGATTACATCTTAGAAAATAATTATGTCATATAGGCACATGATAATAACAACTTTCGCATAAAAAGCGCTTCCTCACATTAAACCGGCTATCCATACGCTTATTTTACCGTGCGTGTGCGCAATGTGAGGCTGGCACTGCCGCATGCCGTCCGCTACCGGTGACAACTATTATCGACGCCACGCCGACACTACACTGAAATATTAAGGCCACATCGGATTCTGTGGCTTTCAAATGTACGAACTATTATTCTATTTATAATTCATTGAATTCCGGTTCATGTGGGTATTTTAGGATGGTTATTTTGGTCTCAGAAGGAGAGAGGGGCTTGTGGCTAAGTAATAACAGCCGGACGGGTCGATCGATCAGGTTAAGCTACGCTAGCCGCGGTTGGTCCGAGGATGGGTGACCATTTCTACATACTAAGACCCCTCCGTGCCTCGGAAAGCACGTTAAGCCGATGGTCCCGGCTGTCATCCGTGGATCTTTGACAGTCGTTACGTTCGTCAGTAGCCCGAAAGTCTGACAACCAGTTAAGACTGGTTGTCAGACCATGTAATCTACTGCGCATGCTGCTACATGTAATCTACGCTCCATGTAAAATACTGGTAGGTATTCAGTTGCTTCCGGTTAGACTGGAATCCGACTCCAAGATAGTTCCAACAAAAGGCTAGGCAGATGGTGATTTTGATTTCAGAAACAGGTCTTCGTCGAACTCCGTAGTTTCCGTCGAAGTTAGAGGCATTTCCATTCCATTTGACTTACGGATATTTGATTAGTTCGGCGCCCGAACTAATAATGATGACAACTCGATTTGACAGTTGTCCGTACACCAGAGGGGCAATTCTCGACATTTTAAGAACGTTCACAGTCTGGTCTCAGTCTCAATCTGTGAAAAATACCTCTAATTTCCTTACATTTTGACAAGTTTTTGACATTTGTTTGTCGCTGAGATGATACTGCGACTAGATTTTGAACATTTTAGAATACGAGAATTAGCCTCCTGATGTGACTTTGTCCGTCTGAAAAATTTAATTTGGCACTTGTGTTGACGTAACGACTTTTGGAAGGGACCGTATTTTCGTTGACGGACTTAGAGAGAAGACCCAAGTAAATTAAGAACTTCTTGTTGTTTGTCCAAACGTACTCAGTTGGTAACTTAATGTGTTCGAGTGTTTTGTGAGCCAAAAGACCAGAAAGCCAGTTCCCGTAATTAAAAAAGTTTAAATCCTAGTCCCAATCTCATCTCAGCGACAAACAATGTCAAATACTTGACGAAAGTGTTGGAATATTAGAGGTAATATTGACAGATTGAGACTGAGATGAGAATACGAACGTTCTTAAATATACGGGAATGGCGCCTCAGAATAAGGTTTGCAGTAGAGAGTCATCATCATCCACGGCCTGACTTCACCCGCTGCCGAGCATAGGCCTCTCTTTTCGCTAGTCTCAACCAGGGTCTACCCGCGATGGTAACAATATCATCCGCCCATCTTGCTGCCGGACAGCCGACTCTTCGTCTTTCAGTCCTTGGACGCCACTCGGTCGCTGCCTGACTCCTACTACGGTCATCACTGCGCCTTGGCAGGTGTCCTGCCCAACGCCATTTGAGTTCCATAACTCGCTTTCCGATACCGAAAACCAAATTCTCTATCTATTCCATCTATTCCAGAAAAGTGCAGCTCAGCCTTTTATTTTTTTTGGGTGGGAGATCATCAAATGACCTCTCCCGCTCTGGGCTGAGTGGAAGGGCGTGTCAGACTTTTCTTTCCACGTGTTAAGGAACACGGGTGGGTTTACGTTATCACGGGATACCGTGGCCCCTGGCACAGGCAACTGAAGGCACTTGCCTGTGCCAGGGGCCACGGTATCTCTTTCGAACAACCCGCGGCCCTGGCAGGCATCGGCCCTAGCGGACCCCGTCAATTCGTGCTGACATCTCTTTGAGGCGCGCGTGGAACACAACACGCCGTCGACCCGGGCCTGGTCCTTACGGGCGGCGAGCTGCCCATTGCTCGCCGCCCGCAAGCCAGTGCAGCTTAGCCTTGGTGTTGCAAATGCGAAAATGGTAAATTTTTTATCGGTTGATGACGGGAAGTCAATCTGTTTGCCAACCACTAACAGAGTAAAACTTGCACCAACGATATCCACACCTAAATCTAGTCCCTAAACAGTCTACAATATTCTATATTTAGCCCTAGAATATTAACTAAGTCTAAATCTATAAAGCCGGTAAAACAGTGTCCACTAGTGTAGTTCTCGGTCGGCCGCGCGTCAACTTTTATCGACATCGACATATCGACAGATCGACACCGGAGATTTATAGAGGACGCCAGCGGCATGTGTTAATTAATATCTAACAAGTAATATCGGGAAGTTTCACCGGACTGAGGTGAAGTTTCACTGTTAGAGTGGAAGTGTATTTATTTGCAGTTGGAGTTCTTGCACTAAACTAATTGCTAAGAATTTTACTTGTTAATTTTATTTAAAACATAATAATATATTGTCGATAGAAAATAGTGAGTTGTGGATAAAATTGGACTACTCTATTTAGAGGCTGTCGGAAAACGCCAAAAAAAGGATGATATTTGATGGATGTATCGCATACGTGCGCGTAGGCAAGCGATTTGGCAAAGTCGTCGCGCGCCCTTTTTTCGTAGGAACGGTCAAAATTAGGTAAACGTTCAACGCGTTATCCATCGGGCGAGCGCTAAAATTGATACATCAATGTTATTATTTGTTTTGATAGATAATGTTTTTTTTTTTACTGGAACGCCCATATAGTGCCCAGCCCATATTGTGTTTACATGAAGGCAATAACTTAGTTTGCACTGTCTGAGACGATAATGGCACGATTTTATTAAAAAATTTAGATTTGGGAAATGACAATCTATAATGTTTCAAGTTTCCAATTTAATCCTGTATATGTTTATGTTTATCAAAAAACCCTAGAATAGCTGCAGGCTGAAATAACTAAAAAACTTAGGTGCCCTATTTTTATGTTTTTTAAATTAGTTTAGGTCCCAACAACAATTTTGTCCAATGAATTCGTTATAAGATTATTATAGCTTGAAGAAATTGTCACACAGTTTTTAAAAGCCACCATAGTTTTAGAGTTAAAATTAAATTCGTACCATAGAGTTTATAAAGTTAAGCTCGTGTACAGTAAAGACCATAGCTATGGCGTTTTATGGGACAGAACAGAAGATAGAGCTAATTTATAGCAGTTTTGAGAACACCCACTAATTGTTTTCTCTTTTAGTCCTTGGCCGGAATAGGGAAACTGAGGAGTGGTTCAAAAAATAATATTGCTAAGCATTTTGTGAAGAAAAAAATGTTATAAATGTACGAGTAAGTTACTGTAAAGACATTGGTCAATAAAACTACTTTGTTATTTTATTACGAAAGTGTGAAAATAAAGTAATTATTCTAAAGACTATTTTTCTTTTTCAGTACAAGAACCTATGAACATTTTAACTAAAACATTTTTATTTACAATAATCTTGTATTGCTAAGTTATAGAAAAAAGGGTTGCAACAAAAAAAAAAAAATTGGTAATTTTTTGGGCAAATATTTTTATCCCAAAAATGATTCTGAAAGCCACTCCACCCCAGAATCTACCACTATTTAGATAAACCGCTAAAAAGATAGGGTTGATAGGTTACTTTCTTATTTACGCGAACGTCGACTTTCGACTGGCGAGGACATTGCATTGTGCGCAACCGTATTCATATGCCAACACTCGATTTATACCTTTACCAACTTAACCATACACTTAGCCAACACCAAAAAATTACCACACTTCTCCTTATTCCATCGCAATAGGTACGAATTTCCCGTGACGGTGGAACTTCAGAGGAGCAAAAGTAAGTTGGTATAAGGACTTGGAGATCAGATGTATGGTGACTGGAACCGCCTCTCCGTAATGCAAGCAGTTTATTTATCACTATTGTTTCGTTAATTATTTTGCTTTGAGTAATTGTTTGTTTGATGGACTATCTATTCACATATTGTGTGGGCTAAGCTGTAATATGATACTGTGTGAGGCGTTGATTTTGATCGGATTCGATTTATTTCGTTTCTGTGATAATTTTATGGCGTTGATTTTTGTATAAAATTTGGGGTTTGAAGATGTCTTATATATTATATTAGAAAAAAAGACTGTCTGCTTATGTCCTCACGATAAAAGCAAATATTTACGATAGCCCAAAGTGTGCCTCGAGAAGTTTTCACTTAGAAAATAACAGCTAAGATCTGGCAAGCAGCAGCAGCAGCAGCGGTGGCTGGCAGCATGATGCTTCACATTGAGTCTTGATCAGGGGATCAAGAGAAAAATTGGTTGGGTCCGAACAATTTTTTGGAGATGAAAAAAGATAGTAAGCATGACAGTATGGTTTGATAATGATGGCTTGTTACATATTGGTAATATACCATGTGAAACTACTCGATATTAGTACTATATCTACACAGAGCAGGAGTACCCCTAGGTATTCCGATGAGCCACAGTGGACCCATATCACAAATGAGACCTCACCTCTTGTCGAGCTCGCTGTGCAATAACACCTGGGCCCTACTTCACTAGACCACTTAATGATTCCTTACTTCTAAACCACCTTAATTCCTTAGATAATCAAGACATCGGTTAATTATTTATATAATATATTTAAAAATAATATAATAATAAATCCAATTAAATCTTTAAAAGTAAAAAAAGGATGAAATGGAATTTTATCTAAATTTCTGTAACGTATTCTCTATGACACAATTAACAAAACCGTGCGAAATGGACGCGAAGTTGGCGTGGTTTGAACTGTCAAAACCACACTTGACAGCCATTCATGGTTTGCACGTGAAAAGATTACGCGAGGAATAATAATTACCATACAGAATTGGGGCCCTGAACTGGGGCCCTGCACTATGGAAGACCTTTGCAAGGTCAACGCTAACGCTGTCGAAGTGGGCGAATTCTGGAAAAGAAAAGAAAAGAGAAAAGTCAAAAAAGTCGTTTTAATGGAGTGATGTAAGTCCAACCTGGTAACTTGGGGCTACCTTGACGGAACGACAGTAGGGTGATTGTGGAGCTATGCCACAAACCATGCTCCACCTCCTATCCTGCTCTCTCTGTCCCAAAACATGCAGTCAAAGTGACTTCTGCGCTGCCACTGACGACACTGTTGTTGTCGTAGTTGGCCCAAAACTTTGCCACTTCCACGGGGAAGTGGCAAATTTTTGGGCCAACAATATATAAAATTCAGTCGTGCCAGCGACACGAAGAAGAATGGAGTGATGTTGCCCACACTAAGAGCTGCTAAAAGCCAAGATCCTTAAAGTAGCTCATGCAACAAAGTAAGCTCAGAATTGCAAGCCATTGTATAAAGGCAAGAAAACCTCCAACTTTCTTCCACCTCGCATAAAATTCTTTCAACGACTAAAATAAACATTCCCGATTAGATAGACAAATTGGAAAGATAGCGTCCTTCAAAAACAATACTTAAAGTTAGCAAAACATTGAGCTAATCTTCCTAATCTGTAAAACGATAGCGGGTAACGTGAGCCGCTATTGTGCTGTCTCTACGTCGAAACTTCTCGTAATTAAGTGCTGATCGGTATTAAATTACTAACTGCTAATAAACAACGGACATCCTTGGATTGTGAAATGTTTTGAACACATTTTATAGGAGAAGGGTTGGTACTTGGCGTTGGAGTTTATTAATCTAACTAGCTTTGCCTGTGGCGTTTAATTTTGTTTTTGTTGCAGTCCCCTAATTCTTTTTCTGAAATAAAAGTAGTTTTTTTTTTGGGTGGGAAATCATCATATGACCTCTCCCGCTCTGGTCTGAGCGTAAGGGCGTGTCAGACTTTTAATGACTAAAACCCACCCGTCTTCCTTCAGTTGCCTATGCTAGGGGCCGCGGTATCTCTTTCGAACAACTAAGTTACTCTTTAAAACATCAGCTTTCTGCCAGTGAAAGTTCCGTCTAAATCGGTCCAGTCTTTTTTTTCGTGAGATTTTCCCATGTTTATTAGTTATTCTGTTATTCGGGTGGAGACAAAGCCAGTAAATCAAAGATCATAAAAATCGGTCCAGACTTTCTTGGGGTAAAAATGGTGTAACTAACCCGACTTTGTTTTACTTTAAAACATCTCTTCGTCTCACACAGGAAAGAAATAATTGATTATCACGCTCACTCACAATTTTTTGGTTCTAAGACATAAGTTAATACCATAAAAGGAATATATTATAAAGATGAGGCCACATACCGTATCAAATGAATTAATATTGTCAAACAAGAGCGCCACAAAATAATTTATTTATACCACTTTTCTAATACACCGCACATTTTCTACAGCAATAAATCAATTAACTGGTATTCTCATTAAGAGTGCTGTTATCGGGAATCGAACCTGGGACCGGTCGTCGCGTGCCCGGGCGCCGGTGAAAGTGTTTGTTTGCACACGTTCCAATGTTTGCTATAGTTGTGTCGTTTATCAAAATGTTGGAAAATATCTCTAAGTACTTGTTAATGACTTAGTTCATGATTCATGATTTTCTGTGAACGTTTTGGAATTTCTGCATCACATATATGGCAGCCAATTCCAAAATTTTCAATTGTTTTTGGTATTGCAACTTTTAGGAATGGAAGCTTAGGCGGGTTTTACATAAGTAACTATAGCTGCATCTAAATGGCAATTCGACTAGGTTGCAGGTGATCAAATCGCAAGTTCCATAGTACAGTAGGTTTCGACTTTTGTCGTGCGGCGAGAGGCCACATGCGGCGGGTGACCAAAATCGACCGTGAAAATGCTCAGACGCAGGCGATTTTTACAGACCTGTGCAAATAGGGTGACGATTCGATTTGGTAACCGATCAGCTGAAAGGCGAAAATCGATCTAGTGTAAAGCCCCCATTAATTGGTACAATGTACGTAAACGATGCTCAGTATGGACTCTATGACGGTACAATAAATGGTCAAAAAGTAATTTTGGCAAATCACTAAGCAGGCGGAATGGTGATCCCTTTTCCGTGCAACAATACAGCGATGGATGCCATCGAATAAAGAGCTCTACAATCACATCCAGAAAACGGTTGATAAAATCTAAATACAAATTAAAAAGTCATTTATTCAAAGTAGGCTCAGAAAAGAACTAGGTTATAGAAAAGAGATGGCCGATGGAGTAAAGCTGTGACCGAATGGTGGGCAAGGTTAGCCCTAAGCAACCAGGGCCGTCCAAAAGATCGGGAAACATCTGGATGGAAAAATCGGGAAACATCTGGATGACAGACGCACAGAATAGGGAAGTATGGCAGAAGAAAGGGGAAGCCTATAGCCCTGCAGTGGATGATTCCGGACTGAAATCATGATGATAAGGCTGAGAATCCGCAATTTTTAAACGTCAAAATTACACAAGACAACCCAAACTGTCTGCTTTTCACTACTTTGTAGTGCTTTAGCCAGTTAACGCAGGAATAAGAAGTGGCGCAACAAATTCCCCACCGTACAGCTGTCTGATAACATTGATAACAATCTACCATCGAAAACCAACAGAACATAATTATGTTTCCTCTAATGAGTACATGTAACATAAATAAACAAGATGTGAAACTCTCAAGTAAAACCTGCTTAACATCAAAGTTTTTGCGAACATCATTCCCTGACCTACTCGATAAGCCATTCGTAAGAACTATCATTTTAATCCAATTAAAGTACAAGATTATCATAAAACGTACGTAGCGGTCTGCGTAAGCGCACATTATGTGCTTACCAATAATCATTTAATTACGAAGGTAAATAGTTATCGGAATGCCGGCCATTACAATAATGTATGCGTACGACATATTCTAATAAAAACTAATGTGAAGAGCCTTATTCTGGGGATCCGGAATGCATTAAAATAGAAAATAGGGGAAAACTTAAAACTTAAGATAACTGTAGAACAATAGAGTATTCTTGAAAACATTTTTTTTTTCGTTAGCCTATGCTGTGTCCCACTACTGGGCAAAAGCCTCCCCTTTTTCGTTCCAAACCTCTCTGTCTTGAGCAATCTCTGCCCTTGTTGGCCCTGCAAAAAAAAACTAAAACATTTTCACACAAAGGTGAAAAAAAAGTACAAGCGGTTTTCCAAACAGTTTAGCACGCTGATACAAATTGCCTTTGGAGTTATTTTTTTCTTCTGGATTCTTCTAAAAGTACCAATATTTTTTATCACACCTGTAAGGTAATATTTCTAGCCACTGGGTCTAAGAACACACACAGACACAAGATATATCCTCCTTAATTTATCCCCATTTTCTTCAACACACGAGGAAATTATATACAAATTAAATTAGCAAACGCAATATCGTCAGAATACGGCGCAAACCTGTAGCTCCTGTGTATCGGCGCGTAAGAAAACTCCGGTTTGCTCGATATATTCTATTTGCATATTGGTCTGATAAAGAGTTTCAAACGCCGTGGAGTGGGTGCCTTAGAAGAAATTAGTGGAACAAAAAAGCACGGAGAAAATAGGTACGCTTAGGGAGCGCTGGCCGATCAAGGTCAATCTAACGGGAACTGTTTTCATTTTTGCCCTTTCAACATTGAACCTTTTTTTTTCTTTTCGTTAGCCTACACTGTCCCAATGCTGAGCTGACCTGGATCCAGCCCTTGCGGCACGCGTCTAGGTCGTTTCGCCACCTCTTCCTGGGCCAGCCTCGGCGGCGCTGTCCATGTTCAGGCACCCACCGTGTAGATACTGTTGTCCAGCGGTCACTGTGCATGCGGATTTTCAATGAGGAACTGTTGTTCTTACTTAGAGAGAAGGGGAATTAAGCTTGTAGGGTCATTTTTAAGTTTTAGTTATTGTAAGACCGAGGTGGCTAGGGAAAAGAGATCCTGGAAGGACTTGGGAAGGCCCTTGCACAGCAGTGGAACAGTATTGGCCAAAAAAAGGAAAAGGTCAGAAAATACTAACCCAATTTGCTTCTCAAATTATTTTTCTACAGACTTATTCGTTTCTATAACCATAACATGTGGAGTTTCTTAGACGTAGTAAGTACTTGGTCCAACTCTTATATAAAATTCCCAAGCAGTTACTACTGGAGACTTTACTGATGTTTTTAGAACTTTTTAAGAACTCCGATATCATCATCTGCTCAACCTTTTTCCCATTTATGTTGGGGTCGGCTTCTAGTCTAACCGGATGAAGCTGAATACTAATATTTTACATGGAGCGACTGCCCATCTGACCTCCACAAACATCATTAACACGATACCCGCGATTATTTTGCCCGTACTGACTGACAAAATGCTAAAGTAGGAATTTTAATTCCGAGAGTAACAATATGTTTTATCACCTAGAGAGGTGCAAAACCATATTGTGATACTGGAAATTCTAAACCCAAGTATAGCAGCAATATATTTCGTTAAACTACATTTGTAGGTAAACGGAGAAAGTTTGAAAGCCTGTCGCTCTACTTACTTGTTTTATTTATTTATTCTGACTCTTGTAATACATTGATAAAGGTTATTTATACCGCTGTGATTTACTTTAAATGGCGGCACATATCTATACTAATACTAATAATAAAGCTGAGAGAGACCAAAGAGTTTGTTTGTTGGTTTCAACGCGCTAATCTCTGAAACTACCAGTTGGATTCGAAAAGTTCTTATTGCATTTGATAGCCTAATTCTTGAAGGAGGCTATAGGTTATTTGAGATCATGATAGGACTCTAAGGAGTTGAGAAAAAGTCAGAAAGAACGCTAAGCTAAAACAAAGTAATATTGCGGGCAGGCGATGGGATGAGATACGGTGGGTCTGGGCCCGAAATTTCACGCGGACGAAGTCGCGAGCAAAAGCTAGTAAGGGAGCTTTAGGAATCTTGGTTTGGACCTTTCATGTCAACTGGTTGGGCCAATTTTGCCCAAGACATGCACTTGCATCAGTTATAAATCTTAACCCATAAACTACAATTACATAATCAGCTTATAATGTTCCCACTGCTGGGACACAGGCCTCCTGTCTTTGAAAGGAAGTGGGCCGTAATCCACCACGTGGGCCCAGTGCGGGTTGGTAGATGTCATGTCTTTTTCTTTTTTTTTTTCTTTTTTTTTTTTTTCAGGATGGGAAATCATCAAATGACCCCTCCCGCTCTGGGTGGAGCAGAAGGGAGTGTCAGACTCTTACTGACTAAAACCCACCCGTGTTCCTTCCTTAGCCCTTTATGTTCCAGGGCAGCGGTAACCCTTTCGGACGATCCCGCTACCCCGGCAGGCTTCGGCCCTCTCGGGCCCCGTCATCTACGCTGACATCTCTTTGAGGCGCACGTGGAACACATACGCGCCGTCCGGCACGGGCCTGGTCCTGATCGGACGGAGAGCTACCCATTGCTCTCCGCCCGCAGGCCCGCGCCTACGGTGTCACGCGGCTCCCGACGCCCGGAGCGTCTCCCTCGGCGGCTGAGGCGTGAGGATCTCTCCCTTGCCCATCCCGCCACCTCCTTCGCTAGCATGACTGCTTCGCAGAAGGAGGTGACCGCCTCCCACTCCCTCTCGCCCCGGACCATGGCTTGCACCAGGGCCGGGCGCGAGAGGTCGCCGCCGCTGCCGATCGCCTCTACGAGGACACGGCGGTGCTCTGCCCAAGCGGGGCAGACCTCCACCGTATGCTCCACCGTGTCCTCTGGGCGATCCTCGCAGTGGTGACACCCGGGCGTCTCCTCCCGCCTGATGATGTGCAGGAACCTCCCGAAACATCCGTGTCCGGAGAGGACCTGCGTCAGGCGGTAGGTAAGAGCGCCGTGACGCCTCTCTAGCCACTCCTCAAAGAGGGGTCTTACCGCCGCTATCGTGGCGTGCCCTGCGCTGGGTTGCGATAGTCGCGCCTTCCATTCCACCATGAGACCGCGCCGGAGGTCCGTCCGCTCCGCAGCAATTTGCCGAGGGTGCGGAGTTTCCCCCCGACGTAGTGCCTCCGCGCGCCAGTCATACAGGCGCGCGAGGACTATCGCCTCCAGATCCCATGGTGAGATGTCATGTCTTAGAATTTTTGGTTCTAGGACATGCCGGTTTCCTCACGATGTTTTCCTTCACAGTTTTGAGAGCAGTTTTGATGAAAATAATTTACACATAGTAAAGCGCCTGTCTGGGTTCGAACCTACGACCGTAAGTCGCGATTGATACCACTGGGCCACCACTACTATATACTATAATTATTTGGCTATATTTATTCATTACTATTTTTGTCTCTTTCTGCCTATAAATAAAGTCAGCAACAAACAAGAGATCATTATAGAACTTTAACAAGATCGGTTATTCTTTCACATTTAAGCGCAAAAAACTTTGGGAAAGTAACTTTTGTCCTTTTTACTACTTTTGTACTTTTTTTTTGAAAAACAAAACCTTTTGTCTAGACGGAGTCGCGAAAGAAATAAAACTGACCAGAAGTTTGTTTTACTTTTATTGTTTTTGTTACAGTGGATAAATCTAAGTTTAATAGGCTTAGGATAGAAATAAATTACTACTGAACCTTACTGTTATTGTACCAGAATGACATGCAGGAAACCATTTCGGAGATTTTCCTTAGAGAGGCGTAAAAGTATGGGGAGTCATTTTGGACTTGTATATATTGACAGATCTTGCTATCAGGTCCAGTATCAGGCACTAGTTGTCTGGCATTATTGCTGATTTGGGCCTTTCTGGCGCAGCCGTGAAGTACACTTTTCTGCTAATTTCTTAAATCGGACTTTACACTTCTTATTCGATCTCAATTTTTTGTTTTTATCTGATGTATTGTGTGTCTTTTAGTTTGTGCTAAATAAATGTATTTTCGTCTTCTGGCTTAGATGGTTTCCACCATCAGCATGTCGTCATGATATTTATACCTTTCTCTTACTTCTTCTTCTTGAATTACAGTCATTGATGTACATTATGGAAATATTACCATTGTGGAATATGGTAGTGTGTCTACCGAGACAAGAGCCACTGCTCTTTGCGTATGAGTTCGCCCAGGGAGCATCAATCACTTCGGTCTAGTTAAATTACAAACTAAAAAGACAATTTTGTAATCCCCTATACTAGTTCCAACGTCTTGAAGCAGCGGTTAGAGCGTTTCGCGGTAAACAATCGCGTCCGTTTGTTTCATAAAAAAAAACTATCATAATTATAATAATTATGTACATAAAAAGGTGGGAAAATAATCAAAGGGCATCGAAAAATTCGTCCGCATCGCTGTCAATAGGGTTTCCTATTGACAGTGATGCGGACGAATTTTTCGTCACACAACGGCCAGCCTTTTGGGCACGTTTGTGCCCAAAAGGCTGGCCGTTGTACGGCAATGCTGATTCTTTGGCCAAAAATAGGCAGGCTCTCTGGTCACGTGACGAGTTGACCAACCGCTTGGCGATGTCTCGAAAATTTAATTATTACATCTACCTATTCCAATTCTAAGTCGTCTCCACACATTCTTCCGCACGCATGGGTGAAGAATCAAGTCTAGATACTATTGATTTAACTCCCCTGTCTTATATAGCTCTGATCTAGTGATAACGATGCCGACTGATCAGATCTCATTAACATAATAGGCTGCTAACTAGCGTATTATATGAAATAATTTGATATGTTCTTGTAATTAGAGCTTATAGTTGTTTGGGCGATTTAGGATGTTGATTTCTGGGATTGAGACTTAGTTTGGGAGTTGCAGTTGATTAAATTGTAGCGTGAATGGAATTAAGAGGAAATTCGGTCACTTGGTCGATGGCGTTCATTTCAAACTAACGTGTTCTTCTGTTTTCTCTTTGGTTAATTAACTAATGTCAAATATTTTTCCACAGGCATGTCACTAGGTTTTGTTTTTTTGGCGTAGTTAAGGGCTGATTTTTTAATTATCTGATAACTTTATTAAGAGGAATAATTTCGACCGTTTGACAGTTATTTCATAGAAAAACCGCCAAACGTCAATTTTATTCCTCAAATAAAAGTTATATGGAGATAGAAAAATCAGCCAAGATAATAATTTTAGAAAAAAATTACGACATATAACAAATTAAGCTAAATTAAATAATTGGATTTGTGATGTATCATTCCGTCTGATTTGTGATGGCCAGTGATCATTAAGTAACTTCAAATATTTACTACTCTCAAAATAAGCAATAGCTGCAATAATATACCTGCTCCATCAAATGGTGTACTTCCAACTATTTATATATGTAGTTGTTTTTCTTTTCGACCTTATTGGTACTTTTCCAAATTCCTGACAAAAAGTTTTTTGTCAGGAATTAACTAGACAAAACGTTAACAAGATGCAATAAAATTTCGCGAAATTGCACAAAATGGCTGATGTTAGACAACAAGACACTGCCTAGCCTTTTTCCAATTATGTTGGGGTCGGATGTCTAATCGGATGCAGCTGAATACCAGTATTTTACATGAAGTGACTGCCTATCTGACCTTCACAATTACTGGGTTGTGAAGGTCAGATAGGCTGGGTAATACGATATCCCGTGGTAAGACTGGTTGTCAGACTTTCGGGCTTCTGACGACCCGTAACGACTGCCAAAGATCCACGATTGACAGCCGGGACCAACACGGAGGGGTCTGTGTTTTGTAAAGATGGCCACCCATCCACGGACCAACTGCGGCAAGCGTAGCTTAACCTGATCAATCGACCCGTGCGGCTGTTATTACTTAGCCACCACTAAGTGTTCCTAAAAATAGTCCCTCTATAGCAATATAAACCAGGTCAAACAAAGAAAACCTACAGAATGCTATCCTTATTTTCCACATAATAATTCAAAACGGAAGTTAAGCAAGTGCGAGTTAAGTGAATCGATTGTATATAATGGTAATCGTAGGCCTGAGGGAAAAGACTTTCCAATCCTGTATCTATCATGTAACCATTACAATGCATGCACCTACAATTCATATAGAAAGTGTTCTGCAAACGTCGCGAGCGCAGTGAGTGGCGACTTGGGAAACATTTTGGAAAATATATTAATTGAGTGGGTGCGTGATCTTGGCCTAAAGTGTAGTCAGTGAAGATCTAGAGGCATTGTGGTCAAATGTGATTTAGTTAAGCAAAGATTTGAGTAAAAGAGAGATTGAGATTGATTTTTTTTTTTTTTTTTTTGATTGTTTGAGATTTGTGTAAAATCCACGAGAACCTGCTGCCGACAAATTGCTTTGCAGTTTGGCAGATGTTATATTAAGGTAAAACTCTGTAACATTTTTGTTTTTTTTTTTTATGACGCGGTCAAAAAAGTTTTCTTTCCGGTAAAAAATCGGAGTAATCATTAGTCTCCTGCCACTGCCCTTATCCCGAATTTCTTGGGGTCAGCGCAACATGTCTTCTTCTTCCATACTTTTTTATCAGTCGTCATCTCGGTAGGCACCTCCTTTCTAGCCATATAATCTGGTATTCTATTCATATGAAAATTAGGACTATTGCAAACTATTCTTGCGAATGAAAGATTTCATATTCTGTAATAAAATATTTTCAAAAACTATTGATTTTATAATAATAGACTCGGAGCTTTTTCGGTGTTTCTTCTTAGAGTAGTTGCCGGTTAAGAAAAAGTGTCCTTATTTGGTTTTTACAATATTATTGTCGTGTAAAAGTGTGTATATAAGCCTGCTTCGGAAAAAAGTGGTAATCCCGGGATGCCCGGTAAATGTGAAACATTGAAAAGAGAGTGGGCATGACAGTATAAGAGAGCCTCATGTCCTTTGCAATCCCGTCAAAGCCAATAGACGTATCACATTAAAAAAATGACATTATTATTGATAAAAATAGGTTTAGTATCGTGAATTTAGCCAGAAGAGCGATTAACTCAGACTATTTCAAACTCGAAAAAAAAAACAAAGGTTGTCGTGATAAGTGAACGGGAACCGTCAATTATAAAGATATAAAAATACCAACATACGTGCTCTTAATTAAATTATCGTGCGTCTTGAATTACATACGAGACGCGACAGATATCGGAGTCCTGATTGAGACATATCTATTTGCGTTGACTTGTACGACCAGTGGCCGGATGCTACTGGTTTTTGATAAGAACTTCTTGAAGTAGAACCTACAACCGTTTCTGTAGAGGAAAATGCTTTTTTATTTCGCAGTTCTTTATAGAATACTCACTGCGTCCTGCGGTTTCACCCGCATAAGTCGCGATCCCGTGAGAATAACGGGATAGAAAACTATCGGATGTCCTAATCCAGGTCATCCGTCATGGTCTACCCACGTACCAAATTTCATCCAAATCCGTTCAGCCATTATAGCGTGAAAGCGTAACAAAGAAACATACAAAAAATCGAATCTTTTCTCTTTATAATTTTAGTTTATTATAAAGAGAAAAGATTAATATAAGAGAAAATTTAGATAATTATGTAGATGTAGGAAGGTGGGTACTTCAAAAAAGTATTAAAAAAAAAACACTCTTTGGGTCGTGAAAATGATTTATCTGAAATTAGTAAAGAGTGTAGAAACCCTATTCATATTTTTAGTTCGACCAGACGCAGATTTTCGGTAGTGAAAGACACGATATTAATATCATAAATGATGAGATTAAAACCTTCATAAAATAGCTTGCACTGGCTGTTAGCATTATTCTGCCAATGCCGCAAGTTATTTCCATAAATAAAAAATGGTTTCAAATTATTTCACAAACTGCTACCGCGAAAAATAACCTAGTTTTCGTGGTATCACTCATAGAAAGCTGGGTGCGGTGTATGTATCAGATCTAGGGAGTTGGCCTCGAGACATCCTGTACAATGTGTTGCCCATCTAATGACTGCCTCTATAACTTGTATCTAGTTTTGCATATTAGACCAGTCGCATATACTTGTTGCGTTTTAGCATGGCGATAGCGGTCATTGACTTTTATAAACAAAGAAAAAAAATGTTGCCAACACATAAAATAGTAAACATTTACAAATTAAAAAAATTGTAGCGAGGCAAAAGGAGCGGGTTCAAATATTGAGCAGAACAGCATACATAGAAAAAGGAAAGAAAGAAAACTACTCACAATGCTGATCAACACTGAACAGGAACAGGTACACAGTCAGTCGGTCATCTCTTCGTAGGAACCCGATTAATAAAGTATGTGTCATTTTTAATTGCTATAAAATTTCGTCAATCACAATATTCACAACGGACTTTATCTCCATTTTTACGACATTAAAAATGTAACTTTTATTCAATCTTTTCGTAAGAACCTGAATAATAAACTTTGTGTCGATTTAGTAAAAAATGTCAAGGATCACAAAAAAAAAAAACAGAAATAAATGTATATTATTATTATTCATATTTACGATGGATTACGATTCAAGCGGACAATTTTCCCGTTTTTGAAATGAAGAACGTTACATCTGTCAATAAGTCAGGTGGGTTCAATGACCGTTATTGCCATGCTAAAATGCAACAACTATAGTTGTATTAGACCAGTTGTGGCGTTGAAAAAGGAAATTGTTGTTAAGACAGATAAGCCAGTTAGTGTTATTTATATCTTTTAGTGCAGTGTAGAGAATTAATTTCCTTAATTTATAGAGCAGTGCGTTAGTTGCAGATAAAGGTTGAAGATATTTTTTTCAGAGAGAGGAAGAGGCAATGAACGGGATTAATTAAGAACATGTTTCGTTGCGACTTTATTGCGCATTTTGATAAAACAATACGAGTATCAAACTTTCTGATTTGGATTATGAAATAGTTTTAGAAGTATTCTTCTTGGGTGGCAATTCAATAATTGGACGTGAATTGAAAGTGAAATTTGAAGCACGCGTCACGTTTAGGCACATTACGTTACATGAGAGAGAACAAAGATATAACTCACTCTCTCTCACTTTTTTAAGAAGTTTCACTTTTAATTAATACTACCTATTCAATGCAAATTGTCGTTCAAGCCACGAAATCTTTGACGACCAATCGAACGTCGAAAATCGTATTGTTGGGTTCACAATCAAAATCAAAGCGATCGGCATAGAACTCACATGAAGAGATAGATAGATAGAATACTCTTTATTGTACACCATACAAATTACAGAGACATAAATATATAACATTTTACAAATGGTGACACAATGGGCGGTCTTATCGCTAAGAGCGATCTTTTAAAGACAACCAATAATAATCAATAAACTTACAAGAAAACTGGTTCCATATGATGATTTAAGTCCATCTTATCAGTGTCCCATCAGCTATTTCAATAACTAACAAACTACCAACGTAACGAGCTCAATTTCAACCACACTGATCGTAGATTTGGCGCAAAAAAAAAAAAAACAAAAAACGATCACCAAGTCTTGCTAAGCCCATCAGGACTGCCTGTTTAAAATATAGCAATATTAAATCACAAACAGGATCATGTGTGTATGTAAAATACGAAGAATAGAAAGTGGAAACTGCAGATGGATCTTTCTTCGTTTGGGATCGCAGCATCATTTGGAGTGACAGCTTTGCATGTCGGCGTACGCATGGCTATTGTTGAGATGCAAAACGAAATAAATGTGGGATAGGACGGTGGATGATGGTGTTTTGTTTAAAGGACGTGTGTTTGAATAATTGAGTGGGTTTAGGGCAAATCGAGAGAAAAAATATTAAGGGATGAGTTTTCAAACGACAGATAATTTTTATTCGTGGAATAAAAATGACGTCTGACCGATTTTGTATGGAACAACTGTCAAAAATTCAAAATTATTCCTCGGGTAAAATTATCTGGCGTTGGAAAAATCTGCCCTTAATAATTTTTTTGAGATAAGATAAGATAACATTTATTTGTCAAAAATACGTGTAGGTTTTACAATGAGATGGAAAAAGAGAAAAAAGACGTCTCAACATGTTTTGCCTAGAAAGGCGTACAAATACAATCGAAATAAATTAATCGTATTAAAAAGAAGTAGACAATATTGACAAATTCATAACAATCGATACAATTGATAGTTAAATAGAGTTGTTAAAATACAGATAATTCGTTAATGTCCAATAGCAAATATGTTAAAAAGTAAATGTCAATAAGCTTTAAAATAATGTCAAGAGTGTTAATAATGTCAGAATGTTCAAAATCATAATCCAAAATAATAATTAATTACATTAGCATGTATGTCTAAAGTAAAAACATATGAAAACTAAACTACTACTAAACTACTACTTTTTGATGAAAATAAAAACATAATTAATTATCACCCATATCACCAAGGAAAACAATTTTTTTTTTCAATTTTATGTTGCTCCTACACATGGGGGTGATACAATTTCCTGAGTTAAGAAGAAATCATCCTGACAGAGTAAGAACTTCCTGATTCCACTTTTCAATAAGTACTTAATCGTTTCTAATATCGACTGTATTGCACAAAGTGCCTTCATGCTACTGCGATGTCACTGTCAAATTGTTACCATAGACATGCTGTTGAATTACCTTTAATATTTACTATACCTGTTATTAACATTGATAATTATAAAGAAATGACATCAATTTAACAAAATATTTATATCAGGAAACTGTAATGTGTGAGAAGGAACAGTTCTTATTTGTCATTTATTATAGTGTACAAGAAATAGTATTATAAGAAATAGTATAGTGTACAAGTAATATCAATCTAAGATTCCAATAATTGAGAAAAAAATCAAATCATAGACAAATAAAATAACTTCACGAAACCTTGATGATGTATCTCCAATTGAGACATCATTATCATTCGATACAGCCTGTTAACATTTCACCGACGTCATTTAATTAAAGCACAATATCCATCTTTTAATATCTCCTACAGAACCCGGCTCCGTATCATATCCTAGGATCGTGCCGTCATTATGAATGACAGCACCTCGATCGCTCGGCATTGACTGATGCTTCACATCGCGTGTCGCGTGCGTGTGAGCATTTGTTATTCGCTAACGAATGGTTGGCTTGTCTATTTGTGAGGGTATTGTTGGAGCCAAGGTTTGAGCCAATTGTCTGGTGCTTGTGTCAAATGTTATTTATTTATTCCTCTCAATTTCAAATTGAGTAAACAATTTCAAATTCAAGATCAATTTCTACTGTTTTACGGTTACTGTTAGCGCGTCGATGTCCCCACCACTCTGTATTTAAAACGAAATGTGTACAGTATGACATTATCTCAAATAAAAAAAAGTATCTACCTTGTGGATGTTATAATTAAGTAAGTTCAAAAGTGTAATGAGTTATTTGGTCAAGGTCATCCGAATCAAAACTACCGAAACTTTACAGTCATACCAGAATTTTTAACCTGAACGAATTGAACATGTCCTAAGTTGCCGAGAAACGAGAAAAATCTATATTTTTTTCTGGAATTACCAAGTATCAATAACAGTGAAATCAATCATACCCTTCCCGTTACCACTGCGTATAATTAATCCCACATACACACATCATCAACTTTTTTTTCTTAGATACTTAGTTTAGTTTTTGCCTCCAACAGCCATTCATTATCCACCTACATACGAAGGATATATTTACGTAATTGTTAGATTTTTATTTGTTTTTGTACTGTGTGGTTGTGGTTTTAGAACATTGAATACGGTCAGTAATGATAGCTTAGTGCTGGCATAGACTAAGAAATCCACAGAGAAGCGAAACGAATGTGCCTTTATTTTTACGTGTGTCAATGGTGGTTGAGAGCAGAGGTAACTCAGTAGTAAAGGCTACGACTTATAAGTTGTTTCGTAGGTTTGAACCCAGACCGGCACTTTACTTTGTGTAAATTATTTTATCACCACTGCTCTCAAAACGGCGAAGGAAAACATCGTGAGGAAACCGGCATGTCCTAGAACCAAAAATTCGAAGACATGTGACATCTAGCAACCCGCACTGGGCTCACGTGGTGGATTACGGCCCACTCTCTTTTACCGAGTGGAGGTTTGTGTCCCAGCAGTGGGAACATTATAGGTAGATTATGCAATGGTGTTTGACTGCCTAGTTGGTTTAATAGTTGTAAGCGCTTTTGTGAGCATGGTCCTGGGGTTCGATTTCTAGATCAGGGAAAGTTATTGTTGTGTGTTATTTCATCTGGAGTTTCTTAAGTAGGTAAGTAAGTAGTCCGGAATCTGGATTTCTGCCCGGGTAATAACAATCGTTTAAAAGTATTTAATAACCGCTCCTCAATAGCTGCTTCGACTCTAGTTTGCTAAATTTAAAACACGGTTCCCAATTTTGTCGATGATCAAATGTGTATTACTCTCATCATCATCATTTCAGCCGAAGGACGTCCACTGCTGGACTTCGGCCTCCCCCAAACACCTTTTGGTGCTTGTAATTTTTTGGGGAGGGTTTTCCATAATCGCCACTCTTGGCAGGCGGGTTGGCGAAAGCATTATGGTGGGTAAAATGCATAGAGAATGCTGCTGCCCATTCTATGGTGGATGACCGTATTTGGCGTACTCTACGCCCGACTTTAGGCATTAAGCGCGTTCGAAGCTGAGATTCATATTTATATTGTTATTCTATGGGACTTGTAATGATGTCATGTTAAACATTTATTGGCTTACCGTTAGTTTATTGAGACTTAGACTCGTATGTGGGCATGTAGTTTTAACTTTACTCATTTACCCGTTTTAAGTGATGTTCAGAACTTCGATACCGCCGTTAAGTATCTCAGGTATTTTGTAAGAAAAATATGGAGTAACTTTTCATACTATTAAGAATCGTTTCTTGACATAACATTGGTTTTGGGTAGGGTTTTAAGGGGAACCAGAAATGAAATTGTTGGTCTTTTAGTGTCGAGAGTCCTGAAGAAGTCCTGATTTCGATCCGCATCAGTTGGTTGCTTTGTTTTGTTGTTGGTTTGGGAGAGCAGTGGTTGCCAAGTGGTAACAGGCCCGACTTACGAGTTTATTTCATCACCACTGCTCTCAAAACGGTGAAAGGAAACATTGCGAAGAAACCGGCATGTGCTAGATCCATTCGAAGACATGTGACATCTATCAGCCCGCACTGGGCCCGCTTGGTAGATTATCGAAGAGAGGAGGCCTGTGTCCCGGGAGTAGGAACATTATAGGCAGATTATGCAATTGATTTCTTAACGTCAAACTTCTCTTAAATCAATTAGATGGGTTACAGGGAATATTTGTAAATACAATCCACATTATCAGTATGTAAATTTCTATAAAAAATCTGTGGAAGTGTCTCATTTACCAGTCAATTATGTTTTTGCAGAGCTCCGGCGGGATCTCATAGCGGCATGGAGAGTGCGATTGTCGCAACCCAGCGCTGGGCACGCCACAATTGCGGCGATAAGTCCCCTCTTTGAGGAGTGGCTAGAGAGGCGCCACGGCGCCCTCACCTTCCGCCTGACGCAGGTCCTCACCGGACACGGTTGTTTCGGGAGGTTCCTGTTCAGAATAAAGCGGGAGGAAACGCCAGGGTGTCACCACTGTGGGGATCGCCCGGAGGACACGGTGGAGCATACGGTGGAGGTCTGCCCGGCTTGGGCGGGGCCCCGCCGTGTCCTCGTGGCGGCGATCGGCGGCGGCGACCTCTCGCGTCCGGCCCTCATACAGGCCATGGTACGGAGCGAGAGTGAATGGGAGGCCGTCACCTCCTTCTGCGAAGCAGTAATGCTCGCGAAGGAGGAGGCGGAGCGCGTGAGGGAGAGGCAATCGCTGCACCCTCGCGCGCCTAGCCGCCGCAGGAGACGCCCTGGACGGGAGTCAACAGCCGACTCCCGGCCACCGTAGGCGCGGGCCTGCGGGCGGCGAGCTATGGGCAGCTCGCCGCCCGGTATGGACCAGGCCCGGGTCGACGGCGCGTTGTGTTCCACGCGCGCCTCAAAGAGCTGTCAACACGAACTGACGGGGTCCGCTAGGACCGATGCCGCCGGGGCTGCGGGTTGTTCGAAAGAGATACCGTGGCCCCTGGCACAGGCAACTGAAGGAACACGGGTGGGTTTTAGTCAGTAAAAGTCTGACACTCCCTTCTGCTCCGCCCAGAGCGGGAGGAGTCATTTGATGATTTCCCACCCAGAAAAAAAAAAAAAAAAAAAAAAAAAAATTATGTTTTTGTGTGTTTTTTTTAAGCTACCCTACACTATTCTACTACGGAGCAAAGGCCTTCCCCAAATCTTTCCAGGCATCCTTCTCTAGAGCGACCTCGTTCCAACGCTTGCAGTACGCCCCTAGGTCGTCTCGCCACTTCTTCCTCTCTTTGCCTCGATTAATTAATCGTAATACTGTTGTAATGTAGTATGCCAGTAATGACATTAATTTAAGTTCATTAGTCATTACAATACAATGTAGTACCGGTAGAACATTGGTATGTAACGTATATAGGCGCTTGATATTCACATACGTGTCCGAGTGGGCGATAATCTGAATAAGGAGTTAAATTTTATATAGAAGACAAGACTTGTCCTAACAATGTAAAAGACTGACACAGTCCAAACTACTGATACCTAGTTAAATTGTACTTTAATTTTCACAGTGCTTAAAGTCAAAGTCAAATCATTAATTTCAAATAGGCACTTTTGAATGTCAAAAGTAGTTAGTAGTTACTTAGTTGTATTTTGTTGATCTAGTTTAAATCTTTTCTGAATTGTATTTTGAAAAATACATGTAAAAAAATCAAAATACATTTTAATTTTTTCAAAATACATTCAAGGAGTATTTTGGAAACTCAACCTTTTAAGGATTGAAAAGACGGGATTCTGTTTAAGTATATGAAAAATCTGCAAGAGAATGAACAAATTAATCTCCGTGCAGTTTATTTGAATTTTTACTGGCCATCGATCCAATTACTGTAATTAATTTAATATTTTTAAACTTTTGGAGTATTTATTTATTTAGTAAATAATTAACTTTACCAATTATATATGTATTGTATTACTGGTACAGTAGAACAATGGTATGTAACGTATGCAGTTGCTTATTATTAACGTACGTGTTCGAGTGGGCGTTAATCTAAATACATACATACATTTTATAATATAGAAATATGTCCGAGTTATCGCTAACTAAAAAAGGGAACCGGGCACTTAGAAAAGATTTTTTGAAAATCAAGCGAGAGTGAAAACTTTATTTGAAAATTCTGATAGAAAATTAATAAATTAATATTATTTTAGTAGGTAATCAGAAATTTGTTTTTGAATTCCCCCTTTATTCATAACCGTTACCTAAAGTTAAGTAGTGATTAGCGACAGTCATACATTTTTGATGTTTGAACGTCACTTAACTTTAATCATCGTTTATAAATAAACCCCTAAATCTTTATGATGTTTTATGTTAATTTTTAATGACTATCAAGGCAAAAGAGATTATTAAGTTCAACTTGGAACGAATACCTACTAATCTAAGGGCTGATTTTTATTCGTGGAATAAAATTGACGTCTGACAGTTTTTGTATGAAAGAACTGTCAAAAATTCAAAATTATTCCTCCGATAAAGTTATCTGGCGTTGGAAAAATCAGCCTTATGTAAATAATAAGGCTTACCAACGCATAGTTCAGATTGTACTACCGGTACAGTAGAACATTGGCATGTAACGTATGCAGTTGCTCATTATTCACATACGTGCTCGAGTGGGCGGTAATGACGAATAAATTATTGGAGAATTTCGGTGTCGTGTCCCGAGTAGCCTTGTGCCAATTGTTGCTCTATTTGAATTTGTTTTTGTTGTGTTTTGATGATTTCTTCTTAGCTAGAAGTTAATATTAGTTTAGTCCTGTCAAATTACTCAGTGCCTGACGTAAATTGATGTATTTTTAGTCGCCATGTTTTTAATCACGTCTAAACTGTCTATGGAGTATCGTAATTTGACAGGACTAAACTAATATTTGTCTTCTGTCCTTTTCTTAATGAAATGGAAAGAATAAGATGCATTGAACTTAAATTTAGTTTAGATTGTGAACAAGGGAATCGGCGCCAATGTCTATTTTAATGTCGATTTGAGTGAGGCTTTTTTATCTTACTTAGTCATCGTCTAGTAACAAGAAAACCGATGGCACATATTGTTATGATAATTTATTTTAGCGCTTCATGCTGTGCAAATCAAATTAGGACTGATTTTATCGATAGTTTCGTTTTCACTTATAGCTTCTTGATTTTTAACAAACTATACACAAATAACCGTTGCTTTTTAAATATAAAATAGCAACTATGTGTGTAATAATAACTCCACACTTGTGCATAAAGATGCACAAGTAAAAAAATACTGTACATAAGCGGACTTAATGCCTGAGGCATTTTCTGCCAGTCAACCTTAGGGTGATGCAGAGACAAAACATGGCAGGTGCGACAGTTAAAGTTATCATATTGGTTTTCTTCTTCACAAAAGACCTGTAGTGAGACAAAAACCTTCAATAAGTTCCCCACATACCAGACAAACATACACAACCTCGGAACATATCTCATCCCGTACAATCTGGTCTGCGATCCATCAGGCGATCGCGTCGACTTCTGCGCAATTATTCAAATCAGCTGCGTGTTGTCACTGGAGATGTGATCGTGTGGCTAGCTAGGTAATGTTGCAAGCTGATTTAGATATTATGTTTTAAGAAATACAGCTTCATTTCATAAATTATGAATCGCCATATTATTATAGGCTAAAAACAGTCTTGATTGCTGCAAAGATTGTCAAAAACGTAATAAATTGTTATAATCTCTACGCCTGGCATGTAGTTTGGTGATTTCCCATCACATCATAATCAGCTTTTGATGTTCCCACTGCTGGGACACAGGCTTCTTCTCTGTGAGAAGGAGTGGGCCGTAATCCACCACGCGGGCCTAGTGCGGGTTGTTAGATGTCACGTGTCTTCGAAATGTTGGTTCTAGGACATGCCAGTTTCCTCACGATGGTTTCCTTCGCCGTTTTGAGAGCAGTGGTGATGAAATACGAGTAATTTACATAAAGCAAAGCGTATGTCAGTAGTATGTCGTAGACATACAGCTCGTAAATAGCGGCCGTCTACACTGCGACACCACTGCTCTAGATGATGATGTTTGATGCTACCCAGTTTGATGATACCCAGTTTAATGAAACCCAGTTTGATGATATCCAGTTTAATGAAACCCAGTTTGATGATACCCAGTTTAATGATACCCAGTTTGATGACACCCAGTTTGATGATACCCAGTTTGATGATACCCAGTTTGATGATACCCAGTTTAATGAAACCCAGTTTCATAATACCCAGTTTGATGATATCCAGTTTAATGAAACCCAGTCTGATGTTACCCAGTTTGATGATACCCAGTTTAATGATACCCAGTTTCATGATACCCAGTTTGATCATACCCAGTTTAATGATACCCAGTTTCATGATACCCAGTTTGATCATACCCAGTTTGATGATATTCTCAGTTGGGAAAGAAACTGCTGCTTGTCTTCTTGATTTTATTCTTCAATCGGTTTTTGCATCATGCAATGGTGTTTGTTAACCTTTGTAGGAAACTATTATTGATATAAAATGAAACACACAATTAAAACAGAATCTCAACTATCTACATAATTAATTCGCTGCTCACATTTTCATTATCTTTTAATTTTTTTATTGCTGGTCCCGCTCTTGACCTCGATCACGCCTGATGGTAAGCGATGGATGAGGTCTATGATGGAACGAGCGTGCCCAGAAGCTGCCATGCTAATTTATTTATTAAAACTTTATGCACAAATTAAAAAATACTATACAAACGCATTTTCTACCAGTCGACCTTACGATGCAGAGACAAAACATGGCAGGTGCAACATACGGGATAAATACCTAGGAAATGACTATAAAATACAATAACAAATTATAATATATAGATAAATACACACAAACACACACACACAAACAAACACATACCACCATACCATTCCACACCACCATACCATCCATACCGTATCATTTGTTTATACATATAAACAAATGATGATTGGAAATGATTCGCAGTTTGCATTAAAAAAAAAAAAATGTCAGCGACTGTACGTCCACTGCTGACCATAGCTCGTAGGTAGTCCTTCTCCATATAGGTATCTACAATGAAGCTTTCTAAGAATAGATAAAGCTTAGGTAGGTAGTTGGAACAGAAATGATTGTCCTCTAAATAGTAAAACAATGCCAACTCCTGCGCAGAAAACGCTATCTCCACAAGGAAACGCGAACAATGATCCCGAATGGTATCGCTTCAGAGGAACATCTGGTTACAGGCAGTTAGTGGCGACGCGCGACGCGTGCGCACTATCTGATCACATGTCGCGTGTCGCGTAACTTCCTCACTACTGTCGCTAGCAGATTGAGTTCAGGATTGCGTGCGCGCAGTCTTTGGTTTGGAAGGATGTTGTGGGTTAGAACCTTTTTACCCGACTGAGGGGGGATAAAATCAGGGTTATGATTTTGTGATCGGTTTTTGGGGTTCAGGTGAAAAATAACAAAAAAAATCTAACGTTGCATATTACCTTATTTAGTAAAAAGCGGATGATTATCTCCAATTAAAATTAAGACATATATCACGACTTCGAATAATAATGGTTATATTTAGTTGCTAGTTGCACCCTGCGGTTTCACCCGCATAAGTCTCGATCCAGTAGGAATATCGAGATAAAAAGTACCCTATGTCCTAACCCAGGACATATTCTACCTTTGTGGCATATTTCATCTAAATCCGTGCAGCCGTTTTAGTGTGACAGCGTAACAAACAAACAAACAAATATCAAATCTTCTGATAATATTAGTTAAGATTAATCAAAAACTTTATTAGCTGCTATTGGCCATAAAACAGTTGTAAATGCAACGATTTTATGGTCAATATTAGCTAGTAAACCAAATAACACTTTTATGGTGATCATTTAGTTTGGGCCTATCTATGTTATTTCTATCCAGATTGATGTATTATTTTGACCTTTAAATCTCATAAGCCAGTCACTCAATCTTCGGTCCCTAATTCAATCATTCTATACAATGAAAGCCAAAATTATTGACCTACAATTATTATTGACACATCCAAAATGTATTATTATTTTTAGCCATTAATGTCCCAATGCACAGCAAAGGCCTCCGTACTCTCTTGCCACCTCGCTCTGTCCAGAGCTGCCAACAATCAATCTTCATTAAAGGAGTCCAGATCTTCTCAAAATGTATACATTACTAGCGGACCCGGCAGACGTCGTCCTGCCTGAAAAAGCAGCGCCACCTACCGCGTCCAATTATGTATACAAATCTTGTCCTGACCGTAAGAAACACAAAAAAAAAACAATTATCCAATTTGGTGCAGTCGATCGGAAGTTAGGCGCGTAAGTACATACATTTCGGTGATTCATTTTTATTTATATATATGTAGATTATAAATTAAAGTTGCTTTTTAGGTCTGTCTGTGTAACCGCAATGTTCGTCTAAACTACACTATGGATTTTGATGCGGTTTTCATCATTTATAGAATTTATTTCGGAAAGCAATCATAAACTTACATAATTATATATTCTTATTATAAAAACTTTGTGATCTCCACTGGTCGCTCTACATTGTCCACATGTGAATCCCTATATTGTCCATAAAATAACTGGTAACACAAGTTCAAGTAGGTACAACAATTTATAGTATAAGCGCGCGCGCAGCTCGTGCCTCTAATCACCTGCCGCAGTATATCGCGATACAGAAGCCATCGGAGTTGAATAGATCCTGCACAATGGAGGCCGAATAAATAGCACCAGACAAAATGTTTCCTGAAATTAATGTTATTGCATGTTTAATATAGGGTTTAGAACAACATTTTCTAAGTTAGGGTAGCGTAGTGCAGTAAAACTAAGTACCTGAATTGATTACCTATTTTCCAATATTTTGTAATCTTATACACTCATGGGCAAATCTAGAGGTCATTTATTCGTTTGCTTTTAGAGGTCATTTATTCGTTTGTTTTTTCGACGTTTGCAATTTTAAATTAATGAATAATAAGCAAAATCCAAATTAATAAACAGAACTGTCAGAAATATTCATGATATTTTTTTTTATACACACTTTTTTTGCGTCCATGAGAGCATTTGGGTACTTTGTTTTTTGCAAATAAAACCGGTAAAATGTGTGTGTACACTTCTGTCTTCTTCTAATCCTTCGGGGAAACAAAGGATGATATTACGTATGTCTTATATTGGCAGGAGGACAGAATATCCAATTCAAAAAGTGCGATAAGTTAATATTTTTTTTTTTTTAGGGGCCAACGACCGCTGGTAGCTTTGTTATTTGAAATATGATTTAAGAAATTCTGTTTTCTTTTGTTTTATCGCATTTAGATATCAATACACATGAGCGGAGTTTCACTAGCTCATTTAATTTGACCCTGCATTTATTTGGTTAGGTCCCTTAACAGTGTCTTGTTGTTAAGGGACCTAACCAAGTTAATAACAACTTAATGCAAAAACTACCACGAACACTTATTTACACGCCCGACCATAATTATTATATCACCCTCAAGTGCAGCCATTACGACCGTCGATAGACTAATACGCTCTTATGAACTTATTTATTCATATAAATCTTCATACAAACGGCTTCATTAACTTAAACAGGTAATGTATTTAAATGTATAAGTTAATTTGGCCGCCAGCAATCGCATTTATCTACGTGTGTTACAGTTATGGTTATAAATAAGGCATTGCGGGGTCTACAACATTACTCATGAGCTGAGCTGAACGGCGCCCGCAACTTCATATATTGCCGAGTGGACTGGATACCTCTTGTATTTTATGCTGTGTACTTATTTATGGCTGTATTTGTATATTCATTGGTATGAGGGTCTGATGAGAGGTTCGAGAGGTTCTGATGTGTGAGATAGATTGGTGATTTCTTTGCTGTTTATAATAGGTATACAGGTAGGGAATAGGTATGCATTTTGCCTTCTTGTATCTTCTTGTCAGTCGACTTGAATTTTCCAAATACATAGACTGCATTAATAAGTTGTACAATATTGGTGTTGCTAGCACAGTAAATACTTAATTTTACCGTGCTAGCAACACTAATATAGTACAAATACTCGGCCAAAGAGATGGAAATCTGTTGACAATCCAACTGGGGTTTGGAGTTCTTCTCCAAATTTACTAAATGCAATGATATCTCTTCTACGATAGGAGATTTTGCTCTTTCTCATCAGTCTGGACAATAGCATTGGTGTACAGAGGCCAGCACATCAAGCTACTACAAACTGTCAAATTTATTTAATAGATTTTCATCTTTATCGCTAAAGCATTAGGTTCAAAGTTACTGGGACAATTTGACAGTTTCGGGTAGTTTGTTGTGCTGGCGTCTGTACAGACTTGTATCGAATAACTTAGCTACTACTTCTTCGATCGTATCGATGGCCAAAAGTTTAAAACTCTTTGGCCCAAAATTAGCTGCATGAACTTCTCTCACTGACGCAGTCATAAGATCATCAAGTGATTATCAGATGACAAGGCATGCGGTGCAGGATGGCCTGCGCCGCACTTAGCTATTAGTACAGTGGTATTATATGGTGCATATAGGCTATTCAATGTGAATAAATTAAAACTTATAATTATCTGTCGCATGTCGGAGCAGCAATATGCAAAGTTTTGAAGTGGATCCCCAATTGCAGGAAACGACTGCGCGGCAGGCCCAGAGAGAGATGGCGGAATGAGCTGGACTCTTTCTTAATTGATTTGATTGATTGGCCCACAATCGCAGTAGACCGGGAAATGGATAGAGTGGACAACACAGGCTTATAATAATAATAAAATTATAATTATCTAACCAATTCATATGAACTTATTTGTAAAGTTGAGTGCGACGCGTGTGTGAGGCGTTTCAGGCGAATCATCTATTCATTAGCCTGATAAGCCTTAGACACGCATGTCTAATTACAAACACGGAACCCTCTTACGCCCAAACAAGGTAAGACATGTTGCAATCACACACAAACGCGGTGAAAACTCGCACTATTTATAGTCCACACTAAGCCTAACTCTCCAAGACCCACGATAATAAAATTCAATGTATAGAACTTGAATTTCACATTAAGTAATTCAAGTCTTCGTATACATATGAGCATTATAGTAACCTCCTTACTTAGATAAGCATAACGACCGCGATAAGCTTAGATAGAGAGAGTGTTCCAGCATTTTATGTATTTCTGTTATTAGATCTCTGCGAAGATAATCCTGTATAGTGTTATTAATCCCTGGGGTATGTTTGTCATTGTTTTTTCACAGTTTTTTGAAACACTTTTGTGTAACTTTGGGATTTTTTTGTATCGAGAAAAATGCAATCGTGTTTTTCGCAACAGACGACACTTCGAACTAGTCCTCATCCTTATTGTATATTAATTACAAAGAGAATACTGCAGTACTATTGAAACTACTTTCCTTAACGCTAAGAAAATTTTCGCAATCTGAGGTAGTACAGGCCCTTAAATTCTTCTTCTCGCGTCCCAGGCACGGCTTTCTCAGATCTTGTTGCCCCAAAACTTTGCCACTTCTACGGCGTTGTCGGTGGCAGCGTAGAGGTCACTTTGACGGGAAGTTTTAGGACACAGAGGGCAGGATAGCAGGTGGCTCACTTTACCACTTTATTTTTTAATTAACAAGCACAAACGTAACAGCTAATAATAATGCCACCTAACTACAGTTTAGCTGTAAACCTGGGTTAGATGCACTCAGATCAAAATGTTAGTTTTTTTTAAAGATATTTCTACCCATGAAAAATGCAATAAATGATTTGAAGATTTTTTAAAACACTCCATATAAAGGAAACATTTTCATAGTAAATTAGGTACCAGACGGCACCACAGCAAAAGTCTATAGTAAAAAGCTGTTATTAATAAACTATATGGAACATCGTAATACAGTTAAAACTTACAAAGTAACTGTAATCCTACAGTTTTACGAGCGGCAGTCACTTCTCAAAGGATTTAATGTGAAATTCGTTCCGTTTAATGCTCAGCATAATGCTTAGCATAGTGCTCAGTACATCGATGTTATTTGCATAGCTTACGAGCATATCAGCACTGATGGAGAGGCCTGGCTGGAAGCGTCATGTTAGTAAGGGGACACTTCTAGGTAATGTGCTGATAAGTAGATCTTCGTGACGGAAGTGCGTGTGAGTTACGGGGTGGTTGGACAGAAGTGTAGCGCCATCTAGGGAAAGCGTATAAGCGTGTTTAGCTACTGGTTTTGAAAAGAAAAAGTAAGGTCAAACAAAATTTAATAATATGTAATGTAAATGTGGATAGACATGACCAAAAGATTCATAGAGGAATACCCAGGACAATTATTGATTACTTAGGTCATGAAAGCCATTGCTACTCTAAGTGTGTTACGCTATTACCTTGTTGTGCTGTCCAATATTGATAAGTGTGAAAATGTCAGTTTCTCGAAATAAAAAAAAATGTTTTAAGCTTCCTGGGAGATAAAAGGAAAAGAAGAGGGTGACTATCGAGAAGACGACTAATAGACTATTATGGAAGAAAACTTTGCGTCGACCCCTAATAAATTGGGATATGGGCAACAGAACGTAGATAGGGAGATAATAAATAAATATTTTTTTATTTTCTCCCTAAATAAGGTAAATAACCCCCATTTATACACGTATACACTCACATCAAATAAGATGAGATAAAATTTAAATTAGATAAAATCATTACAAATCAAATTAAACGGTCACAGAGTAAATCGAATTAAATGAAATCAAATTAGAATAAATAATCAAAACAATAAAATTAATATGGAGAATAATTAATATGAAAAAAATACCAATCCACCACCAGATAAAACACTACTGAAAACCAGGCATGCCATCACCGGCAAAATAAACAAAATCAAAATAAAACACCTTGAAAATCCTTGCACACAATCCAACCTGCCAAGCCTCCATTGAATTCCCGTTCCGATCACACATGCCCCATAAACTTACGACAAACTTACACTGCTCAACATAAAGTAATAAACAGCAACAAAGTACCAGGAGATCATAGGTTTTATGAGGTTTAATTGTGTGTACGAGCGTAGTCATATAATGGACGCGGCTGGACTCCTGGGCAACGGTGCCGCGAGTTATGGCCGATATATAGCAGCGGGTAGTCGCCGACGCGCGGCCGTGTGTTCCAGCGATGTGTGCTCTACAAGAATAGGGAAATTGTGGAATGGACTGGTCGGTGAAGCTTTTAAAAATATATTTTGTAATGATTTATGGGGGACTGGGACTGATTTGATGCAAAAGGCTCAGGACCCGAGAGAAGTCTATATCCAATAGTAAGCTAAGTAAGCAGGTAAGTGTAAATAGTTAGTTGTGTTATACAGGGCGTCCCACGGCTATGCCATATGGAGGGAAAGTACCTTGAATATTGAAGATGGAAACTTTTTTTTTTTTCTCGTGTATCGGGTTCGATTCCCTGTTCAACCATGTAATTATTTAAAAATCTATGAATGCAGTTTAAATTGTTTTTTAAATTAAAGTCTTCTTTCAGTAAAATGTTCCATCTACAATATTCAAGGTACTTTCCCTCCATGTGGCATAGCCGTGGGACGCCCTGTATATTGTATATAAAAATACAGTTCTATCTCTTAAACTAAATAGTATTCCCAGTAAGTAAGTTCATTGACGGAAAGACTAAATTAAACATTTTGGGTCGTTTAGGTTACCATGTCTTAACGTTGCTAATTTAGCTGGTTTCAAGTACCAACAACAACGCTTATTAAAAAAACCCTCCCTTGCCTAAGAATACTAAGCAGAAGACGTAGTTCACATGAATGTAACTCCATAAAAGCAGCCCCAAGATCAGAAGATATGATATCTACGAAAATGTCGTTCTAATATTCTGGTTTCTAAAATCTTTGAAATGACAGGGGGTAAGACCTGCTCTTTACAGGAGTCGATAAAGGTAGATTTATAATCCAATTATCTTATTAACCCTTCGTATTCAATATGAACATGGATCCACGCGAGACACAATGGATTTTTAGTTGTTTCTGTAATTACGGCATTCAACCGGTTTATAACCTAATTCTAGGCTCCAAAATGGATACTAAACCATCCTAGGCCTCTCCGCTGCACGCGTAGTCCGCGCGGAGAATGCGGCAGGCTACACCCAATCAGACAATGGTTGATTTAACTGCTACTACCGCGTCCGTTACGCCGTCCTACGCACCTTGCGGGCTCTGTCGCCTGTCTCCAGCGAGATATAGCCCGCCGCACGATATGTTAAATTGGACACACGCCTTCTAGCATTAACGTTGCTTGTGTGTCGGTACTGTTATAATATAGGAGCTTACGGTTACAGCGTAGGTATTGCGTGTTTTCTTTGTTCCTGTTCGGTTATGGTTGATTAAGGAGCTTGCGAGGCTAGATTTGGACTAGGGTATGTTATTGTGGAATTGGGCTAGTTTGGTGTTGCAAACATTTTATGGCAATGTTTGTTTTTTGCTAGCAATTGCAGTGGGAGATGGAGTCATTTTTGGTGTAGTTAAAGTGCGTTAGATTCATCGATCACTAAGTTAGATTGCAAGGTTTCAACGCGATTAGAACTTATTTTTGGAGCCTGTATTTTTTGACAACCATATAGTGTTTTGGGGTAGACGTGTTCTTGAGTGGAGACCGCGAATCGGTAAACGTAAGGTGGGACGCCCCCAGGCTAGGTGGAGCGACGATCTTCGCAGGATGGCTGGTAGCAGCTGGATGACGGTTGCCAAAAATTGAGTTGAATGGCGTGCAATAGGAGAGGCCTATGTCCAGCAGTGGACTGCTATAGGGTGATGATGATGATGATGATGATGATGATGAAATTAGTGATGATGATGATGAAATTTCCAATTTAGTGTGTAATGGCACTACTGCATAAAGAATCGCTCCATGTAACAGGAAGTGAGAAGCTATATACAAAACACTTTATGTCTCTTTTAATCTCTCCATATGCACACACAGATAAGAAAGTAATACACGAACAAGTCCACTATCAAGAGCATGTAAATTACTCATTTCACTGCAGAAAGCAAATAAAAACCTATTCAGTCACATTGAATGAATTTTCAAGTACGCAGTAAAAACGACCATTTCAATTAAAACTAGGAAGCTTATAGGTGCGGCTCGAACACAATGAGATAAGATCTGTTATGAAATGTTACACATTTAAGGGTGTATTCAGACAGACCACGCCACGACCACTCCACGGCCACAGAAAAGTTGCCAAGCAGTGTTCGTGTGTAAATAGTCTTGCTGCAGCTGCTTGAAGTTGTGTTTTGTTGCTGCGAAAGTGTGGTCGGGATGTTTTATTTAATAGGTTATCGAATAAGCCCAATGGTCCTTCTGATGGTAAGTCTATGCCGCCTATGGACATGTGAAGTACTAGTTGCACTACAGATGCGATGCCATCCCAGACACAGAAATCAAAAGTCTTATAATCAGCGTATAATGTTCCCACTGCTGGGAAACAGGCCTCCTCTCTGTGAGAAGCTGTAATCAACCATGCGGGTTGATAGATGTCACATGTCTTCGATTTTTTGGTTCTAGGTCATGCCGGTTCCCTCATGATGTTTTCGTTCATCGTTTTGAGAGCAGTGCTGATAAAATTATTTACAGAAAGTAAAACACCTGCCTGGTTCGAACCCACGACCAGTACACGACAACTCGGTAAGTCGCCGTTACCACTGTCACATATACCTGTAATTACGCCAGCCTTAAACTAGAACAGAGTATGCTTGGCAGGAGAAATAGTTGTGGAGATAGTACTTCGCCGAACAAAACTAGATACTTACTTACTTACTACTACCTTCCCTGCCTTTGCATATAATTTTGTGGCCAGCAACTTTCTGTCGCTGCGATTGTGGCTCGTCTGAAACTAACAAGTGAACAAGTCTGTGTGTCGCTAGCGCCGCGCCCCGGCGCCGCTCGTACAAATCCCTTAATTAAGTGCAAACCGATGGAAAATGTTATGGTTGTGTAAAAGCGAATGTATACCGGCCGTGTAAAATCTGTTTTAGTAATTATTGATACGATAACACTGAGTTCTAAATAGGGTTTCCTGTATTTAGTTTGTTGTTTAATTAACATGATTAGGTGTTTGGTGTTGTTATCAAAATGCTGGTCTTAATATTTTTAAATTAATTTATTAGGAGTTATGTTAATATGGCTTCAATTGCCATATTAATTGGCTTGCAATTTATATTTATTTATTTATTATATATTTATTAATATGGCTTCATATTTTCGTGAAAAAAATTAAAACTAAACTTGCATAAAGATCCGTGCTAGTGATCGTTTGCTCAATGTCTAAACTGGTCGTTCATTAATTGATACAAAAAACTCCCGTGTCTATAGCCAAATAAGTGGTACGTCAGCTGAAGTCAGCTTCTTCTTTTTAGCGTATCGATGGCAATCTAAATGGACTCGGCCCAAAATTCGGCCACGCGCTTGGCGCCATCACTAGCGTCCATCCTGTAACGTGCAGCTGACAGGACACGCAGGACACGATATTAAGTGTATCATCGTTTGTGGATCAGCACCGCATTTGCACTCAAAGGCGAAGTCTTCTATGAATCTCCATCTGAACAGGTTTTCCTTGCAAGTCAGCTTCATTCAAATAGATAAAATCTGAAAAAGATCTGCAACTCAAAAAAAGTGTGTGAAGAAAACCTTTCTTGTATTTACGCATTCTCGTAATTTTAAGAACTTTTACAGTCTGATCTCATCTTATAAATACCTCTAATTTCCCCACATTTTTGATAAGTGTCTGACATTCATTGTCGCTGAGACGTTATTGCGACCAGATTTTCACCGTTTTTAATTACGAGAATCAGAACTGATCTTCAGAACTGTCAAAGTCTGTCTTACAAACATACCCACTACCTTTCTCTTTCCATATTATTTATATATCCCACTATCAAGTTTATAACCACTGCAAAGGATCGCTATATTTACACGAAACAGTTTGATACGCGTCTCTACGCAATTACGATACAAGTACACACCCGCATGTGGCATCGAAGGCTTGATTGTACCTACTTGGCAACTGTTTGTAGTAGATTAGTTTGTGTATGTGGTGTCTTTGTAGTTTGAAGATTACCAGGGCAGGGAGATTGTTTCAGGTGCGGTTAATCATTCATCAATCTTTAAATGATTATTTACTTTAGTAAGGTATTGTATGATTTAATACACACTTTTTTTCCTCATGCCCTGTAGTGTCTTATTGCTGATTGATAACTTTGTAACCAGATTGTTTATAAGCGTCTATTTTCTGTTCATTTCTGTTACCCTGGTACTTTGCAAAACAATTGCCATAATTCAATTTAATGAACCTGTATGTATTTTTAACATTATTGACCAAAAGTTGCTTAAATAAACACTTAGTTCCAGTTAATTTCTGTTTGCCTGGTAGTCCGTTTTAATACATAAACAATTAGGACAGTTGATTTAAAACTATATATCGATATCATTAATGAATCCATCATACCCCTCTCTATTTTTCATCATGGTTGCGCTTTGAGGAATAAACATATAATATTTTTAATTTGAATTTGTGAGCGCAACTAATAGTTGCGCTTTGAGGAATACCCCGAATATTGAATACAATAACATATTGACTGATATTCTAATATCCCTCCCTACCTGCCTATACCCAATAACGTAACATTTCAGTTTTATTTTAGTTCACAAGTTGCATACGGTAAACGGTGGAAAATTATCTTGTTATAAAGGTAGGTTGTCGGTAATCAGGCTATGGTATGTAGTAGTAAAGGCTTATGGTAGTAGCAAAATGGTGTAAAAAGCCTATATATCATACTTTGGCAAACTGGGCAGTCAACTCCAAAATTAACTAATCTTTTAACCACATCCTGTGTTATATTTTATTTGGGACACACAGGAAATATAAGCAGTAAAAAAAGAAGCATTAAAACTGATTAAAGCTAACAAAGTTACATTAAAAACCACCAAAAAAAAAAGAACATTTTAGTAAAGTCAATATAGCTGGATTCAATAAAATAATATTAGCAATTCTTACGTATACAATGGCTTCATATCTCCTTCTTAGCGTGTCGATAGCAATCTAAATGAACTCGGCCCAGAATTCGGCTACTTTTTTGGTGCCATCACCAGCGTCCATCAGTTCCTGTAACGTGCATCTGACAGGACACTCAGGACCCGATATTAAGTGTCCCATCGTTTGTGGAAATCACCACATTTGCACTCCAAGACGGAGTCGTCTATGAATCTCCACCTGAGCAGGTTTTTCTCAGGTGGAGATTCAATTATTAGTAGGTACCACTTAAAAAAATGATTCAATACTACAAAACTATTGTCAACTTATGCTGTTTCATGAAAATTAGACTAAGAAGTGTATAGAATATTAAATACAAGAATATATTGTCTACCTAATAACGTAACATTCAAGTTTTATTTTAGTTCGCAAGTTGTATACGGTAAACGGTGGAAAAATATCTCGTTATAAATGGTAGGCCATCCGTAATCAGGTGTAGATTGGACTGTTTGGATTAATTGATTGATATTAATCATTAAGATAAACGATTTGCTGCAGTAAAGTCTCCAGGAATAGTTGGCATACTTTAGAATGTTCTTAGTTTCCAGAAAAAAAAAATGCAATATAAGTTACGCAACAGGATATATATATATGATATGGAGAGCATATGCATTTTGGAGAGCAGAGGCCCAGTATTAACGTCACCGCTGCTCTCAAAACGTTGAAGGAAAATATCGTGAGGAAACCGGCATGTCCTAGAGCCAAAAATTCGAAGACATGTGGCATCTACCAACCCGCACTGGGCTCGCGTGGTAGATTATAGCTCACTCCCTATCGAAGAGAGGAGGTCTGTGTCCCAGCAGTGGGAACAATATAGGCTGATTATAATATACGTATGTGAAAGTTTTTATTGTTTATTTTGAAGTTGAAGTTAAATGTTGTTTATCCCGTAAAATGTAGGGACTTTCTTAAACCTTTCACTGTCCATACAGTGGATACCTTAGTTAAATAAATCAACCTGAACCAATAATATACAAGTACATAATACGAAAAAATATAGGAAAAGGCAGGAGCTCATTGGGCATCTTAAAATTCGTCCGCATCACAGTCAATGGGATAAGTGCCCAAAAGGCTGGCAGCATTACCACGTTGGATGGCAATGCTGATTCTTTGGGCTAAGAATAGGCCAGCCTTCTGGTCACGTGAAGAGTCAACCAACCGCTTGGCGATGTCCCGAAAAATTCGATGAGCACTCGGACCCCAAGGCCCTAGTGTTTCAACCCCAAACGGCTCAAACTCCCAATAAGGTTGTTATATTTGCGCCGTTTGAGGTTTTCTGCTCCTGTAGCAGCCGCCCCAACACAGCCCACCGTGCTAGAAAGATGGGATGGCACGAGGCTGTTAACACAGGTTGCATCCCACACCAAAAGTCTACCCAACTTCCAAGGCATTATGGTCATATGAACCATATGTGGGGACAGAGAATGGGTTAAGAATAGATATCAAAAGTAAGAGTATGATTGCATTCTTATACATACAATTACAACAAACCGCATCGTCTGAGGCCTCATTAAAAAACAAAACTCAAATAAAAATCCAAAAATATTTCACACACAGACATTAAGCCACTAAACCATTCCAATATTATAATGTACCTACCTTAGTATAAAATAAACGATAGTGTTTAACCTAGTTTTAAAATCACAACATTATTCAGGCGAGTCGTTCGACAGGTATGTATGGAATCGCCGCGGAGATAGATATATCCAGCGCGCAGATTTGTGACTTCATTCCGACGTAGAATTATGTGACGGCTCTGACGGGTGAGATGTGACGCGGGCACACGCTCAAGAAGACAACGGGGAGTTTACACTGATCGGTGAAATAGATACATATATAAACTGGGGAGTTTTTCTATAGCGCAGAGACGAAGCGACTACAAAGCATTATTATTATATCAATTTAATACATATAAATTATATTTTTAAATATCAGAATATTTAAAAAAATAAACATATAAAAAATAGTAGCTTATTATTATCTGCCTGTGATGTCCACTGCAGGGCAAAGTCGTCCCTACTCTCTCAACTACAAAGCATGTAAAGTAATATTTGACTTCGTGTCAAAAGATCACGTTAATGTTAAGTGTTTCACAATATTAAAATATCTCAAGCCTACAATAAAGACACTTGATATAACAGAAATAAAGTTTAAATACCTAGTTAGTGAAAGACCAACCCTACTTTTCGAACGGGTCTCGTCAGATGTGATGTAAAAAATTCCAGTAGAATGGCACAATTGTATTTAGGTGATAGGTATATTATATCCATGGCGCCGGTTTGTGACTTCATTCTGACGCAAAATTATGTGACGGCTCTGATGGGTGAGATGTGATGTGGGCACACGCTTAAGGAGACAACGGGGACTTTACACTTGACATATTCCGTTACAAACATGAAGAATAACTAAAGAAAATGTTTTAGACGAAGGGTTACCTGATCCTAGATGTTCTTCATAACTTACAATAGGTTGAACCAGTAGGAGAGACGAGCCAGACGAATTTGATACGGTAGCCTGTATCAAATACTTATCTCCAGCACCTGAGGAAGTCAGAATTAGGCATAACAGAGAAAATGCCTTAATTTAAACAAAGATCACCCGAATTCTTCTCATGGGAGACATTGAGATATATATAGTAAAATGGCGCTTGTGAAGGTTGAAAGTGAAGAAGAATCGATTATTTTATATAAAACCAGCAAACACTAACAAGAATATCTCAGTTTTCTTTTCCAGAACCCACGGACAATATACTCACTCCTCAACACCGAACACCCAACTCTCGCCATTGAAATTCAAATCTTACTCGATAACAATAAAGTTTATATTCATTTGGTGTTCCAAACAAGGCTCTACAAGTCCGTCTGTCTGTCCCAGGTTGATGTGTAGCTAGTGCGTGTTACAGACTCCATTAGAGAAGGGAATTATGGTCTGCTGTCGTGTTAAGCTATGCCTGGGGAATGTTGTGGCGACCACCACCATTTTTATACAATAATGAATTGATTTCCAGTCAATGGATTGCCGATTTGGAATTGTTTTTGAATTTTCTCTTATTATCGGGTTTTGTATGGTTTGATTGTAGATGCTCCTTTGTTTCTTTGGTTAGGTTGGAATTGGGTGTTTTTGTTCTGATGTTGTTGAATAAAGGAATAGGGGTCAATAGGTCGAGTTCAATTTCTTTGGAGAGTTCGATTTTGGGGAGTTTGTTTTATTGAAGCGGTTAAATTGTGAGAAATACAAAGATTTATAAAAAAAAATACCTTTTTAAGTTGTAAATGCAACGATTTCACTATACGTAGTTTTGAAGTCAAATTATTAATTTCAAATAGGCACATAAAAGGCACTTTTGAACGTTAAAAATTACATTAAAAATATAATTGATTCTAGTCGCCCCTTTCAAAAGGTAGTATTCGGTATTAAGATGTTGATTTTTTCACCGATAGAATCATAAACAATCATAAAAATTATTGCGTTACACTTAATTCTAAGTTATTACATAGTGATATGTACAGTGGCTACGGCAAATCTAATTTAGCTAAGTTAGGTCATAAAATGAGTAAGTATTTGGGTCAGTGGTTTTATTATACTTGTCGCAACAAAAGCTGTTATGTGCAGTGTTGTTATATGCTGATTTATTTCGCTTGAGTTTCCTTGCATGAGGCAAATATGCTTAGAGTTGCGAAATAAGAATATATTAAGGACAGTTAGATGTATGGTGTAATGGTTACAGTGCGCGTTAAGATTTGTTTTGAAGTTATTGTTGATCTTCTAAGCTATGCATTTCAAGCTGTTGTGTTGACAGTATTGAGGGTAAGAATTTAAAGATAAAGATATTTTATTTGGGTTTAAAGAACTTTATTTCTCATAAGCACTTTCTAAATAACAGTTCGCTTAGAATGAGATACAAGTGATTATAACTAGCATGTATTGGTTACCTCTAGGGTGTTGGAAATATCATAATAACTTATGTTACTACATTCGAAATAACATGAAACAGAATGTACACTCTGTGTCATGTCATCTCCAATGTAGTTATGTATTGCCTCAGGATGGGAAATCATCAAATGACTCCTCCCGCTCTGGGTGGAGCAGAAGGGAGTGTCAGACTCTTACTGACTAAAACCCACCCGTGTTCCTTCCTTAGCCCTTTACGTACCAGGGCAGCGGTAACCCTTTCGGACGATCCCGCTACCCCGGCAGGCTTCGGCCCTGTCGGGCCCCGTCAAGTTATGTATTGCCTTAATCTGCGTTTAAATGTGTTTATACCGTCACCTTTTTTTAAATCCTCCGGTAAACTATTGAACAGCCGTGCTCCCTCAACCAATATTGTTTTTTTGCCATAATTAGTGCGAGCTAGCGCTGGTTGTAACTGGATTTTGTTTTTATTTTGCAAATATGGGTACAGTACATGGTGATATAGAGAAATAGGTTCAGACGTATTTTACCAGTAGGCATGCAAAAGGTACAAAAATAAAAACTAATCTATTAAACTTTAGCAAACAGTCCAAAAGACTACACAAATCCAAACATAATTCTAATTTGAATCATAATTGTATAAACAGTCTATGGTACAATTTTGTTATGGTTTGACCGTCAAAAAGCTTCGAAGCCTTTTTAAAATGACGATAGCGGCAATTCTTTACAACTTTTAGGTGTTTTATCATATTATATGACCAGAGTTCATGGTTATTAAAAAGGTTATGCTTACTTTGGCTATTATAAAGAGTATCTTATTCATATCAAGTGAAAATACTTCATGAGGAGGTAGAATACGATTTTTATATTCATATAAACCTTTCGAATGCAAGATGGTGATGATATTGAGGTATGAGGAACATGGTGTAAAGGTCACTCATCCTATAAAGAAGGGAGGATCCTCCGACCAGACGGTTGTTGTGTCTGGTGTGTTACTGCTCGACGGTTGATGTCACGACGCTGTATATATGCTAGTTGCACGGTAAATTCTTCTTTCTGCTTGTAAGATGAAGGATTTTGCATGACGTCAGTGTAATGCGCAGCTCGCATGTGGTAATATAGATGGCGCCACACTTCTTAAGATAAATAAAACTTTTGTTTGCTTAACATTAAACAAAACAAAGCAGTTTATAAAATTGGGCAAGCGACATTTAAACGAAGAAGAATATTCCCATTTACGAGGACATAATAATACACTTGTAACTTGACCCCATTTTCAAATTAGTTTCACAAATTATAATATGATTCAACATCAGAGACGAGATGCACAAAAGTCGTGATTTTGTAAACGTTGCCAAATTACACAGTGGTGGAAATGTGCCTAATTCTAGAGAATACAGTGCGCAGGAGTTTTCTATTAGCAAATGCGGTTTAAGGGTTAGAGCACGTTGGGTTAAAGTCGACAGAAAAATAGCACGGAATCATCTAAGTAATGAGGGTCTGCATAGAGAAAGAGAATGGAAATTTACAAATGGTGGCTTGTAAATGAATTTTAAAATCTAATGATGTTCAAATTTTCCATAAAATATAAAAATAATTACTGCCATAATAATGTTCAAGGTTCACATTCGAGAGAGATTCCATCTCCAATTTTCGAAGTATCGATAAGTAAGATAGGTAGGTTAATCAAGGTTTTTTACTGGAACTGGTCTAAATAGTTTACTCAAAGCTGACAAAATCTAGTTACCAGCAATCACTGCAGGTGTACAAAGGACAGCACCCACTCCAACCAACGTAAATCGCAATCAAGTAAACGTCCATCTATTTATTTTAGCTCAATTGCACGTCAATCCGAGAATATAAGCGAATGTTTCCGCCATCAATAATAATCCCAACCAGAATATTGTTCTCGTCTAGTCTCTAATTGTGCTACTTAATTTCTGTCAAAACGCTAAGTACTTGCGCTGAACGTTAAATGCGCGTGGGCAGCGGTCTGGTGGTTACAGATGTGTGATCTATATTGCTTTGGTCCGGATTTAATTTTGGATTTATGGTTTTGTCTGATTAAGTGCTGATTTTGTAACGGTACTTTCGATTGTTTAAATGTCAGGAGCGATAATTATTTCGCCGCTAAAGATTTGGTGCCGATTGAAGATAGTTATATTATATCAGTTTTTTTAATTACGTGTCCAAAAAGTGGTGTGGCGGTGTTTGAAAAAATAAAAGAATATATCTCAGTAAAATTGGGCTCAATGACACACTAAAAAAAAAACAAAAGAAAAACTTCCTATGGTTTTTTTTAAATTCTAGTCTTTATTTTCCGAGGAGAAGGCTTATGTCGCAAGACTGACCAGGGTATCTGATAGTTCCTAATATTGGTTAACAACTAGAACACATAATATTACCTACCTACCTACCGGTTGTTCTACGTACCGGATCCTACGTCCAGGCTGAGGACAGGGCAGCTCACCTACTGCGCGCTGCACGCGTAGCTGAACTAGGTACTGCAGGCGTACCTATACTATGCGCTGCACGCAGACCTATCCACGCTCTGCCGGCGTCCTGCTGACATGCTGCTGACTGCGGCCTACTGAGGGTCTGACCAGCCTGCTGGAACCTTGCTGGCAAGCCCGGCTCCCCAGTGTGCCAGCGTCTGTGTCCCGGGAGCCCAGGACGGTACCTTTCCCTACCATACCAAGTGCTAGTGCTTAGAACGATAGTGAGTCCTTACCCGCGACCTAGTTTACTAATACGTCTATTTGTAAACCTAAGAATATTATACCTATGAACCTTGGCTAAGTGTTCCTTTACCTACCCTAATTTGTTAACGACCTGCGCAGCCTACCTATAAAGCTGTTACAGTGGCATTAAAGAAATTAATACATAATTTATTATGTTTATGTACGAAGAAGGATCAAAGGAAATAAAGGCTATTTTATTTATTTAATTAAATTCCTTTTCGGGTCCTGAAAAAGCGTTACAATGTAAGCTACATTTATACCCTGGGACTTCAGGGCTCTGTCGTTCCCGCTACCCGCTCCTCTCATACCTCTATCCGCAGTCAACCAGTATCGCTCGCTAGGACGACATTCCTACGGTGACCGCAAGCACACGCTCACTAGAAATTAATCACAATTATGTGACAGTGCAGCTCGACGCCGCAATCTCTTACTTGGGAGACACAGCTTGTGTGAACATGTTATATTTAGATTTTGTTCCGTCATACACAATCAAGGATATTAATTTGATATATGGTCAGGAAATTCGGAATTGCTCGGCAAAGCTCGGTGCTTTACGTCGTCCGGTTTAGAATTGTACTGCAAGGATATTGGTTTCAAATATGGGATTTAATTTATGAATTGGTCCCATTGCATAATGCCTTCCATTTGTGCAGGTTTAATATTGCGCTTTGGAAGAAGGCTGTTTGTAACAATGAAGTGATAAGGATCAAGGACAATGGTGTTGCTCCATTATATTTTTATAACGGATTAGTTCACATTGATAATAAATGATCTACCAGTATTTATGAAGTTGCTATATTGCATAATGCGATCACAATTAATGAAGTACTAAAAAGGTGGGTTACCAAAAGTTACAGAGATGTAGATGGTTAGGCGATTACTTGAACTGAATTTGCCGCATATTTATAAAGAAGAATGTAACGATTGAATTGTTAAAGAAAAATTGTGAATTGGTCAGGCAGCATAAAACCATCCATCTGCAGCTAGTACACTGCTTTGGAAGGCTGCATCTAACAATGAAATTGATTCCGATCAAGGATGATGTTGCTGCTCCATTTGCACAATTCCCTGATGATAAATTATGTATTGAACCTCCAATATTCAACACTGATTTAAACTTCAATACAAAATATATAGGGTTAAATTAAATTAGCTAGCGAAACTCCGCAGACGTGGGTATCGATGGGGTTCGACCCTTTTTGTTGTTGTTACTTGAAGTATGAGTTGAGAAAATCTGTATATTTTTTGTTTTATCGTGTTTAGATATCACGTCTGTGAAGTTTACACGAAGAAACTGATTTTATTTCAAGCGACTGACATGCGGTTGATGACCCAAAAAAAAAACTCATCAAATTAATTAATTTTTTGTTTGATCATGTTGAGGATATCCATCAAGTCTGCGGAGTTTCACTAGCTAATTCAATTTAGCCCTGTACACCTTAAACTATAGTAGAAAATTTAACGACACATTCACCTCTTATCTCTAGCGACAGTTGAAAAGCCTTTGTATTAAGTTAGGGATTAATAAATAATCTTTGATCTGTCGCGGGGTCACCTGCACCCGGGCAAAAGCTATCGTTGAAGGAATTCGTTTATACCAATAGCAATATAAATCAATATAAAGTTCCCATTAAAGAGGTATACATAGTAAAGAAAAACAGTGTCTTGGAGACGGTAACGATTTGGCTCTAGTTATACTAGGGAGTAAAGTAAATTATTATATTGGAGTTGATCTTTATCAGTCAGAACAGGTGACAATATTTGCAGTGAAGCTTTGAATTCAATTTAAGTTACATTCCAAACTACGCAAGGTTGTGACAGGTGGAAGGTGACAATAAATATTATTATTAAGCCTTATAACAGTAATACCTCTATTATTATTGAACGTAAATCAAACGGACACGTTTAAGTTACACAAAATGATATCTGTATGGGCTTTGACGTTCTTTTGTTTCTAAATTAACAAGAAATAAAAAAAAAATAGTTTTTATTGTGATTCGCACTGGAAGATCACAGACACAGTCATAAAAATATAGAAAATCCAATTATATAAAGAGAAAGTAAAAAAACAGAAAGTCCTGTACGAGGCCAAAATGCTCCTATCTCACCATGATGCTGCAAAAAAGAAGAAGGTTTAAAAAGTCACCAAAAGGTTTCGTAATATACAAGGACGATATCACTATCGTTTTCATATGCCAAGTATCGACCTGATTAAGATATCGCTCGCCAAAACAAACAAAGCAAAATCTCCTATCTATATTTCCCCATATTTTTCCAGTTTCCACATAAACTAGGAGTTCAGGACCACCTCGGTGGGGTTCGTTACACATATATCATTGGTTCGATAGCATCAGTCGCTTCCAAGTCTGAACAATGTGCTACCGTTCGACGTACACTGGCTTCAAATTGACTTTTATTGGCAGATATCTGATAGCTTTTAGACGGTACACTTATATTTTGTTGTTGATATTTGTTGTTAGTGTGGTGTCTTTAAGTGACTTAGGTTCTTAGTTCAGGGTCGTTTATATTGTCTCGAATATTTCTTCTATGACAGAATCTTTTGCACTTCCTCTTCCTCTATTACTGAATTACTGTTCGCTTTCCTTTTGAAATCGATCAAATATTTCATCATCTGCCAAGCCTTTTCCCAACCATGTTGGGGTCTGCTTCCAGTCTAAGCGGATGCAGCTGAATACTAGTATTTTACATGGAGCGACTGCCTATCTGACCTCCACAACCCAATCACTAGGTAATACGATACCCCTTGGTAAGACTGGTTGTCAGACTTTCGGGCTTCTGACGACCCGTAACTACGTCAAAAATCCACGAAATGACAGCCGGGATCAACGGCTTAACGTGCTTACCGAGGCACGGAGAGGATATGTAAAGATGGTCACCCATCCACGGACCAACTGCGGCAAGCGTAACTTAAATCGATCAAATATTTATCTGCATGATTATCCTTTCTCTTTAAAAGGTCATGTTCAGCAATTTATTACAACCAACAAATTACGTACGTTATTTGCTAAAACGCTTCTATTGATCCCACCAACAATAAAATCCCTAACAGCAATACAAGAAACAAAAGGCCTTAATCTATCATTGCAATTTGAAACCTACAAATTTGTAGTAAAACACGTTCGGAGCTATAATTTAGGGTTACAAACAGCTTCCAGGGTGTTTTCAATAGGTCCTCGATTACTTTGGCTCAACGGGCGAATAATTGGAAACCCAGTATTGAACGAATTCATAAACAATCACGCCTACGCCCCCGATTTACGGCTTTATCATTAGTTGGAGAGCGTTGGATCCATGTTGAAGCTGAAAAAGGATTGATTCGTCTGTCTGTGTTGATTGTTTCATCAACGGAGGGATGGTTTTCATTGGGCACGCCACAATTGCGGCGATAAGTCCCCTCTTTGAGGAGTGGCTAGAGAGGCGCCACGGCGCCCTCACCTTCCGCCTGACGCAGGTCCTCACCGGACACGGTTGTTTCGGGAGGTTCCTGTTCAGGATAAAGCGGGAGGAAACGCCAGGGTGTCACCACTGTGGGGATCGCCCGGAGGACACGGTGGAGCATACGGTGGAGGTCTGCCCGGCTTGGGCGGGACCCCGCCGTGTCCTCTTGGCGGCGATCGGCGGCGGCGACCTCTCGCGTCCGGCCCTCATACAGGCCATGGTCCGGAGCGAGAGTGAATGGGAGGCCGTCACCTCCTTCTGCGAAGCAGTTATGCTCGCGAAGGAGGAGGCGGAGCGTGCGAGGGAGAGGCAATCGCTGCACCCTCGCGCTCCTAGCCGCCGCAGGAGACGCCCTGGACGGGAGTCAACAGCCGACTCCCGGCCACCGTAGGCGCGGGCTTGCGGGCGGCGAGCTATGGGCAGCTCGCCGCCCGGTAAGGACCAGGCCCGGGTCGACGGCGCGTTGTGTTCCACGCGCGCCTCAAAGAGCTGTCAGCACGAACTGACGGGGTCCGCTAGGGCCGATGCCGCCGGGGCTGCGGGTTGTTCGAAAGAGATACCGTGGCCCCTGGCACAGGCAACTGAAGGAACACGGGTGGGTTTTAGTCAGTAAAAGTCTGACACTCCCTTCTGCTCCGCCCAGAGCGGGAGGAGTCATTTGATGATTTCCCACCCAGAAAAAAAAAAAAAAAAAAAAGGGATGGTTTTCATTTTCGTTTTGGAAAGAGTTCGCTCTTTTTTTTAATGTTCTTCGGTATTTATTTAAATGTTATCATATATTGTAAACCTAAGTTGTAAAATAATATTTTTTGTTTCTTTGACAGTTTTCATCATCATGAATAATGCTTATTTCATCTCTATGAGAAGTACTTATGCCCGAAGTCTGTAAATTTTCTGGATCTAAATGGTATATTAGTCATTACTTCATCTTTAGCACTATCATCATCATCATTATATTAATTTTAGGCGCCTCGTAGAGAATTTGATACTGGGAGAGCCAGAATCAAATTCTCTACGAGGCGCCTAAAATTGTATATATGTAGATCTAACAAGTCCACCCCAAAACCTTCTTTATAGATTTGAAACAGTCACCACTACTACTTTCAAACTTATTCAAAGACGTTATCTTAAAACAGTTTAAACACAGTACTACAGAATCTTCCGCACAGCGAACTTTAGCTACTGTCGGTAAAACTTTCATTACATAGTTCTAAGCGATCATGACTTCCGTCCAAGCAAAGCCAAGACTTCAAACTAGTGTAAAATAAGTGGAACATGGAATTATCTCGCAATATCCGTGTTAGAGACTATATTATATCATCCTATACAGGGCCGTACTACCAACCTGTCTTAGGCTCGTAACACAGCAAGGGATAGATGATAAAAGTTAGAAAAAAGATTTGTTACTATAATTGAAATGTTTAAAAATAAATTTATTGTTACGAACAGACTGAAGTGCGTTGCGAAATGGTTTTATTTATTGATTTGTTTGTTTGTTTGTTCATACTTTTCAATATCACCCGCTGCGTTTTTCGCAATGGATTGACTTTAAAATCTACAGTTTTAAATATCTTCAAGTAATAAGCTGAATGTTTTTTGGGCTCTGTTGTAATGTTGATATCAGTTTTGCTGTGCTACAGGCGAATTTACGAATGTAACGAAGTTGCTTTGGTACAATTTACCTTCGTTTATTTTATATTAATCGATATATAATAATAGTAGGTACCTACTATCGATAATTTTCAGAATTGAGTGGCAAAAATTATCAGATCCTTACTTCCGACACACCTTGCGAGTGTTTTACTGAAAATATTTGCAGTCGATTTTATGACAGGCTTTTGTGAGGTCACATGTACATTTTTCCGGTTTTTGACGCTAGTTGGTTCCTAATGTTTTCATTTCTCATTGCCTCATCATGAAACTAATGGCTCTAAGAAGTAATAATTAACACCTAAAACAGTTTACATAAAGGCGATAGGTTAATACTAAGATAATATTTTTTTTAAATTGCATAAATCACCTCTCCTCTCGCACCCAAGCTAAGATTAAACTTGTATTATAGGCACCAGGGCTCCCTCGTTTATATTTACATTTTCTATTTTATTCAAACTAGTTCTAGTAAAAAAGAAAATAAAGTTAACAAAAAAAAAAAAAAAAAAGAAACAAATTAAAAAGAAATGTAATGAAAATAATGTAGCCTCTCTCTTGTGTGAAATTCGGGTGTGTAACTATATATATGTCATGTGTATGTGTCATTTGTGTATGAGTCTGGTCTATGTTTGAATTTTCAAATACTGTATCACTCTCGGTACATCTCGGTACTTCTAAACAATACGTGTATAGTATAGTATTAGTTTGATAACAATACACACCTCTGGGCTACAGATTGCTTTGAAAGTGGATTTCATTATAACATACGGTTACTGGGTACTATAGCCGTGTTATTAAATTATATAGGTCGAAAGGTTAGTGTTTACGTCATGGTTATAGTACGGGATGTTTTAGAAAGTGTTTGAAGGATGTTGGTGATATTGTTATGACTTTATTTTATATGTTTTGTCATAAAAATTGGGATAGCCCACGGAAGAACTGTTTCAATGATGACGTAGTTGCTTATAGTATTTTAAAATGGCGTGAACTATTGATAAAGTATTAAGACGGTACCTGTAATCGTCTCTTCTTCTTCCATCGATCCAATTGATCCTTCCAACTTCTTTCCTTAACCAACTTCTGATGAGAAATTTCTCATCTTTTCAACTTTCATTACAGTTTTACTTTACTTAGGGCTGAATTTTCCCACGCCAGATAATTTTATCGGAGGAATAATTTTGAATTTTTGACAGTTATTTCATACAAAAACTGTCAGACGTCAATTTTATTCCACGAATAAAAATGGTCTATCCCTGTGCCCTTATTTAATTAAATATATATATACATTGTACATAATATTGGTATCACAGAAATAAAATTTTATCAACATCAAATCATATAGGTTTGAAGGAAGCAAGGTATTATTTTAATAAAATTAAAAGCTCCTCTTCACCACATTGAAATAGATTACACAAATCCTTTCCACCATACATGTAGATGACGCAAACGTAAGAAATTTAATCAGTTAAATGAATGTTTGTCACGGCGATCACGAAACACTCATGTGTGGACCTTATATCTTTACCAAGTTAATTTTAGAGTCCAAAAACTGCATCTACATCTTAAGGATGTACAATTTAAGGTCCAATATGCACTGAAAAACATTTCCTTATAAGCATCTTGTCACATCTTGCAAAAATTTTACTTACATTTCTCGTTAATTACTACAGTTCTTATCCTAAACAAAATAAGGTTGGAAGTTGCACGGTTTATGGTTTGCTGGCTGTACAATTAAGTTTGTCATTGTGGTACACGTTCCTGTGACGTGTATATTTATCGGCGCCGGCGCAGCGCGTCCAAACACGGGCACTTCGCGCGAATGTGACCTAGATGTAACAGGTGCGGTTTGACTGAGACGAATTTGGGTAGACAATGGACACCTTTGTTCTTTTCGCAATTGGATTAAACCCTAGGCTTGGGATTAGTAAAATACCCAAACGTTACTAAGCAATTTTTATTCGGAGCCATGAGTTAGGGATCGCTTGATGTGAAATGTTGAAGATTAATTTCCATCCATGAAATAAGTCCTTATTTTCTTCTCTAATGCTTGGAAAATGGCCAATTTTTGGCCGAAGTTAAAGCAACCCAGAATGAAACGAATTCTTCTTCGTGTTGCTGGCAAGACTGTATTTTAGATTTGAAGCTATTCCTCCGAACCGCATGTTACGAAACTTTGTTTCAGTGCGGTTAGTGGAAGTGATTTTTTTTTTTTTTTGAAGATGGAAAATCATCAAATGACCCCTCCCGCTCTGGGTGGAGCAGAAGGGAGTGTCAGACTCTTACTGACTAAAACCCACCCGTTTTCCTTTCTTAGCCCTTTATGTACCAGGGCAGCGGTAACCCTTTCGGACGATCCCGCTGCCCTGGCCGGCTTCGGCCCTATCGGACCCCGTCACTTATGCTGACATCTCTTTGAGGCGCGCGTGGAAGTGCTCAAGTGCGGTTCGTGAAAGTGCTGTTCAAAACAGTGCTCTAAGTGGAATACCTCATTTTTTTGGTCCAAAACTTTGCCACCAACTATACCAACTAATTTTATTTAACTGACCTTCCAGCTTCTCTTTTGATCAATGACACCTATTATGTCTACCACTAATGTTTGTTGTCGATCTACAAATCACTCCTTTTAAACACAATATTCGTGTGACATAGTCCGCATTCTCGCTATTGGCGATCACGAGTCCCGTGTTCGCTTATTAACGCTACAGGGGCGATATATCACGCCTCATACGGACGTCGCCTCACATGCACACTATGCAATGCCGTAGAAGTGACAATGGAGAAGTATCAAGGGAGATTATATATAGAAGTAAAAATGCACTGGAATTTTATATGATCAGGAATCTTGGTGATTTTGAGTCTGAATCAGAGATTTTTTTCATTACAAGCAATGGCCTAAATGTCCCAGGGAAGCATCCAAACCTTCACACAATTTTGGCTATTCCAGTAACACACCAAGAAATATAGAGAGATCAAATAATCGAATTGTCAGTACCTGAAAATATCCACAGTTTCTGCATTTGTGTGACATAAGCCTCATTCTCGTTATTGGCGATCACGATCTGTGTTCGCTTATTAACGCAAACGGGACGATATATCACACCTCATACGGTCGTTGCTACTCACTACGTAATGCCGTAGAGGTGACAAAGGAAGGTGACTTGCAAAAAAGGATTGAGATAGAATGAATGAGAAATGGCCATGAGATGCTGAAGGCGTGATTAAGGCTCAGGAATGTATCAACGAAAGAGCAAAGATATAAAAGCAGACCAAAGTTTTTATCCCCTCGTCTGTTAAGTTCGGTAGCAATAGAAAAAGTAATTGTGTCTCATTAGTGAAAGTTGAGCTTAAGAGACATCGAAAACAGGGCTCAAGCGTTCTCCTGCATCAACGAGATGAAGTCGATGAGAAAGAGAGAGAGAGAAGCAGAAGTCAAAAGATCACCAATAAAGCAGAGATTTTATGACACATCAAAAACAGACAAAGTCCATTACGTATGGTGCTATCAAACATCCTTCCTCCCAGATACACTACACCTTCTTATCCAATACAGCATCTACATTATCTCTCTCTATAGTCCATCCTACAATAACACCATTCCCGGAAACTGACCATACAAGTTCAAAGCTACTATTTGTCCATTCTATGAATCGCTAGCTACTAGAAATCTCATAGCATTGTATCGCTAGTAGGAAGTGATTTATTTAGAGCGAGCGCCGACTATATATCTGGAGATCGTGAGGCGTCTCGTACGGCCGCTGACCATTTACAGGTTCACTGGATATTGGCTAGTATTTTGTTCGTATGGGCTTCAGTCAGTTGTATCTTGTGTTGGTTTATGGGCTACGATTCTTGGATTCCGAATTAAAGGTGATATGTGTGATTTGGGTTCATTATTTCGAATGTCTTGATTATCATTTCTCTTTACATTTGCATCATTTTTATTTATTTTTTATTTCATAAGGGAAAACAAATAGTATTATATTGAAAATAATCGGACATAACTTAACAATTACAACTTATATATTTAAAAACTGGAAAAAAGTTGGAAACATTTGGAAGCCTACTGATGTTTTTTGGAAAATATAATATAGCAAGAGGAATTTTTAAACTGTCAACGTTTTCGGAATTTCATACATAATATCTCAATATAAAATAATAAGGTTTTTTTAACAATATCATAGGAGACAATTATCGCACTGTAATCTATAGCGGTAATCTAATATAGAAGGTCTGAAATCAAAACGGGCTGCACACGAGTCTAGTATAAAGATCCATAGTTTTCTTGTTCTTGTAATAATAAACAAATGTAAGATATTATAATAATAACAGCCGGGTATCCTCCTGCGTAACTTACTATAGAAAACTAAAAGCAACAGGTAATTCTACTGCTGGAGGGTGATCTACTAGACACTAGTCAGTAGCTTTACATTGTTTCTTATAAGACCTTTAGTATGGAATTGTATTATTATTTGTAGCTTCATATTTGTTCCTATAGTCTATAACAACAGGTGCATCATTATGTTAGGTAGTCTGATTCGAACATTTTTCCATTTCTGTTTTATTGTAAAAATTGGCATCTTTATCAATGTGGTAGTTTACATATACAGGCTGATTTTTTAAAGACCAGCCAAATTTAAGGATGTGGTACAGACCATCAAACTGAACAACTTTCTTCATGGGACCAACATCGTAATCGCGAATAAAAATTCAGCCGTCCCATACATTTAGGTCGAGTAGGTATTGAAGTTTTCTATGGGACAGTTGATAAAATTTTCGCGATTACGCTATTTGTCCCATGGAGAAAGTTGTTCAGTTTGATGGTCTGTACCACATCCTTAAATTTGGCTGGTCTTTAAAAAATCAGCCTGTATATCGTTTAGATTTTAACATAACAATCACTTTAATTAGAATATATATCATTATTGGTACGATTGATGAAATTGCTTCATACAGTGGCCTCCAAAATTTAACATTTTTCCACTTCACATGTGACACACTACATCATGATTTCTAGTTCCAAATTTTGGAACTGTATACTATAACGTTTTTATTGACTAATTCAACATATGAATTGTCATAAAACGTAATCAAGTAATCCCTCAGGATTGCCTGATTATTTTAAATCATAATTTGGCATCACAACTGAAGTGGAAAAATGTCAACTTACTTTTGGAGGCCACTGTATGAAGTAATTTTATCAATCGTACCAATAATTATATCTATTCTGATATAAGTGATTCTGTCCATCACTGCGCATTTGGCGATTTCATTATTTAACATTTTCGCCTTATCCTGGGTAAACATAGACGTACCCCTGCTATCAACCTTGATTTATTTATTTATTTATTTTACCATTTATGTACACACATATATAAACAGACAATGTAAAACAGAACAGAAAAAATAGGTACAGATTGATTATCACTATAACGAATCTTTTAACATGGCGTGAGCTAATTTGTACCACTATGTAGTGGTAAAAATTAGCTTGCCTTGTTGCAAAACACTGGTCCTCTGCCTTCTGTATCAATACTGCTCCAGCTTGCTTCATCAAACCTTTTGTTACTCAGGATACATCTTGACATTTCATATTCTGAAAGTAGAAAAAAGGATAGTTAATGATAACATTTTACCAAGTCTAGGTACTTCTTTAAATCTTACAAAGTAGTTCACATTTGTAGGTGTAACACAGTTGCATAAAGCCTTATCTGAAAACGTGTTCGTTTCAGAGATGTCCTTGTTTTTATGTCCCTCACAAACTTTCCAGAACGTTCTGCGATCGTAAACGTTTACATAGTCTGCTATGGAAGTTTTATTCTCATATTTGATGGAGGTATGGAGGTAGGAAGTCTACGTACGATTATATTAGTGAAAACTGGTTTTTCCTTTGACTTGGTTTCATATAACTTTGTTTTTTCATTGTTATCGATAGAGACTTACACGAAATGCGATTTTAATTTATAATAATTAAAGTCTCTGTGAGCGCGAAATACAATTCATCAAACTTAGACAGGTTTTTACGTCCTTCAAGAGAGCTACTAGGCTTTTATTTATTTATAAAGGTTTACCAACAGCTTCTGTATACAACGTTTCACACGTTTAGCTTTGGACTTACACAGTCAGGTTAGCCAGCATTCTCAAAAATAAAAGAAATTGGTGGCTCTAGAATTTAGGTTTAGCAAAATACTTCTTAAACATACTGGGTTTACTGATGCAGTAACATAAGGCATCAAGCGTTACGTTACTGCCCACGACAATGCATTTACAAAGTGGTAAGGGAATATAAATATTGGCTCAAAACAATTAATAGACACACACCACATAGCGGGCTAGATCTATATATATCTATCTACATTCCTAGTAATGGAATTTAGGCTAAACACCAGCACGAAATTGAGACGACACGATCCCAAGTCAAACAGATCCTTCAGTCAAGCAGCCCACCACACGTGAAATCCATTTCACCACCCCACAAGTTGCGATGAAACAATCACGAATTTAATTAATAAACAGTACCGTAAAGGTTCAATAACCAGTGCGGTTCGGGTGCGCACACGCGCGCAATATGGCCGCCAACGTGACTAGCCGGGGCTCCTATTAAAATACCTGCCACTTCAAGACGAGAGTGTGTTATCAATATCTGCGCGAGAGACGTTATTGTAGCGGCGAAACTATTTTGTTGGTAATACGTTCTTGGGACTTTTGCGATGATTCGTAGGATAGTAGTGCTCTTGACCAGCAACTGCTAAGGGATGGAGATGCAACCCACAATGGGAAAAATATAAAAAATGACCATATTATTTTCTCCGACTTTTTCTAATTAAATAATTATGATCATTTTTTATATTTGTTTGGAACGTGCTCAAGTCAGATTTCCCGTTAGAAAAATCTGCCAAAACAATTGCACAATTTGGTCCACTGACTAAATTGTGCAATTACAAAATATGCCAGACAATGTATATAATATTGGTCCGTACCTATCTGTGGAGGGTCCCCTGAACGATTGCAATTGATCAATTACAATCAATTGTAATCTTACTAATATTATCAATTGCTTCAATTGCATTTCGTAGACGATCAATTTGCGCATCAACGTGTCATCAACTCATCAATCACGTAACAAACTTCACGTAGCTGAAATTTTATTTAAAACTATCATGCCTCCACTAAGAGCAGTGGTGGCTCAGTGGTAGCGGACGCGACTAATGAGTTGTAGGTCGTAGGCTCGAACCCAGACAGGCTAATTAATTTCATCACCACTGCTCTCAAAACAGTGAAGGAAAACATCGTGAGGAAACCGGCATGTCCTAGAAAAAAAAAATCGAAGACATGTGACGTCAATCAACCCACACTGGGCCCGCGTGGTGTATTACGGCCTGTGTGGAAACATTATTGGCTGATTATGATGCCTCCTAATCCCAACATTATTTCAAATGGTCAGTTAGATTACAAGACATTTTTTCAATATCCCCCTTTTAATTCTAACCGAGCTACCTGTTTTCCCATGTTTTCCAAGCCTAGATATCGATAAGCCATATATCTATTAGATTGAAGCTACTAATCAACGTTTCTCACGTACTGGGCCTGGGTGTGCCACAATATGAGTGCGGGAAATAATTACAGTTAAGCAGGCCCGGATTCCGGTACGATTAATATGCAATTAACCTGCCACGCGATACCATGTTATATTACATAGAATATGTATGGAGATGTTATAAATTATTAATTAAAGGCTTCTTGTTTTTAAGCTTGTTGTTGAAGTCTACAGGAAATTAGAAGCTTCGTTAGTAATTTACTGCACATATCAATTTGGTCTTGGCTACACAGGATCTCATCATCATCATTATCGACAGCCTTGGGTTACCCACTGCTTAGTAAAGACCTCCGCCCTTTTGTGTCATGCTTCCCTGCTCTGTGCGAGTCTCATCTATCTTCCCCGCGATCTTGTGTCGGTCGTCAACCCACCGTGTGGCCGTTGGTCTGCCAACGCTCCTTCTACCGTCTCTCGGCAACCATTCTGTTAGGACTCTGCTCCACCTGCCATCACCACGTGTTAGACGTGGTGCTGGCAGGTGGAGCCTATCTAACCAAGACGGATCTCATCATCGTGACCGAAATACTTCTTAGGTCTGTAGTTTCGAGCACTTTGTATGATACTGATCCACTTTGGTTACCTTATTATGAATGTACGTACCTTGATTGTCCATCTGGATGAAAATAGTTTTCCTCTGCATAAAGTCACCAAGGGATTTACCGATGTGAGGCCAACATTAAAGGCTTAGTTTAAATGTATCATTGGCTTATAGTTTCGACATTGTCTTCCAATTAAGAACGTCATTGATCAGCGCCTAGGTACCTATTCTAGTGTACCTATGTCACATACCACAAAACAGTGAAGGAAAACATCGTGAGTAAACCGGCATGTACTAGAACCAAAAATTCGAAGACACGTGACATCTACCAAGCCGCACTGGGCCCGCGTGGTGGATTACGGCCCACACCCTCTCACCGGGAGGAGGCCTGTGTCCCAGCAGTGGGAACATTATAGGCTGATTATGTATGTATGTTATGTATGTGACATGTGAAAGTTGCTTTTCGTTTTCTTGTTAGCAATTCTTACATTCCTCTCCTAATCCCAGAAATCAAAATAGAACTTCGATCATTCTTCTCTCCCAGAAGGCCAAGGAAGAATATTCTGAAGAAAATTATACCCCAACTCCCATAACAGTGTGAATAAAACGACCAGCTTTCTTATTACAATCAATAAACTTAAATGCCTTAAGACTAGATATGATCGCAACAAAATCCCAGTTTCTGAGATAGCGATCGCGTAAACAATCGGTGCCGGTCGTCAAGCGATGAAGCTGCTGAGTGGCTGGTATTATTTATTGCCTATTATCAGTTAATATGGGCTTGCATGCGATGTAAAGCGATGAGTGCGCTCGATTGGGTATGTTGTGTGTGGAATGTGGGCAATGGTAGCCTTATAAGGCTCTTGCATCTTTACTTCTGTGTTGAGATAGTTCTATTTTCTAAGGAGTACTTCGATTTATATTTAATGGATACTTGGCGTTATCTCTGCATGTCAATCAAAGGACCATTTCTTTTGTCTATAAATGTAATGAAATTTGTCCATTAACTTACTGTCCAGCAATCAATTCTGATAATTTAATAGGCTTCAGTGTTTTGAGCAGCAGTTCAACATAAGCCTCTCCCAAGTTGAGCCCTCCTTTTTTGTTAATGGCTTGACCAAAAAGATCTTTACCAGCTTGGTCCTGGTCCTTGGTCTAGCCCAGTTGAGTGTTTTAGCCAGCATAATAGATCAGCAGAACTTCTCTGCCCAATAGAAAATCCAATAATTCCCCAAATAAAAAACAAACACCACTTTATATATACATCACTTCATAAACTCAAGAGCACACTACACAAAAAGCGCTTAAACCAGCTCAAAATGGCCGATACAACAGATTTATGTGCCAGTATTACACGTTCGCTGCGGGCCCCCGGGCGCGGGTTGAGTTAGTGGCCGATTCAGGCTGCTGTCGTGTGCACTATGCTTAATGAGAGCAGATACGTCTGGGTGTGGTTGTAACGGTAGTTGTAATTGTGACTTTTACATCGCTACTATGAGCTTGATATGTTTATTAATTGATAGGTGCTGTTGTAGTTTTAAAGCTGTACACCACAGGTGGTTGTGGGTTTTGGTTTAAGGAGCTGAGGGACTAGATAAAGTGACATTCTATCAGCGATAACAGGCTGGTTGTCGCTGAAAGGCAGCGCTGGGGCTCTGTCTTGCATAGGGTCGTTTTGCGTGGATGCGACGCATATTTCCCCCAACTTGATCGTTTTTGATCTTTGTCTGGGTCATGTTTACCGCAAATAAACGTAGTTTCTTTCTTTCTTTTCTTTCTAAACATGTATTGCATTGACTTAAGCTCCCGAAAACTTAGGTCAATCCTGTTGAAAGTCATTGTAGAAACGCTTCGAAAGCTATTGCCTTTTGTTTAAGACCCCTGTTTCGCCACGACCGCATAAAATCCTTTCAAATCATCTGGATGATAATTTCTTTCAAATTCTACTCCAGTATGGTGTTTATGTGATCTCTACGTGTCTGCATGTGGTGATGCCTTAAATATATTTTTTTAATTTAACTGATTAATCTAAGCTAAGCATCTCAATCGTCAACCTATGTATTAGATTGATGATGGTAGAGACTTTATCTTTACGCGTCCCCCAAGGATTGGATCGAGGTGGCGCTGGAAAAGGATGCATGCAAGGATTTGGGGGAGGAGTTTGCTCAGCAGTGGGGTGTAGGCTAAATAAAATATAAAAAGGGACTTTATCTGGGTGAAATTCAAATTAATTCTCTCTTTCTACTTTCTTCAAATAGTTCCCGTCCAGCATTGATCTGAAACAAAGGAAGTTCTAAAAGTACCTCTGTAAAACCATGGTAACTTTGCAAGGTCAACTGCGGAGTTCACTCACTAGAGTGGCGCAATCGGGGTTAATACACCCTATACTTATTGTCCGTTCAAACAAAATAATAATAAAACCTTTCCTGTCGCAAAACCTTAATACAAAATATAATGAATAAGAGAAAAATATCCAATTAATTGGCGACTAGTGGAGTGCCTTCCTAATGAGAGCACGTCAAGGGTGTAGTCCGACGGTAATTGTAATATTGTGCCTTACATCGCTACTGCAAGACTTATGACGTGTTTACTGGTAATTATTATGTTGTAAACTCAGCCTTAATCACAACCTGTGTGTAGTGTAGACCCAGCTCATATGAGCAGAAAAAAAAGTGATAATAGATATTAGCTATGATGTAGATGTCTCTTTTTCCCGAATTTTAGGGATATCTTGTTAGTGGGCAGTTTCCTTTAAGCTACTTAGCCCAAGATAAATGATGATGGTCATTAATTTAAAAAACTTACAGTCCCAAATAATAATATGTACAAGTATATAAAAAGGAGGGGAAATAATCAAAGGGCATCAAAAAATTCGTCCGCATCGCTGTCAATAGGAAACGTGCCCAAAAGGCTGGCAGCATTGCCACGTTGTATGGCAATGCTGATTCTTTGGCAAAAAAATAGGCCAGCCCTCTGGTCCCTCTGGCCGTCTGGTCACGTGGAGAGTCGACCAACCGCTTGGCGATGTCTTGAAATACTAAGTGGGCACTCGCACCCATGTTAGGGCCATGTTTCAACCTCAAATGGCTCGAATATATAAGTTCCAAAGAGATTGGAGTATGGGCGCGGTTCGAGGTTTTCCGCACCTGCAGCAGCCGCCCCAGCACAGCCCACCGAGCTTAGAAGATGGGATGGCGCAAGGGTGTCGACACACGTTGCATCAGTTGATGGTCGACAGTTACATGGGCGTCCTGGCTAACAATCCTGCAACTAACCTTTGCTGACCAGGTTTTTATTACGGCCGGAGATGACCTGTAGTCCGAGCTGTTCTGTAATCTACACGAGAGCCTTATTCTTGTCGGGATTCAGTATTCGGCAGTGGATGGGATGGGCTATGAATGATCCCTGCTCCTCTGAAAGAGTTCTTAATATAAGGTAAGTAGCTCAAGAAGATAATTTGTGTCTAGGCCTTTTAAAGTTGGTAAGTTAAATTCTAAGAGCTATCAAAATTTTCCTCATTCATGTCTTCGTAGGTACTTTTCGTTTGTTAGATTCATGGTTTTCCTCTTTTCCATATTTGATTAATTCACGTGCTCCAGCCCCTTTGATTCAACGCCCTTAAATAAAATAAAATGTCGCAACCAGAAACCCGCAAATAAAGTATTAATACCACGTCACTCATCCACGTGAAGCAGCGTAACAACGACGTCACGCGTGACACAAGCAATCCATCACGCCGCATGCCTACAGGAAAACCAACCACGCTTGCACACACTACTAACCTTATTCCTTAAAAAATTGAGCTGAAATTCTTTTAACATAACGTAGGGATAAGTTTGTTGAAGAGTATGTTACCAACGTCCACATGCCGTTGAATTTGAATTTTTAAGGAAGAAAAAGTTCTAAGTTTGAGTTTTGCAACGGTAAGGTACAGGTTGTTTGAAATTTGGATTTTTCATCACACGTAAGTACAGGCGGTTGTCGAAACGGAAAATTGCGACATAACTTTATTTTTCAGGATGAGATTGACGACTTAAGTAGGTGAGTCGTGATATATTCCATGATACGCGCTTATCTCGTTACGTTTATTGGCGCGAAGGTTTGCAGGATTATTATGTTTCAGGAATATGAGGTGGTGCACACTTGAGGATGATATTCGCTTTATTACTGTCATATTTTTTGAGTTGTTAACACTTTCTGTAAATAAAAAAAATGTTTGCGAGTTTATAGGTAATTAATTAAACTTAAGATAGAATATTTTCTTTAATTTTAGTAGATAATAAAAATCAGCTATAATTAACACTACGGGGTTTATTTATAAACGTGGCTTAAAGTTAGGAAATCAAAGTTTAAATGTCAAACATGTATGGTTAGACAGTCGCTAATCTTTATTAATTTATATTTAACATTTAATTTGGTATTGTTTCTGCAATTGATAATTTTATTTAACATTTAATTTGGTATTGTTTCTGCATATGATAATTTTATTTAATATGTAATGTTCAACACAATGTAAATTGTTTATGAACAAATAAATGAATGAATCATTACTTATCTTTAAGCAACGTTTATGAATAAAGGGGTAATTGTTACCAACTAACCCACTCATAGAGAAAGAGTTTGCATAAAAAAAAAACATGTTGTATTACAAATCTTCCGGTCAAACACTTGAGAGGTTTTCAAACTTTAAGACTTCTTTGTATTCTGTCCTCTACCAGAAATGAAATAAACAGAAATAAGAAATTGCTCACAGTCGAACTGAACTTCTTATCAGCGGTTCATTGAAATTAAAGGCATACGAAACAAAGTACCATACACAGTACAACATTTTCACTCACCCATACTTGTCATATTTCCAATAAAACATCGCTTCATCCAAGTCAATCATACCTCACTCACAAATACGTCATGACCCCCAACCAGAAGCGGAATGACGTAAGCGCCAAGAAAACTGTCTCGAGACAATCCAACAAGAGTCGATGGAACCTATAACTCGTACACACCCCGGTATTGATTAAAAAAGCAACATAAATTAGCGAATTCGAGGGGTAAACGGGGGGTGAAGGGAGGTTGTTGTCAAAAAACTTTTATAAGTGTTTATGTGTACGTACCCACCCCTCTCACCCCGCGCAGGGAGTGCCCCGCGCCGCTGACACCCTTTCGCGCATACCCACATTCGTATAAAACACCCGGTACAGGAGACGGCGCAACTGGATTCCGGGTGGTTTTGAGATTTTTATGTTTTGTATGATTGACATTAGATGGAATTTTCTTATAAAATTGATTTAGTAATTTATTTTACTTATGGTGTGCATACGGGCCTGCAAATAATGGAAAGTTATTTTATTTTCCAAATATGAATACATATAAATATGGATACAACTTGAAAACCCACTTTTATCTATATAATGCACTTCACTTTTATTTCCGTACTAAGTAATTAATATATCAAATATATTTATAAGTCTTATTTCGGAAAATGTAAAAATGCCAACAATTTATTAGTCTAACTGAAATGCTTTTATTTTTAATCGATAAGTTACTATACAAATAAAAATAGAAATCGTACATTGATAAGCAAATAAATGCTGACAAACGAATAACGACTACTAAAGCAAATTAAAAATAACGCAATAGGCGTCCACAGTCCTGAATACTCCACATTGTTACCAAACATCCCTTTTCCGCCTACGCCGTTGCTTAACCACTTTTCCTTTCGACTGTACACTGACATACAAGTACATGTAAATTAAACACCACCGCACACAGACACGCACACAAATAAAAACGTAAAGAAACACCGCGGAGAGGAAGAATGTATTAAGAAAGCGCGAAAGGGACGACCTTCTAATTAACACCCCGTGCGAGAACGGGACGGGGCATACGACACGCTAATTAAGAATACAAGAAGAAAGACGCGTTTTATGTACAGCCGCGGAATCCTGTGAATGTGTGAGTGTACTTTATGTGTGTGTCGACGATTTTCCATTTGTAACGCGCGTGTGTAAGTGTTGTGTTATTAACTCATTATGTGAAGAGTTAGTAAGTACATAAGCGTTATTTACTGGTTAATTGAAAGCGGTTTTCTCCGATAAGAACCTGGTAAAGACAGCGGTATCGAGACATTTTCTATTTGATTTTGATTTTAACATGTCTCCTCCTCTTGGTAATAAGTAAAAATAATGCGGTGGCGAACTTTCGGCTTCGAACTTTTAGGTTGTGTAAAGTTTCGAGTTTGTTGAGATTGATATTTTATTTTTGGGACTTCAAAGCAGCACTTGATATTGTATAAATATTTTCTGTAAAACGATGTGACCTTTTGGCTGTTTTACGTATTATTTAGAATAAATATGCTCTTCTAGAATAAGTTATTTTTGTAAAACAAATCTTAAAAAAAAAAAAAAACAAATTAACAGTTAAATTCAGAAATTATTAATATTTAGGTAATCGCAAATAGGCCGCCCATTGTATATTTTGTAGTATTCGATCTATTTTTTTGTTGTGTATTTTTGTGGTGTACAATAAAGTATATTATTATAAATAAATAATAATAAATAAAAATTGCTATAAAAGGGGCCTCGTGACCGGTTAATTGCTGGAGAAACTATCTGTCTTTAACCTTTATAATAATGACCAATATGAAAAATTATATGAAAGTTGTATGGACTGTTGTAGACTGGTGATTCCATAAACAATCCTATTTTTTAAAAGTAAAATAACAAACTTCGTCAACAAACACTACACTAACTTTATAAACATAAACAACAAGAAGTTTGGCAGATTTTTTCGAAAGATCTTATTTATTTATGAAAGATCCCGGTCCTTTGATATTATGAGGGTCATGGTCAGCCAATAATGGTTTAAGCGGCTACTGAAGGATGTCTTCCGGTAAGGACTTAATGATGTAAAGGGATTTTTGGGGAGCAACGGGGGTGAAAGAAAAGGGATTTAGGGGGTGAAAGTAGAAAAATAATGTTTTATTGCTATTTTATTGGGATAAATTAATTATTATTCATTTTACGGTCTTTAATTTTACGTAAATTATCTTCAATTAATGATACATTCGACCTAGATGCGTTTACTGGAAATAGTTGGAGAAGGTAACGTACAAAGGACAATAGAAAGCTATGGGGAGGTCTTTGCCCAGCTGTGGAGCAATATAGGATGAAAAAAAAAAAAACATTTAAAACGAAACGAACGAATTAAAGGTACAAGACGAATTGGGAATTAATATGGTTTCTTGCAGATTAAGATGTCAATGCTTATTACTTTTGTCTTCTAGCAATTTTATTTTATTTGTCCTAACTAACTAATTAACTAATTCCTAAACTTTGAATCCCAGTCATCAATTCAATTACAAACATATCATCTTCCAAATTGAATACGGTCACCAAAAGAGATAAGTAACCGGGTCGTCAGATATAGTTGAAGTTTAGTAAGAAATCTATGGATGTTTTCGAATGAAATTTAATTGTATAAATTAACTGTTTGTTTTTTATTCATTAAAATAAATTTTATTCGAACACATCCATCGGATTCTTACTAAAATTGAACTACATATATCCGACGACCCTGGATACTAATCTTCTTTTGGTGACCGTATGTACTCAGTTCAATACTGCTAAAGTCAATCGAAAAAAGAATTGCGCGTCTAAGTACCCGTAGTTTCAAGAACCTGAACCTAAGCACAGTTTTGTAACAGGGACAAATCCAGGGAGTCTTATATCTAATTTAGGAAATAATGTTCTCAAGTAATGAAAGTTGATAATGATGATTACCACCGTTAAAGTCCTTTTATTACTGCGCAAAACTGCTTCCATTTTATAGCAGGATTTTGTTTTAAGATAACTGTTGCTGACACAGTATACACGTCTGTCTCTATGGGTACTAACTTTTCTAGTAGTTCTACTTCCTACTAATATTATAAATGCGAAAGTTTGTATGGATGGATGAATGCATGTTTGTTACTCTTTCACGCAAAAACTACTGAACGGATTTCGATGAAATTTGGCACACAGATGGTTTATAAACAGGATTAACAAATAGAATACTCTTTATCCCGATATTCCCACGGGATCTAAACTTATGCGGGTGAAATCGCGGGGCGCAGCTAGTAGAACATAAAAACAATAGATAATTAAAAGTCTGTAAGGAAAAACGACTACCTCATTCACTAGCGGGGTAATTGCGTAGCACAGTAACAGTAGCATTGGCTTTCATTTTGACAGTCTAATAACATTCATTGCGTTATTTACGTTGTTGAGCGGTTACATTTTTCGAACATAGGCAGCAATGGATTAGCAATATCCTTCAAAATGACTCGGATTGTGATTGATGTGAGTGTGTTACTCAATTAGGGTTCTGTTTCTATGGCCAAGCAAGTGATTCGTATATGATTGTTGATAAAATTACAACAACTAGTAATAAAAAAAGAGTATGTACAGTCGTATCAGGTGGCGTTCTGTTGGTTCTGCCTACTCACCATGGTAACAAAGCGTGAGTTTATGTGTGTTTGTATGTGGTAATATAAGAGTTTGTTTGTAAGGTGGGCAAGGCCCTCACTATTAGTCTTCATTTATTTAAGAAAATCGTCTGCTTTTAGAATGTTTGTAAATATGTGAGCACCATGTATCTACCACATAGTTAATTTATATGTCATGGTTTCATTAATCCATTTTAATTATTTTACCTATTGTGGTATAGTCATTTTATTTTGCATGCATCGTCTTCACATATAATATGTAATTAATGTATGCAAAATATTGTAAAACATTTTAAAAGAGTAACAATGGAGTTTCTTGCCCATTCTTCTCCATACGAAAACTACCTTTTGGAAGGGGCGACTAGAATCAATTTTATTTTAATTTAATTTTTGACGTTCAAAAGTGCCTTTTATGTGCCTATTTGAAATACATGATTTGACTTTGACTTTGCATCAACAATTATTGGCACTTGGCAGTTACCTATCTATACTTTACCTAAAAATACTAGAGGAGAAACCATCAAGGGCTATTAGTTTCAGCAGTTTATAGTATACTAGCTGCGCTCCACGGGTTCACTCGCATAACTCCCGATCCCGTGGGAATATTTTTATCCCGTGGGGATAAAAAGACTCTCTCTATCCTATGTCCGAATCCAGGTCATATGATAATATTTAAAAAAATATATAAATTTATATATATTATTTTACTTTATTTGCTACATTTCCTAATTACTACTACCAAATCACATACGAGAGAAACTATTTTATTATTATTTAATTCAAGACATGTATGATAGATACTTTAAACGAACATGAACAAAGAACCTGTTTCAGAGTTTGTCAATACTAAAACCAGAATTGCTGCAATCAGTTAATATTAAAATTATGATAGACATGCTGACGTTAGTTTAAACAAATACTGAACCAAATCATTTCGGTTCAAGCCCTCGACACAAAGGCATCACAACATCTCACCGTAATTGCTCTCAGATCTCGATGCGAGCTCTACAAAAGCCTAATGATGCGTTCTGTACTAGCCTAAGATAAGACATATCGGCTTTTGATCACCTACCGACATCAAGAAAACCTTATCGCACTGACTGTACGTTTATTTGTTTTAAGCTTTCAATGCGAACGAATGAAACTGGCTGTGTATTAAATGACTGCAAAAGTCCTAAGTGCCATTTATGTCCAATCGAAATTGAACTTTGGGTGAAAGAAGGTAAGATTAAAATTGCAGTGCGGGTTGTGTAAAGATATACAGGATGAGTATGCCTGTCTTGCTCTCGGAAAAACCTTGCAAGAAAGCAAAGAATGGTGGAAGAAAGGGGAAGGGACAAGAAGGAGATATGTCTCAACGGCGGTGATGAATTAAATTTTTTAGGGGGTGTTCAGGGGGGCGACTTTGCCCCTTTCACTGGCGCGTCTTCATCCAGTTATTCGTTTCTTTAATTTGTGTTAATTTTTTTTTGCTTTGTTAATGTGTATCGCGTTTTTTGCGTTTCGTGCCTTTGTTTACTTTGTGTGTAAGATAATGAGGTAATGCCACTAGTGCCTAGATTGTATCTTGGTTGAGGAACATCTGCTTTGTATCTTGGCCATTATTTTTAGAATCATAAACGTTTTTGATGGCGTTGCTCAGAGCAAAAGAAATAATAGAACATGTAGATATTTTTTTTTACGAAAACGTCAGTTTCATTCGAATTGATTATGTTGTTTATAATATTCTTTCAATATAGATACTAAGTTATGTTTATAGTCATGCCTTTGTAAATAAAAAAAGCTTACCAATAGGTCATTGACGAAAAGAAGACTCATAAGAATTCCGACTTTTGACTTTTGTTGAAAAATTAATCATATTCAATTGATTGCGACCTAAGTGTCTATTAGTTAGTTGATCATGTTTGTCACTATTTTATACTCGACTGTCAACCACATATCTATTACAATGCTTCAATAATATTACCTACTGATTGTATTTTACTCAGTTGTAAACGGTACTTATTATTCACTCATTTTAGAGCTAGTTGATAATTCTAAATTGCTTTACATTGATTTAGTTTTTCAAGCTCAAAGTTTATTAAAAACCTATTGTGTGCCATCAAACGACTTTTCCAATAACCCACACTTCAAAACCGCTTAGCCCTAAAAAGCAAAAGTTCACAAAAAAATCGATGACGTCACATTAATTTCCTCCACATCCGACATCCCCTATGTGTGCATGCAAGCTCAGCACGTATGCACGCACTCTTCTATTTGTAAAGAAAAAAAAAAACTCGAATCGATAACGCAAAACAAAAGCAGAACCCTTCGTAAAATGCTAAAATCGATGCGAAGAAGTGTCATTAAAGAACCCCCAAAAATTAAAACCCCCTGTTTGTGTACACACACATGTGCGTAGTAATATGACTAATAGATGCACACACATGCAAGGAAGTTAATGAACTATTCACCGTAGGATGTGCGATTTTGTATAGGTTTGAGTTTTTTGTGATGCGTTCCGGAGTTTGAATTTGGAATAGAATATTTGTGATTGCGTTTTGTTTTTTTTTTTGTAGTTCTGAAGGGCAATTCTCGTTATATTAAGAACGTTCACAGTCTGATCTCAGTCTCAATCTGTCAAAAATATGTACCTATAATTTCCCTACATGTTTGACAAGTTTTTGACATTGATGGTCGCTGAGATGAGATTGCGATTAGATTTTGAACGTTTTTAATTACGGGAATTGGTCTTCTGTTGTGAAGCTATGATAATGATGTTATTCTTCATTAGAGGTTGGGAATTCGACTGTAGCCTTTTCTTTTATAAATATCCTATCTCCTCTTTTGTTTAGTTAGCTGAATGTTCATTCAGGGAAATTAGTTCTATTGTATTCTATTTTTTATTACGCAAGCAAAGCGGATGTCGACCATTCTGTCAATGTCTAAAGTCAATTGGAAAAGCAAGTGTGCATTGTTATAAATAAAAAAAATAAATATCTAGAACGATAAAAATATTCAATAAAACAGTTGGACTTAATGTAGATCTTGTGGGGTTACTACTAGGCAAATTAGTTCTTAAGCAAAGGTACAGCCTACGTCAATTAGCCGTGTTATTTTCATAAAACTGTCAAACAATGGCAGTTGTGATTTGAATATACGGACAATATTAAGTTGGTAGTCAATTTGCTTAACAATTCGTTTTCCTGACTTTACTAATTATGTAATATATTATTTTTATTTAAACCTGGACAAGAAAATAGATACTATACCTTTCTATATTACTACTACTTACTATATCTTTCTTTGATATTTCTTTACCTTTGAAAACTTTTTAATTTAATTCAATTAAGGGCTGATTTTACCAAAGTAAGATATCTTTTATCCGTGGAATAAATATGACGTCTGACAGTTGAAGTATGGAATAACTGTCAATAATTCAAAATTTATTTTCAGGATAAGAATTATTCTAGGTTTAAAAGTTTGGCAAAATTCGACCTTAGTCGAATTAATATTTCATTATTAACTTTTTATTTCTGAAAATTGTTATCGGAATACAGAAAAATCTTTGCCAATGCAAAAAAGAGGGGTCCAAATCGTCTGTATTCTGAACGATTGCATGGGTAATTTGAGCAGTGGTCACAAGCGGCGACCCAACGAAAATCAAGAGCTTGAGTGACACTTCAGAAGTTAAGGAGTTTGGCAAACAAAATGTTTCGGGAGGTACCTAATCATTTATTATTGTACAAGGAGATCTACTTACAATAAAGTACCTATTTGAAAAAAAAAACTGTTACTTTAGAAGAGAGTACCATTGTGTAATTTGTATCCTAGTACCTATCCATAAGGAAGTTGATAGCAGGTTTCTTTTTTTTCTGTTATATAATTAACTAACCAATATAAAGTATGGAAGAAGAAGACATGTTGCTCAAACCCCAAATAAATTGTTAATTAATCAATACTATTTTAGTACGAGTATTTTAATTTTAATGGTATTTGTAATTGTATTTTTTAATTGTTTTTATTTTATTGTAATTTTGATTGTATTTTTAATCGTTTTAATGTAATTAGGATTGTATTTTTTATTGTAATCATGATGGTTTTTTATTAATTTAATTTTTGGGTAGTCATCGCATTGGCGTTATAGCTGTTAAGGTGTTATTTACGGAATTTGGAAATAAATAAAAAAAAATTATTGACCAATAGTTCCCCTTTAATTCCTTCACATTTTAAATCACTTCATGTATAAACGAACATTAGTTTTGAAATAACTGTTATGGAGATTCAGGGCTGATTTTTCCAACGCCAGATAATTTTATCCGACAATAATTTAAAATTTTTGACAGTTCCATGCAAAATCTGTCAGACAACAATTTTATTCCACAAATAAAAATTATCTGTCGATTGAAAAATCAGCCCTTAGTCAAATAACTCTTAGAACTTAGTATTTATATTCCTTGAACAATTTCTTGCAATGTTTCTTAGAGTAAGGTCGCTGATACTAATTAATTACCAAGCCCTAGCAGTAGGTATACACACTTACATCAAAACCTCAATAAGCCCCAACCTAAATGAAAGATAACCAAGATCGTACCACCGCAAATTAAAGTCGACGTCAAACTTCTCAAAAAATGTAAACATGTACACATGTAAACGTGTACCGATGTAAACATATACAAATGTAAACGTATACATCGCAAGGCGGCGATGAGTTTTAAAGTTTTTAAGGGTTCGCCGAAGATTGCGTGTCTTGATTACCGCCCCCCCCCCCCTTTGGGAGGGGGGTACCTCCACACACGGCTAGGGCCGAAAACACCGCTGCCCTCCCTTTTTTAAGGAGGGTAAATTAAAAGTGTTATGCGTAGGCGGTGATTCTTGATACTTTAAGACAGTCAAGCATTTCTTTTTTTTTTTCGCAGCAGTATTTTGACGCTGGTGCTTAGTTTTTAATGGAAACACATTAAATTTTTAGGTTGTGGTTGTGTAGATAATTATTGTAATTAATTTAGATTTTGGGCGGTGCTCAACAGCTTCCTTAGTTGATTATTTTACAATATTAGTATTGTTAGATTTTCATGTATTTTAAATATTATCATATGTAGGTCTTCAAAACATCACACTGAGGAGCGTTTTGACTTTTCATTTCTTAAATACATTTAGCTTGAATTGATTACTTGGAAAGCATCCAGATAAAAGAAAAATATGTAGCAGGATGTTGTTTTCATACCAACTTAAGCCTCCTCTCTGAGAGATGGACATGCAAACAGAAGTTAGCAACAAAAGAAAAAAAAAAGCTTTATAATGTGCTGTCATTATAGCACATTATAATGCTTTTTTTTTCTTTTACATTTAACGGACATTGGGTGGCCCATATTTAGTATAAGACATGTGTAAGGCGGGTTTTTTTACGGCCACTTGACAAAAAAATCGATGTCTAAAATGGCGCTACCTATCGTCGAAGAAAAAAAGCATTGTTTCAAATTACATATATACTTGACATACGTCAAATTATAACGATTACGATGGAACCAACTATTTGGAATAACCGGCCCTAAGTGTATGCTAGTTAAAGGATAATTTTCATACCGCACCGTCAATGAGTAAATGAAAAGTATCAAGACTTGTTGGACTAAGTGAAGACATGTGCAAGACAGTCGTCGTTCGCTCGTTCATTTGCAAACGATTGTAATTCGTATCTATGTCGTACTTGTACCGTGATATCTATTTCGTGCCGCGATATTACTGAAATGTGGCGCAGTTACATGTTTAATGTTTATGTCGCGATTTTTATGTAGACTCGTTTGCGTTGCAATTACTTTTATTTATTTTTATTTTTTGGGAATAGAAGTGTAGGTATGTGAATGTCGAATTTTAACTTCAATTTAAATCACTTGAAGGCTAATTCCCGTAATTAAAAAAGTTCAAAATCTAGTGGTAATCTCGAATCAAAGCAACAATCAATATCAAAAATGTAGGTATTAAAAATATGAGAATCGCCCCTCTGATTAGTGATCAAAATTAAATTAATTTTTATGTGCAAAACACTGCTTCAAAATGTTTAGGTAACTAATTTTCGATGCCAAACATTTTCGTCTTCGAAAATTTCAAACATCGAACACGCTTCTAATCGGGAACCTTACAAAACACGTCACCCCTCTAAAAATTAAAAACAAAACACTCGCATAAAGGCGCACACACACCGACGAAGCTCACCTAATTATCGGCGCGGAGGGACTTTGCATAAGAAAGTATTGCTGCGTTTTACGACGCGTGTCGTGCCCCACCCCCCACGGCCCAGATAAAAAATCTCCCATTTCCTTAATTCGTTTATCGGGGCTGGCGAGGCTTTGTCTCCGATCGATGAACGCCTCCAAATGAGCGCGAAACGTGACGCGCGTGTGTATTAAGCTTAAGGTGACGGTTTTAAGACGCAAATTTTATGTAAGAATTTTGTTATTATGCAGATTGGGCACGAGATTTTTGGTCATTTTTCATGATGTGAAGGGAAATTTTTGGGCATATTGAAAGGTTGCATTCAACCATGACTATACTATACGTTTGGAAATGATGGATAAATGGTTCAAAACTAAACTTGGTTAATGTTTGTTAAGTAATAACGACATTTTAAAGGTGTTGAAAGTTAAAAGTGGTGACACAATTGTTTTGTCTCGGCATGTCCTAGGTGAACAAAAATCGTCTGCCTATCATTTGGAGCAGTGAAAATCTAACTTGTTTATAATTAGTAAATACAAACGTTAAGATATATTTTTTTACCTTTTTGATATTCGTAGTGACGTGTTTATAGCCAGCTGGTTACTGATGCTTTCTAACTATTACATAAAAAAAAACGAAAAACAAGCAAAATTAAATTAAAAGGCACGCGCGAACAAACTAAAGCAATCAGCCGTCCCCTAAAACACGCCACAAAAGTCAATAAATTAAGCCCAGGAACACATGTATCGGCCCCCCGTTTCCAACGATAACTTAGTAATTAAGAAAGGCATTAATCATTGCATGGGACAGAGTCAGTCTGATTGCGAATGTGACAAACTGGCATAAGTCATGCGTTCGGGCTCGGTCGTGGGTGCTACGCCTTAGTGCTGGGATATGCGAGATCGAACGATCGAATGATGCGATTGGCAGTTGTTTTTTGTCCAAGAGTGTGGCGGGAAAAGAGTCCGGCAGGGTAATTGCGTACCATATTATCAGTAGCAATGGGGGTCATTTTCACAGTTCAACAACATTCATTGCGTTATATTACATTGTTGAGCATCTATCATTTCTGTTCTGTAATTTATATGGTGTACAGACGCCAGTAGGTCAAGCTACCCGAAACTGTTAAATTATCCCAATCAATCTTGAACCTTAATATTTTAGCGATAAAGTTGAAAATTCATTAAAGAAATTTGACAGGTTGTAGTACGTTGATGTGTTGGCGTCTGTACATAACAAAGAGTATTCTATTCTATAATTTTTTCGAAAATATGAGGCAATGGATTAGCAATATCCTTCAAAATTATTCAGATTAATAGTGTGTTACACAATTAGGATGGTGGAAGGTCTTGGGGCCCTTTGCCCAGCAGTGGACAAGTATAGGGTACCTTAAAAAAAAAGTGTGTAACAAACAAATGTAATAATATTCTGATGGCACACATGACAGTTTCTATTATGATCATGGATGTCTTAGCGATATGCAAATAAAGATATGAATATGAATAACTTTATGTGAGAAACACTAAATAAAAAGTCTTTACCTGTCTTCAAATAAGAATGTGCTTGGCAAATGGACCAGCTTATTAAACCTATATATCCTACTAATATTTCAAGAAAAAAAAAAAAAACTAATCCATAAGAAATCATTCTCTAGAATCACCTAGCCTAAACTATTTTAGGATCTCTTTTAGAACCAACAGATACTCATTTAGTCCTCAATTTTAATTATTGTACGTACCACTGTTTGTCTCAGCATCACCTTAAGGTTCATAATCATATCACAATGTTCCCACTGCTGGGACACAGGCCTCTTCTCTACGAGAAAGAGTGGACTGTAATCTATCACGTGGGCCCAGTGCGGGTTGGTAGATGTCACATGTCTTCGAATTTTTGATTCTGGGCCATGCCGGTTTCCTAACGATGTTTTCCTTCACCGTTTTGAGACTAAAGGTTGAGTGGTAGAAAATACTTATGGCATTAAGTCCGCCTTTGTACATTTGTGTGCTTAAAGTATTAAATTTATATAAATAAAAATGAATCACCGAAATGTATGTACGCGCATAACTTCCGATCGCCTGCACCAAATTGGATAATTCTTTTTTTTTGTGTTTGTTATTGTCAGGAAAAGGTTTGTATAGAAGAAAATGAAAAGAAAAAAAGATAGGATACTTTTTATTTCCACGGGATCGAAACTTATGTGCGTGAAACCGCGGGGAGTAAATTATAAATACTAAATGTGAAAATATTCAAACTCTGATTTAAAAAAAAACAGCTAAGCGTGCACGGTCCTGTGAGAAGCAACACTAACCATAGATATGAATTGTTGCGTTCACAGATATTTCAAATCTACCATTCAATAGTATGTAATGAAGTTTGCAGTATATTTGAATAAGTCTGATATAATATCGTATTATGTATACAAATGTCGTATATTTTACGTGTGGAGAGGTGATGTTTAGATTTATGTGTGAATGTTTATGTAGAAGAATTTTGCCATAATGTTTAATTTCTAGAGACTTTAGTTTTATTATTATTATGTGTATTTCTGAGATTGCTGGTTCAAAATCAAATTCAAAATATTTTATTTCACATAAACCCATATGGGCATTTATGAAACGTCAGAAGCTAGGTGCACGGTTCCAATTGGTCGTTTCCTATGGAGAAGAGCCGGCAAGAAACTTCACGGTCACTCTTTTAAAAATAATTGGCTTTTACAATGTTTTCAAATTACAGTACTTAGGTATGGGAGGTTAATTTATAATTGGCGACTCAAAACGGTAAAGGAAAACATCGTGAGGAAACCTGCATGTCCTAGAACCAAAAATTCGAAGACATGTGACATCTACCAAAGCCACTAGGCCCGCCTGGTGGATTACTCCCTCTCATAGAGAAGAGGGCTGTGTCCCAGTAGTGGGGACATTATAGGCTGAATATGCTAAGCTTAATAAGCGTTGAATTTTAATTTTTTTTTTTTGGAAAAAGATTTTCAAGAATTCCAGCAATAAATATTTATCTTACTTTACTTGCTTATTGTCAAATTAAGCGGACATGAAGGCAATAAAGAATGTTTTGTTTGTGTTTTCTATAGTTTAATCCCGTAAAAAACTGTACCCCCGGGAAACTGCACCATCTTGAAAGTTTAAAGTCCCTTCTTAAAATTAGTGTCAGCTAAAAGAAACAAGATCGTAAACACGGTTCCGTATATCAGGAAGTCAACGTCACACCTTACGCTCAGCGTTTCAAACATTTACTTTTTAATATACCAAACGTTTCGCCAAAAATTAGGGCATCGTTCGCACCTCAAAGAAAAATCGGGAGGTCGATTAACCACCTTATTCCTGCAGTCATCATGATCCTTAACTCAAGGGATATAAAGCTTAGATTGCTTTGGTTTGTGTTAGTGATACTGATGTGAATTAACATGAGGGAGTGGACGTGACATTTATTGTTTGACAGCCATCGATCTGCCCTTTGCTATGCGAGGCGTGAAGCAGCCAAAGTTCACGGGGTATTCCTCTTCGTCCCTGAATAATGGGGGCTTCGGAATTGCAGGTGTGGTGTGTGAAAGACGTGTTTGAATTAAAAAGTGGAGCAGCTTTATCTTGCTACTCAAACATTTATGAAGGCTGTGTGCTTTGAGCGTTCCGGTTCAACGCCTGATTTTGGAGATCAAGAAAAAAGGAGATTTTGATTTTTGAATCTGTTTGTCTGATATATACTAGTAGATAGTAATCTACATACGACTTGAGATGAGTAAGGTTTTCATAGATTGTTACAATTAAATGAGATCCGAACTCTTCAAACCGAAGGGGCATCGAACTGAAGAAGTGGTTAGTGGAATAGATTCAGAGACATAGCTAACGGTCATCAAGTAAAACCGTCCGGTACGCTGTCTAGAAAGAGCTGCAAAATCAGCGTTTAGTACGTATAACGTATGTTTTGTGAGAATCTAAAACATAACAAAATTATCAATACAACAAGATGACAAGTTAATAAACGAACACTCTTTAAAAACCTCAACATGCATGCATACTACACAACACAACACAGATTTAATGTAACATACAACAAAAATCAATTCAAATCCAACAAAGCATTTGAAAAGTATAACGTATGTTTTGTGATAATCTAAAACCAAAACAACATTATCAACACAACAAGATAAATGTTCATTTACGAACACTCCAACACAACACAACACAAGTCTTACTCAATGTAGCACATCCAATACAACACAAATCTCACTCAACGTAACATCAAGGGTATAACATTGTCACATGTTTACAAAATCCGCGGTGGATTATCTAATTTGGCCGCGGATGTTGTCGGCGGGAACCTATAGATATACTCGTAGAATACACTTCGATCCCCTTACACGATTTGAATGTGTAAGGCTTAATACACAAGGCGTTGCCAAATTTATTTTTGGAAAGATACAGATCTGATATTGTTTGTGTTATTTGAGAAAGTTAAATATTTAAAAGCTTAGTCAGATTTCTGGGTCAAATAATATTTATTTAATTACAAACTTCATAGACATACAGTGGCCTCCAAAAGTTAGTAGACATTTGTCGACTACAGCTGTGATGCCACATTATAAATTAAAACTTACTGTATATTTGTGGCCATTGCAGTTAATCATAGTTAGCTCAGGCTGAAAAACTGTTTTTCTTTGCTGAGACTTTTGAAAGCACGACTTTCTTTGATCAGTAGATCAATTCCCGTTATTAAAAATGTTCAAAATCTAGTCGCAATCTCATCTCAGCAACAATCAATGTCAAAAAATTGTCAAAAATGTAGGGAAATTAGAGGTATTTGTGACAGATTGAGACTGAAATCAGACCATGAACTTCTTAAAATTACGATAATTGCCCCTCAGATCTTGGATTAATAATCTGTTATGCAAATTTATTCTCGCTGATTATTAGTCAAATCAGTTTATCAATATGTTTGCGTTCATTTTAACTTTGTCATCTTCTGGATCTTCAGTTCATCCGTAGGATATCTGATTTGCAAGAGCAGTGGTGACCCAGTGGTAACGACCGCAACTTACGACTTTTAGGTCGTAGGTTCGAACCCAGACAGGCATTTTACTTTTGGAAAATATTTCATCACCGCTGCTCATAAAACCGTGAAGGAAAACATCGTGAGGAAACCGGCACCTCCTAGAATCAAAAGACATGTGACATTTACCAACCCGCACTGGGCCCGTGTGGTTGATTACGGCCCACTCCCTCTCACGGTGAGGAGGCCTGTGTCCCAGAAGTGGAAAATTATAGGCTAAATATGCTATACCTGATTTACTACAACATTGGAAATTCCCCAATCCTCTTCAAATTCAAAACTTTCAATTGCTCCTGTAAAAAGATATCTCGACGCAACGCCATGTTTCTTTATAATATGATATTACTCTCTCATCTTTAATTAATCTTTGAGTCACAATAGTATTATGTTTTCAAACAAAAATCCACCCTTTAAGAAAACAACCCTTTCTAAGTAACGTAGGCGTCGTTTGAATTATTTTAGAAGGAAAATTATTCACATTTTAATCTATTGGAGGAGATTATATTCAGTTATTTGTGTAGGTTATACTTACACTTCGTTTTTTAGACTTGAAAAATTATAATAGGACAGACAGGAACCCGTTGGATGCGAGAAGCACAGAACGGGTCGAAGTGGAGGTGCTTGGGGGAGGCCTATGTCCAGCACTGGGCGTCTTTCGGCTGAAATGATGATGAAGACTACAAGATCCGTCAAGTCCGTTCGATAGGTCAGTCGTCACTGACTTGTGTTAGTGGCAAGAAAGCATATTTTATTGTCATTATTCAGCGATATGGTCCTCCATATCGCTGAATAATTCATTAGAATTTGAGACAATGGACATCCCTATGTCCAATGTCGCATGACTATAGATATAGTATTTCAATACTCACGATTAAACATTAAAGTGTAGTTATAGTAACCATTAAATAGTCCCTTAGGATAATTTTGTGATAGACGAGTTTTATTCAGGTCTTTTCCTCGCTTAACTTTTCAAGTTGTGGTCCAAGTATGACTCTATTTGACAAATCAGAAGTGTGTCTGCATAATATGCACTTACTACACAATACAAAATTTAGAAACCTTTAAAAAAACAAAAACAAATGACTTTAAAAAAAAGACTAGTTTCTTGTACAGTCATTTGTTTTTTAAAGATTTATTTCATGTCATCTCCTCTCCTGTTTACAGCCACCTTATCGAGCTTTACATGGAGAAAAGTGTCAACTCATGCCAATGAATGTATAACGTGTGAAAACACGGACCCTCTCGCCTCGGGCAACGATTGTATCGACACATTGTTATGCTGCGAACTTGATTCACAATGGTGTTTGATCATCAGCGAACGTTTAAGAGTTTGAAATCCTTTAGGAGCTGATTTTGAAGTTTAAAAAAGTTGTGTATGGGTATGTATTGTATGTATTTGTAGGATTAAGTGCAATATTTTCAATTAGTTATCTCATAGAACTTCTTCTATTCGGTTGAATATTGTTTTCTTTTGGAAAAAGGTTCTTAGAAGTGTCTTATTATTTCTGTCCCCAGTTATTAATAGCTGACTAGCTACTAAGGAAGTCTAGTTTCCAGATCCAAGGCATGTTCTCGGATTTTAAATGCTGCATCTTTTAAGCGTACTAGATTATTTTGATACTGATGAGTTACAACTCCCAATTCTGTCATCCTTGACTTAGGTAAATCAGTTAACATTAATTTGACACAAATTGTAATGTCGTGCGAATCAAAGAAAGTATAATGTATTCATTGTATGCAGCTCTTCAATTTCTGTTACTCAACAAAAAGATATGGACTTACAACCAAAACAAACCATTCAAAAGTTTAATCAATTTCATATTCGTACCAACAAATTGGTCCCCACATTCTCCACGAGAAAATTAATAAATTTCACCTGAAATACACTTAATAATCTCCGCTCACATCCCTACATAATTTAAACAGAAAAATGGAAAAAGAATCTCTAAGAAACGCACGAAGACTCCCCATATATGCGTACCCATACTTAGTGAGTTACACCCCAAATTAATAGCATCCTAACAAAAAACTCCCCCCTGTCTTATGAGAGGGGGGGTGGGGTGGTTCATTTGCATATATGTCCCCCCGGCACCCTAAGGAATGGCGAGGATGTATTTTTAATTTCATTCTTATCCCTGTGCTTAAATCATGAGAGCGGCCATGCGTGCGAGGGTCTCCCCTGCTCCCCCCTGGCCTACCCTGGCCTCGTGCCTCCCCCCCTGTGGCCGTTAGCTTGCGTCATACGTCGCTAACCACGTACAGTAAAAAGAAAAGAAATCTTAATAAGTTTGTTAGGGTGCGCTAGTGTTGGGTGGATGTGTCTCTTAATGAATTCAAATTATGAAAGAGTTGTGATTTGAAATAGGTAACCTGTGCGAAGCGTCGTTCAGAGGTATATTAAAGGTTGCATGAAGGTCAGCCGGACTGTCAAACTCAATTGTTCAAAGCCTTCAAGAGTTTTAGGCAGATTGTGTCACACATGCATCAGTGACAGAGAGGAACGTTTTGAAAGACAGTTTTTTTTTAAAATAACAAATGTCAAATTAACAGCCGAGTAGTAATACCTACTCTTAAAACCACTTTCCTAGAAAAATCTGTCACTTTTGTAGGCAAAAATACAAACTTTGTTAACAGTGCTAGGTGTCCCGGACATTATTCTAGCTCAGATATAATATAAATGTCATTTCCTAGCTAGTGATCTGCAAAGCTTTATACACGTAGAAGACTGACATATTGGAATCGCTCTTGATCTTTTTTATTTACCTACTTATTTAAACTTCACCTACAAACTCTTTTGAATTGTCAAGAAGTCGGTCAGTTACATAGATATAAGAAAAAGTCAGATGATATGAAGCTAGTTGCCCATTCCAAAGCGTAATAGGTACCTTTGAAGAAAAACGGTACATTAGTGGTTCATAGGTGAACTTAATACCACAAGACAATCTCTACCAGCCAACATTTTCTTTTTCAAAATTTTTGCTTTCTATAGTAAAATACAAAATATTCACCCACTAATTAGAGCAACCTTATCCTTGCGAATCGAACGTCATAAGCAGCCACCTAAAAAAACAAGCGCCGTCATTTTGGTGAGCAAATTTCGTGGAAGTTTCCCGTTCTTCCTTCTCCATACTATATCTTTTTGTGTGTATGTGTGTGTGTTGACATTACTTGTCGCACTTGTGTGACATTTGGCACGAGCGCCAAAATGTGAGGTTTTTTTTTAAGTGGGTACATAGTTGTGTTGTCATTTGTTTTTGCGTTCCTTGACAGATTCGGTATTACGGTTGTGGTTTTTGAATGAGTAGGTAACATATTTCTATACGAAAAATTTGAGTTTATATTATGTATGAGGAAGGCGTTAAAGTTCTTGATACCTTTTGGTCATTGTAATTCCAAATAATCTATTAATGTGATTGTGTGAATCTGTTAAGGTGATTTGATGTTTAGAAAATCAGCCCTAGCTTCTCACGTTTAATCTGCATACATCATTTCGTATAACTTATGCTCAGAAAAATCAATAAACCATCATAATGAGAACAGAAATAAAATAAAATACATCTTAAAACAGTGTGTCAAAAGTTGCTTAGCGAAAAAAAAAATTGAATGTGTTTAATTTAAGCGCGCTTTTCGTAGCTATAAGATACTTTCAAGAGGACATAATTTACAAATTAACCGTTTTTTGCTAGACTTAAAACCGACTATAACAATACAAGTACAGTTATAATAAATAGGTCGTAAATCCGCGCAATAACTAAGAATGTTGTAACATACAATTCCAATTAGACTGTGCGTGGGCTGAGAATCGTACCCACGATCATGTTTGAACTCCCTAGTAACAATTAGTTTGAACACAGGTTTGTTTTTGTGCAAATAAAGATTACTGAACATGTAACTGGTCCTGGTTCTTTTTAAAAAGCCATTTTGCGGTTTATTCATAAACGTTCCTTAAAGTTAAGTAATTAAGGGGTTAATTACAAGTTTGGTAATTAATTATGAAAATTAAATTTATTTTTTACAAATAATCAATTTCAAATTCTCTTTCGTTTAAATATACAGGGTGGCAGGGTCATAGACGCGCAAACTGTAAACACGAATTCAGCACATTATTCTAGACAAATAGCTCCCTAGCATAGAGATTTTCATAGGTTATCAAAAAAAAAAACCGCTGTTTCACAGAAAAGTGAAATTCCTACGCGGTCAAAATATATAGAACACTGTTTTTTTTTTAAATAATCTACGAGTAATTTCTACGCTAGAGGAAGCATGTGCTACATTCATTGTTCAGCCTAAACCTATAAGTATGGTGAGATAAGGATTAACCGTAACTTTACTATCAGAATTTAAGAAATATTTTAGCGGAATAGATTAAAAAGCAAGATGAGTCCTACTCTTGTTTAGCTTTTTATAAAGAAAAAAAAAAAACAAAAGGTAGAATTCTTATAATTTTCAAGTAATATCCTGAGAAAGAAGCTCCGAACCCAAACCAAGGTACAGAAACTTTCACTACCTTTACCTAACAATCCTTAACTTAGCGTCTTAGCTCCAACTTATACCCTTTCTACTTACCCATCAGAATTACTCCTGCACCAATAAATTAAAATAAGCGTTACCCGCGCTTCCCCTTTCAAAAACTTGCCAAACTCAATTACTAACAAAGAAAACTCGACCCGACTCTCGAACTTTGACATTCCAGAAAAAAAATAATTCAAGATAATGCAAAAACCCCGAAACCTTTATAATCGCATCAGCAAACCAGGATTGTTCCCGTTAATTATTGATAGAATTAAACTTTTATCAAAACTTCAGGAACAGAAGCCAAAATTATTTGAACGCAAGCAAACCCTTCATAATGCTTGCGAAAATATTAAAACAAAGCCAAGGTGGCCGCCCTGCCTTCTACGGACAGGCCAACTTGCTGAATTGTATAGAGTTGTGAGTTAGATTTTAATTTGTCCCCTGACATGCCGTCACACTTTCCTCCCATACCTACTGTAATTTGAAAACATTGTAAAAGCAAATTATTTTTAAAAGAGTAACCGTAGAGTTTCTTGCCAGTTCTTCTCCATAAGAAACGACCAATTGAAACTGTGCACCTAGCTTCTGACGTTTCATAAGTGCCCATGCAAGTTTATGTGAAATAAAATATTTTGACTTCTTCTCTTGTGCCTAAAACTGAGAGAACAGAATGCTCACGCCTGCTGTGGTGATAAGATGTCAAGTTGGCCATGTATTACTAAGTTAAGTCAGCTAGACTGACTGCCCAGGTGGCGACTGCCAACGTTACTTGTGTAGTTTTGTCTTCCGTTAAATTTTTAATGAACCCGTCTGATTCACTTGATATAACACAACTTGGTATATTACATGCTATTTTAGAACTCTTGGTTTAAGCTTATAAATTATAAGGAGTTATAAACCAATTCCTTTGCGCTAACGATAAGTTAAAATTTATTTATGAACTTAGCTACTAAAATATTTCTACTTATCATAAACATCACATTATTACTTTCATCTACAAATGACACAAGTAGAACGTAGGTATTAACAACTCTATAGCAATACCGCGAGAATCCACGAAGACGCCTGGGTGGTGATTAATACGACGCATCTCCCCCAACGGTTTAATCGCTGGCTGGCAACATTTTTACCCAATTTTTGGGCGAGTACCCACCTCACCCCCTCGGCCACCCCTTTCTTTCGTTAAGATAAATTATCCTGCGATCAGGATGAGAGTGTAGGTTCAAATTGCCGCCTTTAAAATTCGGCGTTCGGCCTTAATATTTATGCCGAAATTAGTGTCCTGCCCCTGGCTTTACGTGACTTTTTTGGATTGTTTAATGGCGGTTCTTTTGTTTTGATTGGAAATAGCTCAAATTTAATATTTTTTACGTTTTGTTTGTGCTCATAACATGCATGTAATTGTTATCATGTACTTATATAGAAAAACAGTTGAGAGGGGTCGTGGGACACCCGAATGTTGATTGCGTAACACACTACGAGTAACAGTAGGACTGGTTTTCATTTTGATAGTACAACAACATACATTGCGTTATTTACGTCGTTGAGCAGACAGACTTTTCGAACATATGAAGCAATGGATTACTACTATCCTTCAAAATTATTCAAATTTTGATTGATAGTGTGTCACGGAATTAGGGTGTCGGTTGGAACTAAGTTCCTATCGCTTTTGCGACGACACTTTTGTTACATAAAAAAAGTGTCATGACGGTACTAAGTGTGCAGAGTATATCGTGCGATAAGGAACTCCGTATCAATAAAAGGAACTAAGTGTCATGAGAATCGGCAGCAGGGTCCGCTATAGTGACAAAATTGACCAATCAGTCAAGCTTGGTCGACATTAGAAGTGATAGCGTCATACCAAACCTTACTTTGCGGAAATTCAGCAGAAAATCTTGGGGAGCTTTTTCTTAGAAAAATCTGTTTGTAATTGAAACGGTGATGTTGAGGTGTGGATTTACCGCCGAATTTAATTACCTACCTATCGTAACGTCCTAATAATCTATATCAATAGCGATCTGTGTGATTATATTATACTGGCAGTTATTTTTTTACCCAGGCAACTATTACCCTACCCTACCCTTACCATACCCTATTAGGGGGGGTACCTTATTAGGGTAGTTACTTTGCCTCGGTAAAAAAATTATAATTTTATTTAGTCCGTCAGTTAGATTATCGAAAAATAATGGACACGTATTTTTTCTTTTGTCAATCAAACAAAAAATGACAAAGATAAAGCGCGTCAAAATTTGGGAGGGGGGGGGGGTCGTGACGTCACTTGCTTGCAAAAGTGTCGCAAGCAAGTGACGTCACGTGGAACTTTAACGGGCGATATCTTCATCATTTTTTATGTAATTAACAAAAGAAAAAATACGTGTTCAATTTTTGATAATCTAACTGACGGACTAATTAGAATTTTTTTGGCAAATAGCCTATTATACTAACATCAGTAGCTATCTGTCAATAGGTGATTGGGTTCGGCCATTAAGGAACTATAGTATTGTTCTCTAAACATTATCTATCTCTTCGAAATTCGAACAGTGTCGAGATGTGAATACGCGAAGCGAATTAGTTTGTTTTTTTATGGAACAATCGCTTATTTCTTAAAAACAAATGAGTTCGCTTTCGAATTGTGTGCGGTCACTTGAAAGAACCTGTCGAAGTGGAGGTGCTTGGGGAGGCCTATGTCCAGCACTCGACGAGTCAGGATTCAAGTCATCATCAGATGATGATGACTTGAATAAGGTTCCAAGTGAACTTTACAGAATAGCACAAATGAAAATGAAGTTATTCTTTTTTCGACAGTTTCTCCTGCTTCATGCTGTATTTTTTTCGATATTTCACTGAGTTTCGAGAATAATCCCTATAATAATATTTGTTCCTGGAAATATTCATTCAGGAATTATAAAAAAAAATTACTATGCTGCAGTAGTGACGTATTTAAAACAGTATTACACTCTTACCGTATTAATACCTAAAAGACTGCGCTGCATTAAGCCTTGGATAACGCCAGGTTTAGTTCGATGTATAATAAACCGAGATCGCATGAACATTCGATGTAAAAAGGAACCTAACAATATAATTCTTTCCATAACCTACAGACGATATAAAAATTATTGCAACGATTTACTGAAACGACTTAAACACAACTTCCAAAAAGATGAATTAAACAAACACGCTAAAGACCCAAAGAAGAAATGGAAAGTAATTAACTCAATAGCAAACAGAAACACAAATAAAACCAATCCATCAGAACTGCTCAAAATAGAAGATACACCAGAACAATCTTTAGAGAAAATCAACAACTACTTTACTAGCATTGCTAATGAGCTAGCAAGCAAGATTACACCTTATGCGGATCAAATTATACAATCTTCAGTTCCACCAATTAACTCCATGGTTTTGTTGGAAACAACGGAGCCTGAAATCGAATCTATCATAATGGCTTTAAAAACTGATAGTGCAATAGGTTGGGACGGTATACCTACAAAACTAGTGAAAATGGCTAAACATATTATCGTACCACTTCTTACGCATATTACAAATCTATCAATAAAAGCAGGTCTATTCCCAGATAGTTTTAAGATTTCCGTTATTCATCCTATCCATAAAGCGGGGAATAGAGACTGTACTCACAACTACCGCCCTATTTCAGTACTGCCCGTTCTGTCTAAGGTCCTAGAAAAAATAATGAACAAACGATTGATTTCATATCTTGAAAAACATAACTTTTTAGCTAACAACCAATATGGGTTTAGAGCAAATAGATCAACAGCACAAGCAGTTTCTGACCTAACGAATTTTGTTGCTACCCACATTGACAATAAAAATAAATGTATTGGAATATTTATTGATTTAGCAAAAGCGTTTGATACAGTCTCTATTTCTATCCTAATAAAGAACTTGGAAAATGTTGGCATAAGAGGTAAAACACTGGATTTGTTTAGTAATTATTTAAAAGACAGAAAACAAAGAGTAACAATTGACGGGATGTATAGTAACGATGCTCCAGTTTCATTTGGCGTGCCGCAGGGAAGTGTCCTTGGGCCGACACTTTTCCTTATATATATTAATAATCTATGTAAGCTAAACCTAAAAAACTGCAGTATCTTCTCATTCGCCGATGACACTGCACTAATTTTCTATGGAAAGACATGGGAAGAGGCAAAAAAACATGCAGAATCAGGGTTACAAACGATGGCAAAATTTCTTTCTCAAAACCTGTTAACCTTAAACATCTCAAAAACAAAGTTCATAACCTTTGCCAATACTTACACTACTCTAAAAACTACCCAAAACCTTAAAGTACAGATGCATACTTGCGAACATATAACATCTAACCCCTGTAATTGTTACCCTCTGGAAAGACTTAAAACAATAAAGTACCTTGGTATTCTGCTTGATGAAAGGTTGACTTGGTGCCCTTACATAGATCTATTGTCAGGTAGACTACGTAAACTTATTTATATTTTTAAAAAAATAAGACATGTAGCGGATAAACAACTACTCAATACCGTTTATTTCGCGCTGGCTCAATCAATAATATCTTATTGTATTACGTCATGGGGGGGAGCGCGTAAAACGCATATTATGAAACTGGAGCGAGCACAGCGAGCGTTGCTTAAGGTTATGATGTTCAAGCCTTATAAATATCCCACTAATTCCTTGTACTCAGAATGTGATGTCTTGACAGTTCGGCAGCTATTCATAAAAGAAATTATAATGGCCCAACATAGTAAACTTAATTATAATAAGGAAATAATGAATGATAGACGTTTAGGGAGAGTATGTTCTACAATTCCGTATAACACATCCTTTATTAACAAATTCCAGTGTTATCTGGGGCCAATGCTATACAACAAATTGAATAAAATTATCAAATTCTACCAGTTAAATAAACACTCTTGCAAAAAACTTTTAATAACCTGGCTAAAATCGAAAACATATCTAGAAATTGAAAATTTACTTATTAACCTACAATAGGAACCTTTGAATAAATAAATGAAATAATAATAATCAATATAGAAATAATAATTAAAACAGTAATTTCCCTAAAACAATGAAATCAATTTAAGTAAAATAACATAATCAGAATACAACAACAAAAAAATTTAAAAATTCGCAAGTTCATACATTCAGTGGTCAAACTATTTGTTTTTTTTTTTTAAGTTGACGGTATTTGGAAAAATTGTACAATGAATATGTCAACAAATTAGTTAAAGTATTTCTATTACATTATACCCGCAGTTAGAGTACCCGCAGTTTAATCTGTATTTATTTTATTATATTGGTTGGTATTATTTATTGTATTGGTTTAATGTGCAAAAGTTTTTTACAATATACAATTGGAACCTAATGTAATACGTCTGTAGATAGTTACCCGGGAAAGATCTAACGCCTAAGGTACAGGCTCGGCCTAGTTTAGGTGTTAGTGGTCATTCGAACTGTGTTCAATTGCAGAATTCTACCTACTGTTTACCAAAATCAACTTGTAAAATATTTTTGTGTCAATAAAGCTTTTTATTATTATTTTATTATTATGTTCAAGTTATAAATTAATTTAGAAATTAATATTTAGCTGGGATTTGCACTATTTCCCAGTTCCATGTACCCTCATACTATGTTGTTATGAAAAGAGTAATTTCGAGAAAATTTCAATTAGTTATAAACTCTATTACAACACAATGGAAAGATAATTGTTCTGTTCATGCAATATTTTTGTATTTTTGTAATTTCTCATAAAAGAAAAATAATAGGAAGCATGTTATCTAAATTACGGTAGGTATTCCTTTTCACGGCTTACAAGCTAATTCGTTTTTTTGGGCATACCAAAATGGGCCTACTGAATGTAGGAAATAAGGATGCCAGACTTGAATGGGATTGGGCGGGTTACATCAGCCCCATGCAGGATGACCGCTGGGCAAAAGTCTCCACACAATGGCAGCCTGAAGATGGACGGCGCCGTCGAGGCCGCCCCAGAACGAAATGGCGAGGTGACCTGGGCGCGTACCGCGAGGGCTGGTTCGAGGGGGCGCGGGCAGAGAGTCCTTGGAAGGATTTGGTGGCCCAGCAGTGGGAAAGCAAAGGTGAACAAAAAACCAGCCTGCACCCGAATTGCATAACACACTGTCAATCTCAATCTGAAACATTTTGAAGGATATTGCTAATCCATTGCTTCAAGAGTTCGAAAAATGTGTTTGCTCAACAACGTAAGTAAGGCAATGAATATTGTTGAACTGTCAAAATGAAAGCCATTGCTACTGATAGTGTGAGACGCAATTACCCCGCTGTTATTGTCCAACTGCAGAGCAAAGGCCTGTTCTCATACAGAGAAGGCAAAATCATGGAACTTCTATTAATGTGTGATAATTATTATAATATTCGATGTTATAATTACTTCTTCACTCAACACTTTCTCAAATAAATCACACAACTCTCAGTCGGCGTGTCGTCGTTACGCAAAGCGGGACAAATTCAATAATTTATTATTAGAAGCCCTCATTGTTTTAGCATTAAAACGTTTAAGCGGCGATTGTTTTGCTCGTTTATTTGTTATTATTTCAACTTTGCCAACATTCGGGTTCACGCTAACGAATTCTTTGATATTTGACTAAAGAATCGCTTTTGCCTCAAAATTGTGTTTTCTATTGTTTAAAATGTGGAGCGGCTCAAAGAGAATGTAATGCGATATGAATGCTGTGTTGTGTATAGTACAGTCGTCGTAATAATAGTGAAACCACATTTTGAGTTTTCGAAATTAGTGTTATTATGACAACTCTATGCAGAGTTTACCTGCTTGAATGTAGCAATTCTCATCTTTGGATGATAAATAACCATACCATTTAGTGTAAAGTATATATTTTTATTAATAATAAGCTTCTACACGCGACTTGGTCCGCGTGAAATTTCGGCCCCTTTCTAAAAATTTTTCTTTTTGCTCGGTTCCTAAGGGTCGTAGCGTGATGTTAAATAGCCTATAACATTCCTCAATAATTGGGCTATCAAATGCAAAAACTATTTCAAATCTGACTGGTAGTTCCAGACCTGCAGCCCACAAGTGCCATATGCTGGAATAATAAACACAGGGTAGTGCCTGTGTTCGTTTTAATCAGTACAACCAACCACTTCAACACTTAACTTACTAAGGGCTAATGTTACCAGTATTTTTTATCCGCGGAATTAAACTGACGTCTGACAGTTTTTGTACGGAAAAACTGTCAAAAATAAAAATAAAAATTCTCAGGATAAGACTTATTCTAGGTATAAAAGTTTGGTGAAATTCGCCCTTAGAATAAGAAGTTTTTCTTCACATATTATTTAAATAACCAAACACGTCTGGAACTAACAAAGGCCACTAACTTTAGACAACGACTGTACACGCCTTGTATTGACAAAATTATAACGATCGTTAATATTTATAAGGTCATAAGTACAGTCAAGAAAATGCAAATGTCGTAAGCAAAATTTTATAGGCAAAGAGACAATAAACCATGTTGGACACACTTCAAGTGTCCAGAGAATGACTGGCTCTTTGACTAACTTGGTATTTGAATGGGTAACCGATACAGTATTGACTTAAAACTTGAGGTATCGGTATCAAGAGCCACGATATTTTAATTAGGTGTGGTACCTACCTTTTTTTGATAGAAATAGAACACATTAAAATCTTCAATATTTTATTTTTTCTCTTTATTTTTTTCTGAAGTTTTTTTATTCTCATAATAAAGCTGAAGAGTTTGTTTGTTTGAACGCGCTTATCTCCCTAAATACCAGTCGGATTTGAAAAAGTCTTTTTGATTTTGATAGCCCAATTCTTGAGGAAGGCTATAGGCCATTTAACATCAAGCCACAACCCTTAGGGGCAGGGAAAAGTCAGAATGAACACTATACGAAAACGATTTAATAGTGCGGGCAGGCGATGCAATGCGACGAGGTGGCTTGGGGGAACGAGAAATTTCACGCGGACGAAGTCGCGAAAAGAATAAAAAATATAATAAATACTAGCTGCACCCCGCGGTTTTACCCGCATAAGTTTCGACTCCGTGGGAATATCGGGATAAAAAGTATTCTATTTGTTAATCCTGGTTATAAACCATCTCTGTGCCAAATTTAATCTAATTGCGTTCAGTACTTTTTGCGTGAAAGAGTAACAAACATCCATCCATCCAACTATCCATACAAATTTTCGCGTTTATAATATTAGTAGGATTGGAAATGTTTAAGTGGTCTATTTCTATCGCAAAGAGGTATGTAGGACCAGAAAAACTTAAAATAGAGTGGTTTTTCATTCAGTTTTTCGATGAGTTTCCTAGTCTAAATAAAGATTTTCTAGACAATTTGTCGTTAGCGTGTTTGACTAACCTAATTACCTATTTGTCGTTCACAATACCGTTTTACCCTAAATTACACCACAACGACCAGATAAAAATAGTGTCAAACCCAAAAGCAGACGAAAAACTTAGCGGGATCGTCCGAAAGGGTTACCGCTGCCCTGGTACATAAAGGGCTAAGGAAGGAACACGGGTGGGTTTTAGTCAGTAAGAGTCTGACACTCCCTTCTGCTCCACCCAGAGCGGGAGGAGTCATTTGATGATTTCCCATCCACAAAAAAAAAAAAAAAAAAAATCCATACTCCAGTCGTACTCGTACCTACTTGAAAAATCAGTACCGAAAACCCAAAAATGCAATTCACATGATACTCGAACAGCTAAAGAGTGGAAACAATTCTCATTGTGTAAAATAAAAAGTCCCAGTTACTTAGTATTCAAAGGGGCATGCGGTGTGCAAACAGGGGCATACAGAGACTAAGGACTAACAGGGGCATAAGGGACTAACAAGGGCGTACTGTTTACCGTGACATGTGGGAACTTGCACGTCCTACACGTCAACCTTAATGAATGTTCACCGCGTGCGGATTTTTTCGTTTCTTTTTGTGATTTTTGGTATTGCTCAGGGTACATGGAACGGTTTCGTTGCGGTACGACGTATAAACCGCGCCGTAGTAAAAACGTGTGTGTCAACAAGATTCCGTAGTGATCCATACAACACTGGCGACCGTGCCCGCACATGCCATATGAACCGTAGTTTTTCACGGCAAGTAAAACGCGTGTGTACTAAGGGCCTATCAGTGTTGGAGGGCTTTCTGAAAATCAATTCAGTTTCGAGGTTCTGCATTATTGTAGTGTGTTGGATCAGTTGCCGCTGTCATATTAGCTGTACCCAGGGTAGCAGGATCGTCCGAAAGGGTTACCGCTGCCCTGGAACATAAAGGGCTAAGGAAGGAACACGGGTGGGTTTTAGTCAGTAAGAGTCTGACACTCCCTTTCGCTCCACCCAGAGCGGGAGGGGGGGTCATTTGATGATTTCCCATCCTCAAAAAAAAATAAAAAATTAGATGTACAGGGGTATCTATGTCTCGAAAATATCCTTTAGTTTTTTTGGTGCAACCTGGATGAGTGGGTTATCTTATAGCTATGCTCGTATTGCAATCAAGAACAAAGAAAAATGATTCTGGCACTTTTACTATTAGCCTTCATCATCCCACTGCTGGGCAAAGGCCCCATGATTTTCAGCTCTTTCGATCCAGGGCTAAAGTGGACCACTGCTCGTTTGTTTACTCCAGCTCTTCCCGCCATCTTGTATGTAGTCTGCCGCGACGCCTTCTGGCTGTGTCAGGGTTCCACGACTCATTCAGTAGCTATTACTTTTTTATCCAACTGCCCCAGACTGAAGGAGCGTAATGTTTAAGTTGTTAATTTATAGAGAGGCTTATGTACAGCAGTAGGTATACTGTAGGTTAGTTATAACTAACGTACAAGCAAGTACGCCTCGTCTGCCGTTGAAACAAAGAAATATGAAAAAATAGTTTCAAAAACACACAAAACTAAATAAAAAACGCAGCATTAAATAATTAGGGTTGTACGCTATGGCTATTAAAATGGCCAAGTCCAAACAACACTAGAAACTTCCGGTCACCGAGCTCAATAACAAAGCGTCATCGGCTGCCAATTAGCGTTGGAGCGCTATTTGAGTACTGCTGCAAAAATACCAGTACCAGTTCCAGTCTGAACTTGTTTACGTATTACGTGGAATTTAATTTGTTAATAGGTTTTTAGTATTTATTTATAAACTTCCCAGAAACCTATTCTTATACAAGCAGCTCTTGTGAAAGGGTGGGGTTCTGGAAAAAACCTACCTAGTACTTACTATTGCTGTGTTTATTTCTGCTGTCAGCATTTGCTGTGTTCTACTTTTGAAAGAGACGATGTCGGTGAAAATACTGACAATCGTTTTTTTTTTCAATTTGGGCTATGGTCTTGTCAGTAAACCTTTTTGAGCGTTGCAGTTGTCTATAGGCGATGTCATTATTAGGCCTGCTTGCGAGCCCAGAATATAATAAAAATGTGAAAATATGTTTATAGAACACAGTAGGTATGTTTTTTTTTAAACTACCTGAAAAGAAAACGTCTAATTTCAACACAAAACAGCAAATGCTTTTTCTAAACCACTCTTACTTTCATATCATTACGCTCGCGTGTCTCAATCTACATTCAAACGGTCGATGTCCTCAGAAGACCTCATTATGACTCATCCCACATCCCTAATGAGTCCCTCACTAATTACGGGAAACACGGAAAAATCCAATCACACACACACACACACACACACCCTAAAGAAATGAGCTAAGAATCCCCTGATGTGTGTGTCGGTATTGTAAAGTCTTAAAAATGGGAGGACGACGGAATCTTTTAAAGGGTAGGACTTAAATCCGCCTGCCCCCCTGCCGTCTTGCCCCCCTTTTTTAAGGGTGTTGTGCGCGCAAACGCGTTATACAGCCTACTGGTTCTTATTGTTCACTGGTGGCCCGATATTCGGATGACGATCAAGGTGGGCTATGTGTTGTTTTATGGTATTCATGTTTATTTTAATAATTGGGTGAAGGTTTTATGTGAATGTTTGTTGTTGAAACTTACGCTACGTATGTAGGAACACCAAGAGCATTATTTTTATACAGGAAAAAAAAATTACCAGTGCGCAAACTGAATGAATGAATTCCGCATATGATTACTAGCGTAGAAATATTTCGCCAGTTATAAAAAAAAAAAAAAAAAATCATTCATTTAGACCGCTTAGTGTATTGCACTTTTCTATGACACAGCTGATTATTTTTTGATAACGGGCGAATAATTTCTACGCTAGGGGGTCTAAAGTCATAATGCTGAAACCAAAGTTACAGTTTGCACACTGGTTAAAAAAAATGACAGTCCGCAATTTTATAGGTCAAATTAATATAATACTATCAGTAGGTACAATCAAAGAAAATAAGGTAACCCAGAGTCAGGCAAAATACAAAAAGTTAGTCTGCGATTTGCAAAGCGTCAGTGTCAAAATGGAACCAAATTAAGTTGATAACTAGTTTCAGCAAATAAAAAAACTCTGTGGCTTGACATGCTAACATTATCATCCACCATTAAAAAGTATAAATAATAAATCATAACGAAGCAAGCATGAAAAGCCACGAAGTCGTATGCCATTCCTCCTTTGTTTAACTTTACTAGCACAAAGTAAGCAACGATATTCATTTGTCATGTGAAAGTACTCACCTTAAACATTTGCAGAAATTACGAAACAGCACAAGCCACCTTAATAGCTGGCTTAAACGAAAATTTAGAACTTCTGCAATCTAAATCACTAGATAATAATCATAAGTACACAGTTTTCGATGCAAAAATTCCAACAAAACTTTCAATACAAAAGGCTATTTTAGCCTTGCATCCATATAAAACGTTGAACTATATTATTTACGTACCATCATTGTCACGCACATGATATTGCGGTTCCATTAAAGAACTATATCAGGACCAACTTACATTTACCATCCAGCAACTTGCAGCCGTACAAAAACAAACTCTTTCCCTCCAACTTAAGAATGGATGTCTAGTTCCCCAGGTGGCACATTACCTGGTAGTAATACAGCTTCATAATGACATTTATTAGGAGTCGTATTCGGTACATGACAATAATTAAAATCCATGCACGAAGGTTTGTACCACACCGTACCATGTTACTCACGTTTAGCATAATATTAAGCTTTCAAATTATTGGTTTTGTTAAAAATTATTTGGAATATGTACTTTTGTAAATTGGTATTATTTAAAGGTTTTTTGATGTAGAAGTTTGGGCTTGCGTGTTATTCTGTCATGTATTGTGTAACTGGGCGGATTGAATATTGGTTGTTTTTGATTTTATTGAATGTTAATTTCTGTCCCATATTCTGATATTGCTTTATGGAAAAGTTGATAAATTTACAAAGGGCATCGGTATCTGTTAGTTTTATATTTCAAGCCTTGCTGGTATTTGTTAGTTTTCTATGAGTTTTTCTTCTTTACGTTTGTGGTCTTTCCTATCATTAGCAAAACACATTCTAGTCTTCTTGTCTATTAAGACGATGTCTGCTTCGAATCCGACTTTCAATATTTTAACGACAACTTCGGCAAAAAAATCTCCGGCATCTTAATTAGTGAAAAATGCTTTCTACAACATAACAGTTTCTATTGTCTTCTTATCTCTATCTTCCTCTTCCATCACTACTACCACAGACACTTCTTTTTCCAAACTCATCTTGCACAGTATTTTTCTTAACTTTTTCTCCCAAATGTCTTTCCCCGCTAATTGCAATTTCATAAGCATGATTTTATTCAAGTATGTAGACGAAGCACGTGTCTTCAGAAAGAGGGTGAATACCAAGTGTACGCCTTAATATATATTAATGTGTGGCCAATGGCACGGAACGCGCATGGCAAGCAGTTTGTTTGACTTTTTAATTTTCTGAAGGAGAACTTTGTAAACACCCTGTTTACTTGTGGGTGGAAGTAGAGGCATGGATGGAATTATTGTTGTTTTGGATTAGCAGAGCATGCAATAAATAAGAGATGGTGGTTGGTGGCTGAATGGCGTGCAATTGGAGAAGCCTGGTATGTCCAGCAGTGGACTACTGTAGGCTAATGATGATGAAAAGATGTTGTTGACAGCTAAGATATTTGAACTTACTTATTTGATATTACAATTCTCAACAAGGCTATATTTAGAAAATAAATTGTTACTATTTTAAGTAATCAGACCCCTAATAATGTAACTAATGTTTATTCAGTTTATTTTTATATCGTTCTTTCTAATAACTAGTAGATCTTTTTGGTAATATGTGGATATAACGTTGTGAGTAGTGTATTTGTTACCTCTATTATTAAGTTCTAACCTATGTTTACTTATTATTACACTACTGTTTGTTGTCCCTAAATAAATAAAATTGGAATATTAAAAAACTAAACCAAGATAACAATAAGGAAACTTACAGAATACGTCTGGTTTTAAGGTGGGAATGAGTTTATAAGAACGCTGTTAAGTACCTTAGTGGGTGAAGCTGTAATTTTTAACGATAGTTGAGGATATAAGCATAATTACAGAAAAAATCTAATCAGGTGGAGTGTCAAACTAAAAAGATAGGGCGACTGATAGAAATGATTTAAATCACATCATCATTGTTATCCAACAGTCCAAATCTGCCCACATTCTAATCCTACGCATTTCTTTGTCCAAAAACAAAAGCCATTTCCTGACGACAAAACCGCTAAGTTTACGCAAGTCTGCCAATAAAATTTGGCTGGCGGATACTTGGTCCATCTCTAGCCGTGACGTGCCTCCCATAAACCAAAAGTGACGTCTCTAATGCGATCGCTCCTCTAATTATATCCGAAATTTCCAAAAATTCGAGCCGTCACCTCCCCTCTCTCCTTTTTAACCCATTAGCTGAAACTTTGGGCGAACTCGCACTTTTCAAACTGCCACGAGACGCGGTCAAAGAATATATAAAGGAAAAATTTTCTTTTTCTTTTTTCCTAAGAATTTGGCCCGTTTTCCTTCTTTTGGAGAAACAATTCTGTTATGGTGCTTAGAAAGGTGTGTGATGGCCTTAAAGATACAGTTTTCGTTTTTGTTAGTGAATATCATAATAATAACATCTAAGGATATTGTATCTAGCTATTGTTATGCAAAAAAAATGTTAAGGTTCTTTTTTACTCCTGGACACTTTAATTTCAAAATTATAAACAGAATCGCAAAAATATTTTAAATATTCATTAGCTTCTGGTTCAACCTTATTTTAACAATTTTTATAAAAATAGTTGAATAGTCCTTACCTGTTTACTGGTGTCCCTGCAGTATTGTTTATCCTTCTCCATTTAATCCATCCAAATGTTGTCTTGAAAATATCGCGTTTAAGAATAAAACCGCCCATTTGGTCACTCAATGTTAAATTTCTACATGAATATCTGTAATCCACATGATTTACATAATAAAGTATTCTATTCTATTTTATCCTTTAGCTGCATCACACCCACAATACCCCAGTGTCGCGGGCTGTCTGTTCCTAACTAAGACAGCATATTGGAATTACGTCATAATCCTGCGCTAGTTAGAATTGGGTTACAGCAGCAGCCAAATTCTCTAATCCATTATCGATTCTCGCAACTTGGTAAATAACTTTGATTAGCAGATGGATATTGAATATTCGCTTTTAGTTGTATTTTCAGATGAAATTTTGCTATATTGTTGCACATTTAATTACCAAGTAAATACTGAATTCTCTTAAATACCCGGAGTCTTGCATCAAAAATATTTAGTAATTTGTGATCTTTTATAAGATCTTTTTCCATACTTGTTTATTTCATTAACTTTCAGGGCAACTTTCCATACAAAACTAGCCGCCCTCTTAGAAGCATTAAGCTGGTAGGCAGATTATATGAGAACAGTCCCGTTCCACGCAATTCCCGACAAAAAAATAGTCATTTTCTTGATTCTTTCACGCGTCACTGAAGTCGTTCTCGATAGCGTTAACTTAGACTCCTTTAGATAAAAGCTTTTGCCACTTAATTCTCGACCGTATCGCTTTGTGGTAAAGAGTAAAATAAAATGATACAGTTTCAAAGTATGGGGTGTTAGTACTTGACTGATAAGAAGTGGAAATTAAGACTGTGAGTAATGATAAAAGATTTACATACCAAACTAATTTATATGTAATGGCTTTATTTACCTATTCTTTTATATATTTTCCCCTTTTTCCAAACAATCCGTAACTGCGTACGAAAGGAGAATGGTTACTTACTAAACCATGAGATCAGGTCAAAGGAAGTTACATAACATCACGCCAGTAATGCTTGAAGGGTAAGGCAGAGATGTACCTACCTGTGGTGCACCCACATTTCGCCAGTTATGTTTAAGTCCCATGTTATGGGGGCGAACTAATATAGGAAGTAGCATTATAAGCATATAACGGTCCCAATGCTGCGACACAGGTCTCTCTGTGAGAGGGATTGGGCCATAATCCACCACGCGGGCCCAGTGCGGGTTGCTGGATTGGAAGGAAAGGAAGTAAGTATTTACCAAGATACTGGAATATATTTTTGACATGGGACTACCTACACACTGTGCTTACATTGTCCTTTCAAAATATACGTATATTAGTCTTTTAAAATAACAAATAATAACCCTCTTATAATAACGGAACTGAGTTAAGTTAATTTATTACGGTTACATTCTGTACCGTAATATAGGATATTTCCGTCACCGAAATTCTATTAAGTGCCAACTCTAGTTCATTTCAACCACTTAACAGATTCTAGAACACACCGATTTCTTTGTGCACAGCTAAATGTGCATACACATCGACGACAGAGGCAACTACAACCGTGGACCGACAACGTGTCGTTCGTGTGTTTGAGTACAGTGCTCAAATACACGAGCGGCATATTGTCGGCGGCCTGTCGTCGACACGCGTCGCCTCAGTTGTCGACGCATGTCACTCGTGTGTATGGAAACTAAGTGATGCCAGCCTTTGCTTAAAAATTAACGACAAAGTAATATCTTTAAAATACTGTATTTTATTGTGTACAGCTACGCTGGTATTTTTTTTTTTTCTGCCGCTGGTTCCCCTCTCCTGGGCAAGGCCTTCCTCCACTCCTTCCATCTTTCGCGAACCCACGCGTCCTCTTTGTAGTTTTGACGGAACCTATCCAGCTACACTGGTATACCACCTTTTTTTTTTAAGAAAACATGATTTTCGGAGTATTTTGCCTGCGTTTACTGTGTCCATCTCATAATTGGATAGTATATAGCCACCTCTCATTCTACATAAATAACTGCATACAAAAACTACATACCTCGATAAATAAAAATAAGATACCTCGGACCCTGTCAGATCAGAATAACAGCGCTGCGGTATTTATTTTTTTAAATACCCCAGCATTATGCTAAGATAGGAGCCTTTTTGCCTCGCACAGGTCTTATTCTTGGTTATTTTTAATGTATGCCAGTTTTAAATGCTCATTTTTTACTATTTGTATTTCCTGTTTGTGTCTCAAATAAAATATTTTTCTTTCTTTCTTTCTATACCTTCTCATCAAGGTAAAATAAAAATAAAAATAACCTAAATACATTAACGAAACAAACAACGATTATAATAATAGCGGTGAGCACACACGGGGCGCACAACGTGCCTCATGCACATAGGTGCCGCTGACAGCTCTGAGGAAGACAGATTGTTGAGACTGTCTCACTGTTGTGTAGTGTGGAGACGGCCTTATGGGTAAAACAAATTTCTTAATTGTATGCTGCGATAGATACTTTTTCATTAGGAAAGTGATCCTTATAAAATTGATTGATTTTGAGTTATTCCACATGAAACATTGAACCTATTTCAAATAGTTCTTTCAAAGGATCAGGGGATTACTAGTATGTGCATACATTGTAAAGTTTTGCATGTCAAATATCCGAGTATGTATTAGGAAACTTAATTACTGATTTCAAAACCAACACTGTACCGATACCTATTGCAAATACATGATTATGATTATGTGATGCTGCAAATGTTATTACAATTTGCTGAAACACAAACTTCTAGTAAAATCCAAGTACTTGTAAGTAAGTTATTGTATCGTGACCTGTACTTCCAATTCAAAGGGGTAATAACAATTTATTACATTAGCCAATATAACCGCTTTTAAAAACATCTTAATATACCAAAACCGGTTTAAAATTCCCAACCAGTTCCCAAAAAAAGGACACAAAAATCGATAACCCACATTGTTATCCAACACATCACTCGAAAAACATGGCTGACCTTCTTCCTTCAAGCGCCCTTACAAAATGCCACTCCATGCTATACAAGCACTGCCTTGAACGATTGTCCGGGACACGCGTGTTCTATCGCGTATCTTCGCGAGATGAGCCCCTACCATTGTTTTGACGGTGTATTGTCGTTTTATACAGGTAATTAAACTTATTTTCTTCACTCACTATAAGTAATAGAATAGCAATAGTAGAAAGAATAAACTGAGAACTGCGTTGGTAAAGGTAACTGCCCATTTCTGGTGGCACCTGTAAGTGTCCCTAAATATGAATAACTATTCCGAACATCAACGGTCGATACTTGTGTGCATACACAGGAGTGAGACGCGTCGACGACAGAGGTAAATGCAACCGTCGATGGGCCGACATTATCATTGACGGCTGTCGCGCACACTTATGAAAATGTAGTAGGTGAAGTCGCCGATCGCCGTACATATTACATACCGGTAATAGGCTTACTCTTAAAGAAAAAGGTGAAAGAAAGTATTTCAGTGAAATGATCTCCCATATCTGACGAAATACGAGTGATACTATAGGTACACGTCTGTCTTACCCTTCGGGGATTGCAAGTGTGATGTAATGTTATGTATGTGATTTCTCATATTTATGAAACCAACCTAAATATTAAATTTGTGTGCTTGAAGGACTAATTAAAAAAATAAATATTTCAATGGGTATTAAAATAATATGAATAACAGCTATTAGGTGAAGTCGCTTCATCACAGAAATTGGGTTTAAACCTACACTTCAAAAAGTTATCCCGGAAAATGATATCTTTTCCTGGTAGGAAAATCTCTTAGCCAGAAAGAAATTCACCAAAAAAGTACTAAAACAAAAAAAAAACGATACAAAATAATATTCTATGTAAAATGACGCATTTCTCGATTTCATTAGGTAGAGGTACGTCGCATCGGTTGAATGTTATTAGCATATCGGTAACAAAATATTAGTCCGTTCGGCTTGGTATCTTTATTATGTCGATTGACAAAATAACTTAGTTTACTTTACGACGGCCTTAGTTATTGGCTGAACGGGAATACTGAATTTGTACCTTAGATAGACATAATCGTTAATGTTGATTTAGAGTCTTTGGCGATGGTAAAGCGAGAGGTTTGGCAGGAAAAATGTAGATCTAATCAAAGTATAAAAACGCATAGGTATAGGTTATGTATTTTGAAGAAACTTATCAAGTTTAATTTTGTATGAAAATAAATTATTATTTGCCAGTAGATAGATAGAGTTGGAATCAGAAAGCTTTTACAGGTAATCAACAGCCATTGTCCTTAAAACAGAAGCGAAATAATAAATAAATCGCCTCCTGTAAATCAAAACATTATTGGAGGCCAGTTACAGTTATATGATGTAAAATATACGATCCACGATATATCTATAGAGCTACAAAATGACATTGATTTACCATACCTACTACTGCAAATAGCTATCATTTTCCTGCCCCTATCCCAATTTATTTGAGGTCGTCTCAACATATCTTTATCTTCCATACTTCTTTATTAGTCGTCATCTCGGTAGTCACCCCCTTTCTAGGCATATCTTCGTTCACATAGTCCATCCATCGTTTCTTTGGCCTTCTCTAACTCCACCATACTCAAAACCGGACCTCATGGAATAAGGAAAATGTCGTGATGAATCACGACATTTTCCTTATTCCATGAGTGCAAATTGCTACTATTGAGCGATGGACGTTTTGCGTGGATGTGACGCATGTTTACCCCCAACATGTTATTTTTTTTTGTGTTTGTGTTCTTTTTTGTGCGTCATGTTTGCCGCAAATAAATGTATTTTCTTTTCTTTCTTTCTACATGTGATGACTAGAATTACCTCGCAATTTCATAAACGGGGAAGATTTATCTAAGAGAGCCACTGTCTAAAATGAATCTCGCATACGAGACGTATGAAACTCACATATACCTTTAGTAGGGGCAAATGATGAATTATGCGTGTTGCGTCCTCTTAATTGTCGGTCGCCTTCTTATCTGAAATTAGTTACCTCAGCTTGTTTGTTAGAAGTATTAATGTAGTCTTAAGTGCTGATATGAAATGTTGAGAATAGTTTTAGTTGATGAATCTTTTTGAAATAAAAATCTGATTGAAAGTGTTTTATTTACTATGACGAAGTGATGTCAAATCAAGGAGAGAATATCAACTCATTCCTGGTTCAAGCGAATTGTTCACTTTTAGAATAAAAACGTTTGTGAATGTTTCTGATTGACCATTAACTTCAAATCTTTAACTGGTGAAATCTGAGTGTACTATCGCCAAAATCTATATCTTAAAGTGCCTTGTTTCAAGTGTTAGCTATAGGTATTTATTTTGATATTTTTGGGCTGATTTTTCAGAGGTGTATTTATAGGTCGCCAAACCATTTTGTAAACGAAATCATGCACATGATGACCACAGCTGCGTCCGTAAGTAAAACAAAAGAGGATCCTTTTAGGTCGACTAATAATATGTGCTGCAAGCAGGAAATAGTCCTTACGGTGCACCGTAAGGACTATTACGGACGCAGCTGTGGTCATCATGTGCATGATTTCGTTTACAAAATGGTTTGGCGACCTATAAATACACCTCTGAAAAATCAGCTCAAAAATATCACAATATATATCTATAGTTAACACTTGAAACAAGGCACTTTACGGTTTCATAACGACAGAATTACGCAAGACAATGAAAACCAAAGCGAAAATGTAACGAACGTAAATAAATGAGTGGACGGAACCATTCGACCTTGTGAAAGAAAAAAGGATTTGTTAAAACTCTACTAAGTCAGGTTTAGGGTGCGTTTTACTGACAAATATTGGTTAAAATTGTTAAGGGATATCAGTATTGGTAAGGGAATATTCGGACTTGGAGGACGGTAATTTTTTAAGTTAGTACCCGTAAAAAATAATAATAGGGGTTAAAGTATGAAATTGCCGTTTCATTGTAATAGGTACTTCGAATGGACATAGAACCTTCATGGTTTGATATTTTTGAGTGAAACTTTTTTCACACGGTACCTATGAAGTTCTTTTTTAAAAAAATGTGCAACATCCGATTATCGACTTTCAGTTGTTTTTTTTATTCAGCTTAGACAAGAAAGATGGATACTTCGAAAATTCGAGTTATTTTTGAATACGAGTTCCGACGCGGAACTAACGCAGCAGAAACAGCTTGCAATATCAATGTTGCGTTTGGAGAGGGGACTGCTAATGAACGCACCGTGCGATTTTGGTTTAAACGCTTTCGTGATGGAAAAGTAAAGCTTACCAATAAAAAGGTAATGGTAACTGTTTGGTGGTCTCAGCATGGTGATTCACTATAGCTTTCTCCGATCTGGTCAAGCAATACCGGCAGATGTCTACTGTGCCGAACTCCGAACAATGATAGCAAAACTAGCAGTGAAACAGCCCCGACTCATGAATCGATCTTCACCATTATTGTTCTATGATAACGCGAGACCTCATACAGCACGAGAAACCGTTTTAACTATACAGGAACTGCAATTAGAAACCATTCATCACCCTCCGTATTCGCCAGACCTTGCTCCAACGGACTACCATTTTTTTCGTGATTTGGACAATTTTCTACGTGATAAAAAGTTTTCTTCTCAGAAGGCACAAGTACAAAATGTTTTCACACAGTTTGTCGAATCTAGATCACGAGAGTTCTATCGCAAAGGCATAAATGACCTTCCTATTAGATGGCAGCAATGTATAGATAATAATGGTAATTATTTTGATTAAATAAATATGATATATTAAAAAAAAAATGAATTTCAATTTTTCAGGACAAATCGGCAATTTCATACTTTAACACCTAATATATTGGTTTGCTTTGTAACTTGTAATAGTCATAGGCATTCATTCGTTAACAATAATTTGTATCTGAATGTATATAAAATAAATTAAAAATTACATAACACACAAAACAAAAACCAGCAAAATTGATTTTACGAAATTAATTCAAGTACATAAATCAGACAATAACTACAAATCTTCCTGAAATATAGACATTTGTTATAGAAGATTTGTAGAGTCAGTGTCTTTATTGTCGTATAGGAATTTTTGAGGTTAGTTTTAAAATCACTAGATTAAAAAAATCCTATCATAAAACTAATAATTCAACAAACGTCACAGCACAGACTACACGCCAAGTCTGAGGTCCATAATGAGGATGTACCTACTAACTATTGTTCGTCTTCATTAACAAGATATGTGTAATGTAAGGACAACGACATCATACATCGCCAAGCCGTGCATAGCCATCTCATTAACTGTTGTCCTTCTCCATCAACAAGACATAATATAAAGGCAAGAAATTTCATCGTCAGCCATCTTTATTTCTGTTGTCAAACCATCTCGACGTGACCATAATGTGGACCATAAAACTTTCGTTCACACCAAAACACACCTTTACAGCGCGGACACAAAAAACAAGAAAATATACCAACGAACGGGCGAAACACTCGAAAATCGGTTCAAACAATTATTTTTTGCTCGAAATACGAGTCTTAACGAAATTCAAATCGCTTAGGAGAGGAGAATTATAGAAAAAGCTCTGCGCATCTTCAAAGGTGGGTCGTAACCCTTTCAGGAGGGTAGGAGGGGCGGTGGAGGGGGTGGTACGCACTGTAATATAGAAAACTTGTGTTAGCCCAGTTCCGCGCCTTTGTAACATCATTTCGGCTGCCGGTGGACGCTGACCGAACAGTCTCGACCGTTTTCTTTGTTGTTTTCGAAGACGGGTTTCAGGGCTTAAATTTGGCGATTTTGTATTGAAAGTGCTTGTTTTTAGTTTTGAAATGAACGAGGTGACAAATATAAAATTTTCGTCGAAACAACATTATGAATTATAGAAATTGAAAAAGATTAAAAAATCTATGTATATATATATATAAATCTCTATCTCTGGAGAGATATGATTCTATTTTTCATAATTATGATTTCGGTACTACAGAGTAAATAATAGAGAAGAGTCTCTATTATTTGCTATAGTTATTATTTACTCTACAGGATCTACACATTTAATTAAAATGTCAAAAATGTGATTAGGTTTGATCATACATTTCTTTTCATAATCTAGGTATCGGGAGGAGGAGGTAATTGAAAGCGTAGTTGCTTACAATTATGAAAATATTGGAATTCACACACAATCCCACTGACTGTGGGTTTGTTTCAAAATAACATCGTTAACAATGTAATGATTAGAATAACATACACACATAAACTCATGCCTCTTCTCCATAGGGTAGGCAGAAACTGAAGCAAAAAAAGAAACTCAAAATTAAAATAATTAACCAAGTATCAAAACCGTTGAAACCACGCTCAGCTTTATAATTTAAGAAGAAGAAACAGGCCATAAGAAATAAATGTAAAGAAGAAACGGTTGGACCCCGAAAGGGTTAAAAAGGGGTGCGGAACACCCCCACCTGTACGTACACGATGGATGTACGTAATAGAATTTTAAAAGGGGTTATGTTTGTTCATTGGAAATAAGTTTTAAGGAAGAAAGAATTTTGTTTTCTGTTTTTTTTTTACAACGAATGGTGTTGTGAAATGAACTGCTGTAGCTGTTTGTAATGTACTATCGCCGAAACCTATATCTGACCATTTTGAAAACAAAATTTCGTGCACAAGATGACCACAGCTGCGTCCGGAAGTAAAACAAAAGAGGATCCTTTTAGGTCGACTAATAATGTGTGCTGCAAGCAGGAATAGTCCTTACGGTGGTCAGATATAGATTTTGCCGATAGTACTTGTATCGATGTTACTGTAAAGTAATTTTTTACCGAATCATTTTACGAAAATCTCAAAAGATACAAAAAGAATACAATAGATTAGAATCCTAGCTAACATAGTTAACTGTGTTATCATTATGACTCAATAAACCTCTTTTCTACAAAGAAATATTAATAAATGATTTTAATATTAATTAGGCCTGAAAAGAAGTCTGAAAGTCTTACTTAAACACGTTCTAGATCATCTTTCTTCAGCCCTTATTCCCATTTAGGGGTCGTCGCAACATGTCTTTGTCTTCCATACTTCTCTATTAGTCGTCATCTCGGTACTCACCCCCTTTCTAAATAAAAACGTTCTAGAGACCTACCAAAAACAATAAATATCGACAAAATGACTATGTAAAAGAGAATTATTTCATTAGTCAAAGTCAAAGTCAAATCATTTATTTCAAAGAGGCATAAAAGGCACTTTTGAACGTAAAAATAAAATAAAAATTAAATTGATTCTAGTCGTATTCGTATTCCAAAAGGTAGTTTTCGTATGGAGAAGAATGGGCAAGAAACTCCATCGTTACTCTTTTAAAATGTTTCACAATATTTTGCATACATTAATTATATAATTATATGTGTAATTATATAATTATATCACCTAAAAATAAAATTACTATACCACAATAGGTAAAAGAATTAAAATGGATAAATGAAACCATGACATATAAATTAACTATGTGATAGATACATGGTGCTCACATATTCACAAACATTCCAAAAGTAAACGATTTTCATAAATAAATAAGGAGTACTAAGTCCGGGTGTGACCCCAAGTAATTACAGAATGTAAATCAATGTCAAAGAAAAAAAAAAAAAGAATAAATTATACAATTACATTAGCAACCAGTTTGATTTTGTCTCGTCATTAATAGTCGTCAATAATGAAACTATTTCAATTCACAAAACAAAGCAAAATCAGCACCACTATACAAAGTGGAGGCGACAATGGGACACTAAATTAAACTTCGCAATGGCGCCAATTCCCTTGTTCACAAACTAAACTAAACTTAAGTTCTGTGCATCTTTTTCTTTCTATTTCATTAAGAAAAGGACAGAAGATAAAATATTAGTTTAGTCCTGTCAAATTAAGATACTCCATAGACAAATTAGACGTGATTAAAAACATGGCTACTAAAAGTACGTCAATTTACGCCAGGCGCTGACTAATTTGACAGGACTAAACTAATATTTATCTTCTGTCCTTTTCTAAATTAAATAGCAAGAAAAAGATGCATTGAACTTAAATTTAGTTTAGTTTGTAAACAAGGGAATCGGCGCCAATATCTAATGTGTACGTTTCCAGTCTGAAAACAAACATTCAATTAAATCAACTCAAACTCGAAGTATTTATTTCATCTAAACCAATTACTACTTTTGAATTGTCAAGGATCGGTCAGTCACAAAGATGAAGCTAGTTGCCCATTCCAAAGCGTAGTAGGTACCTATGGAGAAGAACGGGCTAGAAACTTCATGGACTCTCTTTTAAATCACAATAATATGGTTATAAAGTATAGGTTACATCATTGATGTTAAACATTATGCATGTGAAAACGATGCAGAACGTTAGAAGCGTCCGTAATGAAAAGATAAATATATCCAATAGTTTAGTCACTATAGTTAGTCGCTTATCGGCAAAACCCATAGTACGCCCATCACATATTCTACCTAAAATTCAGATCCATATACTAATTTGACAGGTGTAATGTCAAATTTCCATACTAAAAAAACGCAAACACAAAATACTTAAATGTCAGATTAAATCTGGGATTAAAACTCGCCAGGCAGGTCAAGCTACCCGAAACTGTCAAATGTTCCCAATCAACCTTGAACCTAATGCTTTAGATATAAAGTTGAAAATCTATTAAAGAAATTTGACAGATTATAGTACATAGCTTGGATGTGCTGGCGTCTGCACATAAGTTTAAAAAAAGAATGCCTTCTTAAAATTTAGATTCTATGTTTTTTTTTTATAATTCCAAAATATTCTTAAGCAACAGTATTGCTAGTGTCTGTGACGTCGTATTGTTGTCTCCACAATGTACCTTTTTTCGGGTTTTCACTTTCTTGGCAATCCATATAAATCTTTAGCAGCATGTACTTGGGCGTAACTCTCGTCCTTTGTTCCAGGGAGGTCTTAGATTTTCTTACTCTAAATTGTTTTTGAGACATGTATTGATTGCTCTAAAGCGAGAATTTGCTCTGCTTTGTTTTGTTTGAAGAAAAGGTAGGCATTGTTAGCGGGAGGGTTTAATTATTTTTACTTTAAAGGTTTTATACTGCTTGAAGGTGAACGGGACGTTATAAATTGGTGTGTTGATATATTATAGTGGCACCTTATTGGATTTAGAAATGAAAATATTCAGGTAGGGAGGGATTTAGGGTCGATCGATCAGGTTAAGCTACGCTTGCCGCGCTTGGTCCGTGGATTGGTGACAATCTTCACATACCAAGACCCCTCCGTGCCTCGGAAAGCCGGTAAGCCGCTGGTCCCGGCCGTCATTCGTGGATCTTTGAGGTCTTACGGGTCGTCAGTAGCCCAAAACTATGACAACCAGTCTTACCAAGGGTTCGTATTACCCAGTTACTGGGTTGTGAAGGTCAGATAGGCAGTGGCTCCATGTAAAATACTGGTATTTAGTTGCATCCGGTTAGACTGGAAGCCGAACTCAACATAGTTGGGAAAAGGCTCGGCAGATGCAGGCTAGCAGGCTAGGAAGATGAGCTAGGGATTTAGCTGTGTAGGTAACGTAGAATTGTCTAAAACTTTCGTATTAGGTATCAAATAGGCTATTTTCCTAAAAAAATCTTATTAGTCCGTCAGTTAGATTATCAAAATATATTGAACCCGTATTTTATCTTTTGTCAATTAAATATAAAATTATTAAAAAATAGCCCGTTAAAGTTCCGCGTGACGTCACTTGCTTGCGAGATTTTTGAACGCAAGTGACGTCACGAGCTTCCACTCCCAAATTTTGACGCGCTCTATCTTTGTCATTTTTGTTTGATTGACAAAAGAAAAAATACGTGTCCATTATTTTTCGATAATCTAACTGACGGACTAAATATATATTTTTTTTTACCCAGGCAACTACCCTATTGTTATTAAAGAATTATAATCAACAATTTATTGGTTGTTGCAATAAATTATTTATGGGCGTCGTCTAAATACCTAATTTCTGTCTGAAACACGACGTAAAAATGTTGAATTGACATTAAATGCAATTTAGTTTGGTAACCCATAATACCTCAGTTAACTGAAGGAATCTGAGGGCTAGAGTCTATCTTATCTGCTAGGTTGGATTTGGACTAGGTCAGTTCCTTATCCTAACTAATATTATAAATGCGAAAGTAAGTCTGTTTGATTGTTACGCTTTCACGCTAAACCGGCTGAACGGATTTAGATGAAATTTGGCACATAAGTAGAACATGACCTGAAAAAGGACATAGTCTACTTTTCATCCTGGATCGCAGACGAAGTCGCGGGCAACAGCTAGTAATACATATATCATAGACTGTATCTTGAAGAAAAAGCCGTGATTGGCGTAGCCATCCACTGGGTCCAACTCATTTAACATAATCATTGTGTGTGTGTTGTGTATTGTTGTGTTGTGTGTGGGTGTGTGTGTGTTGTGTTGTGTTGTGTGTGTGTGTTGTATTATGTGTGTACCATCGACTCCAAAAGATGAAGAAAAGTCCGAAAGCACGAGTGCTAGCAATAAGCACGTTTAGCGGTCGTCGTATAGAATGTGTCCACTCAATAGAAAGGGGGACTATTATTTGTATCAATTATGGCTTTAGTCCAATTGTTTTTTGCGGCAATTTTCATAACCCATACAAATTATAATTCTACCAAGAAAATATTAAGAATTTCCCTCTCTTAAACAACAACAACTGATGATTGATCTATCACTAAACCGGTACCCCGGAATCTTAACGAATAAAAAAATATTTAAGGAACATGCATTCATCAATTCGTCTAGAGTAACACTTGAAATACGAAAACTCCTCCTCACTGAATGAAAGAAAAATAGGTTTATTAGTCACAGAAACAATAGCATACAAAAAAAAAAAAAACGAATAATAAGGAAAAATAAAATAAGTAATCACGAGCACAAACTAGAAATAGTCGACGTCGATGACGTGCGTCATGACTGTGACAATAAGGCTTCCATTCAGCATGATGCTGTGCTATAGGGGCCCCGCAGACCAGCGCTGATTTTCAGTGGTTACCTGAAAACGACGCACGGAAACCAAGTCAGATCAAATGATTCGTACTATAGGTAACAAAAACTTCTCCGATGTGTGTTGACTATGTGACAAATTGTTACTGTGGACGTCCAATTGACTAAACGAGTACCAACGAACAGTAGGTGAGGCGGTCGTCGGTCGACAAGAGAAAACTGCAGATTTATTCTGTAAAAATCTCACCATGAAAACTTAGGTAGTGAGCTAAAAAAAAAAAAAAATGTGTCAGTCCCTATCATCAGCCGAACGATTCTGTAAAAATCTCACCGTGGAAAGTTAGGTGAAGTGAGCTTAGAGTGAGATGTCAATAGTGTTAATCTCTAGCATCAGTTGGAATGACAGCTCACCCCACGCTCACTTCATCTAAGTTTTCACGGTGAGATGCTTACAGAATCACAGTGCAGGTGGAATAACTGCTCACTTCAAACTTACATCACCTAAGTTTTTACGATGACATTTTTACTGAACAGACTGGCGCATCCCTACTATTGGGCTGATGAGGCAACTACCCTATTATGAAAGATATAATAGGGTAGTTGCCTGGGTAAAAAAATTATAATTATATTTAGTCCGTCAGTTAGATTATCGAAAAATAATGGGCACGTGTTTTTTCTTTTGTCAATCAAACAAACAATGACAAAGATAAAGCGCGTCAAAATTTGGGAGTCGTGACGTCACTTGCTTGCAAAAATGTCGCAAGCAAGTGACGTCACGCGGAACTTTAACGGGCGATATCTTCATAATTTTTTATATAATTGACAAAAGAAAAAATACGGGTTCAATATTTTTTGATAATCTAACTGTCCGTCAGTTAGATTATCAAAAAATATTGAACCCGCTAATTAGATTTTTTTAGGAAAATAGCCTATTTAGGCAGAAATACAGGCATTAAGTCCGTCTTTGTACAGTATTTATTTAGTTGTTCGTAAAGTTTTAATATACAGGGTTATTATTAAAACACTAACAACCTCACATGCCTATATTAATAACATCATAAACAACAACTTTTGCTCCAAGACTTTTTACAAAACATAACAAATTTACCAAAAATAATGTCAAGTTTCTGTTATAATTATACTTTTTAGATCTTATTTTGTAGTAAGTACTGTCCCTGCATTCGCAACACATTGATTGTTTACTTATCTAGTGCTTTATTTTGGTACCGCGTTGAGCTGTTCACGTATAAAACAATCAAGTTAATTATTTTTAATTATGTTAAATAAAAATAAAGATGAATTATTGAAATTCATAAAACAGAGGTTATTAGTGTTTTACAAATAACCCTGTATAAGTAAATAAAGTATGACCATAATCTGTTATTTATATTAATTTGTAACAAGCAAAGGCGTACGAAAAAACTGGTATCCATAATAAATTGCACGAAATTCAAGACGATTATAAATGTCTGACGACATTTTAATTCAAAAGGGGTGTTATTTTTTAACGAGAACGGGTTAAGACGCTGGTTTAAATTACATCTTTAATTTTAGCTTACATTGTAGTATTGCAATATTTCACCATTTGACAGCAATTTAAATGCCTTTTAAGTCCGTCCTGGATTATATAAAGTATTAAGTAAGAGGAAAATTGCTTTAATTTAGAGATTTCTTAATAATTATTTAAATCATTCTGCGGGAAAATGAGCCGAACTCTGAAAGCCCAACAAAATATTGTGTTGATGGAGACTTGTCTCCTCATATACGAGTATGTATGCCTTTCTAATCACCATTCTAACATTACAAAGTTGGCGTCCATTGCTGACAAAAAACTAAAATCTGGATATTATTTTATTATATTTTAATCAGTCTATTATGTTCCAACTGCTGCGAGTCAGGCCTCCTTTCAGTGTAAGGGAGTGTGCCATAATCCATCACGCAAACCCAGTGTGGATTGCCAGATGTCATATGCCTGCGAATTTTTGGTTGCCGATTTCCTCACAATTTTTTCCGTCAACTCTGAAAAGCCATATTGCCTTGATTGAGACTTGTCTCCCCATATAAGCATGTCTCTCTCTTGACCATCTTTGTTCTAGCCTGACGAAGTTGAGGTCCATTGCAGACAAAAAACTAAAATCAAGATAATGCTTTCACTAAATTATGTCGTGAAAGAGTGAGTACACATAATTATTGAGTTATGTTTTGGACATTATGATGGATATCAACTATAGCAGTGTGCAAACGAATACAGCCCACTTATGCCCTCTTTATACAGGCAACAACTCAACAAATTCCCACGCAACCATAGTAACTTAAGACAGACCAAAAAAAAACAAGCGAAAGTCGAAAAAACAAGAGTCTCCAATCGAAATTCAATACCAATTAAAATCCTCACCCTTTCGTCTTCAAGATAGTATTTAAATTAAGGAATATTCCCATTGAGTCGTCCCAAGCGACTCATTTAAATTAAGCTTTTTGAAAAAGTCTCATATCTTCTTTACCAGGGGCGAACGGTACATCAAAGGGGTGGAGGAACGGGGTAAGGTATTTTTCTTGAAGGGAGGGGGGGTGGGCAAAAATGCGTAGCGACTCACACATCAATGCGTAAGTATTTACCGAACGCACACAGGCGTCGACGGTTGTATGTAAAACACTTTAAGAAGCGTCGAAGAAATGCGAGAAGCTTAGCGGGTACAGAGTGTGGTTATTTTCGTTATGGGCTTCGGACGGGTGGATCTTGAGAAAAAATTGGCCGTTATTTTCTGTACAGCTACCTAAAATTCTAAATGTTGAGTACTTAGTTTTGTTAAAATAGCAGCTTAAGAGGTCAGCCTCATTTGTTGGCTTTAGATTTTCATAAGATACATGACCATGACCAGGAAGTATGGCAGACGAAAAGGGCCTATACTCCGCAGTGCGTGATTCCGGGCTGAAATAATGATGCTGATGATGACATGATTAATTAAAATGCCACGTAACTACGTAAAGTTTCATAGGTTATGAAATATATTATGTTTCGTGCCTCAGAAAACACGTTAAGCCGTTGGTCCCGGCTGTCATTCGTGGACCTTTGACAGTTGTTACCCGTCGTCAAAAGCCCGAAAGTCTGACAATCAGTCTTACCAAGAGGTATTGTATTACCCAGTAACTGGGTTGTGGAGGTCAGATAGGCAGTCACTCCATGTAAAATACTGGTATTCAGCTGCATCAGGACTGGAAGCCGACCCCAAAATAGTTGAAAAAAACCTAGGCAGGCGATGATGAGGTAATGAAATATATACAATATACTCGTATATATTACTTTGTGCTCAGCCTGTTGCCAAACACTAAATCTTACTATATAACGGTGGTGGGTTCCTATGAGTCAATTGTTATGCATCAAATATAACCTAGTTTCATAAGAGGTGAGATGATAAGTATGGAGGATCATGGTGAAAGTGTAACCTTTAGACGATTTGATGGAAAATGCAAAATAAGTTTAAAATTGCAGTCAACGTAGTGCTTAAGTTACATATACATAGCATAATTTTTAGTTTGCAAGGAGTTTATTTAAAGTAAATTAAAGTAAAATAATTATAAATTGTATTTAAAATGGTGGTTGATTCTTTAATCAATCAATTATTGTAAACCTGAAGTTACATAATTTATAGGAATTATCCTCAGGAAAATATGATGTAAAACTATATTCAATCAACCAACTCAGCCTATCGCAGTTCACTGCTGGACATAGGCCTTTCCCAGTCTGCACCACAACACCCAGTCCTCCGCCCGAGTCTTACTATATTGTTCATCATAAACTTTTCCTTATATCTGAAGAGCAGCAGAGAACTACGATATTTTACCTTAATTTTATTTACCTTCACGTTAGTATAAACCACGACACAAATAGTTAAAATACCCTTTTAATTTTGCCCATTTTTTCCAGCTATTCAAATGAATGCTAGTTTGAAAGTGTACCAAACAAACGAGCTAGGTACTGTACGTACTTGGTTAACATACCTTTTGCTATTTTTTTATTCCGAAAGAAATCCGTTTTTTCTTCGCCGATATATTTTCTTCACAAAACATCACCCTGTCCAGTGGGGGTAAAAGCGAAAGGGTTGTGGGGGCGATCACCTCCCTTAGACGGGGGTGTCCGCCGTCTTCTTACAACCTTTTTACACAGGGGGGGTGCAGAGTAATAGCCTACAGAGACTTTGTATGCGTAGATTGAGAATTTCCTCTTCTAGATTTTTAATGAATATTTTGGTGGTACATCATTATCATTTAAATGAAAAATGTTGTTTTTCTCGAAAAATATTTGTGAAAAACTTTCAAAGTGTGTGAAAATAAAGGTTTAAGTTGACATTTTCTTCTTTTACAAGCAAAAAGTACCTATTACGGATTTTTCGAGAAAAACAAAGGAACGCGCCAAAACTTTTGACAGTAGAATGCGTTCCGCGTTCTGTCATCCGCGTTGAACTATTCAGATTGGCTGTCTAGACATCTGTCAAGTGAAATGTGGAACACAGAACGCGGGACAGAACACAAGTATGTGAGGTAAGGTGTCGTGTGGACCTGATGATAGCCTGTTTTCACTTTCCTTTGTTTCATAATTAGTATATTTGTGCGTGATTTCAGTAACGTTACGTTGGTATAACGGTGAACCATGCAAGAAAAGCGAAGAAGCCGGCCCTTTCAATAATTTTCAAGTAACAATCGGCCCGTACCACAAATCTATCTATACACTCGCCTCCACAACACTTTTCCAGTATAATTTTATCATAAGATTCCCACCACAGCCTCTGTCCCAAAAACTGGCTGTCGCCAAGAATGTTGTATTAGCGGAGCGAGGGGGGTGAGGTCGTAGGACGGGCTCGGGAGGGGGTGTAATTGCAAAATAAAATTAGCCGGAACGGGTACGTGCTCAATTTTCGCCTCCCGGCACTGATTTGTTTTCGCTCTCGTCTATGTACGGGTGCCTCGGATTCTTAACTGCTCTGTGCCCGCGTTTTCTTAGCCTATATATTATTGATCCGACGTTACTCTCTGCCATATTGTTTCTTATGCTCGCTACGCTACAAACTCTTCTAACTATTTATGCTTTTTCAATACCTTCGCAAAAGGAAAGCGAAGGCATCGGGCAACCTTTCAACCGCGACCAATTACTATTACGCAAGCTACAACTCAAGTGACATTTTGATAACGTCAGTATTTGTATTTAATTTTATTTTCGAGAGCAAACTCTAATTAGTTGACAGAAACGAGCACTGAAAATCCTTCTGGCGATAAAAAAAAATCCCTCCGGTCGTGATTTCATCCGCGGGAATGTTTAAAAAGGCGTCTAAAACTTTCGGGGCCGGACTGCGGAGTCAATGGCTTTTTTATTTTCGCGTTTTCTTTCTTTTCCGGTTGAACTTTTCCAAAGTTTTATTTTGAGGAAGTTCCACGAGTGTCAGTTTGGCGTTCGCCTCGCAATTTTCCGCGGTTTGCGCTGATAATTGCGGACGCAGGTGGGAATATTATTTTCTTTTTTTTGGTCCCGCCCGTCTGTTTAATTTCCAGCGCCGGCGGCGTTTATTACTATTTCCTCGGTCCGTGAAGTTATCTGTGCATGTTAGCGGTTGGTCAGAGAGGTCGGGCGTGACATGTGACGTCACACGCATGCCGCCCGTGCGCACATAAAGTCGTCAACACTCAAACGCGACCGGCTATTTCCCTTTTAACGTGAGCCTATCTCCACCCATTTACTGACACATGGCACATGTGGCACGCCCACCGCAGCGCACGCCCACCGAGCATGTGGCATACATACTCGTGTATGTGCCCCAGTTACGTGACGCCGTATGTGTGACACATGGGCGTGTGTGGAGCATTGCGCAGCCGCTGGGCGGGGCCTCCCCCCCGTTCACGTTAACGTGACGTCGTTTCACGGGTTCACGTTACTGCTGTGTGCGCCAACGTGACAGCTATTTATTTCAATGCCTCCGTCGCGGGCGTCTCAGCTCTAACGATAAATGAGTTATAATTTATTTTTACTCGAAAAAGGAAGGGTAAGGGAGCCTGGGCTTGTAATTAATGATGAAATTGGCTATTCCGAGTATTCGGGATCCGGTAATGAGGTGAGATTGAGATTAAAACTCGGCTAAATGAGCTCCGTAAAGGATTAAGGACGAAAAAATTGTGAGTTATAAAGCCACATCCGACGGCCGACGATGAAACTTTGATAGTTACTCTTTTTCTTCTTAAATTATTAATGAACTGGAATTTTCGTCTGGTTTTAGTCTATTAGTTTATTTCAGTTTACAGTTTGTGGGGGAGTGAATGAGTTGCCCCCTTGAACTGCGAGATAGTCTTTACTTTTTAGTTTCATAGCATCATGCAGTATTAATAGCATGTAGGGGTTTTAAGTTATAAAGTTATGCGGAAGTAACTTTGTGAAGGCAGTGAGCGCAATTGTTCAATCCTTCTAGGCATTTACTTCATGGACAGTACTTTTATAAGCATTCATTGGTTTCTCACGAAATCATGCGTCAAGTGTGCAAACCACTTCATCTCACATTTTGAATTGCGTGTCTGGCTGCAACCTTATTTGTACAATCTTGTTTTCGACATATAAAAAAAGCTTTAGCAAAAAGTACAAAAAAAAAAAACAATCTGCGCACAGACTTAGCTACCGACTTAGTGTTCAAAACATTTTCATAAAACTCTTCATCTGTCAAGCTTTTTCTCAATTATGTTAGGTTCGGTTTCCAGTCTAACTAACGCGATGCCTCTTGGTTGCTGGGTTGTCAGACTTTTGGGCTTCTGACTACCCGTAACGACTTCCTAGGGTCTGCTAATAATAGCCGAGACCAACGGCTTAACGTGTTTTCGGAGAGATCTCGATATTGCATGGATGGTCACCCATCCACAGACCGACCTCGGCAAGAGTAGCTCAACCTTCAATCGAGCCGAGCGGCTGTTATTATTTACCCAAGCGCCTCTCACCCCAATTTTCACAGAAATGTCTCCCAAAAAAAACTAACCCACAAAAATGAGACTCCAAAAAAATAACATACAAAGACACCCCGAATCCAAGATTACTGTCGATTCAGCGGAGCTTACAAACATGAGTTATGTAAATCACTGTTACTGGAAGTTCCACTGAAATATGTAAATGAACTCCCTGCCTGACGGTACAGATCCTGAATTATTTTGAGTCATGAACCATTGAGTGTTTTGGCGTTAACTAGTGCTGACCTTGGTTTAAGCCTTTGTGTTAATCAATGATGTCTATTGACGTTTCCTATCTAAGTTAAATAAATATAAATTAGGAAACAAATAAATGTATCTGTAAGAGAAAGGGGAGACCAAAGAAGCGATGGTTGGACGATGGTGTGAAAGATGATATGGCTAGAAAGGGGGTGACTACTGACTACATGTTCAGATGACGACTAATCTCTATTAGTTGTCATCTATCTTAGTATGTAGTCAGAAAGTAAGGGTATGGGATGTATGAAAAAAAAATCTCTGCATCGACCACAAATAAGTTGAAATAAGGAGGAGGGAATTATAATGAATATGTTTTTGAATTTACTCTTTGAACAGAAAGAAGCAGTTTTTTTTTTTGGTTGATGCCTGACTACTATCTAACCAGCGGTGTAATTACGTAATACACAACAGTAGCAATGGCTTTCATTTTGATAGTTCAACAACATTCATTGCGTTATTTACGTTCTTGAGCAGGCAAATTTTTCGATCATATTATTATGTAGAAGCGGCAATGGATAGGCAATATCCTTCAAAATTATTCAAAGTCAAAGTCAAATCATTTATTTCAAATAGACACATAAAATGCACTTTTGAACGTCAAAAATTAAATAAAAATAAAATTGATTCTAGTCGCCCCTTCCAAAAGGTAGTTTTCGTATGGAGAAGAATGGGCAAGAAACTCCACCGTTACTCTTTTAAAATGTTTTCTAATTTATCCAAAATATTGGAAAACATTTTAAAAGAGTAATATTAATTATAATTATATGTGAAGACGATGCATCAAAATTAAAATAGGTAAAGGAATTAAAATGGATTCATGAAACTATGACATATAAATTAACTATGTGATAGCTACATGGTGCTCACATATTTACAAACATTGTAAAAGGTGACGATTTTCATAAAAAAATAAATAAAGAGTAATTCAGATCATGCCAGTGGATCACGCAATTGGAGTGCTGACGGCAAGCGATGACGCGGTCGACAAAGGTGCAAATTTACCGAGAAGTAACTTGTAAGTGACTAGGCTCTTGTATAAGAACGTTCCATTATTTGTTTTGTTGACAAATTGCTAAACTACCTGTGAAAATCTGCGGGGCAATTCTCGTAATTTTAAGAACGGTCACAGTCTGATCTCAGTCTCAATCTGTCAAAAAATACTTCTAATTTCCCTACATTTTGACAAGTTTTTGACATTTGTTTGTCGCTGAGATGAGACTGCGACTAGATTTTGAACGTTTTAAATTACGAGAATTGGCCTTCTGGTGTTCTGAGAGAAGAATAAAAGCTAATCCTAGACTGTTGAAGGCTGTTGAGCGAAATATGTCAGTGTAAAGTATGACACTGACGCCTGACGGTAAAGATTTTGAATTATTTTGAGTACTTGTTCATGGTGGGTTTTGGTATTAACGGTGTTGAACTTGGTTAATGGCTTCCTTTTAAGGCTTTTGTGTTGGCGTTCTCAAGAACCGAATTAAAAAAAAAAAATGTTTTTTGGATATTACTTTGACTGACGCACTGGTCAAATAGTCACCAGGTGACTGCTATGCGGTTTCTCTATGATATCGAGTAAGTTAATAAAGTTATATTAAAAAAATATATACCTAATATATGCTCGGATCATTTGCAGGGCCAACGTGGCCAGAGATCGTACAAGACAGGAAGGTTTGGAAGAAAAAAAGGGGAGGCCTTTGCCCAGCAGTGGAACACAAAACAGGCTAACAAAAATAAAAAAAATATATATATATATACTGACATTAGACTGAAATACACCTGAATTCAATCCAACTGTATAGTGGGCCGACAGTGAAAGTATTCTTATGATGACGAACGCGTTGTTCTGGTGAAAAGTCTGTCTGCCTACGTTTTCCTAACTATGTTGAGGTCGGTTTGCAGACTAACCAGATGCAGCTGCACAACTCAGTTACTGGGTAACACTAAACCCCTTGGTAAGACTGGTTGTCAGAGTGTTTTTAGGTTTCTGCCTATCCTTATCGACTGTCAAATCTACGAATGACAGCCGGGACCAATTGCATAACGTGCTTTTCGAGGCATGGATGGGTCCCATATATGTGTGTGTGTATTTTGGCGAAAAGTTACAAAGCAAAATGGTCACACAGGTTGATTGCTACGAAGTACGAAAGAGACTATTGTAATTGGTCAATATGTATCAGTTTTTTAATGGCTACCGGCAATTTAGCAGTAGCAAACAAGTCACTATACCATTATCTTTTTTACTACCCGTACATTTCAATCTTATTCAAATTCATATATCACAAACAAAATGGCGTTTTTATAAAATGACAACTTTACCTCTACACTTGTAAAACCACATACCATGGAAATTTCAACCTTATTGTAATACAAAAAAAGTCACACGAGAATTTTGGTACTACTCATTCAAGTATTGTCCACGCATGCTGACAAATGATCGCACAGCGGGCATAGGGTGACCATTAAACACCGTCAAGGAAGCACGTGGGTAGTGTCCCAGGAATTCAGGTAGTGTACTTGACGGATGGACTGTCCACGGTCTTCGCATTGTGTGGTCACTGTTGATTTAATACAGCGTGTTTGGACTTATTTGAAGCTCAACTATTGTCCAATTTTTTAGAGAAATAGTGACGTTATTGGTTCTTCAGAAAAGTTAGGTGCGTAGTATTTGCAAACAGCGTGCATGTATGAACGTAAACGAAGCGAAAGGAGTATGTAAGGATCATAACAGTCGGGCGGAGAGCAATGGGTAGCTCTCCGTCCGATCAGGACCAGGCCCGTGCCGGACGGCGCGTATGTGTTCCACGTGCGCCTCATAGAGATGTCAGCGTAGATGACGGGCCCCGAGAGGGCCGAAGCCTGCCGGGGTAGCGGGATCGTCCGAAAGGGTTACCGCTGCCCTGGAACATAAAGGGCTAAGGAAGGAACACGGGTGGGTTTTAGTCAGTAAGAGTCTGACACTCCCTTCTGCTCCACCCAGAGCGGGAGGGGTCATTTGATGATTTCCCATCCTGAAAAAAAAAAAAAAAAAAGGTTGATAACAGTTGGCGTTCTGTAGTTTCTACGTACTTCCACGGAAAGAAGGTTTGATTTTATGTATGTAGAAACAGTATCTTTATTAAAAATAAAACGTCTTGTGAAAACCTGTTTAGAACCAAGCGCTTTGATTTATCAATTGGCCTTAACGACCCGCAGGCGTAGTAGTTATTGAATTATTTTCATAATAGCAAATGCAGACCAGGTTTTAGCTTCTATTAAAAAAACTTACATAATATAGTCAACCTATAATGTTCCCACTACTGGGACACAGGCCTCCTCTCTGTGAGTGGGAGTGGGCCTTAATCCACCACGCGGCCCCAGTGCGGGTTGGTAGAAGGGCACACCGGTTTCCTCACGATGTTTTCCTTCACCGTTTAGAGAGCAGTGGTGATGATATAATTTACACAAAGTAAAGCGCCTGTCTGGGTTCGAACCTACGACCTGTAACCGACCCTTTTGACTCGTAAGTCGTGACTCTTATCAATGGGCCCCCACTGCTCTCAATCAAAACACTTAATAAACATAAGGGTAATAATTAATGTATTAAAAAAAACTACGTTTGGCTGCCTCTACTTACGTTTGGTCACATCTGGATGACAATTTCAGCATTTACAATCATGTGAAAACTTCATAAAGCTTAGCATGATTTAAGGTGCCGTGGTCTAGTGGTCGCAAGTACTACAGCTGAGCATGAGGTCCTGAGTTGGATTCCCAGGTTGGGCAAAGTGTTTTTGGGTCTCCCATCAGGAATTTCTCAGAAACAGCCTGGTACCTGGATTCGTGACCGTTTCATGGCAATAGGCTCGCCCCGTATTACATGGGAGTTAAACATAATTGGCAAAATGTGGATAAACTATAGTTACACCTCACCTCACCTAATCCTTCGTGAAAATACAGTCGTCATGTTATGTTATATATGATTTAGAGATACTTCATTGAAATATTTCAGCTTCCTCACAATTCTATGCACACCATAAAGTTTAAGAAATAGGACACCATGTGTAAGTGCATGGATCACAATTTAAGTGATTAAAATAGTTTTAAATATACAGAGGCAACCGCACGCGCACGCACGAGCCTTTGGTATGTTCCCGTATGGGTATATTATCTGTTGAGAAACATTTACAGTTCATGAACTAAAAACCTGTTAAATATCCTGTCTAAGTATTAATCAAGAAACGTATAGTATGTGTCTTCAAAATATCTTTATTTTGTCACTATGTGTCTATGTCAATATATTACCTAATCAAATATTTTCTGTATAGTTCTGATATCATAAAGAAGACCTAAACGTATTTCAATAAGAAACACACAAGAATGATAATATTGTTAGACATCCTTTACTGCAGTGCTATTGTGTAAAAATCTCACCGTGAAAACTAAGGTGAAGTGGACTGTCATTCCACCTGATATTAGGGATTGTCACTATTGACAGCTCACTTCATGCTCACTTCACCTACTTTATCACGGTGAGATTTTTACTGATTAGATCGGCTGGACTTATTAATCTATGAAGTAAAATGTGTCAAAAGGAAGTTGACATATTTTGTATTACATGCTACCAAATTACCCCAAATAACTTATGCACCAGACAGGAGCAAACCCAACACCATACCACAGCAATTTATCAGCGGCGTCACGGCACATTAGGCGTGTCCAAACGAATCATGTAAGATACCGCGATACCGATACCAGATACCAGATCACGTGATAAGACATGCACGGTGTTTGTTGTACAATTTATTGGGTACCACCACTGTTTACTGTGGCTGGTAATAAAGTAATACACCTACTTATGAGCCCTAAATCACATAATATAAGATACAGATCAATATCAGCTGCAGTACCGTTGGAGTAAGAATCGGCAGCTATCCTGGCACATAGAGCTAAACTAACTTAAAGGGTTGCGACACTAAATAATCCGTTACAGATGGTCGATGCACAACAAAAGTGCCAGTCAGAGTAAAGCGTGTAAGTGTTTCTTGCAGGTGAAAAATAACCACTTCTGCACTAGGCGAGGAATATATACTAGCCATATAGACGGTTAAAAGCCCGCACTGCACTGGGCCGGCGTGGTGGATTACGGCCCACTCCGTCTTGCCGAGAGGAGGCCTGAGTCCGAGCAGTGGGGATATTATACGCTGATTATGTTATAGAAGTCTGACAAAATGTAAGTGAAAAGAAACTGCGGTAGATGCGATCTTTTGAGTAAGTATAAGATAATATTATTTTGATTAGACAGTTGTCGTCGATGGACCGTTATATAGTTGCACCAATAATAGGTCCATGCTCACATACACAACATATAAATAATTGTTTTAATACTTGTTGATGAATAATTGTTTGCTGCACCGGACGACGTCATTACGTCGGCGCAGGCTGTCGCTGAAAACCAGCGCTGGGGCTCTGTCTTGCATAGGGTCGCAGCATAATGCTGAGCGATAGCCGTTTTGCGTGGATGTGACGCATGTCAACCATTTCTTATTGTTTTTTTTTCTTTATTTGTTTTTACTGTTCTTTTTTGCATCATGTTTACCGCAAATAAACGTAGGTATATTCTTTCTTTCTTTCTTTCTAAATGAAAGTCAATTCTGAATCTGTTCAGAGAGCTGGTTTACAGTAAGCGAGATCATCTCAAGATTAAGCCACAGCCAAAGTAGGATACATAACCAGCATATACAGCCCTTTGATATTTTTGATAACTATAGGTTATCCTTTAGTTATAAAAAACAAAACAGAAATAGTCACGGTAACCAAAATCAGTGATCATCAAGGATGTTGATCACTGACGAAAGTTTTTTTTGTCTCTGATATATCTCGGGACAAGGAGGATGTTAGAAGCCAACTCCCAGAAACCCGTTAGGCGCTTTAAATGAAATATGGCACCAATCGACGATTATCCCTGTATGCACTATGCAAGTGCACCCAAGGACAACCCCCGGTTGGTGTAGGACTATTATGGGATATGGAAAAAAAGATATTGGACTATGGGTTTGGGTCGTTAAAGTGGCCTGTTTACCGAGAACTATGGAAGGAGTATACCCCCTGCCTGATGAATGGTTTATATAGGATGTAGATGTAGACACGTCTCCCGAATGCATCCGGATAGATGGGCAGAGATCATCACCTCACTGGACGCCTGAAGGATCAGGCGTCCAGTGAGGTAGATCACCATCGCCGTCGAGGTAGACCACGGCGAAGGTGGTGTGGCGATCTGATAACGTTGGCAGGGGCAACATGGCCAGAGATCGCGGTTTGAAAGGAAAAAGGAAAGGCCTCTGATCAGCGATGGGAAAAAATACAGGAATCCAAAAAAAAAGAATAGGATATAGGTATATGTAATTGTTATTGCGTGATTGTGTAACTGACCTTTTTTGTATAGAAGGGATATTGTCTTACCAACACTCTCAGTCCTCTTGGTTTAACAACCTGCCTCAAGCCTGCCAACCGGTTCTATCTGAACCGGTAAACCACAAAGTCTAAAACTTAAAAGTAGCGGTTTTTCCAGTTTATTTCGAACAAAGACATAGTATGGGTGTAGACCATTCATCATAGGAGATCGGAATCGCCTCTTATCTGAGAGATCAGCGCGCTCGTGATTAGTATTGTGAACATTATTCTAATAAACGATTTATAGGGTAGGAAAACTATGGACTAATAAATGATGTGGGTAGATGAACTTACTCGTAGAAGGAACTTTAAAGTTGCAATTTAGAAACGCTGAACGCGAACACACTGTAATTTGAAAACATTGTAAAAGCTTAAAAGAGTAACCGTGGAGTTTCTTGCCGGCTCTTCACCATATGAAACGACCAATTGGAACTGTGCCCTAGATTCTGACGTTTCGTAAGTGCCCATGTAGGTTTATGTGAAATGAAATATTAAGATTTTGAAAAGAATAATCCTTTTAGTCATTTTGACTCGCGAAATACTGGTATTCAGCTGCATCCGGCTAGACTGGAAGTCGACCCCAACATGGTTGGGAAAAGGCAAGGCAGAAGGTGATGAGTCATATTGAGTGGCTTCGTTGATCAGGTGGTCGCCAACCCTACTATTGAGCATGACGTATTGTGTTCGATTCCCGGGTCGGACAAAGTTTTATCGGGTTTTTCCATCTGGAATTTCTCAGAAGTCTGGATTTGTGTCCGGTTGATGGCTATACGCTCGTTCCCTATTACAGGGGGGCTTAAACATTACTGGCGAAATGTGTGTGTCCTATAGGTGCGCTTCTGCCTACCCATTCGGGAAATACAGGCGTGTTGTTATATTCTGTCATATTCTCCACGTAGAAAAAGTTTGAAGAGAACAAAGGGGAGAGTATAATTATTTATCCGGGTCAATGGTTGTTTGATAATACCAAAATGGCCCCTTGGATGTTTCAAGGTTAGTAGAAAACAGGTTTCAATTGGCTTTTTGTCAACTCGCCATACGTAGGTCAACGAGTATATTATTTATGCATTGAAAAAAAATCTTCCCTCTTTTTGTTTAGATATTAGTTTATATACCCAACATACAAATATGTTACAATGACGGCGTCTACCCGTCCAGCTGCAAGTGTGCAAGTGAATGGCGTAAGGACCTTTTAACCGACTGCGCCGAACAAGGTGGTGCGCGATGCTATCGGTTATCGAACGCTTTGGGATCACATGGCCCTCGGGCAGATATTGTTTGTGTGCTCGTATTTATAGTCTTGGATTAGGTACGAAATAACACTTTTGATTTCGATTTAAGATTTATAACTTATCTCTTGTGGGGTAAAAGCGTAACACATTAACAGTAGTAATGGCTTTCATTTTGACAGATCAAAAACATTGCGTTATTTGCAAAATAAATTAAAATATTTTTTCCAATATATGAAGCAATGGATTAGCGATATTTTTTAAAATGATTCAGATTGTCATTTATAGTGTGTTACACAATTAGGGTGTTGGACTTATATAAGTCCGAAATCGCCAACCCGTCTTGCGCAAGCGTGGTGATAAATTTTATGCCCGTGCCTCCTCTGTATGAGAAGTGGTCCTGCATTGGGACAATAATAGGCTGGTATTATTATAACTTGGCTAGAGATTTCATCAATATCGAAAGTTTGGCGATGACTGACGTCCGTGAAATTGATCTGTTTTTTCTAAAATATGAGTATTTATTATGAATAATAATAATATGAAGTAAGATGCAAGTGATAAATAGATATAGATCCTGATAGTTTTATATGTAGCTTCTGACCTTTAAACACCCAACCTTAAGTTTCATGAAATGCAAATACATCAAATACCTATTTAGCTAAGTATTGCAACAAAAATGTTGGTTGAAATAAATAGCATTTTGACATAAAACTGTCAACGAAATCTATGCCTTGTGATCACATTGCGCTACAAATATATACGCCTAATCTCCCTTTTACCAATTCAGCCGTTTTAAATAAATTACCCATTACAACCGGGCAGGACTATGAATACGCCGTAAGTACAAAACGGTAACATCTAATCCAGTGTGTATTATAAGGCAGTGAGGAGAGTGAGAATTACTGCCTTCAGGACATCGGCTATATTACGCAACTCAACAGATGTTCGAAGATAGCAGATGTGGCGATTCTACCCTAAGTGAAGCCACAGTGACCAAGGTTTGGATTTTGATGGGTGACCATCGCTAGATTTACTGCCTTCAAAATTGGCCACATTGCGCAACTCAACGGATGTTCGACGATAGCAGATTTGGCGATTTTACCTTAAGTTAAGCAATAGTAGCTAAGGTTTGGATTTTGATGGGTGAACACAGGAGAATTACTGCCTTCAAAATTGCCCATAATGCGCAACTCAACAACAGATGTTCGTACATAGATAGCAGATATGGCAATTGTACTTTAGGTAACAGTAGCTAAGATTTGGATTTAGATGGGTGACCGCAGGGCGGATTGTAAGGCAGTGAGAAGAGTGAGAATTACTGCCTTCAGGATATCGGCTATATTACGCTACTTCACGGATGTTCGAAGATAGCAGATGTGGCGATTTTACCTGAAGTTAAGCAACAGAACTTGAGGTTGAGATTTAGATGGGTGACCGCAGGGCGGATTGTGAGGCAGTGAGGAGAGTGAGAATTACTGCCTTCAGGACATCGGCCAGATTACACATCTCAACAGATGCTCGAAGATAGCAGATGTGGCGATTTTACCTAAAGTTAAGCAACAGTGCTTGAGGTTTCGATTTTGATGGCTGACCACAGGGAGGATTTTAAGGCCGTGGAAGAGTGCGAATTACTGCTTTCAGGACTTTAAGGCAGTGAGCAAAACGCAACTGAATGATATTCAAAAATAGCAGATGAAGCGATTGTAAAAGTGGTCGAGGTTTAGATAAAGATGGGAGATGATGGCACATTGAAGAGTGAAAATTGTGTGAATATTTGACCACAAGGACGTTTTGTCTTTCTTTTCATATTAAGGTTCATAACAGTGGTTACTCCAGATAATAACCCAACAACACTTTGCTCGGCCCGGGAATAGAACCTCATGCTCAGCAGAAGCACTTGCGACCACTAGATCAACGAGGCAATAAATAAACACCTGCCAAAAACCCTCCAAGTTTTATCTCCATAATGTCATATCCATTCTTCGCACAGCGTAGCCCGTCTATATGAAATGGTACTTACACTATATTGTTGAACAGGTGTTCATACTTCCTTACTGCCGTCATTACGTTACGGCGCTCAGCGTTCATGTGTGAGATCGTTTATTGAAAGGATAATATTGTTCGGAGGGGTTCGTAATTAGTACCCTTTTCCGAGTTGGTGAAATTATAGGTGTATGAGGAATTTCTACTTTTTCTCTCTGCTTAGAAAGAAAGAAAAGAAAGAAATAAAGAAAATGCATTTATTTGCAGCAAACATGACGCATGAAAAAAGGCCATAAACACACGAAAAAAAAAAAAAACAATTTGTGGGTAAATATGCGTCACATAGATGATGATGGACGATGGATGATGGTGTTAGATGTTACATGTGTGTGTTTGGGTGTGGTGTGATACCCCCGTGCCTCGAAAAGCAGGTTAAGCTGTTGGCCTGATCTCTCCGATTGTGTTGGATTGCCGTCCCATCGGACTATGAGAGTGAGGGAAGAGTGAGTGCACTTGTGTCTGCACACACACTTGTGCATTATAAAATCTCCCACGTAGACGGCTAGATCTCCATTGAGATTGGCCGCCATGGCTGAAATTCCTGTCCATAGATGGTGGTTTTAGCTCTACAAGGATCTTTTCTTTGGCGCACTAAAATCGGAACTACCGTCGACATCTTGGTTTCTACATATTCACAAATGTATACCAATAGCGCCCACCTGTCTATGTCATTCAAGTGCCAAAAGATTCTGATACCTCAGTATGTAGAATTTAAATTTCTTTTTATTTCTGGTTGGTATTATAGCTGTCCAGGTGGCGGTTCCTTTCGAGGACACGTGGTTAACGCATTGTTTTTCATCATTTCAACCTATGTCAGAACTGTCAATAACACAGTACAATTAATATACCGGTTTTGTAGACTTGAATCCACGACGAACAGTAAAAAAGCCAATTTCTCCGTTTCTGCACAGTCTGAACTAGCTTTTAATGACTAAAGACTTTCTCTTAAACGGTAACCATACACCACATAAAGATAAGAACATTTAATTGCATCCATTAACATTGCACCTTACGCGGCTAAGTAAAAACTCTTTCGTAAACGTCAGACTTATCAGTAAATGCCACGCCAATCTAATCAAGAGACACGATTTAAAAATGGAACCAAAGAGATTCAAAGCAAGGAAGATTTATTTCAAGTCCCATCGTGCATATGAATTATCTATGGACCGTGACTGATCGAACACTATTCCATTTTTAAAACATACGGAAGCTTAAGAACATGGCGTCGAGGCATCAATCCCGCGCAATTTATTACTCAACCGAGCGTAGGAGGCAACTAAATATTAAGTGTAAGCAACTACCGCTTGGATTTTAAAACATCCAAGCTATAATAGTCGAGATTAAGAGCATTGTTGCCTCGGGAGGCGCATAGAATAAACGCTTATTAGAATTTATACTCAGCTGGTTTACCTCGAGCACGCGTTTGATATAGCGCTCGTTTTTTAGAACACCCCAAGACTATCATCGCTTTTATTAGCCTAGGAAATATGGGAGCGCTTTCTACGTCATGAGGCTAGCTTGTTAGCCGTTCGCTCCGGGCTCCCGAACGGAAAATAGGATAATTCGCTAATGTAATTCGTGCTGTCGACGAGATATCAGCCTCTGGTGACTCTGTATCTATGCTTATGCGGTCTGGTTAATGGTCAGCGCTCTAAATAATAGTCAAGGTTGTTCGGTAGCGAACGGTGTAATAGGTGGGTATCTTAGGGCGGAGTTGGATAGCCGCTCAGTAGTTGCGAAATGTTCATAGGAATTCGCGCAAGTGGGGGACACGTTTGAACGCACCTTTGCGTTTTAAACACAGCAATTGGTCCGGTATTTGACAGGTTGATATATGTGTAACGGTTTTGGATATAACTGATTCAATACAATTGTATCATTAAACTGCTAATTTAATGGCGATATCGTATTTCACGTAATTACGTTTGTTTAGTGTTTTAGATTGATTCTAGATAGTACGTGTGTAGTGTTAAATTGCTGCGCATATTCGGTTGGTTAATAGTAGAAGTAGAATGTGCATGAGATTTGCATATTGGTTTACAAGCGACAAGTTATTGTAGCCTTTAACTGCATTGGACATTGCTATAGCAGCCCTATACTTTCATTTGCATATCTCGTTGTAGTAAAGCTTCCTGTGATACAGTTGGTCCGAGGAAGTACTATCATCATAGTTCATTTTGTGCAGCCGAGCAGTATTGCTGTGTTCCAGTTTCAAAGGAGTGCTTAAATTATATTAGGAGATGTTTGACTCTAAGGTTGGCAACAAATGGGCTGTCAAAGACTTTCATTTTACTTTTTTGCAACTCTTAGAACCACTAATTTCATCACCACTGCTCTCAAAATGGTGAAGGAAAACATCGTGAAGAAACCGGCATGTCCTAGAACCAACAAATTCGAAGCTATATAACATCTATCGACCCGCACTGGGCCCGCGTGAAAGATTATAGCCCCCTCCCTCTCGAAGAGAGGGGGGCTGTGTCCCAGCGGTGGGAACGTTATAGGCTGATTATGTTATCTCTTAGACCATTTTGTTAATATAGTTTCACAGGTTTCAATGATTAATTCCTTTTTTTTACCCTTCGCTGTTCCACTCTTGGGCAAAGGCTTCCCTCTACTCTTTCCATCTATCGCGACGCCAAGCGTCCTCCCTCCAGTTTTGGTTCATTTCAATATCCTACCAGATAATTGACAGAATCTATAATTTTATAAGGTAGCTACTACCTACATACTATTGAGGATAAAGATTTTTTTTTTAAAACGTTGCCCCACACTAGGAATTTCTCCTGTATCGTGGGTGCGTTTACAAACATTTAAACTCACATACACAAACAGCCAGACCCGGAACAACTACTTGTAGGTCATACAAATTTTGTTCTGTGCGGGAATCGAACCCGCGACACGCAGTGCAGCATTCAATCGCTTAACCACTGCGCCAACCGTGCCGTCAACGATTTTATTTTGCAAATATGGGTTCAGTACATGATGATATAGATAGGTTCAGCCATATTTTACCAGTAGGCATGAAAAAGTATATCCTATCCTACTAATATTATAAATTCGATGGATGGATGGATGTTTGTTACTCTTTCTTTATACTCTTTCACGCAAAAACTACTGAACGGATTTGGATGAAATTTGGCACACAGATGGTTTATAACCAGGATTAACACATAGGATACTTTTTATCCCAATATTCCCACGGGATCAAAACTAATGCGCGTGAAACCGCGGGGCCAAGCTAGTAGTAGCTAATATATACTATTATAGCCTTGTTAGATTTGTGGTCATTGAAATCTAATAAAGCCGAAAGCCTGCTCACTAAACCAGAATATCGATATCGACTTTCGTTTTTATTCGCTACACTTCGTTGCCATCAATCATAATACAGTCTGCGTTAAATGTTATACAATCAACATTTAGTCTTAATTTACTACCGTTGACATGTAAACTAACAATGTAATATGTAATTGATATAGTTTCGCTTAAGGCTAAGAATCATTCAATTACGTGATTATTTGGATTATATAGAGCTGTGGTTTTTAGGGTTCCGTACCCAAAGGGTAAAAACGGGACCCTATTACTAAGACTTCGCTGTCTGTCCGTCCGTCTGTCCATCCGTCTGTCTGTCACCAGGCTGTATCTCAAGAACCGCGATAGCTAGACAGTTGAAATTTTCACGAATATATGTATTTCTGTTACCGCTACAACAACAAATACTAAAAATAAAATAAATAAATATTTAAGGGTGGCCCCCATACAACAGACGTGATTTTTGTAGATACTGGTACGAAACCCTTCGTGCGCGAGTCCCACTCGCACTTGGCCGGTTTTTGTTTTGGAAGGCCAACTGCTTGTGTATTTAAGACTATTTTCTGTCCGCGTCAAATTTCTTGTTCCCCTAGCAGGCGATGCGATGCGACGGCGGGGTGCTGTCGTCGCATCGCCTGCTCGCGCTACGATTTCGTTTTCGAATAAGTCGTTCTTTCTTACTTCTTTTTATTTTTGCTCAACTCCTAAGGGTCCTAGCGTAATGTTAAATAAACTTTAACCTTTCTCAAGAATTGGGCTACTAAATGGAAAAATATTTTTTCAAATCCGGCCGGTAGTTCCAGAGATTAGCGCTTTCAAACAAACACACTCTTCAGCTTTTCTATTATTACCTATAGATTAGTATAGATAAGTAATAACGTAATTATATCGTTACTGCTCTCTGCTTACGATGTCTGTGGTCCTTGTAAAATAGAAATAGACAGTTCTTGGTAAACTAGAACGATTGAAGCCTCCATCTAGGTTATTATTAGGATTCCTGTGAAAAGTTATCACATTTGTACGTGAGGTACGAACGTGAAAACTTCGTGAAAATCTTTCCTAGGTTAGTGGAAAGGTTTTAATAATAAGAATTCGCGCCGCTCAATTAAGAAAATAAAAAAAAGAACAAAATCAAAATCAACGTTATTACGTTGCTATGACAAATGCCTCAAGAAGAATATGAAAAGTTGTATGGATTGTGTGGAAATTATATGGGTTGGAAGCACTGACCTATATTAAACAAGTACGCTGGACTTCATACTATCGATGACAAAACTAAGACTTTTGATTTTCGCCATTCCTGAGACACTCAATCGGGGCGCTTTGAATCGGCACAAAAAACAACTGTCATTTCGTATAGTATATTTAGTCCAGCGTACTTGTATAATAGAAATCAGTGGTAAGAGAAGAAAGTGAACACACTGAGAAAACGGCTGATTAAAGTGTATGGCAGAAAAACGTAGGTGCTGCACTGACTCTACTGCAACCGAAAAACTGGTATGAGAACAGTACGATGAAGTTGGCCCTGATAGCAAAGTAAGGTGACAAAAATTAGCGCTGCTAGAAACACGAGACACAGGATCTAGAGGTCACCAATCTGATTACCGAAGTATTCTTTGTTGTATGTATAGATAAGTAACTTTTTACTCTAGGTAATAAATTAAATGACTAACTAACTAACTGAATATAAGTAAATACAAAAACCAAATGATACTTAGGTGTGACTATATACTTATTATAGTTTACTTTAGATGCTGTTCTTGCATATTACCGAAGTTAGATTACCCAAAATTTCAGTTTAATTGAGACCCTTTTATAAAATCACTAGCTGCGCCCCGCGGTTTCACCCGCATAAGTATCGATCCCATGGAAATATCGAGATAAAAAGTATCCTACATGTTGATCCTGGTTATAAATCATCTGTGTGCCAAATTTCATCCAAATCCGTTCAGTAGTTTTTGCGTGAAAGAGTAACAAACATCCATCCATCCATCCATACAACCTTTCACGTTTATAATACTGCTAGGATTAATTATTTCTGTAATTAATTAATATGGTGACAATATGGTTAATAAAGAGAATTCTATCTATCTTCTATCTACAGAATTATGACAATTGTCTGCCATATATATATATATACTCGTATATATATACTTTTTTTTTTTTTTTTTTTCAGGATGGGAAATCATCAAATGACCCCTCCCGCTCTGGGTGGAGCAGAAGGGAGTGTCAGACTCTTACTGACTAAAACCCACCCGTGTTCCTTCCTTAGCCCTTTATGTACCAGGGCAGCGGTAACCCTTTCGGACGATCCCGCTACATATATATACGTATTAAAGTCTACTTTAGATGCTACTCTCGCAGATTTATCTAGGTATTCCATTTAAATATAACTTACTTTCAAGCAGGGCTTTAAGTGAACGACATAACAACCGCCATGCTTATTACGAATGTACTCATTATGCACTGGAATGTCTGACATACGTGTGTTTATAGTAAGTATGGCTTGCAAGTGTGTCACGATACTGTTCGAGCCACTTTTAGTTTCGTTTGAAATCGATAATCGGTATGATAGGAATCGATTTTGTTTGGAATGGTAGTTGTAAAAATATGTCAAAATCAATCTGCGTAGCCTTTTTGTTGTTGGGGTCAGCTGCCAGTCTAACCAGATGCAGCTGACATGAGTGTGTTTGGTTTAGTTTATGATATTCTTGTGCGAGTCCCAATAAATACTTTTTCTTTGTTTTAGGGCTGATTTTCCAACGCCAGGTAGTTTTGTCAGAGGAATAATTTAGACAGTTCTTCCATACAAACTGTCAGACGTCAATTTCCTCCAGTTCAATCCATCAATTCAATTTCGTAAATTTTTTCCTAGTGTGAGGCAACGTTTTTTAAAAAAGAAAAGAAAGTAAGAAGAAAGAATTTTATTCCTCGAATAAAAATTATCTGTCGATTGAAAAATCAACCCTAAGTGTATTTGTTTGAGTATAATTTCCCTGACTTGACTTTACTAAGAAACGAACGTCATCGGAGCTTACTACTTACAAAGCCCTTAAAACCATTCACATGCATATCGTATAGTACCTAACAAGAACGACATCCTGTACTAAATCAAACAGGCCTGTAATTTCATATTAAATACTACCCTACATGTATAATTAACTGTGACTTGTAATAGTCGGTTCAAATAGGCGATTACCACGTGACATCGGCGAATAATTTATATTGGTGCGACATACATGTAGGCTATTTACTGGAGAAGGCTAGCTCCTCTAGTCTTTTCTATAGGCATATTTAATGTCAACTATGTCGGTGTCGGCTTTCAGTCTAACTGCATGCAGCTGAATACCAGTATTTTACATGGAGCGACTGCCTATCTGACCTCCACAACCCAGTTACTGGGTAATACGCTACCCCTTGGTAAGACTTGTTGTCAAACTTTCGGACTTCTGACGACCCGTAACGACAAAGATCCACGAATGACAACTGTGACCAACAGCTTATCGTGCTTTCCGAGGCACAGAGGGGTCTTGGTATACAAAAATGGTCACCCATCCACGGAGCAACCGCGGCAAGCGTAGCTTAGCCTGATCGATCGACCCGTGCGGCGGTTATTACTTAGCCACAAGTCCCTCTATAGTTCATGTCACAACGCTCTCATATTTAATCAAACCTCTAATAACTCCCATTTTGTACTTCTAAAAATATGATAAAATTCTACTAAATGATTGCGTCTGTTTTTGTAAATGTCAAATAATTTATATTTTGGGGTCCAAAAAATACTTAACAGCCATTTGCTGCCAACTTGGATGTAGCTGGGGCTCTGTCTCGTATAGGGTCTTAGCATTATGCTGAGCGATGGCCGTTTTGTGACGCATGTCTACCCCCAACTTGTTATTTTTTATTTTGTGTGTTTATGTTCTTTTTTATGCGTCATGTTTGCTGCAAATAATTGCATTTTCTTTCTTTCTTTCTTTCTTTTAGCGCTCGCCAGCCGCTGCCACGGCACCGCTTGTTTCGCTCGCTCGTCTCGCGCGCTGTTGGTCCCTAACCCATTTTTTGGTCGGGGTGCCCTTGCATAGTTGCTGCGACCGATTCGGCTGGCGCATGGTTGGTCACAGTTGTAACCTTTTTTTTTTTTTTTTTTTCTCGCTGAGAAATGCTTTATGCATCCCCGTCTCGCGGGGGACGAGACGGGGTATGTGGGACTCCCTGTCGGAATGACAGTATACCCACTAAAACTCAGCGGTGTTCCCGCATCGCCGTGATGGGAGGGCCATGGGAAACCGGCATAGCCTTTACTTCCACAGCCCTCCCGGCGCATGCCCGCCTAGATGGTATGGCGGGCCCCGCATGCCCCCCGCTTTGGGGGGGCTACGGCCGCAGAGGATAGGGAGAGCGGCAACGTAACACCGACACTCCTCTTCCCCTGCGGCCCCACCGCGTCCGCCATCTAACGGTGGCGGCCCCGTTAAGGCCGCGGAAGGTAGGGAGAGCGGCAACGTAACACCGACACTCCTCTCCCGCCGCGGCCTCCAATCCTCAGCCGCGATGTCTCCCATACGAGGGACATCGCGGCCCGCCTCAGGTAGGTTGCGATGTCGCCCAAGCGGCACCGCCACCTACCCGCAGGCCGCTCGTCGTCGGCTAAGCCGCAAAGCCTTGACGAGCGGCCCCCGCTGGGGTTCCTCTTAGCTTCACCGTGGTCCTCCGAGCCACGGCTACTGAGCCCCCCCGCCTCGTCAATGCGGGAACCCACCGGGGGGGGTCACAGTTGTAACCTAGCGTAACCCGTGTGGTAGGCTCAGTTGCTACGACAAACTGTGAGAAAAGACACGAAAGTTAAAAAGAGGTTTTTTTATTTAAAAAAGTATGCATAATTAGAAGCGGTTTTTTTTTTGTAGAGCTTCCTTAATTTAAAAAAGGGGTCAATCTATCATCAGAAGGTCAATAAATTTTTAGAAGATCATATAAATATTTCCTTTTCTATATTACTTACTTTTTTAAGCAATGCTAAATGTCCATGTTGCTGGTTCTCGGTTCCAAACAAAAGGCCCTCCTTTTTCTGAAAAGGATACCGATAGGATAGGAGATACCGTTACAGTTGATAACGGTTAGTGGTACCTCCTGTAACAAAGACATAGAACACTTAACCAAATTATAGTAAGTACTTACTGCAATTTGGTCACCTTGTGTCAACCGTAGTAGTATAGTAATGTATTATGCCTATCATAGTCGTTGGTTATAAAGAGATTCTAGTTTAAGTGCGGTGACGTTTCCAGACTGTTTTTAGGACGTCAAATACCATGATGTGAAAGATCATATGGCTAGAAAGGGAGTGACTACCGAGATGTCGACTAATAGGGGAGTATGGAAGAAAAAGACATGTAGCGCCGACTTAAAAAAAAATGGGATTAGACCAAGAGAATGATAATGAAATGTAACACGTATTCATCTTAATAATTAGATGTATACAAATGAAATGTACTCACAGTCCTGCGTGTACCCTCCATAAAGAAACACACGACACGCAAAACGCACGTAAACACTTCTAATCGATTATAATCGATTCCATGTCCCCAGGGATTTTCCCTTTGCATATGTTAAAGAGTATTAGAGCAATTTTCTCAAGAACTCGATTTGCAAGCCACAATGACATATTGACGGGGGTGCATACAGTGTAGCTACTATTAAAACCAGTGGCACCGTTAGAGAAAAGTTCTTGAACGGTCGGTTTTGATGGAATGTGTCATCGGGAGGCCTACGGCTACAATTATGGGCGGCTGTCTGTCTTACCGTCGATGATTTAAAGCGGCTGATAGGCCGCTCAGGGCGGGTTTTTAACATAAACTTTGAGTTAAACGGATCATGGGTAAACACTGTTATGTTTGCGTGGTGTAAAGTGGTGGGCGGTTTGTGATGTTGTTGCGATTTTTCGTTGCGTTAGTTCGTGGAGAGAGAAAATGGTTGTTTACGATTGATGCTAGGTATGATGGACGCTTAAAGGGCACCACGCTTAAAATTCATGACTATGAAATATAAGGTATGCAGATTAATCTATTTGACAGGTAGTTGTATGTAGTTAAGGGTACTCACAAACGCAATTGGCGCTTAAATTGACTAATTGATAATTTGGACGGTCAAATTATTCAATAATGTTTATATGTCCTAATGGTCGGTCTTGGAAAGTCTTTAAAAGTGAATCGTGTGACAATAGGAAGAATAAGCAAAAAATATATTTATAATAGGCTTTATTATAAGCTGTGTTGATGGTATTTCGGCCATGGCGGCCAAATCCAACAGAGACTACCCTTCGGGGCGCGAGTTATTGTAGTGCACAAGTGAGTGCGCAGACACAGGTACACCCTCTCTCCCCTAACCCTCATAGAAAAAAAAGAAAAATATGGAAAGAAAAAGAAGAGTTAGAGGGGTGACGTAAAGGGGTTAGGGTTGAAAGACTTAGGTGCGTAATGGTTTTCCAGGAGCTGCAGTCTCGACATTCATAGCGATCGCTTTACGACCAAATTCGGTCGCAAAGTCCTGTCACTCCATACATTACACCTGTCAATCCGGGACTGCGACCGAATTCGGTCGTAAAGCGATCGCTATGAATGTCGAGACTGCAGCCCCAGGTGCCACTTTTTTCATACGATTCAAACCGAAACGCAGGAGACTATTCTCATAGCAATAACCAATGGAAATATTCTCAAGGCAACATAACATACGTACTATAAAGCTCTTCAATGCGTACATAAATATCACCAGACATAAGAACACGTCACAGGAATAGCAAAACCAGTTAACTTTTATTACCCACTAAACTCATCTAACAGGTACTAGGAGAACAGTTCATATCAGAAGCTGTTCCATCCAATTGATACCTACTGGATCACCTCTATGAATATGCCGTCCATACATTACAAATCCCAAGATTTATACCACACAGTATATCTAAGCTATACTCATAATAAAGCTGAAGAGTTTGTTTGTTTGAACGCACTAGTCTCTGCAACTACCAGTCGGATTTGAAAAACTATTTTTACATGTAGGTATAGCCCAATTCTTGAGGAAGGCTGTTGGGGGAACAATAATTTTCTCACGGAAAAAGTCGCGGGCTGGTATTAAAAATAAAGCTAAAGAGTTTGTTTGTTGGTTTGAACGCGTTAATCTCTGGACCTACCAGTCGGATTTGAAAAATTATTTTTGCATTTGATAGCCCGATTCTAGAGGAAGGCTAATAGACTATTTAACATCACGCAAGGACGCTTAGGAGCCGAGCAAACAGAGACAAAGTCAGTAAGAACGGTATGCGAAAACGAAGTAACAGTGCGGGCAGGCAATGCGATGCTACGACTTGGGGAACAAGAAATTTCACGCGAACGAAGTCGCAGACAAAAGCTAGTACATTACAAGTCCGAAGATTTATACCACACAGTATATCTAATACCCAATAATTTATTTTACGTCACACATTTCACATGAAAATTATATTGAACGCAAACTTTAATTTACCAGTTCCGAGATAGTATCGATACATCGATACCGATGCAATTACCGGTTGAATCGGTACTGATTTATACGATAATGATGGGACAGTGGCTCCCATTCACATGGTTGCGGAACTTGGTAGTCATGTGTTGTGGTAATTATTAGGTGAGGTTGAAATACGAAATGGTTTTGCGGTTGGAGTGTTATTCTGTAGTTTTTTTATTATTATTGTTTGAACTATTATGGGTTTTTTTAATGACTGATGTTTATTAAAATCATTGCAAATGGTATTGTTAGTCAATATATCGTCATCATCTGCTTAGCCTTTTGTCCAACTATGTTGGGGTGGACTTCCAATCTAACCGGATGCAACTGAATATCAGTATTTTATATGGACCAGTCGGTTCATATAAAATACTGATATTCAGTTGCATCTGACCTCTACAATCCAGTTACTGGCTAATACTCGTACGATACCCCTTGGTTAAGCTGATTGTCAGACCCGTAATTACTGTCAAAAATCCACGAATGACAGCCGGGACCAAGGGCTTAGCGGGATTTTCAAAGCACGGAGGGGTCTTGTATGTAAAGATGGTCCCATCCACGGTTCAACCGCGGCAAGCGCAACTTAACCTGATCGATTATATGTATGTCGATGGCAGACTGAAAGTGAGAAGGTGAGGGGTACACTTACGCCACACCTTCTAACTTTCAGTAGAATTTGGTTTTGGTTTTCATTTGAAATATCTGTAACTGATAATTAGGCCTAATACCACACTACAGACAAAGATCGCTTAGAAGTAACTTCTGAATCAAATTAACTTACAATAATTCTGTTTTATCTTATCAGACCTAATAAAACACAATTCAATAGCTATCATATCAATAAAGCTCACACAATGAATCAAAATAAACTGTTAACAATAAATAAAAAGGTGCGATTCCAAAAAAATCAATTCACCGTTCTGTATTCGAATAGCCGGCGGCCATTTTGATTTATATCTAGCTACAAAATGGCGTGTTAGTCACAAATCACCTAAGACTTTCATATAAATTACGTGGCACGCGTGTGCATGGTGTGTTAGTGTCAAGAACGATTAAATTGAATTTGATGGGATTTTCAGAGAATGATAGTATGGGACCGGTTTTGTGTGATGTGTTTTGGAAGGGAGATGACAAATTATAAGCACTTTATTCATTGTTTTCCCTTTTTTTTTTGGTTTTTCTACGTCGAGTCTTCTTGTCGCGTATTCCGCAGAGCCTAAAGACTAAAGTCTTAAATCAGTGCGTCCTGTCTGTGATGACTTACGGAGCCGAAACGTGGGCACTCACGGTACGGCTGGTACATAAATTCAAGGTCACTTCTCAGCGAGCTGTAGAACGAGCTATGCTTAGAGTATCTCTGAGGGATAGAATCCGGAATGAGATGATCTGGCAGAGAACCAAAATTGTCAGATCACAGAAAAAGCAAGCTGAAGTGGTAATGGGCCGGCCATATTAGGAATATGGAGAATATTCCATTCTTCATTAAGTGCATTTTTCAGGGTATGAAATGTGACTGGAGGTGGATTTTAGCTTCTAACACGGCTGTCAAGCTCGTCCCAAGCATGTTCGATAGGGTTTAGGTCAGGGCTTTTCGCTGGTACTCTATTTGATGGATTCCCACATCTTGAAGGGACACGTTTAACACATGAACTGTGTGGGGCCGAGCATTATCATGCATAAACAATGCATTGTCGCCCTTATTGAATCTCGTTCACGTATCTCACAGTGGCCAGCTTGCCATTTTCTATCGGCACTAGCGCCGTATGACCATCTGATGAAATACCGGCCCAATCGGGTACAGAACCTCCCTCGTATAGTAAATTTTCTTCGAAAGAATGCTTGTGTACAACGTTCTCCTGGCCATCTGCACTTGACGTCTCTTCTCATGATTATACAACACGAATCTCTATTTATTCGAGAACATCAGTCTGCCCCATTCGACTTCACTCCATTCGATGTGATCGCGGGCATATCTTAATCTTGCGACTTTATGATGCCGTTCAAGTTTTGGCTCATTTTCTGGCTCGCACGGCTTTAAGTTAGCTTTTGCAAGACGTCTCCTGACTGTCCACTCAATGATTGGGTCCCTTCGGGTCTGCAAAACTACTGGATCGCAACTCCCGTCTGATGTCGATTTCTTAACATCGTTGAGACAACGAATCGATGTTCTCGGGCCGTCGTGGACTTTGGCTTGCCATTGCTTGGTCTTCTTAGGTTAAGTCCAGTCTCCTTAAACCTCCGAAGCACTTGTTAGACAGTAGAATGTCTCACACCCATGGTTCTGGCCGTTTGTCTCTGGGATCTCCCCAATTGCACCATAGTGATGATCCTTGTAAATTCCTTGGGTGTGAGATATGATTCCTTTATTTACAAGTCAACGTCTGCTGCAAGTTAAAAATCGACACGTAAACGTAAAAACAATAATTAAATCAACGTGAAAATTAAAGTATTCAAATTTAATCCTAAATTATCAGACGTTGCAATAAACTTTTTTTCATCTATTACTTCGAACAGGCAAAAATGTAATAAGGTTTAAAAGTGCAATATAATCAAGTTTTTTTTACTTCATGAAACTTGTAGTTTAGGAACTTTGCAAGTGGCTTTTTATGTTTCTCGTCAGTGATTACGCTACACTCAGAAGTTATATAAAAAGCCACTGAAAAAGAAAGATAGTGCCCGCTTATTGATTAGGTTCAACCTTATAGGCACCTAATCAATCAATCAATCATCAATTTCTTTTAACACAACCGAACGGAACCGATGCGTGATTAGTAAAAAAACAAAACATAAATTCATCATTGTAACGTGTAAATTTACCTAGGTACCTAATCTAATTGAGTGTATTGTGTCTGTATTTTCTATTATCATGTCTTATCAATTTATGCGATAAGATTACTTAATTCAGTAGCAACAATACCTAATCAACAAATTCAGGTAGATTTTCCTTATTAGAACTAAATTAGTTATTTACAAGAAATAGAAATATATGTACAGGGTGGCAGGACCATCGACGCGCAACCTGTTACCGTGGGTTCGGTAAATCAGTCAGATAAAATAATGGCTGTTATATACATTTTGACCGCGGATGTTTGCAGTTTTCTATGGAACAGTAAAGTTTTTTTTATAGCCGATGAAAAATTTTAACCCAAAGGGGTCTAGAAGATCTAGAGAGGGAGTGGGCCGTAATCTACTACGCGGGCCCAGTGCGGGTTGATAGATGTCTCATGACTTCGCATTTTTGATTTTAGGACATGCCGGTTTCCTCACGATGTTTGCCTTCGCCGTTTTGAGAGCAGTGGTGATGAAATAATTTACACAAAGTAAAGCGCCTGCCTGGGTTCGAACCTACGACTCGTAAGTCGCGCTCGTTACCACGTGGTCACCACAGCTCAACACGACACGACACGACACGACACGACATGTGTATTACATTTTGTTAGCCCAAAACTTATCCACGGTGTCGTAGGTGGCATCGCAGAGGTCGCTATGGCTGCATTTTTGGGGCATAGAAGGCAGGATAGAAGGTGGAACATACATAGTTGGTCCCACAGCTCCAAATCCACACTCTGCTGTGGAACTCTGCTGTTGCAAACAGATGATAAAAATGTTCATCATAATCACAATAAAAAGTGAGAATAACCCGTGAGTGTTGTCGGCAATCTCCTTCGTAATGAGCCGTTTGCTGTGGTCTATGTCGTGTGATCTACGATTATGTCCAATCTGCATGCCAAACATATAGCATGCTTGAAATTATATCTGTCGAAATGTGAGGCAATACCTATTCGAGTGGTGGAAGATTTGTTAGAATGTAGTGTATTTTAGATTAAGAGCATATTATTGATTTGCAGGTTAAGTTTTAAGCTGCAAAAAAAGTATGTTAAACACAAAATGGTGATGAACAGGACATATGTTAAGAGAGGAAAAAGTGAAATGGACCAAGTTACTAAAATCAGACCACATGATCCATAAAACACAATGTTTTTTTTTTACAATTAAATGGCATACATACCTACACATAAACACACGCCTTTCTTCTCTTGCACATTAAACGTCAAGGTACGTCTTTCTTCTCCCGACCAAGGCCCCCCTTGGGGTTGTTCTCCAAGGGATGACAAAAAGAGCAAAGGACGACAAGCAACTCGTTGGAAATTCGACGTCATAAGAGCTGGTCCAGAGTGGATTCAGAGGGCGGGAGACAAAGAGGTATGGAAATTTTTGTAAATATGTGAGCACCATGCAGCTATCTATCACATCACTAATTTACCTGCTGTTGAAAGCTTATTGAGTATCGTGTTTGGAGAAAGGAGAGTAAATAAAATCCAAGTGTACTAGTTTAAAGTCTATACCAATGACCATGAACGTTAGGCATAATGACACTTCTTATATTTGTATATGGAACACAAGTTATCCCCACGGCTTTATTTTTAATTTTTTGTTCCCACTATTCAGACGGAAATTGAGAAATTTAAAAGGAAATATGCTGATCGGCTCTCGGTTCATCCAAATACCCTGACCAAAGATCTTTTAAACCCTTTCTTAACGGTGAAAAGGCTGAAAAGGAAGGATGTGTTCTAAGAAGGCAGTCGAAACACTGGTCTCTTCGTCTATAAGCCATATTCATTCAATTCATCTGCTTATAGTCTGGCGACTGATTGCACAGAACAAAATCTTTTACCTATTGTAGTATAGTCATTTTATTGTAGGTGCATCAAGTCTTCACATATAATTAATGTACATATACAAAATATTGTAAAACATTTTCAAAAGAGTAACAGTGGAGTTTCTTGCCATTCTTCTCCATACGAAACTACTTTTTGGAAGGGGCGATTAGAATCAATTCTATTTTTTTTTTAATTTTGACGTTCAATAGTGGCTTTTAATTTGAAATAAATGATTTGACTTTGACTTTAGAGGTGGCTTATGGTATAAAAAAAATACTGTAGAACCAGCAGAAAGGCTTATTTTATTTGAATTATTTGTAGGATTCTGAGAAACCACTATTCTGTGGCCAACAGTGGCTATTTATAAGCTTAGTAAATGCTTTATTCCTGAAAGTGTTTTAGCTCCACCACCATTAAATCTATATTATCTGTAACAGAATGGCTGTTGTTTCATGTTACTTTACATGGACATTTCAAAAATGTGATCGATTTGACTGATAGTTGTTAGAAAAATCATAAAGATTTTGTATGGACAAAAGCTGAACAGAGCTAAATAAGTGTGGTTAGTCCATAAACCAAAATAAAGATATCTGCAAAATGAATTCACTATTGCAACAAAACCTAATGAAGCATAACAAAATAATCACATCACTTCACTTTGACCATATAATTTGAAATTTTGCAAAGCTATTTTACTAAACGCGACTAGATTACAAGATTTTAAGTTTTTGCCTAAAACCGATTAGATGCGACGTTGCCATTCTGTAATATAAAGATAATGATTATTTCGTAAGGCAAGTGGTAATTTAATTTGAATCGAAAATGTGGCCAATTTTGTAGATGCGACCTTTTTGCGACATTTTATTGAACAGAAGGATTTCCAATTTTAGCACGTCATCGTGGTCAGTCTTTATTGAACGACTGGTGGGTCACATTACACCCAGTTCCCTTTTAAAATGGAGGATAAGTTTTTTTGACAGGACTTGCATCGCACTATACTTTTCGTTTTAATATTAATGGCATAGCATAGCATCATCTCTCTATAATGTTCCCACTGGTGGGACACAGGCCTTCTCTCTGTGAGCAGGAGTGGTCCATAATCTACCGCGCGGGCCCAGTGCGGGTTGGTGGATGTCGTCTTCAATAAACCAACAACAACAGGACCAACTGAGGTTTCAGTACGAGAAAAGTCAGAAATCATAATCTGCCGCGCTGGGCCCGTGCGGGTTGGTGAATGTCACATGTGTTAAAATTTTTGGATTTAAGACATGTCGGTTTCCTCACGATGTTTTCCTTCACCGTTATTAGAGCAGTGGTGACGAAATTAAATACACAGAGTAAAGTGCTTGTCTGGGTTCGAACTCACGTCCTAAAACTCAAAAGTCGGCCGATACCACTTGTGGGCCACTGGGCCACCACCAGTGGTATAGTATTGTCCCACTGCACGTCAAAGGGCTTTTCTCATACAAAGAAGGCACGAGCATTGATCACCTCGCTTGCTAAAGACAGGCTGGCGATTTTTCCATTTAAGCAATACTAATTTGTCCGTCTTCCAAGGAAACCAAGTCCAAACGAGCAAAAAAAAAAAGAAAACCAGCATTACAAGGAACTTGAAAACGTTTATCGGGATTTCTATCTTTTACCGGGACGACTTCATATATTTTTGTACAGCTACACCTTCCACCTACGCAGGACAACATTGCACTACATTATAAAGGAAATTAACGTCAAAATCGATGGCGTGTAACACTAGATATCAGTACTGAGTAATTTAAGGGAGCAACACGCACTCGGTCCGCTTTCTACGTAACCGTGCGAATCAAGGCTTTCTACCTCCGGTGGATTAACTGGATTATTGGAAAACATATTGAACAATAACAAAACGGTAGTCCGAACACGATTCTGACTATTGGACTGAGAAGGACTTAGTTTTATATATTCAATGGAAGTGGCCTCTGAATTAGACGCGTTTCGTGTTAAAATTAAAGTTCATCATGTCAGCCGAAAGACGTCCACTGCACCTCCAGTTCGACCGGTTCTGTGCTTTCCCCATTCAGCGGATTCCTGCCGCTTTTGCGCTGCAGGTTGGCACTACACTTTTCCATTTAATAATAATACTAGCTGGTTTCTGTCCTACTACAGCGCAAAACCCTCTTCACATACAGAGAAGGCACGAGCATTAATCACCACGCTTGCTTAAGACGGGTTGCCGATTTCAAACTTACACAGATTTCCTGATGATGCTTTGCTTCAACGATGTTAGTGATGTCCAAGGTAAACTAAGACAGTACATATAATAATAATAATCAATAAGCCTGATATACTGCTGGTGGATCGATCAGAGCGGCGCGCAATGATTGTTGACATAACCGTCCCGCATGATGAGAACCTCGTGAAAGCCGAGAAAGATAAACAAATCAAGTATCTTGACTTGGCTCACAAGGTTGTCGACATGTGGGATGTGGACTCAGCGATAATTGTGCCGATAGTCGTGACAGCCAATGGCTTAATAGCCAAGAGCCTCGACCAACACCTGAGGAGACTTTCGTTGGGCAGCTGGATCAAGGGCTTGATTCAGAAAGCGGTACTACTGGACACGGCTCGCATTGTCAGGAGGTTCCTCTCTCTGGAGCCCTGACCACCGGTCGTTTGGACCCTGTTCGCGATACCGGTGGGCTACTATTTTTTATATTTTTAAATGTTTCTATACTTTTTATATTCTAATATTTAAAAATATAATTTATATGCATTTATATTGAAATAAAAGACAATAATCACTTCTCTCACACACTATTTCAGGTAACTAAGGCCCATAGATAAAATACACAAAATAATCTTATACGATAATAAACTAAGACTATAAACTAACATATGAATTGAAAAAGTGACATTGATACTTGTCCGGACTTGAACCCACAACCTCGTGCATGAGAGACGAGGCCATAACCACATAAAAACCAATTTTATTTTACTTAGGTTTGAGTTTGACAATCAAAATGCCTCAAACCAAGATATCTCCAAAACCCTCAGGCCACCCAGATCTTACACAGATGTTCTCAACAGGCCAGGAGACTTAATCAACTTCTGGAGGGAGGTAGGCTGGGTGGATTAACCACTGACGGCCGCTATGCTTTGGTTTAAGCACTAAATCTTCTTTAGGAAGTTAAGACTCCAAACCAGGACTGTTTGAACACGACGTACAATGGTATTGAACGCCGAAAATCGCGTTCCACACGCCGAACATCTATTTCCTGCTGCAGTTCCTCTGTGAACACGCCGAGAAAACGAATTCCTTAAGGTCCGACGAAGGATTTAGTCATTAATCCACGTATGATGGCAGTTCTTATAGCATTTGTACAGGAAATAGGCTGCTAATATCAGTAATAAACCCAAAATTATCATCATCACTATGCTTATTGCAAAAAGACGAAATTGTAGCTGTTTGGTAGTAGCCATTTTCGAAGCTCCAATGCCATTCTGGTTTATTATCACTTCTTCACGTTTTGGAGTGTTAGAATTGCACATTGTTAAGTGCATAAAAGTTCTCGAAAAAAAAAATAGTTTAGTAACGCAACGTACACTTAGAACGAGAGTCTGTTCCACACACACCGTGCGTCCGCATTGCGACCCGACACCCCATCTCCAAACCTGGCAGGGTCGCCATGTAAGGTTGGGTACTGGAGAAGAGTAAAACGCTCTGATTGCTCGTTGATAACTAACTCATTTATTAATAAGGATTGGTATTTAGGTACACGAGTAATATACATAGGTATATGCAAACTTAGAACATAGGTTTATACACTATACCACGCACTATTGTGCGTGGGCATAGCGGCATTTCCGCACTTAGTCCTTCAAGTGGACAATAATCCACTTGAAGGACTAAGTGCGGAAATAAAACCTTCTAACATAGAACCAAGATATCTCTTCCAGTTCTGCACTATGTCTGTGATAATATTATTTCCAATTGATCGTGAGACGTGACGCTCGTGGAAGTGAAACCCTCTTTTGTAATGAGCGATTATGAGTAACGATTCTCGATTTTTTTTGCATCCAAATACAATATCGATTGCGAAATTCGCGACGAATTCGAGATTAAGTTTTTCCATCCGAAAATAAATTTATATTAGGCCAGTATTTGGCTGGTATTTTTTTTTCTAGACATTCTTTCGTCACTGCATTTTGTCACGAATTAGAAATTCTTCCAATTGAACCGTTTAGGAATATCAATAGTTTTATAAGTGCTATAAATATCTTGATTTGGTTGTGTAAAAAATGTGGTTGTAAATAAATGGAAAGTTTTATTTTGCTCTTGTTGTGTGTCGTGTTGTACTGTGGTGGAAAGTCTTATATTGTTCTTTTATTCTCAGTTGAAGGGAGAAAGGCGCTACTTCCACGTTCAAAATTCTAGACTTGGCACTTTCAGTCCTGCAGCTGACGGAAAGAACTCTGAAGATGATCAGGTGACAGGATAATCAATACAATCCAACTTTACTAACCTAAATTCTGTTGTTATCAACAAATTTCGGGTTGCTGAAGTTAGATGATGATGGATAATTAATATATGTAGGTAGGTAAGTAGTACCTGTGACATATCATATATTTTAATGAAGGTAGATAGGAATTACGGTGGACAGAACACACGGTGACAGTGGTTTTACAGAACGAATAAATTATAATAAAAGAAGGTTATATGTGGGTGTACTACATAACATGTTGATTTTATGTAAGTAAAACACAAGGCCTTGCTGTTTTGGTGCGATTCTTGTAATATTTTAACTGCCAGTCCAAGTTCATATCCGGACAAAGACTCACGAACTGCGTTCCTGATCCAGTATTTCCATTATTGTGTTACATTTTAGTATTAGTTTTGACTAATTAATGCACCTTTAATGATTTTTAATTGTATTTTAATAGGTCTGAATTGAGTAAATGAATGAAACTGAAAAAATATCGTATTCATTCCTTCAACCTTCAAACTCTGCTCACGAAAAATGTACTACACTACAGCTAATACAATAATCAGCCTATAATGTTCCTACTGCTGGGACACAGGCCTCCTCTCAGTGAGACGGAGTGGGCCGTAATCCACCACGCGGGCCCAGTGCGGTTTGGTGGATGTCACATGTCTTCGAATTTTTCGGTTCAAAGACATGCCGGTTTCCACACGATGTTTTCCTTCACCGTTTTGAGAGCAGTGATAATGAAACAACTTACACAAAGTACACAAACACTACAGCCATTACTTATTTTAAAAAGTTTTCAAGCGCCCAACGCCATCTATGATCAACAATCGCAAACAAAATTAATCGATAACTGTAAAAACCAATCCATACCTAGTCTTTAACTACAAAATATAAAACATAGTTTCAAACAAAAAGTCTAAATCTAGACGTAATGACAATGTGTCAAGTAGAACGTGTCAATTTGTCAATGACTGCTATCGGTTGACCAACAACGGTTGCGCGGGAGTCGATCGTTTATGAATCGATTGCCTTGTTCGGATCGATGTAATGGTCGCGTGGATGTATGTGGATGTTTGAGATCGATGATAAGAATGATGTGTGGAATTGTGGATGGTTTTCTGTTAAAGTGAAGTTTGTATTTAGGTACGTAAGGTTTTTACTTGACTGGACGGAAAGTGGTTTTTTTTTGGTGGTCGGAATTTAAATATATGTTTTTGGAGTATTTATTTACTTTTGAATTGCATCTTAATATTATAGTAGGTAATGGTGCTTGGGCGTGCGTTTTGGGCAAAGTAAAAAAAAAATGATGGAAGTACTTACCGTTTTATGTCTCAAAATTATTTATATCTTTGCTAGACTTGCCTTTTAATGCGTTTAAAGCTCAAGTAAAATGCCGCCGAGGGAGACGCTCCGGGCGTCGGGAGCCGCGTGACGACTCCCGGCCACCGTAGGCGCGGGCCTGCGGGCGGAGAGCAATGGGTAGCTCTCCGTCCGATCAGGACCAGGCCCGTGCCGGACGGCGCGTAAGTGTTCCACGTGCGCCTCAAAGAGATGTCAGCATAGATGACGGGGCCCGACAGGGCCGAAGCCTGCCGGGGTAGCGGGATCGTCCGAAAGGGTTACCGCTGCCCTGGTACATAAAGGGCTAAGGAAGGAACACGGGTGGGTTTTAGTCAGTAAGAGTCTGACACTCCCTTCTGCTCCACCCAGAGCGGGAGGAGTCATTTGATGATTTCCCATCCTGAAAAAAAAAAAAAAAAAAAAAAAAAGCTCAAGTAAAATCCAACCTTTGTTCAAAGGCATACTATTCCATCAACGACTACTTACACGATAACAATAGTTGGTCGCCCTAATTTAACGCAAGACAATGTTTATGTTCTTTCTAAAGAATTAGCTTACTGACAGGTTATTGTTATTAACTTATTTATTTATTATACTTTGATGGTCTTAGTTTATCATTTGTGATTTCAAGTGACAGCTATGTGAACAGAACCCAGCAATGCATAAATATGTAAGCTGTTACGCCCTTTATACCTGGAGGCTTTTATTTGGGTAGTAAGTTTTTATTAACATTTTAATTTTAATTAATTATTTTTCAGCTTTTTTTTGTTGAGTACGTATAGTTTTTATTATATTTGTTGGTATATTGGCGTGGCTAGCTGACATATGGCAAATATTTAATTTAACTGTCTGGTCTTGTAATGTTAATTACTGAACATAGGTACCTAGTATTGTATACAATCAAGTATTTTCTAACTAAACAGACAGCTGTGCTGCTGGGAAGTTTGTTGCGCCACTTCATCTTCCCAGCGATAGCACTAGGAAGTGGTGAAGGGCGGGCGTGTTTGGGGGACTGTCTTTTGTAATTTTGACGTTCGAAAAGTGTTGATTCTCAGCCTAATTTGAATAGATGACTTTTGATTTTGATTGCTAATAAGTTTTTCCGATGACCTAGAAGGTGGCTGGGACAGACCAGATGCGGAAGGCGGAGGACAGGGTGTTGTGGCGCAGCATGGGAGAGGTCTATGTCCCGCAGTGGACTGCGTTAGGCTGAGTTGTAAAAAAGTTTTCAGATGTATATACTTTTTAGGTAAGTGATTAGAACATAATATACAATTGAAAAACAATGCAATAAAAAATAATTAATTTATTGCTTGAAAAATTCATTATGAATAATTGTGTCATTAGGTAGTACGAATAGGTACAATCAATTAAGGCCATAAAATAGAGAAACACAAACCTCATTAACATTCCGCAAACATAATCAACTTTCTTAATCATTAGAAATCTTTTAATTCCTAGTTGCACTAATCTTTCTCTGCGACTAGATCTTATATGCACATTATACAACATTTATGTTTACAATGACAGCCTAAAATTGGTTTGCTCAGTAAGAGCAGGCCATTTTTTCGAATATAATGAAGCAATGGAGTGAATTTGTATCCTAAATCTATTTTAATTTTAATAATTAATTTTGTACATTTTGCTGTGCCCTACAGGGTCCATAATTGTACCTTAGCTTTAAGCCATTGTAACATCTCTGCAACATTATGGAATGCAAATAAATATATATATGAATATGGATTAGCAATATCCTTCAAAATTATTCAGATTGTCATTGAAAGTATGTTACCCAATTAGGGTGCAGGTCTTCTAATGCCCATAACCCTTCTTCTGCTTTTCACCTTCTATAATGTCGTATTTACATCCACAAATAAATTAAGGCTATAAAATATAGAAACACAGCACAGCTAAGGACTGGAATTGTCTGCCTTTTTTTTTTTTTTTTTTTTTTTGTGGATGGGAAATCATCAAATGACTCCTCCCGCTCTGGGTGGAGCAGAAGGGAGTGTCAGACTCTTACTGACTAAAACCCACCCGTGTTCCTTCCTTAGCCCTTTACGTACCAGGGCAGCGGTAACCCTTTCGGACGATCCCGCTACCCCGGCAGGCTTCGGCCCTGTCGGGCCCCGTCATCTATGCTGACATCTCTTTGAGGCGCACGTGGAACACTTACGCGCCGTCCGGCACGGGCCTGGTCCTGATCGGACGGAGAGCTACCCATTGCTCTACGCCCGCAGGCCCGCGCCTACGGTGGCCGGGAGTCGTCACGCGGCTCCCGACGCCCGGAGCGTCTCCCTCGGCGGCTGAGGCGTGAGGATCTCTCCCTCGCCCATCCCGCCACCTCCTTCGCTAGCATGACTGCTTCGCAGAAGGAGGTGACCGCCTCCCACTCCCTCTCGCCCCGGACCATGGCTTGCACCAGGGCCGGGCGCGAGAGGTCGCCGCCGCTGCCGATCGCCTCTACGAGGACACGGCGGTGCTCTGCCCAAGCGGGGCAGACCTCCACCGTATGCTCCACCGTGTCCTCTGGGCGATCCTCGCAGTGGTGACACCCGGGCGTCTCCTCCCGCCTGATTATGTGCAGGAACCTCCCGAAACATCCGTGTCCGGAGAGGACCTGCGTCAGGCGGTAGGTGAGAGCGCCGTGACGCCTCTCTAGCCACTCCTCAAAGAGGGGTCTTACCGCCGCTATCGTGGCGTGCCCTGCGCTGTGTTGCGATAGTCGCGCCTTCCATTCCACCATGAGACCGCGCCGGAGGTCCGTCCGCTCCGCAGCGATTTGCCGCGGGTGCAGAGTTTCCCCCCGACGTAGTGCCTCCGCGCGCCAGTCATACAGGCGCGCGAGGACTATCGCCTCCAGATCCCATGGTGGCAGTCCGGCAAGGAGGCTTGCTGCCTCGCGCGAGATCGTGCGGTACCCCCGGATCAGCCTTACGGCTACCACCTTTTGGGGCGCGTTCAGGTAGTGTGCGGCTCGAAGCCGCAGTGAACGCGCCCATACCGGGGCCCCATATAGGGCCATGGACCGCACGACCCCCGCGTAAAGCCTCCGGCAGGAGGCGTTTGGCCCCCTCAGGTTGGGCAGGAGCCGCTTTAAGGCGGCCCCGGTCCGTTCCAGTTTGGGGGCCAAACGTCGGAAATGCTCGACGAAGTTCCACCGGCTGTCGAGGACGAGACCCAGGTATCTCATCGTCTTCTCGACGCCGATGTGAACCCCTCCTATCATCAGTTGGGATCCCGAAGGTGGCCCGTACCGGGGCCCATGAAAAGACATGGCCTCGGACTTGTGCAATGCCACCTCGAGACCCAACTGCCGGATCCTTTCCACGACTATCGCAACCCCGCGTGTCATCGCGTCGGCCGCCGCCTGATGCGACCTCCCCTGCGCCAGGACCAGCGTGTCGTCAGCGTAGCAAACTACGCTGACGCCATCAGGGAGGTCGGCCCGCAGCACCCAGTCGTAACCGATGTCCCACAGGAGCGGCCCCAGAACCGATCCCTGTGGGACACCGCACGACATCTCTCGCCGGTTCCAGTTCCCGTCGCGACCGGGGTAGATGACGGCTCTGTCCGTCAAATACGCCCCGACTATTCGACGGAGGTAAGTCGGCACCCGGTGATACCGGAGTGCCTCCCCTATGCAGCTCCAGGGCAGGGTATTGAACGCGTTGGCGATGTCGAGTGACACCGCCACGACCACCCCACCCCGGGACACCGCGTCCCCCGTCGTGAGGGCTCTCACGCGCATGATGGCGTCCACCGTCGAGCGCCCCTTGCGGAAGCCAAACTGGCACTCCGCAAGATCCGGCCCCGTCCTCACCAGGTGCCCGACGAGGCGGCCCGCAATCACTCTCTCAAAGAGCTTGCCGACCTCGTCGAGCAGCACTATGGGCCGGTATGCGGACGGAGAGTCCGCAGGGCGCCCTGGCTTCTGAATGAGGACCAGCTTCCCCGTCTTCCAACGGAGTGGAAACTGGCCTCTCTCCATGCATGCGCTTAAGAGCGCCTCCAGTCGAGGCCCGAGAGCCCTCGAGGCCAGGACCCAGGCTTTACCCGGCAAGCCGTCGGGTCCTGGGGCGGTATTTTTGGCCTTCAGCGTGCCTACCGCCGCTCTCAGATCTACCCCGGTCACTTCAGGGGTGTCGTCGTCGTCGTCCTCGTGGTCCGCTTCGGGCACCGCAAGTGGCGGAGCCATAGGCGGGGGAGTATGCTCCCCCCGTGAAGGGAACAGAGCGCTCACCACTTCCTCCACCAGCTGGGGTCGGAGACTCTGCGCCAGCGGGGGGGCCCAGGTGCGGAGTTTATTCCGCACCATTCTGTAAGGGCGCCCCCATGGATCTCGGTTCAGAGTCTCCAACATCTCCTCGCGGGCCATATCTTTGGCCCGCTGGACAGCCTCTTGGAGGGCGGTCTTCGCCGCTCTGTACCCCTCGTACAGCTCCACTTCCGTGGCTTCCGCATCCGGAGGGCGGATGCGGAGCCTGCGGTGCCTGGTGTACCGGTGTCGCGCGTCGACGCACGCCTTGCGTAGCGCCCCAACCTCCTGCGACCACCAGTACACCTGACGTCGGGCGCATCCTGGCCGGACTCGGGGCATTGCCACGTCACAAATTTCAGACATGGCCTCCCGGAACCACTCCGCCTCACCGTCGATGTCAGCAGGCCTGTCCGGTGAAAACACCCAGGCCTGCACGATTGAGGCTTCCAGGAGAAGCTCCCGGTCCAGCTGCTTCAGCGCCCACCGCGGACCACTCGGGGCCTGTTGGACTAGCGCGCTAGAGGTCTGGGTGGAGACATCAAACCGGATATACCGATGATCGGAGTATGTCTCCACCTCCTCCATGACGCGCCAGTCAATGACACGCTGTGACAGAGCGGGGCTGGCGAACGAGATGTCCACTACCGACTCGCCCCGCATCCGCACACACGTAGGAACAGAACCCCGATTTAGGACGACCAGGCCTGTTTCCAGAGCCCAGTCCTCCACCATCCTGCCCCGCACATCCGTGCAACGGGAACCCCAGGCCAAATTCTTGGCGTTGAAGTCCCCGAGCACTAGCACGGAGAAGGCATGGTTTCTGGCGACGACGACACTCAACTCTGTTAGAGAGTTCTGGAACTCGGCGAGAGTTCGGCTCGGAGAGAAGTATACTCCCACTACTACAATCTCTCCGAACCGTGCTGCTACGCACCCCTGTCCCCTCGTGACACCTTCGAGGGACGGGGTACCGGCGGCGGCCGACGAAATTATGGCCACTGAGCCGTTCAGGTCCTCCACCCAGTCATCCCTGGGCGGGACAAAGTACGGCTCAGCGACCACGGCGATGTTAATCGACCACTGCGCCATGCTCTGGAGCAACAGGTCCTGAGCGCAGGCGCAGTGGTTGATGTTCGCCTGGAGAAGGCGTAGTGGAGGAGTTATTACTCCTCCATTTCAGCCCCCTCCCGGGCCCTATCGGCAGTGGTGGCGGCGGCGGCGGCGGCGGCGGCGGTGGCGGTGGTGGCGGCGGCGGCGGCGGCGGTGGCGGTGGCGGCGGCGGTGGCGGTGGCGGCGACAGTGGCGGCGACGGTGGTGGTGGCGACGACGGCGGAGGGCCTGCCCTTCCTCCTGGCTTCGGCGGGTGGAGCGCAGGACTTGCTCCCCGCCCGGTGATCGGCCGGCTTGCCAGCAGCCGCACATGCGACGCAGTGCGGCGCGGCGTTGCACGAGCCGGCCGTATGGTCGGGCTTGCCGCAGCGGAAGCACAGAGTGCTGCGGTCCTCTAAGGTGCACTGGACGCCCACGTGGTGCCCCACGAGGCATCGATAGCACCTTAGAGGTCTGGGCTCCAGCAGCTTGACCTGCGCTGACACCCAGCCCACCAGGAGCCTTCCGCCCTCCACAATTTTCCTCGCCGCCGTCACGGGACAGCTTACCGTAACGGTTCGCATACCCGTGAAGTCAGGACGTAGGGTGCCCGCCTTCACCTGGTCGGCCAGACACCCGCCAGTCCTGACGACGGCGGCTACCACCTCTGCCCCCGTCATCGAGTCATCCAGGCCCACAATGCGCATATCCGCGCACTTGACGGGCCTGGAGACTCGAGCCTCGTCCGCATTGAGGGACGCCCTTAGCTTTTCAGCCAGGGCGTCAGCGGTGGGGCCACTCGTCGCACCGGGGATCTCCAGCATGCGGGCACCAGTGGCGGTCACCCTATGCCGGAGGCCTCCGGTGATCCCCAACTCCTGGAGATCCACGGTCGCTCTCGCCTTGGTGAGCACGTCGTAGTAGGTCACCCCCCTCTTAACCGCGTCCGGCTGTAGCGTAATAACTACAGCCGCGGTCTTAGGGGAGCGAAGCCTAGCCGCAACGGCTCGCTCCTTGCGCCGCTTCCTCTGCGCCTTTTTCCTGGCCGCCTTGGCCGCCTTCTTCTTCTCCCCGACCACCTGCCACTCAGCGTTGGTCGTGGGAGATTTGTTTTGGGGAGGCGTAGGCTCTGGGGCCTTCCCCTCCCCAGCCGTTCTGCCCTTTCTCTGGGCCGGCACCGCGGGTTTGGCGGCAGGCGCCGATTTTGCCGGCGCCGAGGCTCCACCAGCCGACGTCGGTTTTGCCGGCGCCGGGGCTCCTCTAGCCGACGCCGGTTTAACCGGCGCCTGTGCCCGGCCAGACGGCCCGGGCTTAGGGGCGGCAGCAGCCGCGTACGAGGCCGCCTTCTTCGGCCCTGGGTCCGTTCTACCCGCCAAGGGGGGGCGCAGGACTATACCCTCCAGGACGGCGAACCGCGCCTGGAAGGTCGCCAGCTCCTGCCGAACCAGGTTCAGGACCTGGTTCTCCACCGGCACGGGTTGGCTTGATGGTGTCACCTGCGCTGTGCCGGCTGCTCGCAGCCCGGCCAGGTCTGCTCGGAGCTCCTCGTTCTCCTTTCGGAGGAGCTCCATGGCAGCCGTCAAGCGGGCCACCTCCGCCCGCATATCGGACGTTACGTCCGGCGGGGGCCCGATGTGAATGGCTTCCGCCGCCGCCATGATGGAGGCCTTGGCCGAGACTATGGCCCTGTTTTTAGAAGTCTGTAACTTCTTCAGGGCCACGTCCCGGATCGCGGCCTCCACGACCGCCGCAAACCTCTCTTTGCGGTCCGCATCAGGGCCGCCAACCTCCGCCGCCTCGTCACTCGAGGGCTCCGATGCGACCGCGCGACCAGACCCCCCCACCTTTGCGGGCTCCTCCGCTTTCTCCGCCGCCTCCCGAGCAGTGAGCCCCCTCCCTAAGCCTCGCTCTCGGGCTCCTCCGCGCCTGCTGGTTGGGATTTTTCTGGCCGAAGCCAGCTCCCCGTCAGAGGACGACCCCTGGCCGTCCACTGACCTTGGCCGCTTGCTCTGTGCCTTTCTCTTGGCAGCGGCCGTCTTCTGGTCACGGCGAGGGCTCACTGAGCCTCCCGTGCTCGCTCCTCCAGATGCAGCGTCGGACTCCGACACCGCATCTTCGTCTGTTGTGGTTTTGGGGTTTTTAAAAAATGAATCCATATTTGTTCCCACGAGTAAAAAACTTCTTGTACTTACTCAAATTACGTGGTTCGCACTAGTGACTAAACCAAGCTACCCATTAGTCAAGCTTACTACCTCCCTCACGGTGCGCCGCCGCTTGGAGGTTTGGGGAATTTTTTATAGAGGTTAATCTTCCTCGCGGTCCGGGCGGTTAAGCCAAGACCCTCGACCCCCGTCAAAAGTCAGAGACATGACCTTGACAATCTTCGGGGCTACGATATTAACGGTGGCAGGAGGGGGGTTATCCCCTCCTGCCTGCCCGGCGGCAGGGTAAGTGCACACCAGGCCCGCTCTTACTCCACACAGTAGCCGCTCTGCTCCTCATAGCGGCTTGTGTGGAGCGTTCCTCTTGGCAGAACATTAGCATGCGGGCAGCGAGATCTCATTGGGAAAAAATCCCACTGAGAAATAGCTGCCCGCACCCCAGGATGCACCGGCCCGAAAACTGGTCTTCCCCCCGGACGTATCCAGAAGGGAACTCCAGTCCCCAGGCACACGTGGAGGTTTTCGAATTGTCTGCCTGCGTCTGCATTCCCGAGTTCATACAACCCGAATCTCTTCAGGGCGAGAGTGAATAGGTTTCTTCTGGGCAAGCTCGTTCCACCGTAGATCTCATCCCTGCCTCTGGGCTGGATTGAGGTCAAGAGTGAGCCCATTGCCGAAAAAAAAAACAAACATAAACCTCATTAACATTCCGCAAACATAATCAACTTTCTTAATCATTAGAAATCTTTTAATTCCTAGTTGCACTAATCTTTTTCTGAAACCAGATCTTATATCCAAATTATACCTACAACATATGTTTACAATGACATATAATCTTGTAATGGGCTTATACTTTTGTAATGATAGGCACTGGACATGTGCGTCGGCTTAGGGCGGAATTTGCTACTAGAGAGGGGGAGAGTGGGGGGAATAGGGACAGTGGCGTAAGTGAGGTAGTGATTTTATTTGTGCAGAGTGTGAAACATGTCTTTGGGTACTGTTTATATGAAATCTACTAGGAATATAGGAATTTAAGGATTAAACTGTTTTAAACAAGTATGTTTAAAACAGTTTAATCCTTAAATCTAGGAGGATCCTAATCTAGGATCCTAAAATCTCGCCAAAATGTACATAGACATCATCCATCGCTTTCCACGAGGCGAGATCGAGCACAAGGGCAGCCCATTAAAAAAAAAAAAATGTTTAATAGTTTTTGGCGTCTTATAGGGCCAGTTTCTTAAACGAAAATTAATATTTATGACACATTTAGGACAAAATGTGACAAAATTAGTGTTGATAAATCATTCGAATAGTCACAGCAGTTTACGCTTGCTTGATCATTTGTCACATAATTTTCGTGCGAGAAACTGGCTCATACATGCGGAAACTCACATGTTTCATTCCGATCAAGTATACACACAGAATTATTGTCAATAACTATTACAAGTTTATGTACTACGCCTAAAAAAAATCTTCATACCTACACTGTAAAACAAGTTAGTTTGTGTTAACAAACCCATAATCCTACACACTTTCATGTTTTAGACTTTGTTCGGAATACAATAACAATTTTTATTTTAACCAAACCACAACTCAATTTAATTCTCCACCAACATACTCATCAAGCACAATTAACAAACAACCTCCTGAAAATGTCACATTGTTTATTCGAGCAGCCAACATGCTCATTGTTCCATTCAACCCCACCCTCCCCGTCGGTTACCACTTGACACACTTCTCGGTATAATTGTAGCAATTTACTAGCGTATAACTGGCGACCGACGTCCGACTTGGACACGTCAAAACATATCGACATAACGCCTTGTGCAACCAGAGCCTTGATTGAGCCATTCACATATAATCAGTTGTATATTTATGCCAGTTTCACTCACCGTTCGAATACGCAAATGTCCCTTAAGGCCTTGTGTTGCGTGTTTTGTAGGGTATAGGTTGGATACTCGTATGTAGTACTAGGCTTGTACTTATCTCACAAAAAGGGCATCAAATAGATGTGTTCTAGGTACTCGTACGTATGTCCTTTATGATGAAGAATTATAAAGTAATACAGTATTTTTATGTTACGAAGCGATGCGCGCTTTACTTGTTGTTACCAAGTGTAAAAACACGTTGTGAACGTCTGTGTGTAAGCCCAGGAGCTCTGGGTACCGTCCGTGTGTGTCTTATGTGCTGACGTTAATTTGTCTTCACGCACACATTCACAGCGTGATTGTATACTTAGTTACCATAAGTAAAGTGCGCGTCGCTTCGTGAGATTAAAATACTGTACTTACCTACCTAAACCTTCTTGTGGACCAACAGCTTAGCGTGCTTTCCGAAGTACGGACGGATCTCGGTATGTAAAGTTGGTCACCCATCCACGGAGCGACCGCGGCAACCGTAGCTTAACCTGATCGATCGACCCTTATAGCTGTTATTAGTTAGCTACGAGCGCCTCGAATAAAGTCTTAAAACTAAATAAAGATTGTGTGGGAGACGATCATTTTCAACTTTAAAATCGTTCCAATTTATGTTGCGTTTACTCCGCGCGGTCGTGCTAGCCCCACTGCCTCACCCACCAGTACGCCAACGAATGTACAATCATTATGTGGGTACAATAGTGTATGTTCCATTCACGTTTACTATAAAAAAGAAACTTGAGGAAATTAATTTCGTTGTGTGTTTAGAAAGAGTGTTAGCGTTTTAGGTTAGTAATTGTTGTGATAATGTTGCCCCTACTATGTGACAAAATGAATGAATAAAAAAAAAAAGTGTTCCGAATAAAATGTGGATGAAAGTGCGACGATAAATATTACTGCGACTAAAATACAATTGCAAGATTCAAATAATACCGTTATACTTTTATTTTTTTGGTCAATAAGGTGAAATGATTCAGGACGAAAACAACTTCCGTTCTCGCACGGCTAGTTAGCATTAAAGTTGATTATCATGATCTGCTTGCCCCTGTCCCATGTTACTTTGGGTCGGAGCAACCCATTTTCTTCTTCCATTCTCCCTAGCATTCATTAAAGTTGATACAATCGAAAATATGAAGATGGTTACACAACAATCCTAACAACGACTGGAAAGGTTACCTACGCTAGAGTTTGATGTTACTACCTACTTCTAGGTCGAAGACTCGTTAAGCTGTCCCTTCTTTGGATTTACTGGGCCATCATCTATTTTGCCTTTACTCCAATTTATTTGGGGTCAGCGTAAAATGTCTTTTTCTTCCATACTTTTCTATTAGCCGTCATTTCTGTAGTCACCCCCTTTTTATTTATTCTAATATCGCGACATATTCGCCAAAAATGTAAGCAAATATGAGTTTATGGAAAAATTAATTTAATTCCTACATTATAAAGTTCAGTTTACGCTACAGCTTCAAACATTTTTATAACTTTTTCAATAGTGCTCACTCTGTAGTAATCACTCTGAAATCAACTTAATTACCATTATCATAAAGTTGATATTTGTTTAACTTGAAATAATGTCAATTTGAAACAAATAAAATTTGAATATAGACATAATTATCTTTCTCACCAGTCTATTTTTTATGATTTACTGGATCCCAAACCAAATGTTCACTCGATCGCATCTCACTTACCTTTCAATCGACATTACTCCGACAACCACTCGTACCATCACACGAACGATGCGTAACGCGGTGGCCCGACGAAGCTCATTTCATGCTCCATTGTGGCATCTTGTGAAAGCAATCAGTCGCCACGACTTTTTTGTCAGTAATAATTACTAACGCCTATGTTCTAGTTAATTTCGGTAGGGGGAATGCAACTGGCGATCGGAAAATGTTCTAGTCGAATGATCGTCGCGATTGCGAGACGTAACGGCGGCTCGAATAATCGGACACACTTGGTAGTTGAAATAATATTAAGTGACGAAAGAGTATTTGGGATGTTACAGTTTGGGGACAAAGAGAGAGAGGTATATAGTGGTAGATAGTAACATGCCTCGGTAGGGAAATGAAGTTGATTTTGTAAATAAATTGCATTTTATTGATCGTTTTTTGTTGGTATTATGTCAATGCTATTTTCAGAGAGAGAGTCCACGATATAACATTTAAATAGACTGCTTTGATGGGCAGTTATAAGAATGATTTCATCATATTGAAGAGACATGTGGACGTTGCTCTGAGAGCGATTCTGTGGTAAAAGGATACAGCTCAGTATGACACTGCTATATGAGGCGCTCGGAAAGATATAATAATTTCACCCACCAATGAAAAGCTGTTATAAATTAGGGCGCAGCATCTACCTATCTGCTAAAATTTTTGTTAAGTAGATCAGATTGTAGCGGACATTTTCAGCTGTAGACGCATTAACTAAGAGAAACGTGTTGCAAGATCTATCAAATTGCGAAAATGTAATATTACAAAACATGCCCCATTCTTCCAAAAATAGAATTAATCTCGAATCTAGATTTGATAATAATATAACTCTTTTATACAACTTAGCGGTCCGATGACCCCTTAACTGATTTGTAATAAGATGACAACGTCGCATGATTAAAATTTAATTATAGTGTAAAAGGTCTTTATTATCAATTATGTAAGAATTGCAGGTTTTATTCAGTATTTCAGCTTTTTATTGAGCAGGTGTGAAAGGCTTAGTTTTCTTTATTTTTCGGGCGGATGTGGTAAAGCGGAACGGGTGAAGCGATTTGTGATTTCGAGAGGCATGTTATATGACTCTGACATACTTCGACACTTTTTGTGATAGTACGATACGTCGGAAAAATCATTTAAAACCAATTGCGTCACGCAAAGTGAAGGGTTCCTAGTCGGGATGAAGTTGGAGTTTCTTGCCGGCTCTTCTCCATAGGAAACGACCAATTGGAACCGTGCACCTTGCTTCTGATGGTTCTTAAGTGCCCATGTAGGTTTGTGTGAAATATAATATTTTGAATTGAATTTTTACGCATTCACAGTAGGTACTGATTTTGCCGGCTGCAAAAATAAGTTGGTAAAAATAAGTTGGTAAAAATAAGTTGGTAAAAATAAGTTGGTAAAAATAAGTTGGTAAAAATAAGTTGGTAAAAATAAGTTGGTAAAAATAAGTTGGTAAAAATAAGTTGGTAAAAATAAGTTGGTAAAAATAAGTTGGTAAAAATAAGTTGGTAAAAATAAGTTGGTAAATAAAATACTGGTATTTAGCTGCATCCGGTTAGACTAGAAGCCGACCCCAACATAGTTGGGAAAAGGCTAGGCAGATGATGACTTAGAACAACATAATATTTGTAATTAGTCATGGGATCCAACAATACTCCACATGCTTAAATGAGCATTGATTTTTGTTTTATCTCTTGGTTACATGGACCTGTTTGGAATGCCACTCCTTTTTGTTTTGTCCAGCCTATGCTGTCCCACTACTGGGAAAAGGCCTCCCCCAAGTTCTTTCGAGAACACCTTTCCCGCACCACCTCGAACCAGCCCCCGCGGTATGCCACTCCTAATAACTTTTTTTCATACTTTCACTACTCCATTGTTTAGCGGTGCACAGAATACTTACACCTTTTTTTTCAATTTCGAAGATTCGGACAGATGAACACGAAGAAATTACTAGGGTTCCGTTTTTGCCATTTTGCTGGGGAATTCTAAAAATAAGTAATTTTCAGTAGCAGTCCAAAGTTTGTCTTTGTAGGCAAAATAATAACCAAAGGTATGAGCGTGGACGTAGCACATGACGTTTTGTAGGTTCTGCCTACCCCAATGGGGAAAAGGCATGTTATGTTATGTATCTATTATCAGGTACAGGAAGAGAAGTACCACTTTCCATATCATCATTATCTGCTTTTCCCTAACTATGTTGGGGTCGGCTTACAGTCTAACCGAATGCAGCTGAGTTCCAGTATTTTACATGGAGCGACTGCTTATCTGACCTCCACAACCTATTACTGGGTATACGATAGCCCTTGATATGATTGGTTGTCAAACTTTCGGGATTCTGACGACAGTCAAAGATTCACGAATGACAGCCGGGACCAACGGCTTCACGTGCTTTCCGAGCCACGGAGGGCTTAGTATGTAAAGATGGCCACCCATCCACGGACCAATCGTGACAAGCGTAGCTTAACCACTTTCCATATCATCATACACTAAAAAGTTAAACTAGGTTGCATTTGACTAACACAATATTGAAATTGTCTCACAATTTGTCGCCGTACGCAAAAAAGTATATTTCGATGTAAGTGATCGTTGATTAAAATTCCTTAACAAAAGATCTATAATAGATCTATTATACAGTTTGATGAAATGCAGTGCATTTAGGAAGTGAAATCTGTATATGCATTGTTACGTATGCAAGTGAAATCAAGCCACTTGTTTGGTAAATATTAGTTTTTGCGAGGGCGTTGACCTGACTGTCAGTGAAGCAAATTGTTTGGTTACATCATTCTATTTGTTATGAACTGATTTTCACACTAGTGCAGTTTTTTATTTTGTTTGACCACTCATATAATCGCAGGTTTTAACTACATATGCTGATATTTCGTGACAGAAAAATGAGATAATTTTTAAACAAGATAATATTTACACAATATAATCTAGCAGGCTTAAAATAATATTAATAATTACGTATTAAAAAAAATAATGAAAAGAATCATAGGGCATCAAAAAATTCGTCCGCTTCGCTGTCATCAGGAAAAGTGCCCAAAAGACTGGCAGCCAAAAAATAGGGCAGCACTTGGTCACAGAGGTGAGGTCACTTGGTGAAGAGTCGATACTGTTGGTATTGGATATCTATAATTATCTCTTCTATACATATAACAAATTAAAGTCGATTTTCGTGTGTGACCGCGTTGTTCATATTAACTAAGCCACGGATGTGAATTGATGCGGTTTTACCATCGTTTAGAGAATTCAATTCAATGCCGGGAGGTTTCAGTGTATAATACATAAATATTAAACTTACAAGTCATCATTAGCCTAAGGTTTTCCCAACTATGTTGGTGTCGGCTTCCAGTCTGATCGGATGCAGCTGAGTACTAGAACTTTACATGGAGCGACTGCCTATCTGACCTCTACAGCCCATTTACTGGGTATTACGAAACCTCTTGGTAAGGTTGGTCAGATTTTCAGGCTTTTGACGACCCGTAACGACTGTCAAATATCCACGAATGACAGCCGGGACCAACGGCTTAACGTGCTTTCTGAGGCACGGAGGGGTCTTGGCACGAGATAGTTACCCCATCCACAGACCAACCACGGCAAGCGTAGTTTAACCTGATGGATCGGACCGTGCGGTTGTTATTTCTTAGCAACAAGATCAATATTAAACTTACAAGTACAGTAATTAAATCTCGATGTTTTGTCAAGTCGTAAAAAACGTGCAAAGCAGGGGCAGGTCAGGGTTATTACTAAAAATTATTTAAAAACTCAAAACATCACATTCATCATCATCTCTCATTTCTTTTTTACTTCTCCTTTCGCAGGTCTGCTGGAAGAAATTTCTTAAGAAATAAGCAGTTCCTTTGCACTCATATTATAACTATGTCATATCCCTATGTATTTTACTGTGTTTACATAAATAATAGAATAAATTAAATAAATATAACGAGTCACTCGTTAAATAAAACGAACACTCGTATTGCTGAAAAAACAGCTTCCAAATATTTCGTCAAATTACCAAAGATAGTTAAGTTTTTCGCGGCACATTTTTTTTCTACACAAAAAATGCTAAAACGGTTTGGTAAGAACTGGTTTACCTAAAAAATAGTTTAGGTAAACTAGTAGCTATTAATTATCCACCATCCCTAATAACTTAACCGTGCGGCTGCGACAGCGGTCCAACGGACCATCGGACTGCATCGGTTCACGAGAGCACTCTGTACCTCTAAAGTCCTCTAATCGTGTAATGGACTTCCCACGAAAACCGTCACTTTTTGCGTCCGAATGCCTCCGATCTTAGCACATGGATACTGACGAGCGTCTTGTTTTTATTTCAATGGAAGTCCCGTATAGGGTTGGTGGTGAATCATTTTGAATGGGAATGACGAGGTGTTTGACTTTATTGAATGTTTTTCGATTGATTATTTTTAAGAGACGAGTGATGGTAGTTAGTAACAAATATTTGGAGAATGTATCACGATGGATTGACAAAAAACTTGTAAGTAATAGGTAGTTGTAGGCAATAGTTTTTATGTCCTTTAATAATTTAGTAACTTTTCCAAATGTTGCCAATTATTAATATTTTAACCATGTCAGCTTAGTTATTAATTTTATTGTGCACGTTGTGGTCTCCTATAAGTGAAGGAGTGCACCTTCTTAATACCTGGGGGCTTACCACCAGCTCTTATAGCAGGGCAGAACTTGAATTGCACTGCTTTTTTGTACTTAGTCATAGAACAAAAAAGCAGTGCAGATCAACTTCTGCCCTGCTACGAGTATAAGAGCTGGTAGTAAGCCCCTGATATTGCCCTTTATTTATGTGACATGTATCCTGTACATGTTTTGTTGGAGACCCTAAATCAATAATGCATTGGACAACAGTAAGGATAGAATAGAATACTTTTTATTATGTACACCATAGGTTCTCTACGTGGGCGATAACACCCACTAGGGGACGTTTGAACCTTTCAGGTGGGCAGTTGAAGACCCAGAGAAAATTATGTAATAATATCCTATCTTGCGACTATATAATACATTAAACACGATTTTTTTTGGCAATTACGAGCTGTTTCTGATTTGCGACAGATGGTAAGTAAAAATTAACGAAAATTCTAGAAAAAAAAATCTCAAATTGGTGGTGGGTAAAATAGGGTTTAGAACCTACGATATACAGTCAGGAGCACCAATATGTCAACACTTGGCAACTTTCAATTGCGATTTTTTCATGAAATATCGAATGCAACGTTGAAATTCGACACATTACATAAACCTATGGGTTCGAAAATGCTATGTTCGTAAAAACATAAAATTTCATTAAAAAATAAAGGAGTAAATCGCGTTTCAATAAAGTCGAGTGTATACATACTTTTGCTCGTGACTGTACACCATATGAAAGCACAAGGGTAGGAAGGTACTTCTAATAAGTTTACAAAATGTACTTCTGGCAGGTTGCAAGCACTAAATCATACAATAATTTATGACATAACAATTACAAGTAACACAGCATGCATAGGTCCATACATGAATACAAGACGTACAAAATAACATTTCCTTCGATCTCTTCCATTTAAACTGTATCCCGCAAAATCTCTAATCCCACTAATAAATCACTTGCTACAAATAATTTCTCGTTACTCAGACCGCATCTGTGTACCGAGCGCTACATTGAAGCAGTTGCTGCAACGGACTTACTTCTCAAAGGAACCTACGACATGCGCTTATAAAAAAGATCCCACCAGCCAATTTATACCCTACACCCGCAGGCACACGGTTGAATTCACATTGGAATAAAAAGTGTGATAGATCAAAACGGAATTAAAAAACTAATCGAAAATGAATGCACGTCGCCTCAGACGGCCGAGAAAGGAAAGCACGTATTTGTCGCGGTTCCGTAGGAAAAAAATCTTATTTCATTCATAAAATGAGTCGCATTCAGAACGGTGGTTTTTTTTTTCTTTCTCCGTCGGAGCGCGTTATTCATTGGGCCGCTTGATCGACGTGAAATGATGTCAAAACCAACTTTTTTAAGGTTCTTTACATTTAACACACTGTTCACACTCGAGTGGCTCCGTCACGGATACGGATTTTCATAGTTCGGTTCCCAAGCTTGAGTTGATCTTATTTTAGTGACCTTAAGTTTTTATTTATGGGTTATTTTAATCCTAACATACGTGATGGGGTGATTGACAAGAACAGTCGGTAGTTATAGATGAGGTTTACATACCATCACGCCTGCATTACCAGAAGGGGAAGCTGCTGTCTAAAAAACCAAAACCCAAATTAAATTTCACCAATTATGGTTAAGTCCTTAGTAAAAGTGGGCGAGCCTATTGCAATCAACAGGACGCAGATAAAAAATACGGGTTGCTACTCAAATTTTCCTAAAGGAAAAACAAAATAGCAGTTTACCCAGCCTGGAGACCGAACCCAGGCCCTGACACTAACGGTCTTGGTTGGACCACTAGACCTATGTAGCATTGAAGGAACATTCTATTTTATTATAACACCGTGTTGTGCCTACATATTGTATGGCATTAAGCTCGCCCTCGCGTCACATGCGCTTTACTTTGTGTATATTATCTCATCACCACTGCTCTCAAAACGGTGAAGGAAAACATCGTAAGGAAACCGGCATGTCCCAGAACCAAAAATTGGAAGACTTATGACATCTACCAACCCGCACTGGGCCCGCGAGGTGGATTACTGCCCACTCCCTCTCACAGAGAGAAGGCCTGTAACCCACTCGCGTCCGGCCCTGGTCCAGGCCATCGTACGGAGCGAGAGTGCATGGGAGGCCGTCACCTCCTTCTGCGAAGCAGTAATGCTCGCAAAGGGGGAGGCGGAGCGCGCGAGGGAGAGGCAATCTCTGCGTCCTCACGCCCCTAGTCGCCGCAGGAGACGCCCTGGACGGAGTCAACAGCCGACTCCCGGCCACCGTAGGCGCGGGCTTGCGGGCGGCGAACAATGGGCAGCTCGCCGTCTGGTAAGGACCAGGCCCGGGTCGACGGCGCGTTGTGTTCCACGCGCGCCTCAAAGAGATGTCAGCACGAACAGTTGTTCGAAAGAGATACCGTGGCCCCTGGCACAGGCAACTAAAGGATCACGGGTGGGTTTTAGTCAGTAAAAGTCTGACACGCCCTTCCGCTCAGCCCAGAGTGGGAGAGGTCAGTTGATGATTTCACACCCAAAAAAAAAAAGGCCTTTATCCCACCAGTGGGAACATTATAGACTGATTATGCTAAACATATGCGTATGTCATCGTGTTTTATTTATATTGTGTATTTTATGTTGATTGACAAGAAAATATGAATACATACCGATTTGCTATAATAGAATACAGTTTATATCCAGTTCTGTCGATCGATGACATAGTAACTAATGAATATGCATGAAATTCAAGGCAATATCATGATTTATGTGTTTATTTTAGTTAAAACCCGCGCTTAACACTTAAACCAGTACAGATGTTTGGCAGATATAAAGATATTCCACTGTGATTACCTATTATTAAAATTACATTAAAAAAAAAATTCTTAAATCTCTACTAAAGTTTTCAAAGACTTGCTTGATTTGTAATGAGCAGTAAAGCTAGGGGTTTCTGACTGCAGTGGCCAAAGACGTCATTGAAAAGTTATAACTTTATGAAAGTAAGCTGGTGTGTCTTCCTAGAGAGCGTTTTTTTACATCGTTAAGTCAAACCCCGATGGTATCATTTTCAAGACAGCCGTGTCACTGCGGCTGTATTGTGACGGCCACCGCTCTTATAGGAAACCGCAGCTCAAAGCTATTTGTTTTTAATCCATAACGTCATCTTATTTCAGAAAGTATCTGCAAACTGTCAGAAGTAAGAGAAAGAAATAAAGAAAATGAATTTGTTGCAGCAAAAAAAAAAAAAAAAACCTAAAAAACTACTACTGACTACTTGGAACTAAAAAAAACTGAAAACAATGATTATAATGCCAAAAGGGCCCCAGCTTAGCATAGTTTCAGATGACAACACGTCAAGGTGTACTCGTACCAGCGGGGTCATTGCATAACCCACTAACAGTAGCAATGGCTTTCATTTTGACAGTTCAACAACATTCGTTGCATTATTTACGTTGTTGAACAATTTGTCTGCTCAACAACGTAAATAACCCAACGTAATTAACGTTTTTTGAATATATGAAGCAATGGATTAGCAATATCCTTCAAAATTCAGATTGCCATTGACAGTGTGTTACGCAATTAGGGTGCAGCAAATAATCTTTATTCATATTTAAAAAAAAAACAGATTGTAGTACATGAACAAGTTTTAACAAAGTGGGTAGTATTAAATCTCTGACAATCAAGTGGGTGACGTGTTGCTCTCCTTGCTAGGCTATGACATAGCCTGTATTAAAAAGTAACAGTGCCGATCCCCTCTAATTGTATTACTACAATTTTATTATTACAAGTTACATTTTTTTTTTGTGAGCGTGTGAGTGTGCGTGTTGTGTGCTGTTTGTGGTGTGTGTGTGTATGGGTCTGTGCGTGTTTGTGTGTACTCACGCACATGCGTGAGCGTGCGGAAATTAAAGTGTGTTACGCAACTACCCTGTTGATGCTGACTCATCTGACAGCATTCTGTCAGTAACAAGCTACATTGGGTGGTGATGAAACTGCTTGCCAGCTTCACTCATAACCATCTTTATATCTGCATTTAATCCTCTCTATAATATAGAGTAAACGGGCTTTTTAACAAATTTCACGACTATGTACTTGCACACAGTATAACTAGCCAATAAAGCAAACTCGCGCGTGACACCTATCTTAGAAGGTGTGAGTGTAAAGTACAAATGTCTTGTACATCCGCTAATAACGTTTTCTATGAAGAAATAGCTTCAATATTTTATCGTACATTTGAAATTATTATCGCTTCGGGGTAAACTGAGATTGGGTTGTCGATACGCAAGAGTTGTATCAGCATAATCAGTCTGTAATGTTCCCACTGCTGGAGCACAGCCCTCCTCTCGGTGAGAGGAAGTGGGCTGTAATCCACCACGCCGGCCAAGTGCGGGTTGGTAGATGTAAAATGTCTTCGAATTTTTGGTTCTATTACATGCCGGTTTCCTCATAATATTTTCTTTCACCAGTTTTGAGGACAGTGGCGATTAAATTATTTGTACAAATTAATGCGCCTGCTTTCGGGTTCGAACCCACGACCTGGAACTCGTAAGTCATGGCCACCACTATTCTTTGACCAAGACGAATAACTAATGACGAATGCATAAAAAACTTGCATTTAACACTTAATAATTTGAAGACGACTCAATTTATTTATTTTCAATAGATCTGCGTTGATGACTAACTTTACCAAACTAGCTAAAATAGCAAGACTTGTACAGACGTCAGCACATCAAGCTACTCGAAACTGTCAAATTTTCCCAGTCAATCGTGAACCTCATGCTATAGCGATAAAGTTGAAAAGTTATTAAAGAAATTTGACAGATTGTAGTAGCTTGATACGCTGGCGTCTGTACTATATTTCTCTTAAATTCTCTCATTCAAACATCACCAATTCCAAAAACCATCAAAATGATGCCAACTAGCCATTCCTCTGTCGATTCAATCACTTTCAGAACACTCCACACAAACGCCAAAGCCAAATTACAAGTCCACTCGTCACAATTAACATGGCGACCTCACACAGTCGCAAAAACGCTAACAATATCTCGGCGATTCCCGCACGTAGCAAAGAAAACAAGACCAGAACTTTACATAGACGGTGAAACTTTCGAACGTAACGCAATCATGATCACGACTCGATCCTTTGTGCGGATCGATACGATCCATCGATCTGTGCGTCGCGCCGTGTACGCATGCATTATGTACTCACATTTTTAGGGACGGTTGCACTGTGAGGGTTTGTTTGGCGGTTAACATATTTCTGTCAAATCTTCGTTTACATTCATGAAGTGCTTTAGGAAATCTTGAAATGGCTGGTTGACACTTCTCTTGACTAAAGGGCTGGCTTTTATCTGGGCTAGTGGCTAAGCATTGCCAGTCTCTTAGGTACTTTACCAGTCGTCAGAGATGCGGATGAATTTTTTGACGATATAGTTTAGTTTGTGAATAGTTTTGGTTAAGTTAGGATAACATTTTGTTATTTTTATTTATTAATTAGGTATTGGTTGTTATTTACACACATGTTATTTTAAATATGAATAAATACAAACTTTTAGAAGTGCTTTATACATACAAATAATGTCTTACCATATCAGACTCATTTAACTTGCTGTTTGTTGTTTAACTGACTGTTGCACCTTCCACGTTTTGTTTTTGCACCACAATACAAGGCCGGAAACGCTTTGGTAATATAAAAATCCAGAAGCTCACCCTCTGGATTTTTCAGTTATATGACATAAGCAGCAAAAGAAAAGAAAACCTGTTCAAAGAACTTATGTTATACTTTAGTTAGTAGTAGTTTGACTAGCTAAAGGAAATTGCATTATAATGTCGCTAAATCTCTTCTAGGGACAGTAATTGTTTTGTCCATGTGTGCTTATCTAAGCTGAGACAATTTATTTACTTGATAAGTTTAGGACTAGTTAGACTAGTTTAAGACTATGTAGGTATCGTATAGTATTAGACCTATCTAACAGAACATTTTCATTTAGGAATGGCTTTAATTTTGACAGTTCAACAACATTCATTGCGTCATTTACGTCGTTGAGCAGACAAATGTTTCGAACTTATGAAGGAAAAAACCAACACTTCTCTATTTTCTTTCTTAAACTTAAACCGCCGTTTAACCCCACAGTGCAACCGACCAGGTACTATGCCCAGAAACCCGATAGGCATCTAGCAATGGGATCGTTAGTTAGTGCAACTTGAAAGCTATTGCGGGCATTTTGCTCGAAATTAACAATTATGGCCTTACACTCGATTTGTATGTTCCAATGACCACAGACGTGAAAGGGGAGCTTGGAATAAGTTGTAGCGGGCAAAGATTTATTTTACCCAGTATTTAAGGGCATTTGCTATGTTGAAGTAATGGTATTGCGATGTACGTATATTCGATTCGTGCTGTTTGTAAACTATCTTTTAGTGTTATGGGTTTTTGAGTCATGGTAGCTGATGGTTCGAATTAATGTGGTGTGTGTATGATATACATAAATGTCGGGTTCGATTAGTATTGTCGACTGTATTTAGAGTAGAATTCTTGCTAAGTTCGTCTTCGTTTTCAAAGTTTGATTTTGTATGCAGTTACGAGTTACATTGTTGTAGCTAGTTTGAAAATGTGGTACTTTCCAAGTGTAAAAAAGAACCAATAATGGTCTTACGTATAATTGAAAAAGTGATTAGACAATGTTCCCACTATTAGTCACCTATCTTTTTATACAAGGAGGGCAACACTGTATTCCTAATTTCAATTTACAATAAAAAAATATATAAACAAAACTTAATTAAGGCCCCCTCTGTATATAATTCTTCTGTACACGTGTATGTCAATGAATTCCTAAACGGCTGGACCGATTTTGATGAAAGTTTTTTGTGGTTTTGTGTGTCTCGGGATGGTTTATATTCTCAATTGGACCCGGTAGGTGGCGCTACGATCGAGTTCTAGGGAACAGGACAACGTCTATCCGTTCAGCAAATTTTTTTAAAATAAAAGAATGATTCACTTTGTGATAATTGAACTAATCAATCATCAGCAACATTCCATTCTATTATTGAAGTAAGTCCCTTCATTTCCGTAATCGCTAACAAAAAAACTGAAACTCATACCACCCCCAAAATCCACGCCAACGAACTCACGAAAGCCAGAAACAAAAAAAAACCAGCATGCAGAAAAAGGGGCAAAATAAACCAACATGTCAAAAAAAAATATGCAAGAACAACCCTTACAGTACTTTCGAATCAGCATAATTACGTGAGTCGGACGCAATTTGTAAGCAAACAAGGTAATCGCTGGATGTGAATTCACGTACAAATGGGCGTCCATTAAAACGTAGCAGTGTTGGACACCGGAAGAGCGGGTCGCACACGGCCTGCACGAATCGACAACCTTCGACATCACACAACGTTAAGAGATGGGAAGTATCGATATCGAAGATTTTTTGGTTGACAGGTTTATTGAAAGAGTTGACGGTCGATTGTTTGGAGTTTTATTGAGTACTGTGTGTTTTGAATTGTTAGTAATGCAAAAAGCAGGTTTCTAGTATTCTGGTCACCTTTTCAGCTAGGCTATGCCTAAAAGAGGAATTTTTAAAATTATAATCAACCTATAAAGTTGCCACTGCTGGGACACAGGCCTTCTCTCTGTGAGATCCCTGGACTGGAGTGGACCATTATCTATCACGTGGGCCCAGTGCCGGTTGAGGGATGTCACATGTCTTCCAATTTTTACTTCTAAGACATGCTGGTTTCCTCACGATGTTTTCCTTCACCGTTTTTTTGGGCAGTGGTGATGAATTTAAATACATACAGTAAATGCCTGCCGGGGTTCGAACTCACGACCTACAGCTCGTAAGACGGGGCCGATACTCCTCGGCCACCACCAACTGCTCGAAAGAGGACTTGTTGACAGCCACTGAACAACTGCTGGCAAGATTTGAACTCATGTCGACTCATTGGTCTTAAAGGTGTATTGTTCCTTATGATCATTCGTTACCAATTCGTTCTTTATGCAATTTTTTTTTTTTTGAATGTTTGACATAGATCGAATTGTATGACATAGATCGATTGCTATGTCATACAATAATTGAACTTCAGTTAATCTGCTTGTTTTCCTTTGTATGATTTTAGTGTAATGCATTTTGATTTATTTTTATGTTTTCGTCCTTGTCATACTTATTGAATAGTAGTTGTGCCCCAGTGGCAACTTCCGACTTACGAGTTGTAGGTCGTAAGTTTGAACCTAGACAAGTGGTTTGCTTTGTGCAAATTATTTCATCACCCTTGCTCTTAAAATGGTGAAGAAAAACATCGTGAGGCAAGTCCTAGAACCAAAAATTTGAAGACGTGTGACATCTACCAACCCGCACTGGGCCCGCGTGATGGATTACGACCCACTCCCTCTCACCAAGAGGAAGCCTGTATCCCAGCAGTGGGAACATGATACGCTGATTATGCTATACTTATTGTACCTACCTAGATTTTAAGTGAATTCGTACTAGTATTTATCCCTGTTTTGTAAATATGCATGTAATTGTGTAGTTTCTGATGGAGATCAAATAAACAAACAGTAAAATTGTCAATGATAGTTCGTAAAACCACACATTCATTTCTATTAGGTACTAAGAATTGATTGATTACTCCGTTTATGTACGTAAACGAGTTCAATAGCAATAGAAACTAAACTTTGAAATTACTAAGATTCATACTTAATCCACTATAACCCAACTAAACAGTTATGATTGCCAACCGACTGCATTAACAAGGAAAAAAACCCCGGAAATAAACTTTCCCTTAAAGAGAGACCTCCAAGACTCCAACCATTTAAGCGTGGCACGTTAAATCTCATCTTAGGAGCTAGGTAATTATCCTGGCGACACTCCAAACTGTCTCGCTCATTTCAATTAGCTCTCTTAAATATTCAATGTCTTTAAAATAGGCTGCGATTCCACGTCGCTGCTGGGGCTAGTTCAGAAGTTTCATTAAAACCGGGGTTAATTGTTGACTTCAGTAGGAATGGTTTCGGTTTTATTTTTACGACATTACTCGACTTTTACGAGTTATGAAGAACAAGTTCGTAGCGTCCGATTTTGACAGTTAAGGCCGTGATTTGACGGTGTAAATTTTTAATGGTTTCTGAATTTTAATTATGGTTTTAAGCGTAAGCGATGTAAGTTTAAGAGCTGGGTTAGAACTGTTAAATGTTTTATGTGTAGGATGTTAAATTTTAGAACAGTTAAGCTTTAGCAAGTTAAAATAAATTTAATTCGTTCGATATCAAAATAAAATTACCGATCCATATCTAATGAAATAACGTATCACTCCCTATCTACATAGCTAACGAACACACAAAACGAAACGTTATTCTAATTAACAATTCGCATACGTAACATGACTAATCACAAACACATCTCGAGTATTCACATCTCGATATCGATAACGTCGTGTCGATGTTTCCGCATCGACACACCGGTGCGCGCGGAATGCGTCGGGGCGCATCCCTACGCACACGGACTGATGATCATTGCTGGCGCATGCTCTCTATAAATAATATGTTGTAAAACGATTTTCGATAGATTAATCTGAATCGTGAGCGCGGTCGTGCGCCGGCGGCCGTAAGAGGGATCTATTGTAGATCGATGCTGATTTAGGAATGGTTAGACGGTACGGGAAGAGTTGTCGTATTAATTGTAAATTACTTATGGTGTTAGTTTGATTTGTTGATGGCAGTTCCTGTTTCGCATGTGCCTGAGTACATAGGGTGTTGTATGCAAAGAAAACACAAACAGTCTTATTTGGGCAAAGCTATTTTATTGTAAAACCCGAGTCATTAAGATTCTTAGGGCTGGTTTCACCAATGAAACTAAAAGCGATCAGCAAATCTAAACTGCGTTTAAAAGCTGACAGTGTCATCATTATTGTGGAATCTTGACACTGACAGCTCTTGAACGCATTTTAAATGTTATGGTCGCGTTCAGTTTCATTTGTGAAATTAGCACTTGATCGTCAGATTTTTAGCAAAACCAACTATTGCCAAAGATTTTTCGAAAATTGAAAATGAAGGTCCTAATTATTTAATTATTTACATATTCGAAGTAGTTTGCTACTGATATGAAAATCATAATCCTCAATTCCTAACTAATATTATAAATATGAAAATAAGTTCGCTTTCACGCTAAAGCAGCTGAACGGATTTGGCACACAAATAGACCATGACCTGGGTAAGGACATACTTTTCATCTTAGATCACTGACGAAACCACAGTCCACATCATCATCATCATTTTAGCCGAAAGACGTCCACTGCTGGACATAGGCCTCCCCCAAGCACCTCCACTTCGACCGGTTCTGTGCTTCTTGCATCCAACGGGTTCCTGTGGCTTTAACAAGGTCGTCGGTCCACCTTGTGGGCGGTCGCGACTCCAGAACCTTTCGGCCCCATCGGCCATCTGTTCTGCGAGCTATGTGCCCTGCCCACTGTCCCCCCCAAGTTTGGCAATTCTTCGGGCTATGTCGGTCCACTTGGTTCTCCTGCGGATCTCTTCATTTCTGATTCGATCACGCAGGGAACCTCCAAGCATAGCCCTCTTCATTGCCCTTTGCGTGATTTTAGGCCTTCTAATAAGGCCTGCGGTCTACAGCTAGTAACAAATAAATCATAAACAAGTTGGCATGAAAACCACACACCACAATGAACAACATAATACCATGCATTTTAAGGAATGCAAAAATGCTAAGATCTCTCATCCTAACTTCTAAACGTGACTACTAACATTTCAGTAATAATTCACAGATTTTCTTCCTCACAGTGAGATTAAGCCATCAACGCAAGATGTATTGGACTTGCTTGAAGCTAGTTCAGTAACTTAAAGTTTTAACTTGATAAGATGGACTTCAAAGTGTAAACTAAGTCGTGATTACACGAAGAGTACCGACTGGAGCCGACCATAGTGCGCCTGACTGCGCCTCACGAAGATATGAATCCAGGAAACTATTTATTGCTATTTGTTTTTTTCATATTATATAGGTACAACCAATAAAATTACTACAATACAATAAGATTTAAAACGAAGAAAATACAGCATGTAATGTATTTTTAAGTCACCCACTCCAATCGATGGAAATTATTCTAATACGCAACATGTAATTGGACAAGGGGTACTTTGGCAAGACTGGTTGTCAGACTTTTGGGCCACAACCCAGTTGGTTGGTTTATTAGTTGGTTGTGGAGGTCATATAGGCAGTCGTTCCATATAAAATACTGGTATTAAATTGCATCTGGTTAGACTGGAAGCCGACCCCAGCATAGTTGGGAAAAGGCTAGGCAGATTAGGGATAAGAATCTATCCAAATATTTTCTCACTATCATCAGCCTATGGCAGTTCATGATGGACATCACACGCCAATAAACTTGATCCTGCTGCTCTCATCCGTCTGCTACCCTCCTACTACGCCTCCCTGCGAAGACCATCGCATCATATAGACAAAAGGCGTTCTACCCTCAATCAACTCAGCCTGTCGCAGTCCACTGCTGCACATAGGCCTCTCCCAGGGTGAACCACAACACCTTATCCTCCGCCTTCTGCAGCTAGTCTGTCCCAGCCACTTTTTTAAGGTCGTCGATTCTTCTAGCTGGGGGACCTCTTTTACTAAGTTTGCCGTTTCGCAGCGACCACTCAAGAATACTCCAACCCTAAAGAACATGGATTCTATGGCTAACATGGCCGGCTCCCATCTCGGTTTGTTTATTCTATGGTTGAAAAAGACATATTATTCCCTATCTGAGAGATACATAGCCCTGTGTCATTCCGCACGCGTGTGTCCGCTGCACATAAATGTTCTGCGTCCTGTGGGACATTCCCACACACTACACTCGATCGGGACGCACGAACTCGAACGAGTATGTCCCTAGAAATGGGAGACATTTATCATACTAGTGCTTATAAAAAGGGTAGGTTTTGTTGGGTTGGATTAGATTATTTTTGAGGGTATATTTAGTGGTATGGGATGGGCTTCTGAGCTTTAGGTGGCAGGTTCGATTCCTGCTTGTGACAAATGTATGTATGGTCTACGATAAATGTTTCGGACCCATGCATCGTCACTCAAAGGGCCGGTTTTTTTATCCGTAGTTAAACTAAACCAATTGTTAAAAATAGTAACGAATGGTAAAATTTTAGCAAAATGTGTTTTTTAATTAATTGTTCTAGTTATCTAATGGTCACTAATGGTTATTTTTTTAACTAATAGTTAATTATTTGACCATTAGCAATGATATTATATCATTAGATAAACTAAAAATTAATCAAAAAACACCATTTAAAAACATTTTTCAAAAATTTAACCATTAGTTACTATTTTTAACAATTGGTTGAGTTTAACTACGGATCAAAAAACCGGCCCTAAGTGGGAAAAAAAAACATCTGTCAATTCATCATTTTATTAATTTTCTTCTGCTGCATGTCCTATCTTCATTTTACAAAAAAGTACTTCAAATAAAAGAAGGTGACAAAAAAAGAACTACTACTATAGAACTATATAGCGTAGTACGACCGTAATACAGAGCTTTTATTCAAATTTTCAATGAATGACTTCAATTGTAATAAACCTTATATATATACATATTATATGTAAACTAAAAATTTGAGACATGGACAAGGTATGGACCTTGTCCATGTCTCAAATTTTTAGTTTTCGAATTGCAAGCTATAGGAAAACAAATGAACATCAATCATTCAATCAAAAGAGTATGTGCAAAGAAAGAAGTATTTACTTATAACTTGTTATGTGTGCAACTGTTCTCCACCAAATAACTGCCAGTATCCACACAGGAAAATGCATTCTTTCACATGAAAAATTCACTTTACACTTTCTTAAATGGAAACTTTAAGCCCCATAAAACTTTTCAAGCGTGCTTCACATAAGTTTTACGTTCAATACTATAACTTTACCAACTTTATTCTGCACTCTCGAAAATTTAGATACATCTTTACACCACTGACTCTCGGCCTCAAATTGGTCGTCTTCACTGAATCTAAGTGAACCTGTAGCTTGGTATAAGTCTAAGGAGGCGTTAAATGTAAGTTAGTCGTATTGCGAATAACTATAAAGAGTTGGTCGTGTGCGAAGGCTTTATCTATGCCTTTTTGTGTGCGTTTTATGATAAGCGAAGTTTCTATGAATAGATTCAAGTTGTTTTTTATATTTCCCTTCTGAGATGTCACACATAGTTCGAAATAATGAAAGTCTTTGTATCTCAGATGTGTACTGAGATCGAGGATCTTTGATTCTTTCTATAATTAGGGAGATGAATATTTGTGTTGTATTATCTCTAATAATACAACACACATAACATTACGTCTGTATTCCCTGGAGTTTAGGCAGAGGTGTACCTACTTAATAGTAGACCCAAATTTTTGTGAAATTTTTCTTTAAAAAAAAATTCAGTAAGTTGGCAAAATAGCGATGTTGTTCGTCTTTTTATTTAACTTTTTGCTATTAATCTTAAGTTTAAAAGTTCTAGCCTTTTTTTTTTTTTTTTTTTTTTTCCTGGGTGGGAAATCATCAAATGACTCCTCCCGCTCTGGGCGGAGCAGAAGGGAGTGTCAGACTTTTACTGACTAAAACCCACCCGTGTTCCTTCAGTTGCCTGTGCCAGGGGCCACGGTATCTCTTTCGAACAACCCGCAGCCCCGGCGGCTTTAGTTTAGTTATTATTATGTGTGATCACTTATTTCTGAGATTGCTGGTAAATCTATAATTGGCGACTGTAAGACCGAGACTATTGCGATCTATAGTACTTAAGGTATATTATAGGTGAATTCGTGGCGGCGATCGGCGGCGGCGATCTCTCGCGTCCGGGCCTGGTTCAGGCCATGGTACGGAGCGAGAGTGCATGGGAGGCCGTCACCTCCTTCTGCGAAGCAGTAATGCTCGCGAAGGAGGAGGCGGAGCGCGTGAGGCAGAGGTAATCACTGCGCCCTCACGCCCTTAGTTGCCGCAAGAGACGCCCTGGACGGGAGTCAACAGCCGACTCCCGGCCACCGTAGGCGCGGGCTTGCGGGCGGCGAGCAATGGGCAGCTCGCCGCCCGGTAAGGACCAGGCCCGGGTCGACGGCGCGTTGTGTTCCACGCGCGTCTCAAAAAGATGTCAGCACGAACTGACGGGGTCCGCTAGGGCCGATGCCTGCCAGGGCTGCGGGTTGTTCGAAAGAGATACCGTGGCCCCCGCACAGACAACTGAAGGAACACGGGTGGGTTTGAGTCAGTAAAAGTCATTTGATGATTTCCCACCCAAAAAAAAAAAATGGGATATTATACATAGAAGCTGTTGGTGTAACGATTAGCGAATGATAGAGCGAAACGATTAAGTTGCTTTAGAAGAAAGAAATGTATGAATGTATCTCGTGAAATTGTTCATAATTCTCATGAGAATCCCACAAACAAATAGGGACATGTCCTTATCCCTATTTGTTTGTGGTCGGTGCAACATGTCTTCTTCTTCCATACTTCTCTATAAGTCGTCATCTCAGTAGTCACCCCCCTCCCCCCCTTTCTAGACACATAGTCTTTCACATATTCCAATCGTCGTTAAAAGTGCTGGAGTCAAACCTACGACTTACAACTCCTAAGCCGCATCCGTTACCACTGGGCCATTGCCCCGTATGCATATGGTTCGGTAAATATGAAAAACATATCAAGCGAGGTCAACAAATAGATGTTAGTTACGTTAAACCTTATTGCAGACGATATGACAGCCGCATTTATTGGCAGTCATTTATAACCTCCAACCATCATCTGCTTAGCCTTTGCCTAACTATGTTGGGGTCGGCTTCCAGTCTAACCGGATGCAGCTGAATACCAGTATTTTACATGGAGCGACTGCCTATCTGACCTCCAAAACCCAGTTACTAGGTAACACAATACCCCTTGGTAAGGCTGGCTCTCAAACTTTCGTGATTCTGATGACCAGTAACGACTGTCAAAGATTCAAGAATGTAAACCGGGACCAACGGCTTAACGTGCTTTTCAAGGCACGAAGAGGTCTCGGTACCTATGTAAAGATGGTCACCCATCCACGGACTAAATGCGGCAAGCGTGGCTTAAACTGATCGATCGACCCATGCGGCTGTTGTACTAAGTCACGAGTCGACAACTAAATGCCTTAATATATGCTCATAAAATTTTTGTCATTTCACCATCATAAGTACCAAATGTGGTTTGCTAATGGTCCATATCTACACAACCAATAACCCACTAACAAACACTATTAAATACTTAATGACGCGTTCAACACAACAATACACATTCGCACATTTGCGAGATCGTACCTAACTGATAGCTTGCAGAACGCAATAACGCTAATGCGTCCCGTGAAATGACACTCGATGGCAATTACTGATAGCTTCGGTGAATGTTAGTGAACGACAGTGTACTGCACGAGGGTCCGAATATGGAAGAAAAATCTTGTTTTGTAATAAGGGGGAAAGAGTTTTAACTGTCCCACGATGTGGTAAAGGATATAGGATATCATTGATGAACAATGTTCGGTATAACGGGGCGGTCATTTTCTGCAGTGAATTTTACTGTCATGTGATGCAACAGGCAGCCTTAAACTATGATGAGTCAAAGATTACCTACTCTTCAGCATACAATACAGTAGAATGATGACATAATTATGTTGGTACAAGATCAGATACCAACCCGCATCGGGCCTGCGTGGTAGATTACGGCCCACTCCCTTTCACTGAGAGGAGGCCTGCGTCCCAGCAGTGGGAACATTATAGGCTGATTATGAACCATCAGATAAGTTGTTAGTGAGTAAAGTATGATCTCATTGTGCAGAATCATAGTCAATGTTGTTCAGAAGCGTTACAATGCTACGAGTCGATTCTTGAGACATTATTATTTGCAACAGATCTAATAAAGAATAGGACGAAACTGTAGGTCTCTTGGCTCTTTTGTCTAAAATAGACACAACCGTAGAGTGGGCTGCCACCATGAAATAGATAAAAACCACCCCGCGCCGGCTGAAAAACTGGCTTTTGCTACTGTCAATTGACATTATATTTTAAAGTCTCATATAACACAACAGTCAGCACTCGTTAAAATATCGACCGGTGTACAGAATAGGGTACACTTTCGACACACATGTGACAAGATCTCATTGTTACGTGTTAGCGCTAAGATCGCGGGCCGAACGGTGCGGTATCTGATCCAGGCGTACGTTTGTACTATTATATAGTCCATTTAACTTAAGTAGGTTGTGTGGGCTGTAAATGTCAGGTGTTGAAGATATTTTGTTTCTGTGATTTTTGGAGATTCGGCTTTTTGTAGCTTTATAACATAACATAACGCCTGTTTTCCCAGAAGTCTAAGGCAGAGGTGTACTATGGTACCCCTACATTTTGCCACTTATGTTTAAGTTCCATGTAATTGGGGGCGAGCCTATTGTCATCAACAATTTAATTATTTTTACTAAACTGGAGATTTTCTCTACGCGTCGCCGGGACCTTTCCCTCTCACCAGACAGAAGTCTAATCTGATGAAGCCGGGCGAGGTTTATTTTATTGCTTCATTTCCAAAGTTATCTTACAGGATCATTACAATATGGAGACGACAATAAATTAAACTGGAACTTGGAACTGTCAAAAAATTCTATCATCGAAATTAAAAAATGCAAACCAATTATTTAGTAGTGATGGGCGGACAATGGTTTTTGCCGATCTTTGACTAGCTTACTAGCTAGTTTATTTATTTATAATTTTTTTCTTTTTTTTTATATCGTTGCCCCACACTAGGAATTACTCCTGTATCGTGGGTGCGTTTACAAACATTTAAACTCACATACACAAACATCTAGACCCGGCACAACTACCTGTAGGCAATACAAATATTTATTCCGTGCGGGAATCGAACCCGCGACGCGCAGCGCAGCAGTCGATCGCTCAGCCACTGCGCCAACCGTGTCGTCAAATGTATAGTGACTAAACTACTGTTGTATTTGGTTGATTTTTTGTGTGCAGACTAGGAACATCATAAAATATACTAATTTTAGGTAACGAAAAAAGTAACAAAAAAATCTTAGATTCATAGTTTAGTCCAGAGTTAATCAAGAACAGTGTTTTATCTAACCCTAGGGAAAGACGCGTGTGTTATAAGTATGTTTTTCGCATGTTAATGAATTTCTGGACCATATTTAAAATGAGCAATTTAATTTCACGTCTTCAAGTTCACTACACCATATTTCTAACGAAACCTCTACTTACGTCGTTCATCTGCTAGGTACAGATTAAACAAATAAACTTCAAATTACATTCCCTACATTACACAATACGTTCATAAATAATGATCAATAGCACCATGTACCGCCACACATGTATCTATAATAGTTTACAAAACAAACCGTTAGCATACTCCACTTGCATACAAAGTTAGACCTAATTACTTTCCTAAGTTATACCGTCGGGTTTAATTGCAATTGCATTCAATTAATATTACAATACCATTGTTTACAATTACAGGTCGCACCCCGGGCGATTGTAATACATTAAATGTTATATACAGGCTGTTGGCTAATTGAATTTGTTTTTATACAAAAATTCTGCGGAGATGTTGATTTTAAATGTGTTTAAAAAAGTGAACTAATTGTTTTGTTGCTTTTATTTATTTATTAATATTATCAGAGACTTACGTCTTATTATTTCTACAGCGAACTTTACAATGAGTAAAATAAACAAATACGAGCGCTATTTATTTGACAGAATCTGACAATTGTCTGTGTGATATTTTTTTATATATAAGTCTACAGTCGTTTCTGCTAAGGCTTTTTTTTTTTTTTTTTTTTTTTTCATGATGGGAAATCATCAAATGACTCCTCCCGCTCTGGGTGGAGCAGAAGGGAGTGTCAGACTCTTACTGACTAAAACCCACCCGTGTTCCTTCCTTAGCCCTTTACGTACCAGGGCAGCGGTAACCCTTTCGGACGATCCCGCTACCCCGGCAGGCTTCGGCCCTGTCGGGCCCCGTCAACTACGCTGACATCTCTTTGAGGCGCGCGTGGAACACATACACGCCGTCCGGCACGGGCCTGGTCCTGATCGGACGGAGAGCTACCCATTGCTCTCCGCCCGCAGGCCCGCGCCTACGGTGGCCGGGAGTCGTCACGCGGCTCCCGACGCCCGGAGCGTCTCCCTCGGCGGCTGAGGCGTGAGGATCTTTCCCTCGCCCATCCCGCCACCTCCTTCGCTAGCATGACTGCTTCGCAAAAGGAGGTGACCGCCTCCCACTCCCTCTCGCCCCGGACCATGGCTTGCACCAGGGCCGGGCGCGAGAGGTCGCCGCCGCTGCCAATCGCCTCTACGAGGACACGGCGGTGCTCTGCCCAAGCGGGGCAGACCTCCACCGTATGCTCCACCGTGTCCTCTGGGCGATCCTCGCAGTGGTGACACCCGGGCGTCTCCTCCCGCCTGATGATGTGCAGGAACCTCCCGAAACATCCGTGTCCGGAGAGGACCTGCGTCAGGCGGTAGGTGAGAGCGCCGTGACGCCTCTCTAGCCACTCCTCAAAGAGGGGTCTTATCGCCGCTATCGTGGCGTGCCCTGCGCTGGGTTGCGATAGTCGCGCCTTCCATTCCACCATGAGACCGCGCCGGAGGTCCGTCCGCTCCGCAGCGATTTGCCGCGGGTACAGAGTTTCCCCCCGACGTAGTGCCTCCGCGCGCCAGTCATACAGGCGCGCGAGGACTATCGCCTCCAGTTCTGCTAAGGCTCTGCTATACTTACCTACTTCTATTATAAATTCCATTGCTACCTTTTTTTTTTTGGGTGGGAAATCATCTAATGACCTCTCCCGCTCTGGGCTGAGCGGAAGGGCGTGTCAGACTTTTACTGACTAAAACCCACCCGTGTTCCTTCAGTTGCCTGTGCCAGGGGCCACGGTATCTCTTTTGATCAACCAGCTCTTTGTTTAAGTACCAATCCCCACGGTCCTTTGCCAGCCTCATTCAGGTTTTACCTGCGATGGAACAACGTCATCCGTCCATTTAGTCACCGGACGACTGACACTTCGTCTCCCAGTCCTGTTTTGTACCAGCACCACCACCACTACCACCACCACCACCATCACCACCATTACTACCATCAACACCACCACCACCACCACCACCATCACCACCACCACCACTACCACCAACCACCACCAACACACCACCACCACTACCACCATCACCACCACCACCACCATCACCACCATTATGATGAATCTGACCTGAATCCCTGATAATTTTCTTTCTTTTTTTTTCTTGCTTTTCTTTTCTTCACACACACATCACATAATCAGCCTGTTATAATGTTACCACTGCCGGGACACAGGCCTCCTCTCTGTGAGAGGGAGCGAGCCGTAATCCACGACGCGGGTTTAGTGCGAGTTGGCCATAATGATAAATCTGCCCTGAAACACAGCCTGTATACCGTAACACAGGTAGATATTCGCGTGAGGCAACATGATATCAAAAGAGTATGTTATAGCATTCAATTAAAAAGTAATATATATCACATGTTACAAAAAGCCTTGGAGCTGTTTTGTAATACTTTTTTTTTTGTTCGCATATGTGGAGCAGTGTTAAACGTTTTTGTTTTGTTGTTCGAGTAACAATAAGCTACGCTATCGCTTTCAGTGTCGTAAGAGGTGAATGTGTATCAAGTATATTGTTAGAAGGCTTCTGTAGGTACTTAATAAATTAATAGCATGATATGTATCTACTGTGTGTTTCCTAACCTCGTAGAGATCGATTTATGCTTACTGAAAAGTTTATTGGCAGAATCACATACACATATAACAACATGCCTTGTTTTCCTGAAGTGTTGGGCAGAGGTGTATCTATCTCCCATTTAGCCTCTCTTCGAGAGGGAGAGACTGTAATCTACCACGCAAGCCCAGTGCGGGTTGGTAGATGTCACATGTCTTCGAATTTTTGGTTCTAGAACATGCCGTTTCCTCACGATGTTTTCCTTCACCGTTTTGAGAGCAGTGGTGATGATATAATTTACACAAAGTAAAGCGCCTGTCTGGGTTTGAACCTACGACCTACATCTCGTAAGTCAAAGCCGTGACCACTGGGCCACCACTGTTCGGATTAGTTCGCTAGATCAGTTATGCTTAAGGCCCATTAAATAGGGGGAAAGTAATATTATAAACGTGAAAGTTTGTATGTATGGATGGATGGATGGATGGATGCTTGTTACTCTTTCACGCAAAAACTACTAAACGGATTTGGATGAAATTTAGCACACATAAGGTTTATAACCAGGATTAACATATAGGATACTTTTTATCCCGATATTGCCACGGGATCGAAACTTATGCGAGTGAAACCGCGGGGCGCAGCTAGTAATAGAATAAAGAAGTGGGACAGTACATGCTTAACAAATAAAAAAAAAAAGAATAAAGCGGAAAACCATAACATGAACATTGTATTCCACTTACTAATTATTAGTTTCGAAGCTTTGCAGCATGCGTAAATAATTTTTGTCGTTACTGCAATTTTGAAGTACCTATTTATATCAAAAGGCCAATTCTCGTAATTCAAAACGTTCAAAACCTAGTCGCAGTCTCATCTCGACGACAAACAAATGTCAAAAACTTGTCTAAATGTAGGGAAATTAGAGGAATTTTTGACAGATTGAGACTGTGAACGTTCTTAAAATTACGAGAATTACCGCTCAGATGGTTAGGGCATTGCCAGGTTCTTTTGTATAACAATGGCGAAAGGGGAAGGTTCCGGAGTGCTTCAAAATGTGCGAGTCGTCAAGTCATTACAAAACTGAATACATACATAAACATCTTACCTTATTCCTATGGGGGTAGACAGAAACTACAGAACGCCACCTACAAAGATCCTTAGATACTCCTTTTGCTTCGTGTACTTTTACACATCTAAAAAGGCCAATTCTCGTAATTTAAAACGTTTGAAATCTAGTCGCAACTCATCTCGGCGACAAACAAATGTCAAAAACTTGTCAAAATGTATGGAAATTAGTGGTATTTTTGACAGATTGAGACTGAGATCAGACTGAGAACGTTCTTAAAATTACGAGAATTACCCCTTTGTATACGCACGTCAAAACGAAATAGTCGTAACAAGCTTTTCCTTATAAATCCCCATAACTCATTCGCTCTTTAAATGCAATTAACTGTTAAATACCAATACATCGAATTGAGTTTATCAGCAGCTTTGACAATGCACAAACGTATCATGATATACCAAGCTGTGGTCAATATCGATGACTTATGGTCTTTAGCATAAGCTGATGCGGGTTGCTGTAAGATTGAATTTAGACGATCCTAGGAGTTTCGTGTCTGGATCACCTGGCTTGTTTTTGGTGGTTTGTTTAAATTATTTTTACTTAGAAAATGGGTAACTGTCATTTGTTCGTTGTGGAAAGGAACGCTGGCGCACACATTTTGTAGTTGATTAAAGTTACAATCGCTCGCCTCGCAAGCCTCAGTTGCCCCGCACCCCCATTACAAACGCGCGCTTTTAGTTTTTATAAAGTACATACATTGTATCGGGTATCATGAGTTAATAAAATACTAAAATTACAGACACGCACCCATAAAATGGGTGATCCCGACGTGATAAAAATATAATCTATATGCAATATTTTGATCTAAATTTAAGTGGAAGCATAAAAGGTAGGTACACTAACCCAAATTTGGATGCAGACGGATACCAGTATGTGACATGGAGATACTACTTATCTGAACATCACCAAAAGTAAAGTACAATTTATTTGAATAGAACTATGGACATTAACCGGGCACAGTTCGTTTTGTGATTTTTCAACTAAATAGTAAATTAATAGTATTCAAATAAATAGTAATTTATCTTTGGCTTCCTTTTTACTTCAACATAACAGATGCACATAATTGCACTAAACACGTTAGCTTAAACTCGTAAAACCAACCCTCTACAGCTCCTAACTTCCTCCATACAAAATGATGAATGCTAGCCGCTGGCTTGCCGCGACACCATACATCATGCATCAGGTAATTGTTGCCTCCAGTTCCTGTGGACCTAGCCCTAAGGTCCTGGGTGATTAATCTAGCACTCGCAGTGGATTGGAAGCTATTACTGATTTTATAGAGTTATGGCGGGTCTGATGGGGCATATGGCTATTAGAACGGTATTCAAATGTACACGTCTTGTCATTTAGTTAAAGATGAGTAAGATCTACTGGTGATGTGGGGTTCATGGCTGTCTAACTTGGTTTTGCCATGGTCATTTCTAGAAACCCATATATTTTGTGGTTTATAACGGGTCTAAAAAGACGTTTAATGAACCCGAGAGTCAATATTCTTATTTTTCCAATAAAAATGTTATTTTTTTGCACTGGACCATACCTGGGAATCTTCTGGTTACGAAGATATGTATGGTTTAAATGTGTGTTTTTTGAATATATGTGTGTGTGTATGTAAGTTTCACCTAAAATACCCCACTATCCTTGTACCCTTGCGCACTACCGGAAAAGCGAATTATCACATCAAAAATAAAAGTAGTTTCTCACCAAATTATTTTGCACAAAGTTACTGACTCATGATGACCGCTTCGTGATGGGTCTTTTTGCATCCAGTATTAGTATTGCGCAGAAGATGACGAAGATGTACAAGTTAAGGATGGGTTGGGAAACTCTAGACTAATGATGTGAAACCCAAATAAACTATTGGCAAAATAATTTCCAGTGTGTCGTTATTTTAAGCTGTAGATTACCTTACCAGCCACTTCAATAAAGACTGTAAACTCAGTAACGTTATTTTTATTTATATTTTCCTTATCATATATTATATCGTATTATCCCATATAAATCAACCAATAAAATAATTCAGTTGACACCCACGAGACACGCGTTAAGGGCAAATTATTTCGACTAGAAAAAGATAAATAAAGCTTCCCCTTTGCCGAATAAACGGCAATAAATCGACATGCCCTTATGTCAACAGCGTATTAGTGAATACTAAAACACCAATATAACATGATCTCATAAATTCTACACACAATTTACGCAGAGAGTTCAACTTATACTAGATGCGTTAAGCCCTCAGATTTGTCGCGGGTAAATCACGCGAAAAATCCGACGATAAACGTCTATATCCGCTTTTCCCACACATTTTCGCGTTTCCCTCTCTCATGTGCTCACTTAATATGATGGTGTTTGCCCTTTCTCCCCCATGCTACTAAGTGAAACATCCATTAAACTAAACTAAACCTTATCTTAATCAGAATAAAACACACTTTCCAACGTAGTGGTAAAAATAAAAATGCGCGTTCTTTTTTCAGAAAATATACACATGACATCACTTGATTCTAAACACAAACAAAATAGGGTTGACTTTCCTTTGACGGTGAAGTTCGCTTATAGGCTTATTCTCTTCGAAAGGGGAAACTCGGGTGACATTGTTACACAGTGTATTGCACATTATTGGTGATTGAATGGTGTACTTAACTGGTTGAGGCGACAACTTTGATAAGGTGCCCCTGTGTGGATAACACGGGAATGAGGAAGTTAGACATAAATTGTATTGGCGTAATATGTTGTGGTAAATTCGATACATTTTTATACGCTGTTCGTATATTACTTGTATTGAATATTGATGTAGGAAATCTTGTTATATTGACGGAAATTGGGGAAATGGTTTCATGTGTACAGGGCTTTTATATGAGTGATTGTTTAATGATTACTTCTTTATCATATCGAAACAATAGGGATAGATATTGTGACAATTAAATGAAATGATTCATGCTTGTGAATCGTCCAGTTGCCAGCTTTAAAAGTGATTGGTACTTTTGTAAGTTCTGTTTTAGAACATTATTAAAAATAGAATAGAATTGCATAGAAAACTCGAGCTTTTTGGTGTTGCCCTGTCGTTTTGTTGATTTTAACAAAACGACAGGGCAGTCACCAATGCTAGTTATCTCTCAAAGTCGTCTTCAAAGTGTTATTTATTTATTTATGCACAAGTAAAAAAATATTATGCAACGGCGGACTAAATGCCTGAGACTATTCTACCAGGCAACCTTAGGGCGATGCAAGCAGGCACTTTACTTTGTGTAAATTATTTCATCACCACTGCTCTCAAAAAGGTGAAGGACAATATCGTGAGGAAACTGGCATGTCCTAGAACCAACATTTCGAAGACATGTTCCATACACTAACCTGCACTGGGTCCACGTGGTGGACTATGGCCCGCTCCGTCTCACAGAAAGAGGAGGCCTGAGTCCCAGCAGTGGGAACTATAGGCTGATTATGCTGTTGCTGGAGAAATAACGAATCTAGAAAACCAGGGCAGTGACTGCCATTTTCTTAAGTATATGTTCACGTCACTATCAACATGGGTTCTCATACAATATTTACCAAATGGTCCAAAGAAATCAAAAGCAATTTTTATCATGAAAGGAAAAACTCAATGCCTTAGTAATTCTTATTTACCTACGTGTCTGTCGTAATTTCTAAACTAAATCAGGTATAACAAATTGTGGTTTAGTATCAATTGTAATGGTATATATAACAATGGATTGTAACCGCAGTCTGCCGTACATAGATTCAATTGTACGATACCCATATAATTATATTTCTTTCCATTTCAAATAATAAATAGGTGTTGGGTAATAAGTAGTATAGTAACGTCCATTTTACTATTGTGATACATATTCCTCCAAACTGTATGTCGACCATGACGGCCAATCTCAACAGAGACTAGCCTTCGGCGCGGGAGATATTATAGTGCACAAGTGTATGGACACAGGTGCACTATCTCTTCCTTCACTCTCATAGTCCGATGGAATGTCACGCAATCCAACACTACATTAAATTTTGATACACGTAGATAGGGAGCTATGTAAAATTGTTTCGTGCTAATTGGTATATAGGCGAATAGAATGGAAAAAGAAATTTTCGTTTCAGTGATTTCACACAATGCTTTACTGTTGTACAAAATAAAGAAATAATAGTTTTTTAGCGAGTACAATGAGTCTGAAACACTGCCTGCGCGAGAAAATAATTAAATGAAAATGTTTAGAGCCGTTACAGTTAGGACGGCTCCTGAAACGTTAACAACTGAAGGCCGATTCCCGTAATTAAAAACGTCCAAAATCTAGTCACAAACTCATCTCAGCGACAATCAATGTCAAAAACTTAGAAATATTTTTGACGGACTAAGACTGAGTTCAGACTGTAAATGTTCTTAAAATTACGAGAATTTCTTCTCTGGTCTAACCCATTGATAACCTACATTTTTCTGTACATAAATAAATTAATCAATGAAACGAAAGGCAATTGGACCAGCATGTACCCGAAAACCACAAATCATACTTTCAGTATATCACTTAGTTGTTACTTGTACAATTTTATTAACAACAACTTTATTAACAATTTAATTTTTATAACAAGTCCGACATATAACTCGGAGTAGACAGAGGTACAAATTAACACGTTCCAGGCGCCATATTGGTTTGGAAGCGCGTACGCAGCGAAAGCATTGTTGAGGAGATTACACACTGATTGAAACATCACAGCGATTTTATTCAATAAACACAATATGTATAAAAATCGTTTAAAAGCTTTTGGGAACTAAATTTTCCGCTCAAAGGGTGTTTCGAGACAATATTTTTAGGACTCAATAATTAAACTTCGTACCCAATAAGGCAATGGTGAACATTGATTGGAGCAACAGTTAAAGTTTGTGAAATAAGTTATCATCACTAATCAGCCCATATATTGGCAAAAGACCGCTACCATGGCATTTTATTGTGGGGCCCGACCCCACAATAAAATGGTAGCGGTCTTTTGCCTGCTGACATTGAATCCATTTTTATTTTGCATTTACAATCTACGTCGCCGCGAATCTATTAGGGAACTACATATTTAAAAAGGTTAATATTATGACGGTACCTTGCCAATTCATTTATGAAAATATTATGTATGTAAGAAAAAATCCACATATTTTTAATAAAATAAGTGATAGAAATCATTTTAATATCATAAATAATGATAAATTGTACTGTGTTAAATGTTACAACAAAATACCTTGTGAAATATTGCAATTAAATGAAAGAAAATTTAAAACTTATATTAAAATTACACTTTGTAAACAAGGATATTACAAATTAGAGGATTATATCCAAGATAAGAATGCTTGGAAACATGCTGGTCCTGCTCCATAGGACAATCTCTAGAGTCTAGACAAAATCAAACTGGTTGCTAATGTAATTGTATAATTGTTTTTTTTTGACATTGATTTACATTCTGTAATTACTTAAAGTCACACTCGGACTTATTACTCCTTATTTATTTATTCTTTTATGAAAATCGTCTACTTTTAGAATGTTTGTAAATATGTGAGCACCATGTAACTATCACATAGTCATAATTAATTTATATGTCATGGTTTCATTAATCCATTTTAATTCTTTTACCTATTGTGTTATAGTAATTTTATTTTAGGTGCATCGTCTTCACATATAATTATATAATTAATGTATGCAAAATATTGGAAAACATTTTAAAAGAGTAACGGTGGAGTTTCTTGCCCATTCTTCTCCATACGAAAACTACCTTTTGGAAGTGGCGACTAGATTCAATTCTATTTTAAATTAGTTTTTGACGTTCAAAAGTGCCATTTATGTGCCTATTTGAAATAAATGATTTGACTTTGACATGAATATTCGAAAAAGAAAAATAATGTCATAATCAAAATGCTTGCTCGAGGCTAAATGATAACAGCTGCACTGGTCGATGGAAGGTTAAGCTGCGCTTGCCGCGGTCGGTTCGTGGATGGGTGACTATTACAAATCGAGACCCCTCCTTGCCTCGGAAAGTGCGTTAACCCGTTGGGCCCGGCTGTTATTTTTAGATCTTTGACAGTCGTTACGGGTAGTCAGCCCGAAAGTGTAACCCAGTGACCGGGTTGTGGAGGTCAATTAGGCAGTCGCTCCATGTAATATACTGGCATTTGGCTGCATCCGGATAGACTGGAAGCCGACCCAACTTAGTTGGAAAAAGGCTTGGCGGATTGGACCACAAAACTTGAGCGCTTGACGGACAGTTATCGCTATTGGTTGACAAACACATATCGCAAATAAATCGCAAGTCCAATATAAACTCCTGCTAACCTAGAGCAGTTAATTCCCCCATTCGATTAATAGCAACACGCTGCAATAACGTGAACACGATGTCCCGCTGTTGAGCGTGCCGGCCGCAATACACATTATTAGTATTGTAACACAAAATCACATATCATTGTGACGTGACGTATCGATCGTGTGTGCGCTCATTTGTTTTTGTTAGACCGAACACGATCGCTTTAATTGATTTTGTTTGGTTGGTAGCGTGTGAATTTTTTTGGTCATGTTCCTAGTAGTCTGCCTCAGGATATTTCGCTGTGTCGCTGTAAAAAAATCTGGTAAAAGAGAGCTTCCATGAGGATAATTACGCTCATTGGATAGGCAATCCCGCTGCTGGCATTTTTTTACCATAAAGTAAATTTGTCGTAAAGCTCGTAAAGACTTAGAAGAAGTAGAAAGATGGCCTCTTTTTTTTTGCCTATACTTTCCTTTGCCCAGCAGTGGGCCCAAAGCCTGGGCTTAAAGCCTTTCCTAAGTCCTTTATGGAACTCTTTTCTCGCGCAACTTCGAACCAATCGTCGCGGTGCGCGTCGAGTTCACCTCGCCACCGCTTTCTGGGCTGGCCTCTGCAGCGCCATCCTTCTTCGGGAAACCATTGTGTGGAGACTTTATTAAACATTAGGTAAGTACCTGCCTCTTATTATCTCAAGCCCAAGATATAAACACGACAGCAATTTCTTTAATTCACCAATAAAGAGTTCTTTAGTGTCATTCAAAATCAGTCCTTAAAAGCCTCCAGCTTATCAGCAGCTCACATCTTAGACACCTTAATTATCTCCGGTCCCAATGCCAACACCTTTCTCAGAACACACACACATTCAACAAAACTATACCTTATGTGACGTCATTCTCACTTTCTCAATCACAACGTAAACAATTATAACACACAACAGTAATAGCTAAACAGATTTCCATTAAGCGCAACAACGGAGCAGGCCCGTTGTGCGGAACAAATGCCAAAGCGCTTAGCGTATCTCAAGCCATAATCTAAGGCAGCGGTCGAATGCGCTGCAGCGCTGTGATGCAACTGCGAATTAAATAATTTCGAATGTGAGCGGTCTATTTTCGAATGAGGTTGTATTGTTTTGGAATTAAATGTTCTAGGTTTGAATAGTGCTGCGTTCAAAATAACTATAGTAATTGCACTTGTCACAAAGCGGCAATTCTTGTAATTTTAAGAATATTCACAGTCTGATATTAGTCTCAATCTGTCAAAAATACCTCTAATTTCCCTACATTTTTGACATTTGTTTGTCGCCAAGATGAAACTGAGACTAGATTTTGAACGTTTTAAATTACGAGTCTTCAGCTTCACTTTCGCAAGACAAAAATGTTGTTTCACATCAAGTACTTCTCTTACAGTTTTTCTCTTTTATTGTCTTTTAACATTTCCACACAGGATTTTCTGTAACATCTAAAAACATAGATAACACCACGCCCGTAATCCCTGAAGAGTTAGGCAGAGGTGTACCTATCTATACTTAGAACACTCACATTTCGCTAGTTATGTTAAACTACCATGTAAAAAGGTTCTGAGAATTATTCTTATTAAAGAAATAAAGGAAAAAAAGTTAATTATTAAAAAAATATTATTTTTACAAAAAATTTAAATTATTTTATTTTTAACTAATTAAATATAAAAGCGTAAATTTAAATAAATAATTTCTCATTCTAATAAAATAACTATAATATTTATAATAAAAAAATAATATATTCTAATTATTAATAAAAAAATAAATGAAATAAAAGTGGCGAGCTTATTGCCGTAAACTGGACACAAATCCAGACTCCCGGCTACTAATGAGAAATTCCGGTTAGAAAATCCCTTTGCCCGACCTAGGAATCAAACCCAGGACCTCATGCTTAATAGTAGCGCTTGCGAGTAGCCCTTTTAGTGGTAATAACACTTACCTCTAAACAAAATTTTGACGACACGGTTGGCGCAGTGGCTGAGCGATCGACTGCTGCGCTACGTGTCGCGGGTTCGATTCCCGCACGGAACAAATATTTGTATTACCTCCAGGTAGTAGTTCCGGGTCTGGCTGTTTGTAAGTGAGTTTAAATATCTGTAAACGCACCCACGATACAGGAGTCATTCCCAGTGTGGGGCAACGTTTTTTTTTTTTAAAAAAAGATTAAAAAAATATTGCTAATGGAATCGAGGACTGATGTATGGTAACCTGCAATTGACTTCAATCGTTTAAGAATTTGCAAATAACAAATAGATACCCGATAATTTACTAAGTCTATTTATTTCGTGGTTCAAGTGTCCTACTACTTTGCATGTTCCACATTACCTAAAGGTCTAAGTCGTGCGAACTGTCTCCGAGGGTCATTATTTGTGAATAAAATAGTACATACTTAGATAGATACCTACATAAAGGCATTATTTTATTCTTATTTAGAACATAACGAAATTATTGTATCAATGTCTTGACATAGACCTACAAAACGAACTGTTTTTTTTATTATTTACTAGCTGCGCCCCGCGGTTTCACCCGCATTAGTTTCGATCCCGTGGGAATATAAAATATAAATATAAATCTAAAAAAAAAGGGGGATTTTATCCATACGGATATGCCAACCCCATCGTACCTTCAGGCCAAATAATCTCTTTAGAATCGCCGATCTAGGGTTTGCTAAAATGTTCAATTTCTTAGGTTTATTTAGGTACAGTCACGAGCACTAATATGTCAACACTTGGAAACTTTCAATGGCGATTTTTGCGTGAAATAACGAAAACAACAATTAAACACGACACATCGCAAAAATCTATGGGTTGGAAAATACTATGTTCGTAGCAACGTAAAATTTCATTAAAAAATAAAGGAGTAAATCGCTTTTGAATAAAGCCGAGTGTACCTATACATACTTCTGCTCGTGACTGTACCTACAATTTCAAAAAGAGCTTCCAAAGAGAGGAGCTTGTGGCTAAGTAATAACAGCCGCACGGTCGATCGATCAGGTTAAGCTACGCTTGCCGCGGTTGGTCCGTGGCTGGGTGACCATCTGTACATGACAAGACCCCTCCATGCCTCGGCAAGCACGTAATGCCATTGGTCCCGGCTGTCATTCGTAGATCTTTGACAGTCGTTACGGGTCGTCAGAAGCCCGAAAGTCTGACAACCAGTCTTATCAAAGAGTATCGTATTACCCAGTAACAGTAGGGTTGTGCAGGTCAGATAGGTAGTCGGTCCATGTAAAATACTGATATTCAGCTGCATCCGGTTAGACTGGAAGCCGACCCCAACATAGTTGGGAAAAGGCTAGGTAGATGATGAATTCAAAAAAGAAAACCGTTGTTCATTTTTTTTAAATTAATATTTCACCGAAAAATCGATCACCATTATGAACAGTTCCTTACAATCAAATCAAGCCACTGGTACAAATAAAAAATATATTAACCTCTAGCACTCGTATGGTGCAAATCAAAGGTCACATCATTATAATTTGTAGAGTACGTGACCGTTCAATTCGAGATTTGAAGATTCGAAATTTGAATTCTCTTGTCGTAATAAAATCATGCACGTATGGCGGCTGGCAATTGTTTGTTGCTTTTTTGGGGTTCCGTACCCAAACAGTGCCAATCAGAACCTATTACTAAGGCTCCGCTGTTCGTTTGTCCATAAATCTGTCACAGGGTTGTATCTTTTTGACAGTATTAGGTAGACACTTGAAATTTTCACACAGTTTGTAACAATATGGCCGCTATAACAACAAAAATCAAAATAAAAACTTACAAATTAAAGGGGTCTCCCCTTTAATTTGTAACTTTTTATTTTGATTTACCATACAAGAAACGTATTTTATCGGCGATTTTGGCTTGATCATAATAAAATTGACAATCTTATTCTTAACCCTTCATGTGCGAGTCGGACTCGCACTTGGCCGATTTTTTCTTTTATTGTGTTGCAAAGGTGCTGTTAGTGAATTGATAGTGTAAAGTTCAAAAGAAATAGTGTTGTGTTATTGATATTAAATTGCAAATATTAGAATGTGGATACAAATTACTTAAATATAAATAAAATCTCTCGGTAAATCTCGTCTCCGTACTTCACCCACATATTTCTTTAATTTGGTTTGGTTTCACAACAGCTTGAAAGAGCCTCATATTTTGGATAGTTTTTACATAATATACTTAGTGGGTATAAGTTTTGGTAATATGGTTTTCATTGCCACACGAACGCAACATTTGATAAAAAACTCCTTAGCAAAAGTAAACAAATATTTAAAAAAGGTGTTTTTTGTAGCTTACGGAAGCTTTATTCCATTACATCTCGCTTATAGCCCCCGAAGGGTTCGGCAGAGGTGTAACTATGTGTCCATGCACATTTCGTCCGTGACCTTTAAGATAACAAAATAGTCCAAATTGATGATCACAACATTGTGTAACTTGTAACTGGAAAGATTTTTTTTGTTTTTATTGTTTCGGACACGCACATGAAATACAAAATAAAATAAAACTAACAAAACAATAAAAAAAGAACATTCAAATTAATAAAATAATGTAAAAAAAGAACACCTGTGTGACGCCAAAAAGGGTCTCAGGATGATACTGATACCGCAGCGCTGGTATTAGTGATAGTAACCCTAGGTTGATTTAATTGCTTATTGATAAATGATCCAAGTCGGGACCTGTGCGAAGTTGATCTACTTTTAGTCGTGACCAGAGCAAGGCAACAAGTGTCAAATGCCATTGTGGTTCAACACCGCATAAACGTCAAAAATATGAACTCTAGAAACGTTACAACTTGAAAGTTGCCAAAAAGGTTTGCATTGTGGTTTTTATGTGGTACGGAATCCTTTATGGAATTTTGGTTTAAACCATTTTTTGAAATACGAAAATACAATACATTTTCCAGTCACAAGGTTGCACAGTTCATTGTTCTGTTTTTTCATTACTATATTTATCAACTGCGTCATTGGTCTAGTGGTCGCTAGCGCTTCTGCTGAACATGAGGTCCTGGATTCGATTCCCAAGTCGGGCAAAATTTAACATGGTTTTTCCATCAAGAATTTCTCACCAGCAGCCCGGGCTCTGGATTTGTGACGTAATGGCAATAGTCTGGTCCTCTATTACATGGGACTTTAACATAGCTGGTGAAATATGGGTGAACACTTCTGCCCAAGCCTTTGGCGTGATGTTTTGTATATGTATAATGTAATGTGTACAGACGCCAGCATATCAAGCTACTACAATCTGTCCAATTGGTTTAATAGATTTCAACTTTAACGCTAATGCATTAAGTTCAAGGTTGATTGGGAATATTTGACAGTTTCGGGTAGCTTGATGTGCTGGCGGCATCTGCACATCAAAACCTGTAACAAAATAACAATATAAAAATACCATAATTTTGAAACAAATCTAACTTAAACAACCAACATAAACACCAACCACATGTGAACATACCCTAGACTAGATCAGGACTTATCAAAACAATCTAACTCCGAACTTCTAATTAGTAAAGCTGATAGCAATTTGCACCATGCCAGTTGCGACACAATACATACAGTACATACGAAATGTCAGGCTGATACAAGCTGTTAGCACTAGCAGGACTAATTAAACGCGTTAACTTGGAACAATAGGTTTAGAATAGGACTTAGGTTATATAGTTACGAATTGATCGGAGATATGTAAAAGGGTTCGTTCGAAATTCTTGTTAGTGTTGGCTTGCGTGTGTTAAATGTGAACGTACATAATGTGGACACTTGTATCTAGAGCCAAACTTCATTCTACCTCATTTAGCAATTGGTTTAAAGTATGACGGCGCGCTGCAAGTGGCATCGTCTAGTTTTGTTACGAAGTAACTGGAATCACGGAAGAGGTGGTTAAGAGTGACATTGGTGATTACTGTCGTTCTTGCAGAGCGTCGCATTGATGGTTGCGTGGTGGCCATATATAAATGTACTCTGTGGTGGTGGCTGTCTTCTGATGTCAAGGGAGCCGCCGCGGCCACGTCCACGACGAATTGCTATATTCCGGCGTAACCCTGATGATATTGAAGCTGCTGAACCACTAATTCGATGACCACTTCTAGTAAACGCTATCCTGCGCTGTTATGTATAATAAAATGTGTCTGTTTTCATTCATTCATTCTTTTTTTTGTCGTGCTTATCCATTCACAAACGGTTGACAGTCAACTTCATCAATTTTGAAGACTTAAGAAGTATCTTTGTCTTCTCTTAGTGCGTCAGTAGAAGGTACTATAGATAGTATCATAGCTCTTGTAATTTTAGAATGAGTTCAGACTTGTTCAATTTAAGGGCAGTTTTGCATCAGACACACTTTTATTTCGGAGACACTAACACGGAATTATTCGGATGAAGACTACGGTTTTTTATGCAGGCTAAATCTTTGGTGGGGTTTGTGTATACATACCTATAGCATAACATAATATCGCGCCTGGTTTCCCCGAAGGGTTGGGCAGAGGTGTAGATACGAGTATTAATAGTACACACACATTTTGCCATGTAATAGGTGGCGAGCTAATTGCCATCAACCGTGCACAAATTCAGACTCCGGACTACTCCTGAAAAAATTCAGATAGAAAAACCCAATAAAGCTATGCCCGACCTGGGAACCAAACCAAGGACCTCTTGCTCACCAGTAGTGCTTGCGACCACTGGACCAACGAGGCAGTTTCATATGTAGGTGTAGCACATACCTATAGCTACATAGATACTGATGTGTGTATGTAAATCCAACAATAAACACACACTGTTTATTGGTCGATTTGAAAGTGAAACGATTATGCTAAACTTATCGTCCACGCCCTCCAATCAAACGGCAGACAGAATATATGCAGCCTATCAGATTATACATATTCCACTCATGGCTAGAGTATTAACTTTATCGTGCGTTTATTGGCATTCAGGCATTATTTGGTTCGAGTCTAAACCAAATATGTATTCTTTACTTCATTTAATGGACTGCCTCGTTGGTCTCGTCATCGCAAGCGCTACAGCTACAGCTCTTACTGACTAAAACCCACCCGTGTTCCTTCCCTAGCCCTTTATGTACCAGGGCAGCGGTAACCCTTTCGGACGATCCCGCTACCCCGGCAGGCGTCGGCCCTATCGGGCCCCGTCAACTATGCTGACATCTCTTTGAGGCGCGCGTGGAACACATACGCGCCGTCCGGCACGGGCCTGGTTCTGATCGGACGGAGAGCTACCCATTGCTCTCCGCCCGCAGGCCCGGTAAGGTCTTGGGTTTGATTTCTTGGTTGGGCAAAGTGTTATTTGGTTTTGCTATCTAAAATTTATTACTTGCAGCCCAGAGTTTGGATTCCTGGTTGACGGTAATAGCTGTCCCTCGATTTATCATTTCAGCCGAAAGACGTCCACTGCTGGACATAGGCCTCCAACCACCTCCACTTTGACCGATTTTGTGCTTCTCGCATCCAACGGGTTCCTGCGGCCTCCCTCCATTTCTTGATACTTAAATATAACTAGCGAAATGTGGGGGTACTTATAGGTACACCTCTGCCAAACCCTTCGGGGTAACAAGCCGTGATGTACGTATGGATCCCGAAACTTTTTTCTAAGTTCGATGCATCTTACTTGTGCAAGCGTAGTATTACGTCGTTCTTATGGATTTAATTGTCTGTAATCCACACGGACATATATTTAGGTTTCTCATTTGTATTCTTAGGAATACGTCATACTCATTGGTACCGTTTATAAAAAATTGGCCTTTAATCACAAGTTATATCAATATCAATGTTAATTGTCACTAACTATTATATTATACCTAAGCTTCCAGTGGATTCTTGCGGCCTTCACAGGTTCGCCGTTCCATCTTGTGAGAGGCTTTTCAACGCTATATCTTCGGTGCGTGGTCGCCACATTAACACCTTAGAAACCCTACCTCAGCCACTTCGGAAACTTCGGTCAAAGTGGCGATGCTTGGGGTAGGCCTATGTCCAGTGGACGTTTTTCGGTAGAATTTGTCTAGATGGAACCTTAGTCAAATCATTAGGCTAAGTGTTACATCTAGACAAATTCCACCTATTACTTTTGCTATGCAGATACAACTATAGGCCCTACCTCCTCCTTTATAATCTAAGATTAAAACCACGTATTGAATCCGATACGAAAGTTTTCTCAATAAGTACCTACTATATAGTACAAAATACGGTCACCGACATGCCCTCACCGGCATTACTGGGCATTATGGAAGACAAAACAGAGAATTACCACAATAATATGTTATTATTGTGGGACACAAGTTATCTGATCCGTATTATTTATCTGTGCTCGGTATGTGCATGACAATTTTATAGATTATTTCAATGGCCATGCATAGAGATTGTAGTATATTCGGAAATCGCAGATGCTTGAAATCTTATTTTTGTTTTTAATATACCGGAAGGCTTTGACAAGTGACAATCGTTTTCAACGATTAGGTATTTCTACAACGATATTCAATAGGATTAATAAAAGCTTATGTTTTTTACTTTCACTACATCATCGTGATAGAATGTCGCTTTGTCCAGGCCCTTAGGTCTTTGTGTTTCAGAGAAACGTAAAACGTACATTAAGAAAAAGAAAGTGTGTAATCGCATATTTTTTCCTTTCGACCTCAAAAGAAGTTAAAACAATATTGACGGTTACAAGCAATAAGCACACGTGTGAAGTAGTTTTTATTGAGCTTCATCGTACCCCAGAGAAACATGTAAGAATACTATAAGTTTCAATCAAAATCAAAAGTCATTTATTCAAATTAGGCTCAGAATCAGCACTTATCGAACGTCAACATTACAAAAGACAGTCCCCCAAAACGGTCGCCCCTCACCACTTCCTAGTGCGTTCACTGGGAAGAAGTGGCGCAACAACCTCCTCACCAGCACAATCTTCAATTTAGCGCAAAATAAATAGGAAAGAATTCATAACAGTCACTGCTTGGTAATTCTTTGCAGCGTTATCCCTCTCTGCTTTATATATGTAAAGGTTTTACGTATACTACATATCGCAATAATCCTTGTGCGGTGCGATCTCTCCTTTTGTCCGGGACATGCGCTCACCGTACTGCGCCCGCGACGACGACGGTACACTCCGGTGTTTTATTGTTGCATATGCACGCGCATAAATTGTATGGGCTTGTATCTTTTTATCGGTTCATAATTATGTTGAGTTATATTATCTTTTAAATAAAACTATTATTTTTCGGTCGATAAGATGTGTGGTCCCTAGTTCAGGTAGATCGTGTTTTGATCTTCGGTATCTAATACGGCTGGTAGATGTTTACGGCTGGTAGATGTTTACGGTTGGGATGTTTATGGTGTTTATAATAGATGTTTACGGCTAAAATAGTTATGTTCAAAATATTTTTCTTCTACCTACATGTTTACTTATATGTGTTTACTAGTGATTAAGCAGTGTTATTTTAGCGAATGTGAGTACCAATACAAACCATCTCTGGTTTAATGGTACAAAACAAACATGAACCTGTATTAAGACTATTATTATGTTTAAATAATAAAAAAAAGAATAAAAAAAGCAAAATCTTCCAATAGGACATTTCGTTTTGTTTTATTTCTGATTGGGCCTTCTCATAACCTCAATCACGCCTGATGGAAAGCGATGGATGAGGTCTATGATGGAACGAGCATGCCCAGAAGACGCCTGTTCACTATTGCTTTAAAGGAAGATGGCTTAAATGTGGAAGGGAACACAGACGCTGGCAGAGTTTCACACTTTGACTGTGCGCATAATAAATGTGCATAATTTCTGCAGTATTTTAAAGTCATTCATTCCTATCTTGATCTTTCAAAAATGAAATCTATTTAGCAGGGTTATATGTGTCTGTATGGGATAAAGGCAGCGATATACCGACTAGTCAGTATATCGCTTTCTTTATGTAGACAGTAGTAGTATTCAGCGCTTCTTCTCCACATTTATTATGCGCACGGCCAAAGTGTGGAACTCCCTGCTAGCGTCTGTGTTCCCTTCCACGTATAATCCGTCGTCAGCCTTCAAAGCAAGAATGAATCTCTTCACCACCCTTGGTTGACGATTTTGTACGAAAAGTTAAAAAAAAAAAAAATAGGCATTCTGGGCACGCTCGTTCTATCATAGACATCCACCGCTTTCCACCAGGCGAGATCGAAGTCAAGAGCTGCTCCATTTTGCAATACAAAATAAATAAAAATAAAAAGACTGTCTTTAAGTATCCGATAAAAACGTCAAGTCGTCAACCCAAATTGAACAAAAAAACACCTATCCATTCCACATACATATCTCACAAAACCAATGAATCAACAACACAAACAGTATTAAGAGGTAATGTCCCAAACATCGCCATAAAGTCCCGAAATAGGCTCGCCACAAATTAGCGCACCCCTATTTGACAAGCAAACAGCCGATGTTAGGCTGGGTGCATAAGTGATCGGCGGAATAAGTACGTTAGTGATGGGTGATTGACGATGGAACGAGTATTGATATTTGGTAGTACGATTGGGAATTGGCATGTTAGTTTGAAGAAGCAAATGTGACAAAATGATAAAGATTTGTTATGTTGAACAAGGAAAAGAAAAATTGTACTTATGAATCATGATATGCTCTGAATAGATAACCGCAGGCTTCTGATAAAAATGGAAGAGAACTGCAACTGAACTGCAACGTTATAATGTTGGTAGGTATGCTGTGTCTCAAAACTAATCAACGCCCTGTAAGTCCTTTCGTGTTACTGTTGTCAATAGAAATTGCAATGAAAGAAAATGGCTACTCTTAAGTGAGAGTAGCCATTTTCTTTCATTGCAATTCTCAATTCAGGAACTGGATATTTGAAGGCTCATAAGTATGAGCCTTCAAACATCCAGTTCCTGAATTGAGAATTTGAAGCGAGATCTTGACTTGCCCAACTTAGCTTTAGCATTACAATTTCGTTGCGAAAAACGTAAGAAATTTTGAATTTGAAAAAAAAAGAAAATCCCCAGGCTAAACGTACTAAAGAAATCACGTAAGTCATGCTTAAATTGACCAAAACCGAGTGTAATATTCGTTGCATTTATTTAACTTCCAGTACATATGTATAGCTTTTTGGTTTATCTTTTTACACATTTGTAGACAGCTACATAAACACAACTACGTAGGTATATAACGATTGTACACTAGTCTCAAAAGTATATAATATATATATACACCTAAAGTAACTACCGCAATAATTCAGACTTGTCGCGCATACCCGCCGCGTTCTGTCCCGTCTGTTGCGACACGCGTTGAAACGCGACTATTTGTCGCCAGATATCGCGACATGCGTTATTATTTATACATGCTATACGCGAATTTACGACTTTTGTATGGAGAGTGCGATATTTTAATATTTAGTGTTTTGTTAGTATTATAATCGGGCTGGGACGGTTGAAAGGTACGTGAGAAGCGTGGGCTGTACCAATTTACATGTGGCTCCTTATTTCCTGCTATTACGACAGTAATGGTTACTGTTAGGCTTTACCTAACACACGGTACTCATATTTATATTCGTTTATTTGCATTCCACAAAGTATAAAGATATTCACAAAAGGCTCATAGCTAAGAGCCGTTGTAGACTATGTCAGGGCACAGCAAAATTTTAGTTATAATATACATATTTAGTAAAAATCTAAATCGTAGAAACAAAAATCAAAATAAAATTCTACACGAAAACTAAAAAATTACGCTCACATAAAAAAGTTAATAACAATATCATAAAAAATCTATTATAAGGGTAAGTAGGTAGCTATTTTCTTAAAATACTATTTTTCATTTAGATATATTTACTTAGGTAATATAAACACTTATGTAATTGGAGATCATATTTTAAGATCACAAATAAAAGTACAAATTTGAGTGATGGTACACCAAAACCGATACTAACTTGTGAAGTTTCTCTGTTTGGAACTATTATGAGATCAATTTACATAGATATACCTAGCCTTTTCCCAAGCAAGTTGAGGTCGGCTTCCAGTCTAACCGGATGCAGCTGAATACCAGTATTTTACATGGAGCTACTGTCTATCTGACCTCCATAACAAAGTTAGTGGGTAACGATAACGATACCCCTTGGTAAAACTGGTTGTCAAAATTTACCCGTAATGACTGTCAAAGATCTACGAATGACAGCTGGACCAACGGCTTAACGTGCTTTCCGAGGCAGAGAGGGGTCTCGATATGTTATTGATGGTCACCTCTCCACGAACCGATCGCGGACGTTCGATCAACCCGTGTGGAACATTTAGCCACGAGCCCCTTATTTTGAAATCTAAAATAATCAACTCTTTCATGATAGTTTATATCGATAGGTTTCTTTTATTTTCGCAACATCGTCCTTACAATACATTAATCACAAACCCCGGATGTAGAAATCCAAACAAATTCAATCAAGAAAATCGATCATTTGTATTGTTAAACGGGTCTAAAACCCTCACACTATCAGCATCCACAATCATTATTTACTCTCAAATAAGAACATTAATAGGAGCAACGCATCTTAAGATTCCCACGTAAATAAAACAAAACAAAAAAGAAGCACTTATGAGAGAGATGGTCATTAATTTGTCCTGTAGCTTGAGACAATGGAGCTAAGAGCTGTGCATCCTAACTGATAGTGTGTAACGGGGTTTATACACAGGCTGGTGGAAAATGTGAGTGGACAAAGTGTGGATGGCTGTAAGAAAAGGTTTAGGGATTTATGTGAATGATGGTGAAGAAAATTATGTATAAGAAAAATTATTTTAACACAATTATGTATAAGATCAATCAACAAAGCGGCAGTACAAACTTCTGTTCTAAGTACTTAAAGAAAGGATAGAGACTGCTACTTTTATCTTAGTTTTTTTTTTCTTTAAAACGTTATTTTAGAAACTGGGCTATTTAAGAAGGACAAACAAAAATTGGAACTGATTTGTGGCAAGGCTGTACCTTTAAAAGGTTCAGATACTTATGTTTTATTTTAATTTTGTGTTTTACTTACTTTCGCAGTATTTACAAAAAAAACATTATTAAAATATAATGTTAAGAAATGTGAGTACATGGTCTTTGAGGTCAGCAGCAAACGCCGCGGAGAAGGGCCCGAGTTGGTTATGAACGGGTCATCAATTAATAGGGTGTCAACTTTTAAATACAGGGCATTGTCTTGCCGCTGCCCTCAGGGACGATGTAGACATTAAGAGGGAGCGCAGGGCTCTAGCGGTCCAGAGCAATATGTTGTCCCGTGGATTTGCGCAGTGTACAGACCAAGTAAAAGTAACACTTTTCGAGGCTCATTGCCAAAGTGTGTACACGGGCAGTCTATTGGTCAATTGTACTAAGAGATAGCTGGATGTCCTGCGCGTCCAATATAACAATGCTTTCAGGATGTTGTTGACGCTGCCTCGTTGCTGTAGCGCGTCGAACATGTTTGCGCAAGCCCGCACCGACGGCTTCTATGCAATTTTACGCAAAAAAACTGCGTCGCTTCTGAGGAGAGTGAGGGGCAGTCATAACAGCATCCTGAAAACTGTAGCCGAGAGTTTCGGTTCTCCGATTTTACAACAGTTCGTGCGGAGGTTGATTTTTACTAACACTAGGCAATAAGTATTTTTTGTTTTGTTACTAACACTATATGGATATTTTGTGTCCGAAATAAAGCTATTCTATTCTATCCCATTACTAAAAACATGAATACTATAGAATACTATATGTTTTATGTATTTCTTGTATATGTAAATGGTACACTACTGGACGAATTGGTCTCTCCTTCTCCCTTTAATCCATCCAAAGGTTGTCTGTAAAATATTACTTTTAGCGATAAAACCGTCCATTGTGTCACCATAAATGAAAATATCTACTTTTATATCTGTATTTTTTATGTTATACATAATAAAGAGTATTCTATCTATCTATCTATCTTGTTAAAATTTAAATGGTGAAAATGCATGCCAACTTATTGATTTAAAGTTTCGTAACTAAAAAAACACCACCCTATACGCACCTCATCGCTTGATATGATCTAAAGCCGTCTTGTCACTCGTCACCACGTCGCTACCAGCGCCACGTACCATAATTGATGCTGGTAACAGTCTCGTGAACGGGGGCATTTATAAACAACGTTTATGAGAGTGTGATGTTTGGATAGGTACGGTTTTTTTATTTATTTTGGTGTTGAGGTGAAGGTAGTTGTAATTAATTATCCTAGCTTTTTTGTTCTGGAGTATACAATTTTCTAGAGCATGCTGCAAGCCATAGGTAGACAAAACAAATAAACAATTTGATAATGCTGGTAACTGTCTCGTTAATGGGGGCATTTATAAACAGCGTTTATGAGTGTGATGTTTGGGCTAAAGTAGGTACGTTTTCTTGTTCTTTTTGTTTTGGTGTCGAGGTGAAGGTAGTTACTTAGGTAGGTGGTGGTGGTGGTGGTGGTGGTGGTGTAGGTAGTATCGATTACCTGTGAAGATTGCTGGAAACCGCAGGGCACGGGACCATGTGGCGATGCTTGGGGGACGCCTATGTCCAATGAGACATCTTACGGATTTGATGATAACAAGTAAAGTGATACGTCTTATCCTATATTTATAACAAGCTTAAATGGACATTTTTTGCAGTAAAACTAATAATAAACAACAACAAAAAAATATCTCTCAAAAATATATCTCACCGAGATATAATTTTTTGCAAGCAAGTCACATTACTGTCACATAAAACGTTATCAGTTAATCCACAACAAAAACGGAACAAAAACCCATTGTCTGACAAAAAATATTAACAATATGGTGACAAGAAAAACAGCTTCAGCGTATAGATCATTAACTGTACCACATAATATATTTTTGCCACTGAAACTAGTGTAAAAACTGGAAAACAGCCATGTTTTACAAAAAAACTTAGATTTTACAAGAAATGGCTTTAAAATAAAGTGCACGCAGTGAGAACTTACGGTCTAAACTGTATTTTATAAGTGTTTTTTATCAGAACTTCAGCACACTATATTGGTTTACAAAATAAGATAAAAAAAGGCAGATTCCACGCTGAATTTTAAATGTATTATATGTTTTTCTGTGTCTGTAATCTGAAGTAGAAGTTAGGTAAAATTGTTACTAACCCTATGTACTCCTGACTGAATTAAAAGTTTTCTACTCTTTCTATGAATTCTAAAGGAAAATGAACTATACTTGGTCGACTCAGTTTCTTTACAGAAATGAATAAACAATTACATACCTACTCAAAACGAAAACAGTAGGTACAATTGAATAGGTTCTGAAAAATAGGGGTGAATAATATATTAATAAAAAAGATTAATAGCACATACTACATTGTACAGACTCCAGCACATCAAGCTACCCGAAACTGTCAAATTTTCCCAATCAACCTGGAACCTTAATACTTAAGCGATAAAGTTGAAAATCTACTCAAGAAATTTGACAGATTGTAGTAGCATGATGTGCGGGTACCTCGACACCTAAATATCCTTTTGCTTCTGTATTTATTCACATAGTCAGTTAGTCAGTCTTTCAATTTAGTACCTAGTGTAAATAGTTAGTTAAGCGATTATGAAATAAAAGTTAACATTTAGAAAAAAAAAAAATTGCACTGCTGGAGTGCCGGCAGAAGTGAAAACTTGAATATTAGCGTTCTGCATTTTTGATATTTTGGAATGCGATCTACTCTCCCTCCGTCTTACGAATTTTCGATCAGGTCACGTGTCCTGACGCGAGCTCCTTCTTACGAATTTTCGATCAGGTCACGTGTCCTGACGCGAGTTTAACGTTTTTTACCCATCACAAAAAAAGTGCACAACGCCGCTAAAGAAGTTTTCACTTCAAAAAAATGATTCACTAATAGCACAAAAATCATGACATGTTATTCATCGTTTCTGCTTTGGTGAAGAAACAGTAGCATCAGTTCAATAACCCGGAACTTTAAAACAAAAGATTGTATTTGAGATTACCTTATTTGATGGGAGTGACAGTGAATGTGACAAAACTGTAGATTAATTAACGACAAGCCGTGTGTCCGATGGAATTTTCCATCGGCAAAAATGACGTGACGAAATTCGAGGTGATCCGGCAGAGAACCAAAGCTGTCGACATAGCTCACAGAATAAGCAAGCTGAAGTGGCAATGGGCCGGCCATATTAGCCGTAGAACCGCCGACCGTTGGGGTAGACGTGTTCTTGAGTGGAGATCGCGAATCGGTAAAAGTAAGATTGGACGCCCTCAGGCTAGGTGGAGTGACGATCTTCGCAGGATGGCTGGTAGCAGTTGGACAAGAGTTGCCGAACATCGAGTTGAATGGCTTGCAACGGCTGTTTGTGTATGTGAGTTTAAATGTTTGTAAACGCACCCACGATACAGGAGTAATTCCTAATGTGGGGCAACGTTTAAAAAAAAAAATAGGAGAGATCTATGTCCAGCAGTGGACTGCTATAGGCTAATGATGATGAAAAATTACGAACTTTCATACAAACGTTCATCCTCTATTTAACGCCTTTAGGTAACGAATTTAGGTACTCACCAACTACTGAACAATTCGAAAGAAGGAATGATTTGAAGGAATCGTTTTCCAACTGGCACCAACACCCTAATTGCGTATGCTATGCATCTCAATCTGAATCATTTTGAAGGATATTGCTAATCCATTGCTTCATATGCTCGAAAAATATGTCTGCTCAACAACATAAATAACGCAATGAATGTTGTTGAACTGTTAAAATGAAACCCATTGCTACTATTAGTGTGTTATGCAATTACCACGCAGATTCATTTGATTATGTTGTTTGTTAATGAATGAAACTCAAGCTCTCTAGAATATTTTCACAAAGAAGAAACGTGCACGTTTTTCCATACATTTTACGGGCGTTTAATGATAATATCGTCACGATAGAAATTATAAAAGCGCACATTATCTAGAGACAAAACCATCTTAAAGCAACACAAACTCTCTTTTTAACCGACTTCAAAAAAGGAGGAGGTTCTCAATTCGACGGTATGTTTTTTTAATGTAATCAACACAAATTCTCCAAAATAATTTTTACACATCAAAATATTTTTTTGATTATAAGGGTTTATAAGTAAATAATATTTTTTTAATAATAAGGTAGGTAGATTTATTTAGTTGTATAATAGAAAATTAATGTTGTTAGTGTTGTTTTTATTTTATATTAGAGTACATACGTAGTACGTATGAGTAGTACGTTAATGGCCGTAGTATAGTGTTTTGTATTATTTATTACAGTGTAAGTAGTATATAAGTTAGGTTTTATACCCACGTGTACATTAGATTCACATTGTAAATATTCGTATACTGCTATTAGCGGCGGATGTGTCCTGAACTTGTCCATATATACATCCATCTTTGTATTTACCTACTATATCCCACGAACCGCCTTTGTCTTTAACCAACATCCTTCTAGTTCAGAAGGAGGTTGGTTAACGTAGGAGGATGTCACGTGATCACTTACGTACTTAAGCACCATTAACACAGCCTATAACTATCTACTTATACTTACTCTAAATAAGTCTCAAAGCTCTATTTATAAACTATTTATAAATAAACAGTTGATAGATAAAGCCTTTTAAGTTCGAGATAAGTGCGTGATGATCGATTGTGGGAACATTCGAGATGGGCCGGTGACAGTAAGTTACATTTACGTGGGGACCGCTTGATCTTTGCTTAGCGTACGCGCATGAGTTTGATAGCATCTGTAGTTGGAGGGAGCGGTTTTGATACTTGCACTGTTGTTTGTTTTAAAGCGTTTAAGACCAGTGATGGTTGATTATTCGTTCAGATATTTTGATATTATTACTATTCGTTTGAGGTTAGATTTTGTATGTATTTCTTAACTTATTTTTTTTTTATAAAACTCATCAAATTAAATATTTAGAACGTTAGTTAATAATAATAACTAAAATGTCATCTGTCACCTACTGTAAAAAGTAATTTAAAAAATATGGCTAGAAGTAACACAACACTGTTATGTTTAAGTCCCAACTAATAAGGGGTGAGCCTATCCCCATTAGCCAGCCACACATCCAAATGACGGGCAAAAAAGTATTCAGCCCCGTGATAAGATCCACAAGCAAAATGAACTAACAATGTTTTATTTAAATTAGAGAATTGTTTTTGAGTTTACGTTTTTTTCCCCCCTTTTACTCTTACACACGTTGTCTACATCTCTTTTTATCTACTTTCCTATCGCAGGTATGCTTGGAGAGATTTCTTTAAAAATAATCATCACCTTCGTACGTATTTTCCTGTTCCTTTCTTCTTGTCTGTTTAGATGTGTGTACATAAGTTAAATAAATAAATAAAACAACACTAAACAAAAGTAGATTGCAACACAATACACTATCAAGACTACTGCACCGTACTATACAATCGAAATGCCTCTCCCATACATTACTCTGACATACATTATATTATAATCCATATAATCACATTTCTCATAATAACGTCATTAGAATTAGTGCGGTACCAACGATGTGTGCGGTCGGGTTAAGTAACTAGACTCGGAGATGTGCGGTGCGGTCTAATTCGTGGGCGTTAGCGAATTATTTCGATTCAAAGATGTGGTTTGAGAGTTTAATTCTATGTTCGAAGGCGAGTAGTGAACCAGTCTAAGTCAGTTCTAAGTCATACAACACATAACATCACGGCTGTGTTTCCCGAAGGGTTATAGGTACTCCCACATTTCTTCAGTTTGTTAGTTTAAAAAAAAACCCTTCAAAACTTGAATGGGGCTAGTTATTGTTATCAATCGTGTGATGGTGCGTTGCGTGGCTATGAAAAGAACCTTTAGAAGGCAACATTTGGTAGCAACTATATGTTTAATTAGAGATGTGAATCTAAATTGGTATTTTAATATCAATTTAAATGAACAAGTGAGATTCACTTAGAATTTGTAGATGTACAGTCACCAAAAGAGATAAGTAACCAGGGTCGTCGGATATAGTTGAAGTTTCGTAAGAAACCGATGGAGGTTTTCAAATAAAATTTAATTTGATGAATTAACTATTTGTTTTCTATTAAAATAAATTTTATTCGAAAATATTCATCAGTTTCTTACTAAACTTCAACCATATCCGACGACCCTGGTTACTTATCTCCTTTGGTGACCGTACCTATTGTACAAAAAACACGAATCCAATTTTTTTATGAGGTGTAGCTACACCTGGATCGCTATCCAGCTAGGTAAATCGCTGATACTGCAAGCTATTTCTCTGATACTGCAATGAAGTACAGTAAACCATTTTTAAATATTAAAATCCGTTTGTTCACATTTTGCTAATGAGAACACAATCGATGCAGAACCTTACAAAAAACTACAAATATACTACAATTTATAAAGAAGACATTGAATAGGAACGTCTCAAAGCTTTTCTCATCAGCTCATCCATTACACCAACCCAAAAATCACCAAAAAGTCACGAATGCACAACGTGTGTGGAGCGTTAAACGACGTCTTAGTAGTAAAGGGTCGCCTAAATGTCATGAATGAAAGGTGGAAGCTCGTGCCTTCTACTCTGAGAGGAATATTTTATGGGCTCATTATAACATCGACGTGTGGGGTGAATAAAAATAGAATACCTCACCATCATCTGCGTAGCCTTTTCTCAACTATGTTGGGGTCAGCTACCATTCTAACCGGATACAGCTGAATACCAATATTTTATATGGAATATATATTTTTATTTTTTTGAATATATATTTTACATTGAGCGACTGGCTATCTGACTTCCACAGCCCAGTTATTGGATAATACCTACTAAAGCAATGCAATAAGAATACTTAAGCGATACCCCTTGGTAAGACTGGTTGTCAGACTTTCAGGCTTCTGACTACCCGTAACGACTGTCAAAGATCCACGAATGACAGCATGACTGAATTAATAAAAATAGAATACCTATGTTTTAGAATTGTATTGTGTGATATGTGGAAAGGTGTTTCCTAAAACCTTCGGATCCCCCCTTCCTTCCTTTGCCTTGATTTAGAAGTAGGAGTATTTAAGACTGTAAATATTTACCACCTAAGCCTACGATTGTTCCTGCCGGAGGCTTTACGCGGGGGTCGTGCGGTCCATGGCCCTATACGGGGCCCCGGTATGGGCGCGTTCACTGCGGCTTCGAGCCGCACACTACCTGAACGCGCCCCAAAAGGTGGTAGCCGTAAGGCTAATCCGGGGGTACCGCACGATCTCGGGCGAGGCAGCAAGCCTCCTTGCCGGACTGCCACCATGGGATCTGGAGGCGATAGTCCTCGCGCGCCTGTATGACTGGCGCGCGGAGGCACTACGTCGGGGGGAAACTCTACACCCGCGGCAAATCGCTGCGGAGCGGACGGACCTCCGGCGCGGTCTCATGGTGGAATGGAAGGCGCGACTATCGCAACCCAGCGCAGGGCACGCCACGATAGCGGCGATAAGACCCCTCTTTGAGGAGTGGCTAGAGAGGCGTCACGGCGCTCTCACCTACCGCCTGACGCAGGTCCTCTCCGGACACGGATGTTTCGGGAGGTTCCTGCACATCATCAGGCGGGAGGAGACGCCCGGGTGTCACCACTGCGAGGATCGCCCAGAGGACACGGTGGAGCATACGGTGGAGGTCTGCCCCGCTTGGGCAGAGCACCGCCGTGTCCTCGTAGAGGCGATCGGCAGCGGCGGCGACCTCTCGCGCCCGGCCCTGGTGCAAGCCATGGTCCGGGGCGAGAGGGAGTGGGAGGTGGTCACCTCCTTCTGCGAAGCAGTCATGCTAGCGAAGGAGGTGGCGGGATGGGCGAGGGAAAGATCCTCACGCCTCAGCCGCCGAGGGAGACGCTCCGGGCGTCGGGAGCCGCGTGACGACTCCCGGCCACCGTAGGCGCGGGCCTGCGGGCGGAGAGCAATGGGTAGCTCTCCGTCCGATCAGGACCAGGCCCGTGCCGGACGGCGTGTATGTGTTCCACGCGCGCCTCAAAGAGATGTCAGCGTAGTTGACGGGGCCCGACAGGGCCGAAGCCTGCCGGGGTAGCGGGATTGTCCGAAAGGGTTACCGCTGCCCTGGTACGTAAAGGGCTAAGGAAGGAACACGGGTGGGTTTTAGTCAGTAAGAGTCTGACACTCCCTTCTGCTCCACCCAGAGCGGGAGGAGTCATTTGATGATTTCCCATCCACAAAAAAAAAAAAAAAAGCCTACGATTGTGGAATGCACTATAGAATTGAGTATTGAGTATTTTTTTTTTGCAGAACTTGGCCTTTTTTGGGGCAGCCATTAGGCACACGTTCCTGGTTCGGACTTTTCACTTTTTATTTGTTTTTATCTGATGTATTGTGCGTTTTCTAGTCTGTTCTAAATATATGTATTTTCTTCCTGTCTGTTCTTTATAGATTTTCCCAGTGCCAGTGTATGTATGTATTTCCTAGAATAAAAACACATCTGACATGATCTATCAATCCTTACTGCGTCCGCGTGGTAGTTTACATCCCAGTACTTCTCACATGGCCGGCTCGAGTTTCAGCAGTGGGGGTTTATAGTCTGCTATAATGTCCAATGCAGTAACATTATAAAATATGCTCTTAGAAAGGGCTACACTTAGAGCAGCTATTACTTGAGATGTCTTAAAGAAAATACATGGAAGGTTTACGATTCTGTAGAGTTACTAGAACTTGATAAATGACAAATGATTTTATTTTTGTAAGTAGGTTTGCACAAACATTTTTACACGTCAATCATATTTTAAAAACTAGATGAGGTCGGCGTTTCGGGTCGCGCCCGTTTGGTTACGCTCCCGTTTCGTAACGATACAGCGCTACGCGGCCCAGCGTTTCCTTACTTACTTAATTTAGGAAAGAATGAAAGTACAATGATGAATTGAAACTAACTAACACTCACTTTCTATTACTGAGTGTTAGCACTCAGTAATAGAAGGTCTAGATAGGTACGTACTCCGACCAAGAAGCTTAATTCATCAACATCATTCTCTTGCCTTTTTTCCAATTTATTTGGTTCACTTCTTTAATAGTAGTCATTTTTACGTCAGAATACAATATTCTTTATTATTAACTAGATTTTGCCCGCGATTTCGTCCGCGTGAAGCAACTTTCTTAAATTTTTTTTCCGTAAGAACTTTCTATAAAGTATTAGAAAACTTAAAAAAAAATATGGATGAAATATGGATTTTAATTATTTGAAATAAATTATTCTATTCTATTCTATTCTAAATCGGTAAAGTCGTTCTCAAGTTGTGACGTGACCAAGGGAAATAGGGATTCATTTTTACACCATAAATTTTACAGAATATAAATGTAGTTTTTTTACAAGCCGTGACGAAATGGGTGGTTTTATCGCTAAAAGTCATTTGTTAGTCTATGGCTAAAAGCGCAGTCACTTTTTTATTGCCTTTGGTCCCTGGCCCTGACCTCAAGCAATGGACAAAATTGTCAACCTTTGATTGCTTGAGTACGAGACTTTTGGCTACTTTGTATGTCTGTATTTTATGTTACTTTTTTTAAAATATAATGTACTGTTTGTTTGTGCAGAATAAACAATTTTTCTTACATTCTTCTTTTCTATTCTGAAGAATCTTAAAAGTTTTTGTAAGAACAGAAAGTAACGATGTTGCAAATCCGTTAACTTTAATATTATAACAATATACTTATACTCTCCCTGTCCATTAGGTAAACCGTTTTGTTGACAGATGGAACTAGTGATTGCAGCAACACACAATAAATTGATTGATACACGTACGGTAGGCATTATAATGTCTGTAAGAAGCCATAATTAAGATAATGAAATAAGATAAGGCAGATTATTTATTAATTTTATTACGCATTTTAAAGTTAACTATTACGTAATCTGGAATAGTACGTTTTAAGACAGCTGTCCAAAAACGGTGAACCTAATGGACAGGGTATACCATTTTTATTAGAAGGTATGCAATGTACTGCGAGGATCGCCCAGAGGACACGGTGGAGCATACGGTGGAGGTCTGCCCCGCTTGGGCAGAGCACCGCCGTGTCCTCGTAGAGGCGTTCGGCAGCGGCGGCGACCTCTCGCGCCCGGCCCTGGTGCAAGCCATGGTCCGGGGCGAGAGGGAGTGGGAGGCGGTCACCTCCTTCTGCGAAGCAGTCATGCTAGCGAAGGAGGTGGCGGGATGGGCGAGGGAAAGATCCTCACGCCTCAGCCGCCGAGGGAGACGCTCCGGGCGTCGGGAGCCGCGTGACGACTCCCGGCCACCGTAGGCGCGGGCCTGCGGGCGGAGAGCAATGGGTAGCTCTCCGTCCGATCAGGACCAGGCCCGTGCCGGACGGCGTGTATGTGTTCCACGCGCGCCTCAAAGAGATGTCAGCGTAGTTGACGGGGCCCGACAGGGCCGAAGCCTGCCGGGGTAGCGGGATTGTCCGAAAGGGTTACCGCTGCCCTGGTACGTAAAGGGCTAAGGAAGGAACACGGGTGGGTTTTAGTCAGTAAGAGTCTGACACTCCCTTCTGCTCCACCCAGAGCGGGAGGAGTCATTTGATGATTTCCCATCCACAAAAAAAAAAAAAAAAGGTATGCAATGTAGGTACTCGTGCCTAACTTTTTCTATACTGTAAGCAATCACTTGTAAACTTTTTCGCACATGAATTAAAAGAGAACAAACTGCAAAGACTTTCCGTGACTAAAACACGAACGGTAATGACATATCGAGTCTAAAGATTGTAGTAACAGATAACATAGGTTGCTGGCTCAGACCGGTGACTTTTACAACTGGCTCAGAATGCTGCGCAATGATACACTCAGCGCGTTCTAATCGATTTGTCATCAAGATCGGGAGATATGGAGCGGTTTAATAATATGTTTGAAGATGATTTATCATAATTGATTCAGATGGAATGAGAGTCAGTGGAGCAGAATGCTTAAGAAGTACAGTAATGTTAGACATTGTTTTAAGTTTTCACGCTTTTGAACTACACTTATCACGTTTTGAAACTTATATAAGCATAACATAATCAGCCTATAATGTTGCTGGAACACAGGCCTCCTCTCTGTGAGGGGGAATGGGCCGTAATCCACTACGCGGACCCAGTACGGGTTGCTAAGTGTCACATGTCTTCCAATTTTTGGTTCTAGGACATGCCGGTTTACTCACAATATTTTTTTTCACCGTTTTGAGAGCAGAGGTGATGAAATAATTTACTCACATTAAGCGCTACTGGGTTCGAATCTACGATCTTCAACTCGTAAGTCGGCGGCCATTACCACTGGGCCACCACTGCTGCGCAAAGGCGTCCTTTCGCCTATCAATTTCTGTTTGTGGTCAATCCATATGAAAAAAAGTTGAGTTACGTTATGCTACCGATATTTTGGTGCTGCGGGGTAGTTGCATAACACACTAACAGTACAATGGCTTTCATTTTGACAGTTTGACAACATTCATTGCATTATTTACGTTGTTGAGCATACAAATTTGTGGAACATATGAAGCAATGGATTAGAAATATCCTTCAAAATGATTCAGACTATGATTGAGTGTGTTAAGCAACTGGGGTGCTGGTTAGTGATCTAATTTCTGAGATTCTAACGTAATTTAATTTTAAATGGATGAGACTTTAGCTGCAAAATTAATAGCTTGTTTCCTTACAGGTTCTGAAGATGTACCTCTGTGTCATTCTCCGTTACGGATTATAATTATGATCTTAAATGAATAAAAACGGGCGGAATAAAACATTAAGCATTGAGTAAAATCTCCACACATCACGCCCAATTAAGAAGCACTCACTTCCACATGCATATTCAAAAACCACACAACGTCACCCAAAAACAGGCAACCCAAACCGAAAATAAACTCAACCCTGCCGATACCGCCGACAAAATAAATAAACCCTTCAGCGACCACATAAAATGAAGTCAATTTTCCTCAGCCGAGTCCCGGCTTTTCCTGTGTCCCGGCGAATTTTCGCGAGCGACGAAAATGTCCCGGTTTAGCCTATACGTGTGTTCCATGGGTAGCGTAGGGGGTGACGTAGACACGTTATATGGGCTGTCGTATGAACTCAACAGGTGGCTGCCCGTAGGGTTAAACGGTGTACGCAGTATGTGAGGTAAGATACTCTATGTGAGTTTATTTTTTTTGCATATGTGAGTCTTATATAGTCTCTAGTAGTAGTGGGTCTCTAGTATATATGGTCTCTATGAATGGAGTTTGTTAGAAAACTATATTATTTGTTATTGATAATGATGATGATTTCAAGGTTGCCTGGAAGAGATCGCAGAAAGCGATAAAGCCGCCCATTGCATGTTTTATAGTGTTAAATGTATTTTTCTGTTATGTATTTTCTGGTGTACAATAACGTATAAACAATAAAAAAATTCGAAATACAATAGTGTTGTAAATAAATGATTGATAATTTGGCAAGCAAATTATGCAAAAATAAAAACTGACAAAAAAGAATTGCGAATCAGTCGCAATTGAAAATAACTCGTCTACAGCAACATAAAGTCAAAAAATATGCCATTAAAATACCAATGTGAAACGTAAATGTAAAACTATACATGTTAAACATTTTAGTAATGACGATTGATACGGATAAACAGGAAAATAATATTAAAAAAGCAATGCACTAATGATACCCATCGCTCTACCCGCCATATTTATAGGAACGGTACTGGTTTTTCTCTCTGTAATTGTAATGAATTCTAAGAACTCATAAAGTACAGTGAAACCTACTAAGTTGGCGAAAATTACTCGATTCTTAGTACACTGAAGAAAGTTCTAGTTTTTCAATTATTCTAGAACAAAATGAGTGCTAATTTATTATTCATCCATTAGAAAAATAAATGATAGATCAAACTTAAATATCGTACTTTTACAATATCAGAAATTTGCAAAAAATACAGGTATACTCACTTTGAATGTGAGTTGTTAGGTCATTATGGAATTATGATAATAATTATAATTATAATAATTAATAATAATTATTATAATATTAATAATTATTATTAATTCATTATCACATTGTTAGGTCAATGCGAAACAGTAGGTAAGTACGTCTGTCTGTGGAGGTGAGACTAACTACCAAATCACAATTGATTATATTATTTTTATCGAAACAACTCAGAAAAGGCTCAGTACCCCAATTGCGTAACATGCAATCTATCTCAAGCTGAATCGTTTTAGCTGAATATGAAGCAAGGGATGAGCAATATCCTTTTTGCTAATCCATTGCTTCATATGTTCGAAAAATTTGTCTACTCAACAACGTAAATAACGCAATGAATGTTGAAGAACTGTCAAAATGAAAACCATTGCTACTGATAGTGTATTACACAATTACTCTATAATAATAATAAATAATAATTCTATTTGTCAGTGGAGTTGAGACTTTTAACTACCAAATCATGATTGATTGTCTTATATTTTCATCGAAACAACTGGGAAAAGACCTGGAGAAAGTCAGAATACACATCATTAAAAAACAGGCGTGCAAAACCACGGGCACAGCCAATAAAAATCAAAATAACAAAGTAGAGCATCTTCCGAATCCTACACGGAAAATGTTTTCGCATATGTCTGGAAAAGCCGAGGCCAACGTGTACGGGCCCATGGCAGGCAATTTACGTCGTACTTTTGTTTTACGGGGCCCACACCGAATAAATTTCAGACTACCCTCTTTCGAGAGCATTATAGTGAGCTCATGAATGTGATATGGATTTATGGGCACATGTGAGTGAGGTTTTATTTTGTGCTTGGTTTATGGTAAAGAGTGAGTTTTGTGATTCAATTTGTGTTGGTTTTGTTGCTTTATTTTTGATGTTCGCTGATGTTGGTTTGCTTTTTTATTTGTGTGGTAGATGTGCAATTGTTTTTGGGTCCATCGGAACATATTGATTTTAGGGCTGATTTTTCAAACATCTGAGCGGCAATTCTCGTAATTTTAAGAACGTTCACAGTCTGATCTCAGTCTCAATCAAAATCTTTCAATCCATCCAAAGGTTGTCTTTAAAAGATTGCTCTTAGCGATAAGACCGCCCATTGTGAAATGTTATGTATTTATGTTCTGTAATTTGTATGGTGTATAATAAAGAGTATTCCATTCTATTAAATCTGTTAAAAATACCTCTAATTTCCCTACATTTTGATAAGTTTTTGACATTTGTTTTTGTGGAGAATTAGCCTGCTGATAACTTTATTCAAGGAATAATTTTGAAATTTTGACAGTTATTCCATACAAAAACTGTCAAACGTCGCAGGTACATGTTGCATTAATGTGCCCTGAACTAAGACACCCTGTATGGGGTGGAGGTGTTTCCAGTTACATGGATCAGTATAAGAAGACAGTAGCAGATGTTAAAGTGTGTATTTGGGTAGATTTTTAATAATTATCAGTTTTACGATATCATCGTGTTTTTTTGTGGGCGTTACAAAATTATGGCGTTAAAGAATTATTATTACTGGTCATATCAATGCCCAGAATTCTTTGAAAACTTATCTATCAAGAGCACTTCTTGTATTCACAGTAAATGGAGTTCTGAAGTGAGGTGATTGGTATTTTCAGGAAATAATAAAACCTATTCAGTAGTAATCAGAAAATGTCACGTTTACAAGCCACGGTTTTAAATATTTTTTTGTAATAATTATGTAAGGTATGTAAGGTAAGGAGGGGGACGCCCTAGCTAGACGGACATAAAGTTTTTAGTTCATTTTTTTATAATAATATTTATTTATTTCTAAGTATATGGTACATTGAGATCTTAAATTAAACATTGATTCACATATACTACCATTGCTGCTTTAGAAAAATTAAATAAGCTAAGTGCATGCAAATCGTAAACATTACAATAAAAGTTATATTAAATTAATATAATTGTTTTTATTTTATATATTTAATTTGATACAATAATATTGATTTGGATTAATTGAATAGGTGATGTTCTTCAGAAAGGTCAGGTTCGTGGTACTTGCAACCTGCGTCAGGTGTGCGCATATGACTAGAAGGCCAAGTCTCGTAATTCAAAATATAGTCGCAGTCTTATCTCGGCGACAAACAAATGTCAATTTTTTTTAATGTATGGAGTTTAGAGGTATTTTGGACAGATTGAGACTGAGATCAGACTGAACGGTCTTAAAATTACAAGAATACAGTGCCCCTCTGAATTAATTTACGAACGTAAACAAAGCAAAAAGAGTATGCAAGGATCGTAGCGGTGTTCTGTAGTGTCTGCCTACCCCCATTGCAAGGCGTGAATGCATAATTATGACGGTATTTGCTGCCAATAAGAAACAGCTGACATTACCAAACCAACCTTATAAACATACACGGTAACCACAAAGACATAAACACACGTAGACATCATAAGTAAACCCGTAAACACATTGTTCAACACATTACTGAAATCTATTCAGCACACAATTAATTTACCACAATCACGTACGCAGTAAACGTTTACCGTAACGCTAACTGTTACGTAATCGTTTAACGTAATGTGTGATAAGTGATAATACGAGGGGGGAAACGGAAACCCCATGGGATGATAACGTTACCCTATAACCGGGAATTTGATGGCGTTGATGTGTGTAATACGATGTTTGTGTGGTTTTACGTTGTAAGCGAAATGTTGTGTGACTTTATTGGTGACATTTTATTGAAGATGTAGGGACAGATAGAGTTTTTTATGGAGGCAATTTTCTTTTCGTTCATGAATGTATTTAGTTATGCGGTTTTTTTGTAGCTAAGTCTTTTTTCAAGTGTTTTGAATGATTGTTGCAGTTTGGATCAATCTGTCACAACTTACCCAATCAAATTTTGATTTGATCGCGGGTTAACTAACCAGTGAATGAGTAGGCATTCAGAAACTGGCTGGAAAAAAAAAAGAAAAAAAACGTTTATTAGCGGCAAACATGGCGCATAGAAAGAACACAAACACAAAAGAAAAAACAAATGGGGGAAAATATGCATCACATCCACGAAAAACGGCCAACGCTGACAGATGATCGCTGTCTGATAGATGAACTATCTTCCGATGTTAAAAACTCTTGGCGATAGGTACTTTAATATTAAAATTAATGAGCCAAGTTACTCGTACGTCTGTGTCACTAGCATACACAATCCCTTAGTTAACAATACCAAGAACTCCAAAATCTTATTTGCGTTTTGACAACGCTACACAGTTTATCTGACCCTGGAAACTACTTTAATATTGAAATTGATGAACACTAAGGTATGGTAAGATCTGTGTCATAAGTCATAACACACAATCCCATAGTTAGCCTAAAATATTCAACATAATTCCTATCTGAAATCACCATCTTACCAACGAACTCTTAATCAAATGTCTTTAAATAAAGACTAGTCAAAGTTGCATTATAGAATAGAATAGAATAGAAAACTTTTATTTCAGACAGGAGTCCATAGGGTTAGTAACAATTTTACTTAACTTCTAGTGTTAGTAGGTTACAGACACAGATGTACATACAATTAAAATTCAGCGTGGAGCTGCATCCACCTCCGCAACATCGGGGAATCCCACCGATCTGCGAACACACTGAGAATACTGCTAGTGTGCAGCTGAGAATACTGTTATGCTTAGTTCTCAAAAGATAATCGTAACAGTACTAAGTAGCCTTTAACTAAAGCTTCCTCCAAACGATCAAGGAAGTATTCCACATGGTAGTTGCGCAAATACCGTGCATTACAGCTATCGACACACGCCAAAAACGATAAGTAGGATTATACTACATGAATTGTTCATTAATCTGGTCCGTATGTGCCCGTAATAGGTACGGTACGCATGGCAAGGCATCCGTTGGTTAGGAATTACTTACGGATGTCGGGTGTGGAGGGTCTGAACATGTTTGATTGTTTATCTAATTATTTGGTGTGTTTCTTCGAATGATTTATTTTGTCATTTAAAAGAATACTTATAAGCTTGTTCGGGCTGCAATGCAGAATGCAGACATATTTCGAATATCCTACTATTATTATAAACGTGACAGTTTGTATGGGTGGATGTTGGTTACTCTTTCACCCAAAAACTACTGAACGGATTTGGATGAAGTTTGGTACACAGATAGTTTATAACAAGGATTAACACAGGATACTTTTCATCCCGATATTCCCACGGGATCGAAACTTACGCGGGTGAAACCGCGGGGCGCACCTAGTAAGGCCATAAGTGTAAGAAAAACAAACACAAAACACAAACGGTGGAATTAAAAGTGTCTTGGGATGTTTCAATTTTGGTCCTAGGGCACCTAGGTTGTGATATCTGCATCGTTTAAACTAGGCACAACATGTCTCGTAACACAAACGTAACACAAACGTAACACGTCGCACAAATAAAATTGGTACTTGTGACTGTAGCAATTATTTGTCCTTATAATTTTTTGTTACGACGAAAAAATTATTGTATAAATAAAGACGACACAATTATTGTTTAATATTAATACGAAACAGTTATTGTTTACTAGCTGCGCCCCGCGGTTTCACCCGCATAAGTTTCGTTCCCGTGGGAATATCGGGATAAAATGTATCTTATGTGTTAATCCTGGTTATAAACCATCTGTTTGCCAAATTTCATACAAATCCGTTTAGTAATTTTTGCATGAAAGAGTAACAAACATCCATCCATCCTCACAAAGTTCGCGTTTATAATAATAATATTAGTAGGATTTGGTCAACTACAGGTAAACACAGATATTTTTTCACGTTTTCCCTGTAAATGTACCACAACTGCGTGGCAAAAGTGTCTGCACTTTGTATAAAAGCCTCTCAGCCTCAAATCTACATCTCGCACAAGTCTTACGATTATTCCTCTATGTTCCTAATCGGTAGTCGAGTACCACATTCGTTCTGCTTGCAGTTTCGATAACCCTTTAAGGAATTCAATGTGTAAGATCTTTACTTAGTATCAAATCCTTTCAGGGTAGTATAGGAGATGATATTGTTATGATACAATTAATTTTTAGAAAGAAAGAAGAAAGAAAGAAAGAAAATAAGTTTATTTGGACACACATCGTGAAACACAAAATACAAAATTAATAAAATTAAAACAATGTTTCAGACAACAATAGTGTGTGCCTCACGGCTGCGCCAAAAAGGTTCATTTCAGCATTAAATGCCCGACAGATGCTGTCTGACGCTGGTTTTCTAATGAACCTTTAGGGAAAAGTGACGGGGAGTACACACAGTTTCAACATACCTAATACATACTTATAAATAAATAAATAAACTAGTAATCACGTACATATCATTAAAAAAACAAGTAAGAAAAAAAGTTTTAGTTGTTATTGTATTTTTGACAAGACAGACATATAGAGAAGTATGGAAGAAACAGACAAGTTGCGTTGACTCCAAAAAAAAAAAAAAAAAAATTGTGATAGGGGCAGGAGCGTGATGATGATGAGTCAGAGTTGAATGCTTTGAACGGATTACTATTGTTCAGGTTTGGGTTCAATTTAGACTTTCATTTAAAAAAAATACGATTATTTTCATTGAACAAAACACCAGAGGGGTAATTCTCATAATTTTAAGAACATTCACAGTCTTAGGCCAATTCTCGTAATTTAAAACGGTCAAAATCTAGTCGCAGTCTCATCTCGGTGTCAAACAAATGTCAAAAGCTTGTCAAAATGTAGGGAAATTAGACGTATTTTTGACAGATCGAGACTGAGATCAGACTGAACGTTCTTAAATTTACGAGAATTGCCCCCTGATCTCAGTCTCAATCTGTCAAAAATATCTCTAATTTCCCTACATTTTGACAAGGTTTTGACATTTGTTTGACGCCGAGATGAAACTGCGACAAAATTTTGAACGTTTTAAATAGAATTAACCTTCAGTCATATTATCATTTTTAATTAATTTAAAGTATTCTTGTACGTAAACTATGTTGGTTACATACAAGAATATTTTATTATTTTTGCTTGAGAGTGTAAACATACTGTAAAAAACTACAATTCCTATTTCAACCACTGTTTCACCGGAATGTTTGTAGTAAGCACATCTTAGTGTCCTATGTATACTGTGTACGATATTATTGTTTCTTTCCTTGGGGACCGGCACCGTACTCCTTAACACAGGTTATCTTTTAACCTAGCTAAGGAATACAGCACCCACCATTTTATTGTAGTCTTTGTATACTATAAACGAATCTGTAAATTGTCATCATGTACCTACTAAAATGTTTTTGATTAATAAATTATATTATTATATTATTATTACTGTTGAAAAAGCGTTTCGTATTTCTACAAAGACTTCAACTTTCAACAGGTGTGACATATACTTTTCGGTAGATTATATCAGTCCTATATATTTTTTTTTTCTAACGGCGTATTCGCAGATAGAATTACACTGTATCTAGATAGGTACTAAGGTATTTGTTTGTCCTGAAAGCAGCCTAAACAATGTTGAACAGTAACAAACAAAACAAAAAGCACTAAACTTATTTTGCTGACCGTACATAAACCGCTATTCGCTGTCTAATCTCGTACGGCAAGTTATTTGCGTGTTACTATCTCACGCACGCACTGCCCGCTTGTTTTGCTGACGCTACTACCATACGCGTCTATTGCTATCTGTACCGCGATGAAAACAGATAGAAATACCCTTTCTAAAACACTTGGTAGTAATTACATTTGTTGGGAATTAGTTTTATGGTACAGTTAATGTTTAGAGTAAAGAAAGGATTTAGGAATATTTACTATATAATAATTCATTAATTTAAAAGCTATTGTAAAGCTTTAATAATAATATGTATCTACATATTATTATTTTAAGACTGTTAGCCTGTTAGCAAGTATATAATAAGGGAGGTTAAAGAATTACGGGGAAAAAAATCTCGTCCGCATCGTTGATAACAGGAGAAGTGTCCAAAAGGCTGGCAGCATTGCCACGTTTCATGGCAAAGGTGATTTTTTGGGAAAAAAATAGGCCAGCCCTCTGATGATCTGGTCACGTAAAGAGTTGACCAACCGCTTGGCGATGTCCCGAAAGAAACGATTGAAATAGAATATATTGATTTCTTGGAGGATTATATCGCATATAGAAACGTTTTGATTTTTCGTATTAGGCTAAATTGCTTCGGACTTGTCTTAAATGAGTTTCGTGAAGGATGTCTCTTGTCGACACAATTTTTTTACAAAACAAGTGTTCATCTATGCTGATTTAAAGTAGCTTCAAGTAGTGTAGAGTTAATTAATGAAATATAATTATGTCTGTCATAGTCATAAAATATTTTAGTGCCATCATCATCAACCTACAGCAGTCCACTGCTGGACATAGGCCTCTCCAATTGTACGCCATTTAGCTCGAATCTCGGCAAATCTCATCCAGGTACTGCCCTGCGAAGATCGACTTTTCTAAACGCCAAACACAAAATTCAATCGGACCAAATACCAAATATCACAAAATTCATTATTTCATTCATTTAGTGTCACAGTAGTTTCTATTACAAAATATTTAAATAAATATTCAATGCAACCTTTGAAAGAGTTCCAAGAAAATTAATATTTTGTTTCAAAATATGAGATATGATTCAAAATATGACAGGGGTTACAGTTTAGTAAATACACATTGTGCACAAACTTATACATATCAATCATACACGCACCTATACCAATGAAAATAGGGTTCAATTTTGGATAAATAATTGTGTAAAATGATATTAGTATTGTAAATAGCATTGCTTATAGTACACCTAAGTTGTTGGACTGTGCAATCAGATGACTGGACAATGCAGCGACTAAAAAGGTGTAGAGTGGTTATTGTCACTAAAGATTTTTATAAATGATTGACGTTGACATAGCTGCGAGGCTAATACAGGGTGGCAGGGACATCGACGCGCAAACTGTAACCATTGATTCAGCACATGAGTTTAGACTCAATAGAGTCGAAATTTATCGTCGGTTATCAAAAAAAAATCTTCTGTTTCATAGAAAAGTGCAATACCTACGCGGTCAAAATGTATGGAACATCAACATTTTTTTTTAATAACTGACGAAAAATTTCGACGCTATGGGGTCTAAACTCATGTGCTGAATCCATGGTTACAGTTTGCGCGTCAATGTCCCCGCTACCCTGTATAGTTGATCATTACATTTCTAGAAAATGGAGATTTACAAAGTTGTCGGCCAAGTATGGTGAAAACCACCACCAACCAACTTTCTTTTCACGGTCTTTTATTTCTACTGGCTTTGTGTTAGATTTACGTAAAAACTTAGATCAGAAAGAATAAGAATTATTATAATTATGAGTTTGAAATGTATCAGGAAATAACCACTAAACTCCAAAACTCAATACTCATGAAAACTCAAAGCATTTATTTCAAATAAACCAAATACAGGCACTTTTGAATTGTCAAGGGGTCGGTCAGTCAGAAAGATGAAGCTAGTTGTACTCTAAACATCCATTATCACCTGCCTAGCCATTTCCCAACCATGTTTAAGTCGGCTTCCAGTCTAACCGGATGCAGCAGAATACCACTATTTTACGTGGAGCGACTGCCTATCTGACCTCCACAACCCAGGTACTGCACGTAATATGATACCCCTTGGTAAGACTGCTCGTCAGACTTTCAGGCTTCTGACTACCCGTAACTATTGTCAAAGATCCAGGAATGACAGCCGGGACCAACGGCTTAACGTTCTTTCCGAGGCACGTAGGGGTATCGGACTAACTGCAGCAAACGTAGCTTAATCTGATCGATCGACCTCAGCCCCACTTAGCCCTTACCCCCTTACACTCACTCACTCTGCACTAACTCCCTTAGCATAATAAGAGAATAACATAATTTTTATGCAACTGTCATTAGATGTCATTCTTTTTCAAATTCTTCACAACGAACACCGACTCCACCCCACCAAAATTCTCGCACAGAGCTACTGATAAATCGGCACAAGTCTGCGCACATTACAATTAGACCGAATCTGTAAGGACATAAATAATGTAGACGTTTAATAAGTGATCCTAGCATACCTGCATATAGCGGTCCCGTTCTGATTGTACCTGATATGGCATGAATCAGACTTATTGCTCCGATTGTGGCTGAAAACTTGCTCGAAAGAATGTTTTGTATCAACAGCTTTGTTTGAGAATGGGCGGTTATGAATGTTGGTCTAAGGAAATGTATAGAGTAGGTCTTAAGCAACACTAAAGGTAAATGGTTATTACTAAGCTGCATTAAACACAGTAAAACTGAAAAAATCTTATACACCGTTTGCTGTGCCACAATAGGATAAAATATTCCGAGGTCATGTATTTAAATCAATGTGTATCTATATTATTTTTTTCGTTAGCGATTGTGTTCTGCTGGTCCCATTTCCCCTTATAAATCTCCCTGTCTTGAGCGATCTCTGGCCCATTTATAAATAATTATTACAAATTAAAGTCGTTTTTCGTGTCTGACTGTGTGAAGGCGTTGTTCTTTTAAACTACGCAACGAATTTTGATGCGATTTTCACCATGATTTAGAGAATTTATTCCGAAAGGTTTATGTGTTTACTGCACTAATACATGACCTAGATACAGCACAAACATCTCGATGTTTTGAAGCAGGGGAGGGCCGCTAGTTCATTTATAAAATATTTTATAACAACTTACGTCTTCCACAACACCAATTTTTAGTAAACAGTGTCTCTTTGTTTTTACTTGTTAAAGGTGTTACTGCGGTAATGAATTCAGTTGTTTATGCGACCTACCCAAATACCCTTTCTTTGGTATTGATCGTCGAATCGTTGAGCTCCTTATGTTCTGAGTTGAGCTACACGATGACTTACAAATGCGTGCAATGACTGGACAGGTCCACTCAATCTGTGTGGTTCTCTTCTGAAAATACCATTTTAGACACCAATCGAAATGGTTTTCACATGATCGGACCAAGATTATGTATGGACTTTAAAAGAGACTGTGACTTCTGAGTTTGTTTTGGCATTTCTTCTCAGAGTAGTCAGATATGAAACGCCGGTCTCATCCAGTTTTTAAAGAAAGAAAAAGAAAGAAAGAAAATGCATTTATTTACGGCAAATATGATTGACGTGTAAAAGTGGTTGTACAAACCTACTTCGGTAATAAAATCATTTACTATTATCAGTTCCTTATAACCACCTTTGTTTCAACAGAAGATCCCTTACTAAGTAGGTACCTATTAGTTGCATTCTGCATACACCGCTCCACATTATTTGATTGTACCTAATAAGGTACGAATCAATTTCTGTGCAGATTCCAATGTGTAAACTATTCAGCCATAAATTATTTGTAAGCCTTACAAAATGATTAATACGTTTAATTTTCAGGTGACCAACTAATCGTAACAAGTTATTACGAGGTTTGATTTAGTTAATTGCTAGTCTTAATTATTTTCTTGGTATTAATTTATACCGCTGACGGTAAATAGGGTGGTCAAACTGGAGTGTATCGGTATCACTTGTAGTTGGATTGTGGTTGCACCTGGTTTCTTTATGTTCAAACGAATTGTTTTATGTACAGACGCCAGCAGGTTAAGCTACCCGAAACTGTCAAGTTTCCCAATCAACTTTGAACCTAACGCTTTTGCGATAAAGTTGAAAATCTACTAAAGAAATTTGACAGATTGTAGTAGCTTGATGTGCTGGCGACGTCTCTACCAATAGTACGAAAATATTTTGGTAATTAAACAATATAAATGTCGATACGAAAACAACTGGCTACTAGAAATTGAGTTGATTCAACTCTAGTTACAATTTAAGTATTTCAATGGTAAATATAAGTTTGAAAAAAATTGTAAATATTTACACGTAAAAGAGGTACTAAGGTCCAAAAAATAATTATTATGGTGATTGTATGTTTCATTCTAGTTCAAATACGGTGTTTTGAGTTTGCTAAGCAAACATAACAACGTTGACAAATTATCTAGTTATGTTTCGCTTTAAGCTGTTACTAACAACATACCTTTCAACTTATTCGTCAAATTATAGCAAATATTATTATAGTTACTTATGAATTTTAGTAAATACATAGTACACATTGTGTAACAGAAAGTGCATGCAAAAGACGGAATGCAAAATTTAAAAGTGTTTTTATATGAAAATAACAAAATTTGCAAAAGTATCTAAATACTTAAACCAATATTATACCAAAACATGAAAATAATATTCACAAATGAAAATCCAGTAAAAAAACAATAATATTCTGCTTATGCTAAACAAAATAACTTAAGAAACTGCATATTATATAGGTACTAGAAGGTCTAAAGAATTCATTACTATTATATTCAGGAAATCCAGTCCAGCACCCTTATTGCATAACATACTACCAATCTCAATGTGAATCATTGCAAAGGTTATTGCGAATCCATTGCTTCATAAGTTCGAAAAATGTGTCTACTCAACAACGTAAATAATGCAATGAATGTTGTTGAACTGTCAAAATGAAACCGCTATGCAATTACCCCGCAGGTCAGGCTAAAACCGACTATAAATCCACTCAGGTCTATATTATCGCATAACCAAAAAATCAAACAAATCCGTGTACAAATAACTGCACGATAACACAAAAACTAAGGACATACGCTCAGCGTGTGATTGTCCGGTCTGTCGCGTACAGCCTTCGACACGCTTAGACGCCTACAAGTACACGGTCAATGTACTGTTAAGATATGGTGATGGTCGTTATAAATAGGTTTCATATGGTCATGCCTTTAATTATTGGTTTGGAAAGCTTCATCGAGTCTTCTCATCGCTTATTCCACAGAGCCTAAAGAGTAAGGTCTTTATTCCGAGTGTCCTGTCTGTTGTGACTTACGGAGCCAAAACGTGGACACTCACGGTACGGCTGGTCCATAAATTCAAGGTCGCTCAGCTAGCTATGCCAGAAGTCTCTCTGACGGATAGAATCCGCAACGAGGTGATCCGGCAGAGAACCAAAGCTGTCAACATAGCTCACAGAATAAGCAAGCTGAAGTGACAATGAGTTAGTTTATAGTTATTCGCCGCATTTTGTAGCTGTTCGCCGTAGAACCGATGACCGTTCGGGTAGGTGTTTTTGAGTACAAACCGCAAATCGGCGAACAAAATCGGTAGGACACTCAGGTTAGGTAGAGCGACGATCTTTGCAGGGTGGCTGGTAGCAGCTGGATGAGAGTTGCCGAAAATCGAGTTGAATGGACTGCAATAGGAGAAGCTTATGTCCAGCAGTGAACTGCTGTTAGGCTGATGTTGATAATGAAAGATTATTGGTTGGTAAAGGCACTTATCCTAACATAAAATGGATCAGATAACTTTTTCAGTGCGTGACACTTTGTGGGACACTACACGCCATAGGCTATAGGCATAGTAACCATATAACAGAAGCGCTTTACTTTGATTACTGTGTAATCACCACTGCTCTCAAAACGGCGAAGGAAAAAATCTTTAGAAAATCGGCATGTCCTGAAACCATAAATTCGAAGAGATGCAAGATCTACCGACCCTCACTGGGCCCGCGTGGTGGAGAACAGCCCACTCCGCTCTAACAGAGAGGAGGCCTGTGTCCTAGCAGTGGGAAAATTATAGGCTGCAATTATGCAGTGTTAGACAACCAATTAAAACAGGCGTCCGTGTTTGTGATTAACATAATTTTCATTCCTCGCTTAGTAGTGATAGTGAAGAACAATGTCCCCCGATCAATTTAGTCAATCAATGAATTTTTAACACTTAAAAAGTGGTTAAAGTGTAGTCGAAAATAACTTTCATTAGTGGTATTTTCACTCTTAGTTACGACATCGCCATATGAGTTCAGAAAGGAAACAAGGTAGGCATTACACGTGAGGTTTTAACCATAATATACACGTACTATAAAGTAAGTTTCCCTTTCAACGTTTTCCGCAACAAAAACTTTTTTATTTACCCCAAGCATTTCATTCCTGAAACGTGTCAACATAAATATGAAATTGATATAAAAAAATAAACAGCAAAGTGTACATTGAGTCGCGCATTAACGCATTTAACATAAAAATCTTTTTAATTCACACGTTTTTAGTCCTCTGCGTCCGTATTCTATTGCAGTTAATGTTTTAAAAGAAATTATGACGATGAATAGGTTTATAATTACATTTGTGCGTATGTTTGGAGGCAGAAACGTAACATGAACTGTAACACACATTGAAACAATTTCGCACAGTTAAGTGTAGCATTGCATACGTTTGGATGGCTCACTTGTGTTACATTTCATGCTACGATGCACCAATCTGTACCGGGCATTTAGGGGTCGTAACAAGTGAACCAGGTATCACCAATATTATTAATATGAATCAATAATTGGTTTAGATAGAGTAGTGTAGTAATATGACACTCAATGTCATTCTACTAGCAATGACTTGCATATTCTTTGGACGATACCTCTTCAAGTGTCGTATCCACTGCCGATCGATAGTCACAAAGTCAATACATTATAAGTCCTTCACAGTTACCTCTAATTTTGCATCACTGACAACGCCACAGTGATCTTTATTCTCATTTAAATAAGGTTGCTATTGGATTGCTGTCATTGACAGGTCTGTCAATATCACTGTGATCTTTATTGTCGTCACAAGAAGGTTACTGTTAGGTTGCTGCTGTCAGAGGTAAATTAACTGTGAACGGAGTATAAAAATGATACGTTTAACGTATATGATGATGTGGATGACACATTCGTCAGAAGAATCTTAATATTGCTAGCAGTTGTTGCTCAGTTTTAATCCATTAACGCATATATGTCACGTTGTTATTGTAAAAATGGTGCATAAGACATTACGATGATCGATTCCAAGAATGGTTATTCGAAGCAGACCAAGTCAGTGACAGTACAACTATCTCGAACAATAACATATCAATTATACCACATACGTCACACCTGCCACCACGCAAGTGTTCTGCCGACATCTCGACAAGCCACACAATGACAAATGACGTCAGACTTCAGAATAAGTAGACGAACCGTGTAGTCCGACGCGTCTGTTTGAATGGGAGGCGCATTAACGCGCGGCATTCATCAACCGACTAATGACACGTCCGCACGTCACACTGGTGGGGTGCAAGTTAAAGGAGGACAGTGAATGGTGTGTTATTTTTAGAACTAGTAGGTGTCTCTGCAGGATGTTTGTCCTTCAGACGACAGCTGAGGAAAGATCGTGTAGAAACCTGGGGGTTTACTCCGAAGTGGTAAATGTATCGTATCGGCCGAATGTTCGGCCGTTTCTATGTTACTATTTGGTTCGGTCGGTCCCGATCCTACACTCCTGGTGGCCTACTCCGAAGTGCAAAGTGCGAATGTTTGGATCGGACCGACATATGGCCGAACCGATCCGAATATTATTGAAAAATGCGAAAAAAGTTCGGATCGGCTCAGTTGGATCGGGACCATAGTCAATATTCGAAAGAGTGTAGGAGTGTAGGATCGGAACCGACCGAACCAAATAGTAACTTCGTAGCAGGAAACGGCCGAACATTCGGCCGATACTACTTCGGAGTAGACCCCCTACACTCTTTCGAATATTGACTATGGTCCCGACCCAACTGAGCCGATTCGCACTTTGCACTTCGGAGTAGACCCCCGGGACTTATAGTTAATATAAGTCTTGAGGTAACGTGGTGATCAAAGCCTTCTCTGTTTAAGAAGAGGCAGGTATTATAAGGGCCTCAGTGGTAGCATTTTGTGTAGTGTCACTGTCAAAAAATACATAAGCAGTCCCAATCATTCACACTGTTGTAGAGCCCTACATAACAACGGGCAATGCCAGTAACACAATCTACTACAGTCGTTTAAAATTAATTCGCTACCGCTTATGCCTTGAAACGCATCATGACGGATGGGAATATTAAAACATTACATATTTTCCTTTCTTTCTTTTTTCCTCCGATGGCGTTTTCAGGTCTCCGCCTCGCCTGAATAAAATCTACGGATGGTATACATTTTAAATTGCTTCATAGGACTGTGTTATACAAAACGTAGTTAGACTATGTATTCATAAGGGTTAACTGTAAGGCGTGCTACATACTTGTTCGGTTGACATCATTCAACACGGCTGGGCAGCAAAATAATATTTTTGATTTTGCTGTCCAACCGTGCCGACCTACACCCCAATTGCGTAACAGACTTTTAATAACAATTTTTAAACGGTGAAGGAAAACATCGTAAGGAATCCAACATGTCTACACAGCACCACTGGGTCTGCGTGGTGGATTCCGGCCCACTCCGTCTTACAGAGAGGAGGCCTGTGTCCCAGCAGTGGGAACATTATTGGCTAATTATATTATGCAAAGATTGATGATATTCTTAATGGACAAGTTAATGACATTAAAAGAATAATGCCGTTAATTTCCCCAAAATCGATCTTTCACTATGTCTTTCTTATCTCACTCCTCTATCTATTTAAACCTGTACATATCTTGAAGAACACAATATTATTCCTAAACAGGCACGAGTACTGAACACTACAGCTATGGCCGCCTGCAGACATTGTAGTAGCTCAATTCAATTTAGTATTATAACTTGCGTAGGTCGAACTAGAGATTAAGGCAATATACACTATAGCGCCAGTATCGCTCCGTGTCATAATATTATGACAAGCTTTCAAGGAGGTGGGCTGAGAACTATGTGATCCGATCCTTATTTCATTGGATTTCTATCTTTGGATTTTCATCCGTGTGTCACTAACGGGATGCAGCAGAATACCAGCGTCAGGTATTGTACCTGGCATATGCTGAGCTGGAGTCCCATTTGGTGCAACCATGAGACACACACCGCCCAGTAGTGATCGACCGTTATAGACTACCGTTATTTACTTGTACGAGGTGTCTATGAGTCAATTTAGCTTTTTAATCTTGATGTTTTTTTTTATTACTTGTTTTGTGTCTTTTGTTGCACTGAATAAAAGTTTTGTCTATCTATCTATCTTTGTTCATCTGCTGCACATTGGGTCTCTTTGAAGGTCAAATCGGTCATACGATTTGTTTCTAGAAAAGTGAGGTATTGAAAAACGATGAGAAGGCAAATATGAATCTACTTTACACTTTTAATGTCAAAACAAAGTAATGATATTCGTATGATCCTGTCAGTAGGTTAATTGCGTAACACATTATCATTCATTTTAACAGTTCAACAACATTCATTGCGTTAATTACGTTGCTAAGTAGACAACATTTTTGAACATAATTATGAAAATTGCTTCCATTGCAATTTTTTTTTTTTGTTTATCCATTGGAATTAGCAATATCCTTCAAAATCATTTAGATTATTATTTATTGTGTGTGTATATATTGAAATTAGGCCGGTTGTTTATATGTCATATTTCTCATCTGATATCGTAAAATATGTTGTTATTGATGTTGTTCTAATTGTGTTTAAAAGGGTAATAAACTTTAGCCGTTCTCTTGTATTTTTGTTGCTTCATTCATTGCTTCATTTGTATTTTTGTGTGTATGTTTGTAATGAATAAACTCAAAAACTAATGTGCCGATTTCCAAAATTCTTTCTAATTCACTATTGGAAAGCTACATTCACCCTGAGTGACATAGGCTATATTTCTTGCTAGAAAAGATTAGGTGTCCTTACTAAAACTTAACCACCCGTGCGAAGCCGGGACGGGCCGCTAGTTTAAATTAAATTAATGACCTCATAGTTAAATAGAGTAAGAACGTCTTCTTGTAAGCTTTTAACAAATAGTGATCGTTACTTTTCTTCCTAAAATGGTAATTAGCTATGTTGCATGATTGCATCTACCTCTCCATTTGCATGATTATCGTCAGGCATAGAAACAAGATGTTTTATTACTAAAAACACCTTCATTCTCATCTCAAAAAACGTGTAAACATCCTAACCGCGTTTCCACACTCGAAAAATATTCATAAAACTCGACGAAAAATGCTGCAAAAAATTCTTCCACCAACTTAGACTCGGGAAAAATTCTAGACACGCTATATTTCACACTAGCGCCTTTTTTAAGAGGGTATTCATGCACACGTAACACCTGGAGTGGCGTAAAGGGGCTATTACCCACCCATTACGAGCATTATGACTATGTCGTGCGTAATAGCCCCGGCTGTGTAGAATAATGTGTGAAAAACTGTGCAACACTGAATGGAATGAATGGGAATGGTGTGTTTCATTTGTTTTTTTTTTGTATCTGCGTTTATGTGGCTGCTTTTCTTAGAGTCTGTGGTTTTTAAGGAGAGTAATGTGGTTGTAATTGATGCAGGCTTTCGGTTTTTGCCCGGCTTCGATGAAAGTCGTTTAGAGAAGCGTCGTATCGCACCAAAGTATTCTTTCATTCGATGTATATTAGCGACATAATCAAACCTATCTGTTAAGGCATTTAATTTGCCATAGGTTTAGATTACCCTCATAATTATTTCCGCATTTCCTCCAGTCTTCTTCTTTTCTCTTGTATGCACGAGACTCCCCTGCCCCATTGGTCTCGTGGTCGCAAGCGCGACACAAACTTGTGCACTATAACATCTCCTGCGTCGAAGGTCAGTCTCTGCTGAGATTGATCGCCATGCCCGAAATTCGGTCAGGAGGACTATTATTACCTATACACGAGATAAATAACAGTTATGTCATTAGTCTAAGACTTGTGTAGAGACTTTAGCGACGCGATTGTTGAAAGGAACTCGAGCGCTGTGCTCGCCAATCGCTTACATACCATCGCCCTGCCACGTTCACATACTATAATAAGTAATCAGAGTTATGTCTGACCTTTATTAAATGTATTAACAATTTCAGTATAAAACGTTCGTTTATCTGGGACCTTACACATAACACGCACAATAAGTGATGACCCCGAACGTTTACAGACAATAGTTTCGAGTTTTTATTTTTTTAATTTGGGCCGTAAGCAACTCAGTGGCGACGTGGCAAGGGCGCGTTTGAATACCACGTGGGTCCAAGTACAGTGAATAGTCTCGAAACCAGTGAAGCTGCTACGACGCCCAAGGACAGCCGGAAAGGTCGCGGCATCCCAGGCAGCTGCCACCGGAGTAGCAGCGGTATCGGTACAGACGAAGATACCAGATTTTTGGACAGATATGCCTAAATCATGGTTGTGTCAGTTCGAGGCTATTATAGCACTACAGAAGCAGGGTGACGCGGAGTTATTCAACATAGCAATCGCCAGTACTTGCAAGCCAGTTAGCATGGTAGCGGGGCTGGCAACCAAGTCTTCGCCGATCGTTACTCGTGGAATTACATAACATAACATCAAGCCCGTATTCCCTGAAGGGTTAGGCAGAGGTGTACAGTACACCCAGATTTCACCAGTTATGTTTAAGTTCCATATAACAGGGGCGGGGCGGGGGGGGGGGGCAAACCTATTGCCACCAATCGGGAAGAAATTCAGACTCCGAGCTGATACTGAGAAATACTTGTAGAATATTCCCTCCATTATCAGAGTATATTTCTAATCAATATCAGACCGATATCTATTAGCTATTGCAATCTAAGGAAGTCACAAATGTCGAAATTCTATGGTTCCTAACGATAATAAACCAACTAGAGTAGGTACACAGATAAACGCCAACTTCCTATCGGTCAGCTTTTAAAACGCGCCCAAATCTAGGCAATACATTACAAATACCTTATATATCATTGGCTGACCAATCATATACAAATCAGGGTTATCGTTTTAACCATAAATAAGGGAACTAGATCTGAAACATAATCACTGTTCACCATAACCGGTATTTATCACATGAACTCACAATGTTTATGTTATGTTCTGAGTGTTACAACTATTTCTGCCAAGTGCTTGGGGTGGGTGGAGGTGTGGGGCAGTAGTTGAAGTCTGTGCAATTTTGTGTTGGTGTAGGCCTAGTTATTTTCAGCATAAAAAAAGGGAAAGGGAAAAAGGGGAAGGGGAAAGGGCAGTTGGCATGAGTGATTTTTTATCACGTAGGAATTGGGTGCATGGTCACCGTCTGAGGAAGGGAGAGGCGCACGAGGAAGTGACTAAAACCATGAGATAATTGTCCTTGGTGATCTCAAGTCCAGCTGCAATGCCTTTAGTATTACGGACACGAATATAACCTTGCGATGCAAAGCATCATGCCTGGATATATCCCTTAGCGGTTCGCATAATCAATGCATACTAAAGTGATTGTTTTTTTTTTTGGAATGTTTATCTGTGGATTGTTTTTTTTTATAAATATGGATGGATGGAGAGGGAGAGAAAGGACAAACAGAATATGGATCCATTGTGTGAGGAATATGAGAAAGGAGTGAATGATAGCGTGACGGTTGACAGGGGAGAATGGAAGAAGAAAATGTGTTTGGCGCCGACCACAAGTTACATGCTTGTGTCATATAACTTGGACGGAAGATGATGAGATGATGTCTGCAGATAAGACACTGTCTACCAAACTTTAACTACTGCCCATCACCTGCCCAGTGCTCGTAGGCAAGGCGTTAAGATATCGTATCTCGGACGCTAATGCAGTACTAACTCATGTGCACGCGCCGTTAGCGTGGCGCAACCCTGACTTACAGCCACAACAGATATTTAGTTTATTTTGCTTTTCTCGCTTTTGTTAGCAAATGTAAAATAATACGAGCCTTTTTGTTTTACGGCTAGTCGAGTAGAATTTAGAGACTTACCGTTCAGGACAGCATATCGCTGTCCATTTCTGAATGCGGGTCTATCAAAAGTTACGTCGAAATTCTTCGTTCATTGCCTTCCGTCTGCAGTGTGTGACTATATTTTTAAGTTCGTGTAGTTACTGAACATGATGACTGTATTTTGTTTGGCTTGGAGTAAGTCATAATGATGTCCTGGCTAAAATCAGCATCATCATCAGTTGGTTAGTGACAGGGTACGTTGCGTTCTGGGAGATCATTGGAAAGCATAATCAGACTATAAGGTTCCCACTGCTGGGACACAAGCCTCCTCTCTATGAGAGGGAGTGGGGCGTAATCCACCATGCAGGCCCAATGTGGATTGGTAGATGTCATATGTCTCCGATTTTTTGGTTTTAAGACATGCCGGTTTCCTCACGATGTTTTACGTGAGGAAACAAATGGTGATAAAATTAAATAAATAATTGCCCGCCAGACACAACACCCGTTTGGTCGGAGGATCCTCCCTTTTCTATGGAGGATGAGTGAACTTTACACCCTGTTCCTCATATCCATAAACATATCTCTAAACTGTCTGTAGTTTGTAGTGTAAACAAAAAATATTTCATGATGAAAAGACCAATAACCAATCACACCACCAACTCTCCAAAACCCACGTACCCCAAACGGAAATCGAACGACAAACAGCCAACCAATAAAGTTGTGACTTACAAAATCGATCTGCAGTTTCAACATACAGTGCTCATACATACCTTGGCGCAAGATAGACAACGTTGGCGGGTACCCTAGACAGATCACTGACAAATTTATGTGTCGGATAATCTTATCAAATCGGGCACCATACGGCTTTATTGCCCCAGTGTATGGAGGCGAGGCATTGCATTGTTTATTATTGCCTTGCCGTATATTAGGTAAGGCAATATTTGGTATTTGGCAATGTTCGGATATGTGTTTTGTCTTAAGTTGTATGTTCATTGGGTATGAGGGTATTTTGTTCAATGGATTTGTTAAGGTCCAGGGATTAAATTGCACACTTTTTTAACTCGTACAATTTCATGTATTTTCAAGCTCTATGGAATCTATTTAAACTTCATGACATTGATGAGTTTCGTTGTTATCTACTACAACTGATTGTTTATTATTTTTATCAGCCATTACTGTCCCATTGCTGGGCAAATGTCTTTCTACTCTCCTTTCACCTCCTTCTGTTCAAAATTTAAGTTTATATCGTCATTGTCATGGTTGCTGTTACCAGTTTTCAGTGTTACTTATTTTATGTCCATGATCTTCGGTTCAGGGTCAGAATAAATACTTTTCAAAGAAAAATGTATATGTAGTGCGAATGGAATCATCCATACTTATAATCGAAACATATTGATAAATAAAAGACAAGCTTGCATCTTAAGACACAAAATTGTCACAAATTCGGTCAAAAACCGCACAAAATTTATAGCAACTCCATTGTCCCTTAGGCCTAAACCGTCTTTATAAACACACTTTAAGGTGAACATAAAAATTCGCGTTAAACCGCGAAGTGATACGGAATAGTGTAGTGAAAATAAAGTCCCGAATAAACTATCACATACAACGTTTAATCTTGTTTCCTACAAGCCCCTTTGTGTGTAAGGGTTAGGTTATGGTGACAAAAGAAATGGATTTATATAAGCTTATAGGATGATATGGAATCAACTTGGGTTGTTGCTACGCTGTCCTATGCCTAATATAGCTATCATCCAGTACTCAAAATTTTATATAAAGGTTTCCCTGAGATTGTTATATGTAGATAAGAAGAGGAAGAAAATTCTGCTTATACATTGATCAAAATTCATACTAGATTCCAACGTGAACCTAGGTCATTGTTTTGTGTAGGTATAAAATAAAACTTTGAAGAAACGACCTAGGGCCATTATAAGCATGACACGAAAATGATTAGGTATGTGTTTTTGCAATTAATAGAATAACTGTCTTTAAAGGCGACGCGACGCGACGGTGCGACGCGACTCTCGTAGAACAATTTCTACGAAAATTTTACCAAAATTGTTTTACTAAAATCGCGTCGCACCGTCGCGTCGCGTCTGCGTTCTGCTGGAGCCTTAATACCTGTTTACATCTGTAATTCGCATGGTGTACAAAGAGGTAGTTTATAAAGAGTATTCTATTATATTTACCAAGTAAATAAAACCATTAATAGACGGATAGACACCGAGATCTTTCTTGATGAAAAAATAATATATAGAGATAGCAACAGAAAACCGCTACCTCTCAACAACCCGCTTCCTCCCACACTATACCCACACCCTAACCACCACGTTGTGACGACACGCCGCACTAAATCAGTAACCCGATACGGTAGTATCTGTACGTGTCGGGGGTTCGTGTCCCGTGCAGACCTGTCGCGGTGACGTGTTTACTTCACGCCGCGCTGGTACAAGCAGTTGTGTAACGCGATCGCGAATGTAGGTGATGCTGGAGAAAGTTAGATATAGGTTTTAAGGTGTTTTTGTTTGGGAGATAAGATAAGATAAGATAGCTAAATGTTAACATCCTCAGACGTCATTCATCTAGAATAGTGTCATCTCTACGAAGGTGAGGCTTTGCGTGTTTTAACTTTTTCATGGTCATTTCATGGTGTAACTGTAAACTAATGAAAATAAGTTTAAACCATGAAATGTCTTTGAACAGCAGTAACATCATCGGTGTGTAAGACTGACATTTCGTGGTTTTTAATGAGGATCCATTTTCCGAAATTGAATTTCAATTAATTAACAATGATGCCTTGTTTTTTGCGCATCGTCTCGATTGTTAAAAAAGGATTTTAAATTTTTGATTCAGTTTTCCTACCGCTAGAAACTGATAACACGAAAATTAAAATTATACCTAGCTAAGCTTCTACTATACTTATAATAACTAATATTTATTTCTCCTTGGCTTATTTTGCTTATCCCGAACGCAGAAAGCAAGAAAAATCTCAAACAATGTTTAAATTTACACTATGTTAAAGTCGCACGCGCACAATGTGTACAACATTGTGCGCGTGCGACTTTAACGAAGTGTGTGCGAGTAATGCTGAAAGTTTACGATTATAACTACTACTCGTTATCTTCAGAGAAAAGTTGGTAAACTTTTGATGGATCTCGTGTTGCGATGGAGTTTGTTGCTACTGCATATAATTTCATGTTATTTTCAGTACCTACCTACTTTAACGGTTGAAGAAAATTAGAAAGATTTTTTTTTCAGTATGTTGATTTCACAAGGGTTGTTTTCTGACTAAAATAATTGTTTACTCTAAATACGCCCACAAAAAAGGCTTTGTTTTCCAAAGACGTAACATAAAAATCTTGTACAACATTTCTTTGCCAACCTTGGTAGGCAAAGAAATAACGATGTTACTGCTGTGTAAAAAAAGCATTATTTTAGAGAAAAAACTTGGATTTTAACTATTTTCCGAAATATTCATGTGCCCGCACTATGAATTTTGTCATACCTACTTGTAACTTCAAGCAGTGTCAAATGCGACGCCATTGCTTCAAATACACAAAATACGTAACCAGACCGAAGTGAATTAAATACACGATGCATTAGTGTATAATCGCAGACCACGCTGCGACTGATCGCGTCTCTCGTATATCGGATAAACGACGCCGTTACACAGAGCTAGTGTCGCCGAAACTATACCTATGTAGCGGGAGGAAATGGTTTTGATAGTTGCTTTATAATAAAGCATGATTTTGTAGGTTCTATTAGCCTGAAAGTGGTGCCTTTGCACTACCTCATATATCCCACGGCTGGGCAAAAGCCTGTCCTTCTAAAAAGAAGACATGACCAACTCACCATTTAGAAATTAATTGATATTAACTCCTGAATGTTTTTCTAAGGCATTGACTGCCAATAATAGATTTTCTATTATGTCTAGCAGTCAACGTGTTAAGAGTGAAGTTCGATTTAAGAATCAAGGGAGGCCAAGGAAACGAAGAATATATTATATGAAAGATGAATATGGCTAGAAACCAAAGATATATTCAAGAGAAAAACATGTTGCTTATAATGATTGTCGTTTCACCTTCATACAGCCAATTTTGTGGATCCGTATTCCTTAATTCATATAGTTTTCTGTCTTTGAACGATAGTGTAGCAGAATTTTTAATAAAAAATTTCAACCGCTACACAAAAAAAAAGGATTGCACAGTCCATAAGTTTGTTTTTTAGCGAAAAGTCAAACGCTCGAGCAAAGTGTGAGGAGGAACACGGTCACCGACGTTTGATGTCGGGAACGTGTCTGTGTTTATAGAAAACTTTCGTGCGAACTTTGATTGCACGATCTAACATCGTGACATCATGTTGGACGTATTATTATGATTATGACGATGCAGCAATAATTCTTATGGCTGCAAAACTTATAATGGCAGAAGGGTCTGTCTGCTGCTGAAATGTCAAAGCAATAAATGATCAGAACCTCGTTACAAAAAAAAAAAACAAATTTCAACCTCGTTGATGGTCGCAAGCATTGCTGGCGAGCCTGAGGCAGGACCCCAGGTTCTAGGTCAGGCAATGTATTAATGGGTTTTTTCATAAGGCATTTTTCAGTAGCCGCCTATAATCTGAATCTGTGAACGGTTAATGACATTAGATTTGCCTTCTATTACATGGGACTTATACTTATCTAGTAAAGTATGAGTGTACTCTACACGTCCTCTGCATAAACCTTCGGAGGACACAGACCTGCACCCTGATTGCGTAATACACTGTCAATCACAAACTGTATTTCGGTGTATATTACTAAACCAATGTTCATAATGTATGAGAAATTTGTCGGCTCAGCAACATAAATAACGCAATGAATATTGTTGAACTGTCAAAATGAAAGCCATTACTACTGTACTGTGTTACGCAATTACCCCGCTGAAGTTATAATTTTTTTTTTATCAAAAGCGATATACACAGTCGATTTTGATAAAAGTAAAAACTTAGTTTTCGCTTATTTCACTCCAATTTTGATGCCATTCGACTGCGCGCACTTAATTACATCACTTGGCATTCTTATTTTTATGAAAAGGGACGATAAAGTTTATAAACTACCTTTATTCCCAGTAGTTCCATGTAGCTAGTTCCACATGGAATTATTGTAACCTTACAAAATGAATACGTTGTAACATTAGTTGCATGTAATTTTAAACTAGTACGTTAACTCAATTGAACACCAAGTATCAAAACGTCAAAATCCACAAACAAAATGGCGTCAGCACTGCGTTGTCAGTGCACACATTACGTGTGACATACTGTGTCATTGTGTACAACGGCCGACTTAGTCGAGTATTAAAGGAAATTATTTGACTAGAATTAGGACGAAACGGCCTAACGCCCACCGCATGATGTCTGCAAAGGGATTATGAATATTTATTGGTTATAACTTTAATGTTTGATATATTGGATAGAAATTGGTTGGGATTATTTTTGCAGGAAAACGCGTGGTAGTGAATGCATATTATAATTAGGAAATATGTTTAGTTTTGGCTCGGAATATAATATACTATAAGTACATCTTCACATACAGGATGAAATTTTAACCAGTGCGCAAACTATAACCATGGATTAAGCATATGATTGTAGACCTTCTAGGGCAGGCAGAAGTATATCGTCGGTAATAAAAAAAAGCAGCTATTTCATAGTAAAGTGCAATACCTAGACAGCCAAAAAGGAAGGAACAACAATATTTTTCCTGTGTATTTTGAGTAAAGAAAGAAAAAGTACTTTTTAACTATTTTATTTTCCCTTTAAACTGTACCTATTCTCCCACAGCTGGGCAAAGCCCACAAATACTTCCACTTTTCCCTATGTGTCACCTTCACTGCCAAACTCCCATTAAATCATCACGCCAGGGTTTCCTAGGCCTCCCACGGCGACGACGCCTGTCTTTTAGTGCTTGCACCAAAAAAACGACTGCAGTATTTTGCCAATCGTTTTTTTTTTTTGCTGCAGAGTTCTTTTTTTTTTTTTTTTAAATGTTGCCCCACACTAGCAATTACTCCTGTATCGTGGGTGCGTTTACAAACATTTAAACTCACATAGACAAACAGCCAGACCTAGAACAACTACCTGTGGGTAATACAAATATTTGTTTCGTGCGGGAATTGAACCCGCGACACGCAGCGCAGCAGGCGATCGCTCAGCCACTGGGCCAACCGTGTCGTCATATCAGTCAGTACCTACTCTCTATTACTAATTTAATTCTCCCTCCACAAACCATCCAATCTCAATTGAACCCAATAATGAACCGTTTACACAAATTATCGCCCATACGGCCGACCCCCCAAACAAATTAGCAACATTACCCATCACATATCATTCGGGCAATCGTGATAGCCGCTAATTGCCCGGGCCGACCGCGATCCGATCACGAAGGCACATCATACACATTAATCATAGACATATTGATAAACAATTGCCCTACCTTAAATGAGGGGTCAACGCTGCCTTCACGGTGAAACTTTTTGAAGCCACCTTATTGACTCATTCAAACAAAATCCAACCTTAACATCAGCTCATATAGTTGATAATCTTTTGTTTAAGTGGTCAGTTACCACTTTTGGGAATGGAATCCTATGCTTGATTTTTCCGGACCCATTCATTCGGAATTTAAATCTTATCTAATAAAACTTATGGTTTGTTTTCGGGTGGGTTCTGTTGTTTCATAGATGAGGCATGTTGTCGGCGATGCTTTGTCGCGAGCCGACAAAGGGGGCACGTGGGAACGTGCGCGTGCGCGTTCTTCCTGCTAACAGAATAGTGCTGTAATGTATGGTTGTTGTGTTATTGTTGATCGATTTTGGTCGGTTATTTTTTTACATATATTATTATACTACTACTTTGGAAGTGTTTAGATGATGCAAGTATTCGAAACACGTACGAACATATCGCGGAAATGACTATAATTTTTCAAATGGATTTGGAGATCATTTTAATCAAAATTTTTAATGGACAGCCTCGTCTGTTCACCTGATAATTTTTTGTAGGCTTGCTTTATAAATCAAAGAAACTCATCCTTCAAAGTAGTTTTATCAAAATACTCAATCATAATCGGCCTTTAACGTTCCCACTGCTGGGACACAGGCCTCCTCTCTGTGAGAGGGAGCGGGCTGTAATCCACCACTCCGGCCCGGTGCAGATTGGTAGATGTCATAATATGTCTTCGAATTTGTAGTTGAAATAATTTACACAAAGTAAAGTGCCTGTCTGGGTTCGAACCTACAACTGGTAAGTCGCAGTTGTTAGAACTGGCTCATCATCATCATCATCAGCCCGACTTCACCCACTGCTGGGCATTGGCCTCTCTTTTCTTGTGCCAATCACCACGCTCCTGTGCCACCCTCATCCAGGTTTTGACCACAATGGCAACAATGTCGTCTGCCCATCTCGCCGCCGGACGACCGAAATCTCGTCTTCCAGTCCTTGGACACCACTCTGTCACAGCCTTACTCCACCTGTCATCACTGCATCTTGCCAGGTAGGCCAACAACTGGGTCACCACTGCTGTGACGCTCAAAAGAAAATCAAACTATCGAATAACTTACGGGTTTTCCCTCACACAACAACAATCACATTCCTCATTCAATAACTAATCACTCTCATCACCAATTAAGATTGTAATATGATATAGTTACAGTGGAACTAATTGATTGAACCACACAATGGTACACAGTGGGTTACTGTTAGTGGTGAGCAAACTTTGTAGCCCCATGTGGTATGTAGTTAGAGGTGGGTGACTTTTACGTTTAGGATATCGTTTTATATCGTTCTCATATGTATAATTTCAACATAAATGATGTAACCGATATTTTGTAACAATATTTCGATTTAAAAGAGTGTCCGTAGAGTTTCTTGCCCGTTCTTTTCCATAGGAACCTACTTATAGGTACGCTTTGGTATTGACTATGCTTAATCTTTCTGACTGACCAACTCGTTTGACAGTTCAAAAGTGCCTATAATTGGTTTACGTTTAATATATCGTTCTACATGGTACTCACATGTATAATATCAACATGAATGATGTAACTGATATTTTGTAACAGTATATCGATTTAAAAGAGTGTCCATCGAGTTTTTTGCCCGTTCTTTTCCGGAACCTCCTAGCTACGCTTTGGAATGTGCAACTGGCTTCAACTATCTGAATGGTCAGTCAAGGGGTCCCTTGACAATTCAAAAGTGCTTTGAGCTTGAGTTCTATCATCAGCCAATACAGGTCTACTGCTAGACCAAGGTCTCTCCAATTGCACCTTTTAACTGGAAGCAAATGGATGAGAGTCAAAAATAAAAATAACAAAAGTAATTTATTCAAATTAGGCTGAGAATCAGAACTAATCGAAAGTCAATGTGTTATATGACACACCCCAAAACACGCCTTTTCCCATTTCTTAGTGCTTTAAGTCCCTAAAGTTAGAATTAAAGGTGCGTGTGAAAATTTGGTGACGAAAAAAGCATATACTGCAGAAACCAGTAAATTGCACAAAATTACATTTTTTTTTTCATTTGTACCTCCAGCAATGAAAGAACCCAAAATAAAACATGACCTCAACCAAAGCACACGCTCAATTAACCTTCAAAACAAAGCCTTAAAAGAAATAAAAAGTAGATTCCCGTACGGACCCCACATGCGTTCCGTTTCGCCAGTCATGGCCAAATGAGTCGATCCTATTAACGATATAAATAGCCGAATATCATCTCGGCTTCGGGAGATTTTGGTTACTGGAAGTGACTTCAATTTGATTGGAGAACTGTTATTCAAACAAGTTTTTTTTTTGTTTTATGATTTATAATAAATGAACTCAATAAGTGTATTTTAATAGGTACTAACGGCTTCTCATCAAGCTATACATTTCCAGTGTTAGCTGACCTCACATTGTATAAGTTTTTCGTACAATCAGAAGTCAGCTTATACTGGTTACGTATATCTTGATTTGTAGCCGTGTGTACTAGAATAACCCTCAAATAATGTGTTTCTTTTCTTTTTTTTATTTAGGTACATCGTTTCTGATTTGTGAAAGTTTGTAAATGGCGATTGTAAGCGCAAATTATAGATTACTTTGCCTTATGTACTGTAAGTTCCCTGAAGAATAAATGAATAAATAAATAACTTTAAGTCTTTACTAATTTACCTAGTTTACCAAACATAACTGTCGTATCTGGCATTACCCATCAAATCTCACATTTTCACTAAATTTAACCAGTTTTTCAGCCCTGCAGTCTATGCTTTGTAGTTATCACAATTTCATCTATTGCTTAACTTGAATATTTGTGTAACTTTCCAAGTTTTAATGTATGTAGAGGTGACAAGACTTGATACGAAATAAACGTTTGAACCGCAGTCTATGTTTCATGATTTCATAACACATACATACATATCGGCCCAAAATGTTCCTACTGCTGGGACACAGGCCTCCTCTCGGTGAGAGGGAGCGGGCCATAATCCACCACGTGGGCCCAGTGCGGGTTGGTAGATGTCACATGTCTTCGATTTTTTGGTTCTAAGACATGCCGGTTTCCTCACGATGTTTTCTTTTACCGTTTTCAGGAAATAATTTACACAAAGATTTCATAACGAGTGCACTCATACTCTACGTACTTATCAAAATAAATTAAGGATTCTAGAGCACATCCAGCATCCATACATCAAGAATTTATCAAAAATATCGGCGGCATTGTGTGGCGTATCAAAAATGCCTGCTCTAACGGAACCATATCGATATGAACCCCTTTGTTACAGCAAATTGGATGTTGCGAAAATATAATGGCAGTGTGTCTATTTATCATTTTATTGCTTTCGTGGTATGTGGTACTGGAAGGTCAAAGTGGTATATTTAATGCTGAAGATTGCAGGTCAAAGTTGCACAGCTTTTTTGGGTTGTCTGTACACGTTAAATCAGTGAGGTCCCGACCCCTGAACTAGGACATCTTGTATGACAAGGGTCGAGGTTTTTTACAGGTGAAGTGACTAATTTGTAAAGCTCTTTAGATTCCATCATCGTCATCAGCCTACAGCCGTCCACTGCTGGACATAGGCCTCTCCTATTGCACGCAATTCAACTCGGTTTTCGGCAACTCTCATCCAGCTGCTACCAGCCATCCTTTGAAGATCGTAGCTCCAGCTAGCCTGAGGGCGTCTGTATTTTCTGTAAGTAGGTTTGTACAAACACTTTTATTTATTTATTTATTTCAACGTTTCGCACAAAAAGGTACAAAGGCGGACTTAATGCCTTAGGCATTCTCTACCAGTCAACCAAGGGTGGTGAAGAGATTAGATGGCAGGTGCTTTAATTGAAAGGGACAATGATAAAAAAAAACTCTTAAAACTAGGTACACAAATACATAAATAGGTTATATACACATACATACTATTACTATAATATATACCTACTTATAATATATATATATATATATATATACAAAATCAAGGGAGAGAAGTGTTGAGATGACTCTACGCTATTTTTTTAAGATTTATTTTGAAAATAACTCTGCAATTTCCGCTTAAATGCATACCGACTGCTCGCCGTCCTGATATCAAGAGGAAGCGCATTCCAAAGAAGAATGGACTGAATATGAAAAGAAGAATGAACAAAATCAGACGTATGAGACGGACAGAGTAAGAGAAGATTGTTAGAAGAACGCAGATTCTTAGCGTGTGAAGAACAAAGATATTGGAAGTGAGATACGAGATAAGAAGGAGGATTGGGAGAGTTGAGAAGGGAGAAAAGCGTGGTCAAAGTGCGCAAACTTCTTCTTTGGCGAATGGACATCCATTTGAGCTCAGACCTATAGCTCGACACATGGTCATATTTCCTGAGGTTGAATATGAACCGGATACCATTGTTGAGCAATCTGTCGAGCTTATCCAGCAAAACCGCATTCAAGTCAAAATAGCACACGTCACCATAGTCGATTATAGGGAAAATCAAAGTCTGCACAAGCATGGTCTTCGTCTTAGCGGGCAAAAAGTTTTACACGTAAATCATATTTTTTTAAATTAGATAAGGTCGGCGTTTCCTATCTGACTATTCTGAGAAGAAAGGCCGAAATGAACTCAGAGTTCACAGTCTCTTTTAAAGTCCAAACATAATCTTGGTCAGATCATGGGAAGACCATGTAGCTTACGTTTACCGATTCGCGGTCTCCACTAAAGAACACCTCTACTTCAACGGTCATCGGTTCTACGGTCTAAATTCCATGTTAAATTATAATTCCCAAGATTCATACAAGAGTAAGTGTATGTTTGTCGTCATTTACTGATGCAGTGAAAGAATAAATAAGTAGACATTTTTGTAACCCATTTTGAGACAGTTTGTTAATTGATATGCCTACATAGGTGGCAAACAAACGAGGTAAGCAGGGGGTCACCTAATTACCTTGTTTGTTTCTCTGCTGGAAAGTAAAGTTATCGTCACAAAGACTAATTTTAAGTTCTTAGTTATATTTGAAGTAGGTCTGTTATTACACTAGCAAAGATAACTTTTAAGGGGAAAGCGCAAAATGAATCCCTCTAAGTTATATATATCCCTCTAAGATATATTTACAGAATTATTGTCATTAAAATCATCAATAGAACCTTCTAAGTTCATATAACCCTATTGAATGACTATTTCATACAATATCAATCAATATGATTGATGATTATAATTCTACAAATAGATGTTACAGTCGCGAATTATTTTTTTGTATTTTTAGTTCTAAGACATGCCACGATGTTTCACAAAAAGTAAAGTGCCTGCCTGCGTTGGAACCTACTACCTACAATTCGTACGTCGGGCCCTATACCACTGGGCCACCACTCCTTATCCAAGCTCCTTTATAAAAAGCTCTTATTTCACTAAACCCTTTACCCAATGTTACGATTCAGTATCAAAAACATTAAGAAACAATTTTAATAGATTTCCCTATGATTACTGTCCCTACCAAAGACACAGGGTGTCATTAAATTCAATAGTACTCATGTATTGAACACAATAACACGTCGTCAATGCGATCAGTAATAGTATACTTTAATGTATCATTCTTACTTCCCGCCGTATTACTGTGAGGGTTAGCGGGAGCTGTCGATCGTTCGACAGTTTCAAACCGATAACGAATAATGCATCGATGGCAGCTATACAAGTAACTACACAACTGTAACTTGCATAAAAGTATGCAAGTAGCTGGCATGTCATTGTGGTATTCACCAATCAGAAACTATTATGGCACACGGTACAGGCATATGTCAAAACGTTACCTAGATAGTTTCCGTCAAAATTGGAAGGATTATGGAAAGAGTGGAGGGAGGCCTTTGGACAGGAGTAGGACCACACAGGTTAAAAAAAGTTACCTCTTCAAATGCAAGAAGTAGTTTTACCTAAAAACTGGAAGAGTAATGATTAAAGGAAAGTACTATCAAGAAACAGTTTATAGCACCACTCAAATACTCAGGTCAGTCACTCAGGTCGCAAAAAAAAAAAAAACAAAAATCTAATCAAAAGTGTAATCCATTGAAAATTGAACTTCTTCAAAATAAGAGTAATTTAATCAACAAAAATGAGATAATTTCACGTTATAATAAACCTTACTTACCTTTCACTATGGCGATACGCTCTAGCTCAACGAACGATCGCTGTCGAAAATTACAACAACACCCGCTAACCCCCAACACTGAAGCTCACAACACGTGCTTAACGTAATCTATATAATTATACGAGAAACGGTAATCTATGTCTCAGATGATACTGCGCACGCGTCTAACAATACGGTATCGATGTAATGTACAATCTGTGCAATAGATTATGTTAGATTGTTTCGGACATTTTTTTGTTAATGTTTTGAAGGGCTTTTTTTAGAAAAAAAAGGTTAGGCCTAGCGGCCTAATTTGAAAGGTTGAATTGTGAGAGGAGATTTTTAGCTCTTGAAAAATGTAAAGATTCAGAAAAAGACAACTTGTTTGACCACTTTTCAAGCCGTTCCTGAAATTGAACAAGTAAATAAATAAATAAATAAATAAATAAATAAATAAATAAATAAATATTCCACAACTATCACACAACGCCATCTAGTCCCAAGCTAAGCAGAGCTTGTGTTATGGGTACTAGACAACTGATAAACATACTTATATATTTCTAAATACATAAATATTATAGATAAATTACACCCAGACACAGAACAAATGATCGTGCTCATTACACAAACATTTGTCCTGGGTGGGAATCGAACCCACGACCTCCGGCATAGCAGTCAGGGTCACTAACCACTAGACCAACAGGCCTGTCAAACCAATAAAACCAATAAAACCAATATGTAAATGAATGGATGAATCATTTCAATTAGGTATATACAGTGGCCTTCAAAAGCTAGTTGATATTTTTCAACTTCAGCTTTGAGACACCACATTAAGATTTAAAATTCTAGTGATGCAAATGTTTGTACTACTATAACGTTTTTATTGACTAAGTTTTAAAACCTTTGACTTATCATAAAAAAATATCAAGTAATCACTTAGGAGTACCTGATTCTTTTAAAATTTAAAATGTGGCATCACTGCTGAAGTGGGAAAATGTCCACTAGTTTTTGGAGGCCACTGGATGTAAAAGGGCTGGTCACACTGCAAGTCATTGCACTTTATCCGTCCACTTAAATTCAAATCGAAACAGAGTTTCAGCAACATAAGTCTGTACCAGCTTAATTTTCAATTGTTTCAAATTCAAAATTTCAAACTGGCAGCAATTAATAATTGTACAGCCCGTATGCACTCCAAATTTAAAGTGTACATTATTTTGAGTAGCGAATTTACACGAAGCGACGCGAACTTGCACGAACAAAACTTTGGTAAATGCATTCGAACCGAATTTCGTAATACAATACCGTTTTTCGATTGGTCTCAAATTGGGTGCAATTAAAAAGTTTTCGATTGTGGCGGAGTTTGGATTCGTGTTTATGGTTTTAGCCGTCTAGAGTGTGTTATGCTCTCTCGTGCACTTATCTTCATAACTTTCAGGGTTTGTGCTGAAAATCAAATCGATCAATTTCAGTTCAAGATGTCAAAATCGATCACGAGAAAAAGAAGTTTAATGAAACTGGTACGTTCAAATTAATTATTACCAATCATACTTAGGAAAGGATTTTTTTTTTTCAATAATGTATTTATTTATTTTTAGTTATTTGAGCAGTGGTGGCGCAGAGGTAACGACCCCGGTTAGATCGTGGGTTTGAATCCAAGCAGGCGCTTTACTTTGTGTAAATAATTTTATCACCACTACTCTCAAAACGGTGAAGGAAAACATCATGAGGAACTAAAAATTCGAAGACATTCCATTCCAGCCCACTCCCTCTCGAAGAGAGGAGGCTTTGATTGGGGGTCGAGAGGCCGAGAGTGGACTAAACGTTATGTCCCAGCAGTGGACATTATAGGCTGATTATTATTTATTTATTTTATTACTTTTAGGAAAACTAACAGCTAATACATTTTGATATCTAGTACAATGTGTAAACGATGGCCAATTACAAGCTTCCACTAACGATCAATGTGAGTAACATTAACAAATACGCGAAAACAGCGATGTAAGAGATACTCACATGAATGTATGCTATATGCTTACGATATTTGTTTGTTTTTTCTTTTATTCATACATTTTAATTGACCTTTATCAAGCCAGAATCAAAATTCTAAAATATACAAAGAGTTCTATTAGGGCACGATAAATTTGAACAGTATTTACGACCACCTAGAAAATATATTTATATCCAATCCCTCGCTGCTCCTGCTGTGACGTAATCGTCACAAAAATTTCACTCATAAAAATTGTATCATCCTCTTTAACGTTACCTCATTAAGGACTGTGAGTCTATGACGCAATGCCCGACGTAAATGTTATAACAAAATATATATATTTTTTTAAAAACAAAGTTTATTTTTATCAATGCCTGAAGGACGGTTACCCTTTTCAACCTCGATTCAGTGAACATTCATTCATTCAGCTGGTTCATGAAAGAATTTTGTTAACCGTCAATTTATGTTAATATTTCGGTTGTGAAAAATTCAATTTCTTTTCTCTATTAAGTTGGACATTGTTCTTTAATTTTATGTGAAAGGGAAGTTTGTTAAATATCATGTTCAGTTATTAACGTTAAAAATTATTATCTAAACAATTAGTATCCAAATTTTCGCTAAATTCGCCAACCTTAACATAATTACCAGAATTAAGTTCAAACGGAAAAGAACCGGAGTTACCGACATAGCTTGCAGAGTAATCAAACTGAAGTGGCAGTGGGCTGACCGTGTTTGTCGAAGGACCGATGACCGGTGGGGTAGACAAGTCCTGGAGTGGTCGCTACGATTGTCGATATGCGAGATCGCGTATCGTCAAGCGTAGTGTAGGACGCCTCCTAGCTAGATGGACGGACGACCTAAAGAAGGTGGCTTGGACAGATTGGATGCGGAAGGCGGACGAAAAGGTGTTGTGGCGCAGCCTGGGAGAGGCCTATGTCCAGCAGCGAACTGCATTAGGCTGAGTTGAAGTTCAAACGGCACCATTTACTACTGTAAGCTGACTACTGTGCCCCCAGGAGTGTTTGTGGTGTAAGTTGAACCAAGAAGAATTTCTGTCATCCTCAATCATCAACCAGTAAAACTACATCATCTCAATAACTTTTATGTCCTGAAAGAAAGGCTCCAGCACCCTTATTGTGTAACACACCATCAATCTCAATCTTAATCATTTTGAAGGATATTGTTAATACATTGCTTCATAATATGTTAAAAAAATTGGTCTGTTCAAACAAGTAAAAAACGCAATGAATAATGTTGAACTGTCAAAATGAATGTCGTTGCTTTTGATTGTGTGTTACGCGATTATCCCGCAGGTTTTCGATTAAATAAAACCTATTTTAGCAAACAATTACTCCCTTCTCTCATTTCCGCGAACACAAAAATACCTTTACGTGTTAACCCACACATACTATAAACACCGAGTGTTTACTCAACCCGCCAAAATACACGCAAACGGGAAAACAATTGACGGTTCAAATATAGAACAAACAAAAAGAACCGATTACGTAAACAAAATATACGAGTATGAACTCTACGTTCGGCGCAAAAAACTGCTGACAACTGACAGCCCGCCATTTTTGATTTCAATATGGCTGCCACTGCACCGCTCTATGCAGTCAGCGTTTTTATGAACGTAGTTGTTTAATCGGTTCTGGTTTATTTTGTTTTTATTTAGTGCGAATGTAGGTAAAATTGGTGGAAAACGGAAAAGTGCATTGTAATAGAATGGTTAACATTTCGCCAGCAGAGAACCGGCATCTAAAGGCATAGTGCAATAAAGTTTCATGTTTAGCAGTAGTAAGAAGAATAAGAACAACAGGAGGAGTACATATTATGTCATTATTATTAATTACGTTTTCAAAACTGTTTTGTGGAATTTAAGTCCATCGATCGTATGGTATTTCAAACTTCAAACACTCGTATAAGTAATCTTGTCAAATCCTTGGCTTTTCAAGATACCCTCATATACCAAGTCAGTAAACGCAGATGTGGTCGATTAGGCCGGTTACGTATTCCAAGCTAAGCGATAGAACTCTTCGCGATATTATGATAGTTGCATGGATTGTTTCTGCTCTGTCCTAGTCGGCAATTTCCGGCGGTTAAAATTCCATTGGAGCACCATTAGTAATTCAAAAAAACTCGAATGAATTCTCCTTATAGTTAAACTAGGCTACGTAAGCAACATACACTTTTATACTAAATTCTCGTAGTTTTAAGAACGTTCACAGTCTGATCTCAATCTGTCAAAAATACCTCTCAAACTCAAAAAACTCAAACTCAAAGTATTTATTTAAATTAAACCAATTACAGGCACTTTTGAATTATCAAAGGGTCAGCCAGTCAGAAAAATGAAGCTAGTTGCCCATTCCAAAGCGTAGGTACCTATGGAGAAGAGCTCCATGGACACTCTTTTAAATCAATATAATACGGTTGCTAAGTATTGGTTACATCATTCATGTTAGAAATTATGCATGTGAGAACGATGCAGAACGTTAAAATAGTCCGTAATGAAAAATAAAAAAAAATAAAAATAAAAACAATTCAAATATTAAATTAAATTAAAATAAGCCATGGCAGCAAAGAGATGACCTACTGACGGCGCCCGTTCACGAACATGACGCATTCGCACCATTCAGCTCCACCATTTTGACAGGTTTTTAACATTGATTGACGCTGAGATGAGATTGCGACTAGATTTTGAACGTTTTTAATTACGGGAATCGGCCTTCTGATAATAGAACTGTGACTCTTATCATGAATCTGCCTAGCCTTTTCCCAACTATGTTGGGGTTGGCTTCCAGTCTAACCGGATGCAGCTGAATACCAGTATTTTACATGGAGCGATTGCCTATCTGACCTAACTGAAAACTGTGACTCTTATGTTTCTTGAAAATATTAAGCTTCAAAAAGCTTAAGCATAGCAAAAGCTCAATTTAACTGCTGCGACGCAAATCTTATCAGAACTATAGACCGAACTAACATTAAGACTTAAGTAAGGGACAGTGGAAAGTAGAATCACTTCGCAATTACAGACTGACAAATGTAAGGATATTAGGCACACATGTGCCACCAAGTTCCCGGGATCTCGGGAACCCGGGGTCCCCCCACCCTAGGTCCCGGGCGGTGGAGGCACCCCACTATGTTAGAATGTAGTTTTGAATTGATTTAGTTTGGTGTTGAGAGCTTAAATTTTATTTCGATTAATTTGTAAAGATTGATGCCGTATTCTTCAGTGCTGTTGAATAGGAGTAAGCATTGATAGCAAATTATGGGTACCACGATATAAAATTGTTACGGCTAGAACGATTTACTGAAAAAAAAAACCTAAGTTGTCCGTTAGTTAGTTATTGTTGTACATAAGTTTGCTTGAATACAAAACATACGATGCTGATGCGATGCCCGTTTTGCGTGGATGTGACGCATGTTTCCCACAACCAGGTTATTTTTTGTGTTTGTGTTCTTTTTGCGCGTCATGTTTACCGCAAATAAACGTATTTTCTTTCTATACGTTGAAAGATGAAGGTAAAGGCAAAATATCATTCAAATAATCATCAACAGCCGGTCTGTTCTGTAAAAATCTCACCGTACAAACTCATCTGAAGTGAGCTCACTTCAAGTGAGCTGTCAATAGTAACAATCCTGAGTCATCATCAGCCTAGCCTTTTCCCAACTATGATGGGGTCGGCTTCCAGTCTAACCGGATACAGCTGACTACCAGTATTTTACATGGAGCGACTACCTATCTGACCTTCACAACCCAGTTACTGGGTAATACGATACCCCTTGGTAAGACTGGTTGTCAGACTTTCGGGCTTCTGACGACCCGTAACGACAGTCAAAGATCCACGAATGACAACCGGGACCAACTGCGTAATGTGCTTGCCGAGTCACGGAGGGGTGTTGGTATATGAAGATGGTCACCCATCCACGGACCAACCGCGGCAAGCGTAGCTTAACCTGATCGATCGACCCGTGCGGCTGTTATTACTTAGTATTAGGTAGAATAACAGCTCACTGCAAGCTCACTTAACCTAAGTTCTCACGGTGAGATCTTTGCAGAATAGATTGGCAGAATCCTCCTCTTTCATTACCATAGAAAAACCATTCCACCTACTAAAATATTCAAAGAGGACATTATTAAGAATCTCTGAATCAATATGCAAATAACAACAGGAACTTTAGAAAGCACACATCCCTATATCATCATTAATCTGGTGAATGCTACGGAAACCGTATCTGATTGAATCAGGCAGGTAACCAGGACCTGTGACCTGTCAACCAGTATAAGGACCAAAGGACCAGGGGTCAGATAAGATTGGTTTAGCGTTGATTCGCCGTTGCAGCGCTAGTAATAAGTGAGGAACTTTCGTGCGCCCACGCAACGCCTACGGTGTTGGCCTATCTATGACATGTGGTGAGACTATAGTGGTAGAAGGTGGCTGGGTAATTTTCTATTGTTTAACTGAAGCGATTTTGATGATCTGACGAGCAGTTCCTGTATTTTTAAGAACGGTCCCATTCTAATCACAGTCTCAATCTGTCAAAGATACCTCTAATTCTCCCACATGTTTGACAAGTTTTTGACAATGATTGTCGCTGATATAGAGCGACTAGACTTTGAACGTCTTTAAATACGGGAATTGCCCTTCAGATGTGTCCGAACGATCAAGAAACCTTTGATAAATAGGATGTATTACCAATTTTACCCCTTCCTGTATATTAAACTACTTTTCAAACTGGAAAGTTAAAAACTGCTTTTTTATTTTTTCGTGAGACGTGCATCGTGAAACTTTGAAGCCGGGGAAGGTGATGTGCCTTGCACAAATTAATTCTCTTTTAAAATCTTGGCCTTACCATCGTCATCCGTTCTCCAACAGTGGTGGTAGTGAATTTTATAAAGACTGGCCAGTAAATCAACGCGCAAACTGTTACCATGGATTCAGTACACGATTCTGGACACCACTGCGTTGAAATTTTTCGTCGGTTATCGATAAAAAACAAGTGTTCCATACATTTTGACGACCGCGTAGGTATAGTATTTTTGTGGCAAACAGCTGATTTGTTTTTATTTTGTGAGAGAGATCGCAGTAGTAAATTTTCTCGGTACCGGAAAAACGACACGGCTTTTTAAAAATACGCTCTTTTCGAGTAATGTTACTTAAACTAAATTCTCCCAATAATAGCTCAACGCATAAGCCGCACTAAAACCTGGTCCTTACCTGAACCTAGGACCATATTTACGGCACAAAGGGCGTAGAATGATGTCCATACAGCGTGGAGCAACGTGTGAACATCTGGCACACTTCCGCCTTCATACTTGTCTCATTATGCAAGGCTTGACCGGACTGCCATAATACCTATTTAAGCTGTTTAATGTTTGTTACAATGAACTTTGAAAGGCTATATGAGAAGTTAAGATTGGCGCATAAGGACCAACTTTTTGTTACTCATCTAATTGATTGGGAAGTAAGACTCATCATCATCTAGCTTTTTCCCACCTATGTTGGGGACGCCTTCCAGTCTAACCGGATGCAGCTGAATACCAGTATTTTACATGAAGCGACTGCCTATCTGACCTCCACAACCCAGTTACGGGGTAATAGGATAGAATAGAATACTCTTTATTTACACTATATAAATACCCCGACACCCCTTGGTGAGACTGGTTATCATACTTTCGGGGTTCTGTCGACCCGGAATGATTTGAATTGATTTCTGTGACATTTTCTTTCGCGATCGTCATCATAATGTAGGCAGACAGAACGCACGTCATCATAATTATTTTATCACGACCTAGGTATTTCGTTCACTACAGCCTGTCAACGTCCTCAGTTTGAGACCTAAGAAAAGCCGGCCTATTTTGTAAAAATCTCACCGTGACCAGTTAGCTCACGTGAGCATGAAGTGAACGATTAATATTGGAAATCCCTAGCATCAGGTGGAATGACAGCTCACTTTAAAGTCACTTCAAAGCCATAGATGGGTCAATATCATCAGCATGTTACTATACAAAACCACCCTATTTAAACATAACTTAAAGACTTCTTATTGGAAAATGCTACTATTCAGTTGATGAATATACTCGTATGACTCAGAAATAATATAAGTGTGGTAAAATCATTATTGAACATTATATGAATTTGGTTAACATTTTTGGATTATGTAATGTTTTTTTTTGGCGACAGATGTTTATTTTAATTTTAGTCGTTTTTTTTTATTATGAATTATTATTGGACATTGTTATTATTATTATTATTTTTTACATGTTATTGGCCGTAAAAATTATTATTAAAATTATTATTCCATTTTATTCATATTATTGGACTACAGATATTATTATTGGTGAATTTGTTATTATTATACTATTGTGTTGACATGTTTGATGATAGATGATTTCTTATTTATGTTGTTTTTATGAATTCGTTATTATGGACATTTTTTAATGACATTTTTTTTTTTTTTTTTTTTTTTTTTTAGTGTTAAGATCATTTTGGCTTTATTTTTAACTTTTTTATTTGTAAACATTCAGATACAATATGTGTTGTTATTGAATAAACGAAATGAAAATGAAATGAACTTCACCTCAGTTTTCACGCTGAGATGTTTATAGAATAAACCTTCTGGTCAGAAAATAGTTACTACAATAGTCGGTATGATTGGCATAATCATAAGGCTTTGCAGAATAGATTAGTATTTTTTGAGGTCTATGATGGAACGAGCATGCCCAGAAGATGCCTGTTCACTCTTGCTTTGAAGGCAGACGGTTAAATGTGGAAGGAAACACAGACGCTGGTAGAGTTTTTTTTTTTTTTTGTAAAAGACTGTCTCACTGATGAGGCAGTCTGGTCAATGCTGGACTCTTACCGGCTAAAACCCACTCCTGCCCATGCTCAGTGTCCTTCTGACATGATCAGAGCCCTTTTTAGACATGGGTCCTGCTTTTTCCTGTTCGCCTTTAGTTTAGGGCAGTCCTATGTTAGGAAGTGGACAGTTCTTGGAAGCAGTCACCGCTGGCAGAGAGTTCCACACTTTGGCTGTACGCATAATAAATATGGAGGAGTAGCGCTGAGGAGTATGGATTAGTAGTTTCATGTTATGAGCAGGAAGAATTACCAAGCCAACCTTTTGATCCTATGAAGTAAGGTATGCGCGTATGTGTTCCACGCGCGCCTCAAAGAGATGTCAGCATAGATGACGGGGCCACAGGGCCGAAGCCTGCCGGGGTAGCGGGATCGTCCGAAAGGGTTACCGCTGCCCTGGAACATAAAGGGCTAAGGAAGGAACACGGGTGGGTTTTAGTCAGTAACAGTCTGACACTCCCTTCCGCTCCACCCAGAGCGGGAGGGGTCATTTGATGATTTCCCATCCACAAAAAAAAAGCCAACTTTTTAACACATTATCCTTTAGTCATCATCATCATAATAAGCCTATAATGTTCCCACTGCTGGGACACAGGCCTCCTCTCTGTGAGAGGGAGTGGGCCGTCATCCACCACGCAGGCCCAGTGCGGGTTGGTGGATTTCACATGTCTTCAAATTTTTGGTTCTAGTACATACCGGTTTCCTCACGATGTTTTCCGTCACCGTTTTGAGAGTGAGAAAATTATTTACACAAAGTAAAGCGCCTGCCTGGGTTTAAACCTACGACCGAAAACTCGTAAGTCGCGGTCGCTATACCACTGGGCCACCACTGGTCACTTATTAGTCACCAGTAGCGTGAAGCAACCTTTTCTTTATCAGGTACCTATACGCGGATCTTAGGACCAATCATTTCAAAATACGGCAATCTCCAAATATTATCCTAAAATTCCCAAGATCCACACATGCTACCAAAACAATGGTCCTAACATAACTCGGCAATATCTTAGGAGGCCATTAAGTTTTCAATAAGCGAGGAAGGGCCACATATTGCAGAATATTCGAGCTCTATTATAATTTTGATACGGGTAAGGGATCGCCAGTTGGAATTAACTTATCACACTGGTACCGCATCTGCATACCTTCAACATTTATGTGGGGGACGGATTTGGGTGAGTGCGTTTTTGTTATTTTAAGTAAAGATGGATCGAAAAAGGTGGCTCTAGAAAAGGATGAATTGAAGGATTTGGAGGAGGCTTTTGCTCAGCAGTGGGATAGCGTATGCTAATAAAAAAAGGTAAACAATTTTTTTTGGTGACAAAAAATTTAAGCAGAAAATGAATTGTTTTCGATTTTTAAGATATTAAGAAAGCAATCGTTGATTAGATTTTTTGTTCATTGCATTAGCTATTAATATAATTATATTGAAAATTTAGCCAAATTATTTACTTTTTTGGGTCTAGGACAGAAGAAACAAACAAACTTTAAATTTTAAATGTGCTTTGAGAAACTAAAAATAGTTTCATTTGTAACTATAATAAGAGCAGAGAGGGCTATAGTAAGAGGGCTCCCTGGTTTTTATTTGAATAAATATCGTTGCTGCTTGCTAGCTTCAATAACAATTTACTTTTCACTATTATAATTCCAGTAAATATTTCTCAAATTAATAGTTACCTACTTAACTTTATGGTTACAAAAAATACCCCAAATACGTCCCTGGTACCACCCCGGTCTGGACACGGGGAGCTAAGACACATATCTCAGACGGGGCTGCAAGAAATGCCCACACCCCAATATGTAGATTTGTACCTCTCCCAGGCGGTGGTCATTATTCTACTGCGATTTATAGAGTTGATACTTTGCAACACTAAATTATAATTATCATTGTCTATTTATCGATATAACATTATTTTATTAGGATGCACAAAGTAGTTTCTATTTATTGTAGAAATGGTTTCCCGGAGATAAAGAAACTTCTTAATGAGGATTTCAGGATGCATGCAGTTTTAAATCTTGGGAAGTACCAGTGCATTTGATGCAGGCAGATGCTAAATTCATTCATATCCAAAAATACACACTTTACCCCCTATTGATGCAGGAAGTCTTCAGTTTTTTAATAGATAAATACTTTTTTTTCAGTAAAATTGCTCATTTTCAATAACATTAACTTAATTAGCAAGTATCAAAATCAAATTACCTCCTACCTGCGGACGAATACCTCAACCCAATCAGCACGTAGAAGGGAATGTTTTGTCTGCTTCGACTCGGGTTATTACCAAGTGTGCCGTGTGACGATGCCTCGTGCCTCTGCCTCGTGGCTCGTGCCTCGACGGCATATGCCTCAAATATCCCTCGTTGCGAACGACATGTTTCGATTAAGACAACCCTTCTTAGCTTAAGAGATAGGATGATTGAATAATGTGTGTCATGTTAATCTGGGTGTTTATCTCGATGTGAGTTACGTTTCACAGAAAAGGCACGACTTAGGGTTTTTATTGAGTAAAAATTTAAAGTTTTAATTGTTACCTATTTAATCTATAGTCTATTGAAAAATAACCAAGATTATGCAATAAAAGTAATTTTACATCACATTTCTGTAGACTTTTCAAATGGCCTCTTCAATATATTTTTTTGTATTTTCAAAAATATTAGATATCACGTACCATTATTTACTAAATTATAAAATATATGTGGTATTCAGCTGCATCCGGTTAGACTGGGAGCCGACTCCAACATAGTTGGGAAAAGGCTAGGCAGACGGTTTTTTTTTTAAATATCATTAGATAAATCTAACGATATTTTTAAGATATTTTTTAAGCTTTAGCTTGCACCCCATTGCATTAAACGCGAAAAGCCATGCTTCCCCACCAATTATAAACCCACCAAGTAACAGATACACTCAAAATTCGACTCCCTGGCTCCCTGACTAGGCTATCGTCTCAAGACTCCGCAGGGTTGTCCAACACAGACGCCAATAATATAATAACATGAGCACTGCGATTGTCGTATGTGCGTCTAAGGGAATTATTAATGCCGTCCTGCCCCCGACGGGCAAGGAGTCCGGGCTTATTTAAATAGTTACGGAGACCGGACTCTAAGGTTAGAATCTTTGATTTAACTAAGGCATTGAAGCAGAAAATTGACTTAAGATTTCAGACGTGTTGGTGTTGATGTTGAATTATTTGTTGGCTATGTTGGCGTTGGATATATTATTGCAGTCGTTAAAAAATTAAGAATCTTTTAAGTAAGTTCAAATAAAGTTTTAGTGTGGATTATTGTTTGTATAATATTTTATTGGGGCGAACACTTTTGGATCATTGTATTTTATAAAATTGGCCTTTAGGCTCAGGAAGAAGGGACAAATCTTAATCGTAACTAAAAAGGAGTCAAGAGAGAAAATTTGCTTATTTTAATACGCAGATTTTCATTGTGTCCTGTGACCAGACGGTCTATTCTGTAAAAAACTCACCGTGAAAACTTAGGTGAAGTGAGCTTGAAGTGAGCTGTAATTCCACCTGATGCTTGAGATTGACACTATGAACAGCAGCTCACTTCACGCTCACCTCGCCTAAGTTTTCAGGGTGAGATGTTTACAGAATAGGTCGGTACAGCCGTGTTATTCCGTAATAATCTCATCGTGATATTAGGTGAAGTGAACTGTCAATAGTATCAATTTCTAGTATCAGGTGGAATGACAGCGTACTTCAAGCTTATTTCACTAAAGTTTATACGGCAAGATTTTTACGGAACAGACCAGCTGATTACACCTAGACTTAGGTAGGTTCTAACATTCTATGCGACTTAATTTTTTATACTCTTTTGAATAAAAAGTCAAATAAAATCATGCACCACCATATTTCCTTCTGCACTCTCCTTTGAAAAATCTCACACAATTTTTCCCTTATAAAATATATAAATTCTAAAACATTTATAATTTGTATGCAACATTCGTCAGCCCTCAAGTCTTGTCGCGCGGTAGCCGGACAATGAAATATTTGCTCATTAGCCCGTCTACTGATTAATTGGGCGTCTTAGTGTGGGGTAGGGCCGCTGTGGTGGCGGGTGAGTGTTTTTATACACGTTTGAATACACTAAGTGAAACTTTCATAAGATTGTGTCCCTGCAAGTTTGATAAAGATGGAGTATGTTGGCAGTCTTAGATCTGCATGTGTGAGAAAATCAGGAGTTTGTTCGTTCTTAGGACATTGATACCGAGTCATCATTTCTAACGGTGGCAATTGGCGAATAGACTTCTAGGACCCAATTTATCGATATTTTATTGACGTGTTTCTTGTGCCTGTAGTTTTACTGAAACCCATGCCATTTCAAGGAAACATAATATTTTTATGGTAATAGTAAATGACCAATCACTAGTAGGTATTTTTTTTTTTTTTTTTTTATGATGGGAAATCATCAAATGACCCCTCCCGCTCTGGGTGGAGCAGAAGGGAGTGTCAGACTCTTACTGACTAAAACCCACCCGTGTTCCTTCCTTAGCCCTTTATGTACCAGGGGAGCGGTAACCCTTTCGGACGATCCCGCTACCCCGGCAGGCTTCGGCCCTGTCGGGCCCCGTCATCTATGCTGACATCTCTTTGAGGCGCACGTGGAACACTTACGCGCCGTCCGGCACGGGCCTGGTCCTGATCGGACGGAGAGCTACCCATTGCTCTCCGCCCGCAGGCCCGCGCCTACGGTGGCCGGGAGTCGTCACGCGGCTCCCGACGCCCGGAGCGTCTCCCTCGGACTAGTAGGTACTTGAAAGAAGTTTAAAGATGCTGCTATAAAATCATGGATACGTGGTTTAATTTAATTGAATTTATGTATAGGAAGGAAGATGTTCCAACAAACAAAATTTTCTGTTCCGTCGCTATCACTGGGCCCTCCAGCAAGCTTGTCGGCTCTTAACTTAGCCATTGTATTGTTTATACGGCAGATATAATGTGTTTTGTCGGTAGCTGTGATACGGAGCTAAGCCCTGTAAATGGATAACGCCGGGGCGTTGCTCCGCTGCCGCGAGAAATCACGGCACAGCGGACAGAGCTCCGGCGGGATCTCATGGCGGCATGGAGATTGCGATTGTCGCAACCCAGCGCTGGGCACGCCACAATTGCGGCGATAAGTCCCCTCTTTGAGGAGTGGCTAGAGAGGCGCCACGGCGCCCTCACCTTCCGCCTGACGCAGGTCCTCACCGGACACGGTTGTTTCGGGAGGTTCCTGTTCAGGATAAAGCGGGAGGAAACGCCAGGGTGTCACCACTGTGGGGATCGCCCGGAGGACACGGTGGAGCATACGGTGGAGGTCTGCCCGGCTTGGGCGGGACCCCGCCGTGTCCTCTTGGCGGCGATCGGCGGCGGCGACCTCTCGCGTCCGGCCCTCATACAGGCCATGGTCCGGAGCGAGAGTGAATGGGAGGCCGTCACCTCCTTCTGCGAAGCAGTTATGCTCGCGAAGGAGGAGGCGGAGCGTGCGAGGGAGAGGCAATCGCTGCACCCTCGCGCTCCTAGCCGCCGCAGGAGACGCCCTGGACGGGAGTCAACAGCCGACTCCCGGCCACCGTAGGCGCGGGCTTGCGGGCGGCGAGCTATGGGCAGCTCGCCGCCCGGTAAGGACCAGGCCCGGGTCGACGGCGCGTTGTGTTCCACGCGCGCCTCAAAGAGCTGTCAGCACGAACTGACGGGGTCCGCTAGGGCCGATGCCGCCGGGGCTGCGGGTTGTTCGAAAGAGATACCGTGGCCCCTGGCACAGGCAACTGAAGGAACACGGGTGGGTTTTAGTCAGTAAAAGTCTGACACTCCCTTCTGCTCCGCCCAGAGCGGGAGGAGTCATTTGATGATTTCCCACCCAGAAAAAAAAAAAAAAAAAAAGCCCTGTAAATGGATGCACCAGGAATGTGGATAACTTAGTGCATAATCTTATACGAGAGACAACACGTTGCCAAGGAAACATGGACTGAGGTTTAGAGGTTTTGGTGCGGACGCAATTGGCGTGGCCACCTACTTGGCTGGACTGATTTAGTATTACATACATATGGAAACGCCGACCTCATCTAGTTTTAAAATATGATTGACGTGTAAAAGTGTTTGTACAAACCTACTTACAAAATAAAATCATTTATCATTTATGATACCTTTTTAAATCTTAAATTCATTCATTCGTTCACTGACAAACAACGTAGGTAAAGCCTGACCCTCTGGGACTAAAAGCATGAATACTAAGTAACAGTTTGAGTATAAGATTTAAATAGATCGTTTAGCTTAAAAGTTATACCGTTTTGTATACACACAGCAGTGAATAAGAATTAAAAAAATGCTATTTATTTTTATATTTTTCCGTTGATATAAGGTTCCCTCATTTTAATATTTGTACAGACGCCAGCAGGTCTACGCGAAACAGTCAAATTTTCCCAATCAACCTTGAACCTTAATGCTTTAGCGATAGAGTTGAAAATCTATAAAAGAAATTTGACAGATTGTAGTAGCTTGATGTGCTGGCGTCTGTACATAATGGCGATTCAGAAGAGAGGAGAAGAGACTCAAAGAAGAAAGTGAGCACAAACAAGGATTTTTTTAAATTTACCCCTTATAGGGGTTTATTTGGGGGATGAAAGTTTGTCATTTTTGCCGATGAGAAATTACATCGGGCACGCGGCTTGTACATACATAAACAAAAAAGAAAAAAAATACGTTTATTTGCGGTAAACATGACGCAAAACGAGAACACAAACACAAAAAAAGTCATACCTTTTAACGCATAGGGTAGTATTACTGTCGCACAATTTTTTTAAAGATATCAAAGTAGACATTTATGCCTACGATCATTGATTATACCGCCAGCGATATTTCAAACAAAACGGCCAATAATTATTCTTCCATTACCTATTCGAAATGACCATCCACAGGCCATTTTAAACCAAAAGGTAACTCATTAATAAACGTTTAACCCAAACACAAAACTGATAAACAAATAATTCCCTTTGCAAATCCACACGTAATATAACCGAGAAGTACCCTCGTTCCATCTCCTTCTTCTAAGTACAGAGTGAGAGAGAGGAAAGGTACCTTTATTGGTCTCACATGAACATAATTGTCGAATACAGATGTCGCGAACCCAACCGAGATTAATTCTAACAAGGGACGCACTATAATTATACGGGTTGTGTGGTGGTCCAAGTTAAAAGAGATAGCGTTAAAGCTAACAGTGAGGTTGACTAGTCAGTCTGCCTGTTTTATCCCAACTATGTTGCGGTCGGCTTCCAGTCTAACCGGATGCAGATGAATACCAGTATTTTACATGGAGCGTCTCCCTTTATCTCTCCCTCCACAACCCAGTAGCACGATGTTGAGGTTGTCTAGTATTTCTTCCAAATTAATTGGCAGTGTCCGTCTTACGTACCAATATTGCAGTACTCGTAGAAGGAAAATGCCAAAAGACCAAATGCAAGCATGTAGTAATAGATAATACTGGCTAGTGTCCGCAACTCCACATCAATGCGCGTATTTTGCATCTTATTCTCCTCTAAATCACACCTAAATAATCTGACTACAGTGCAAAAAATAAACTGTATGTGACATTGAAGGTTAGCCGTAAGTATATCCATTTGTCAATCCATTTGAGTGCGACCATGAATGCACCCTAGGAGGTTAGCATTGATACTTATCTTGTTGATAATGTGAACCTTTTTAGCTATTTCCGCGCGGCGATTTTTGATCGCATACTGGATTTTCAACGCACTGCTTAGCGACGAAGGTTAAAAACCCAACAGTGTATTTTTTGAAGTGCTGGGATTCTATCTGTTTGATTCTGAATGCTCGGCTCAATACCGAGAGTTGAAAATCCAGTGCAAGAAAAATATCGCCAGTGTGTACGCTTATGCTATGAGCTTTTCCTACCGTAATCATTTCTTGGTTGTTGATTAACCGCTCCCTCTTCCTACTTGTGCCACAATGACAATCTGTGTATTACACACGTAGGCGCCGATGGCGACAGATCACGTGATCGCCAATAATCCTCGCCGCGGCAGGCACACACGAGCTCCTAATCTGGGGATGAATTCGCAAATATTGCCGCGTATTTGTGTTGCTGCCTAAATTATTGTGGTTGAATTTATTTTATTTTGAATTTGTTGGAGATGATTTGGAGCGTGTTATTAAAGTAAACCTTACAATAAGTAGGCATAATAATACACTACTAAAAAAATCTAGGGAACAAGCTGACTATCCACCACGCGGGCCAAGTGCGTGTTGATAGATGTCAAATGTCTTTTGAGAGTGCAGCGGTGATAAAATAATTTACACAAAGTAAAGTGCCTGCTTGGGTCTGCTGGTGAAGACACGACCTAACCACCGACCGACGGAAAAACTCGTAAGCCGCGGCCATTACCACTGAATCACCACCGATCCAATCGAAAATAGTACACATTAATTCAATTACCAAACAAGTTTTACCCACACTACCTTTACAAGCAAAATTCGACAAACCAAAGCTCTGTCCGTCCGAGTGATATGTAAATATATGATAATGTACCACCATTTCACAACTATGTCCTGAAACTAGGGACCCATAAGTTTACGTGTTTATACAGAGGCAGATGTGGGCCTAAAATTAATATGTTTTGACTCCATTATCATTACAGATGTGCGTATTTGCATGATGTATTCAGGCTAATGTATTGGGGTGGGTTTTAGGCCGGAATAGGTAAATGTAAGTGATAATAGATATGGGACTTAGAAGCTTTTAAATATTTTGTAACTAGCCTTCTGCCTTTGACTTCGTTGACGTGTGCTTCAATTAGCGGGATAAATAGTATCCTATGGTTCAATTTAATTAATCTTTATTGCATCCATAATGTGCACATACAGGCGGTAAGTATAAATCAATAGAATCAATTATGGATCCTGTCTGGCACAGAATTTTTTTAAATAAGTAAGAGAGAGGACAAGCTCTGTTTTAGTTTTCCTTATTATTAAATGTTACATAGGATGTGTTAACATAGGATACTATTTATCCAGGTTATAAACTACCTGTCTGCCCAGTTTTATCCTAATACATTCAGCCGTTTTTGCGCGATAGAGTAACAAACATCCGAACATTCAAACATTTAAACTTTCACATTTATAACATTTGTGTATTATTTATTATATAGTGAGGCTAGGAACTTGGATAAGTAAAGTACGGTAGGCTGCACGTCAATGGTAACAACACTAGTATAAGCTGGCCTCTTATTCTGTTGTAATTACGTACAACGCTAGGCCAGCTCAAGGTCAAAGTGTTACCTCTGACATGCGGCTTACTGAACAGTTGTTTTTTCCTGTTAATTTTATAAAACGACAGGAAGCAAAATTAATGCCCCCGGACGATGGAAGTTCTAAGAATAGCACAATCAGCGTTCCCACTGCTGGGACAGGCCGCCATTTTGTGAGAGGGACTGAGCCGGAATCCACTACGCGGACCCCGTGCGGGTTGGTAGAGGTCACATGTCTTCGAATGTTTGGTTCTAGGACATGTCGGTTTCCTCACGATGTTTTCCTTCGTCGTTCTGAGAGCAGTGGTGCTGAAATGACACGAAAATAACTAAGAATAACTCTACCGAAAGCAATGATCGACTTGGCCGATTAGTCGGTCTTTTTGTAACCGACTAGACTACCTATTCGGACTAAGTCCCGGCCTATCTCTAATTCATACTTTAAAATACTTATCAATACCAAAGTTGGTCCTACGTTCCGCACTCCTTCCAATAGAAATGCAAAAATAATACCCCCAGTAAACTATAACGGCCTGAACATTAAAGACGACAGACACACATTTAAAACACATTAGTACTTCGCTATCATATATCAATAATATTGTGTCGCGGAAATTGAATCCGTCTAATATATTTGTACATGGAGGTGCGAGCGTAATGGCTTTGGAGTCGGTATAATTTTATTTTGTTCGGTTCTGTAATGTGACTTGTTCGTAGAATTAAGACAGTTATCCTGATTCCTACTTACTAATCCTACTAATATTATAAACATGAAAGTTTATATGGATGGATGGATGGATGGATGTTTGTTACTCTTTCACGCAAAAAGTACTGAACAGATTTGTATGAAATTTAGCACATAGATAGTTTATAACCAGAAATAACACATAGGATACTTTTTATCCCGATATTCCCACGGGATCGAAACTTATGCGGGTGAAACCGCGTGGCGCAGTTACTTATATATTTATATTAATACATAGTTTTATAAAACGCAAACTTTATTAAACGGGTAGTTCTTAAATTAATATTAGTACAGAAAATCGTCAAGACATTCTGGCAGTTCAATAAAATCCATGACAACAGACGATCCATCGATGTTAATGATCATGAAAAACTTAAAAGTTATCTCACCAATTTTAAAACTTATATAAGCCTACAATGTTCCCACTGCTGGGACACAGGCCTCCTCTCTTTGAGAGGGAGTGGGCTGTAATCTACCACGCGGGCCCAGTGCGGGTTGGTGGATGTCACGTGTCTTCGAAATTTTTGGTCTAAGACAAAAAACGCACAAATAGTATAAACCCAATCAAAATCAAACTATTTTATTTCACAGAAACCTAAATGGGCACTTATGCAAAGTCAAAAGCTAGGTGCACCGCATCGTTCCAATTGGTCATTTACTATGGCAAAAAATTCATGGTGACTCTTTTGACGCGGTGGTTCCCAAACGATGTTTTTCTTCACCGTTTTGAGAGCAGAAGTGGGGATTATACGTTTTCTCGACTGTAATATAACTACTTTTTGTAGATGCTGTAATGTATAACTGTTTTTTGTCCCAAATAAATAAAATAAAATAAAATAGAAGGCCAATTCTCGTAATTTAAAACTTTCAAAATCTAGTCGCAGTCTCATCTCAGCGACAAACAAATGTCAAAAACTTGTCGAATTTTTTTTAACAAATTGAGACTGAGATCAGACTGTGAACGATCTTAAAATTACGAGAATTGCCGCTCAGTAATAATTTACTTAAAGTAAAGCGCATGTCTGGGTTCGAACCTACGACCTACAACTCTTAAGTCGAGGTGGTTACCACTGGGCCATCAGCGCTCTATGAAATAATAAATTAAAAGTTTTAAGTCTGCGACATGGGTAAGCAAAATAATGGCATATCAGAACTTGCATAGCTCCTAAAAGTGGCGTCACACGTAACAAGTCCCCACATCTCACAGTATCGAGATTATTAATTCGGATATGAATCCGATAGCCGGCGGGATATAAGCATCGAGTTATCGTAATCGAGAATCGCTCCTCGATATATCGAGTAACTCGGTGTATGAGTTACTTTAGTATAACGAAGGATGTTTTACTCGCCTCGGGTTTTTTATGATTAAAATGTGAGGTGGATACTGTGTCCGTTTTTATTTATTTGGTTACAAGATTTGGGCTTTTTTTTTAAACGTTGCCCCACTCTAGGAATTACTCCTGTATCGTGGGTGCGTTTACAAACAATTAAACTCACAATCACAAACAGCCAGACCCGGAACAACTACCTGTAAGCAATACAAATACTTGTTCCGTGCGAGAATCGAACCCGCGACACGCGGCGTAGCAGTCGATCGCTCAGCCACTGCGCCCACCGTGTCGTCAAACCAGACTGGCAGCATTGAATGGCAATGCTAATTCTTTGGCCCAAGAACGACGCAGCTCTCTGGTCACGTGAAGTGTGGATCAGCCGGCGATAATTTATCTAAAAAGGAGACGCGCCCTCGGGCCCCATTCCAAAGATCAATACTCAAATAGAATACATACACATACATAACTTAAATCAATACGTCTGATAAACGTTCAACTTTGCCGGACAAACTACATGAGGACTGAGGACTTGTCAGCCGGCGCAGTTACCGAACTTGTAATCCGACATCTTATTCTGATGTAGACTGATATTGTTATGGTAACGATATGTCAAGGAATATAGAATAGGTTTATAGTTTGATAAGGGGGTACGAAATGAACTGTGTGAAAGATCATATGGCTAGAAAGGGGGTGACTACCGAGATGACGACTAACAGAGAAATATGGAGGAAAAAGGAAATGTTGCACCAACCCCAAATAAATTGGGGTACTTAAGGGTAGGAGAATGGTTATGATCATCAAGTTAATCCTAGAAGAAGCAGTAGTCCAAAAGTAGTTTAAAGTTCTGTTCTTCTTCTTGCATCCGATTTCTCAACCTCCACCATTGCAAATTCGTACTTGTATTGCCTTGCCCTTGAAGTTGTTCAGGAGTAATTCCTAGTGTAGGGCAACGTTTTAAAAAAAAATATATATACAGGGTGATTTTTTAAAGACCAGCCAAATTTAAGGATGTGGTACAGACCATCAAACTGAAAAACTTTCTCCATAACATGGAGAGCAGTGGTGACGCAGAGGTAATGACCGCGACATTCGAGTTGTAGGTCGTAGGTTTGAACCCAGACAAGCGCATTACTTTGTGTAAATTATTTCATCACCACTGCTCTCAAAACGGTGAAGAAAAACATCGTGAGGACACCGGCATGTCTTAGAACCAAAAATTCAAAGACATGTGACATCAACCAACCTACTGCTGGCCCGCGTGGTGGATTACGGTCCACACCCTCTCACTGAGAGGAGGCCTGTGTCCCAGCAATTGGAACTTTATAGGCTAATAATGCAATATATATTATTTAAAAAGTTAAATTCAAACTTGCCATCTAATTTTATAAATCCCTGAGAAACACTCAAAATCCAAATGATGTAACTAAAAAACATTTGAAAAACATCCTTGGCTTACAATAAAAAATACTTTTTTTTTAACAAATACAACAACGAACCCTGTCAATAAGGCTGCACACACACAGCTGATCGTCCACTGCGCATTACAGAATCGGCTGACGATCGGAGAACGTCGCAAATCTCACGTATTTGATCGCTCGTTGATATACTTGTATTGTTACATATGGACTGCATATCTCTATGGTGCTGTAAGACCACACCAATGCGCAATGAAAGGGTGGCTGTTTCTAGGAGATAATTATGTTGGTGATTTTGTTTACAAAGGTTTTTATTTTAAATATTTTCTTTTCTATTTCGTGAATGTGAAAAAGTGGTAGGCTTTGTTGATAATTCGATTTGTTGACCATTTTCTATTTATCTATTACTATGTACCTGGTAATTGATGCCAGGCCTACACTGTCTTCCCATACCTTAACACTGTAATTTGAAAATATTGTAAACGCTAATTACTTGTAAAAGAATAACCTTGGTTTTTGTTTGCCGACTCTTCGCCATAGAAAATACCAATTGGAACTGTGCATCTAGCTGCTGACTTTTCATAAGTGCCCATGTAGGTTTATGTGAAATAAAATACTTCGATTTTGATTCGGTTATACTGTTTGTGTAACTTACAGCACCAAGGGACTGGCCAGAAAAGTAGAACGAGATATGTGGAAGCCGATGAGATGCAAGGAGTAGGTAGGTACAGGTTATTTAAAAAAAAAAAACTACAGAACCTAACAGTGTATTATATATTTTATGTTAAAGTCTAGTTTACGATGCTCTAAAAATCAAACACTAGGTCATAATGTCCCTTATTTTATTGAGTCTGACTTTGTAAGCATCTAGCCAGTCAGGCCATATTTGTAACATTTTACCGAACCGTATATGACTGTGATCGTATCATATACACAAGATAACATGACCATGAAGCTATTTTAGCCACCTTACAATAGAAAAAAATATCCAATTAAAATTTAATTCAAATAACAATTATTGCGGTACAAACAGCTCTATAACCATACAATAGCTCAAACACGCGATGTGTACAAATCAAATAGGCTGCGTCTTGGTAGCCAATCAACAATTTCAAGATGTTTGCCCAGAGACTGTCTGTCTGAGCGTCTCGCAAGACAGCCGGGATTATGTGCCGGCATTGTATCTGGAGAAAACGTTAGGCATCTTGGAATATCCTTTGAATTTGGTTGAAGGATATTTGCTGGAGATTTGGTCAAGTTATTTGATGTTTCTGTGAATGTGAGCAAATTATTTGGGACTAGGCTCGTAGTTTGGTATATGATTTCGTTTAGATTGAAAATCATCTTCTGCTGAAAGGAGAATCTTTACTGTAGATAGAATTATCTTTATATAAGCATGAAAATATGCAACACTGATTTTTACCCGACTACGCAAAGCAAAAGGAGGATTATAATTTTAATAGGCTATGTGTGTTCATAAGTTCCCTCATAACTCCTAAACGTCTAGTCGTATTTTAATAAATAAGGTATCGTTGGAAACGTCATGTTGTTCCGCGGGGCCTAAATTACATGACCTAGAAATGAACGTGTGACTGGCTATACGAAAACCAAAAAAACATCGACATTGGGGTCTTGATATACCCTTTTAGTTTGGCATTTTTGTCGCAGTTGGGTTTTATTTATTAATTTCATTTTTTGACATCGAGCTATTGAAAATCTCAATACACGAATGTGAGATGGAACACCATTTTTTTTAGAAAAAGCCCGTTTGTTACTGGTGACATTAAATCCCAATCGGGCAGCTCGAGATTTGGCAAGACTCGCAGCACAAAATCAGTCATTACACTAAATAAGCATGCACTAAATGAGCATTCAGCTATTAATACAGACTAAATAATAGCAACACATTATACCTCATGTGGCATTACCTTTATGATCAAATTAAAGTAATGATTATAATAATTATGATGCGAGTTGTTAGCATCCGTTAAGCTCCCGAGCGTAATGCTTGATACGATGAATAATTCAAATGTATCGGAGATTTTATCTCAAAAATTGTTGTGCGGAAGAATATCATTATAGCATTAGGTTGGTGTCATATATGTAGGTGAACTGATGTAAAGGAAGGTGTACCCTAATTGGTCAATTGCGTAATTGAGTCATCTCCTTTGAATAAGTATAGTTAGACGGTTAGTCATGTTGAGGGGATGATAATAACTTTTTTGCAGGTTTTGTTTTTCAAGATTTTATTTTTCACTTTTTAATTGTACCTACCCGACACAAATTCATATAACACTAGGTACTTGCTATGTAAATATCAGTGACAGGAAGTTATTACAACATCATCAATATAAATAAACTAAGTGTAAAAAATACGTTTTATTGAAGCTAACTCCCAAGCTAAGTTAATAAAATTTATATGGGACTACCCCTGAGGCATACCCTGTACATGGAAATTTGAGAATTTTCGAAATCGATCCACATTTGCCGGAGATTTCTCGTAACATACATGCAAACAAAAAAATAGTCTTATTGAGAAGTTCCTCCTTTTTGAAGTCGGTTAATAAAAAGCGACTAGAAAAAGGTATTTACGAGGCAGATATGAGTGGAAACACCGCGATAAGAGGCAACGTAGGAGGACATAACTGTAGTGATCTTATTGGTGATGTTCTTCAGAAAGGTTAGGTGCGTAGTACTGGCAACGCTGACGGCACGGTTGGCGCAGTGGTTAAGCGATTGACTGCTGCGCTGCGTGTCGCGGGTTCAATTCCCGCACGGAACAAATAATTTAATGGTCTACAAATAGTTGTTTCGGGTCTGGCTGTTTGTGTATTCCAAGTGTGGGGCAACGTTTAAAAAAAAAAAATGGCGTGCGTATATGACCAGATGTATTAACGTGCACAAAAGGAGTATGTAAGGATTGTAGCTAGTGGCATTCTGTAGTGTCTGCTTACTCCCATGGAAAAGGAGGCTTGAGTTTATGTATGTATTGTCGTAGTTCATTATCATGGTAACAGTGTAAGCCAGTTAACACATTTTAAACATACAAACAAAACAAAACATACTCAAACTCAATCTCCACTCTAAGTCCAAACAAACAGACACCTAATTCTACCATGTAACTAATACGATAATACATAGCAATGACGCTGGTACAACTAAAATTACGACAATCATTCTAAGGAGGCTGGACTTTATATGGAAAATGGACTATGAAACAAAAGAGGAATGGAGTATGTATAGGTATATACTGTGACCAAAAAAAATAAAGCTACAGTTTTCTAGAAGAGCGGTAGCCGCCACGAAACGATGTGACGGCTGTCATGAAATTTATGGCAACGGGGTTTGACTGTACGGTGTCAAAAACGCTCTCAGTTGAGTTCAGTGAAGTCATTAGCCGGTTAAAATGCAGAGGCTATGTGGTGGCCACCGATCTTCTAGGAAACGGTAGCTTATCTGTTTTTTTTTTTTGGAAAAAAGCATACTTTCCCGTATATTTGCATCGATCGGTTAATATTGATGAAAAATACCAATTTTTATAGGGGATTTTGTAGCGTGAAAGCCTCTTACTCGCACCACTTATTCTCCTTCGTTGTAGACGATAATAATTCTAATAGACTTTAATATATCCGATATCGATAAATCAATTCATCGATGAATAGCATCTCTACATACCCATACAAAGGTTTAATAGTAAAAGAAAATCAACCCTGCTTCAAAAGGGTTAGGTTTGCTTTATATCAAATCAAAGGTATTAACAAGAAATAGCTAAAGTTCGTTTTGTAAATCCAGATACTAATTTGACAGGTGTAATGTCAAATTTCTATACTAAAACAACGCAAACACAAAAGACTTAAGTGTCAGATTAGTACCTGGGATTAAAAAACGAACTTTAAGTAATCAGCGCTTGGGCTCTGTCTCGTATAGGGTCTTAGTATTATGCTGAGCGATGGCCGTTTTGCGTGAATGTGACGCATGTTTACCCCCAACTTGTTTTTTTGTGTGTTTATGTCCTCTTTTCATGCGTCATGTTTGCCGCAAATAAATGTGTTTTCTTTCTTTCTTTCTTCTTACATACATAATTTCTCAGTTCTTTATAATGGGATATTCTTAAAATATCAGTGTCGACATCGACATCGTCATGAAAACCCCATCTCTATTTCTACATAAACCAATTCCCCTCAGTCTCCTTTTATCGTCCAAACGTCACACAATTTCAACAATGTACGAGAATCGAGAGTATGTTCCCTCAGCGTTACATAGGAACAAATCAAGTGCTATAAACTAAACGTAGCGTCACTGCGATTATCTCGGGTTTCTCACACACTGTCCTGGCCATTTGTTTAAATTACATTAGCGTGTGCATACTTTGGTTGGGACTGTTGGGTACTGCGGAGCGGTAGAGGTGCAATGGATCTTGCATGCTTTGTTCTACATATCTCGGAAGAGATTAACCAGTAGAAGAAATACGAAGTATGAGTAAAATGGTCTTACTGGTCTAGCTAAGATCTTTTTTTTTTTTTGTTAGCCTACATTTTGTCTCACAGCTGGGCAAAGGGAGGCCTTTCGCACAAGACAGGGAGTTTTGGAAGGAAAAAGGGGAGGCCCTTTTTCCTTCCAAACCTCCCTGTCTTGTGCGATCTCTGGCCATGTTGGCCCTGCAAATGATATTAGATCGTCACACCACCTTCGCCTTGGTCTACGTCGACGGTGATGTCCACCCTCAGGCGTCCAGTGAATGACGATATTTGCCCATTTCTCCGGGTGCATTCGCCGCGAGACGTGTCCGGCCCAGTCCCACTTCAGTCTGGCTGATTTTTCTCCAACATCCTCTACTTGAGTTATGGAGCGCAGCTAAGATCAGACCTTTTTTTTTGAAAACATGTCTGGGAATCGCATCGATTAACAATGTTATTTTTAAAGGTCTTAATCTGCTGTTCAATGCTAAATCGTGTATGAGACAACATGAAAACAGATAATAATTTTCTCATAAAAATCAAAGCTCCTTTTTTTTAATCGGAATTTATGAAAGTTATTAATAAAAACACAATTATAGTACCATTGATTGCACGTGATCCGATACACCAGTTTTTTTATTTTTTTATGCACCTTTTACTTTCCAATTCCACGCTAGACATTAGCAGAGTATTCGACATCGGCATTGCTTGTCATACAGGGTGGCAGGGACATCCACGCGCAACCTGTTACCATGGATTCAGCACATGATTCTGAACACCATCACGTCGATAGATTTCATTGGTTATTAAAAAAAAAGTTAGCTGTTGCATTGCATTTTCCTATGAAACAGCAGATTTTTTTTGTTAACCGACAGAAAATTTCTACAGTAGGGGGCCTAAAATTATGTGCTTAATTCGTGGTTACAGGTTGCGCGTCGATGTACCTGCCATCCTGTATTAAAGAATACAATAGAAAATAAACAACAAATAATAGAATAAACTTTTGAAAGCGATCACAATAGCTTAGCTTCCAAAATCAACTGGTCAACAAACCTTCTCTCTTGTGTGAAGTGAACACGCGTGGGCGCGAGTTCGTGATGCGTGCGCGCAGATTAAATTGCATTAATGCAATATACTAACATACTTAAAGCTTAATCTTTTTGTTGCAGATATTTCGCGCTGCAAATAAATATGTTTAATTTATATGTTTTGTTAAAGAGTTTATTTGTTCGGGGTTTATTTCCTTATTGAGTTTGAAGATAAAAATAAATGATCTTGGTTTACTTGCGAATGGTGTGTATACATAAAAGAAAACATCGAGTCGTGGCTTTAATGTTGTAGTATCCTTTTATATGTATGTAAATAATGATAATCAAAGAAGGGATGAAAATATACATATAGGTATTAAAAATAAAAACCAAATTTTTTTTTTTTTTATCTCTGCTTGGTCTTCTTCTTTGGCAATCAAAATGGACTCGGCCCAAAACTCGGCTACGTGTTTAGCGCCATCGCTGGCGTCTATCAGCTCCTTTGACGTGCAGCTGATAGGACACGTATCCAAAGTCCATTTCTGCTGCTGGAAAGCAAGTATACGGTTTTGGATAGATTTAAGAAAAATAAAAGTTCCTTACAATCAGCCACCGAAATGCGGCCTTATCAAATGAATCCAACATGTTATAGTGCTTCCCTAAAGCTTGCTAACACAGCTTTCCACATTTAGCTTCTTAAGGGCAACCCACGCTTTACGATATAGCCTAATAAATAACAATTAAACCTGCTCTATTTCAGCATAGTAATTTGTTCTTACGCGACCGAGCACGCCGCACAGGAGTTGTGAATGTGCACTATTATGCAACAAGTATACATGTCTGATTCAAGTATTGACCTATAGTTGACGGGGCCCGACAGGACTGAAGCCTGCCGGGGCAGCGGGATCGTCCGAAAGGGTTACCGCTGCCCTGGTACATAAAGGGCTAAGGAAGGAACACGGGTGGGTTTTAGTCAGTAAGAGTCTGACACTCCCTTCTGCTCCACCCAGAGCGGGAGGGGTCATTTGATGATTTCCCATAAAAAAAAAAGTATTGAACTATCTACTTATAGGTTTATATGGTTTAAACTTTATGCACAAGTAAAAAAATACTTTACAAAGGCGAACTTAATGCCCAGAGGTCTTTTCTACCAGTCAACCTAACGTTGATGCAGAGACAAACATGGCAGGTGCAACATAACGAAAAGAAAACTCGAAAATAATATAATATATATAAAAATAAATACTAATACACTCTTATAAAGAAAATAAAAAGGTGATAAACCTGTTTAAAGAAAGAAAGAAAGAAAGAAAGAAAAAACATTTATTTAGCACATACAGTTTAGTGGTCATAATCAGCTGAACTTGAATGCTGTCATGTCCTTTGTGCATTTGGTTTTCTTATAACTATGAAATAGGTAAGTAAGGAGATCTTGGGGTTAATATCCTTTTTTTATTTAGCGCTAAGTGTGCAAAATTAACCAGATAAAAACATATATTTCTTGAGAATGTGTAGTTCAGGATGATGTTTTTCCAAAATGTTAAATGCGTACCTTTTTATTGATGAAACAGTTTTAAATACCCGTTTGTTATTCATAGCATAATCAGCCTATAATGTTCCCACTGCTGGGACACAGGCCTCCTCTCTGTGAGAGGGAGTGAGCTAATCCATCACGCGAGCCCAGTGCGGGTAGTGGATGTCGCATGTCCTCGAAATTTTACTTCTCGGACATGCTGGTTTCCTCGTTTTGCTCGATGTTTTCCTTCACCGTTTTGAGAGCAGTGGTGATGAAATTAAATACACAAAGTAATCTGCCTGTCTGGGTTCGAACTCACGACCTGCAACTCGAAAGTCGGGGCCTATACCTCAAAATCTCTCAAATAACTTCGTAATTTTATCAACTCTTCCTTAATTCCATAATACAGTCTACACAGAAGTTCCAATTCGGCACGCTGTGCTTAGATTAGGCTGCATACACTCGACTTTGCATACACACACTTTGCTATTAAGTGGCGACCTGTCTGCAAACGTGTTTGATGTTTGTAACATCGCGAGGTGAAGTGTTTTAGAGGTGTCAGGGAAAATAAAGTATTAGTAACTTAATGATTGAATTCTTCTTATAAGTATGTTGTAATAGCATTGGAGTTCTTTAGGCAATTTCTTGCTGCATGAGTTTAGACAATAGCGGTCTGCGTTTTGAAAATGCAGCCTTAGTACAAGTCTAAGCTCTTAAGGCTTAGAAAATTAATGACCAGTATACATATAAGGAGCGCGTGTGGCGTGAGTGTGACTTGGAGGCAGTTCTATAGTAAAATTACCCTAGATCTATTTAAAATGGGCACCATTTTTGATATACTCCAAAGAAAAATGACTTGGTTTTATAGCACGATATTGCATGATTTTTACTAGACAAACGTATCATCGAATATCAGCGCTGCGACATTTATTTTTTAAATGTCGTAGCATCATGCTGAGATAGGAGCCTTTTGGCCTCGTACAGGACTTTCTGTTTCATTCTTCTTTTTGTTACTTTATTTTTATATAATTTAGGTTTTTTATTTTTGTTTGTGTTTAGTTTAGTTTTATGATCTTCCTGTGCGAGTCGCAATAAATACTTTTTCTTTCTTTTCTTTATCGTGAAGATAGGCAGTCGCTCCATATAAAATACTGGTATTCAGCTGCATCCGGTTAGACTGGAAGCCAACCCCAACATAGTTGGGAAAAGGCTAAGCAGATGATGAAACGTATCATCGTGAACCGAAATAGAGTTTCTTCACACATTTGAAATATACGGGACCTTCCTCAAAGTTCAACCAATCCAACCCCAAAACATGTGCACGTACGAGTACATAATCTACGCAAGCGCTCATATTAAAGAGCGGAGTCACGCGCAATGGCGCGTAACCGATTGTCTTATTAATGTTTCGAACAGTTAACGCCGCCCACCTATCACAGTGTGGCGGTAATTGAGCCTCCGTTAATTAGCTCTTCTCTGGCTTCTAATAGTCTTTAATGGAGCTGACATAGTTGGAAACATGAGGATGTGTTTACTGTACACGTGTGTAGATGATTTTGGACAAAATGTTTACTTTGTTTTGGTAAAATAAATTGTATACTATGTTTTGTACGATGGATAAACGGTGTGAACAACATTCATTGCGTTATTTACATTTTTAAGCAGACAAATTTTACGAACATATGAAGCAATGGATTAGCAATATCCATCAGAATTATTCAGATTGCGTTTGATAATTAGAGTGCTCTAACATAAAATTATGCACATTAAACAAAATCAAAGCGTTTATTTCAATTAAACCATTTACAGGCACTTTTGAATTGTCAAAATTAAATAGTTTAGGCAAAAAGTTGAAGCTAGTTAATATAAATGGATTCTGTTTTTAAAGTCGAATAAAAGGAATACAAAACGCTAAAAATAAATCATTTTAACTTAGTAAACTCTTTCATAAAATACCCAAACATTACACTCATACTTTACCACAGCATAAATAAAGATAGAGAGAAATAGATTATCCGCAAATGTGCATCCACAGCGAATCTTTTTTTTGTGGGTTTCCTTCCAACTTTTTGTGCGGCGCGGCGGCAGTAACCTCGCTTCCTGTGACAATAAAATGCGACTGGGATGAAGATATACAAAATGTGGGTAAGCAGTAAGTGTAGATTGTAATATGGGTATTATTTGTGAGAGATTTTCATATATTCTGTAAGAATTGCGGTTGAAAAAGTGGTCAGATTGATCATAATGAAGGGCGTTACAGTTTTTTTGACATTACTACGCAAAACAACAGTTCAGTTACAGTAGTATTTCTGAAGATTGACATAAATGGGTTACAAGATTTTTGGTTTACCACTAATTATTGTGTCTCCATAGTCAGCAACGTCCTTACCTTAATCCTCTTGAGTTGTATGAAGAAAAGTGCTTTTAGCCGTAGCAAAACGCACTTTTAGCAAAAAAAAAAACGCACTTTTAGCAAAAAAAAAACGCACTTTTCTTCAGATGGCCATTTGATATTGGGTTCTATTCAGGTTGTGATGTTAGCCAACATAAAAAAAGCTATTTCTTAAAAGTGGTATTTTTCATAAACTCATATACACGCCTTGTACAGACGGCAGCAGGTCCGAAACTGTCAAATTTCAAACCCGAAACTGTCAAATTTTCCCAATCAACCTTAAACCTTAATGCTTTAGCAATAAAGTTGAAAACTTATTAAAGAAATTTGACAGATTGTAGTAGCTTGATGTGCTGTACTCTAGTACAGCACATCAAGCTACTACAATCTTATGGTCTACCATAAGATAAACTATCTACCTACTCCGCCAGCAACTACAATCGTAAACAAAACTTAGCCCAGCTCAAATGCAGTTTCGAAATAATTATTTTCAAAGCAAACCTTTTCGTAGTTATCCGACTAAAGGCTATCCACAGATCCTCACCAAGGAGACCTATAACAAATTTTCATTTTTTCGCAGTTTTGAGTTATGAATTTTTAATGAGATTGCGAGAGAGATTAAGAGTCAGAAAGTCATTTCCCGGTAAAGGAGAGAAGCATGAAAAAAAAGGATTGCTTCAGTCGCAGCGTTTGTTAGCATCGGGCCGTTAGGGAAGCGGTTTTATGCCTTGCGGTGTATTGTAAAGGATGTGCTTACACTGGCTTTTTTCATGCTGTATAGGATAGAGGCAAGTTGCCGCTGTACCGTCTAAGGTATACCTTAGACGGAGCATTTTTATGGTACGAGGTTTATCGTTACCCTTTAAAAGGTTCCGACCGTCTTAAGGCTATAAGATTCTTCCACGTCTATTGAACGAAGAAAAAAACTCTTTTAGTTGAATTCTTTATTATTTTTGTTAAAATTGTTTTTCCGGCTATTTTACATTCTTACAGTTTCCTGTCTTTCTTTGCAGTAAAATTGGTTTCACTTTGACTTCAGGTGTTATGTGTTATGTTTAGCCGTTATGTCCCACTGCTGGACAAAGGCCTCCGTGCTCTCTTTCCACCACTCTCTGTCCAGAGCTGCCAAGACTGACACTGACTTCAGGTAAGTTAATATTTTTCTTTTAACCTTTGTGTTGCAATGTAGTATTTTTTTGTAAGTCACCGTGAAAGTATCATTCTTCTTGATTGGTCCACCAACCCGCTTATTCTAAGGCCCCACACAGAGCCCGTACCTATCTTCTCGAGGGCAACCCAGAACGTTTCAGATTCGGTTGTGTGCCGCTTAACCAATTTTTTGTTTTTTTCTATTATATTTTTTTATTTTTTCAGGTTATTATTTTAGTGCGCATCTCGTTAGGTTGCGCTGTAAGCTGAAGAGCGTTGTTATACTTTGTAGGGCCTTAGTTGCGTGAAGCATGGTATTTTGCCATTGGTTTTATGTTCCGTAATTCTGGTGAAAGATGAGGATTCTCTGGGAAGGTAAATGGAAAATGGGAAACCTTATTATACGCGTGAAAGTACACACAAGGACTACATACAAGTATACACTGCAGATAAACTATGGTGTGCATGATTTTTATTTAATTAGATAGTGACTCTATACATCTACATAAGTATAGAATAGAATATACAGGGTGGCAGTGACATCGACGCCCAATCTGTTACCATGGATTCAGTACAGCTTCTAGACCCAAGCATTGACATTTTTAGTTGGTTACTGGTTATCTGTAGTCTAGAATTATGTGCTGACTTGATGGTGACCGGCTGCTTTTTTGCTTTAAAACATGGTACATTAAGGTTTTATTAATACAGTTCTGATCTTATGTACACGTTTCGCCATGTAACATGTAAATGTGTACCACTGGGTCACTATTTTGCTCCATTCGTCCTTCCCTCTGATCATGTGTCCAGATCATAGATACAAATTTATTAGTAGATATCTCTATTTTTTAACACTGCAATCACACAGTCCACTATACTAATTTATATAATACCTACACGGCCGCGCGTGTCACGGTCCCCACAGAGTGAGATTAGGCATAAACCGTTTATAAATTAGAGCCGGGACCACGTCCATGTGTCGGATTTGCGTGTTTGTTAAATTAGGATTTAGATGCGTAGTGTTGTATTGTTTTCAGAGTTTTATTGACTAATGAGGGTCGGCACGTGAGGTTTTATTATGATTTTTTGGGAATTTTGTTCTACACAGGACACGGGCCTCCTCTCTGTGAGAGGGAGGGGGTAATCCACCTCGCGGGCCCAGTCCGGGTTGGTAGATGACACATGTCGTCGAATTTTTGGTTCTAGAACGTGCCGGTTTCCTCACGATGTCTTCCTTTACCGTTTTGAGAGCAGTGATGATGAAATTATTACCCACAGCTCGTAAGTTTCGGCCGCTACCATTGGGCCACCACCCGCCTAAACCACCACTGTTCTCTCTCTCTCTCATCTTGTTCTAATATTCCCTGAGTTCAGACATTTATTCTCTCCCTCTCGCAAAAAGAAATAAAGAACAAAATCCTACAATTTATAGACTAACTATTACAAGAAAAACGGTGACAAATATTTGTATAGATAGTGTATGAAAGCCTGAATGGATTATGAGTGTCATAAATGAAACTAAAACGAATGGCCAGGTTGGCGCTATCCGTCATGTGCGGTGGACATAGTGTGGATAGGCCTGACAACGATGCGGATGAGTAAGTACTTCGACGCCTAAATATCCTTTTGTTTTTATTTATGTAGTTAGTTAGTTCGAACAGCACGTTACAAAATTTTGTTTCAGTGCGGTTAGTGGAAGTGCTCAGGTGCGGTTCGGGCAAGTGCTGTTGAAATCGATACTCTAAGTGGAATACCTCCCAGAAATTCCCGACAAAGTTGACACAGAATTTGAATGTAGAATTTTATGCTTTTACGTTATTCTCTGTAAAAATAGTCCTGAATATCCCTACGAGACACGCCTGGGAAGAGGAAAACCCCAAGCTACATGTTGGTCCAGTATCGAGAGGGAGATGACATTTATTTGCGGCAAACATGGCGCAGAAAAAGAACACCAAAAAGAACAAGTTGGGGGAAAATATGCGTCACATCCACGCAAAACAGCCATCGCTCAGTATAATGCTGCACAGCTGACAGCCGCGGCGCGTTGACGTGAAGACGTCAACCGATGCAGTATACGATGAGATAAGGTAAGTACACAACTTACTATGAAAGATACTAGCAAAAATCATAAAACAAAAAAAATACTGTCTAAAAATAAAAGAGCGTATCCACACTACCCTACCAGCAACACATTCAAGGGTTCCCGCGTTCCGCACGCAAGGAGCCTTTTCATAATGTATCACTGAAAGCCCCATGTGTAGACTCCTTAATGAATCATCGCGAAATTGCATACAATTAGAATGATAAACGCCTTAGACTCAGCCACGAATGGGTTTTAGTGAAGGAAAATAAAAAACAGCTCAGAGTTCGGTCGCAGTGCATATTATATGCGCTTAGGGAAAGGGTTATTTAGAATGAAGCTCATTGTGTTGAACTGCAAAGTATCTACTTATCACACTAATACTATAAAGGCAAAAGTTTGTGGGGGTGTGTGTGTGTGGGGGGGTGTGTGTGTATGTGGGGGTGTGTTTGTATGTTTGTTACATCTTCACGCCAAAACAACTGAACGGATTTGGATGAAATTTGGCACACAAATAGTTTATAACCAGGATTAACACATAGGATCACATTTTTTATCCCGATATTCCTACGGGATCGAAATTATGCGGGTGAAACCGCGGGGAAATTCGAAAACTGAGCAGCGGTGGCTCAGGGGTATCGACCCCGACTGACGAGTTGTAGGTCGTAAGTTTGAACCCAGCCAGGCACTTTACTTTGTGTATTTAATTTAATCACCACGGCTCTCAAAACGATGAAGGAAAACATCGTGAGGAAACCGGCATATCCTATATCAAAAAATTCGAAGACATGTGACATCCACCAACCAGCACTGGTGCCGCGTGGGGGATTATGGCCCACTCCCTCTCACTGTGTCTCAGCATTAAGAAGATTATTGGCTGATTATGCTAAAGGAACTTAATAGGAAAAGACAAAAGAAAAAAATATTATGTTGAAATTTTGCCTATGTTTGTGTTTTTATTCCAACCAACATAAAATTGGGTCCACTTAACACTTAGGGTTTTATCTATAAACGTTGCTTAAATTTAAGGTAAGTAATGATTAGCGACTGTTTATCCATATATTTTTGATGTTTAAACGCCTATTAACTTTAAGAAACATTTATAAATAAACCCCATAAATTATTGGACTAGACTGGCCTGGGGGAAGTTAGTATACCTACCTAAAAAACATCTCACAGTGTGTAACAGCCCCTTAGCCCAAATCCCGATGCCTCCAGTGTAACGTACGACTGCCGGATCACGTGACAGGAGGGTCGTTACCGCAGACGTTTGAATTTCGAATGTTAATTTGAAATGCAAGGGTGTGACCGCGTGGAATACAATCCGGTGCTAGTAATAAGGTAGCATTGATTTGTTATTATATGATATAATATTTTGCTGGGTGGTAACTCGAATCGGTACGAGTGATACGAGAGTATCTCATGCCGTAGTGCATAGAGCAGCTAGTATTAGTAGCTAGATTTTTTTGTAGCGAAGAAGTTCAGGGGTCAAATGAATTAGTGCTCATAAACACGACTGCAGAGGCAACTGCTGTATGATGACTAAGTATGCTTTGTCGCTGGTCTTCATCAGCACCGCATTTCCATATTTCAGTATAATTTTATCTGTAAGGAGTTATTCAAATATTGACGTCTTTATCAGAGGTCAATTCTTGTAATTTTAAGAAAGTTTAGTCTGATGTCTGTCTCAATTTGTCAAAAATACCTTTAATTTCCCTACATTTTTGACAGTTGTTGGTCGCCGAGATGATTGTGACTAGATATTGAACATTTTAAATTACGAGAATTGGCCCTCAGATTTCCTTCGATAAAAGATGTCTCAATTAATTATTTCTAAATTCGAACGACAAGCAAATGCTTATTGTTTGAATTTAGACATTAATGTCACAACCTGTACAGAAAATAAACAGTTAGTTACATTTATTTCAAACCTAATTCCAAAATCAAACATTTTAATTCAAAATAAACCCTATAATTACATTACATACTTAAAACACAATGAATGCGCAGGCTTATTGACCCTTCGCAGACATGTGAAATGAGGCTCCACTTACCGACCATTAACAGAACTAACCCTTTCAATGCGGTGCCATCGTTATGAGGTATCTACATAAAATGGTGTCTACTGCCTTTCGCTAATGACGGGTATAGCATGAGCATTAGTGTATTAATATTCTATTTTTGAAATTATACGTTAGGAATGAGTAACGATAAAAAAGGTTGTGTTATTTTTATTAAATAAATTGTCTACTGCAGTCTGCAATGAACTTAATTGTTAAAAGTAAATGTTACGAGTATTCATTTTTCTTTGTTTGATAAAAAATACTGAGGGAATGTCACTGTTATTTTTACAGTAACAATAAAGCCGTAGCTAGCAATTTCGTTCACATAGAGGGGCGCGTGGCTAAATAATAACAGACGCACGGGTCAATCGATCAGGCTAAGCTACGCTTATTGCGGTTGGTCTATGGATGGGTGCCCATCTTTACATACCGAGACCCCTCCGTGCCTCGGAAAGCACGTTAAGCGGTTGGTCCCGGCTGTCATTCTTGGATCTTTGGCAGTCGTTACGGGTCGTCAGAAGCCCGGAAGTCTGACAACCAGTCTTACCAAGGGGTAACGTATTACCCAAATATATTCTGCAAAGATCTCAGCGTGAGAACTTAGGTTAAGTAAGCTTGAAGTGAGCTGTTATTCTACCTAATACTAAGTAATAACCGCACGGGTCGATCGATCAGGTTAAGCTACGCTTACCGCGGTTGGTCCGTGGATGGGTGACCATTTTCATATACCAACACCCCTGTTGGTTGAGCACATTAAGCAGTTGGTCCCGGTTGTCATTCTTGGATCTTTGACAGTCGTTACGGGTCGTCAGAAGCCCGAAAGTCTGACAACCAGTCTTGCCAAGGGTATCGTATTACTCAGTAACTGGGTTGTGGAGGTCAGATAGGCAGTCGCTCCATGTAAAATACTGGTATTCAGTCGCATCTGGTTAGAGTGGAAGCCGACCCTAACTTAGTTGCGAGAAGGCTAGGCAGGTGATGATATTATGGATAGATTACTTCAATTAAATCAAGCTATCCATAGTCCACTGCTGGACATAGGCCTCTCCCATGCTGCGCCACAACACCTTGTCCTTTGCCTTCTGGATCCAGTTTATCACAGTCACATTTTGAGGTCGTCCGTCCATCTAGCTGGGGGGCGTCTCACACTACGCTTGCCGATACGCGGTTTCACCCCAGGGCTCGTTTACTCCACCGGACATCGGTCCTTCGACAAACATGGCCAGCCCACTGCCGCTTCAGCTTGCTTACTCCGCAAGCTATATCGGTAACTCCGGTTCAGTTCAGCATCCCAATAGGGTAGTTGCCTGGGTAACAAAATAATTATTATATTTAGTCTGTCAGTGAGATTATCGAAAAATAATGGACACGTTTTTTTTCTTTTGTCAATCAAACAAAAAATGACAAAGATAAAGCACGTCAAAATTTGGGAGTGGGGGGTCGTGACGTCACTTGCTTGCAATAATGTCGCAAGCAAGTGACGTCACGCGGAATTTTAACTGGCGATATCTTCATCATTTTTTATATAATTGACAAAAGATAAAATACGGGTTCAATATTTTTTTAAAATCTAACTGACGGACTAATTAGATTTTTTTAGGTAAATAGCATATTGCGTAGCACACTACCAATTAAAATCTGAATTATTTTCATATCATAGTCATAGAACCAAAAATTCGACGACATATGACATCTAGCAACCCACACTGGGCCCGCGTGGATTACGGCCCACTCCCTCAAACAGAGAAGAGGCCTGCGTCCTATCAGTGGGAACGTTATAGGCTGATTTTGCTATTCGACAAGTTATTGTAAAGAGTTTAGTTTCTTTGTTAAAATAAAATTGTTAACAAGACATCACAATTTGGTTTTCTCACACTGCAGCTGTTTACTTTCGTTGTTTGTTTAATGTTGTTAATTGCCTAAATGCCTCGTCGAAATCGACTTGACGTTTGGTGCAATAAAAACTGTATAAGTATTCGTATAGATACAGGCATATTACCTATATCTATTTCATAGTACTATTCTGTAAGCTGTCCACGTCTATTCGATAATAGAGTCCACATTTTCCACTTCATCGGTCACCATGCTCTCCCGTCATGTAACCTTACTCACGCAAGCCAGCAGAGCTGTGACTTTATCAACACGAGGTGAAAAGTTTATGGAGTAGGACTTTTCTTCTCTTTGAATTTAAAATATATTATCTAAACTAATATTACAAAGACAGGAATTGAGAAGTTTGTGGGAGACCTGTGCTGGCTGGTAAACGGACATATTTAAAACATAAACAAATACCAAATACGAGACTGACGACTACACTAACTTTATGATTTTTCGACAAAATGGTTAATTCATTTAAATCTAAACATACGTTATAAAAAGAACAGTTATAAGAGTGTCCATGGAGTTTCTTGCCCGTTCTTCTCCATAGGTACCTACTACGCTTTGGAATGGGCAACTAGCTTCATCTTTTTGACTGACCGACCTTGACAATTCAAAAGAGCCTGTAATTGGTTTATTTGAAATAAATAGTTTGAGTTTGAGTTCAGTTTGAACAGATTTGATTTCCTGTATGTTTGTTTGTTACGCTTTCACGCTATAACGGTTGAACAGATTTGGATCTTTGGCACATGTGTTGACCATGACCGGCGGGGTAATTGCGTAACAGACTATCAGTAGCAATAGCTTTCATTTTGACAGTTCAACAACATACATTGTGTTATTTACGTTATTGAGCAGACACATTTTTCGAATATAATGAAGCAATGGATTAGCAATATCCTTTTTTTTTTTTTTTTTGAAGACTGGTTGGAGCCTAAGTGAGTGTCAAACTCTTACTGACTAAAACCCACCCGTGTTCCTTCCTTAGCCCTTTATGTTCCAGGGCAGCGGTAACCCTTTCGGACGATCCCACTACCCCGGCAGGCTTCGGCCCTATCGGGCCCCGTCACTTATGCTGACATCTCTTTGAGGCGCGCGTGGAACACATACACGCCGTCCGGTACGGGCCTGGTCCTGATCGGACGGTGAGCTACCCATTGCTCTTCGCCCGCAGGCCCGCGCCTACGGTGGCCGGGAGTCGTGTCAATATCCTTCAAAATGATTCATATTGCGATTGATTGTATGTTACGTAATTAGGGTCCTAGATTAGGACATAGGATACTTTTTATCCCAATATTCCCGCGGGACCGAGACTTATGCGGGTTTTAAGTAGCAGCGCCCCTAGAGGCGCTGCTAGGTAAAAATATTGGTAGAATACGACTTAGCATGTTTATTTTCAATAGTTTATAAAATAGTACAAGGTTGACTTGCGGCAATTCTCATAATTTTAAGAACGTTCACAGTCTGATCTCAGTCTCAATATGTCAAAAATACCTCTAATTTGATGAGATTGCGACTAGGTTTTGAACCTCAGACTAAGGAAAAGAATAGACATGACATACCTACGAAAAAAATGTGCATACCTAAAATGTGAGTCTGGCACAAAGATGGCGGCTTGCGGCATGCGGAAGCCTGACACACTGCACCTACCCATAATAAATGCAGTCTTATGCAAGTTCGAACACTATAAACAAGCAAAATTTTCGCCTAATAACACAAAATTTTCTTCAAAACACTGAAACAAACAAGTCGCGATGACAAATGATGTACTTGTTGTTGAACTCGTTGGCTGTCACAAAACATGGCGACCGGCCGCAGTGAGATATTTTGTAGATAATGTTGCCGTTTTTGGTACTGATAAAACTACTGTTGTCCTTTTTTAAATATGATATCCCTCATAAGTTAAAAAGAGATATATCAGTAACTATGCCGTCGAAATACATCACATTCCTATAACTACTGTTCGTTATGTCGAGTCCTTTCTTTCCTTAGTCTGAGTTTTGAACGTGTTTAATTACAGGAATTGGCTATCTTATCTATTCTGCACTTTGCAATAACACTAAATAAAAATCGCTTTAGTATTTGTGTGAGTATAAGTGATCTATATTCTATTTTCTCAATGTAAGAAGGTAAGTACAATATCTTATTTAAATTCAGAATGTGGGTTAAGCTGATGGCCTTACAGATGGTGCTGCTGGTGCATCGATACCCGCTGTTTCAATTGTCGAACACGTTTCAAATTACGAACGCAGTTTGAATCTGTTAAGAGGATCACACATTGGATGTTGGATGGGGACCGAACTTAGGTTGGTGACAAACTGTTGAGCTTTTGGTGTATTCTATTTGAAAGTGACAATATTTTTTTTAGTCTATTAGCGAATAAATTTATTTTACCCTAAGCCTTATAGTTAGTGAAGGAAACGGAAAGGAACGGTGAAGGAAAACATAGTGAGGAAACCAGTATGTAGTAAAATCAAGAATTCGAAGATATGTGACATCTACCAACCAGCACTGGGCCCGCGTGGTAGATTACGGTCCACCTCTCACAGAGAGGAGGCCTGTGTTCAGCAATGGGAACCTTATAGGCTGATTATAGTAGTTAGTAGGTATTTTTAATCAGAAGTTGGCTGTTTAAAACTTTAAATCTTGCAATTATTTGACGTTTTGGTTTGCAAATTTAATTTTCCACAGTGCAAAATGACAATACCGTAAAAAGCCTAAAACGAAAGCTGAATTTATAGTGCAGTCTTATATGATGAAAGTTACTTTTTTTAAACTTATTTTTATTGGCAAAAGTTGCGTACCATGATTATTTAAAACTGTAGCTACCTAACAACCAGTCAATGTGTAAACTCTCTTACAGCCACGCCTTTGACCTATAGCTGGCCAGTCACACTTTAGAGGTCAATATTTCGAATATCGAACGAATGAATTCGGAGAAAAATAATCGTTTTGATGTTCTGTGAATGAACCAATCAGTCGGAACTAATAAATTAGGTGTATAATTTCTGTTTGAATTTCTGCTACAAGTATACTGAATATAACTGTTAATTAAATTGCAATAACCAAACTTTGTTTATTTAAGGCTGATTTTTCCATCACCAGATAAATTTTATTCAAGGAATAAAATTGACGTTTAACAGTTTTTGTATGAAATAACTGTCCAAAATTTCAAAATTATTCCTCGAATAAAGTTATCAAATGATTGAAAAATCAGTTCTTAATCAAATATTATTTTAAGACTAATTAAAGATTCTTGTTATTTTAATTTTTTGGCAATTTATCTATATGGTTCGAACTTGTAGTTTTCATTATGCAAAACCGAAAATAAACTCTACTTTTTGTATGGGGATTGAAGATTTTTATAACATGGAGCGTTTTCAAAATGGCAGGTGTTTTCTGTTTGCATTGATGTCAGCTATCGATTTATATAGGTTTCATTATGGCGTTGTCGCCATTTTGAAAAAAATCAAAATGGCGGACAGTAGGTAAGCCACGGATCTTCAAAGCACTTTCAAACATTCTTGGCAGTAGGACACTTTTGCTCATTAAATAAACACATCACTAAGCAGTTAAAAAACTACGACGAAGAAGAAAAAGAAACAAATTGAAAAGATTCGAATTTCAAAATGTCTGTTCGTAATTCAAAAGCTCTTCACACATCGTGACACCAACACGTTCATTAATCGCGGCGCTCCAATTAACACCTCCGTGGTTGGGGATTACACGCGTTAATGACATCACATTAAAACCGTGGTAGTGTTATTTATAGTAGACAGTTTGCAGGCAGTAGCTAGCTAATAAAAAATAGTCATTTCCAAACGAAAAAAACAAAATCATCCAGGATCTCAGGCGTTGCAAATATTCAGGTATTTTTTTAAACGCAGGCTGTGTTTGTGGCGTTCCTTCTGATGCTAGGGATTGATACTATTGACAACTTACTTCAAGTTCACTTCACCTAAGTTTTCATAAGATTTTTCGGGATGGACTGTCTGGACTTTAGCTATTGAACATTGAGCTGTCTGGGCTTTAGCCTTTTTTAACAATCCTCAAGGGACAAGTAGTTTTTTAACTCTTTTAACATAACGTGCACTGGCTCTAAAAAAAGTTAAAAAAAAAAATTCTCAACAAAATAGCGTCTAATTCAGCAACCTTAACGCGACTACAATCAAACAACCACAAACGGAGTGAATGTCTTTCACATAGTTCGTGTGACAGATTCCGTGTTCTTTAGGAATGTGTGTCCCACTGTACGACGTAATTACAATCTGATCAACTGCAGTTCCATTGACTTATTTGTTCGAGCAGGTCAATGGCGCTTTGATTAAAAGCGGTAATGGTTTACAAATTTTATGATATTGTCGAAAGAATGTTTCAATGGAGTTATTATCTATAGATTTTGCAGGGACTGAGTGAAAGAAATATTTGATGATTATTATATTCTGTAGAGAAGCTATGACGGGTGCTCTCTTCCTTTCTTTGCGAAAGGAAATCATTGTTTTTCCGATGAGGTTTCTGGCTCGGAAAAAAAAATTAAGTAAGCCTAAATATGTCCTTATAACATTAGCTATCTGCCAGTGCAAGTCCCGTCATAAGTCAAAATCAGTCCAGCCGTTTGAGAGATTAGCCGGAACAAACAAACAGACAAACAATTTTTTTAAATTGTTTTTTTGGTATAAGTACCGTAAGTATATACTTTCATAATGAATTTAGCTAAAAGCTTTTATTTTGACGTTACAAACAGACACTTCAATTTTATTTATTTGTATCTTTAGATGTATAGATTGTATAGATGGTACGGGTCGGGTAATCGGATGCAGCGGAATAAAAGTATTTTACATGGAGCGACTGCCTATCTAACCTCCACAACCCAGTTACTGGGTAATACGATACCCCTTGGTAACATTGGTTGTCAGACTTTCGGGCTTCTGACGCCCTGTCACGACTGTCAAAGATCCATGAAGGACAGCCGGGACCAACAGCTTAACGTGCTTTCCGAAGCACGGGGTTCTTGGTATAACTCCAATAAAGTATGATATCAATAACTTCATCAAAACTTCCACAAACTTTAAAGTATTCCTTCTCAAGTTTTCTGTATGACGTGTAATATAAGCCATATCATTTTATAACTTTACAACTTTTCCCATGAACCCCATTACTCGGCAGGGTTGTCGATCACTTAACTACCCCTACGTGTGTAACACCCTTGAGTTATGGGGGAAGAAAAGTTCGGAATTGTACCAATAACCCCCGGTTGTGGGTTGTGGAAAGCCTATTTAATTTAATTTGTTGTCATATCTCATGATAAAAGTTATATGATTGGTTGTTGTTTTCGTAAATCAATCAGAGAAAAGGGCTATTTTGGAAAAAAAGTCATCAGCTGCCTAGCCTTTTCCTAACTATGTTGAGGTCGGCTTCCAGTCTAACCGGATGCAGCTGAATACCAGTATTTTACATGGAGCGACTGCCTATCTGACCTCCATAACCCAGTTACTGGGTAATACGATACCCCTTGGTAAGGCTGGTTGTCAGACTTTCGGGCTTCTGACGACCCGTAACAACTCTCAAAGATCCATGAATGACAGCCGGGACCAACGGCTTAATGCGCTTTCCGAGGTACAGAGGATTCTTGGTAAGTGAAGATGGTCGCCCATCCATAGACCATCCGCGGCAAGCGGAGCTTAACCTGATCGATCGACCCGTGCAGCTGTTATTACTTAGTCACAAACCCTCACATTTTGGATAAAAGTGTGCATAACAATAAAAAGAGGAAAATTAATTGCAGCTGAAGGCAATTACAAAAGGGGGTGTGTGTTGATGACAACACGATGGAAGTAAAAACTTACGACTGGACCCGAGTATACGCGATTCAGCGCCAAGTATGCCCGATTTAACATCACCAACCGACTGGAGCTGACTACACGAGATTACGAGATTCAGCGCCAAATATACACGATTTAGCGTCACCGACGTCATTTCTGCCTACCACCATAGGAAGAAGGCATGAGTTCACGTATGTAGTAGGTACGTCATTAACACGTTGACTGCCAGACAACAGACATTATAGAAAATCTATTGTTGGCGGGCACCGGTGACCGCGGTGGCAGTTAATGACTAAAACGCATTGTGTCAACAAAAGAAATAAATATGCAGGGTCGTTAGATATATGTAGTTGAAGTTTAGTAAGAAACAGATTGATGTCTTCGGATAAAATTTTATTTAATTAATAGAAAACAAACAGTTCATTTATCAAACTAAATTTTTTGGAAAACATTCATCGGTTTCTTACTAAACTTCAACTATATACGAAGACCCTGCATACTTATCTCTTTTGTTGACGTACTAAAGTAAAATATCAAAGCGTAGGACACGACACCAAAACTGTACTAGAATACCTACTCACCTAGCAAATCCATCATAATCTATCAGCAATCAAAATTATCGATTCCCGCCGACACAGCCGTCCCGGTAATCGTGTTCCACAAAATTGTACGTCACCTACATATCGCTCCGTTTCCGATGGATTTCCGACACGGTTTCCAAAATGGCGCTGGTTTTATTTTTGGGTTCGTTCACATAACATAACATGACGCCTGTATTCTTCGAATGGATAAACAGAGACGTACAGTCACGAGCACTAATATGTCAACACTTGAAAAACTTTCAATAGCGATTTTTGGGTGAAATAACGAAAACAACAATGAAATACGACACAATGCAAAAACTTATGAGTTCGAAAATACTATGTTCGTAGCAACATAATAAATTATTAAAAAATAAAGGAGTAAATCGCTTTTGAATAAAGCAAAGTGTTTACATACTTATGCTCGTGACTGTACCTATAGGGCACCGAAATTTTGCAAGTTATGTTTAGGTCCCATGTTAAAGGCGGCGAGCCTATTTCCATCAACCGGGATTAAAGTCAGATTCCGAGCTGCTACTAATAAATTCCAGATGGAAAAACCAATAATATGTACTTATTGCTCGACCCTGGAATCAAACGCAGGAACTCATGCACAGCAGTAGCGCTTGCGACTACGAAACAAACGAGGCGGTCTTTCAGTCAGTTAAATTGAATGCGATCTACATATTGCTCCGTTTCCGATAGGTTTCTGACACAGTTTCCAAAATGGCGCTTGTTTCATTTTTGGGTTCTTTCACCTTTAGGTAAAACGTTTGAAGGTTACAATCAGTTAAATTTTAATAATAGAGGTATTTTATGTTCAAAAACGTTTGCCGATTTAGCGGTCCCTAAGCTAACAAGCTTTTAACAAGCAGTTTATAATAAAAACGGCATATTTGTCGATTCACACGAATTTCCTCGCCCGAAAATGTGCCAATTGCCTAATACGTAGTTCTGGAGTAGTCGACTCGCTCACAAATAAATTAACTTCGTGCGAGTCGCCTGTACCAAAAATTAATATTATTTAAAAGTTGACTAATAAGCCATTAAAACAGCAGCGATTTGGCTATTTTCGACAAATATTTAATTAAGGTTTCGTGATGGCTCCGGCTACCCGAAAAGAAACAAGTAAGTACCATTAATCTATACAAATAAATAAAATTAAAGTGTCTGTTTGTAATGTCAAAATAACTGCTTTGTATTGTACGGTAGGTACATAATAACAAGTTTGTATGCTTGTTCCGGCTAATCTTCGGCTGTAAACGGCTGGACGGAACTTTCGCTGGCAGATAGCTGATGTTACGAGTACAAGAAGTAACTTGGGCTACTTTAAAAAAAAAAAAACAAAAAATTAGGTTCCGCGCAAAAAAAAATTAAACCCGTGAAATCTAATTTGTTTTCTGACATACACGCGAACAAAGTCGCGGGCACAGCTAGTACAATAACAAAAAAACCTTATTTGTAAATAAATAAATTACAAAGTACGAGTATAATATCTCAGTTAAGAATTGTTCAGTTTTTCTTAGAACTCATCTTCAAGGAGATTCTAAGCCTTATTTATATTTCCTTTCCTCTCCAGACTGTCTCTTAAGATTTTCTTCAAATAAACTACACCCCACGATATACATTACACATTTTTCCTCGCCACAATTTTACGTGAATGTTAAGCATAAAGAATGTCTCAAGAAACTGAAATTGCGCTCTCCGACAAGAAAATATCGCGTATAATAAAAGAGTAAAATAAAAGGATAAAAAAAAAACGCTGGATAGGAAACAAAAACAATTCAGTAAGTGCACCCATACACGGCATTGTCACACGTCAGACGGGTCATGCGATACAACCGCACAAAACGGGCACAAAACATCTATTGTGTTGTGAATGGGGTGCTTTATACGGCACGCGGAAACAAATTTTTTTAAGAACGCGTTCTTTTTTTGTTTGAAATGTGTCGTGGGCGGTTTGTGGTTCTGCTCATTTTTTTTTGTTTTTCGTTTTAAACTGGGTTCGTTACTAATGTGACCTCTCTTTATGCTTTTTGTATTAATTAACTAGAAAAGCTGTATCAGTTAATTAAGCCTAGCAAACGGGACATTTTTCTGAAAAAATCACAGCACTCAGACTTACGCAGTGTTTTTGCCAGAATAAAAATAGCAATCCCTACCTAATTTCGCATAGAACTTAGATAATTGTACACTACTTATTTTTGCTTACCCTATAATATTTCACCAGTAAAATATGCATATAAGAAAGGAAATGAATTCACTATCACTGGCAGCCTTGGTCTACTGCTGAGTTTAGGCTTCTCCCTTTTATGCCATGCTTCCCAGAGGGCCAATTCACGTAATTTTAAGTCATTGACTGCCACCGCGGTCACCGATGTCAGCCAACAATAGATTTTCTTCCTATTGTCTGTTGTCTGGCAGTCAACGTGTTGAGAACGTTCACAGTCTGATCTCAGTCTCAATCTGTCAAAACTACCTCTAATTTACCTACATTTTTGACAAGTTTTTGACATTTGTTTGACGGCGAGATGTGATGATGTTTCTAGATTTTGAACTTTCTTCCCCACGTTTTCTCATGTCACATATATGACATTGGCAGAATTGTCGACATCGGCACCGTAGCCATAGAGAGCAAAATAGAATATAATAGATTTTGAACGTTTTAAATTACGAGAATTGGCCGTCTGGTCTGTGCGAGTCTCAAAGAAAGAAAGAAAATGAAGTACTAACTTCAAAATAAATAACAGAAACGAGTGACACAGTCACCCATTTCTCGAAACACAACGAAACGATGCCACCATTTTCTTATTTCACTCTGAATTTTCCATGGTTTTATACCACTGCTCGTTTGCAACGGTACCCTAAACATACCTACAGTGTGTTCTGGGCATCGTCGTGTGAATACTGTTAAGTGTATTGCTAGCGTGTGTTTTACTTTTTTTAATTTAAATAAATGCGTTTTGTTTTTCCTTTGTTTCAAATATCGAAACATGGATTGTTGCGTTTTGTTTAGAGGAAATGTGTTTGTAATAATTTAGGGTGTGGTTTATGGCTGAAAAGCTTTTTTGATTTTTTCATGAGGGTGAATGAAGTAAGAGGAACTAAAGAATTTCGATGATTAGAGAATGTACCACCAGTGTTGATTATTTTCTGAAGATTGCAATCTTCATCACATTTTTTTTCGGAATAGATATAGTAAGCATGCTGCATGTGATGTTATGTTCACAATATGATCATTTTGAACGTAATATCACGCCTGTAATCCCCGAAGGGTAGACAGACCTAGTAATTTTTATTTCGTTTATTTTATTGCATTCATCATAAATAATCAGCCTATAATGTTCCCAATGCTGGGATACTGGCCTCCTCTCAGTGAGAAGGAGTGGGCCATAATCCACCACGCGGGCCCAAAGCGGGTTGGTAGCAGTCACATGTCTTCGAATTTTTGGTCCTAGGCCATGCCGGTTTCCTCACGATGTTTTCCTTCAAAGTTTTGAGAGCATGCTGATCAAATAATTTACACAAAGTAAAGCGCCTGTCTGGGTTCGAACCTACGACCTACAGCTCGTAAGTCGAGACCGTTTCCACTGGGCCACCCCTGCTCTCTTTTATTTCACTGTACAGACGCACATCAAGCTACTACAATCTGTCAAATTTCTTTATTAGATTTTCAACTTTATCGCTAAAGCATTAAGATTCAAGGTTGATTGGGAAAATTTGACAGTTTCGGGTAGCTTGGCCTGCTGGCGTCTGTACTTATGCGATTAAATTACATTATTATGAAAAAACAACAATTTCCTCTTGAAACAGATTCAATAAAACATTCTAAATACAAACAACATCAAACTGTTAATGGGTACATAGATGAGCGCCAATATTAATTTCCTCGCGTTGTTGTGTTTACATTGCTGCTATTATAAAGGAGATCGTTCAATAAATCCCTACATAGCTGTCAGTGTAAAAATAATATTGCGTATCAGTTTTGTTTTGATGTGTCGGCTGAGTGGGTGTTGGCACGCGACTTTGGTGTGTTCCTATTTCGACATTTTGGTTATATTTATTCTAGAAAAGGTAATTGTAATCTTCCATTACTTTAAAAAATAGTATGAAATAAATACTTAGAAAGAAATTGGTGCATGATATGATAGGAACTGTCCGAAATTCTAGGATAAGATTTCAGCAAAAATGTAATTGAATCCTAGAAATGAGGCAGTTGATTGAAAAGACTGTCACTGAAGAATAGTGATTGAAAGTTGAGCACGCTTTTATGTAAGGTTAAAAACCCACCAAGTGTGAGTCGGACTCATACTCGAAGGGTTCCGTACCACCATAACACACATTTAACACTTCGTATAAAAAAATAAGTCAACAAAATACACATTCTGTGAAAATTTCAACTGTCTACCTTTTACGGTTCATGACATATAGCCCGCTGACAGACAAACGAACGGCCGGACACCGGAGACTTAGTAACAGGGTTCCGTTGGCATCCTAAAAACTAGCCAAACGAAAACTCATAGACAGGTGGTAATTGCCACCTATTATACATACTTGCAAGGATAGCTCTTGATAATCAAGACTGACATGCCGATAAATAACTACCCAAGGACCAATAATTGAGATGTTACATGGTACCTGTCATTTCGCCGGTGCCCATATCTTTCTGTCAGAAGTACAGCAACGCTTTCTCACTGTCGAATTATAAGTACATTACAACGGTTACATTTCTGAACAGTTTGGGAATTAACAAATCCATTATAAATCTTGACTGGCAAAAATTTTGATTAATCCTAATGATTCGATATCGAGTTTTTGAATTTCTAAAATATTTTGTACGAGTACGAGGACAAAGTCAGATCATTTATTTCTAATAAGCATATAAAAGACACTTCTGAACGTCAAAATTTACAACAAAAAAATTAATACGTCTCTACTCTCTATTATTTTAGATTCCCCAATAAAAATCTTCCAAAACAGGAGCATACCATAAAGAAGGACGCTCAAGGCGTGGCCATGGTGTCCATTACAGTTTAACTGATATCGACAGCTCAGCTTATGGTGCTGGCTCACGATTGTTTCATATATTGTTATACAAATGTTTTTCAGGAAGAATGGAGGAAGTTACTTTGGGTATAATTGACAGGTTTATAACGTGGGTAAGTGAGGAATGTATAATGTTTATGGTGTAAAACTAGATTTGATTTGTTGTCTTTTGGAAATAGTGTGGTAATGCCATCGTGTTTATGATTGCAGTTTTTATTCTTTATAATAGGGGACATAATCCTTCCATAGTTCAAAGTAACCGATCCACTATAACCACTCAAACCCATAGTCCAATATATTTTGACATATATTTTACAATAATTTAGTTTCTCAGTAAGTACTGAGAAACTAAATTTACATAAAATGTTTACTAGCGTACATTAATGTCATTAAAAGTAAATTTACACGAATGAATAGGAAGGTAGTTTAAAAAAAAAGAAAAAGTAAATATCAACTAATCAAGTTACAAGTAAAGTTAATTAGTTAAGTATAGATAAGTGTAAGCAACCTCAAAAACAGTAAACAGGACAAAACACGACACATTTTGCTCCTAAACACAAAAACCAAAACAACTGCCAACTACGAAAATATGCAGCACGAAGCGAAGAAAAAAAAAGAAAAATTCCGCGAAGGAAGCTGTCCTCTGAAGTATTTCATAAAGACAAGAGAGAAGTCTCAAGTAGTGCAGGTGCGATTGTTTTCAAGCTCGGAAACGGTCAGATTGGACAGGTAATACGAATATAATTAGTTGGTACTTCACTTTGGGGGTTTGATTTACATTGAGGAATCTGGTTAAGAGATTATGAAAATAAAATCAAACATTATATTTTGTATCTTATTGTGCGCGAGAAGTTTTAATAAAAATGTTTTCGGGTAAAAATATTTTGAAATTGATTTAAACCGAAGTAAATCACCTCCACTTATAATCTCCTGTACGGATATTCACAGTTAATATGTACTATAAATAAGTAGAAATGGAAAATAGGAATTTTATTGATTGAATATAAATGTAATTTTCATCAACCATTATGAAAATTCAAAACGAAATCAAAATCATTACCAGTCTATACACGATTAGGGTGAACTCGGCCGAAACCTACCACAAAGCAAAAAGATATACAATAAACAATATAATATACAATCATGTATATCTATGTTTTGCTACATTCGTATTTCACCGCGTCCTGTCTTAGCTCTTGCGACTTCATTTTACCTGAGACGGGATTTTTGCATGAGTAGCCTCCCACCCCCACTCCCCCTCTAGTGTTTTGATGACATCGATAAGTTGTTCGTTATTTATATTTTTATAAAATTATTATTTAAATGACGGAGAAGGTATGTCTATCTCTCTGTCCGCGTGTCACTGTGGGCGTACTATGGTAGTGTTGGTTATAGCAAAATAGAAAAACGGTTTGCAGTTCGTTCGAGAAGTATGGAAGAAAAAGACTATTGCGCTGACCTTAACTAAATTAGGATAGTGGCAGAAGAATGATGATGATATTAGGTTTAAACCCGTAAATAAATAAATAAAACCTACTGTAAAAGTGATTTGTAGTGAACGACCGATTAAATTCGAGTAAATGTGTAACTCCAATATCGAAATCTTACAAAGGTTCCTAAACCTAGCTCTAAGAACAATCTCAAGCGCAAAACAAACCAGAGTTTGTCAGAAACGTACGTTTGTAAAAGAAGAACTATGCGAAAAATGCAAAACATATGACCAGAGACTGAAGAAGCACAGCAATGTTTTAGCCAAGAACCTTCTAAATACACGAGGGGATATAACGCGCCTAAAGAGATGGCAAATCCTGAACTTGGACCAGAGACAGTGAAAAGTTAAAGTTAATTTGGCGCTGAACCACATAATGTGAATGTTCAATGAAACACCACAAAAATAATCTCACTCGAAGACCCCATCTGATTATGGCTAGGAAGCCGATCGCAGATATAAGAACACAAAAAAAAAGTAAATGTGTAGACATCTAACGATTAACACTTGAGCGATTATCTAATATTATTGATTAAATCTGACAGTAATCCAAGTGGAGTATGATTTTTTGTCGATTGACATTATCGATCAATCAAATTGATCGACAATATTGTCAACCAAAATCTCGATTAGGTATATTATTGTCACCTTAATGACAAGTCAATTCATTGAGGGTTCAAAATCTTCAAAAAGGGTAACCGTGGAGTTTCTTGCCGGCTCTTGTCCATAGGAAACGACCAATTGGAACCGCGCACCTAGCTTCTGACGTTTCAGAAATGCCCATGTAGGTTTGTGATATAAAATGTTTGGATTTTGATTTCCTAGTTTATTCACTTACCAGCCATTTACATAAGAATGTATCTATTTTTAATAATTTTACCAGCATAGGCAACTAACATCCATACTAATATTGTAAATTCAAAAGTAAGTCGGTCTGAACCTTTTCACGCCTAAGCCACTGTACGGATTTCGATAAAATTAGGCAAGGAGATAGATCACATCCTGGGGAAGGACATGAGCTACTTTTTGTCCCGGCAGCACGTTCCCGTGGGAAAACTTTGGCCACGGGCAAAAATAAGTTCATTTATAAAAATAGATTATGAATAGGTGCAATAAACGTCAAAAACAATAGCGATGTCAACCGCACCATCAAAACATATCGATAAAAAAATGACATTTATGAAAACATCGATGAAATCTATCGACATAAAACATCGCACGCCCTCGTAAAACGTCTTCGGAGCACATTACTCGGGAGATGGCGACCGCTGAAACCAAACCTATTTAACTTCACTTGAGTACGTACTGTGCAGTAATCCAGGCTTTAGATTAGCTCTACCTTGCATTTTTTAAGTACCTAAGAAAACAACAGTATTTTCTTTGACTCCTTGAATTTTAATTAACTGTTTGGACATTTATTTCTTACTAGCTGCGCCCCGCGGTTTCACCCGCGTAACTTTCGATCCCGTGGGAATTTCGGGATAAAAAGTATTCTATGTGTAGTAATCCTGATTATAAACCATGTGTGTGCCAAATTTCATCCAAATCCGTAAAGCAGTTTTTGCGTGAAAGAGTAACAAACATCCATCCATCCATCCATACATACAAACGCGTTTATAATATTAGTAGGATTTGAGATGTGAGGTTAGCTAACAGTTTCGATTAAAGTACCTCAATCAATTTGTCAAGCCTTTTCTATACGCAGCTGAATACCAATATGGTACATGAAGCGAATGCCTATCTGACCTCCACATCCCAGTTACTGGGTAACACTGTCATGTACCTTGGTAAGACTGGTTGTCAGACTTTGGGGCTTTTGACAACCCATCCTGTGAAAGAACTTGTGGTACATCAGTTAAAGTAGCTAAGATACCATCATAATTATCCCATAATGTTCCTACTGCTGGGACACAGGCCTCCTCTCGGTGAGAGGGAGTGTACCGTTATCCACCAAGCGGACCCAGTGCTCGAAATTTTGGTTCTAGGACATGCCGCTTTCCTCACGATGTTTTTCTTCACCGTTTTGAGAGTAGTAATGATGAAATAATTTGCACAAAGCAAAGTGCCCGAACGTTTCAGCAATTTTTTACACAGAGCGACTGCATATCTGACCTCCACAACCCAATAACACCTGGGTACCTACAGGATACCCCTTGGTAAGACTGGTTGTCCAACTTTTGGGCTTCTCACTACTCATCCTGTGAAAAAACCTATGGTTCAGCGGTTAAAGTATCAGATAACATCATACATAGCTTACTTATTAGCTAACAGTTCTTTCATTTTATGAGAGGTAATGAAATTTTTGTGCAAGACTCAAAAGTCCAGACACTCCTGGACCTGGTGCTGGGGCTTTTTTTATGTGTCACATAAGTACATAATTTCATCACCTGCTCTCAAAATGGGGAATGAAAACATCGAGAGGAAACCCGCATGTCCTAGAACCAAAAATTCGACGATATGTGACATCAACCATCCCGCACTGGGCCCGCGTGGTCCGATTACAGCCAGTGGGAACATTATCGGCTGATTATTATGACATAAATAAAATTAATCAAACAAGACCGCGGGCAGACTATACAGTATACACACCAACTAATATACTCGCTAACATCGTTACCAAAAATCCCTCGTCAATTTTGCACACGAAATGCATTTCCAGATATAATGAGTAAAAGGAAATTGTTAGCGGACCGCTTTATTTGCGAATTTCGGCTGTCTACTCACCCCCTTTGTTTTTACGCGTGTGTGTTTTGGGAGCCATTAATTTTTTAAGCTCCAGAGGAAATGAGAGATTTACTACGTTAAGGGTTGATATTTAACATTTGAATTTTCTCGAGTGTGCGTTGATTATTGATGGAATGCTAAGTGTCTCAGCTAATCTAGCTGATTAGGGCTAAAGTTTACTTCCCAGAAAGTTAGGTTTAGCCCTATCAGCTAGAAGAGGCTTGGCACTATTGGACATGGATATATTATACAGGGATCCTAGTATAGATCAAGTAGCTATGAGTTGGAGCATCAATTATACAGTGGTTGTAGCCTTCGATTGTGTTTAAATACTCAAATAAATATGCATGAAACTTTGATTTTTAGCATCATCAGCAAACAGCAGTCCACTGCTAGACATAGGTTTCTTGATTACACGCCAGTCAACTCGATACTCACTCAGACTAAGAGTTAGGGCTGATTTTTCAATAGTCAAATAAGTTTCATCGGCAGAATAATGATTGACGTTTGACAGCTTTTGTATACAAAATAATGTCAAACTGTCATATTTATTCTTCAGATAAAAGTAATCTGGCTATTGCAAAATCATTTTTTAGAACTATATATTTTATTTTCACGAGAAAGTATCTTTGCAGTAGATACTGTATTGTTTATAGTGATAATAATAACGTATCATAACACTGTTACGACTTGTACAGTCGCACTCAGACACCACTCTGAATTCGCTTACCTTAAATTAATTGCAGAAAATAATACAGAAAGCAAAGCATTATTTCGGAAACCAAAAAAATACCGCTTTACATATCAAAAAGCAATTAAATCATAAAAAAACGCAGTATGTTTCATATTTATAGCTCAACTTGCAGTTTCCTGGGGGAGACAGGGGGAAGGGGCCCGCAATTAAAATTATAATTTTTGGCAAACTCTTCTGCCCCTCTACGTGTATCTGTATCTTTGACTTGTCCCGCCGGCGATGTCGGTGCGGGCACACTGGGAGTCATTTATTTTTGATAATAACTTCAAGTTTTAATTTGTTGAAGTTTTGGGTGCGTAGAATCATAGAGCCTGCCAGTTATAAGAAGTAACATAAATGTAAAGGGCTTCCTTAAGGCATTGACTACCACCGCGGTCACCGGTGACCGCCAACAATAAATTTTCTATGGTGTCTGTTGTCTGGCAGTCAATGTGTTATAATATATAACTAATTAAATAGGTACCTAATTATTATAACTCTTAGGGCTGATTTCTCAATCAAAGATAATTATTATTCGTGGAATAAAATGGACATCTGGCAGGTTTTGTATGAAAGAACTGTCAAAAATTCAAAATTATTGCGGAAAAAATTATCTTGCGTTGGAAAAATCAGCCTTAAAAATGTCTTATCACAAAGACAAAAAGTACAATAATTTTATTACACGTATTACAAATACTAAGATTCCAATATTTAATAAGGGCATTACAAAAAAATAAAAATAACAATCAAAAAACAAAATTAAGTTACCGTAAAACCACTAAGCTTGCTTAACAAGGAAAAAATAACATTATTATTTCGAATATCCCAAATTAAAATAGCTCAGTGTATATTTAGACGGAACTTGACTTCCAAAAATACGTATCTTTTTAGATTTGGGCACCCCAAACGTCATTGTGACGATCCGAGTAAGGCCGTTTGTACAAAAACGTTTTTTTTTTGCCGTGAAATCAACGGTTGATTCGCCGTGTGTAGGCACGGTCGTCAATGTTGTATGAATCACTATGGAAGTTTTTGAAAGACACGGCGACACCGCCATACGCACCATTTTTCTAAAATCGGATGTTTCCAAAATCTTCTTTTTTGAATTTTCTATAGGTACAAGTAATAAACAATGATAATCTTTTTTTTTCTAAGGATTCACGACGCATGTCTGCAGCTTGGCACAGAAAAAACACAACTGAGCCATACCTAACCGTTCTCTTGTCCAGCGGGGTAATTGTGTAAAACACTGTCAGTAGCAATGTCTTTCATTTTGATAGTTCAACAACATTCATTGCGTTATTTACGCTGTAGAGCAGACAAATTATTCAAACACATGAAGCAATGGTTTAGCAATATCCTTCAAAATGATTCAGATTCAGATGGATAGTGTGTTATGCAATTAAGATGCGGGTTGTTTGCCGTGTCCATTAAACAAGCTCATACGATTATTCTACGGCGCGGTTAACTGCCGCGGCTACCGTTAAGAAACCGCGCCATGAATAAAATGCCTAAGCCCTCTACGGATATTTAAATATTCATCTCTACTCTTTAATTATACTTTATGCATGTGAGCCGAGCCTTGTTTTTTTTTTTTTATTTCTTTGTCTCAATTTAAAACGAATTGCGGAGTTTCGTTGATTTAAGTAGTCTGTATGTCCTCGGCTAAGTAGACGCGATGAAATAAATCTAAATGCGGTTAAGGCTTGAATATATTTCTGGCTTATAAAAATCCATTTGAATGTCTGGTTTTATTTACATTTTTTGCGAATAAGCCGTTTTTTTGAGGCTATTTAATTTATGAATTCCTAATTACGACACTTACGTCAGGTCTCTCGAACGACAATCAACACAAAAACTACCTAATAAATTGTCAAGCGTGCGTAAACTACTATGATTGGTTGAATGAGTATCACTATAATATATATAACAACCAATTGCATCACTTGACTTGCATTTAATTTTGAGTCAACGTTAATTTTCGTTCCAGAAACCGGGTGTAAGACAGATCACCTTAATTTTATTTATCGAAAACCCCTTTTAATTTCTTAAAAAACAATATAAAACACGCTCGATCAAGCTAGCCATCTTCATCCTCCATTAACACTCGCTTCACCTCATTTCCACGACGTAAAAACTTCGCTCACCTTCAGACGTGTGCAAATTAGATTGCGTTAAACGCCTTCGGAGCGAGGTGCATATAAGTAGTCGTAGTCACCCATCGGCTAACAATTTTACACGTAATCAATTTACACTGTTCCGCTTTGCCCCTGCCTCCCCTAGACGCGCTTCACCGGCCGCAGTTTCTCGACGACAAACGTGGTTACACTGTGGGTTATTCTGGAAAAAAATGCCTTGATAATTATTATATCAAGACATTTTTTTATGTTATGTCAGTTTTTAAGGTTTTTGTGGGACTTTGATGTTTTTTACCAAATAAAGTATTGTACTTTTAAAAGACTAAGTCTCAGTAGCTTATAGATTAGAAATGTGCTTTATTAGAATATTATTTAATTATTTCAAAATAACTTAACATTCAAAAAGCTTAAATAAACCATCTCTCATTATTTACTTAGATATTAGAGTTTTTGCTTATGGTTGACCAAAAAGGGCGCTAAATTGAGAGTTGGAAACAGAAAGCTTTTTTTGAAAAAGTATTTAATTATATAACTATTTTTAACCAAAGTTTTATCATCTCCATACACCGTGGCAATGCTGCCAGGCTTTTAGGCACTTTTCTCTGGTGACAGCGATGAGGGCGATTTTTTAATGCCCTATGATTCTGTCCCTTCCTTTATTTATACATGTACATATCGTTATTTTTTTTTTAGACTGTTATCCTACTAATATTATAAATGCGAAATTTTGTATGGATGGATGGATGGATGGATGTTTGTTACTCTTTCACGAAAAAACTACTGAACGGATTTTGATGAAATTTGGCACACAAATACTTTATAACCAGGATTAACACATAGGATGCTTTTTATCCCGAAATTCCCACGGGATCGAAACTTATGCGGGTGAAACCGCGGAGCGCGGCTAGTCTTCTATATTATGTAAATATGATCTTGTCTCAAAATAATCATATCGATTATATTCAATACCATACAAACATACATACATAAACTCACACCTTCCTCCCATGGGGTAGGCAGAAACTAAAAAACGCCACCTGCTGCGATCCATATCCTTTAGTTTCTTTTACGTTTACACATCTTTCGTAACACAAATGTGTTAAGAAAGATGTGTAAACGTATCTTGTATCGCTGTATGCGTTGCTTCGCTTGTATCTTGCGGCTCGGAAGTGAAATGCTGCGCCCGCGGTTTCACCCGCAAAGCGTCGAATCCGTGGGAATATCTGTATAAAAAGTATCCTATGTGTTAATCCTAATAATAAACTATTTGTGTGTCAAATTTCATCCAAATCCGTTCAGTAGTTTTCGCGCGAAAGAGTGACAAACATCCATCCATCCATACAAACTTTTGCGTTTATATAATTAGTAGGATTTTACAAAGACGTTGAAGACATCACAAACAAATTCTTTTCTTCTCGTTCTCACATACTATTGTCTACATTTCTTTTCTCATTTCTCCTTTCGCAGGTCTGCTGGAAGCTTAAGAAATAAACAGTACCGTTGTAATCAATACTAATATCTACGTCGTATTTGTATCCTTTTTATTGTGTGTACATAAATAATAAAATAAATGATTATTTCCACATCCTCCATATTTCCAGCGCACCGTCCAGTCGGTCGCTATCAAACAAAGTTACGCTGAACCGTGATTACTTTTCCTGCACTGCTCTGTTCGCACTCGCTACTGTTTATTGCTTTCGCTTCAATGCTACCCGCCTTTGGATTTTCTTGAGATGAACTTTACCTCAATATTATCGAAGAAATGGGTAAGGAGGAATCGATGTGACAATTATTTTTGTACGATTTTGTAGAAACACGACTATCTGATTTAACCCCTTGTCTGTTAGGCGAGCTTATTAAGTTCGGTAACAATAGAAAAAGTAATTGTGTCTCATTAGTGACAGTTGACATAGACATTTCTTATAGTAACCAGGGGCCTATCTTATAAAACAGACCGAACACAGGTGACAGGCAGGTGACAATCAAAGAAACCAACAAGTTTACAAAATTATTTCATACATTATTTCTGCTTAAATAAACAGCAGTCTTTCATGAAAATTTGTCTATTTTGTAATTTTTTGACACATATCGTTTCTTTGCCAGTCATATGAAATAGCCCATATTACGAGATGGCGAATCACTAGCTATGTTTGTGCACAAAAGTCATTGGTAATGGCACCTCATATTCTTAACTCGTAACAAGTAATTTTAATGATCATACAAATAAAAGATAATTACATAATAATTATCTACTTATTGGAAAACGTATTAAAAAGCAACATTAAGAAGTTTTGCAGGTACATTATTATAAAAAAAGTAAAAACCAATTCACATAAATAACCAGATTTTAAATTAAAACCCATCAACCTACATCTAAATTCAATATACTTACATTTTTTATCTCAACGCGAACATCAAAGGCTGTAAAATCGTTAAATCTGTTGCCTACTTTAATAACCTGTTTATACAGGCAACAATATTTCAGTCTATAAAAGCTTATAACGGCTCATAAAGGCTGATACACACGTAAACAAAAATCCATTATTATTCATCTACGGGCTGACGTGGCGAAGTCAATGTCTATCTTATTTCTTTTATAATTATTCAACGTACCTCCTTGTGGGTGGTTTTGCCCCACTCTCCCCTAAGGGTGGTGCGATAGAGAGAACGTCTTCGGTTTTTGCGGCGTTTGTTTCAAGTTTTTTAGGGGGTAAACCCTTTCCTGAACATGACAGGAATTGGATCATTAAGCAGGCCTAGCTAAGCTTAATGCCAGCACCCTCGCGGTTTTCTTATACAATCTTATGAATAATATATTTTAAGTGTTATAGTTGTATTTAAATGATGCGGTGCGAGGCGAATATTAAAATGTTCTTAAGTCGTAAGATTTCGGCAACGGCGTTAAATATAATTTTAACTGACATAAAAATTAAGTCGATCAGAAAACAGGTCAGACAGGGCTATAAGATACATCAATCTTGATTATTTCTTAAAAATAATTACCAAAATCATCTATACAAAAGGTCGTACACAAAACACATAAAATAAAAATCAATCTTTTTTCTATAGGTAACATGACTAATTAAAAACACAAATCGTTTTCGAAGTACGTACGATATTTCATTCAAGCAAGCCCCTTGGATATTAACGTGAGCTCGTATTCAAAACGTCTCATAATGCAGGAAAATAGAAAATTTCGCCGCTTTTAACTAATATTTCATCAATAAATATCGAAGCACCGCTTCGATGGACACACAAAAAACTAAAACATCTCAACTCCATTCATAACTCGATATGAACCCGACCTAATCAATTCAAAAGGGGAAAATGGGGCAAAACGAACATACGCCGTCTGCTTATGAAATTATATCGTGGAAAATCTACGGTTGGGAATGTCGTGGAATTTATTTTTACTTTTTTTCGTGCAAGCAGTTCGTCTGCGACTTAAATGGGTTAGAAAATTGAATGAGAGTACCCGCAACCGAGTTACTTTTGAATAAGTGTGAGAGCGTATGCGGAGAGGGTACACATCTGGTTTTTATTGAGATGTTTGCTGATTCTGTTTTTTTTTCGAATTCCTTATTGTTTGTTTGTTTGCGTATGTTTCACTTGTTTGTGTATTCGAATCGGTAGGACTTTCAAGTGTCGTTTGTTTTAATTTAAAAACGAAATTGGGACATGAATTATTACACGATTTAAATCTTAAAAGGCAAAACCATATATTTATTCAAACTTGTTACTCTAGTTTTTCGTTTAAGTACTGTGGGTACTCTTTCTTATTTTAAAAACAACCTTCAATTATAGTTTTACCAAAAACCTGCACACTAATTGCGTAACATACTATCAATCGCAATCTGAATTATTTTGAAGGACATTGCTAATCTATTGCTTCATAGAAATAAATCATTAATAAATAATTTCTGATGTTCCAAAAATTTGCCTGTTCGACAACTTAAATAACGCAATGAATGTTGTTGAACTGTTAAAACGAAAGCCATTACTACTCATAGTGTGTTACACAATTACCCCGAGGGTAATTTACTATGTATATTTGTCACCTTAATGCACTCATTTCTTTCAATATTATTATGATATTAATGCAATATATTCTTATTCTACTTTCTACATAAGAATTGTCTTTAAATTGGATAGTAATAACTCCACTTGTAACAGAGTATTCTACAGGTACCAATTGTAACAACTCAAGTTAGTTTGACAGCGAAAACGTCACAATTCGTGAAAAGGTCAACCTTCTTCTTTGATTTCAAACCTAATACAACCGAGTTTACGTTTTAAACTTGCTAATAACTTCACTAATTAGATAAAATATTTCAAACTCATAACTATAACTAGACTATTTTAATCATAAACCCAACACGTCAAAGAACAGAAAGAGAACCTCACATTTTCTATTTAAAGGAAAAATCTCAAACGAAATAATGATGTGGTAATATTCAATGCACATTGAACTGTAATGCTCTTATCGGTCGCGTCACTAACGACGTCTACATCAAAGATTTCCGCCCACATGTGCGGGCCACGACTAATGAAAGAGTCTGATCTGTCGATCCCGCGAAACGTAAAGATAGGAAAATTAAAATGTCTAGACTGAAAACATGGACGTTTTGTTTTGTCAAGACGAATGAATCCATCGTACAGTCGTATGTCGCAACTCACGATATTATTTATGAGACCTGAATTATTCAAATTGACTCTTACAAGGATTTCCTTGCAGAATAAATTTCAATCTTTACTCAAGATATGTAAAAAAAATGCCTACGTACTCTAAAGAGTCCAGAGATTTATTTTTAAACTTCACTCCGTAAAGGAACAGAGCAAAAAGCTAATTAAATAAATTAGTGGAGGCTAAAAACGCATGGTCTGAATAAAAGCCTTTAGCGAGTAAAAAGGCAACCATCCAAGACGTTCTCTTCATTAGCGACAAGAAAAGTGATGTCATTCCGTTGTGACACAGCAGCATGCGGAGGGAGGTCCGTTCCCCCCGGCGGTCGCTCTGCGACTGACTTCCACGCGGTTTCCCGTCCCCTCCCCTCACTCATTCCAGGAGGGGGGTGGACGGCTTTCTCTTTCATTTTTCCTTCGCTCCTCGGCTCATCCAGTTACATCGTTCTTATGTTTTATTTTTAATTAAAGCGTACGCAAGTCGGCGGCGTAGATCTTCCCCCCCAGATGAGGGTGGTCGGCGGCGGGTACATACGCGGTGGGTGTTGATGATTTTTCAATGGGGAGAAAGAGTTCCCTCATTTTCTTAAGAGAAAATTGCGTTTTGTTTTCGAGTAGTCGAAGTCTGTAGTAATCGCTTTTGTTTTGTGGAAGTTCTTCGTCGTTTTCCGTGCATGTGAACGTAAATTGTGTACTTTAAAGTTTCGAGTGGAATTGGGGAGAGTCGTCGGGTAGTTGAGGTGTTATGCATGTTTTTTACTTCGGCGAAAGTTACTTTTTTTCTCGTAGTTCGAGCGCACTGTAAACTTCCGCTAACTTTAAAAGTTCAAGAAGTAAGTGCTTGAAGCTAGAAAAAAATGTTCACCTTCCAAGTTTACACCTCATACATTCTCGTACGTACATTTCCAGCCATATTTCGAGCAGGAAACATGATACAGGATAAAAGAAAACCTTTCATTACGCGCAAAAATTACACTCACACACTAACAACACATTATCCCCATCTCAAAAGTTAATGTAATGAAAAACAAAAAGGGCCAAGAAAAGGGTGCGTTAAGTTCCACCGAAAAACGGGAATTTGTAAGAAGTCCACCCCACTCTCCCCCGGGGAGACACTGCCCCCTCGTGTGCGAAAATAAATTGCCAAGAATAATAATTATAATGAAAGCGAAAGAACGTATAAATTAGTGGGGACGCCTCGAGACTTAAAACTGTTTGGCCGTGTGCGTGTGTTTTGTATACAACCGTTTGTGTGTGTGCAACATACAGGACCAAAATGAATTCTTAATTTATTTTTCCTCTAAATACGAGGACGAAATTTTATTGGGTCACGTCTTACGCCGAAAAGATTACGTTTTTTTCGTAGCTCGATATGTAAATCTCTGAATTATATTATCTACGTAGTACTGACGTGTTATAACTGTAGATAATGTTTAAGGTAAAAAAAATCTTGACTTCTTGGACCCACGAAAAGAATCTAAAGTAGCAGAGAGAGAAATATAATGATTTAGGGCTGATTTCTCCATCGAAAGATCATTTTTATTCGTGGAATAAAATTGACGTCTGACAGATTTTGTATTGAAGAACTGTCAAAAATTCAAAATTCAGTAATTTCTCGGATAAAGTTATCTGGCGTTGGAAAAATCAGCCTTTAATGTTACAAAAAGTCCATTCGTACTTAAATACTAAAATACAAGATATCATCGTTAACTCAAGTAATGATAGATTACTTCAAACTCATTCTTTCAGTTTTCTACAATTTTACAAAGTAACTAATTCTCGCTGACTTTTACGACTCCAGCCTGTAAATATGACCGAAATGACCTACTTCCTTTATTTGAAACCTAACAGTGTTGACGTTTAACACACAAAGAAATGAATAAAGAAAGAAAAATAAAAACGTCCAACAACGATATAAAGACTATTTCTAGAAATCTAGATTGTACTCCAAAGTGCTCTTAAAAACATTTTAAATTAATATATTTTCGCATAGAACGCACAAAACTGTATTAAATGTGTCTGAAACGGTTGAGCAGTACGTGCCGGAACGTTTATGGTCGCGCCACTGTTCTGATTTAGCCCACTCTCCCCTCATTATGGCGACGATATTATGAACGACTAATGGACATTCCTCGACGTTTTTACGCTCTTGATTTTACACTGTTGATGGGGGAAAACGGATAATAATTTTAAATTGATTATGGGCGGGCGACTCGCTATTTTGCACTTTTGGTATTTTTCTTTTTCTTGACAGCGGTTAGGGTTACCCTTACTTAGAAGCTGTCAAACTCTTTCGTCCGTTTATTGGGTTGATAATAATTAGTGGCGACTAGAAAACTTGGGACTTTGGGCAACTTCATCAAAAAAAAAAAAAAAAAATTTACGGTAACCCGTAAATTAGAGTTAACCAATAGTTAAAGAGAAATGAGAGAAAACAAACACACAACCAATTACGAAGCACATAATTGATAAATAATATACATAAAATACACATACATAAAAAACGCGAATACATATTTCTTGCACGATCGCAGGGATGCGAAAAAGGGGGAATGAAAAAAAAAACTAATTAAAAAAGCAATCAAGGTTTTCTTGACGGCGCTCACGTTCGCCCATATCGTCTTACCCCCCATTTCCTGGGGTGACTTTCCCCCGCCTCCTCACTCGCAAACACACCCTTTAAGGGGTGGTAGGGGGCGAGTGGTACTAGATTTACGTAACACGTTTAAAGTGTGTTTTGATGAAGTAATCATCCCATTTCCAAGGACTGCGTTTAAGAATTTTGCGGCTTGGACTTACGGCGACATTTTATCTTTTTTCCCTCTCAACTCTTTAATCCGGATTTCTTAACGAGCCGCCTTAATAATTTCTGAGAGTAATTCTTTGGATCGGTCCGCGGAAAATGTATTGGAACGTTTTTACGTTGACATTAATTTTGAGTTTATAAAATACATTATTATGACTGCCTGTTCATGATTTTATTGGGTTAATATTTCAAGCATGTAGGCTACACACATACAAATTTATTTAATTACTAGCTGCACCCCGCGGTTTTACCCGCATAAGTTTCGCTCCCGTGGGAATATTGGGATAAAAAGTATAATATATGTTAATCCTGGTTATAAACTATCTGTGTGCCAAATTTCATCCAAATCCGTTCCTAGTTTTTGCGTGAAAGAGTAACAAACGTCCATCCATCCATACAAACTTTTGCGTTTATAATATTAGTAGGATTAATTAACATAGCCATTCGCTGTTTATTGGCAAAAACTTCATATTTTATATATTTTACTATCCCTCTAACTCTTTATTCCGGATTTCTTACCCAGCCGCCATCATGATTTTTGAGAGTAAATCTTTGGATTGGTCCGCGGCAAATGTATTGGAACGTTTTTTGGTTGACATCGTTTTTTGGGTTAACCCTAATTGTAATACCTAATTGCCGGTTTAGGGCTGATTTTACCAAAGCCTCTTCTCAGATCCTCTTCTCTTCAAAGATCTTTTATCCGTGGAATAAAATTGACGTCAGACAGTTTTAGTATGGAAAAACTGTCAAAAATATAAAATGTATTCTTAGGTTAAGACTTATTCTAGGTAAACGATAAAATGATAAATGATTTTATTTTGTAAGTAGGTTTGTACAAAACACTTTTACACGTCAATCATATTTTAAGTTTCCTATCTGACTAGTCTGAGAAGAAAGGCCGAAACAAACTCAGGGGTCACAGTTTTAAAGTCCAGACATAATCTCGGTCAGATCATATGAAGACCATGTAGATCGATGTCTGAGATGGTCTTTTGAGGAAAGAACCACCCAGATTGAGAGGACCCGTCCAGTCAGTGCACGCTTTGTCAGAAATCGTGCAGCTCAACGCAAAACTTAAGGAGGTATAAAAGATTTGTGAAAATTTCCCTTATATTATGGGTTTTGAAGGGTTAACATTTTAGGTCTTGTAGTCCAGCAAATGTTATATATTTAATGATTAATTAAACTAACCCTTGAAAGAAAGAAAGAAAAAGTATTTATTGCGACTCACACAGGAAGATCACAAAACTAAACTAAACTAAACACAATGAAAAATAAAAAACTCAAATTATATACACACATCAACACTGTCTAGGGATATTTTGGATTTACTCAATTTACTCAAAATTTATTATAAATAACATACAACATGCATATATTTTTATAAAGCCCATTTATCAGACTACACTCCAGAATAAAAGAAAACTATTTTTTTTTTGCGTAAACAAATTTTTATTCAAATAAAGAAAAAACGTGAAATAATGGTAAAGCTAACAATGAATGTGTTTCTCAAGAAAAAGTGAAAAATAAGGAAAAATTAATCTGTTTTTAACAGTTATGTGAAAAATCAGTAGTCAGTAAAACACCCCATGACGTTAATAACGGTCCTGCAACGGTTTTTCATGCTTTGGATTAAGTTATCAAAGTCTTGTTGCGGTATATTGTCCCAAGTCCGGCTAAGATGCAAAAAAAGTTGCTCTTCTGTCGCAATGTTTGCAGGGAAATTCCTCAAAGCCCTTCTTTGGAGCATGTCCCACGCATGTTCTATCTGGTTTAGGTCAGGCGATTGAGCGGGCCAGCCTAAGACCGATACGTCGTGCTCCTGCAACCAGCTCGTCACCACTCTCGCTGTGTGCGGACGGGCGTTATCGTGCATGAGCGTGAATTCTTGGCCCATTTGTAGTCGATGGGGGTAGATTATTGGTACTAGCATCTCGTTACGGTATTTTTCAGCTGTCATGGTGTTTCTGATCCAAACGAGGTCGGTTCTTCCACCAACACGAATTCCCGCCCAAACCATAATTGTCCCGCCGTGGTATGAATAGACTTCCTGAGGATGTTGCAGACGGCTCTCACGACCAGGAACTCGCCAAACACGTACTCTACGTGTATCGGGATGGAAACCGAACCGGGACTCATCGGTAAACAGCACTACAGACCACTGGTTATCTTCCCAGAGCAAATTTTCACGAGCCCACTCTAGTCGTCGTCCACGATTTCCTCGGCGTAGTGCTGGAGTACGAAGCGGTCTGCGAGAATGAAGGTTAGCTTCATGTAGCCTTCTCCTCACAGTTTGGTCACTCACAAGCAACTGGTGCTCTGACTGGAGCCTCTGAACCAACTGCATGGCCGTAACATTTGGTTGTCTTCTCGCGGCAACTTGCAAAAATCGGTATTGTCGTTGAGTGGTAATGCGCTTCCCGCCTGGGTGTCTTTCAGCCACATAACCAGTAGCACGATAACGTGACCATAACCTTGATATCACGTTTTGTCTTGTTCCAATCTCCTCGGCAATACCCCGTTGAGTAGCCCCAGTTTGGAGCATGCCTACTGCCCTTAACAATTCCTCTCTCGTTAAATGGCGCCGCTGCATGATGCACACAATAACATTAATTCGAAATTTACCGATAACTTGTTATAAAACTTAAATTTGACACAAAAAAACAGGCAAAAACTACTGTAGGTAAATGAAACCTTCGGACTTCGCTACCATTATGCCGCGTAAGTCTTTTGTTTTTAATTTATTTTTTCAAATTCAAATTTAGAATCGTTCAAAAAGGTTTACAAAATAAGCTTTCTTCAAATGAATTTAAAACTGGCCAGTATTTTTTGAGTTTAATAACTTTATACAAAATATCCCTAGACGGTGTTGATGTGTGTATATTATATATTTTGTATTATATTATTATTATTTGCTGTTTAATGCTAAAGACCTACAAAAGAATATGGCTTCAATTCTCCTATTTGCTCTCTTTTCCAATTTAAGAGGACTCTTTAAACATACAAAAACATAACCGGCCTATAATATTCCCACTTCTGGCACACAGGGTTCTTTCTGTGAGAGGGAGTGGGCTGTAATCCACCGCGCGGGCCCAGTGCGGGTTGGTAGATCTTGGACTCTTAACATATCGCCCACTTATTTTTCTTGGTTCCTCTTATTTCATTGATTCGATAAATGGTAGATAATTCTGACAAAAATGGCTAGATCTGCTTTGTGTTATTTATCATACAAGTAAAACCAAACCTTCCAATAAATTCTTAATTAATACAGAATTCATGATGCTTATATTTAACTACACAAATAAGGAAATAAATGTTTTTATTTACCCAAAAAGAACCTTCCAATAAATTCTATTCTTTGTTTCCTGTTTTCAGAATAATTTTTTGGACTACGATTAACCCTTCATATTTGAACGTGGATCCACGCGAGACACAATGGCTTTTTAATTGTTTCTGTATAATTGGCATCATAAACTAGCTAGTACGAATCTACTTTCCCAACTTTTCTTTCCTTAGTTACAAATAACCAATTAGGTACCTAGCTCCAAAACGCCTTTATTACTTTTTATTGTACGTAATGTAATCAAACGAAAAATTACAATTACATGTAATTTATTAACTGCATACCTGAACTGATTTCCTCCATGTTTCACAAAATAAAAATACATTACAGACGTAATAAAGTAATTGAAATTCTCCGTGTCCTTCAGAATCGTCTTGTCCTAGAAATAAGTGGGTAAGACATGATTTTTGTGACTGCTGAACAAAAATGTGTTCTATTATTGTGGGTTTAAGTTCTATTTGGCTTGTTGGCGGGGTTGGTTTATTAAAATACTGTGGCCGTACAGGTACAGAGGTAGAAATAAAAACGAGCCAAAGCAGTTACTTTTATGAGGGCGCGAATAAGATGTTTCGGACTCGGTCTGAGGAATGAGAGCGCGGGCGCGGCGCGCACTGAGCGGGAAAATCTCGGAGCGGTTCGGAAAACCGCTAAGAAAATAAACAAAGTAAGTACCTACATAAGTAAATAAAAATTGATCTAGAATATAATGTGATATTTAAAACTAACCACGTAATGCGGGGTAAATGTACAAAATGCCATTCATTTTGACAGTTCAACAACATTCATTGCGTTGCTTTAACGTTGTAGCAGACGATTTTTTCAAACATAATTATAAGGAATTTCCTACAAAATTTCTCGGATTGTGATTGAAAGTATTTAAGGGGCTGGTCTATTTTCATGTTAGTCTAAATTATCGTTGTTCAAGCTATCTAGCAAACCGTACGTTAAGTTTATCTCGGTAATTTGCAACTAGGTAGGTACTTATGTAGATACTTTTATCATTCCTAATAAAAACCTGTACCAAAGTGTAGAGAGACAATTCAACACCCTATACATTTTCCATCAATGGTAGGTGGGTAGGCCAATTTGCTCTTAGCGATTTTTTTTTGTTTGTTAAAATGGTGTCCTGACAATGGCATTTAGCGTGGAATAGATGTGTGTCGTGAATGTTAGTGCTTCTGTGAGACGAGGAATGAAAGAGATAAGTAAATAGTTGTACTTTTATTTTAATGTAAGTTTATTTAAACATTGTTCCTTATTTTGTCAATTTTGTTAATTTCTCGTTTACATTATTTTTTGTCAAAATTTTACTGTACTTCGCCCAAGATATATTAAAATCTGTTATGTTATATATAAAATTTTATCATAAAACATATCACCCACCGCCAAAAACCGCGCTTTTCCCCAACCAACTACGCGTCAACCGTACGAAAATAATAAAATGCCGTTCCACAGTCGTAACAAGCGTCGTTGGAACAAAGCGGGTGCTCGCTCAAATAATTTGTATCAATTTGTAAAAATGCAGGCATCCACCTCTTACAACTGCCCCCTAACGAGGGGTGGCAGCGGTATCTCGGAACGTTATAATTACCGACGACAGATCTCCACGTCATGGCTTCTTGGTTTCTTGAAAGACTGAACTCAGATTGTTGACGGAAATTGTGGAGATGAGAATTTTAGCAGGCTTACTTACTTAGTATACATAACAAAACCAGGCCATAATGTTCCCACTGCTGGGACAGAGGCCTTCTCTCTGTGAGAGGAAGTGGGCCATAATCCACCACGTGGGCTCAGTGTGGGGTGGGGGATGTCTTCGATTTTTTTGGTTCTAGGATATGACGGTTTCCTCACGATGTTTTTTTTCACCGATTCGAGAGCAGTGGTAATGAAATAATTTACACAAAATAAAAGTACCTTCCTGGGAACTCACGACCTACAACTTGTAAATCGGGGCCGATACCACTTGAATACCACTGCTCATGATGACTGCTCAGATTTAGTATAGAAATGAGTTAATACTTTTGATGTCAGGTTTTGTTTTTTTAAAGAGAACTTCGCAAAGTACACGCTTTGACGTGAAGGATACCAGCCTGTATTACCTATTACCAGAAGAGAACTATCGAGACAAGGCAATATCTCGTTAAGGGTGCATGTGCTTGTGCTTATAATCTCGGACTCCCGACTCATGGTAGCAGTAGCATGAGCAGGAGGAATCGTGCAGGGGTTTTAGTTGGTTGGAAACTTTCGAGCTTCTGACATCTCGTTGGTCCCGGTTGTCATTTGTAGATCTTTGAATTGTCAAAGATCTACAAATGACCACTGGGACCAACGACTACGTTCTTTCCGAGGCTCAAAGAGGTCTCATTAGGTAATGGATGGTCATCCATCCACGGATCGACCTCGGCAAGCTTTGCTTGAACCTTGAAGATTAACCCACGCAGCTGTTATTATTTAGCCACTAGCTCCCTGCCCAAGGTACGATACATTATGTAAGTATTTGTTGCTGTTGACTGTCACCAGGAAACGAAAATTCTAAAAACCTAATTATTAAAACAATATAAACCATAATTCAATCACACTATTTAACCAGTCAACAAACGTGTGCTTACCCTAACAAAACCCTGTTAGTCAAATTCCCCGACCCCAATACATGAACATTAATTGTAATAAAATGTATCCGAACCACTTCCGAACTGATTACGTAAATTACCAAAAATTACAAGCACACACGCCACATAGTAATCATAAATAACGATTGAAACGATAAATACTGATAAAAGACACGATAAATATATAGATGTTAGAAGCGATAAAACTGTACACACACGATAATATGGTAATGAAGGAGGTGAATGTATGGTACGATTTTACCTTACGAAATGTGAAACCGTTTGAACTCTGACTTCTCTAAATCAGGCAGTAGCACTGTGGTTGTAATTTAGAATACTTAGCTAGAAAAGACCAAATGTTTTACAATGGATGAAATAGATATTAACAGAATCATACTTTCGGAAAGTGTGTAGTATGCTGCAAAGGGTGAATGGAGAAAGATGAATTTTGTAAATGATAGTACGACGGCACGGTTGGCGCAGTGGTTAAGCGATTGACTGCTGCGCTGCGTGTCGCGGGTTCGATTCCCGCACGGAACAAATATTTGTATGGCCTACAAGTAGTTGTTCCGGGTCTGGCTGTTTGTGTATGTGAGTTTAAATTTTTGTAAACGCTGGGTGCGTTTACAAAAATGTTAGTGCGTTAGGTGAACTCCGCTCTTCCACTTATCATGATAATAAGTATGCAATTGAAAAACAAAAAAAAAAAAACAAAAAATATAAGGCCTCATGAAAACTTGACGTTGTTCACATCTTGAAACGGTCCAATACTATATGTCAATCGCCCAAAACTATAATGATTGAAATCGTCGGTTGGTGTTTTAAATTACATTAAAAGCTAAAATATTATCCATTAGAGAACACAGAAAGAAAATATTAATACGAACAAATGCTTTTGATAAAGATAAAAAAAAACACGCAGTGTACCAACTCAACCAGATAAAATTGTCTTCATTAACTGGACAATTCAAAGAACGTTACATTTGAAATCAAAAACCATATCAGTGACCAACGACGCATTCCCATATCACATACAAACAAACATGATGATGATTACCTTATAATGATAATGAAATCACCCGCGAACCACGAATGAGAAATCTCGAAACAATAGAACGAAGATACCAATATTTCAAGACCTCTAGTAATGTTAGTGAAAAGGGACAAAGAAGGGAAGGATGGCACAGAGTGAGGGATCTAAACAAAATGGTTGATATCAACATGAGACAGTTAAGTTGCTTTGTAATGTGAATAGAAGAAGCTTTGACATGGCTCGGTAAATTGTTTGGAGAGGTCGATTTTGAAACTTATTTATGGCTTTTTTTCACACATATTATTATAACATCACACTATGTGATGCTAATATGAATTTGCTTAAAATGACAGAACGGCACTATATTTTGTGTAAATTATTTCATCACCACTGCTCTCGAAACGGTGAAGGACAACATCGTGAGGAAACCGGCATGTCCTGGAACCAAACATTCGAACATAAAAAAAAAAAAAGTTTTTATTGTTTCTCATACAATTGTTCTACAGCACAATATTGAGGTAGCCCCAGTAAGTTACAAGGATAACTTACTGGGGCTGCCTGTGACGACATGTAACATCGAAGTGTGAAGACATGTGACATCGAAGAACCTGCAGTGGGCCCACGTAATGGATTATGAGAGGAAGCCTGTGTCTCAGCAGTGGGAACATTTTAGGGCGATTATGATAACCCTACCAAAAAAAAACCCTGACAAAATGGCCAAGAACTTTTTTCATCTAAACATAACATGAGTCAAGTGCCCATGGCGCTAGATATGGTCATACATTATAACGACGTACATTTTGTATTCACATATAAACAATTTTCTTTATTATGCGTCATTGAATTATGTAATTACATAGCTTGTTAGTTCATTGTTAAAATTTAATTTGTTTTCATTTTTATTACTTATATGCTTAGTCTAATGGCCTATTAGGTTTGTAACCAGTTAGTTATCATCATCATCATCATTTCAGCCAGAAGACGTCCTGTACTGGACATAGGCGTCCCTCAAGCACCGCCACTTCGACCAGTTCGGCTCTTAGCCAATTATGATGAACGGTTTTGAATGGTACTTAATTTTTTTCAAGAGCGATTTGACAGGATTGGAAAGGGTCAAGAGCTGTCTCCGAGATTTCAGTTGGTCCATTAACTTTTTTATTTTGAGCTTTATTTTTATAGGTACCGTATAACCCCTTTAAGTGACCTAAATAACATAACATCACGGGTGTTTTCCGAACGGTTAGGTAGAAGTGAAGGGTTAGGTAGAAGTGAAGGGTTAGGTAGAAGTGAAGGGTTAGGAAGAAGACTCCGGACCGCTAATGAGAACTTCCCATTTTCTGAAAAAACCCAGTAACACTTTTGCGCGACCTGGGAATCGAATCTCATGCTCAGTAATTATTATGGAAATTCTTTGGCATCCCATCGCCAACATTGTTTTCTACTTGATTCATCACAATACCTCTAACTATATCTCCAACCTTGGCTCCTATACCTGCACGATTAATCCATTCACCAAAAAATTAAACCCTGCCATTTGCCTACCAATTCCTACTTAATCACAAACACGACTCATTAAATACAAAACCTTAAAAATCACCAGTTCCCAGAATTGTAATGTAAAATGGTTAATCTGTAATGGCTGTAGTACGATTACAGCAAATTGGTCCGTGGGCACGGCCGTGTCACGTTCGAATATCAAGCAGGCTTGGGCAATACCACTTACTGGCCAATGCGTGATGTGCCTAGTATACTAGCTGAAGTGCAGTGGGATAAGTATTAATTTGGTTTTATTGATTTAGCGTTTTTGTCAACAACAAAATTGTCAACTTTTTATACGATTGAGTGCGAGGCGTTTGACTACGTTGTATGTCTATATTTAATGTTTTTTTTTTTGTAATGTGCGTTTTGTTTTTTCTTTCTTTCTTTTTGGAACGAAGTTCTGTATCGCACATTATACTCTGCGCACTTAGGATCTATATCGAAGAAAATGTTACATAACAAAAATATCGTAAAGGTCAAAATGTTACTCTTTTTCCGGTTTACCTCACATTCGCTAAGTGTGCAAAATTGAAAGGAACTTCGTTCCAACCGGGTGTCCCACGACATCTCTTGACTATTTTGTTTTCCTATATTAATTATAAAGATTTGCTAAGTTTCTTGTTGTACCTGTGATTTTGTTACTGTAGAGATAGTAGCTACTCTCCAAAATCCAGTAGTCAGATCGGCTACTGGATTTTGGGAGTAGCTAGCATCGAAACAATCTTACATCACAAACATTGGCAAAGAATTTTCTGTCATCATAATTAATAATTTTAACTGTTTGTAAAAAGTACACAAATTATTAATTATATTTAAATTTTATTATTCATCACAAACAGATTATATTGCTAACAGCACCCTATGTAATTGCGTAACACAATATCAATCACAATATGAATCATTTTAGAGGATATTGCTAATCCATTGCTTCATATGTTCGTAAAATTTGTCTGCTCAAGAACGTAAATAACGCAATGAATGTTGTTAAACTGTCAAAAAGAAAGCCATTAATTAATTGTATTACGCAATTACCCCGCTGATCTATCAAAGATATACAACAAAGTAATAGGCTATGTCAATTTGATATTTTCATGTACGTTTTTCAATTATTTGACAGGCCTGTTGGTCTAGTGGTTAGTGACCCTGACTGCTATGCCGGAGGTCGTGGGTTCGATTCCCACCCAGGACAAATGTTTGTGTAATGAGCACGATCATTTGTTCTGTGTCTGGGTGTAATTTATCTATAATATTTATATATTTAGAAATATATAAGTATGTTTATCAGTTGTCTAGTACCCATAACACAAGCTCTGCTTAGCTTAGGACTAGATGGCGTTGTGTGATAGTTGTGGAATATATATTTATTTATTTAATTATGCCAATTCCATACATATCCCATTTGCCCACTGCATGCCCTGTTGGATTGTTTCGCCCAATCTGTCGTATTACTTGTTTACTTCTTGTGTTACCTACCTAGTTTATATTCTGCCAACGATTAGCATAATTCTTCAATAATTCGATGAACGATACTAAGCTTTATAGGACCTTGTCTAACCAAAAAGTAGGTAGTTTTCAATTCAATTCATATTATACCATTATCGTTCATCTGAAATTATTCATACGAAACTGTGGAATGCTGTTGATACCTGCTGTTTAAGTACTAAACACACTGTAAATATATTAATATATAACACACTAGCAGCGCCCCACGGTTTTACCCGCATAAGTCTCGATCCTGTAAAAATATCGGGATAAAAAGTATCATATGTGTGGATTCAAGATATAAACTATCTGTGGCCAAGTTTCATCCAAATCCGTTCAGCCATTTTTACGTGATTGTTTAATAAATATACAAACTATCACATATACTAGTCTATACAGTATATATCTTTGACAGTTGTTACGGGTCGTCAGAAACCAGAAAATCTGACAACCAGGCTTATCAAGAGGTATCGTATTACCCAGTAACTGGGTTGTGGAGGTCAGATAGGCAGTCGCTCCATGTGAAATACTGGTATTCAGCTGCATCCGGTTAGACTGGAAGCCGACCCCAACATAGTTGGGAAAAGGCTAGGCAGATGATGATATATGAGTCTATAGTAGGATTATATAAATAAATTATTAATTTCGAATGGCAAGAGAAGAATGAGATAAGCTACAAAAGTTGAAAAAAAAAACTTGACATGTTTGATTCCCAAGACTATAATCCAGTGAAAGATTTTCGTATTGATGAAAAAGTTAATAAAGATAAATGTGTCTTTTCATTTGTAAAAATGGGAGCTCCTACTTATCTCCGCTTCAAATTAAAAGATTACTGTAATAAGGTACAAAGAAATATTTTGTGAAATCGAACGAAAGAATTGTTAATCAACTCCAATTTTGATTGAACTTGTAGATTGTATACGAATTTATCTACTGTAATATTGTAGTTTTTGCTACTAAGGATTTAGGATATGAAAAGCAGTCTCATGGTAACAAATACTGCTAAAGCAATACCATCATCATAATCATTCTCATGTCCTTACCCTATTCGTATGGGGTCTGCGCAATATGTCTTTTTTTTTCTTCCATACTGTCTATTAGTCGTTATCTCAGTAGTAAATCCCTTTCTGGCCATATCATCTTTCACACAGCCCATCATTTCTTTTGTCTTTCCCTACTCTTATAGTCATCCACATTAATACTCAAAATTTTCCTTAAGCTATCCATAAATAAATTGCATATCAACCACTTCAAAAATGACCCCGTCATAAGTGCACATCGTTTCCCATACGCCGGACAAGTTCAAACACCTCTAAACATGTTTGTTTTGTACCCTTTTTGCCCATGAAGATGTTACTTCCACGTTGTTACCCGTGTCAAAGGTTGATAAATATGCAATATCCACGGATAGATCCTGGATCGATCGAGCGTGTATTTTGAAACCAGCATAACCTGATCTTTGACCCGTCCCCCGTCTTACACTATACAGGGTGTCAAGAGAGGAGGGTGGGTTTTTTGTACAGGTCGAGTTATTTTGGACATGTTCGAAGCATTGTTAGAAAATTATAGATGGCGCCTGAGGAGATGGTCCGCTGTTTACATTCCGAACCGATGTTGGCTCCGGTTGTTTAAGAGGTTACGGGTCGGCGTGTGATTATACGGCCGTCTTGTTTGTTTCTGATCAAATTGATTCTGTTTTGTGTCTCGTTATGTTTTTCGTTAATAGTGGCTTAATTAGTGGGTAGCCTTTTTGTAGTTGTATCCAGATCATTGCTTGAAATAAAATGTCTTTCTGAAATTATTTTGACAGCATCTGCGTTGCCATTTTTAGAAATGTGACTGTGATGTGAAATGAATCTCTTTTCATTTTCTTACCTATAGTCATTTGGGTTGTAGACTATATTATTTACACTGATATCCTCTTTAGTATGCTTTCACTAATTAACATAATAACCCAGGTCCTTATTACGTGGTGAAACTACTGCTAAAGCACAGTTTACCAAACGCAATACATTGTGGTAATCCACAATGACTTACTTAGAGCCTTATTCTGGGCGGTTGATAATGTGACAAAGTTAATGTCGAGACTAACTAAGTAACTTTATTCTTTGCCAAAGTTAAATTGTTTGTGTAGCCTTTTCAGATGCTTTAAGCATCGTTTCTTTTTTATATTGACGCTTAAAAGGCAAAATTGACTAAGCGACATAGGGCTAACTTTACAGGAGAACAGTTTAAAGTTTAACTTTTCATTAAAAAAAAAACATATAAATTCTGATTCAGATGATAAAATAAGATTTCCAAAACAGTAAAAATTACGCCTGTAGAATGATTACAAGAAGTGTTTTCATTTATTGTCGTATTGTTGTCTCCACATTGTATAAACGCCACACTATTGGCGTGGCCACCTACTGAGCCCATCTCGAAAAGAAGAAGAAGACTGTCCCAATACCTTCTACGTCCCCATTTTCGTCAAACAATGACATCCTAACTAAATCAAATCACACAATAGCCCCGATTACTAACCAGAATAATCCAACGCACATCGTAGGACCGTCGACCGAGAGATCTTGATACGCCCATCCCACTCGTGATTTAGAGCAATGCCCAAGAAATGAAGGTCTATTCGCACGACGCTCCGTCGTGATGCGGGCGTTTGCAGAAATGTAAGCTTGAGAAAATTGTCCGTAATGATTGGACAGAGGATGTTGTTTTATATGACAATGATTTTGATTTGGTTAAGAGATACGGCTAAGTATGGGTTTTGGATGTCTCGATTGTAGCTTTGAGCTGTGTGGAACAGTTAGTTTTGCATGACGTTAAAATGGAACTGTTGGCGGTTTGGATTAAATTTTTCACAATCTTGTGACCGGCAGGTTACAGGTTAGGCTAACCCTAAAGTGTTAGGATGTAATTGATTACAACTTTTTAATATTAAAACGTTTAAAAATAAAAAAAATGTAGCCCATCGGCATCAGGAACAGGGTCCAAGCTGGTGGTGGTCAAGGCTCTAGAGAGAGGAACCTCTTCAATATGCGTGCCGTGTCCAGGAGTACTGTTTTCTGAATCAAGCCCCTGACCCAGCCGCGTATTGAGAGCCTCCTGAAGTGTTTCCGCTATTAGGCCATTAACCGTAACGATTATCGCTACAATAAGTGCAGAGTCCACGTCCCACATCTCGACAACCTCGTGTGCTAAGTCAGGGGTTCATCTTTGTTATGGTTTGCCAAATGTTGTATTTATTTAATACTTCAATCACATACATGTACAAGGCGGACTTTGTATTATATCTAAGTCACACGCAATAGGGACAATCCGGCAGCCACATGTCCTAGAACTAAAAATTTGAAGACATGTGACATCTACCAACCCGTACTGGGCCTGGGGGTAGATTATAGTCCACTCCCTCTCGAAAAGGGGAGGCCTGTGTCCCAGCAGTGGGAACAATAAAGGCTGATTATGTATGTAATAGGGAGCAAGCCTATTGCCACTAATCGGGCATAAGTCCAGACTCTAGATTGCTTCTGAATATTTCCTGAACATATAACATAACATCACGCCTGTATTCCGCGAAGGCTTAGGCAGAAGTGTACTTATAGTACACCCATATTTCGCCAGTAATATTTAAACCCCAATTAACAGGAGCGAGCCTATTCCTATCAACCGGGCATAAAACTATAATCCAATATTTCTAATATTAAACCACATAACACTGCCCGCCCCGGGGATCGAACCCAGCACGAATACTCATCAGTCTGTTGTGCTGACTAACTAATATTCGACCATAGAGGTCTACCTAAAAACTGGAAAGATATTTTATCATAATTAGCATAAGTAAATCAGCCTATAATGTTCCTGCTGCTGGGACACAGGCCTCCTCTCTTCGACAGGGAGTGGGCCGTAATTTACCACGTGGGCCCAGTGCGGGTTGGTAAATATCACGTTTTCAAATTTTTTTTTTTGGTTCTAGAACACGATGTTTCCTCACGATGTTTTCCTTCACCGTTTTAAGAGCAGTGGTGATGAAATTATATACACAAAGGAAAGTGCCTGTCTGGGTTTAAACCCACGACCTACAACTCGTAACTCGGGGCCGCTACCACTGGGCCGCCACTGGTCACGAACACAATTGCTAACATTAAAATCTCGGTAAAAGAAATGACTATTAACTATAAAATACCCTGTATCTAAGGTCTGAAGTAGCAAACATAACAAATTGTGGTAGATAATCATACCAGCTTTAATGTTTAAAGTATGATTCAAGTAAACACCTATTAAGTAGCCCCCGCGGTGTTTACTTAAATATTGTGAAATTCATGCCTGATATTGAGGGGTTAGTGGCTAAGTAATAACAGTCGCATGGATAGATCGATTAGGTTAAGCGACGTTTGCCGCGTTTGGTCTGTGGATGGGTGCCCATCTTTACATAGCAAGACTCCTCCGTGCCTCGGAAAGCACGTTATGCCGTTGGTCCTGGTTGTTATTCGTGGATCTTTGACACTCGTTACGGGTCGTCAGAGGCCCAAAAGTCTAAAGATGGTCACCCATCCACGGACCAACCGTGGCAAACGTAGTTTAATCTAGCCATGCGGCTGTTATTACTTAGCTACAAGCCCCTCACATTATATATTATCATAATAATTATATAACATTTTCGTAAAAAAAAAATACACTAATACGGTCCTATTACCTCAAAACGATGCAGAAAAACATAAGGAAACCGGCATGTCCTAGTAAGTACAAAAAATTCCAATGACTTGTGACATCTACCAGGCGGCACAGAGCCCATGTGGTGGATGACAGCCCACTCTCTCTCGAAGAGAGAAGGCCTATGTCCCAGCAATGGGAACATCATAGGCTGGTTATGTAATATGTACGTATTACATAATCTATCATGTTCCCATGTTTTGTTATAAGTTGTATTTGTGTTGTGTGCTTTCCAATATTATTTTATGTAAGCTTATATTTATTTATTTATTTATTTATTTTATTTATTTATTTTATTTATTTATTTTATTTATTTATTTATTTATTTATTTATTTTATTTATTTTATTTATTTTATTTATTTTATTTATTTTATTTATTTTATTTATTTTATTTTATTTATTTATTTTATTTATTTTATTTATTTTATTTATTTTATTTATTTTATTTATTTTATTTATTTTATTTATTTTATTTATTTTATTATTTATGTACACACAGTAAAATACAAATTGATATGACATCATTAAAATATGAGTACAAAGGTACTGCTTATTTCTTAAGGAATTTCTTCCAGCAGACCTGCGAAAGGAGAACTAAAAAAAAAGAAATGTAGACAATAGTGTGTGAGAAGGGTATTTTATAATGATTATACGTAACCATAGCCTGGGATGCTGCTGAAAATCAGCGTCAGTTGATGAACCTTGTGTTGTCATATGATAGTATGCTGACCTGAGGCCCTTTTGGCATTGTATGCCTTGGTATATTTCTGTTTTTTATAGTTTTAAGGAGGTTTTTGTTCGAATGTCTATACCTACTAATTTTTCTTTCTTTCTCCCTTAATATGGCTTGATGGAACTGGTACCATGATACACCAATAGCACACTAAAACTTTGCAGTCACATGACTCTAGTCATTCAATCAATAAATCACCTCAGCCTATCGCTGCCCACTGCTGGGCATGGGCCTCTCCCAGGCTGAGCCACAACATCCTGTCCTCCACCTTCCGCATCCAGTCTGTCCCAGCCACCTTCTTAATGTCGTCGGTCCATCTAGCTGGGAGGTGTCACATGTCTAACGCCGTTGCTATTCACTAAATTAAAAAAGTAACAATATTATACGACGCCATTTTCTGTCAATCGTACTGTACGGTCTAGCACATTGCTGTAACGATTCGGAACGCCACGACTCTGCGTGAATTAGAATAACAATAAACGAATTGTCTGGCCGAGCTCTCTCGATGCAATTTAACATCGTGTATGGGAAAGCTGCAAGTTCAGTTCTAACTAGTTAGACTATAAGTTGATCCAAACAAAATTGGTTACACTACTGGTTGACTGGTTTGGTTGGTCACCTTATGTAGAATTTCTACATTTATATAAATAATAAAAATAATGGTAGTAATGATCTATACAAGCTGTTGTTTTGCATCCTCATCAATTTCAGGAGGCTGTTATGAAAGACATAAATAATCAAATAAAATTACGATCCCTGGTAAATAATGAATACATACTTGTTTTTTAGTTATTTAAGTTTGACAGTATTTCAGAATACACCACTTTCAAAGAACAGAATCGCGTTGTGGTATCGTATAAGCGGCCGCGTTTTTATGTGTGTGTAAAAGGGCAGTTACAGTGCGGTCTCACACAGGCCGCGTTTTAAAATGCGTGTCCCACACAAGTCGATTTCCGAAAATTTGAAAAAAAAAAAAAAAAAACATACTTATTTTATTATTGATTCGTGTCGAGAATCAGTAGCATAGTTACCTCCTTGAATTTGACGAGGATGCAAAATGACCTCTTGTATAATAAAGGGTATTTTATTATATTCTGTTGGTATATCGTAAGCTACGGACATTAACAACAAGCCTGTCAGTAGTTTTCGACGGGGTAGGCCGAGCTGCTGACTACACCCACGTTTCCTAGTTTATATCTGAGAAGTAACTTAAACAGACTAGGGCAGGAAGTTCCATTTCTTATCTGTACCCTCATTTGAACACTACTTCTCTTATTGGCATCATCATCATGGCATAGGCATGTGATGAGTAGAGATGAAACGCATGTGACTAAAAGAGTGATGAATATAAATGTTGACGGGTGAAGAGGGAGAGGAAGGCCAAAGAGAAGATGGATGGATTGTGTGAGGAATAATAATAATATGAAAGAAAAAGGAGTGAATTTAGCGTGACGGTTGACAGGTGACAATGGAAGAAGAAAACGTTTTGTGTTCACCCCGAGTAGGTAATATGGGCCAAGGGTAAGACCCCTCTTTGAGGAGTGGCTAGAGAGGCGTCACGGCGCTCTCACCTACCGCCTGACGCAGGTCCTCTCCGGACACGGATGTTTCGGGAGGTTCCTGCACATCATCAGGCGGGAGGAGACGCCCGGGTGTCACCACTGCGAGGATCGCCCAGAGGACACGGTGGAGCATACGGTGGAGGTCTGCCCCGCTTGGGCAGAGCACCGCCGTGTCCTCGTAGAGGCGATCGGCAGCGGCGGCGACCTCTCGCGTCCAGCCCTGGTGCAAGCCATGGTCCGGGGCGAGAGGGAGTGGGAGGCGGTCACCTCCTCCTGCGAAGCAGTCATGCTAGCGAAGGAGGTGGCGGGATGGGCGAGGGAGAGATCCTCACGCCTCAGCCGCCCAGGGAGACGCTCCGGGCGTCGGGAGCCGCGTGACGACTCCCGGCCACCGTAGGCGCGGGCCTGCGGGCGGAGAGCAATGGGTAGCTCTCCGTCCGATCAGGACCAGGCCCGTGCCGGACGGCGCGTATGTGTTCCACGTGCGCCTCAAAGAGATGTCAGCATAGTTGACGGGGTCCGACAGGGCCGAAGCCTGCCGGGGTAGCGGCATCGTCCGAAAGGGTTACCGCTGCCCTGGTACATAAAGGGCTAAGGAAGGAACACGGGTGGGTTTTAGTCAGTAAGAGTCTGACACTCCCTTCTGCTCCACCCAGAGCGGGTGGGGTCATTTGATGATTTCCCATTCTCAAAAAAAAAAAAAAAGGGGAGCAAGGTTATGATGACATTTTGCTGCGTATGGGCCACGTTGGTACATCAACCTTATGCTGAGCTGAGGCCCTTTAGGCATTATAATCTTTGTTTTCTGTTTTTATAGTTTTAAGGTGCATTTATTTTACTGTAATGCCAATATACGCATTTTTCTTTTTTCCTTTATCCTCGTTCCAACCACAATGTTTTTGACTGATGTATTAACCTTAATAATCCATTTAGGCAACTCTAACTATCACGTAACAAATACATATAAAGCGGATGATCGGTAACAAGCGATTGGCACCTGAAGCGGGCAAGTGAAAGTCGTTAGTGAGGCCCACTCGAGGCCGGCCTGGCTATCACTCTTGTCCAAATTGACTCTGGATATAGACTTAGTAAGGCATGTAGAGAAGACGAGGCCAGGAAGTAGGACATCCTAGGCCCATAGTCTATTTCAAAAGTATCTCATGAAAATGTAAACAAATGGTACTGTGATTTGATTATTTAAATACTTAAACTCGAAATTCTAATTTATAACCTCTTATAACCTCAAAAATCGTCGATATGTTTTAATAACCATTTAATTAATGTTATTTAAACTATAATATGTTGGAAAAAGTAAAGGGATTTATAAAGTTGAAATCTAAATAATCTAAATCCAAACGCACCCACGACACAGGAGAAATTCCTAGTGTGGGGCAACATTAAAAATAAAAAATAAAATGTTTTACTCATTGCATTTAGTGAGTGATGGCGTAAGATTTAACCTAAACAGGGTTTGTTTGCAAAATGTTATTAGGATTTTCAATTTGGAACTTCTCAGAAGCAGCTCGGAGTCTGGATTTGTGCCTGGTTGATGGCAGTAAGCTCTCCTCCAATTACATGGAACTTAAACTAAACTGGTTAAATGTGGGTATATTATTATAGGTAAACCTCCGCCCAACCCTGCGGGGAAACAACGGGAAACTGAACTGCCGACCGATTCTGTAAAAATCACACCGTGAAAAGTTAGGTGAAGTGAGCTTAGAGTGTGCTGTCAATAGTGTCAATCCCTAGCATTAGTTGGAATGACAGCTCACTCCACGCTCAATTCACCTTAGTTTTCACGGTGAGATGGTTACAGAATCGCACTGCTGAACTGCGCTGTGAACTGAATTGCGGGGAACGGGAACTTCGGGGAATATTTATTTATTTATTGACACATCAACGACTTATTCCCTATTACATTACAATTTTGGTTTGTACGGAAATAGTTTGCGGTGAACTCGTAACTTATAGGTGTGCACAGCACTTACATAGTTATGAATAAAAAATAGATAAATTACTTACATGATTTATAAATCAATTTAAATTACATTGAAATTAATTAAAAATTTACATTAGATCAATGAATAACAGAAAATAATTTAAATAAAGTAAATAGAACATTGAACTTTAACAATAAATAGAAAAATTTAATTAAAAATACCAACAAATGAATTACAGATATCAAATACATTATGTCAAAGTATATTCATTACAATTACAATAAATAGATTAAAATTGAATTGTAAAACATTGCGCTCATAATAAAGGAACTGTGGATCCGAAACCGAACGCAAAATAATGTCGCCAAAGCAAAAAGTGCAGTTATTGTGTAGCAGAAATAAAGAATCGAATTAAGAACTGAGGGCTTGGATATATAGCGGGATCGTCCGAAAGGGTTACCGCTGCCCTGGAACATAAAGGGCTAAGGAAGTAACACGGGTGGGTTTTAGTCAGTAAGAGTCTGACACTCCCTTCCGCTCCACCCAGAGCGGGAGGGGTCATTTGATGATTTCCCATCCTCAAAAAAAAAAAAAAAAGCCTATTTGTCACTAAGCAGCTTGGCTGTTTCAAATAACGGGTCATTTCAGCTCCGTCTCTGCGATGCTTCCAGTATTACAGCGGGGTACTGTAACACACTATCAGTAGCAATGGGATTCGTTTTGACAGTTCAACAACATTCATTGCGTTATTTACGTTGCTGAGCAGACAAATTTTTCGAATATATGAAGCAATGGATTAGCAATATCCTTCAAAATTATTCAGATTGAGATTGATAGTATATTATAGTATATTTATAGTGTGTTACGCAATAGGCTATTTTCCTAAAAAAATCTATAAAATATTAAATTTACATATAAATTTAAATATACGTCCGTCAGTTAGATTATCAAAAAATATTGAACCCGTATTTTTTCTTTTGGGAATCAAATGACCCCTTCATTTGATGATTTCCCATAAAAAAAAGGGCTTGGATATATCGTCTGAATTCATTCGGACTATTCGAAAATAAGTCTAAGTTGTTGGTACATGTGCTAAGCTGATTGTAACTTGATAGAATCCTGTATAAACGAGCGGAACGGCCAAGATTCGTTCTATTTTTAGGCATTACAAATGTTTCCGTTTTAAAATTGGATCTGTAAGAGGTACGACGGGGAGCTGTTAGACTCAACTCTAAATAGTACCTATCTATGTCGGTCACCAAAAGAGATCAGTAACCAGGGTCGTCGGACATAGTTGAGGTGTAGGAATAAACCGATGGATGTTTTCGAACGGAATTTAATTTGATAAATTAACTGTTTGTTTTCTGTTAATCGAAAATTTAAATCGGTTTTTTACTAAACTTCCACAATATCCGACGACACTGGTTACTTATCCCTTTGGTGATCCTACACCTCTACCCAACCCTTCGGGGAAACAAAGCGTAATGTTATGTTGTCACCACGCCATCAGTCGAAACGCTAACCAGTCAGCTTTTAAACCTAGTTACACACCTCTAAACCTTCTCAACTCTATCAACAACTTAAACAGCGTAAGTAAGAATCTCCAAACTGTAGTTAAGTGTACAAATTACTTAATTTAAGGTTAGGTCGGTGCCGATCAGTCAAGTGTCCTAAATGCCCTGTTCAAGTTTTAAGTACAGGGATCTTAAGCTGTATGCTAGCGTGTGTCCGGGGAAACTTAGACGGGGTTCTTGTAACTTTAAGTTGGAGGTGACGGTCTCCAAGACGTGAATGTGGGGGTTTGAAGTTATTTGTCTGGAGTTACAGGTATATTTGAATAGGATTCGTTTTAATATTCGTGAGGCATCCTCAGGCAAGTCCGGTTAAGCGGACGACAACCTCATAGGTTGAACTGTGAGATGCCATTCATAAAAAATAAAAATAAAATCGTAAATAGTTAATTAAGGCCAAATTGTTAGTTAAGTTCTAAAGTCACTAGTTATTTTTTCAAGGAATGTAATTTTGATGAAGTTATGACTTTTACATAGATTTATTAAATATATAATATGAGATTATACTTTTAATTTATGTGGTTTTTAGTTTAAGAGATTTCATCTTCATCGTTTCAGCCAAAAGACGTCCATCCGCTGTTGGACATGCGCCTCCCCCAAGCACCGCCACTTCAACCAATGTCCAAGGTTCTGTGCTTATTGAATCCTGCGGTCTTCACCAGAGGAGCAATTCTCGTAATTTTAAAAAACGTTCACGTTCTGATCTCAATCTCAATCTGTCAAAAATATCTCTAATTTTCCTACATTTTGACAAGTTTTTGACATTTGTTTGTCGCCGAGATGAGACTGCGCCTAGATTGTGAACATTTTAAATTACGAGAATTGGCCTTCTGGTCATCAGTCCTTGTGGGATATAAGATTTATATACAGGTAATACAATAGTAAAATAATAACTAACTATTTACACCAGAAACTAACTGACTCTTCACGTGATCAGAGCGCTATTTTTAACCCAAAGAATCAGCATTGCCATCCAACGTGGTAATGTTGCCAGCCTTTTGGGCATTTATCCCATTCACAGATTTTTCTTTTTATACTTGTATATAATATGTATACATGGTTTGGATAAAAAAAAGAAACTATATGAAATAACGAATAATTACAACAAAACTATCACTAATTATCCATACTTAACTCTTCCGATGCAATATAACAGAGCAGTTATAACTAACCTAATTATGAATATGTTGAACAGTTATCACATTTACAATGTGAATCATGGATTTCCATTCATTCACCCATTCCAGGCTATCGAACATCATTTCAGGCCCACGTGTACCTCCTCAATTTCTATTATTATTTAAATTATCTTGAATTGCTCCAGTCTCTTTCTTACTATTATGGCAGATTCACTTATAATTTCATGGGCAACACAAACCCATTTAGCGGTCATCTTTTATTTTGCAGCTGAATAACAGCGCTGTGACATTATTTTTTTAAATGTTGCAGCATCATGCTGAGATAGGAGCCTTTTGGCCACGTATAGGACTTTCTGTTTCATTTTTCTTTTTGTTAATTAGTTTTTCATCTAATTTGGTTTCTTATTTTTGACTGTGTTTTGTTTAATTTGTGATCTTTCTGTACGTGTCGCAATAAATGCTTTTTCTTTCTAATACCAGCGTTTTACATGGAGTGACTGCCTATCTGACCTCCACAATCCAGTTACTGGGTAATACGATACCCCTTGCTAAGACTACTTTTTCAGTACTGTGTCCTATTGAGTTTGACTCCAATATTATTTCGATTACTGAATCTCATTGATTTTTTTATTTCTACACCGAAATTATATTTTTTCTACGAAATGTAGATGTAGATGTAATTATCTATCTACACATAGATAATTACATACCTGTGAAAAACTATGTTGCGACATTGTTACCAATGTGGCAAAAACGTTCGCAAAATAATAAATACTATTTAAAACAATGGAATGTTGCCACAACTGAAATCATAATGGTAAGTAGGTAATTAAGCTACCCACCTACCAACCTAACGATCCTAAAAACATACATACCTCCAGAGGTACCAACATTAAGAGAAACGGTACCGAATTAGCATATTATATAAATTAGCGCCCAGCCTCGGTCAGATGGAATTTAATATCATCCCATACACAGACGTTTGTAGTTACAATCGTATTCAACTGGCTTTGGTGGCCCGTGATACAAGGTGTTGTAAGAATGGAGATATTATTTTTGTTTATTTTTGGTGTGTTTTTTGGTACTGTAATTATAACGGCTTTTAACGTACCTTGGGATAGAAAACGATGTTTTAAAAAAAAAAGTTTTGACAGCTGTTTTTTCTTTAATGAAGATTGGTCCTTGGCAGCTCTGGACAGAGAGAGCTGGAAAGAGAGTAGGGTGGCCTTTGCCCAGCAGTGGGACATTAATGGCTAATGATGATGAAGTTTCGACATGATTAAAGGTTTAACATGTGGTTTGTCTTTTAAAAAGAATTCCGCTTACTACTAAGCTAGAGCGTGAATATATGGTTTTGTAGTTATAAATTCTTATAGATAGAGAATCCGATTCTTTCTATAAACGATGACGCTTTCTTTTGGAAATAAAAAAGATTATTTTATTTTTACGACGCCGCCGACGCCGCCCAGAAAAAGATGGCGAGATGACCTGGACGCGTACCACGAGGGCTGATTCGAGGTGGTCCGGGGTAAGAGTTCCTGGAAGGATTTGGGGAAGACCAGTATTGTGCAGCAGTGGAACAGGATACACTAAGAAAAAAAAAAAACCTTTAGTAAAATAATATTGGATGAAACTCCACGAAAGTCTTTCAACCCTCACACACTTTTGTTATCAAACCGCTTAATCAAGCTTCCCAGCTCTTAAAACAGCACACAACAATAAACAAACACTGAAATCCAACAATCTAATCATATTATTACAGTATTAATTATAGCGTTAAAATCTCAAACAACAGTTTCGCCACACCCTGTGATGTTACACAGCCAAGAAATTGCTTGACGGTCAAAATATCTTAGTTATGACCACTCCTGTCCGGTGCAGGACCAACGTAAGCCAAGTTTTGCCCCCCTACGTCCCCTAAGGCATAGTTGGGTGCCTCCCTCCCGCTTTGGTTATTAATAAATCTATCTGTATATTTCGAGTTAAAGACAGCGGTATTCAAATGGTAGCTTTTAGTTTTGGTGGACGTTGGACGTTATCGGTGACAATGATTTTGTTAGGCTGGCAGCAGTGTGCTGTGTGGTTGGTAGTGTGTCTGTTGGTGGACGAAGTTGTGACGTACACATTGATGGTTGTGTGTAGGTTGAAGCTTGTGGACTTTTGGTTGAAAATTTGTCATTCGAAATTATGGAGATATTTGAAAAACTGGGGTTTTTATGCTGAAGATTTTGAGGGATAAAAGTAACATATTTTGTTGATATTTTCAAAGAAAACCTCATTCAAGTTAAAATTTAATGAAAGTTTGAGGCTTGGCGACAACATTTCTTTTTGCTAAATATTCACGTTTCCATTGTAAAAAAAATGCCAAAAACCCTTCTCATGTATGACGTCACTTAGGTACGCTATGAGTGGTCATCACCATCATTACCATTCTCCTGCCCTTGTCCCTATTTAGTCGGGGTTAGCGCAACATGTCTTTTTCTTCCATACTTCTCTACTAGTTGTCATCTCGGTAGTCACCTCCTTTCTAACCATAACATCATTCACACAGTCCACACATGCGGTCATGTAGCACCTATATACTTAAACTTATGTTACCCTTAACATGTTACCACCACGTCCAGCCAAACTTAGAACTTTAGAAGCCCAACCAAACAGAATACGAAACATGCAGCTAAATGTAAATTGAAATCAAAATTCATCACACACTTGTATAACTCAATCACACGGCCAAGATGCCCGGACACCCGGACGCCGGACGAACGGCCCGGACAGTCTACGTAGACACGGACAATAGCACTAAGGATTCGATTTAGGGTGTCCGGATTCTGAATTTTGATTGTGCAGCTGGGTGCAGCGGTTTTCCAGTGTTTTGAGAATTGTTCTTGGATGCAGAACATACAATTAATATAATACTGGTCAGTTAATGCCAGCAGCGTGTAAGAGGAAGTCTTTTTTATTGTATAATAGCTGAACGTCGTACCGCCAAATTTTTTTTTTTAATATTCTTCCATACAAACCTGGTCCTGACAATAACAAACACAAAAAAAAGAATTATCCATATTTGGTGCAGCCGATCGGAAGTTATGCGCGTACATACATTTCGGTGATTCATTTTTATTTATATAGATAGATTTGCGTTTTTTGTCTGTAATGTTGTGCATGTTTTTTCAAATATAAATAAATAAAGACAGTGATTGAATGCAAAAAATACTGTACAAAAACATAACATTAAGGACACAACAGGAACAGCAAACCAACCAACGGACAACCGATGAAAATATGGCACGTAGGGTAATTATGGAAATCACATTGCAATAGGCTAAGCGATGCAATGGCTAACACATTGTAAGTCGAAAATTTACGTAACTCCGTACGTTCCTAGTTTTATTTTTTTATTTGTCGCCAACTAAATAGTTGACCGTAGCAACAAAACACAGATTTGAAGAAAAATGAGAAGGAGTAACATTATTATTCAGAAAAACCCCTATAAAAGAAGCAAGCGTTTTGGGAGCGATGTTGAGGGGTACTTCAATGTTTCAATGTCCTTTTGTTTTTCTACCTATATTTATATATTTTTAGTACCTAGTTAGTTATTTAATTTAGGGCCGATTTTTCCAACGCCAGATAATTTTATCGGAGGGATAATTTAGAATTTTTGAACGTTGTGATAAAATTATCTCACGTTGGAAAAATCAACCCTTAGTGTAAATAGTATTATTGTGTTTTTTTTTGTGTTTATGGCTTATAAATAAATTAATATCTCCTTAGTCTATTTTCAACAATTTCCAAGCATTCTAAGCAACAAGACTCGGAACAGATTCATCAATACATTGTAGTGAAATTACTCCGGATCTCCAGGTACCAGTTATGTAAGACATCCGTTGCTAGGCTAGAATCATCTTGTGAATTTAGAACATTCTATGGCCGGACACCCATAAGGTGGGGGCCACTCGTAAATTCCGAACGTCTTCAAATTCAACTATGTCTAACTATTGGATATTTGTGGATGTAGAGATGCTGGAAAGAATACTTTTTAGAAAAAATTTCAGAAGCTGAATTTAACATTTTTGACTTATGAGGAGTGCTCAAATTCATGTGTTTTTTTAAATAATTTTATAGTAATTTCAATTCACAATATTTTCAATTAAAAATATTTTATTTCATAAACCTACATGGGTAATTACATCAGAAACTAAGGCAACGGTTCTAATTGGTCGTTTCATACGGAGATTAGCGGGCTAAAAACTCCAGTTACTCTTTTAAAAATAATCGGCTTTTGCAATGTTTTCCAATTACAGTAATAGTAGGTAATTATATAACAATTAATCACTTTTCTGTTTCTTACTTTCTTTTGACTATTGTTATTTCATGTAATATTTCTACACTATCTACCTTTTTCAGTAAAATAATAAACAGTATTGAAAAGCGCCAGTGTAGCCCGCAAGATTCAAGTTTTCTTACGATTTATGCAATTTCCAGGTCAGTATCAGGTTGATGATCAAATATGACTATAGAAGGAAATTTAAACGCGAACTACAATTGAATTATTTATTGCATGTTACATATGTTTTACAAAGTTCTCGCGACCGCTCGCACCTGAACTATAATTGGATTTAACTTTTAAAAATTACTTTGGTGAGTTAATTTGTCATTTCTAACCATATCCAGTAAAATCCTGTATCCTGGTACATCAACTATGTCTTGCTTTTACACGGGCGGACCGCGTTATTATTGTGCCTCTGTCAACGGAATATGAAATGTATTGGAACCCGGGATGAGCTGGCAACTCCTTGACCAGCCCCCCTCGCCCCCGTCACCCCTTGACCTCGGGTGGTGGTCAGTGGGGTTAGTTCGTCGGGGGGAGTGGATAGTGCGGTAAGTCTGATGTTTAGTATTTTGGGATACAGTTTAATGTTATAATAGGTAAAGTATGAAAATGTTATGTTAAAATATTTAGTTTTAATTCCGCAGTAACTAAATCCTGGCTTACATGAAAAATGCGGCACCGCTCTGCCACCCGCAACAATATGGGTAAAATTGCAAAACATTTTTAGTTCTGTGCAAAAAAATAATACTTAATTTAAACTTTTAATAAAATGTTCTCAAAGATTTATTTTGCTTCAACAAAATAATACTCACAAGTCTGGGCTGACTTACTATAAAAAAGCCTATGTTTGACTAGAGAAGAGGAAACTTTCAAACAAAATGTAACTGATCTACGGAAGGTTGTGACAAGTGCTTTCCCAGGTTTGTACGTAGGTATGATCAATAATTGTTATCTTCTACAATTAAATATAATATTATTGGGTTATCTAGCTATATGCAATAATAACTGCGGGCTGGCTTCGGGCCCTCGTACGCCTTCCAAAGGTCCGGGACTCCAGGGTCCCGAGAAATATCAAAAGAAAAAATAATAATAAAGTCTTTATTTCCCAAAATACAATATACGTAATTCCATAACAAATATATTATGCAATAAAGAAGTAAATAAAACCTACGGAAATAAAATAAGTTATTGTTAAATTAAACAAACACTGAAAAAGACAACCCTCCATTTATTATCCTTTGTCTCCAAAAACCCTTTTCAAATAGCTTCAAACATAATGCCTTTAAATAATTATTGTCACAGTTGCAGGTGCCTCCTTATCACTGAGGAGTGCGGGACGTCTTCAGCCGCAGTACCCCGAGGTGCAGGCACTAAGATTTAAGGAACATGGCCTCTTCACATAGACCTATGTACTGTTTAGACTGGCCTTAATGACGTAAATGAGGCACTGAAATGTGTGAGTACAAGAAGATGGCATAGAGTAGATAATGTTTATTAATATTTATTTATTAGGGACAAAAAACAGTTACATGCTACAAAATACAGAGAAATACTTAAATTAAGATTTAACAAACACGTAACCCACACCATTGTCCACGTTTTAACTAAAGGTTAAAAGAAGTGCTAAAGACAAGTGATAAAAAAGAAAAAGAAATATAAAACACTAGTTGCTGCCACAACTATGCTGTGTTACTTAGCTTAGCTGAATTTAACTTAAAATACTCGCTAACCAAAATATCCAGAGCAATCCTCTTAAATTATTGCTTAGATAGGCAAAATATATCCAGTGCGTGTTGTAAGAATCAACAAGGCGACGAAGAGGTGCACGTTCCCCAGTGTTAGTCCTGCATATTATGTCTGTATGGGATAGTTGAGGGACACGCGGGGTGCGTGTCCCTCGAATAACACTTCTGGGTAGCTTGTAACACAATTTAATTTAATATGAACCGGAGTTACCGACATAGCTTGCAAATAAGCAAACGGAAGTGGCAGTGGGCTGGCCATGTTTGATAAAGGACCGATGGCTGGTGGAGGAGACGAGACCTGGAGTACAGACCGCGTATCAGCAAGCTTAGTGCGGGACTCTCCTATCTTGATGGACCGACGTCCATCAGAAGGCGGCTGAGACAGACTGGATACGGATGGTGGAGGTCATGGTATTGTGGCGCAGTCTGAGAGAGGCCTATGTCCAACCGTGGACTGCGATAGGGTGAGTTGATTGAATATATTTATATCACCTAGTATTTAAAATGCCTATGATTTAATTAGATTTTTACTACAAAAAAACAAAGGGACTTTAAATGAGTATTTTCACAAAATTTCAATCAGGTAGTGAGTGCTATGTAATCGGTAAAATTGCCAATAAGAAAACGAAAGAAGTGGCTATTTAAGAAACTTTCTCTTCTTCCTTCTTTTTCTTTCTCTTTTTCTTTTTTTCTTTCTCTTTCTTTTTTTTAACTTACTCTCTTTTTTTTTTTCTTTTTTTTATTCTTGTACCTTCAACTGTAATTTGGAACAAAGCAAAATAAACATCACGTCGCATCGCATCGTTTACCCAGACTCTTACTTTACGTTCTACTTTTTTTATTTTTGCTGGGTTCCTGATGGTCCTAGTGTTATGTTAAAGAGACTAGAGCCAGCCTCAAATTGGGCTTTCAAATGCAAATTAAATTTTTCAAATCCGATTAAATAGAGATTAAGACTTCTAGAGATTAACGCGTTCAAACAAACACTTCAGTTTTATTATTAGTATAGATTTTACAATTCAAATTAGCCACCTCTATTCCTTCTTAGCCACAATTGGACACCCAACTTACCCATTTCAAATTGGAAAACACTGCCCGACGACTTATCCTTGTACAGTCGTACCTCCACCTAGATCCTACTCGCTATTTGAGTTGCCACCCGCTCTGTGTGCTTGTGCCGTGGTGCAAGTCATGAGAGGAAGCGTTTAGGTTAGGGGTAGGTGGAGTATTTGGGGGGAAAGGATTGGCGTCATCCTTCATAGCAACAGTGAACAGCCGATCTATTCTGTACCGTGAAAATGAAGATGAAGTGAGCTGTCAATAGTGTCAATCCCTAGCATCATTAAGGTGGATGCTCCAAGGTAGCCCGCGAAATTCAAATTTTCTTACGTTTTTTGCAATTTGCTGGTCAGTACTAAGTTGTACGTTGATTGAAATATGATTCGCGGCCGTAACAAATATGTATTTACAGAATTATAATCATTAGAATCAGTAATACAACTTGTTAAGTTAGCATAATCCTAAAATGTCAAGATTTCATGAAATAGTCATTCAGTAGGATTACTTGATCTTAGAGAGTTGTGTTGATGACTTTCATGATTATAATTCTGTAAATACATATTTGTTACGACCGCGAATCATATTTTAATCAACGTACAACTTAGTACTGACCAGCAAATTGCAAAAAACGTAAGAAAATTTGAATTTGGCGGGCTACCTTGGAGCATCCACCTGAAGTGGAACGATAGCTCACTTTTCTTACGTTTTCACGGTGAAATTTTTATAGAAGAGACCGGTTAGTCTTCTGTATTTTGCTCCTTCCATCGGATACCTATTCTATCGCTTTCTGATATCCAAGATCGAGGTCAAAAGCGAATCTTTATCAACAAATACAAAATTATACTGCGCCCGCGTGGTGGTTTACGGCTCACTCCCTCTCACCGAAAAGAGGCCAGTGTCCCAGCAGTGGGAACATTACAGGCAGATTATTATACTTACAAAATCATATGGCTATAAAGTAATTAAAGCAGAGAAAACTTTCTATGATAACTGGAAAGGGCTTAGTAGATGACGCTTCAGTGTCAGAATAAAGAATTAATACTTATTAAGAGAAGCAACCATTTTCTGTAAATGTTACCAGATTTGAGAGAATAAATGAAGTATTATGAATAAAAACTACAAACACCACTAGTTTGTATAGTCAAGCAGCTTTCTGGTTGTAGAAAATCAAGTCAATGGACATTAGAGTATATCTATATAATTTAAATAAAACGATTTGATTCAATAAGATGAAAATAATATTCTCCATAATAATACAATTCACTGTCGCTAACATCTTAGTACTCACACCAAACATTTAACTAGATTATCTTAACGTATTTATATGCGGTTGGAGCTAATTTTCGGACAATTACAGAGCGGGCCCCGTTTGCGCCTTGCCTTATGTGGTCGCCGAGGTGATTTGTGTAAACTTTGCCACGATATAATGTGGTACAAGATAAATACGGCATTCTGGACTCATGTTTGTTCTCTGTATCTTAGATTTTGCTAATATGTTCTCTGGTTTACAAAACTGTGGTCTACTTCTTGTAGACACAGTGTACCTATACAATTCAACAGTTACCTTATATTTTATATACACAGATTAATTACTATTTATACAAGCTAACACTAATATATACTATATACAATTATATACAAGTTTATAATACGAAAAAATATAGAAAAAGGCAGGAGTTCATTGGGCATCAAATAATTCATCCACATCACTGTCAATGGAATAAGTATAAGCATTACCACGTTGGATGGCAATGCTGATTCTTTGGGCTAAAAATAGGCCAGCCTTCTGGTCACGTGAGGAGTCAACCAACCGCTTGGCGAGGTCCCGAAAAATTTGATGAGCAGTCGGACCCCAAGGCCCTAGTGTTTCAACCCCAAACGGCTCAAACATATAAGGTTGTTATACAAGCTGTTGTTTTGCATCCTCGTCAAATTTTAGGAACCGTTATGAAAGACATAAATAATCAAATAAAATTACGATCCCTGGTAAATAATGAATACATACTTGTTTTTTTAGTTATTTAAGTTTGACTATTTTTCAGAATACACCACTTTCAAGGAACAGAATCGTGATATGGTATCGTATAAGCGCGGCCGCGTTTTTATGTGTGTAAAAGGGCAGTTATAGTGCGGTCTCACACAGGCCGCATTTTAAAATGCGTGTCCCACACTTGCCGATTTCCTAAAATTAGAAAAAAAAAACCCAGTTATTTTATTAGATTCGTGTCGAGAATCAGTAGCATAGTTACCTCCTTGAATTTGACGAGGATGCAAAACGACACCTTGTATTTGCGCCGTTTGAGGTTTTCTGCTCCTGCAGCAGCTGCCCCAACACTGCCCACCGTGCTAGGAAGATGGGATGGCGCGAGGGTGTCGATACAGGTTGCATCCCACACTAAAGGCCTACCCAACTTCCAAGGCATTATGATCATTCCATCGGGCCTCTCCATAGTCGCGTGCCAAGCCATTGGGTTCTAAAACACCTGGCACCCCGGCGGAGACAAGAGCCCGACGGATGATGTCGGTAATGCTAACGTGCCTTGCCATCCGTCCAGCGCTCTTGCTGCAGCATAGGCCATGGTGTCAGAGGCAGTCGACTGCTTCACCGCATTGACAGCGATGTGGATCTCCGCAAGGAGCGCCCAGACGCAAACAAGTAGCGAGCCGGAATATGGTGTCACCCAGCATAGTGCCTATATTGGGTGACGGTAGCGCCTGAAGCCAGAGGCCCGACTCCCATTCACCCACAGTCAGCAGGCGGGCACGTTCAGCAGCATTGGTGGACGTATTAATAAGTTTATTCCGTACCAACCTGCAGAGCGGCTCATCCCATTGTCTCTGGGAAGACGGGTTCTCGGGCTGAACCGTGTCCGGGCAAGCAACTTTCCAAGCGTTCACGTTTTGCGTCGGTCAAACACGGCACTACAGAGTCGACCTGAGCAGGAACCAAGATTCGTGTGGCTAACTTTTCGGTAACATCTTTCTCATTTTTATCTCGATTCATCATATCTTATATTTAGTTACGAATTCTGGAAAATTTAAAAAAATACAAAAAATTTGGTATTTCTCGACTATTATGAATTTTCGCCTAGGCTTTATGGGGTGCTTAATTGTCGCAAATGGGTCACGCTATCACGTCCTGGAATGAATATGTCAAACTACAAGTCACCCTGTAGAATTAAACAAGTAGTTAAGTAAAAGCCAACAGCAGTTGGCTTTTGTATTGAAGTGTTTGGGGTGGCATTTTTCTTTTCCAGCGGTATAATTCTTTAATCTTATTTTGCTTACACATAAAATTATGTGGAAACGCCGGGTTGGGACGCCATAGAACGACATAATAGGGATCTTATTGGTGGTGCTCTTCAGAAAGGTCAGGTGCGTAGTACTGGCAACCGGCGAGCGTGTTTGACCATCACCCTAATGGCGTAACACACCATCAATCACAATCTGAATAATTTTGAAGTACTTATATTGCTAATCCATTGCTTCAAATTTGTCTGTTTAACAACGTAAATAACGAAATGAATGTGGCTGAACTGTCAAAATGAAAGCCATTCATACTGTTAGTGTGTTACGTAATTACTCCGCAGATATATGAACATAAACGAAGCAAAAGGAATATGTAAGGAACGTAGCAGATGGCGTTCTGTAGTTTCCGCCTTTTTTTTTTTTTTTCGTGGATGGGAAATCATCAAATGACCCCTCCTGCTCTGGGTGGAGCGGAAGGGAGTGTCAGACTCTTACTGACTAAAACCCACCCGTGTTCCTTCCTTAGCCATTTATGTTCCAGGGCAGCGGTAACCCTTCCGGACGATCCCGCTACCCCGGCAGGCTTCGGCCCTGTCGGGCCCCGTCATTTATGCTGACATCTCTTTGAGGCACGCGTGGAACACAAATGCGCAGTTGAGTTATATTTCCATTCATATCATCACAGTTTCTATGCCAACATTTAAAAAAAAACATGAAAAGCCGGTTTAAAGAACGCTTTCTCGCAGTCGATAGCAAAAAGCTGGTGGTAGGTACCCTACGTTTTTCATTTACTTCCAAATGAACTTGAGACAACACTACTAGGTACTCACATACAGACCCAACACAATAAAACTTTCACTATCCCTGAAACTAATGGGCGAACCCTTTCGCCTTAAGACAGTGAAAAATACACAGACGTTTGAAGTGAGCGCGGCTAATTTAAGGAGCCTACCTTATCTCAGTGTAACTTCGGCATCGGGTGTCATTTGTCTTCGTCAGTGTTGGCCGGTGATCATTTATGCCACAGCACACCCTACCCTTTCGGTGGAAATATAGGGAGGATAATCCTGTGCAGCCTAACATCTTGACCTACTGTACAAATCTTACATAGGGATAACCTTTGCAAAACCTGCTTTTTTTACTCATTCAGCTTCATCCATGTTCATATATCGGGTCGTATACTGCGCCCCTAATTCTGTGAGCAAATCTTGGTTGAGTATGACGATACTGAACCAAGATTTGCAAGGTTAAGAATCAAGAAGAAGCCGTTCTTCTTTATTCTTATCCTTGGAGCCTAGACGGTGACGTAAGGGGTTTCTACTCTTGATATACTCTCTCTCTTCTCCGTCTCTGCTTGATTGTTACCAGCCGATTTAATATTATCTGTAACACAAATCTGGCTGTCTCACAAGCTGTGTCAAACCACCTCCCGTGTATCCCAATCGTAGATCTTCTTCAGTTACACCCCTATGTTCATCAAGTTAAAGGCGCATTTCGCATGACATGTGTGGTTAAGGGATGACTTAGTGCTTTCCTAAGGAAATTGCGGCCACTCGTTTGTGGATGTACAATGACAACGCGTTTTTACGAGTCAACGAATGGGGGTAGATTTTCGTTTGTTTTTTTTATGTCTCGACTCGTGAGTTCTTGAAAATAATTAGTGTGAGGAGTTTTTCTGAAGTAGTTCTTCTATGAGTGTTTTTTTGGAGTAGTCAGATCTATTCTGTTGTTTTTAGAAATAGACGCTGACTATGAAAATTAACTGAAAGGTAGGTTTTATTAAAGTTTCAGCAATCGCTTTCTTTATCATGTCACTAGCTTCTACTCGCGGCTTCGTTCGCGTGAAATTCATTGTCCCCCCGACCTACCCCGCGTCGCATCGAATCGCCTGCCGGCATTATTACTTCATTGTCGGTTTGCATTATTTCTGTTTTTTTTTGGTCAGGTCCTAAGGGTCGTAGCGGGAGGCTAACCTAGAGCCTTCCTTAAAAATTGGGCTATCAAATGCAAAAATATTTTTTCAAATCTGAGTGTTAGTTCCAAAGATTAGCGCATTCAAACAAACAAACTCTTCAACTTTATTATTAATATACATTTATCTTAAATCTTTCTCACAAAACCTTGCTTACGCTTGAACTTTTTTCTTCATTGTCACAAATAATTTTTAATTCTGAATCTTTAGAAAATACTGATTTACTAGTGGAAAAATACTGAGACCACTTTATAAGTAGTCCAACAAAGTTTTAAGAAAAAAAAAGAGAATGAAAGAATAAAAAAATAAAAAATAATTTTTTTTTGGTACGCACAAATACTAGTAAAGGAGCATTTAAAACTAACAAAGTTACATTAAAAACAACCACTAAAATAAAAAAAGGCCTGTACGAGGACAAAAAGACTCCTATCTCAGCATAAGAATAAGCGACTTTCAGTCTTAATTTTTCCGTCACTTCTACTTGACCACGTTCCCTATAAAATATTCAATAGATACGAAAACAGATTCCAAATCTTCACAGCTGGCGTGACCATATCCCTGCGTCGAAGACGTCCGGACGCTCCCTCCACCCCCTAATTAGTTTACCGTTATTATTTGCATACGTACCGTATTTCGAACGTTTGTTTTTCGGACCAGCCGAGCGGGCCCGAGCGAGGTCCGAAGTCCGAACAATAACTCGGCCAAGATGTTAGAAGCAGTTAATTTAGTTTGCTTTGATAAGGGTCAACCCCTTCAAGTAGGTACTCAGGTAAGCGGTCAAACCAACTAGGACAAATATTGAAACTATCGAGTTTGTATAAGTAGTGCTGAGGAAATTATTAATTATTGCTTGCCATGTTGAGATTTATGGATTATTATGCAGAATTTTCGATAAGTTTGGTGTAGATAATCTTCATAGTAGGTACCTTCATCTACTCCGTCTCCGCGCGATCGATGAATGATCTAGAACCAAAAATTCAATTCTAAAATATGTGACATCTACCAACCCGCACTGGGCCGCGTGGTGCATTACGGCACTCCCTCTCGTAGATAAAAGGCCTGTATCCCAGCAGTGGGAACATTATGGGCTGATTATGCCATACTTATAACCTAACGAAAAATATATTTTTCAATACATTTTCCATATAGACACCCAGTCCACAGCACCTTTCAGTTACGGAAACCCGCTACTCCTTCGTAGCATAAGTTGTGGTATAAGTGTACTTGTCTGATATAAAAACCTACCTATCTATTGTGTTTTTTCTTTAATTATAATATATCTCTTTTATTCAATCTTACTAATATTATAAACCTGAAAGTTTGTATGGATGGATGGATGGATGTTTGTTACTCTTTCACGCAAAAACTACTGAACGGATTTGGATGAAATTTGGCACACAGATGGTTTATAGCCAGGATTATACTTTTTAACCCGATATTTTCACGGGATCTAAACTTATGCGGGTGAAACCGCGAGGCGCAGCTAGTAAATACATAAACTCATGCCTTTTTCCATGGGCAGAAACTACAGAACGCCTGCTACGGTCCTTAAATACTCCTTTCGCTTCGTTTACGGTCATACATCTGGTTCATCTCTTTGTTTAAGTATTATTTTAGAAAAGGCCTGGCCAATTACGTGTTCAACTGACCTAAATACCTCAAAACGCCATAAAAAGAACCAATAACTTCAGCTTCAACCAACAATACATACTAAATCGCTGTAAATCTAAATAAAACAGGGGCCAGTATAATTATAAATTCCGCGTCACTCGGCAACGGTGGAACAATGAAGTTAATCCATCAGGCAGGTCCTCGGGCGTGGGCAGAGATAAGAAGAGGGACGGAACCCGCACCCCGACTGTCTTGGGCACCTACCCTCTGAGAGAGTAGGGAAATGGGGTAGATGGATCAAATTGTAAAGGGATATTTTGTTCGGCAGATTTGGATGTAAAAATTATTTTATATGACTTTTAACTAGGAGTTAGTTATTTAAGTTGAAAATGTTAAGTGAAGAAGAACATTATTAGGAAACCGGCATGTCCTAGAACCAAAAACTCGAAGACAAGTGACAACCACCATCCGCACAGAGCCTGTGTGGTGGATTATGGCCCAGTCCCTCTTACAGAGCCCTATGCCATTTAGAAACATAATATTTATCTCTTGTCTTAAAATTGTTTGTTGTTTGTTTGTTTTGTTATTTAATTAATATATTTTTGTAATTTTTTTTTGCTAATTTATTATTCAAAGAAACCTGTATTAGTGTAGGTTTATTGTGCAAAAAATATAAATACTAGCTGCACCCCGCGGTTCACCCGCATAAATTTGACCCCGTGGGAATGTCGGAATAAAAGTATCCTATGTCCTAATCATGGTCTTCCCATGTGCCAAATCCGTTTTGCCGTTTTAGCTTGAAACCGTAACAAACAAACATACAAAAACTCAAATCTTTTCTCTTTATATTAGTTTAGATTAGCTTTAGCTCACAGCTAAGCATCGACATACCGAAACCCTCAAATAAACCCTCTCAACGTAGGCACAAAACCTGAACTCCTTACATCGCGTCTGCGCCCATACTCTCAAAACATTGACCAATCCTTAAGGCCACCCTTCTCAGTCAGTGACGACCACCTGGGCCTGTCGTATGAATATTAATTCGACCATATCTTGACCCCTGTCCAACAGTAAGAAACCTTGATGTATGAATATCTCAAATAATAGATGAGGTAGCAAGCTGAACTTGTTTTTGCAGGATAATCAACTGGGTTTGCACGCAATTTTTGCATTAATTGTTAATTTCTTGTTTTATTGTAAGCATAAGCATAATTAGCCTATAATGTTCCCACTGCTGGGACACAGGGCTTCTCTCTTCGAGAGGGAGTGGGCCATAATCCACCACGCGGGCCTAGTGCGGGTGGTAGATGGCACATGTCTTCGAGTTTTTGGTTCTAGGACATGATTTCATGGTTCAAGTTTTATTGTAGGGTTGTTTTTATTTTTATTTTTGGTATCTGCAAGTACCTGAACATGGGGGCCTTTTTACTAAATTCAATCAACTCCTATCGCAGTCCACTGCTGGTCAAAGGCCTCTCCCAGCCTGCACCTTTCTCATCCAGTCTGTCCCAGTCACCTTTTTAAGTTCGTCGGTCCATCTTGCTGTGTCCTACACGACGCTAAACGAAATTATGTAACTTTAAAATTATCTAACAAGCTCAGTACTGTCTGCTAACTTATGCTTAGTTTGCTTACAAAACATGGCTTTAGCTTGCTTGGTACTTAAAAGCAATTAAAATATGTCGGAGATGGTATATCTGTCTCTCGTTAGCATCAGGCATATTTTAATTACTGTGGGCAAACTATGGTAGTGTTGGTTATAGCACGATAGGTAAATGGTTTACAGTTCAATTCAGATTATAATTTACGAACAAGTTAGTCACACTAGCGAATCACACACTCACACAACTCAACGATACGGAACGCAATTGAAAGTTTCTGAGCACATGTTGTTCATACAATGTCCAATGTTTCGATCCTCGAGAGCTCTGCTCACACCGCTTTTGTATCTGTTGCTCTCGTCCCACCACAAACTCAGGCTAGACTCTGTCTAGCGCCACGAGATGGCGCTAACGTTCCGAATAGTCAAACGAATGACTCCGACAAATATAACTTGTATGAATAATATTTTCGCAACGGTGCAATCACGGTATTATGAAAAAACTTGTTTGAAAAAAAATATGCGCAATATGTCCTACTTACATAAACAGCTATTCTCCTGTTCTATTTTTAATTATCCCTGTTACATGCTAGTCAGGGGACATTATACCTACCTTTTATTTATTTTTTACGTAGCATGCCTCCAGCAGTGGGACATTAACGCCTAATAAAATAAAAATATATATACTGTCCCAGTGCTAGGGGAAGCGCTTGCGGGAAAACTGTTTTCTCACACCACCATAACCCAGCCATCATGGTAAGCGTCCAAGTCATCTCGTCACCCCTTTCTGGGCACAACAAGCAGTAATACTGTAAGAGAACTACCACCTCTTATAACCCTTAAGGAAACATACGCATACTTTCATGTCTAATTTAATATTTTTTTTTTGTAAAATATTCTCTTCGCAACTTTCACGAAAATAGGCCATCTTAGACATAAGTACTTCATCGTAATTACCCCGTGAGCCAAATATTATCGTAGCCAGCATCGCGCCCCACACAAATATTGTTTCAATTGATTAGCCCTTGCTCATTGTTAGGGGTAGTGGACACAGATATATTTGGCTTATTAGTAGATTCGCACGAAATTATTCGCCCGCAATGGGTGAATCGACACATTGAAATAATATTTTTTTTTCTATAGGTAGGCGACTCGCACGAAGTTGTGAAAAATTTGTGGGTGAGTCGACAACTACAGAATTATGTATTAGGCCATTGGCACATTTTGAATTTTATGCAGAAAAAAGTGCACGTTTCAAAATATTTTACTCTTATCACTTCTGTGTGCCGGTGTCCTTTTTTCTATAAATTCTGAAGATGGTAAGTTAAAAAACACTATTCAGTATAAAAAAAAGAATTGAAATCATTACCTTCAATGAAAATCGAAGGGTGTCGCGCGGGACAGCCATTTGGAACGAAGTTCTTTTCGCACACAAAAACACACACTTTAGAAAAAGGTCAAGCTTTTACACTTTTTTCAGCCTATTTTTCATTCGCCAAGTGTACAGAGTGTAACGTGCGATAAGGAACTTTGTTCTAAAAACCGTATTCAGTGTGGTTGCTGGCAACCAAGTAGTAGACTAAAAAATAAACCTTGATGACCAGGAAGGCCCATAGAGTATATAGGTAATGGAATCTTCCAAACTAAATCAATATAAAGGGCCATACTAATTTTGGTAATTTAATACACGTAATATCACCAACCAATCATCGACACCAGCCACCAACATCACCTATTCAAGAAAATAAGGACACTTCACTAAGTATTTCAAAGCAATCTTAGTATTTTTGAGTTATGAACCTGACCTTACCTGTCCCTTTGACGTTCAGAACCGTCCTACATCTATCCAAAGTCTTAATGATGTAGATACAACAGGTCTCCAACGACACAGACAGACACAGATACATCAAGGCAGAAATCAAAAACCACAAACTACAACCCATATTTCAATATCAACAACTATAATATCCACATCTTATACAACTTCGCCAGTGAACCTTAATCCTTATAGCCGATCCGTTTTCGGTCAAGTGAGCACTTCTAATTAGTGAAATATCTTAATTGGGGGATAGTTTCAAGCACCTTGTTTGATCCGACGTCCGTGTGAGAATATCTTCTGTGTAAAGTTTTGAGGCACACTTGTAACACCCGACGCCACCCCACGCGTCTTTTATTCATTTTATTGACTGACTTCAAAAAGGAGGAGGTTCTCAATTCGACTGTATTTTTTTTTTAAATATAATGTTACGCAATGGTGGCTTCAAGGGATGAAAACATGGCCAATGTCACACTTCATTGACGTCGCGTGGTGTAACGTGTTACAAATTTATGCTTTTGCAATTTTGCGCATCTAAAAATAATATTAAACACTCTAATATAATGATTGCGCCTCTTTTTGGGAATCCTACATGTCTCCTAAAAAAACGAAAAAGCAAAGCAACTACGACCAGCTTGGATGATGCCTACTCTAGCTTAGTTACTGCAACCAACTGTGAGAAAAGGCCAGAAAGTTAAAAAGAGGCTCAATTATTAAAAGTAGTGTGCATCGTTCGAATAGAATTAGAATAGAAAATATTTTATTGACCAGGTAACAGAAAGTTGAGACGACATAGGTTGCTTTAAATAAGAAGCGGGAAAAGTTTTTAGAGGTTCATTCATTTATAAAAGTGTCCATCATTAGAAGGTCAATCATTTTTAAGTGGTTCATTTAAACATTTTCGTATGTTTGTTTCAGCTCAATCAATAAAGTAAAGTTCTGGCTGCAATTGTTTGAATACTCGAACTAATCTAGGATATTACTGTGTGGATTTTAGTTCAGTTTTCAACTCTTAGTAAAATCGTTCGTTGATGAGTTTTGGTTTATTTTGATAACTGAGGTTCTGTCCACGTTTATAGCTTCGTTTTGAATTTTTGTGACGAATAGTCTTTTTTGCTTTTTCAGTGTCCAAGTTATCTACCTACCTAGTCCTATCAACATGGCAAGCTTAGTCATACAAATGTACTGCCGTAAATATAAATGATCAGCAGTAATTAACACTGTTACTTATTTGTTAATAATCATTATTTCGATACAAATTAATATTGGGTTTAACAGCCTATTTGGTGCTTTAATGCAACCTCCACCAACCCAAACTGGGCTCGCGTGGTGGATTACGGCCCACTCCCTCTCACAGAGAGGAGGCCTGTGTCCCAGCAGTGGGAACTGCTGGGACACAGGGCTGATTATGCAACCTCCGCGAGTCCATTAAAAGTTAATGTCAACAAATAAGAGCGGGTTTTTTCACGTCCACTTGACGCACGCGTATACGTCAAAAATAGCACTAACTATCGTCAAACAAAAAAAAGCGTTGTTTCAAATTACAATATTACAAAATTATTGGTCAAATAATACCGAAGTACGTAATCGTTATTTTTTGACGTACGTATGTTACGTTAACCAGCCGTTTGAAACAACCGGCCCTAAGAGACTAACATTAATTTGTATTCAGAATAGAGCAAAAAATCTAGGGAGTCAGATTACGTGACAAGCGTATGACACAAAATGAAAAATATAAAAATGTATTAAAGCGTAGAACGGTTTTCTGGGAATAATTTATTAAAGTTATACGACAAACCTTAGTTTAATTTACTCATAATATGGGTTCTGAGAGCTCGTAAAGAGCTCACAGTCCTGATTGATAAAGATTGATTTATTTATTACTAGCTAGCGTGAGAATATCGGGATAAAAAGTATCCTATGTGTTAATCCTGGTTATAAGCCATCTGCGTGCCAAATTTCATCCAAATCCCTTTAGTCGTTTTTGCGTGAAAGAGTAACAAACATCCATCCATCCATACAAACTTTCGCGTTTCTAATATTAGTAGTGTAACAGGACTTATTTATGCGAGGGTAGATTTGTTTTAGTAATATTATATAAAACAGTCCATGGATAAGCTTGTTATAGTCGAGTTATGTTGTGTCATACTAAATCGTTGAAAAGTCACTGTCAGTAATAAAATCATTTTGACATTGAAGTGAATTATCAGTTAGCAAGTTTTCAGCAGGAGTCAGCCTTGAACGAGGCACCGAAGTGATAAGTTTAAGGTTAGTAAATAATATAAAAATGTACTAAACTATGCTGAATAATTATAATAAATATTGTTATTGCGTTGATTTATTCGTTGTTTCAATTCTATGACTCCCTTCTGAGGTAAGTTTACAGTAGGAAGTAGTATTATTTAGTTGGTTAGACACACTACATAGCAGCTAATTAGCTGATGCGTGTGTATCAAATAGCTTGACACATCCCAATATATTGTTACTATTAGCTTACAGAAGGAAGCCATTACTAAACATCAACCTGGATTCACACCCGATAAGTGGACAAGCCAATCCACAAACATAAACACAACTACCCCCAAATCCATACATTCAAGTCACACACCAACCACCACCAACCCATCTCAACAATAGCCATTCGAAATTCGAAATGTATGTCGCAATACCGTCTAGTTCCGGCCGAGTTTGAATATCCGTCCAAGTTGGACATCCGGCGGAAGCGGCCGCACCCAACATGGCGGACGTCTTTATCTGAAGAATTAACTTGTGATAGTTATTCAAATGCGATGGTCAAGGAAAGGGTGGGCGATAAGCCTTGGTAGCCACTGAATATATTGTAATGATTCTTGGAATGTATAAGGTGGTGGTTATAGAGCGTATACATTAAGTTGGTTGTTAATAATTTAGTTTTACTATCCATGCTATTACCGACATTGATACCTGCGCGGTAATTGCGTAACACAGTAAGAATAGGAATGGCTTTCATTTTGACAGTACATCAACATTCATTGCGTTATTTACCTTGTTGAGCAGATTATTTTTTAGAATATATGAAGCAATGGATTATTCCTTCAAAATGATTCAGATTGTGATTGATAGTGTGTAACACAATTATAGGGACTTTATTATAATAGTCTCGAAATGCCAACTTGTCCTGGTAAGCAATGACCGTGCTATTTCTGTACGAAAAGAGGCAAAAGCCTCTTTTCTGTTTGTGTTCTTTCTCTGCGTCATGTTTACCGCAAATTAATCTATTTTCTTTCATTCTTTACAGTGCATATTCATCCTAATTATTTTACGTGTAAGTATTGACTATTCCACATAAGACTTTAAAACTTATGGTATTGTAGGAGAAGATGGACGGTGTCGCTGAATCCGTCTTAGAAAGAAAGAAGCGGTTAGAGAACGCAGAAGCTTATCTACCCCGCGTCCTAACCAGAGCGATCGGTCGCGCGAGTTATCGCGTTCATATGTCACTCATTTGCCGCGTGACGACGCATTAGGGTTCGCCGAAGAAATTGAACACACGGTCGCATGCTCGCGCGACGATCACTTTGGTTAGGAGACGGTCTCCAGATCAAGAATCGAAAACAAGATGTACTGAAAAAAAAAAATAGGATTCTTCCAATTTTTTTTTTGGTTTAAGCCTCCCTGTAGTGGAATAAGGTAATAAAAACATGTCTTTCTTGACTTTAACTTTTCAATTTCTCCTATGATGTTGTATGAAAAAACCAAATATTAGAAAGCTTCACTAGATCACTTTGCTAGATAAGTGTCCAGCATTCGACACACATCCCACCTCCCAGACCTTAATAACACATTAATATTAAACACCCAGTTAACACAATTACGAATATAAATCCAACAGATATTTCAAACGTTACGCAAGGTGAACTAAGGGTTGTATATAATTGTGAAAGGGTGGGTGGGGTGGTCAGTGTTTGTGATTTGTAAATGGGCTCAGACCTTAGCCCTTCCTAGAGACGGGGATATATCACGTAGGCGGCGATAACTTTGTTTAGGGATTTGTATAGAGATGTTGGTTTTGTTGAAGTGACCGGTAGCTGAGTAAGAATAGATGCAAATTTATTTATGTACTAGCTGCGCCCCGCGGTTTTACCCGCATAAGTTTCGATGGGCCAGAGCCCATTTGTCCCCTAAGATTCGCACCCTGTGCCCACTCGTCCCCTGGAACTTTTGAGGGGCCCATTCGTCCCCTGAAGAATATTTATTTTTATTCATTCTTCTAATATAAGTACATGTATATGTGTGCAGCTTGGTAGTCCTGGTACAGTCGCGCAGAAAAGGCTGAAATAAAAAATATAGTAATTCGGTAGATATCATGTTTATTTCAAATAAGATTAACACATACAAAATCACAATGTCCTATAAACTAACAAAATACAACTCTTTTACAAAAATCAGCCTTGATTGACCATCATATAAATCAACATTAAGTAAATATAAAATATGCAAAAAAAATAGAACACATATCAACAGTAAATAATCACTTCTTATTTTTTTGTATATTTACCAACTACATACATGCAAAATCATAATAACTTAAATCTAAAAAATTATAACAGTACAAAAAAAAATACTAAAATCACAGTAATTATTGAAGACTAGATAAATCAACATATATTTTTTTTGTATATTAACCAACTAATAATTATTGAAGATTAAACAAATCAAAATTATTTTAGTATAAAACTAATCTTATATTTGTTTTTTCATTTTAATTAATAATATATGCATAGCTTTTCCATGCAGTGGCCTAGTGAAATCTGATTTTCCGTTAATAAACTGTTCACAAGTGTATTATGTTAACCGTTTCTTATGTAAAATATAGCTAATTTTATCTCAGGGGACCAATAGGCACCTGAATAGGTGCCGAATCTTTAACTTATATTGTATATATATTAGAGGGGACGAATGGGTACCTTAAAAATAATATTTTTTATTAAAATATTAATTGGTCCCCTACCAGGAGACCAATGGGCACCTATATAGGGGCCGAATCTACAAGTTTTATGCTGGGCGACGAATTTTAGGGGACGAATGGGCTCTGACCCGTTTCGATCCTGTGGGAATATCGGGATAAAAAGTATCCTATATTAGCATATAATTAACAGGATTAACATCCTGCTTATAAACCTTCTGTGTGCCAAATTTCATTCAAATCCGTTCTGTAGTTTTTGCGTGAAAGAGTAACAAACATCCATTCATCCATTCATACAAATTTTCACGTTTATAATATTATTAGTAGGATACTCTATTAATTGTACACCAGAAGATACATAACACTACAGAACATACAATGGGCGGCCTTATTGCTTTCTGCAACCTCTTCCAGATCTCTACTTTCATGTATACATATAGTTTTTATTGTATTTGTTGGTATATTGGCGTGAGTTTAGATTAGAGAGATTAGAGGCGGTAGATTTTTTTTTTTGGAAATTTCGGTGAGGTGAAAAGGTAGCATCAATTTTTATTCAATTCATGTGAAATTACAACAATTGTGAAGTTATTAAGTTAAGGTTGTAAGATTAACACACCAAATAAGAACCTTAGATACTTCTAGGTCACATTTAGGAAACGTCATCCGTTTTAATACAATTGGAGTGCAGATTATGTATGTACTCGTACCTACCAAAACACTACCACCACATTGCTAAACTCTCTTAAGTATACGGGAGTCATAAACTAGACTATACAAAATCCACAGATCTACTACTTCTTAGCGTGTCGATCAACATCAATCTAAATAGACTCGACCCAGAATTCGGTTACGTGTTTGGCGCCATCACTAGCGTCCTTCAGTTCCTGTAACGTGCAGCTGACGCAGGACATGACATTAACTATGCAATCGTTTTCCCAATCCACAGATTATAATTATAGGTATAACCCGTCACAACACACTAAACTGATACCAGTCACACTCAACCCAGCTCTATCCAATGAAAACGGAATACCCCCGTACAATTGTCTGTCGAGATATCTTAAGGGCACAAAGGTTCCCGCAAATTGCCGAAGTAAGTGTAAGGTCCGAACTAAAATACATTATCTGGAGTGGATGGGCCGCGATCGGTAGATTTATTGTCTCGGACTTCGTACTGTCCTATTTCCTTTGGATATTAACGATTGTTTTGTCCTTAATTTCTCTCTGGATTGGATAAGCAAGGTTGGGCCTTGGAATTTTGTGAAGGTAGATGATTGAAAATTGTTGCGATGCCGATTTGGGTTGGATGGATTTTGGGTTTCAAATTGGTGTTTTTTTTTTAAGTTTTGAACACGAGGACGTAGAGAAAATCCTTCAGTTTTATAGAAAGATTTTTAAAAGTTAACATAATCTTTCTGATAACCATCATTAGATTGATGTAGGTACGAGTAATTGCGACACCCTCGGTTTGCGTTCCCCTTAGCTACCAATGCACTTGACCAGAGGGGCAATTCTCGTAATTTTAAGAATGTCCACAATCTGATCTCAGTCAAAGTTAATCTGTCAAAAATACCTCTCATTTTGCTCTATTTTTGACAAGCTTTTGACATTGATTGTCGCTGAGAGGTGACTGCGACTTGAATTTGAACGTTCTTTAAGTACCTACGAGAAATGGCCTTCTGACCTTGTTTCAGTATTTGAAACCAAAAACGATTAAGACACACACACATGATTTTTTTAATATACTTTATTTTTATTATTTGTATGATTGTGTTTAGTTTAGCTTGTGATCCTTTTGTGCGAATCCCAATAAATACTTTTATTGATATCTTAGTTTTTACTACAAGGGTGCGAGCATACTTGACCGTATACTTCAACTTGTCACCCTTATGCCTAAATATTTATGTTAGAATGTCAACCGCAGTCCGGATACACCCTAAAGCTAGGTTGTCCTAAGACTTCGGTGGCCGCCACATAGCGTCCGAAATTTACCGTTGACGAGTGACGTCACTGAAACGTTGTATAAGTTGGTGTTTCCATATAGAGCGCTGCCATAATTTTCAAGATAACACTCACTGCGGCCGTTATGTGGCGGCCACCGCTGTCGTAGGGAACCCTATCTTACGGCAAACACACAGCCATGACAAGATCCAAATCTATCACACACTAAAACAGCAAAAAAATTTCCCTTCAAGGACTCTAAAAACCAACAAAACACACACCAAATAACAGCTGCACGAGTCGATCGATCAGGTTGCCGCGCTTGACGCGGTTGGTCCGTGGATGGGTGACCATCTTTACATACCAAGACCACTCCGTGCCTCGGAAAGCACGTTAAGCCGTTGACCCCGGCTGTCATTAGTGGATCTTTGACAGTCGTTACGGGTCGTCAGAAGCCCGAAAGTCTGACTACCAATCTTACCAAAGGGTTTCCCACTACCCAGTACCTGGGTTGTGTGGGTCAGATAGGCAGTCGCTCCATGTAAAAATACTGGTAGGTACTCAGCTGCATCCGGTTAGACTGGAAGCTGACCCCAACATAGTTGGGAAAAGGCTAGGCAGGTGATGACTCTAAAAACCACTTCTCCACAAACAAAGTACACTTACTATCCAAATATCCAGCCAAGTTAATAGCTAAAGCAAGTGTAAAGATCACACTTGCGCCATTTCTCACAAAATGGCCGTTCGTGTCGGACATTTAGCATTAAATATATGTTTTACCACCTTATAAAGATTGCGTCCGAGATCCGAGCCCGGGGCATGCCGCACGAAGCACTTGTATCGCCTACGACAGTTCTTAGCGCTTTTGTAGGCAGGGAGCGTGGATTTTGTAACAGGTTTTTAGAGTGTTGGTTATGTTGCTTTGTTATTAAATTATTTGTCTTTCTTAACTTCATTTCTTTGTACTGTTTTTTAAGTGTCAGAAAAGTGAAACAAGAAAACTTCTAAGTTAAATAGTCTTTCTTGTATAGCTCCGCTACCAGGGCTCTAACCTCCGGTATGTATGCGGTGTCTTTCCACAGACAATGGCTCACCTCCCATCTTGCACCGCATGCTCTGTCACCTGCACAGATGAGGACCTAATGGCTGCGTCGGCGAATGCTATCCGCGTTGCTGAATTTTGGACCAAACAAATTTAAGAACAATACTATACTTTTGCCATCGACACGCTTAGAAGAAGACCAAGACATTAGTTTTCATCATGATCTTTTCTGAAAAACACTGGCTCTTCGATCAGCGTCTCTATTTCAATTTCTTCCTCGTTCTTCTCTATACTTCTAACACTTGTTTGTTTATAAGACTGATCAATGTACGGTTATTCTGATATTCTGTTATATGGGATCAGCAGTCTAATCTGACAAAAAGTGACCCTCAGTTTCTGAAACCAAAAAAATGTGAAAAATGTGTTTTTTATGCATCCTCTGGGCATGCTCGTTCCATCATAGAGCTCATTCATCGCTTTCCATCAGGCGTGATCGAGGTCACGGGTAGGACCACTTAGCAATTTTTTTTCTTTTTTAATAAACCAAGTGTTATGCTATTATTTTCTTCACTAGATCCTCATCATCAGATGGTATGGCTATCTACCCCATTATACCAACCTCCTACCTTTTCCTCTTCAATCTCCTGCGCTATAAGGTGTTGTACACACACGCGGCTAGCGTCGGTGTGCGGTGTGCCTTCGGCCGCCATGTGTGTGCCGCGTGATGGTCGGAGCGCCGTGACTTGCGCCAGGAATGTTTATTGCTCCTGCCAGGGCTTGCAGGAAAGGGGAATCTAAATTGACAACGTTGTTAATAAAGACATTGGAGCGGTTTGTCTGAAGCGGAAATGGTGTAAGGTGCTGGGATGGTAGGGGTTTGTGAGGACGAAAACTAACAAAAAAAAAAAAAAAAGAAATATTGTTTATTCTAAGACGTAAAATAAGAAGATAGTAAAATATAAGATTGAAGAATTATTTTTGTGGGAGACAGCACCGGTATCTAAGTAAAGAAGGCTGAGAGGTTGTCAAAATAAAACTTGGCTGAAAAAACAGTGGAGGATAAATCCGAGGCAATAATCTAAGATTTTCTCAGCCAACAAAAAAATCTCCAGCCTGAATAATCCTTTCCTTAAATTAACTCTCAAACTCTCACGAAACCAGGATGTACCCACCCCTACTGTTCAGTTAAACACTTTAATGCCCGGTACACACAATCAGATATTTGTTTTAAATTATGGTAATAAAATGTCTGTGAAAGTCACGAGCGGTTGAGCGAATGCGCGTGCGCTGGCAGACGGGATGAGCGAATTGGATCTGGATCGGGATCGAGGATTAGGGGCATTAAACGAGTTTCTAATTTGTTGTGGGTTAGGTCAAATAAATATTAGAGTTTCGTGGAGTTTTTGGACTTGTAAAATGGTGATGGTCACTTTTTTGGAAGTTTTGGAATTACCATAGGTTAGTAAGTAATTGATTAATATTTTTGTTAAACATAATTTTAATTAAACTTATTACTGAACAAAATCCGAAAATTTACTGCCCGAGTACTAGATGCTTATAAAATAATATATTTAATAATTAACTCGTTAACATAATAAATATTGCTCGAACGGAAAGCTGCACTAAGCGAAAAACCAAGTTGGGTTAGGAATTTTCCACAAAAAAAAACTACAGGGAGTTTCGGACCACAACAAAGGGACAGACAAAACAGTGGGGTTCGATGTTTGTCACCTTTTATTACTAACTCTTAAAAATTCATAAGCATAATCAGCATATAATGTTCCCACTGATGGGACACAGGCCTCCTCCCTGTGACAGGGAGTGGGCCGTAATCTACCACACGGGCCGAGTGCGGGTTGGTAGATGTCACATGTCAAAATTCATACTTTATACCAGCTGGTATTTTTAAGAATACCTTTTTTTAAACTACAAATAATGCAATGTAAATGTGTTCAAGAGGAAAATCTCAAGTTAACTCTTCCTCCTAGATTTAACTCACTCATCAAAACTCAGTTAACATAATCTACCTATCACCAATAACACACAAATAACAGATATTAAGATGAGATACAACGGTGTTGGCTGTGTGCAGAATGACGCATACTTGGCTCAGGCAGAGCGGGGAAATGCGCAGTGAGAGATAAGCCGATCCGAACGGACTTTGTGATGTCTAGTCTACTGTCCGCGTGTCTCCGCTTGCCTAATGATTTGTGTGGACTAGCCTTAATTTTCACATGTTGTTACGTCACGATTTTTTTGTTATTTTTACAGCGTGTTGGAAGAAAGAAAATACATTTATTTGCGGCAAACATGACGCAGAAAAAAGAACGCAAACACAAAAATAAAAAACAAGTTGGGGGTAAACATGCGTCACATCCACGCAAAACGGCCATCGCTCAGCATAATGCTAAGACCCTATACGAGACAGAGTGTTCAGTTATGTAGCTAGTTTTGTTGGAAATAATTAAGCATTGTATCATTAGGAGGTTCATGTCTCTGGAGCCCTAACTTCCGGTAGCAAGGAGGTTTTTCTTAATATTTTTCAAAGTTTTTATTTATGTCCCTTTTTTAAATATTTCATAGTACTGTGTGACGTTAACCCGCACTTAATCCACGCTTTTCTGTAACTTAAGTAGTTCATTTTTACACAGAAAACAGTGACTCAAGTGGCGGGTTTAGGTCACACGATATAAAAAATAGTATAATACGTGTGACAATTTCTAAATAATGCTACAAAAACGGCTGAATGGATTTGGATAAAATTCGGCACACAGATAGACCATTTTCTTGGTAAGACCATAGGCTACTTTTTATCGCAAACGAAGTCGCGGGCAAGTGCTAGTATTAAAAAACCAAACTATACAATATAACTTATCTTTACAAATATAACACTACACTTGCGTCCTTATTAAAAAAAATCATCACCACATCTATTCATCCAAACATACAACTACCTAAGAGAAATATAACATACAACGTAAGGAATAAAAACAAAATCCAGTTAAAACCAGCGTACGCTCGCACTAATTATGGCAAGAAAACCATATTAGTTGAAGGCGCAATAGTTTACCGGAGGAGATAAAAAAATGTGACAATATAAACACATTCAAACGCAGATTAAGGCAATACATTACAACATTTGAAGTAACATCAAACAGAATAATAAGCTAACATAATGTCTCCAGCACCCCAGAGGTAACTAATATTAATAGTACTAGTTATAATTACCTGTGCTGTGTATTATTATATTTAATTTTATTATATAATTTTATGTTCTTATGAGAAGTAAAGTCCTTTAAACCCAAATAAATAAGCAGCCTCATCCGCACAAATCAAACGTACACCTACGAGCGAATCAGAGCAACCCAGAGCCGCATTGTTGCACTGATTTAGAACGGCAGACATCTCCAAACTAACTCGGCCCATTCTCACGTATTAATATATTCTATTCGATTCGACTCGATAATTCGCTAGACACCTACCGATGTATCGATTAGAGAGCGATTATCGAGTTTCCGAGCCTCGTTCAATGGGTTTTGCTGTTTGAAGATTAAAGACTCGTAGATTCTGTGTGTAGAAGTTTGTGTTTCGTGTTTTGGATGAGTGGAAATCCTGGATTGTACTCGTATTTATGTTTGCTTACGGAATTAATACTTCGATATCTAACACTACTTCTGCATGTCTGGTGTGCTTGATAGATATTTGCTTAGCTTCAAACGGCGCCCGGGCTTTTGGGATAAGGCCGATCTACCTATGAAATATTTCGTCAGTGGTACCTCTCAGTACCTATAGCGACAAAAGGCCTGGGACAAACCCACAAGTTTTCGTTATTTTTCATATTATGTCCAATTATGCTACTTTTCAAAGATTTTTTTAGTTCTTATTCGTTACGTGGCGAATGGTACTCTTTTTTTATGTTTTATATTGTTAGCGCAGTCCAGGCCACGTTGATTGCGCATCAGTGGCATTCTTTAGGTCATCCGAAGTGCAGGTGGGGCAGGTCCTGCCGGGGTAGCGGGATCGTCCGAAAGGGTTACCGCTGCCCTGGTACATAAAGGGCTAAGGAAGGAACACGGGTGGGTTTTAGTCAGTAAGAGTCTGACACTCCCTTCTGCTCCACCCAGAGCGGGAGGAGTCATTTGATGATTTCCCATCCTGAAAAAAAAAAAAAAAAAAAAAAAAAAAAAAAAGGTGGGGCAGGTGGCAACGGGCACTTAGGGCAATCCAGCAAGCCAACAAGTGGGACATGGTCTGATCAGAAGCACTGCACTCGCACTGGGTGGTGGATGGGTCAGTAACCCCCACTTCCACAAAATTATGTCTTGAGCGGTTTACTTAGATACCCAATTGATTGAAAGCTTTTAGTTTTTAAACCATATTTAATGTTTTCACTTTCAACATGTTTTTAACCATATTATGTTGATTTAAAACACACAAAAAAAAAAAAAACCGTCGAATTGAGAACCTCCTCCTTTTTTGAAGTAGGTTAAAAATTGTGTCCATGGAGTTTCTTGCCCGTTCTTCTCCATAAGTACCTACTACGCTTTGGAATGGGCAACTAGGTTCAACTTTCTGCATGACCGATAACTTGATAAGTCAAGAGTGCCTGTAATTAGTTTATTTGAAATAAATGTTTCGATTTTGAGTTTTTAATTTTCTAAACATTAAAAAACAGCAACTAGAATATATGCCCAGAATCGAGACCTTAGAATTTCCTACAGTACCCTCTCATTTAAAGTCAAGTAAAACTCTGACCTGTTGTCACAAATCTAACTACCTCATGCCTACAGCCTAGGTGCCTCATTACTTCGAAAGAAAATCGTTGCTATGTTAACGATAATCGACTTGAACGGTCTTAATTAACCCGGCGTTACATTAAACTGGCGTTACTTTAACCAGCGCTTCCAACCTCACACGCTCCCTAACTGGCCATTTACTTAATTGATATGAGATTCCTAAGATGATAGTTAAAATAAAGTTAACTATACCGGTTGGCAGGGGCATTGACGCGCAACCTGTTACCATTCAGAGGATTCAGTACATGATTTTAAAAGTAAAATATTTATTTGTCGGTTTTTAAAAAAAAAACCACTTCTCTATGAAACAGTGGATTTTTGTTTTAATTTTTTTATTAAATTTATTTTTCTTATCAATTAAGTAAATAGGTAGTTACCACCCTTTAGAATTTTAACGTTTTATATGAAGTTGGTATAACTTGTGTAGGTAATTGGCATAAGAAAGTACATAGTATATGAGTGTTAATAATTAGTAATAATAATTTTATTTAGTTTTTGTTTCTCTGCCTCATTGGTCCGGTGGCTGCAAGCACTAGTTCATTAAGTTTGTGAACGCGCGCTGTCAGTAGGGACTGGTCAACTCTTTGCTGCCATGCCTTATTTCGATTTAATTTAATATTCGAATATTTTTTTTAATATTTTCATTACGGACACTTATAACGTTCAGCATCGTCCTCACATGCACAATTTTTAACATGAATGATGTAACCAATACTTTGTTACCATATTATTGTGATTTAAAAGAGTGTCCATGGAGATTCTTCCCCGTTCTTCTCCATAGGTACCTACTACGCTTTGGAATGGGCAACTAGCTTCATCTTTTTGACTGACTGTCCCTTTAACAATTCAAAAGTGCCTGTAATTGGTTTAGTTGAAATAAATAGCATGAGTTTAGTGCTGAGCATGAGGTCCTGGGCTCGATTTCCAGGTAGAGCAAACCAATATTGGGTTTTTCGATCAGGAATTTTATGTGTATATTAAAATACACCGGAGGCCAGGAACAGAAGGAGAACTGTGGCGGCCTAGTAGTATGTCATTTACCAACCCGCACTGGGCCCGCGTGGTGGAGCATGGCCCACTCCCTCTCACCGAAAGGAGGCCTGTGTCCCAGCAGTGGAAACATTATAGTCTGATTGTGCTATGAGTATATTAAAAGGGAGTCAAGTGGACTTGACTTTCAAAGCAAAGTCTGATTGCAGTTTCAGTTAATGCACCACACCCACATACAACCACAATCTTCGCGATATCTACGTCTCTTTCCAATACACGTCGCATTTTACAACAACGTATAGCACCAAAAACAGTATCGCATACATTTGTCCCAGATATAGTCCTCATATAAATCACTATGCCAACATACTATTTGTATCGGCATTTCTTAGGGCGACCATTTTGCATACAAAATACCACGTTAACTTTGCACCTGACATTCACACATATCAACCTTATTATTGGCAAAATAAAGTTGAGTGTCGTTTGTTTTTTGTCTTCGAAGGTACATAAGAAAAGTTAGTTTGGTATATACAGCGTGTTTTATCTAAATCGGTCAGCCGTCGTGTGGGGGCCGAGGTGGTTATAAATCAATGCATGTATCGGTTGCTGACAATAATAACTATGGGGCATTTCGGTAAATGGCCGGTCAATGTTGAGGGTAATTCATTTGTTTGGGATAAGGTAAGTGAGCTTGTGTACAGAGTCAATATTTTATGCTGCAGATAGGTTCCTCAAATAAATTCGCAATTATTTTCAATTTTTGGTTTAAATTGTATGAGACAATACTTACATAAACTCACGCCTTCTTCCTTTGGGGGTAAGCAGAAACTACAGAATGCCATCATGCATATGTCCGTCAATAGTGCCACGGTTGGGGTTCCAATTACAAATTACAACGACATGACTTCTCATTACATTTTGCTCAATGGGCTATGATCAAAATCAAGATCAAAACATATTATGTCACATAAACTACATGGGAACTTATGAAACATCAGAAGCTAAGTGCACGGTTCCAATTGGTCGTTTCCTGTGGTGGACTCTTTTAAAAATAATTGGTTTTTACAGTGTTTTCAAACTACAGTGTCAGAGGTATGGGAGGTCACTGTAGGGCTATCAACAAGTACTAACAAAATTGAAAATGGCCTACAAATCTACAGTTTATAAGGCTTACAACGTTCTCGCATTGACAAAATATAAAATAATCCATTTAAAAGATAAATAAACCCATTTAAACCAAATGACATGATTGCCATGAAATGCCTCTTCTAATTTCTTTTTAGCGACAAAATTGCCAGTCTTCAAGTTGTCTATTGCCCCGTACTTATGAATAAAAGTATTATAATACAAACATTATTTTGCAATCAATTCTTATTTTCGCACTACCTGCAACACATCACGACTTTATAATCTCGGCTGTCATAAAGGGCCAGTATCCCATACCGAACCTTTGACCACGCCCACTCAATGACAATAATTAACACACACATACACACACGCACTAAATATGTATGAGAGAATGGCACGCATACTGATACGCGCTCTCAAATACCAATCATGGCTGACCCTTCAATAGGCTTGAATTTAGAATCGATTATCTGTATTTGGAATGATATTATTAACGCAATATCGAGGTGATTATGGGCATACCTCGTTTGCAGAGCACTGGTGGCCCAGTGGTCATGGCCGCGAGTTACGAGTTGTAGGTCGAGGGTTCGAACCCCAAGCAGGCACTATGTTCTATGTTATGGGTTTGGTTTCCGCACTTAGTTCTTTAAGTTAACCATTGTGCGTGGGCCATGGCGGCCGTCGGTGTTTATTCCAACCAGCCCACCTCCCTCAAGAATTTTATTAAGGCTCCTGGCCTGTTGAGAACATCTGTGTAAGATCTGGATTTCCCGGGGATTTCTGACTTAATCTGGGTGACGCCTGTGCACTCAAAGTGCACATGCGCAACGGTTTCATCAGCCGCCATGCATAAGGGACCCAAGCAGGTATTTTGTGTAAACTATTTCATCACCACTGCTCTCAAAACGGTGAAGGAAAACATCGTGAAGAAACCGGCATGTCCTTGACCTAAAAAAATCGAAGACATGGGACACCTACCAACCTGCAAAGGGCCCACGTCCATCACGCGGGCCCAGTGCAGGTTGGTAGACGTGTCATGTCCCATTGAGGCCCATTCCTTCTCACCGAGAGGGGGCAGCCTGAGACTGACTCTTTCTGAACAGACAGTGATAATTAGGATATCCATCCGTATAGATTTGACCGGACATGTCAGTTCGGAAGACAACTAATGCCTGAAGCTGGTTTTCAACTAGACCCTATACCAGGTAGGTATTATAATGCTTAGATGTCGCCAATCGGGGAGGGCACGATTGGCGCAGTGGTTAAGCGCTTGACTGCTGCGCTGCGTGTTGCGGGTTCGATCTCCGCACGGAACAAATATTTGTATGGCCTACAAGTAGTTGTTCCGGGTCTGGCTGTTTGTGTATGTGAGTTTAAATGTTTGTAAACGCACCCACGATACAGGAGAGATTCCTAGTGTGGGGCAAGGTTTAAAAAAAAAAGTGAAGTGGCGACTGCTCACCGTTCATGGAATATAAAATTAAGTTACCTATGTACTTAGACCTATCAATTTACTGCTGCACGATTTCGCTAAGTGGAACAAGTATATGGAAATGGTAATAGATTTCGTAAACACATACCTACTCTACCATACCTAAACAGCAGACGCTTCTATAAACCGATTGGTAATAAGAATGATCACTAATCAACTGGTTAACAGCAGTTATAGTGGTCTAGTGGTAATGGCCGCGACTTACGGCTTGTATGTCGTAGGTTCACACCCAGACAGGGGCTTTACTTTGTGTAAATTATTTCATCACGACTGCTCTCAAAAACTATACTATTCAATGGTCGTCCTATCAAACGCCACCATTCTTAAAACAATGACCAACAAAAACTGATCACCATCTACCTAGTCTTTATTTATGTTGGGGTCATCTTCCAGTTTTACCATTGCCTTTTCTAGACCAAGGATGCATCACACACCAAAAACATCCAAAAAAAAAAAAACTAAAGCTAAAATTTTTGAAATTCTTGAAAAAAATACAAATATTTTGTTTGTATCTTTTTACAAAAAAAAATAAATTGTATATAAAAAAATTGTGAACCTTCAGGGTCTTCAAACTTAATATGTACTTATTTTTATTTATTTTTATAATTATTTCTGAATGGGTTTACCTACGAACCCCCCTTGTTTGGCTAACCCTCCGCCTAACACCATGTCATCATCCTGCCTAGCCTTTTCCCAACTATATTGGGGTCGGCTTCCAGTCTTACCAGGAGCAAATGAATACCTTTATTTTACATAAAGCGACTGCCAATCTGACCTCCATAATCCAGTTATGGGGTAAGACTTGGTAAGACCAACAAATACTATTTATTATTATGTCTTTGACATATGTCGGGACCCTGGGGTCCCGGGCCTTTGAAAGGCGTACTAGGGGCCGAAGCCAACTCGCAGAGGCCCTTTTCAAAATCTTAAATGATGAGGCACCAACCGACGATTATCCCTGTATGCACCATGCAAGTTCACCAAAGGACAACCCCCGGTTGGTGCAGGACTACTGCAGAACATGGAAACAAAATATACTGGGCTATGGGTTTGTGTGGCTCTATTGGATTGGTTAAATTACCTTGAGGTATGGAAGGGCTATGTCCCCTGCCTGACCAATGATAATATAATATTCACAGATGAAATAATATATAAAAATGGCAGAGAGTGACTTGGACACTCAATAATAGGCCCCCGAAAACGTTCGCTAGCACACAGTGTCGTAGCAACAAGGGGGCAACATGCCCTGAGGTGCTTGTGAGGAGTGGAGAGATATTCCACGGCTATCAGGACAATCCTGGAAGTACGGTCAAGATCCCTACCAGCATCTAACTGAAACACTTTCTTCCTCCGAGCACGTTTGCTCTAGCAAATCACCACTCAAGTCAGCCAATAAAGGCAAGAATGAGGTGGGAGCTCTGTTCCTCGTCATTATTCAGTCCAGCCGTTAGATGTTTCATGGCCCAATAGCTCGTCCAGGGATTTTCGGTACGTCTTGCAACCTCTTTGCTTTGTCTTGCCTGGAAAGAGACTATTTGACCAAGATAGAGATATATCATCGACGTATTCAACCTCCCCACCCGCCACTGTGATCCTGCGATCGTCGGCAAAACGGAGATTAGATAATCTCCTATGGCCAACCATAATGCCCCTTTCCATCCAGCCCACTGCCAGCTTTCGGAATGCTTCCTCCAGCATAGCCGTGAATAGTTTCGGAGACAGCGGGTCTCCTTGCTTAACTCCTTTCTCAATCTTGAAGGACGGTCCCGTCATGGAACTGATCTTAATCGCTGCAGAGCTGTTCTTATAAATACTTGGCAGAAGATTAATGTAAGTGGTGTCTATGTCTTGATTCTGCAAGGCGTTAAAAATTGAGCAATAGGTGATACTATCGAAAGCTTTTGAAGAATCCACAAAGGCGATATAAAGTGGGAGCTGGAATTCTGAGTGTTTCTCAATAATCTGGTTGATGGAGTGAAAGTGGTCGGTAGTAGAGAGGCCGCAGCGAAATCCAGCATGTTCGGGAGGCTGTTGTTGGTCGAGTGATACTGATATTCGGTCTTTAATTATTTTAATAAAGTCTTTGTACAGGTGCAAAACCAGACTAATAGTAATTATTGATATCTGTTTTGTCACCCTGTTTGTGGAGTAGAATGATCAATGAGTGGCAAAAGTTTTGCGGTAAAATTCCGGTTTATAACAAATACTATAAAAGCTTAATATTTCATCATCTGCCTAGCCTTGTCCCAACTATGTTGAGGTCGGCTTACAGTCTTACCGGATACACCTGAATACTGTAAAAACGAAATATAATTCCGAATAATTCAAAAATACCGTCAGATTCGTAGCAATACAGCAGATGTCTCATTAAGGGGTCACAGATCAGATGCGGCGTGACGCTGGATCCGAACCCGCTACCGAGCTACGTAAGACCCGTTACCGGCAGAGGTTGTAAACTTTGCTCTTTTTTGTAAAAAAAAGTCAGAACTAAATCTTTTCTCTTTTGAAAAGACTTTATTAATAACGACTACTTAGATCTTGAACGTTTTATAGGAGAATTAGCATAATCGGCCTATAATGTTCCCACTGCTGGGACACAGGCGTCCTCCCTTTAAGAAGGAGTGGCCCAGTGCGGGCCCAGTGCGGCCCAGTGTGGGTTGGTAGATGTCACATGTCTTCGAGATTTTGGTTCTAGGACATGCCGGTTTCCTTAGGATGTTTTCCGTCGCCGTTTTGAGAGCAGTGGTGATGACATAATTTACACAAAGTAAAGCGCCTGTCTGGGTTCGAACCTACGACCTACAACTCGTAAGTCCATTACCACTGGGTCACCACTGCTCTCCTTGGGGAGCTCCTGGGGAATTAGCCTTTGCTTTTTCCCCTACAAAACGTTCAAGATCTAAGTAGTCGTTATCTCATCTCGGCGACAATCAATGTCAAAAAAATGTAACGAAATTAGAAGTAGTTCAGACAGATTGAGAATGAGATTAGAATATGAATGTTCTTATAGAAACGGCACCTTTATTGCGTAACACAATATCAATTATATTCTGGATCATTTTGAAGGATATTGCTAATTCATTGCTTCTTAAGTTCGAAACATGTAGCTGCATTGTAAATAACGCAATGAATGTTGTTGAATTGTCAAAATGACAGCTATTGCGAATAACAGTGTGTTACGCAATTATTCCGCGGAACTTACCCCTCAAATTTGTGAGGGAGTCACAACGTGAAAAAAACCAAAACAATTAATTGAGCGTTGAATTGAATAGAACCTCCTTCTTGAAATTGGTTGAAAATACGAAATATTTCGGCTCTATGACTTGGTATGTAAGTATATTTTGTGAGATATTTTGGTTATTTACAACCACTGAAACTCTTGTTTGTAAACCAAAATTTTCAGTGACCAACCAGAAAAGCGCCGAGAAAATGAGCACAGCGAGATAGCGGGGGGTCCAGCGGGATTCGACTATACTTAAGTATAGCTGTGAACGATTCAATGGAACATGCCTGATAATACACGGAGATTACGCAGTTTGTTTTTTTTTTTACCAAATCTTTTTATGCGTAGAACTTACCTAAAACTATTGATAGGCAAGCAAAGTGTCAATATTTCGAACCCCTGGAAAAGAACTGATCATAAAAACGTAATTATACCAACGGATGCGCATGATTCACGAAATATTTGAATACTGTATTACATACATTCGCTATGCTAAAACCGACTCAGCTGCCATTTTCGCAACGGCCAAAAACCGACCTCAAACGTTACCTACAAAAGTCTAATTCCACTCAGCAAAATTTAAAACAACGGATCTCAAAATTCGAACACAGTTATGCTTAACGTATCTTTAATAAGAATCTTTGGTAAACAAAATTACACTTTGTTTACCTGACATAAAGCTGTTTATTCTTTGCGATAAATTCGAACGATAGTTGAAGAAGAGTGATGTGCAGACGCCGTGGGAACGATTCAGTTTGGGTAATGTTAGTGCTTGAACGAGAGCAAGAACTGGCGATGGGTCCGACGATAAGACTCTACAACATGCTATTTACTTATATTGGAACGTAATAAACACTATCGAAGATTTACGTACGTTTTTAAGAGAACAATGCTCCGCTAGAACTGAATTTGCATGTTTTAGTCTGGAAAGGTTATTTTGTTAACAAAATCGTTCGTGAATCAATTTTCTGTGAATATTAGAAGCACAAAAGCTAATTTTTAACACGTTTTTATTAGCCTCACTTATAACTAACTTACTAACAATGTAAAAAATCTTAGAAGTGAATTTTAACCAACTTCTAATTGCCGTATCGAAATGAAACTTTGTTACTAGATACTTATCTACACACCGTACAGTAGCTACCGTATGCAAACTAAGTAGTTTGCATACGGTACTGTACGGTGTGGTAAACGGTAATACGCGTAGAAGTAACATAAAGTAATCAACTAACAGCTCAAAGAAATTTTACACCTACTCGTATACAAAAGATTATTTAACCCATGGATACCTGGGGGCGCTTAGTGTCCAAGCATAAACAAATTGCTAAAATACAACTCCATAATTTTACGCTTCTAAAAGTAAGTAATTTCTTGATGAAGCCATTAATAGCCACTACCTCATTTCATTAACCCTTCCTTCACAAAAGCAGGTGTATCTTCAGACTGACCCCGTGATCTCCAATCACAGAAATCGTTAATCCTTTCGATAATCGATTTGCACGCACGCGACCTTACAACATTATGTTTACCGTTACAAAACAAATTCCCATTCGAATATGAACCGTGTTACTTTAAAATAAGAATGCGGGAAGGTTTATGTGATTCGTTTGTTTTTTGAAATGCATGTGCGTTCGGACGGGACGACCACATCCTGTCTATTATCCGATTTTAAATCGAGAACTCGTTCAAGAATCAATGCTTTTTGCTGGAGACGTGTCTATACGAGTGTAACTTTTTTTTAAAGTCCTGGGATGAATGATTTAACTTTAGTATTGTTACAAACTATTGGATTTGATTCGCTTCTTTTTCACAAGTCAATGTGTGGATTCATTTATTTTTCACTAGCTGCGCCCCACGGTTTCACCCGCATAAGCTTCGATCCCGTGGGAATATCAGGATGAAAAGTATCCTATATATTAATCCTGATCATAAACCATCTGTGTGCCAAATTTCATCTAAATCCGTTCAGTAGTTTTTGCGTGAAAGAGTAACAAACATCCATCCATCCATCCATCCATCCATCCTTACAAACTTTCGCATTTATATTATTAGCAGGAAGTAGGACTAGCTTCTGCACGCGACTTTGTCCGCGTGGAATTTGTTATTCCCCCGACCCACTCCATCGCATCGCATCGCCAGCCCGCGCTATAACTTAGTTTTCGCTTAGCGTTCTTTGCGACTTTTTTTCGTTTTGCTTAACTCCTAAGTGTCATAGCGTGACGTTAAATAGCCTTTATCAAGAATTGGGCCATCAAATGCAAAAATATTTTTTTTAATCCGACTAGTCCGTAGTTGCAGAGATTGGCACGTTCAAACAAAAAAATCTTCAGCCTTATTATTAGTATAGATGAAATCTAGAGTTATTTGCACTATTTTGCTTGCAGACCTTCTTAAACAATGTACCCACAAATTGATTAATTGGACTTCTCTCTATTTAGCTTTTCCTCACCTGATGTTCCTGAGCTTCAAGAAAAACAAACTCCAACACAAAGTTCCGTTATTAAAACCCACTATTATTCTTGTAGGCCAAAATAACATATTTGTAGAACCAGTTTAATAGAGTGCTAAAGATTTAAAGTTTAAGTTATCATATGTGTAATTTACTAGTACAGGAATATTTGGCAAAACTCAATTATGCAGACACGGAAAAACTACTAGAAATTTTAAAATAAATTCTATCTACCTACTCGAATATAACTCTCTTCCTTTACCTAATTAATAATAGTCTCCACTTTATTTACTATAATATTATTCGTTAATTTATTTAAACATTACTGTATATCTTACATAATCTAGTTTTAAAATAATATATCCAAATAGTAACTGTTTAAGTCATTAAAAATATTATACCTTCTTTTCAATTTAGCTTCTAATACATTTATTGTTGTCTTCTTTTTAAATGTTTGATGTAAATTGATGGCCTGAAACACAGGTTTTTCATAAACCTAGATCAGGCAGGTCTACATTACAGTTAGAATTTAACTTTCCTCGATTGTAATTAATGTAAATCATATTTTTACTTTACTTTATACTTGAATATATATATTTATTTTAACATAAACATTACATAACGTCACCCCGGTAATCTAAAAACGGTTAGGGAGAAGTGTTAACCTATAGCACACGCACATTTCGTCATGTATGTTTAAGTCCCCTGCATGGAAGGCGCACCTACTCGGGAAAAAATTCAGATTCCGGGTTGCTATTGAGAAATTCCTGACAGAAAAACCCAATAATATTTTACCCGACCTGAAAATCGAACCCAGGACCTTATGCTCAGTAGTAGGCCAAAATGACGGTGTTCTATCTACCCATTCTTGAGGGTGACAGCAAGTCCATCTATACTACGGGTCACCGTTGCCTTGGACGCCAGCACCCTAATAGGGTAGTTGCCTGGGTAAAAACATAATAATTATATTTAGTCCGTCAGTTAGATTATCGAAAAATAATGGACACGTATTTTTTCTTTTGTTAATCAAACAAAAAATGATAAAGATAAAGCGCGTCAAAATTTGGGAGTGGGGGTCATGACGTCACTTGCTTGCAAAAGTGTCGCAAGCAAGTGACGTCACGCGGAACTTTAACGGGCAATATCTTCATCATTTTTTATATATTTGACAAAAGAAAAAATACGGGTTCAATATTTTTTGATAATCTAACTGACGGACGTATATTTAAATTTATATGTAAATTTAATATTTTATAGATTTTTTTAGGAAAATAGCCTATTGCGTAACACACTATAAATATACTATAATATACTATCAATCTCAATCTGAATAATTTTGAAGGATATTGCTAATCCATTGCTTCATATATTCGAAAAATTTGTCTGCTCAGCAACGTAAATAACGCAATGAATGTTGTTGAACTGTCAAAACGAATCCCATTGCTACTGATAGTGTGTTACAGCACCCCGCTGTAATACTGGAAGTATCGCAGAGACGGAGCTGAAATGACCCGTTATTTGAAACACAGCCAAGCTGCTTAGTGACAAATAGGCTTTTTTTTTTTTTTTGAGGATGGGAAATCATCAAATGACCCCTCCCGCTCTGGGTGGGGCGGAAGGGAGTGTCAGACTCTTACTGACTAAAACCCACCCGTGTTCCTTCCTTAGCCCTTTATGTTCCAGGGCAGCGGTAACCTTAACGGACGATCCCGCTACCCCGGCAGGCTTCGGCCCTGTCGGGCCCCGTCAATGAATGCTGACATCTTTTTGAGGCGCGCGTGGAACACATACCCGCCGTCCAGCACGGGCCTGGTCCTGATCGGACGGTGAGCTACCCATTGCTCTCCGCCCGCAGGCCCGCGCCTACGGTGGCCGGGAGTCGAGTGACAAATAGGCTTATTAGTCAATTCGCACGAATTTCACGCCCGACACGGGCGAATCGCCTGTCCTATAGGCGACTCATCAACTCAGCCTATCGCTGTCCACTGGTGAACATAGGCCTCATAGACCGCGTATCGGTCTCCACTCCAGGACTCATCTGCTCCAGCGGCCATCGGTCCTTCGACAGACGACAGACTCTGCAAGCTATGATGGTAACTCCGATTATTTCCGGATGATTTCATACCTGATTTTATCCTTCAAAGAGACTCCGAGCATAGCTCGCTCCATAGGCGACTCGCACGAAGTTAATTTATTTGTGGGCGAGTCGACAACTTAGAAACAAATGTATTAGGTAATTGGCAAAACTTCGTGCGAGTCGCCAATAGAAAGAATATGATTATTATAAACCTCTGAGTGACCTCTGAGTTGTTTCGGCCTTCTCAGAGTAGTCAGATAGCAAACTTAAAATATGATTGACATGTAAAAGTGTTTGTACAAAACTTAATTACAGAAATGAAATCATTTATTAAAAGTGACGATTCTCCCAGTCCCGGCGTGTAAATTCGTGGGAATCGACTAAAAAGCCACAGAAATAGCAGTGGTCCGTACTTTCTCGAACAACCTCCTTCACAAAGAGCTCAACTACCTGCTACTTATCTTTTTATCACACCTGCGGCTTGTTTTGCTCTTCTGATCATACATATCAAAGTTTAATAAGACGTCAACACACTATTGTAAGACGATTATTCTGTAATTATCTTCGTTACCATCTGTTATGACTGGCTGTATAGATTTGTTAATTGGACATCTTTGATTGTGTTTTGTTTTGTTCGAATGCTTGTTTGTGTTCGATTTATCTGCAGTGTTAGGGTTTGAACTGTTGAATATTAGCGACCCGTTCGACGGTTTTTACGACTAGACAAAACATAAAGATTTCTTTATTTTATTAAGTATTATCTATCCTATGCTATCTTCCTGTATAGAGTAGAAACGTGGAAGATTTTGGCCCGACATAGACAAAGTACGCACAGGCGATGAGGGTTTGGAAAAACTGATTGTGATTGGGAACACCGAAGGCAATCAATCGCGTGGTCGTTCATCAACACGATGGACCGATCAGGTGAAGGAATCATCGTCCTCTAAATTCTACACGGAGCAACCCGCCGCTCCACATGCAACTCCGAAGCTGACCACGATCCTCAGACATGAGGGACCGACTACAGAGAGATTATGTATTATTCTGCATGCACGTTTTTATTCTTCTTTTATTAAAGATATAGGGTAGCGGCCATCGACGCTCAAACTGAAACTATGAATTCAGCTCATGATTAAAATTAATTAATTACCCGTAGAAATATTCCATCGAAATACCAAGACCCTTCCGTGCCTCGGAAAGCACGTTAAGCCGTTGGTCCCGGCTCTCATTCGTGGATCTTTGACAGTCGTTACGGGTCGTCGGAAGCCCAAAAGTCTGACCACCAGTCTTACCAAAGGGTACCTAGTAGCTGAGTTGTGGAGGTCAGGTAGGCAGTCGCTCCTAGTAAGATACTGGTGTTGAACTGCATCCGGTTAAACTAGAAGCCGACCCCAACATAGTTGGGAAAAGGCTAGGCAGATTTAATTTTAAAAAGCCTCTAGAAGAGGCGAACCTTGAATGAAGTTCAGTGCATCTTGAATCCTGGGCAGTGATCCTCATTAGCTACCTCATTGCATGACTAGCCTACAAAATATTAATGAATGATTTATCAGAATAAAAAAAAATGCCCTAAACCATTTATAATAGTGACAAGTTATTTTAATTCACATTCGTATTTATAGTAACTTTAACATCTGACTAAAGGTTTAACCAACGGGCATCAACCATTGAATACTGCATTTGGTGTAAAAACTTCAGAACATGCATTGTACCGCCATCTATCGGCGAGTAGCGGAAGCAAGCAACCCGCATTTTGTGAAAAGCGCTGCCACGCTGCGCGGCTACAAGCGAAAATTAGCATTTTTAACGTACATTACAGTACTACAATAAATTAATATTAAATTTAATAAATAAGATTCTTCATCTGTTAAGTGATTATCCAAGTATCTAGTTGAGATGTCTATTTCTCTCCCATAGGGTATTAATTAATAATGGTTTTGATACAACGTATCTATTATATTGTAATGAATTTAGATTTTAAAGGTATTTTTTTAGTTAGTTAGTGAGTGATATCTCAAAAGCAGCCCGCAGTCTGGATGTGTACCCGGTTGGTGGCAATAAGCTCGTCCCCTATTACGAGTACATAGAACTTAAACATAACTGAGGGGCAATTCTCGTAATTTTAAGAACGTTCACAGTCTGATCTCAGTCTCAATCTGTCAAAAATACGTCTAATTTACTAAACACATTACACATTACACGTTACATTTGACAAGTTTTTGACATTTGTTTGTCGCCGAGATGAGACTGCGACTAGATTTTGAACATTTTAAACTACGAGAATTGGCCTTCTGGTGAAATGTGGGTGTACTATACGTACCTTTGCGTAACTCTTAGGAGGAAGCAGGCATTAAGTTATGATATGTGTAGTGAATTCGCAAAAGTTGCATTATATATAATATGCTATTTAGATGTAGGTTAAGATTTAGGATATTCTATGTCATTTAATAGGATGTAAATTAAGGATTTAGCATGTAAGGCCTCGCTATCGCATTGGATCGCTGATCTGTAATGGTAGTTGTAGGTAAGATTCGAATAAATAAATAAGTACCTAAATCACAAAATCCGAAAGTGCTGTAATCGATACATATAATAATAGATAGTTTACCTACTAATTAACTCAGTCTATTTGTGTTTAGTTTTCCTTTACCGTTTTGAGAGCAGCGGTAATGAAATAATTTACTTAAAGTAAAGCACCTGTCTGGGTTCGAACCCACGACCTAAAACTTGTAAGTAGCAGCCGTTAATAACGAGCCACCGCTGCCTTATCGTGATCAAACCGGCATATCCTAGAACCAAAAATTCGAAGACATGTGACATCTACCAACGTGCACTGGGCCCGTGTGGTGGTTACGGCCCACTCCCTCACACCGAGAGGAGGCTTGGGACACAAGACTCCTCTCGGTGTGCAGTGGGAACATTAAAAGCGGATTATTCATATTTCATTATTCATAATAATTAAACAATTAAGCACTACTATATTACCTACTGTGTTTTCCCCATCATTGTGGTAAGTTCAGTACTGATTAATTAATTGGTACCTACCTACATAATGTAATCAATATCTTGTTAAAGTTTCTATCACTATTTCAATACTATTATTGCACATCATAGGTTTTTCCTATAACCGCAATAAGACATTCCATTTGACATATTTACTAACGCACATACTTGAATCAATAATTCCAGGATTTTTGAAGTCATTGGTTGGCAAACGAACAGTCGGTCCACTTGGTGGTAACTGATTATCGTTACCTACTGACATCTGTAATGTTGGAGGGGGGCTTGCGGCTAGGATGATCGATCAGGTTAAGCTACGTTTGCCGCGGTTGGTCCGTGGATGGATGACCATCTTTACATACCAGGATTCTGTGCCTCGGAAAGCACGTTAAGCCGTTGGTCCCGATTGTCATTCGTGGATCTTGGACAGTCGTTAAGCGTCGTCAGAAGCCCGAAAGTCCAACAACTAGTCCTTTCCAAGAGGTATAGTATATTACCCAGTAACTGGGTTGTGGAGGCAGTCGCTCCATGTAAAATACTGGTACTCAGCTGCATCCGGTTGGACTGGAAGGCGATCCGAACATAGTTTGGAGAATGCTAAGCAGATGATGATTGAGGTTTATAAATCAATCTCGATGTTTTGCCAAGTCGTAAAAAACGTGTGAAGCAGGGATGGTTCACTAGTTTAATAATAATACTTAAATTATAAACTAAAGACCCAAAAGTATAGCGACAAAAAACAAAGAAAATCATAAACAATTCGATCTTCATTTGTTTTCACCAAATTTTCGAGAACATATGACAGTCTAGAGTTGGAGGCACAGAAACAATTTTGTTTATCTGCTGGTGAATAAATTGAGAGCACCCTATAGGCTCGTGTTTTCTTAGCATTAACGTGAGACGCCTCGGCGCATTTAAATCTTGAGCGACGTACGCTAGGGTTGTCGAGTATGAGAAAAAATGTAATTTTGGGGAAATAAATGTTTTATTATATTCTTTTATAATTAAATGCCTGCACGAGCTTGCAAACATTCAACTGCCGATTGAGTGTTGGAAAAAAAAACTATGAAATTATGATAACGTCTAAAATGGGGTAAAAATGAGTATAATTTAGTAGTTACCAGAAATGTCATGTCATAATTTCACAGCTAGCACCTTTATATGGAGCGCATTGTTACAACTATTTTCCACTTTGTAAAGCTTTTTCCTTCAATTAAAGTAGTTAATAATTTAGAGAGTAATACTGCAGTTGGTAATACTAAGTGAAAACTTTTACACTGAGTAGTCCGATCTAGCTTATTTTTCTTTTTTATATATGATGTGTAAAAGTAATTCCGATCGCCTATTTACAGGATGAACCATTTCAATTCATTGTAGTCTGTGATACCATTAATTAATTACTACTTCATCTTTTTCTTTAAAAAATCCTGTAGAATTTTCACGTTAAAATTCGCACCAGTACAATCGCCAGCCCTACCCCAATTCGCCATTTATTCCACGTCGCCTGCCGCACAATACACTGTATGTTATAATTTTTGTCTACCCCCAAATATATGAACAAAAGGCCCTAATGAATGTATTGCAAAATTCGCGAAACCATTATTAAGCATTGTTGCTGACTGCGACGGGGGAACGGTTTTTGTTTACCGAGCCTTCTTTTTCAGCAAGTTTTTTGGATAAGGTGTGATTTTAAAGATTGTATTTTTTGGCGATAGTGCTGTTCTACCTATCTATTGTAAAGTCATATTATGAATTATTTATTCATTTGATACCGACATTTAATTTGGTATAGCTTGCAGAGTAAGCAAACTGAAGTGGTAGTAGGCTGGCCATGTTTGTCGAACGACCGATGGTCGGTGGAGCAGACGAGTCCTGGAGTGGAGACCGCATAATGGGCAGCGTAGTGTGGGACGACCCCCAGCTACATGAACGGACGACCTAAAGAAAGTGGCTGGGACAGACTGGATGCGGAAGGCGGAGAACAGGATGTTATGGCGCACCCTGGGAGAGGTACTATAGCTAGTCAAAGATTGGCAAAACCCAATACTATTTAGTTTGTTTGAAAAAATCACTTCTTTAATTGCGTTGATAGGATTTATTTGATAGTTCCAAAATACCCTTATGCATCAGCTTTGCCACTGCCTTCATTTATTGTCGTATTGTTGTCTCCACATTGTATATTCTGCAGTGCACTAAGTAAATTCTGTGGGTTTTCTCTCATTACCATTCAGAGATTCAAACTTTCTTGAATACTCAAAACATAAGATAAAGAACACTCCAGTTTCTTGCAACTGTGGCTTGGAAACAAAAGAAATTGTGTGTGAGTGTGTTATCATTACCATCCCCCTTGTAGACCCCCCCCCCCCCCCTCCCACTTGGGCCCGTCTCCTTTCTTTCCACAAATTCTATACAAAAGTTTGAGTAAGAGTAATACACGTCTTGTTGTTTTGAGTGTCGTGTTACCATGTTGATATTTGGGATATTTGGGATCTTTGGGATATTTGATTGAGCTGCTTGTTTGTCGACGCATCGTGTGTTGAATTTTCAAAGATCCACAAATGACAGCCGAGACCAATGGCTTAACGTAAATTCCGAGGCAGTACGCTACAAAATCATCATTAAATTAGTTTATCAGTACACAGCTGTACATGGCATGGAAATTAATTCCTGGAAATAAATACAGGTTTTTTTTTGACTGACTGCCTTTGAACATTCAACATATTATATAAAAAGTTACTAATCTCGACTACAGTAGTGTTAATTAATTCTTTAAAAATATATAATTAATGCATTGTAAGCAGAATTCAATAGTAAAAACAAAACCCTGAGGGAAGGATGGACTTACATAGTTTTTTTAATAATATTTATAATATACTAGGTGCGTCCCGCGGTTTCACCCGCATAAGTTTCGATCCCGTAAAAATATGGAGATAAAAAGTATTTTATGTGTTAATCCTGGTTATAAACTATCTGTGTACCAAATTTCATGAAAATTGGTCCAGCCGTTTGAGCGTGAAGAAGTAACAAACATACAAACACACTCGCTTATAAACTTTCGCCTTTATAATATTAAGGGCTGATGTTTCCAACGCTAGATAATTTTATCCGAGGAATAATTCTGAATTTTTTACAGTTCTTCCATACAAAATCGGTCTAACGTCAATTTTGTTCCACGAATAAAAATTATCTGTCGATTGAAAAATCAGCCCTAAGTAGGATAATATTTCAAGTAATCTTTATCCACTGCTAAAACGATTCAATGGCACCCTACCCCAAGTACGAAGCCAATTGTTCTCAAGATTGGTATAAGCCTCGCGTGTGATCTTAATTAATGAATACGAACGAATGACTAAGCTCATTCTGTTAATTTATTTATTAAGGGAAGCATACAATGTGTTACTTAGAGAATGCTGAAATCATTTCCAATTGTTTGATAATGTGGTGTAAAGTGATTTTACTCGGAGATGTAACAGAATTTGAGTGCGGGTGATAATTTAAAAGCTTTTTTTTTTGTTTTGGGCGGGTACGATTGATTTCTGATAACTCTGTAAAAGTGTTGGTGTAAAGAATTAAAACTTTAAGAAGCTCTCGCGTTACGTGTGTGGAAACAATGAGATGAAATCAACGATACTCTACTGAGTACTCGTATCGTCGCATAATTTTTAATATTTTTATTTGTTTATTTATTTATTTATTTTTTAATCATGCTACGATAGAATGAATATTTTCATTAAACAATTTTATCAGTAGACCAGCACCCTAATTGCGTAACACCCTATCCATCACAATCTGAATCACTTTGAAGTATATTGCTAATCCATTGTTTCTTATGTTCGCAAAATTCGTTTGCTCAGCAACGTAAATAACGCAATGAATGTTGTTGAACTGTCAAAATGAAAGCAATTGCTACTGTTGGTGTGTTACGCAATTACCCCGCAGCTTCTGCCCGCGACTTCATCATCTGCCTAGCCTTTTCCCAACTATGTTGGGGTCGGCTTCCAGTCTAACCGGATGCATCTGAATACCAGTATTTTACATGGAGCGACTGCCTATCTGACCTCCACAACCCAGTAACCAGGTAATACGATACCCCTTGGTAAGACTGGTTGTCAGACTTTCGGGCTACTGACGACCCGTAACGACTATCAAAGATCCACGAATGACAGCCGGGACCAACAGCTTAACGTGCTTTCCGAGGCACGGAGGGATCTCGGTTTGTAAAAATGGTCACCCATCCACGGACCAACCGCGGCAAGCGTAGCTTAACCTGATGGATTGACCCGTATAGCTGTTATTACTTAGCCACAAGCTCCTCACTTTGTCCGCGTGATAAGTCTTGCTCCCCCCCCCCCTGACATCGCATCGCCTGCCCTCGCTGTTACTTCGTTTTCACTTAGCATCCTTAACTGACTTTTTTGTTTATGCTCGGCTGCTAAGAGTCCTAACCTATGTAGAGTCATGGGCAAAAAAATTCCATGGACACTCTTATAAAGAACATTGGTGACCCAGTGGTAAAAGCCCCGATTTACGAGTTGTAGGTCGTGGGTTCGTGGCGCTTAACTTTGTGTAAATAATTTCATCACCACTACTCTCAAAACGATGAAGGATACTTATCATCGAGAGGAAACCGGCATGTCCTAGAATAAAAAATTCGAAGACGTGTGACATCTACCAACTAGCACTTGGCCCGCGTGGTAGATTACAGCCCACTCTCTCTCGGAGAGAGGAGGCCTGCCCAGCTGTGGGAACATTATAGGCTGGTTATACTCTTTTAAATGATCGTCATCATCTGCCTTATCTTTTCCCAACTATGTTAGGGTCAGCTTCCAGTATAACCGGATGCAGCTGAGTACCAGTATAGTATAGTATAGTTACATGGAGCGATTGCCTATCTGACCTCCACAACTCAGTTACTATATACTCTTTTAAATGATATTGTTACAAAACATTAGTTACATCATTATCATACAACCAAAGATGATCATGAAACACAAGAATAAGGGACCCATTAAAACCAAATTGCTCTGTAAATATACTTATATGAATGTTATCACAATTTGCAAATTGGCAGAGAACGGAGAGCCAGTGAAGCTCGCATGATAAAAGCTTCATTGAACATTAATGCTTTCTTGTTACATATGAATATTTCAAATGTTCCCGATGCACCGATAATATGAACGAATATTTGCTTTTGTAGCGTTGGCAGATTATGTAGACTTTTTTTGTCTTAAAAAGGTACGATACAAATACTAGTCAATTTATAAAAGTATCTTACCTAAATACTCTTAGGCTGATATCACACTGGCGATTTGCGAGTGAGTTCAAAGCGAGGCGAGTGCGTAACGAGCTCGCAGCGAGTTCGCAACGAACGCGCGCTGAACACGCCACGAAGACGCGGCGGGCGCTCGGGTCTTTGATACATACAACTGAAGTAGGGTGGGGCGGGCTATTGAACGTGAGTATACAAAATGACGTCGACGGCGCTATTCGCGGCGAGCTCGCTGCGCGCCCGCGGCGTCTTCGCGGCGAGTTCGCCACCCGCTCGCTGCGAACTCGGGGTGAGCTCGCTGAGCACTCGCCTCGCTTTGGACTCGCTTGCAAATTGCCAGTGTGATAAGGTCCGTATAAAACCGATAACAATTTTTAATAGCATCTCTGGGTATTTCAGCATGCATAGCATGTGTAGTATAGCACAGCTGGCAAACCAGTTTATAAAAGGGTTAGTTCTCAAATATCACGAATTGCGTAACATCTGAAGGCAAATTCTCATAATTTGAACGTTCAAAATCTAATCGCGTTCTCATGTCGGCGACAAACAATTTCAAAATCTTTTCAAAATGTAGGGAAATTAGGAGGTATTTTTGACACATTGAAACTGATATCAGACTGTGAAAGTTCTTAAAATTACGAGAATTCATACGATCACCTCTGTACCTATTTTTTTTGTTCTGTTTTATTTTGCCTGTTTATATATGTGTACATAAATGGTTAAATAAAATAAAATAAATAAAAATAAATGCCCCTCAGATGTATTGCATAGTTCTTATGTGTATAGCTGCGGCCACAACGTCATTCTTCTCTGATCTCAGCAAATTTTGAAAAAAAAATCTTATAATTCAATTAATGAACCATTTTTCTTCTAACCCTCCTACTAGCAGACTGCATGTCGCCTTCCGATAAGCGGTGCACACATTATACCGTCTTAGATCTGTACTTCAGTTCGACCACAGAATAGTAGGTACCTACAGAAGGTCAGTTCCATACAACGAACAAAAACCGGCCCACGCACACATAGACACGTACTTACGGCGATCTTGAGCATCTACACCGAGGGCACACATAAGCAAGCGATCTTTAGAGCAGTATGCGATGTTCTGTGCAATCCAAAAGATCACCGTACCTTCGAAATCGGATCGGGGGAACGAATCGCGTCCAGTAGACATATCATATCTTTATGATATCGTCATTTTATTTCATAATTCATTTTATGTACATCCATAAATTGTTAGTAATTGTTAGTTACCTTAAAAAACTATGTTAGTAACCATGCAGGGTTGACAAATAATGGACGAATAGGCAATAATGCCATCGATGTCTTTCTTTGTGTACTATGGTTTTGACGTCTTGTCAATTTGACAGATGCAATAATTCGTTAGTTCAACTATCCTATTCCAATACAATATGTCGTTAATTTTACTTAGTTATTTCTGGATGTGTTGATTTGATACTTACACTAATGTACGTAATTTTCCCCCAAACTACAGCTCTGCCATGAGTTGGCCTTCTGTATATAGTACTATTTTGTGCCTCTACTTCAGTTCAACCGAACAGACTCTTATTAAAGGTCAGAGTGGAATAGCGGTTCCGTACACTGAGAAAATAATTATGCTAACTTCGTTCTTATTAGGCAATGAATTTGAATTAATAGTTTAGCTGGGTATGCTTTGTGTCAGTTTCTGTGGTAATTTTCAAAGAGATCTTTGGCATTTACAGGCATTTTATATTAGGGCTTAAGTTAATTTTAAGTTATGTAAGTTCTAAGTTTTGGCATCGACATTTTATAATGGTTGAAAAAAACTCTACAAAACGTGCGTTTTACAATCAAAATTTTCATTTTCTGCAGCACGAAAGACTACCTATACATATCGTGACGAAACTTAAACTAAAAAAATTAAGTAGTTGAACATAACCATGTTTACAACAAATGGTACGAAAAAAACTGGGGTTGCAATCCGGGAGTGCCGGCAGAAGTGAAAACTTGAATATTAACGTTCTGCATTTTTGATATTTTGGAATGCGGTCTACACTCCCTCCGTCTTACGAATTTTCGATCAGGTCACGTGTCCTGACGCGAGCTCCGTCTTACGAATTTTCGATCAGGTAACGTGTCCTGACGCGAGTTTAACATTTTTTACCCATCACAAATACTCTCCCTCCGTCTTACAAATTTTCGATCAGGTCATGTGTCCTGACGCGAGCTCCGTCTTACGAATTTTCGATCAGGTCATGTGTCCTGACACGAGTTTAACATTTTTTACCCATCTCAAAAAAAGTGCACAACGCTGTTAAAGAAGTTTTCACTTCAATAAAGACAGCCATTGTCAATCCCCTGTAGCATTCATTTCTTATCATATTAATTACCATTCGTAATTCTAACCATTAACAGTTGTAAGCTGATTTTCCCAACATCATACAAAACTCTTTAATAACTCCTTAATACCCCAGACAGACGAAACCACATATCCGCACTGCTTACCGACGCCCCTTTTACATCATTTCATACGAGTATATATGTTACTTACTTTTAATTCAACACAAGTACCTTTCCATGTGACAAATGAATGAAGAGTTTTTCATCAAGAAAAACTTAAACAACCAAAGTATCACAAAACTATGGAATAATAGGGGAAAGTGTGTCTTACAGAAACTCAAATAGAGTGGACATTCAATTCGTGCATTATTACCAATTGTAACCCGAACCATTAGCAATTGATAATATAAAGAGCATTGGTGGCCTACTGGCATCGGCCCCGACTTCAAGTTGTAGGTCGTGGGTTCGAACCCAGACAGGCACTTTCTTTGTGTAAATAATTTCATGACATCTACCAACCCGCTGCATGGGCATCTACTGGGCCCGCGTGGTGGATTACAATGCTCTCCCTCTAGAATAGAGAAGGCCTGTGGCGTAGCATATGTGTGTATATACAATATACGCTGATTATGTTGTATGTTGTGAAGTTAAAGAAATTCAGTGAAAAAAAATACTTTTCAATCACTCCTTAATGCTCCAGACAGACGAAACCACACATCCGCACTGCTTACCGACTCCCCTTCCACGTCATTTGATATCATTACGTTTAATTTCTCATGCCGTGTGTCTCAGTGGATTTTTATCAGCCGCCAGTGACTTTATTAGATTTCGTTCAGTCTGGAGATTTGAAGATTGTCTGCGATTCTGTGTAATATTGATTTAGATTTTATGGATGTTGAGTGGGTTAATATTGGAATTTGTGTTCTGTATGGTCTGGTTACGAATGAACTGACTTATTTGTATATTAGGAAGTATTCTCTTCTCAGTAGTCTTGATTTGTGGTTGGTTAGTGGCTGTCTATGAATTGTGCATACATACAAGCAACAACAAGCAACTGCAGCCGTCGACAACTTGCCGCTCGGCGCTCGTGAATTTGAGCACCGCACTCAAATACACGAGCGACACTTTGTCGACGGCGGGCATCGACGGTTGTCGACGGGTGTCATCGACGCGTGTCGACGAATGCAGGTGCCCCTTTCGTTGACGCGTATCGGCCGTGTGTATGAGCATTAATTAGGATTGGGGAATATGAATATGCTCATCAAAATACGTGAATAAAGACATGATATCTTGTCGTGTTACCAACTTATTTGATGAGAAACTTGTTTTAACAAGCTGTGGTATGCATAACATGCATAATTAGCCTATTTAATGTTCCCACTGTGACTCTAAACGTGGGCTCAGTGAGCGTTGGTAGATGTCATGTGTCTTCGAATTTTTGATTTTAGGACATGCCGATTTCCTCGCGATGTTTTCCTTTACCGTTTTGAGAGCAGTGGGGATAAAATAATTTACACAAAGTAAAGCGCCTGGCTGAGTTCGAAACCATCACCTACGAATTGTAAGCCAGGGCCGCGCTGATCTCCTCTCCTTGAACTGTCCATAGTTCAGTTATGACTGATTTACAGAATACTTAATCAACAGGACAATGGTAGCTTAGCATATCAACTGGAATCACTAGATTTTTAAGTAAAGACACTAATCACAAGATTGAAATCAACAGTATATGATTTTTAGATCAAATAAAATAATAGCTAGCTTTGCACGGTTTTTTTGTCTTGACGGAACATTACGATTTCTTTATTTTTAGCTGTACCCCGCGGTTTCACCCGCATACGTTTCGATCTCGTGGGAATATCTGGATAAAAAGTATTCTATATGTTAATCCTGTTTATAAACTAACTGTGTGCTAATTTTCATCCAAATCCGTTTAGTAGTTTTTGCGTGAAAGAGTAACAAAAGCGAACAGATACGAAAAACGACTTAAATTTATAATTTGTATAGATATAGATTACATAAATAATTATATATTGGCACATTTTTAAGTCAGACATCCTTTACCATTTAAAAAATCAATTAAACACCACAATTTCCAAAATAATCCCTCATTCTCAACGCTCACAATCATGCTAATAGCGCCATATGCCTCAATTATGAACTCAAACAACAATCATAATGTCGCAAAGTACTCCAAACTGCTAGACGTATACATGTCCTCACGATTTCCATTACATGCAAAATTACCTTCCGACCCATAACCCTTATTTCAAGGCGATAAGGTTCAGTTTAGAAGAGGTTTGGAAGGATTGAGACGTGTATGCCAACCTCATTCGTACGAAATTGCTGTCGACAGTTGTGGTTTTCTTATGCGGGTGTATTCTGAATAGATTTTTTTTCTGTTTGTGTATGTATTATGCTTTATTTAGCAACAAAATTTTAAGAGTTCAGTAGTTTTGGGAGCCATACTATATACTTCGCACTGTCAGAAAAAATAATAGATTCATACAAACTTTATTGTTGTCTTCAAACAAATTTCAATACTATTAAATATTTTTCGTTATTTTTCACGGAATCCAAAAAGAGATCTGTTCCAATACCACCAACCTACCTATGTATGTAATCATATGATTTAGATTTCAGGGTAGAATGAATTTGAAATAATGTAAAATAAAAAAGAAAATACATCCTGCAATGTGCCGGTGTGATCAATACTTTTTTTGCTTATGCTTTATGCCTTTGCTTTGGTGTGGGACTAAATATTATTCCATCAATCCACCTAAACATTGGTACACCCAGAATCTTATTCTGTGGAAATCTCACCTGGAAACTTAGGTGAAGTAAGCTTAAAGTAAGCTGCCAATAGAATCCCTAGCATTAGGTATAATGACAGTTCACTTCACCTAAATTTTCATGGTGAGATTTCCACAGAAAAGACCGGCTGGACACTGGGTGTACCAATGTACTTCCTACTTCATCATGATCCTCCTGCCTTTATTTCAATTTATTCGGAGTCAACGTAGCGTCTCTTGTCTCTTTGCTCTATCCATCTCTTTTAGTTGCTTAAACTCTACTCTTGTTATTGCCCTCAGTTAGTCCATGTACTTCTTTTTCCCGATCTTTCTCTTTTCTTATCGCATCTATGTTCCCTCCTGTTACTACGTCAGGCTGACATTTTTGCGTGGATGTGACGCATATTTTCCCCCAACTTTTCTTTTTTGTGTTCGGTTCTTTCTCTGCGTCATGTTCACCGCAATTATACATATTTTCTTTCTTTCTTTGTTCTCTTTATTGGCTGAGCTGTGATGCCTTTTCTATCAGAATAAAGACTGTCCCCGTTGATATCATACACTGGTGCACACAAAGGTCACTCGATCACTCGTGACATGAGCATGACCGGTAAACGTTCATTACGTTGTTTCCTTATAAGCTGCCCGTTTTTGTATTAAGCAACTATTGTTTTTAATATCATCCGTGCTTAGGCTGTTCATATATATAATATTTAGGATTATTTTGGGTCAAGCACTAAGGACAGATTTTGTAATAGGTAAAGTGTATTCAAACGAGTAAGTAAACCGAAGAGGCAGTTCGCTGGTCATGTTTGTCGAAGGACCGATGGCCGGTGGAGTAGACGAATCCTGAAGCGGAGACATATCGGTAAGCGTGAGACGTCCAATAGTGTCCGTCCGTCCGTCCGACAGTGTGAGATGCCCTCAGCTAGATGGAGCGACGACCTAAAGAAGGTGGCTCGGACAAACTGGATGTGGAAGGTGGAGGATAGCGTGTTGTTGAACAGCCTGGGAGAGGCCTATATCCAGCATTGGACTTCGATAGGCTGAGTTGATGAAAGTGTACTCATAATTTTTTTGGACAGCACAGGATTGCTGTGGTGATTTTCCATGGAGGCCTCTAGGCTGTCCAGCAATGGTCTTTTTGCTTGTTGATGGTGTCTTCATGCCTTTTCTGCTCACTTAATTTTGATCATCAGCATTGCAATACAACAGCTAAAGAGTTTCCTGAAATCCATCCTGCTTCCCAAGGTAATATCAATTAATTTGCCAAATTAAAGTGGTATTTCTTTTAGCTTTGTTTACATCTAGTCTACAATACGTTATGCTTATCGTATCCTATCCTTCTTTAGAACAAATAATAAAACAATAAAGCTATACAATATTAACACCGTTACACAAAATGAGACGGCGTGTGCGATTGCAGTCTGTCTGTCGCGAGTAACTGCGACAAAGAGTGTAAGCGTACATTAAAAGTAGAGTAGGCAAATATGATTTGTATCCTATAAGATTCTTCTACAGACAGACAATCTAAGGTGTGTAAACATATACTCGTAGATTGTATATAAATGATAAATGATTTTATTTTTGTAAGTAGATTTGTACAAACACTTTTACACGTGAATCATATTTTAAAACTAGATGAGGTTGGCATTTCCTATCTGACTAGTCTGAGAAGAAAGGCCGAAACAAACTCAGAGGTCACAGTCTCATTTAAAGTCCAGACATAATCTTGGTCAGATTATATGAAGACCATGTAGGTCGATGTCTGAAATGGTCTTTTGAGGAAAGAACCACACAGATTGAGAGGACCTGTCCAGTCAGTGCACGCATTTGTCAGAAATCGTGCAGCTCAACTCAAACTTAAGGAGCTCAACGATTCGACGAACAATACCAAAGAAAGGACATTTGGGTAGGCCACATTAATTACTCAAACTGCCAGACCATGACAAAAACTAAGAGAACAGAGAAAAAAATAATATAAATAAAATGACCTACATAATCTTCACATTCACAATAATTAAAATAATAAAATACTTTACAAAGTAAGCAAATGTATATATATATAACATCAGGTATATACAGGGCGACAGGAAAACTCGACGTATTCCTTGAAAGGGGGTATACTAGAGGTCATTAGCAACAAATTAAGTCCTGTGAACTAGGGGTCAAAACTTGTACTTGCTTCGGCAGTACATACATATACTAAAATTGGAACGATACAGAGAAGATTAGCATGGCCCCTGCGCAAGGATGACACGCAAAATCGTGAAGCGTACCACATTTTTTTTGTGCGGCAAATGTACAAGTCTCTCCCGGGCCCCTGACTCATGGTACTGGAAGGAACAGTGGGGTTTTAGTCGGTAGGAGTCCGACATAATCCTCCGTTCTTCCCAGACGGAGGGTATCCATGAGGATTTCCCCACGATAAAAAGGGGTCAAAACTGGACTAAATTTGTTGCTAATGACCTCTAGTATAACGCCTTTCAAGGAATACGTTGAGGATCCCTGTCAACCTACATATAGCAGGGTTGAGCAGTGGTTTAGCTTCTAAGTACACCCACATTTCACCAGTTATGTTTAAGTCCCATGTAATAGAGGTCAAGCCTATTGCCACAAACCGGGCAGGAATCCAGGCTCCGGGCTGCTACTGATCAATTCCGGATGGAAAAACCCAATAACACTTTGCCCGACCTGGGGATAGAACCCAGAACCTCATGCTCAGCAGTAACGCTTGCGACCACTGGACCAACAAGGCACCTACTAACTGTTTTATTGATCTCTTGTTCATAAATTATGGTTTTATAGAGGTAGGAGGAACAGGGTGTAAAGTTGTCTCATCCTCGATAGAAAAGGGAGGATCCTCCAACCAGACGGGTATTGTGTCTGGCGGGCAACTGCTCAACGGTTGACGTCGGGAAGTTATGTATGCTACGTTTATGTATGTATGTATGCTATGCGTTAAGTATGTATGCTAATTGCGCGGTAAACTTTGCTTGCGAGATGCAGGATTTGCGTGATGTCAGTATGACGCGTTATTCGCATGTGACGTTGTAGATACCGCTACAGTTTGTTTACATCTCCCATTTCAAAACTTTCCTACATCCTACCATCAGACACATAATTGCGCGCAGTTGACGTTTCTTTCTTCAAGTTTCCATCATGGCGACTTTATTTGAGTCATTAGTTGTGTGTTAATGTTTAGGGAGGGTACTGCACATTGTGGTTGAATTTACACGGCTCTGCGTTGTCTTTGGATTATAGAGGCGCTGTGTCATTACGAGGTTGTGGTGCAGACAGAGGTGTAGCTGTGATTGCAAAGTTGAAGATGTTTTGTTTTAAGGAAACTGTTTTTTTAGGAGAACTATTCCAAATATTCTTTTTTTGGCTATGATACCTACCTAGGATAATTTTATATTATTTAATTCTCAGGGTAGAATTATCAAGTTACAGCAGAAACTTGATAATTCTACCCTTTTATAGTTCATCATCATCATTTCGCATGCTTAATGGAATACTGACTTAACTCAAAAAAGACGATTTTTGGGAAATCGCAAAAGGATATCTTGCTATGAGGACTTAACCTACTTGTTGATGCATAAAAATAAAATTGATTTTATTAATCATGAATACTTTTATTTTGAACGTCTATGATTAACTATTGATGAGATCTGACTAAAAAAAAACGGAAATCACATCTGACCTATCTACTAATGGGTCAGTGTTCCATTAAGTATGCGATTTGCCTAGACTTCCAGTCTAACCGGATGCAGCTGAATACCAGTATTTTACATGGAGCGACTGCCTTTCTGACCTCCACAACCCAGTTATTTGATAACACGATATCGCTTAGTAAGACTGGTTATCAGCCTGTCGGGATTCTGACGACCCGTAACGACGGTCGAAGATCCACGAATGAAAGTCGGGACCAACAGCATTGATGGTCACCCATCCATGGACTCACCGGGGAAAGCATAACTTGCCCTGATCGATCGACCCGTGTGGCTGTCATTTTAGTTCACCTTAGTTCATAATTATTGATAGTAAATAAATAAAAAATATGCCAAAGGAATAAGTGATAATTATGGACCTAGTGAGGTTTCTTCATGAATTTAAGAAAAAGTAATTACTTTCAAAGTCGATGGTTGATTTCAAAGTGCATAAGATCTAACAAGTAATATGGCCATTATAAACAAAATCAAGCTCAAAAAACAATGGAATATTCTCACTATTTCAACCATAATTTCGTTGGCAGTCATTTAGATCACAAAAACATGATATAAGGATACATTACACATACTAAATTGCTATAATATTGTCTCATTTTGTGCTCAGACGAGGACAAAACGTTTTACAACGATTACCTACAGTAGGATAGGTAAGTATATGTATTTGATTATCTTGTTCGGATGTGCCAAACAATTTGTCTTGAAAGTTGAGTTTGAGTGTTTGTATGATAATTTAATGTTCATTAAGGTTTCTGCTAAAGTTACTTAAAAGCACCAACACATAGTGACCACAATAACCAAAAAGTGAATCAGAACCACTGTTTCTTGAAGATAACATTCTATCCCCATGATAGTACACGGTGGCAGGGTCATCGACGCGCAACTGGTTACGATGGATTCAGTTTAGATTCTGAAATTTATGGCCGGTTATAAAAAAAAAAAAGCTGTAACGTACATTTCGACATATTACCCGCAGAACAGTTGGGGGATGGGGCCGAAAGGTTCTGGGGTGGCGACCGCGTACCGGAAGATCTAGTGCTAGAAGGCCTCCAAAGAGGTGGACCGACGACCTTGTGAAAGCCGCAGGAACCCACTGGATGCGGGAAGCACAGAACCGGTCGAAGTGGTGCTTGGGGGAGGCCTATGTCCAGCAACATACGCCTTTCGGCTGAAATGATGATGATGGGGTATTGCACTTATAAATAGCTGATTTTTTTTTATAAATGACGGAAAGTTTCTATATATGGTATAGAATCATGATCTGAATTCATGGTTACACTTTGCGCGTCGATGGCCCTGCCACCCTGTATACGATACAAATCTACTTGAACAACAGCTTTACATCATAGTATCCAGAAAAGTAGACATTAATTTTCTTGTCTACCTCGATGGCACACATTCTATATCACAGACAATTTACGGACACATGTAGCAGGTACATACGCCAACACATCAAGCTACTACAATCTGTCAAATGTCTCTAATAGATTTTCAACTTTATCGCTATAGTATTAAGGTTCAAGGTTGATTGGGAAAATTTGACAGTTTCGGGTAGGTTGACCTGCTGCCTTTACAATAATTTGGTGTTTTTTGTCGAAAACAATCATGTAACGAGATAAATCTAACATTAGTGACATTCACACCTATCTTGAGATCTCAATGCCACACATCAAAATCGCATTTGTTCATGTGAAACTTTAAAACAATGAATTTTTGGACTTCATTAAAATACGCTTACCGTTTCGTGATAAGCTCGTCATATACGATTTGACGGTTTTGAAATAAATGGATGAATTGCTACAGACACATACACTTGTATGTGTGTGTGTCTGGTGGAGCTCTTTATAATTCTACTTTAACAAGTCACAAAACGCCGAAACATAAACGTTTCTTGTATTCTTGACCCCCTTTAAATCTCCACTTTGTTTTTTTTTTATTTGTTGTTATAGCGGCAATAGAAATACGCACTCTGTGAAAATTTCAACTGTCTACCTATTACGGTGAGATACAGCCCGCTGACAGACAGACGGACGGACGGACAGCGGAGGCTTAGTAATAGGGTTCCGTAGGGCACTCTTCGGGTAAGGAACCCTAAAATGTTACTTTCGAATACCAACTTTTGCCATTGCAACACTGAATAAAAATAATAACAGCATAGCTTTCCGTTAGGAAATTGATGTACTCCTTCCGTATATTCAAATCACAACTGATTTTTTTTGCCAGCTGTAATAAATGGCTAATAACACTGCAGATTAAACCCGGGTGACATTTTTGTTTACAAATAATTTCGCTGATTGGAACTACATAACTTTTATCTATGTTAATGAGTGGCAATCAAGCCGGCAGCTGGCGTTACTTAAAGATATACTTTAAGCTTTTTATTTTTTATTCCTTCCCCCACATATTTTATAATTATCTCCAACTCCCACATTATACCAATACGTAACCAATTTATGATTTTGTAGGAAGGCTCTTATCCTTGTCTCTGTTTGGGGGAAACGACATCTAGCGGTAGATAGTGAAACTGTTTAAGCTCTTCAAAGCGGTGTTACTTAAACGGTTGAGAAGAGTAGCTCAAAACACAAGAGAGATTCCTAAGGTCAAGTTTGAGTTGGCAGATGGCAGTAACAACAATTTCGTTACAATGAAAATAAGATTCTGCCATTGCTTTGTTTTTTCCTCGCAGGCGTTACTATAAAACATGATGTCTTGGGTTTGATTCCCAGGTCCGGCAGTGTTGATGGGTTTTTCCACCAGGAATTTCTCAGTAATAACCCGGAGTTTGAGTTTAAGCCGGGTTGATAGCAACGACACGGTTGGCGCAGTGGCTGAGCGATCGACTGCTGCGCTGCGTATCGTGGGCCCGATTCCCGCACCGAACAAATATTTGTATTGCATAAAGGTAGTTGTTCCGGGTCTGGCTGTTTGCGTATGTGACTTTAAATGTTTGTAAACGCACCCACTATACAGGAGTAATTCCTAGTGTGGGGCAACCTTAACATTATTATTTTCATTTAATTTGCAATGATTGTTTAGAGTTCAGCTCATGTCCAATAAAATAACCGCTGCTAGTGTTGTTACTAGAAATATTACTTAAGAAACTATGTTTTATCGTGTTTAGATATCGATACTAATCACAGTTGTGAAGTTAACACAAAAAACTAATTTTTAAACTGATATTTCAATTGAATAATACACTAACTGCGGGCGATGACCCCACAAAAAAAACATCAAATTAATTTCGTTTTTGTTTTATCAGGTTTAGATATCTTCACGTCTGCAAAGTAGCGCCAGCTAATTTAATTTGACCCTGTATATTGCAAGAACAAAATAAAATACCTAAATATTGTGTATACACAACATCAAGCAAAAAAAATACGGGATCAAAATATACAGGCGATATCTGCAGGCGATTCGTATAACAAATAGACAAAAAAGTGTGGGGTCGGGGGACCCCCGGCAGGAACGAAGTGCAAAATGAAAATCCAAGATGGCGGCTGCGAAAATTTCAATATGACGAAAAATTAGAAGCCAGCCATCACTACGATTTCTAGTAGTTTACTCCTTTTCTTTCCCGGTTTGGAAAATCCTCATGGATGTCCGCTGTCCTGGGGTGGGCGGCGGTATCTGTCAGGCTCTTACTGACTAAAAACCACCCCGGTATTCCATCTCACACCTGCGTCGTGGGTCGCAGGAATGTACAATCCTTCCGCAACCCCCGACTGGTGACGGCCCGCCACTGCGCGTAAGCCAGTTAACTCCTACCGCAAGCTTCGTTAAAGAACTTCGTTCCAAAAAGATACAGGATCAAAACATATTGCAGACGACTTGTACAACAAAAAATATAGTAAGTATATATAAAAATGTACAACTATCAGTTTGTACATTTTCATCTACACTGCAATTCATACTGATAAAGCTCGAATTGATACTTGATATCCCGAATAACTAAAAGTAACCTTGGTCGTCAGAGTTCGTTATTTCCCTCCTATCAATCATCTTTCAGATAACAAAGCTTTCACGGTAATGCACTACCTTAAACCAATGTTATCTCGAGTATGGAATATCCACTCCCTATGAATATTCAGTAATAATATTTACAGTTCGCAGGACATGTTTTTGGTGGAACTGAATATTTTGGTGAAATTGGCAAAGAAGCAGAAGAAATACAAGGTGAAGATTTGGCTGTAGATTGTTGTGTTATAAAACTAAATAGAGAAAGTTTATTCGTGGTGTAATAGCGACTATACATTTCAAGTTTTATTAAGGAGTGTGGTAAAATATTGAATGACGTCACTTTAATGAAGCTAAACTAACAAACATGGAAAGTCCTGACCTGGATGAAATAGACTGGGAAAATGTAAGTTGCTTACTTCATCATCATCACTAACATCATTCTCTTGCCCTTATGGAAATTTATTTGGGATCGGTGCAACATGTCGTTTTCTTCCATACTTCTCTATTAGTCATCATCTCGGTAGTGATTGATGATTTTATGATTTGTTACTTATCATATTCAATGATGCCTCTTGTGAATGTTTGACAATTGAGTCTGTAGCATCACCATGTACCTACTTCCCTTCTTAACTTTTCGGTAGCAAAAACTTCAAACATCTTTGGCCCAAAACTCAGCTGCGCGAACTCCGCTTACTGACGCAGTCATAAGATCATCAAGCGCAAATTGGGTAATTGTCTGTGGGGAGGTGGCGCATACGTACTAGAGATCTGAGCCGTCTGTGAACACCCATCTACCTAGTTAAATTATCTAGCAAGTCTACAAATTGCTAACCCAAAAAAAATTGACATATCATGAATGGTGGTGTTTATTAAATTTAATAAACACCTCCATTCATGATTTGTCTAAATTTTTTAACGTACGAAATAAGGCATAAAAACGCGATAAGATAAGACCACAAATCAATACAACAGATTAATTCAAGTCTCACAATGAATGAATATGATATATGTTTACAGTTTGACACATCACAAGCGCCATTCCCGAACACACTATGGCATGTGAAACCATCTCAAGAAATTGCTTTGAAGACTACAGCAATGCTGGTTATAGGCGTAACTGGGATCTTTCTGAATTCAATAATATTAATCGTATTGATAAGAAACAAATGGCTGTGGTCTGCCAGCAACTATTTGATCGGGAACTTGGCGCTGACAGACTTGATCACGTTGATCTTGTGCCCGTGGTTCATGCTTGTCAGGGATTTCTTCCAAGCATATGTTTTGAAGAACTTTGGTTGCCGGTTTGAAGGATTTTTGCAAGGTAAGCCTACTTTGTGGTACGCACGATGACATATCAAGCTATACATTTCCAGTATAAGCTGCCTTCTCGTTGTACGAAAAACCTATATAATTCGAGGTCCACCAATACTGGAAATGATATGTCGCCGTTATGTACTGCTATATTTCTAAGCGGTTGCCTCTTCGTGTTATTTATATACATAGAATACTCTTTATTATACAGGGTGGCAGGGACATCGACGTGCAAACTGTAACCATGGATTCAGCATATGAGCTTAGACCCTATAGCGTCGATATTTTTCGTCGGTTATTAAAAAAAAATATTGCTGTTTAATACATTTTGACCGCGTAGGTATTGCACTTTTCTATGAAACAGAAGATTTTTTTTTTGATATACGACGAAAAATTTCGGCGCTATGGGGTCTAGTATCATGAGCTGAATCCATGGTTACAGTTTGCGCGTCGATGTCCCTGCCACCCTGTATACACCATTCAAATTACATATGGTGTCTATTTATCTTAGAGACTTGACTTTTTAGATTCCGCAATAATTATATATAAATTACTAGCTGCGCTCCGTGGTTTCACCCGCATAAGTTTCGATCCCGTGGGAATATTGAGATAAAAAGTATCCTGTGTGTTGTTCCTGGTTATAAGCTATCTGTGTACCAAATTTAATTAAAATCCGTTGAGTACTTTTTGCGTGAAAGTAACAAACATCCATCCATCCATCTTTACAAACTTTCGTATTTATAATATTAGTAGGATTATGTAGCTGTTTTTAGTTTTGTATGTGCTTAGCTAAAATGGACTCAGTTATGGTTGAATCTAACATATAAAAAAAAGCTGGAAAAACTTGTAATTACCACGACAAAGTTGTAATGTCTCATGATTCTTAATGAACAACTCACTTACTGTTTCGAAATTTTCAGCATCTTTCCTATTATCAAGTGTTTGTGCGATCTTGCTGGTATCCTATGACCGTCTGGCAGCTGCTGCTCTGACAGCAGAAGCGAGGGTCACTATAAAAGCTGCTCCTATAATAATAATAGCAACGTGGGTTGTTTCCTGTGCTTTATCCCTGCCATGGGCACTGAAGAGGGAATATGTAGTAAGTCTATCATTAAAAATATATGTATAATATATTTTACCCTACACTGATCCGCTGCTATGCAAAGGCTTCCCCCAAGTCATTCTAGGCACTCTTTTCTAGTAACGTTAAACAATATTAATTCTAGTAGGTCGTAATGTTCCAGTAGTTAAGACCTCACCTCTCATGCACGAGGCTTCAAATCTTGGCAAATACCAATGTGACTTTATCAATTCATATGTTTATCTTGGACATTAGTGTCATCGGTGAAGAAAAAACATCGTGCGGAAACCAGTCAATCTATTCTATAAAGATCTCACCGTGAAAACTTAAGTGAAGTGATCTCTCATTCCACCTGATGCTAGGGAATGACACTAGTGATACCTCACTTCAAGCCAGGAGATTTTTACAGAATAGCAATACTGTACTTTTAGTGAAAATAAGTCTGAAATCCAACCTTGTCTTGAGTAAACGTGGATCAATACTCGGGCCTTCTCGGCATGAAAAGACGACGTTGCCCTGTACGGGATAGCAATAGGCTAATTATAATTCTATTTAAGCCTGGTGGGCATGTGTTGCTGTACTTAACCTTTGTACCGAAGGGTCCTATTTGTATAATTTTATATTAAATATGTGATTTAAAGAGCTATGGTTAACTGCTAAATGATACTGAACCCATGTTACGGGTTTGGTTTCCGCACTTAGTCCTTCAAGTGGACCATTGTGTACTGAACCGATTATAATGTAGGGAGAAAGAGAGATCTAACCATAATCGTTGATAGAAACTTCAGTTTCCGGATCTCTTTCTTCTCTCTTGGGTGTTTCAAGTTCTTCTTGAATTGAAAAACTTAGAAATACGTTATTCCTTGTCCATACAGGAACGGCCGTGGAAGGATTATTTGGAGTCTTTCTGCATGGAAGATGTTCGAGTACTTGGCATATACTGGCACTTCTTATTGATGTTACTAGTATGGGTGCCACTCGGTTTAATGATGGTCACTGTAAGTTCATCACTACTTTTGCATATATTAATTAATTATCATTTATTTGTCAGATCAGTACAATCCAATATTGTTAGTAAGGACATAAACAAATTACAAACTAGTGTTAGTACATATTATTGTTTCAAATTATTATGGTATAATGAAGATCTACTTTTCAAATCAATAAAAATATGCTGCGTTGGCCCTCCCTAGCATATTAGCTCAAACTGATGAACTTTCTCCATGGGACCAACATTATTATTGAGAAAAAATAATCAGCAGTCCCATTTGGGTCGAAGGTATTGAAGTTTTGTATTGAACGGTTAATGATATTTCGCGATTATGATTAAATTTTTATATCTCTTACAGATTTTGTATAATTACCTAAAGTACTAGTATTATGACTCCGGTAATGACAGAGACAACAATCTAATAAGCTGTTTTTTTTTAAACTTTGCCAATATCGAAAAGATTCACCGTTGAATCTCGACCTGAACCAACCTGGCGGCGACGCCGTTAAAAGATGACCATAGATAAATATCACCCATCTCTCTAATAGTTCAATGCCTACTGTAGGATGCATATCCGGTACACACATAAAAGATAAAATATAAAATCATCTCACAGTACTTCTGACACGCCTACAAAATATTTGTCCATTCATCCGCAAACAGATTGTTTGTTGGATTAGAGTCCAAGAGATCATTAAGTGCGGTCAGAGTACGTGGTACTGGGGACTTAGGACGCACTTTCCTATCCTAAGGACACGTCTTTCCTACCATTACGGTCCTACCAGTCTACTCCTTGATACGCAATGGCCTCTGTAGCACCATGAAACATGAGGCTTCAGGGGCTAGTGCGAGTCTTAGGATTCATTCGATTATTCGAGTTTGCTTAAAGCACGCAGGGGGGATTTCATTCATTTATTGGCTGAAGGCCACACATGGTCGGGGAAGCTCAATCGTCATTTGTTTATTAATTTTCTTTGAATTCTACAGTACGGTACAATAATGTGGCGTCTAGAATACAGTGTTCGGGAGCTATCGTCTCGTGGAGGCGGTCAATCCGTTGCCAGGGCCCGAAGCCGTGCATTGAGGATTACTGCCTGTGTTCTCTTAGCTGGTGTTGGCTGCAGAGTCCCTTACACTGCCCTGATTTACTGGAGAAACCGCATGAGTTTGCAAATAAACGCGGTAAGTATTGTTAAAAATAGAAGATACTTCAATCAAGAATGAACCCTCAGATTTGATGAGACTCTTGAGCAGCTTCGTAAAACAATCATTTGATATTGTTTGTTACCAGAAAATTTGAGAGCTTAGACAAGTGGAAATCGCTTCCTAAACGTTCCCTATTTCTACAACTACTTTCAACATGGTTGACGTAAGGTTCTCGCTACCTTATGTCAGTCCCATACATTTTTGACTTAAGAATGTCCCTTTGTTGCCCAGGGTTTCATCAAAATCGCTTGAATCTATAATCTATCATTATTCACCAAATCTATTCGATCTTTTATATCATTCTTCATTTTCTTTTCTTCATAGTCTTTGTTTAACATTAAAACATGTTCTCCCAGGTCGATGGTAGCTACGAAATTATGTGGTTTGCTGCCAATTACCTCATGTACATGAACTGTGCTGTCAACCCTCTTATCTACGGCTTCACCAACGCAAGGTTCAGAAAAGCGATGGATAGAACTCCAGGAATCGCCTGCTTCAAGTTCGGGACCTGGTGTTGCATCTGTACTATGGTGAGTTCCTTTTATTCTGGTATTCAGCTACATCCGGTTATATTGAGATCCAATACCAACATAGTTGGGAAAAGTCTTATCTAGTTCCTCTTATCTTGTAACTTGTTGCACTCACTGATAAGATGTTATCAGGTAGTTGATTGAAATCACAGACAGCGCACTCGTAATAGGTGCCCATAACAATGGGTGGAATATTAAATTTAGAAAAATACAACTTGCCAGTCATCGGTATAATAATATTGTAATCTTTTTTGTGATTAAAAGCATGGCTGGTTTTTATCTAAATCTGTTAATGGCTATTTATTTAGGTCCGTGCCTAAATAAATAGATTTTTCAAGTCTACTACCATTTTGAATTGTAAGCCTTATTCATATTAACAATTTAGTAGGTACGGACCTTTATTCACATTAAGCTGTAGCGGTATCTACAACGCCACATGTGAACAACGCGTCATACTGACGTCACGCAAATCCTGCATCTCGCAAGCAGAGTTTACCGCGCAATTAGCATAGATACAATTTCCCAACATCAATCGTTGGGCAGTTGCCCGCTAGACACAACACCCGTCTGGTCGGAGGATCCTCCCTTTTCTATAGAGTATGACTGAACTTTACACCCTGTTCCTCATACCTCTATAAAGCCATCTTTAACTTTCAAATTATTCAGGGCTGATTGTGCTAAAGTCAGAAATCTTTTATCCGTAGAATAAAATTGACGACTGACAGTTTTAGTATAGATACTATACTATAGTACCTATAGAACTGTAAAAAAATCAAAAATTATTCTCAGGATAAGACTTATACAAGGTCGATATAAAATGTTTGGTGAAATTTACCCTACAAGATAGACCTTAGTAGGGCTTAAAAAAATAACTAACTTAACATTTGAAATGCATACATTAATGCTGAAGCCTTTTTAACGTGATGTAAGAAATTTGACAACGACTTTTGACACCGACAGCACTATACCAACATACTTTCAAAAACAAGCTCACAAAAATCAAATATTTTCCGATTACAGTTCAACAAAAAGCGAATCAAAATAGTGGACAAGAATACAGAGAAGGTGTTCGTCATAGGGAACTCTCCGAAGCCGAACAAGAGGCTCTCGAGAACTATAAAGAATATTTTGCACATCAAAAAGGATTCCGTTGAGTTTAGCATTAAGGTCGATGAAGCTACAACAAAGCCTACTAAAATCACGCCTGTTAAAACTGAACAAGTTTAAGAAAGAAATGGAAGAAAAAAGGCATCGAGGAAGAAGCTGAACTAAATTAGATTTAGATGTAAAATGATAAAAATAGGATTTAATTTAACACACAATGATTAAGAGCAAAGTATATGATTTTTATTAAAGAGGACAGAGTTGCCATGAAAACTGGCCAAGTGCATGAAGGCCACGCACTATGAAGGGTTCCGTAGTTGGGATGAATATATCACAGGAACAAACTACTTAAACATTTTTGTTGGAAACCATGTTCTACCATACATTCCTACTGCAAATAATGGCGCCGATTCCCTTGTTCACAAACTGAACTAAATTTAAGTTCAGTGCATCTTTTTTATCTATTTCATTAAGAAAAGGACCGAAGATAAATATTAGTTTAGTCCTGTCAAATTAAGATACTCCATAGCAAGTTTAGACGTGATTAAAAACATGGCGACTAAAAATACGTCAATTTACGTCAGGTGCTGACTAATATGACAGGCCTAAACTTTTCTTAATGATATAGAAAGAAAAAGATGCACTGAACTTTTTAGTTTAGTTTGTGAACAAGGGAATCGGCGCCAATATAAGCAATATATAAAATTATTTTCAGCATGTTTTTTTCAAAAAAAATTCAAGGCTCTTTATTTTGGAAATGAAGGGGGGAATGGTACATCTTTACAGCTATTTTCTTAACTCACAAAGTACTATTAGTTATTCTGTGCTTACTTGGAAAAGTAAATAACTTGAAATGTCTAATTTCCGCGTTAATTTTCAAGCAAAAATAGCCCTTGACAAATAAGGTGACATTCAAGCTTAAGGTGGTAAAGCACGAGGTCGACTATACCTACCTACTAGTATAACTGCTTACAGTCCGGTCATCAAAAGAATGCGTTCCTGACATCTGTCAGTGCGACAATTCTAATAGCCAATAATTTATCAAATTCGCAAAATTCGTATTCGTTTGTATGAAACTGACAGGTATCAGGAACGCATTCTCTCAGCAGCTGAACCTTAAGTAGGTACTATATTTTGCTGTCAATTATTTCATTCGTATTGAGACCATTATTCAATGTATTTGGGTAAGTATGATAAATAAATACATTGTATGTTTTACTAGTGTAAGCCTTGTACGTATTTTACACTGTAGGATTACACACTTAATTTTATATCCACAGTGTCATTATTTGATTACAATATTGTAACAATTTTGTGATTTTATTTTTTTGGCAAGTTATTCAAATACACCGTTAAATTTTGATCGTTTTAATCCTTAAAAGGGGTCATTGTCATCATTATGAACAACTTTTACTAAGGGACCCTGAAATCGTGAAAAAAACCAGTTGATCCATAGATTTATGTTCGCATAACTCGACATAATGTATGGATCAACTGATTTTTTTTAACGATTTCAGGGTTGGTCCCGTAGTAAAAGTTGTTCATAATAATAAGTACAATGACCCCTTTTCAGGATTAAAGCGATATGTTGTGATGGCCCAGTGGTTAAGGTCTTGCCCCTCATGAACGAGGTTGTGGGTTAAAATCCTGGCAAGTATCAATGTGACTTTCAATTCATGTGTTTTATGAGTTTATCACCTTGACCATTACTAACATCGGTGTACTTGTGTAATAATAGGCTGATATACTTATTATTATTTATTATATTAAATTATTATTCAGACGATACGGCCTAAATCATGAATATCAATGACTTGCTCACAAACGCAACACGAAAAATATATAACACCAACACCTATATCTTTTACGTCTCATTCAGTTTCTTCATCTGCAGTAGCATCCAAAAGAAAGGTAAGTTCATTTATCTTTGCTTCTAAAGTGGTCTTCATGTGAGGTTCTATTCTCAATATATTAGTCGCCTCTTGAAGTAGCACCAAGCTTTCCATCAGTTCATCCTGAAAACATAAGAGTTAATTATCAAAAACTAGCTGCGTTACGCGGTTTTATCTGCATAAGTCTCAATCCCGTAGAAATATCGGGATAAAAAGTATCCTATGGTCTAATCCAGGTCACATTCTATCCTTGTGATAAATTTCATCCAAATAAGGTTTTCCGTTTTATCGTGAAAGCGTAACAGACATGCATAGAATAAATAAAATCTTTTCTTTTTATAATATTACTAGCAGCTCCCCGCTGTTTCACCCAGAAAAGCGTCGATCGCGTGATAATATTGGGATAAAAAGTATCAAATGTGTTATTCTGATGTATAAGCTATATTACTGTAAAGTTTCATAAAATTACGTTCAGTAGTTTTTGCGTGAAAGAGTAAAAAATATCCATCCATCCGTCCTCACAAACTTTCGCCTTTATAATATTAGTAGGATATGTTAGTAGGACTTTAGGCAAGCCATGTGCCAATATGACGATCTTCTATACAAACTTTCATGCTCTATTTAAATCATTTAGAAGATGTGACATATATTAGAAACCCTGGTGTAAAACTTTATATTTCTAGACCCAGTGGTTTTGGCCCTTCGTTGTCTGTCAGTGAACGAATTTAAGATTATTATCAAGTAGATTGTTTTACACGTAATGTATATTTTTAAATGCTACAGAAAAAAATATTTCTTTGTAAATTTATTAGATGATTAGGTACATCTAATAAATTTTATCTGACAAAATGCAATAGAAGCTTTTTACGACACAAGCATTGAAGACAAGTGTTAGACATACTTCAAACTTATAATAACGATCCAAAAATATTAACAAAACGCATAATAAAGGCTATCACAACTTCCGAATTAAGGCTGACGCAGACAGGCGCGATGCGACTCTGGTTTAACAATTTCTATGAAAACTTCATGGAAATTGTTCTATCAGAGTCGCGCCCTTTACATTTTTTTGATTTAAGTGACAAAAATGTACAATAAGACAGATAGTGTCAAAAACATGATTTTATTATATTAACATGTTTATCATCATGATATTAAAATATATAGGATGCGATGTCATCAGATGAACATTTATTTAATCTGGCAATGATCCAAATTGTAGGTATAAAACGTAATGTAAGAAAGAGAATGTTGGAATATTATTATTTTATGTAGGTAGAAAATGAAAAAAAAGTAGAAAATGTTGCATACCAGAGACTACTAAATGTTAAAAAATATATCGGAATGTCGAATTTAGTGGGTGATTACAATAAAATTATTGCAAATTTAATTGTGTAACTTCGCGGTTCGGTTTGAAAAAAATTTAAAAAAAAATTCTTTGCAGTCTTTTTAAGCACGACATTGCTCGAAAGTTTGCAAATTAAATGAGACTTTTCGTTTTTGATAAAATAATTTTGTTGGTAAAAGATTCTCTGAAAGATCGTTTTCTTTTCTGCAAAGTTTCTTAAATACGTAAATCCCGAACTTTATCAAAATGCTTAAAAAAAAAATTTAATGCAAGATATAGCCATATTTAAGGGTGTGATACCATTACACTGAACAACTTTCTCTATGGGACCAATATCGTAAGCGCGAAAAAAAATCTCACCTGTTTCATACAGCTTCAACCCAGTGTTCATACATTTGGGTGATTATTACATGGTAGATTATTTCTTTACTTTTTTTTTGGTCTGTACCACACCATTCTGATATACATCTATGTATATACCTGCCTGTTTGTCTTCCAAAATAAACTATAATAAAAAATCTGCCTAAAATAAAATTAGTGCATGGAATACGCTTGTTCCAACCAACTATTTCTATGTATAAAATATAAATGTCAACTGCGAGCAATGCAGAATATTTGTCTCGCATCTCGTAGCTATAAATGTAGTGTTACGATGTTTAATCCAATTACTGTACTACATAATAAGCTGAACAGTTGTTCAACAAGTTTTTAGAAGTCCCTTCTTCGTAAAGTTTTATCGTAGACTAGCTTTTGCCAGCAGCTTCAACCGCGTAAGTGTCGGAAAACATCCCACGGGAACGTATTACCGAAATAAAAAGTATCCTAAGTGTTAATCCAGGTTATAACCTGTCTGTGTGCCAAATTTCATGCAAATCCGTTCAGCCGATTTTGCGTGATTGAATAACAAACATACAAACGTTCACATTTATAATATTATGTTGTAGGACTAGTAGAATATATTCCCGTCTAAGTTTGCACTTTCATGTCTGTTATCCTTATGTCTTCTTAATGAAAAAGATTATGGCACTTATGTAAGTCGGCAAACCACTAAACTGCTTAGAACAGTTAGAAAACGTATCAATTAGGCAAAACGGTAAGTCTCCTTATTAATAAGTGTCCTAGATGGTGGAGTTATAATTGTGCTTATGCTGTATTTCATATTTAATTGAATTTAGGGATGATTTTATCAACGCCAGATAATTTTATCGGAGGAATAATTTTGAAGTTTTGACAGTTCTTCCATACAAAAACTGTCAAACGTCAATTTTATTCCACGAATAATTTTTTTTAGTAATATTAACAAATTAATCAAAACAGCGAAATATTTATCAGGAATTCGCGATCCACCTTTTAGAATGCACTCACGAATATATGAAAGAAACACAAAGACCTCTTACCTGAGCACCAGCCTTAGTCACCTTCCCAGTTTCAAACTCCCTCTTAGTCATCATCGTCATAGCAGCCTGCAGTTCCAGAAGTAAGGTTCCTCTGAACCTCGACCAGCCTGGTTCCAGTTTATCAGCTATCTCCAACAATTCGTGACAGAGGTCCACCTTCCTCCTTACGAGTGCGTTGGGCAGTTCTGCAACAAATTGGGATAATTCAGAAGTAAGTATTTTCCAAAGAACTATGCAAAGGTGGATAGTACCCCCACATTTTGCAGGTATGTTTACAAATGTCCACATTTCACGTTTATGGTATGCTATTTAAAAAAAAAAATACTTCATGGGCTAAGTCGTTACGTAGGTATACAGGGTCAAATTAAACTAGCTAGCGAAACTTCGCAGATGTTATGGGTATCGATATCTAAGCATGATAAACCTAAAAATTTATTAATTTGATAGCTTGTCGATAGCAATCTAAATGGACTCTGCTCAGAATTCGGCTACTTGTTTGGCGCCATCACCAGCGTCCATCAGTTCCTGTAACGTGCAGCTGACAGGACACGATATTAAGTGTCCCATCGTTTGAACACCGCAGTTAGGGTAGAAACTTTTAATATCAGTAATGAAATTTGACGATGTATTTGAGACGTTTAATATTTCAACTACCCACTTATTCACTTATCATCACAAGGTATACTTTTAGTTTTGAACGGGTTTAAATAATAAAAAATACATAGTACATAGTTTGCATTCCACCAAACTTTTATACCATATAATAAGTCTTATACTAAGAATAAATTTTGAATTTTTGACAGTTTTTTCGTACTAGAACTGTCAGGTGTAAATTTTATTCCACGCATATGTTTTAGACTTTGGTAAAATCAGCCCTTAATCGGATTTCTCTAATTAAAGTAGGTTCACTAGTTCACATATTATGTATAGACCAGAGCTAATGACTTCTTGAAATAGCATTCCTCATTTGTCAGCGTTCCAATAATTTTATTGAAAGGAAAATGAGTTCAGGGGTGGAATGTCGATAAAACAAGCTATTTAATACATACTTTACTAGTCGTTTCTGCTTGGCCTTTTAGACAAGCGCGTTTGCCCAGCTTAAACACCTGACTTCTAATCTAAATATACCAGTTCCACTGTCTTTGGTTAAGTTCCGGTTAAATTATCTGGCAGATAATATCAAACAAATTATTTTCCCTTTTGTAATTTGTTTTGTGAATAGTTCCTAACCAGACACGGTGAAATAGGTATTTATATGAAATAATAACTTGAAAGGATTGGTACTTATTCATATCGATTAGAAGGATTATATTAGAAATCAGAATGAATAACAGATCAGGAAAAACTATAACTTAGAAAAGTGCTCGTACTGACATTGCATAATCAACCTATAATAATCCCACTGCTGGGACACAGGCCTACTCAATGTGAGAGGGAGTGGCGTAATCCACCACGCTGTCCCAGTGCGGGTTGGTAGATGGCACATGTCTTTTAATTTTTTGGTTCTAGGACATGCCGGTTTCCTGACGATGTTTTCCTTCACCGTTTTGAGATTAATACTAACATTGAACATGGAGGAAGTATAATATACACGTGTAGGTTTCAGTTACTATTAGTTGTGACACCTTTTTGCTTTTAAAGATGTTTACTTTCTTTACGAAGTGCAAATGAGATGTTGTATCTGTGTCCTATCAATCTATGATTTTGATACCACTTAGCTCTAATTGAGGCTAAGAACACAAACATATGCTGTAAATATACGTCAACCACTGGATCTATTTTAACAACAACCACATATAAGTACCTGTTAAACTATACCCTTTGTAGTTCCCATAAATTTGTACCAATGCCAATTTGGCTTGCACTACTAGATGGTTGCTAGGATGCAACGTCTGGCTGTACTTCTCAATGAAATCTTCGAACTCATTTGGATTTGTCTTGTTCAGCTTCTGAAGATCTTGTTTCAACGCGTTGTTGCCCCATACCATCTGCTTGCTTAAAATACTATGTTCACATTTCTCACACTTCCATGGAGCATCTTCGTCTAATGGATTAGTCGAAACCATCATTGATCCACGATTATCAGTAGTTTGACCGAAAGGATTGTTGCAAACAGAACAGTATATATTGCCCAAATGGGTTCCCAATTCTGTCGGGTCCTTACATCTATCGCATTCACAATCGAAGAATTTATTCGTCTGCAGATGCTTTCTTCTATCCAAAGTTCCCCACAAAGATTGAGTATACGTGGCAGTTATCAAGTCACCTTTGGATATCGGTACTGTTGCTATTAATGCCAAGTGGAAGTCATCACCCAAAAATATATGCCTCGTATTAGATTTACAGCTATGGTCCATCATTGAAGCTGTCAAATAAATAGCCCGTAACCGTGTACACCCATCTGGCGAGCGCACATCAAAGGAGTTTGTGTCAAATATAGACGCGACCTTCAATATAGTTTCTTCATCGAAAGGCAATCCAAGCACTTGCACTATGAACGTTACTAAATTAGCCCTTAAAACTGTATACAGAGGTGTGTTTATTCTATCTTCTAAATGAGACTCCAAATTCATAATGTTTTCGTATTGGAGGGGGTTGGAGTAAGTCATCAATAGCACTCTTAATGGAGATATAACACAGTAGGCTGCTTGAATTTTATTTGGACCTTGGTACTTTATATCACATTTATATTTTCTATCTGTCATAGCTTTGCACTCCGGTGTGTGAACATCAGCACTTTCGCACTCGGGGCCACACATTGGCCAGTTGCACTTTGAGCATTTGTAATAATCCCCAAATTCTTGCGGGTCCAGGTTTTTTCCGCATGTCAAGCAGACGGTTGGGCACGTGATCCTTGGTCCTATCACGGCAGGTTTCTCCTTGAGGATCATTTCACCTTGTTGAATGTCCCTTGTGGCGACCATGTGTCGTCCTAGCGTGTCTGAGTATTCGATTTTGAAGGCACAGCATTTGAATTTGTGTCCTTCTCTCCATCCTAGTTTCTGATGGGGTCTGGAGCAGTAGTAGACGAGTTTGCAGCCTCCGCAGATTTGGTTTGCGGGTTGTTGGCAAACCTCGCAGGTTGGCATTTCGCGAATTTTAAGGCACTGGTTATTAGGCCGCGATGCACGCCCGCTCCGCTTGGTATCAAACACAATACTCGTTCTAAATAGACATGCATAATTAACAAGACAGTTAAGATCTGGGAACAGTGCCAACATAATTGAGTATTAATGTTGTACCCTTTGTACAACATACGGCTGCAATGTCTGACAGTAATTATAATTTTAATGAATTCACGTTTCACTTCAAAAACATTCAAGAACCGGTGGACGTTCGTGGAAACTTGCTTTTAAATCTTTTTATACCTATTTGTACCTCACACGTTTAATTCATGTTTGTGGTTAAATATTGTCTTCCTTTTTTTGTCGGCATGACCTAAACTTTTGTTAAGTACTCAATTTGCCTCATTTAATGCCTGTTAATTAGCTTAATCTAAGTATCCAAACTAGCTATTGTACTTACCTAAACTTCGTTCTTATACTTTTGGTAAACATATAACTCAGTTGCCAGAATTTTGGGCTTCTGACTATCAGTAATGGTCGTTGGACTAATGAAAGTGACAGGGTATTTTTGAATAATGGCAGCTCATTCTGTCCCTTGACGTGACGTTTTACTACATTTTTTTTCTGTATTATTGTTATATCACTTCTAAATAGAAAATGACAGTAACACAGTGGTAAAGTCGTTGGAGCTTGAGTTCAAAGATCAGACGTATTTCTTTCGTAACACAAGGATATTTGATCTTAGTGTAATTGGGAGAAAAGAATCGAAAGTAATACTAACCAGCAACTTTAGCCAGTAAGCTTTCTACAGAATACCCTGCATGGGTTAGCAAGTTCAGCTCCAGTTGTCTACATGTGGAATGTGGATACAGCAGTCATCGTGCCGATAGTCGTGACAGCCAATGGCATAATAGGCAAGAGCCTCGACCAACTGCTGAGGAGACTCTGTTTAGGCTGCTGGATTAAGGGCTTGATCCAGAAATTGGTGCTTCTGGACACGGCGCGTATTCTTTGGAGGTTTCTCTCCCCTTGACCACCGGAAGCTTGGATCCTGTTCCAGATACCGGTGGCCTACTATTGTATATATATATATATTTTATATACATATTTAAAAATGTAATAAACATTTATGTTTATTGTACGTAACAAAGGAAATTCTAATCATAAAATCACTTGTCAAGTCATTTTCATTTTCACATAAATGAAACAATATTTTAGTGGAAAGTTCGATTTTCAATCCAAAACAACTTGGATTTAAAAAAAGATTACATATAAAAGTTAAGCTACCCTTATGATAAAACCATTCCAAACCACCAAAGATTAAAAAAAAAATATTCATTATTATCATCATCAGACGAAAGACGTCCACTGCTGGACATAGGCAAGCTCCGCCACTTCGACCGGTTCAGTGCTTCCCGCATCCAGTGATTCCTGCGGCTTTCACAAGGTCATCTGTCTACAAGGTGGATAAAACCATTAAACCAAGAATATTCATAAGTAAAATAATAATTATTAAGCCATAATTCAAGCGAACGTGTGTATCAGGTCTTACAACAGTCTTGTATATGAATCAGCTGTTAATGCTGTTATGGAGTGTAATGCTACGGCTTTATTGTCGCTATAACGCGAACTACACTTCGCGCGCTCTCTGTTGTTCTCTGTTGTACTACAAGACGTCGAGCGGTGTGCGAGAGAGAACGCGCAAGGCTGTAGTTCGCATTATCGCGACAATATAGCCGTAGCATAAGAGAAAATTTGGCAATGCAGCTTCGGCTTCATAATATGCAGGCTATTCAACCGGCACGGTACTGTAAGTAATCTTTATAAAACTAGGTTCAAATTAATAAATATGGCAAGCTTTTAAACTATTACAAAACACCCCGATATCCCGGTACCTACTCAATGTACTATGGAAACTTTTATAGATTAGATATTAGATAGTCGGTGATGTAAACATCACCAACTATCTAATATATGAAAGTCTTGTAAAAGGCAAAATACATTATTGAAAATTCTAGGCAGGGGTTAGGTTCTTGTTTCTGTAACAGTTTTCTGGGGTTGAAATGAAACATAATAATACAAACAAAAGCTTTATTCTATTGAACAAAATGTGCATTTAAATACAGTTTTTCTCACTATGTAGGTTTGCTTGCTCATTCAGTAGCCACAATCATTCAAAACAATGTACCAAAGAATGCTTTTTTCATAAAACGTAGAATGTTTTTTTTAGTTCATTCACATATCCCAGTGTTACGCAATGGAAAGCTATACTCAGTCATACATAGAGCGAACGCCAGTTGCCCGTGCGCAGTTGCTTCGAATTTTCCAGTGTTCAGGGAAAAAAATATTATTTTTTAATTTGTCGTGAGAAAGTTTTTGGTGATATTTTCGTGTGACATTAAAATTTTACTGGAGAAATTATGACCGAAAATAAGTGAGTATTGTTTTCATGTGATTCAAGATTTTTGGACAAAGAATCGGCTTACAGTGCAAGTGGAATTAAAAAACAAATGATTACTATTAAAACTCAAATAAAATGTGACAGCATAAAAAGACTACATGAAACGTTATGATTTCAAATTACTCAAGCTATAAAAGCATTGGGAAGACTAGAAATAAAATAGGACATATTTTAAGTATTAAACAAACTAGAATTGACAAAGATAATAATATTAAAATCAGAAACATAAATCGCTAGGTATCAGATTCGTGTCTAGGCCTTCTCGATTTCTTGCCAATGTGACGTCATCATCATAATAGCACCGAAATAGAAACCGTAAGCAGTTGTGTTTTCATACATATATTGAGAACAATCAGGTCGAGATTTAATTATTACATTTAGTTTTAATATTGGTATATCTGACAATCAGTCTTATTAAGGGGTATCGTATTACCCAGTAACTGGGTTGTGGAGGTCAGATAGGCAGTCGCTCACAAACACTGGTATTCAGCTGCAACCGGTTAGACAGGAAGCTGACCCCAACATAGTCAGGAAAAGGTTCGACAAATGATGAGTGTTACTATTGGTATAGCTTTTAACAAAAACTTTGGATCACTGGCTGAAGATAAACTCCCGAAAGATTCAATTTCTTTAGATGTGGATCTAAAGCTCAGAAAATCCAGTAGGTATCATAATCAAACTCAGAAAAGTTAAGTAAAAGAAATAGGCGATCTGAAAACCATTATCCTCTTTGAATTGAAAAAAACTCTCTCAAACATGATACATTTTTCTGTGAATCAAGAGATCAATTCACTATTTATAAATAGTAAGAACCCTCAATTGGGTTGGAGGATCTAGTGACAGATCGGAAAGTTTACAGAACATAAACGCTGATTATACTGCCGAGTACGTATCGGATATCGTACACGTCGAAACACGAAAACGATTCGACTGATATAGTGACCTATATTTTCAACATACAAAATCAAAGTGTCGCAGCTGATCATTCATAGAAAACACTAAACATCCTCAAAACTCATAGCAGTTTCCTTACAATAGACTAATATTTTGAAGACGTGTTTGAGGAAACCCAAAAGAATGAGAACGATGTTTTCTAAGAACCTACGATTATCAGATATGTTCCAAAAATAGTTCAGAGTAACCCATTTAAACGTTTGGTCCACGGAAAAGTGCACCATATGCCAAACATAATTTATGTTTGGACAGACTGAATGTTCGGGAGAATTTATTACGCCTGTGTAGATGTCGTGTTTTACGATTAAACGTCGCAAGCTCGTGTTTTTAGGTTTATTAAAGATATTATTGTTCGGATCTCGTTGGTCTAGTGGTGGCAAGCGCTACTACTGAGTATGAGGTCTTGGGTTCGAATCCCGGGTCGTGCAAGGTGTTATTGGTTTTTATGAAATTAAATTACAATAACACGGAATCCTTACTTATAATTTCTAAATAACTTCTCAGTTCTGTCTGTAGTAAATCAAGAGCAGTCAAAGTTCACTTATCCATATCCACGCATACATATATACATACTCCCACAAACACATATACGCGCAACCGTACTCTCACTCATCACACACACAACACACACACACGCACACCCCAACACACCCACAACACACACACGCACTCACACAAACACACACAATATATATTAATTACACCTCTAGTTGTCATTCATTAATAAATTGTACCAACTGACTCGCCGCGGGAGGAAGACCTGGAGTCCTGAAATACAGGGCTGCCCTAGTTTAGGCTCAGTCCACTCCATTTATTCTAATAATGTCAGTACTGTGTTTTGATTAGTGTAGAAAATAAATGAATTTTTACTTTTTACTTTACTTCTGAACTGGTATCTAGACTCAGTAGTAGACCGGAGTCTAGATTTGTGCCTGGTTGATGGCGATAGGCTGGTCCCCTATTACATGAGAATTAAACATAGGTAACTGGCGAAATGTGGGTGTTATTATAGGTGTACCTCTACCTTACCCACGGGGAACAAAGTCGTGTCTACTGTTACTGTTATTCATTTTTGCTGCGTGTACTTACTCTAATTGCTTACGAAAGATTTTTAGTTTTACTAGTACTTAGTGAAATGTTTCTGTGACAGCTAGTTTTTATTGGTTTTCTGTTGCATTGTCGTTCTTCCAAAGTCTATATAAATAAATATTAGGTTTGTTTTTATCAAAATAATATGGCTGGCAATGTACTAGATCATTACTCTCATAATTTAAACCTTGACATCAATGTAATGAAACCGAGTGTACTCTGCCAAATTGTCTCCTTTGACGAATGTGTCGATTACTGGTGATTTATTTAGACCATTCTTTAACTACTTGAGTGCAATATATCTTGTATCTTCAGATATACTTGTACGAGTAATATGCTGTACACTTTTAACGTGTTTAAAATTGTCTTGTTCACTGAGCTGTGTGCTTGGTTTCCGATTTGGTTTCTCTATTGTTTTCAATTTAGTTTCTTTATAATCAGCTCTTTTTAAGACATTAAAATTGTAAAAATGTTCTAGAGAAGAAAATACCGATAATAATTATGTATAAGACAGCGAATGTTCTTCAAATTAACAACAACGTCCATCTATCTAATCTAATCTAATAGTTCAACGTCTATCTAATCTAGCCATGAGTCGATGAGGATAACTCAGAGCTTATTTTTCGCGAAATTATTTTTTTTTTACGTTTTTAGAAATTTTCAGGTTAGTGTCAGCTTGTATGTTGATTATTTACAGAATTATAATCATTAGAATCAGCACAACTCCTTAAGTTCACATAAGCATAATCAGCCTATAGCATTTCCACTGCTGGGACACAGACCTCGTCTTTTCGTGAGGGAGTGGGCTGTAATCTAACACGCGGGTCCAGTGCGGGTTGGTCGATGTAACATGTTTTCGAATTTTTGGTTCTAACATAGCGGTTTCACGATGTTTTCCTTCACTGTTATGAGAGCTGTGGTGATGCAATTATTGACACAAAGTAAAGCGTCTGACTGGGTTCGAACCCACGACCTACAACTCGTAAATCAGGGCCGTTACCACTGGGCTACCACCTGCTCTCAAATGTAATGATTTTGTGAAATAGTCATTTAATAGAGTAATATGAACTTAGAGCGTTATAGTGATGATTTTTAGCCTATAATAGGCTATTTTCCTAAAAAAATCTAATTAGTCCGTCAGTTAGATTATCAAAAAATATTGACCCGTATTTTTTCTTTTGTCAATTATATAAAAAATTATGAAGATATCGCCCGTTTAAGTTCCGCGTGACGTCACTTGCTTGCGACACTTTTGCAAGCAAGTGACGTCACGACCCCCACTCCCAAATTTTGACACGCTTTATCTTTGTCATTTTTTGTTTGATTGACAAAAGAAAAAATACGTGTCCATAAGTTTTCGATAATCTAACTGACGGACTAAATATAATTATTATTTTTACCCAGGCAACTACCCTATTCTATAAACAAATATTCGTTATGGCCGCGAATCATATTTGAATCAAATTACAAGCAAACGCAAGAAATTATAATTTCGTATTTATTTACCCTGACACGTTCGCCTTAATAATTAAAGCATTGTTTATTTTGCAGAAAAATGGGACAAGAGAATGGTGCCACTGATTTGGCGTACATTGTAAGTTCATTCAAGTACCTACATTGTAAAATCTTTATACATTCGAACAGAAGATTCCATAAATAAAAACGTTAAAAATCTACTCGCAATCTCATCTCAGCGACAATCAATGTCAAAAACTTGCCGAAAATGTAGGAAATTTAGAGGTATTTTTGACAGATTGAGACTAAGATCAGACTGTGCACGTGCGTAAAATAACAAGAAATGCCCCTCTGTTAAAAAAAAATAACTGAAATAATTGAAAACAGATCATACCAACCATTTAGAAACGCGACATCTATCGGGCCATTCGTTAACTTTTTGCCCCACCCCTTGGTCTCCATTCTCAGCTGCAGTCGTTCGAATATTTTCTTCTACATAATAATATCTTTGTACTTTACTAGATGGCGGTTTTCACCATTCATCACTCTCATCTCACTCCTGATTATGGGCCTTACAGATCTAAAATGGCCTAATAAAATACGTTTTGGCTTAGGACTCGATGGATATTGGTACGGATAACTGTATGTATGTAAAACTACAGTACACATACATGACAGTGTGTCTCACTGCACTTGAGTTACCTATTATATCCTCATTTTATTGAGTCAGTAAATGTGGATTATTGGTATTCCTGTGAAGGAGACTCATAAAAAAGACGAGTTTATGTATACTTCCTTTTTTGTCCACGGGTAAATCCTCATGCATACCCTCCGTCTGGTAAGAACGGAGGGTTATGTCGGACTCCTACCGACTAAAACCCCACTGTTCCTTCTACTACCATGAGTCGAGAGCCCGGGAGATACTTGTAGATACATTCCCCGCACCCTCGACTGCTTAATACCAGTCGGGGGTGCTGGCCATGCCTAGCGGGCCCCATTACCAAGTGCGGCCGTTCCCACGAACGCACGTCGAGTATAAATACCTGTTCATTTTATATTAACTCTGCGGAAGAGAAGGCATATCAGAAACCCAAAAATGTATTTGGTGCCTACCTTTTGTGTATCCTGTGTATTTGTACGGAGGGCTACACATCAAGCTATACATAACCAGGTTTTTCGTACAATCAGAAGTCAGCTTATGCTGACTTCTGATTGTACGAAAAACCTATACAATGTGAGATCAGCTAAAACTGGAATTGTATAGCTTGATGTGTAGCCGTGTGTACCAATTTTAAACATTTAGCTGTTAAACATAATATTTTTGTTAATTAATATTTTTCAAAGTACAAAGAGCAGTACGTTATTTTTTCGTACTTAACCTAAAAGAGTTTGCTACACTGTAAGTATCAAATACACATTAAAAGGTGATTGATACACAACAAACGGTTTAATATTATAGCTACACACTATGCGAGTTAGAACTAAAATTAAAAAAATCCTACAAGTAGTAGGTAGTAACTCGGCAAATTCTACGACCGATGTTCAATCCATTCAGTAGAAAAAGAGTCTAGAAGTAGAATTGAGATGCGATAAGGACAATGATAAACTAAGAAAAAACCTGAAAAATCCGAAAACTAACTCCCCAAAAAAAAATTCCAGGCCCATACATCGGAAGACCTGGGCAGATACCTCGTCGCTTCCCGAGACCTGACTCCAGGTGATCTGGTCCTGACTGAAAGGCCCCTGGTCTTTGGACCCAAGGCTATGCTTGACCCTGAAGCGATCATGCCCTGCGTTGGATGCTATAAACCAGTTTTGACCGAGGCTGGTGAAAGATGTGCTAAGTAAGGTTTTGTTAATTTTACTAGTCCTAGGAAGATAAGTTTTAAATTAACACATGAGGGAGCCCCGAAAGTAGTAGCCAGAAGCGCTATGATAGTATCTTAGTCTCCTCAAAACAATAATGGTCGTCCAGACCAAATTTCAGCCATGGCCACTAATCTCTGCGAACACCAGCCTTCGGCGCGGGAGATTTATAGTGCACAAGTGTTTGTATAGACACAGGTCCACTCTCTCTTCCCTCGCTCTCATAGTGTGATGGGACGGCATTCCGACATGACCGGAGAGGGATCAGGCGCAGAGCCATCGGCTCAAGGTGCTTTCCGAAGCACAGAGGTATCATACCGCCAACTTCTAAACTCTGAGCTGTTCTAAACTGCCGGCAAAAACTACGGATATAATACCAAAGAAAAACAAAATCTTTATAATAATACAGAAAATAACCGTTTTCAGACTGATAGTACAGTCGACCTCATAATTTCGTTATCACGTTTGAAACTTCACTAAGGTTGAAACTATCCAACTGTCAAAAAGACAAATGCACCAACACCCTTATTTCGTAACAAACTTTCAATCAAAATCTGAATCATTTTGAAGAATATTGCTAATCCATAGCTTCATCACATGGCCGAAAAATATAACGCAATGAATGCCGTTGAACAGTCAAAATAAAAACCATTGCTCAGGATCGTGTGTTACGCAATTACCCCGCTTGTCTTTTTATTGCGTGCAAGTGACATTCAATCTTAAGATAAAACAATTACAAGGTCCACTATACCTTAAAATACATTATTGATAGTGGATAATTCATTATGTCCTCAGATGCGGCTGGCCAGTCTGTTCAGGCAACTGCCCAGGTCTAAAGGATCCGCGGCATCATGCTGCGGAGTGTGAGATCCTCAGCATGAGACCAGAATGTGCGCTTAATGATATGGCTGATTACTACAGGTATTTATGAAAACATTGCAACGATCTGATTTGCCTTGTAGCGGTATCTACAACGCTACATGCGAACTACGCGCTACTGACGTCACGCAAAATCCTGCATTGCGCAAGCAGAGTTTACCGCGCATTTAGCATACAGGCTGATTTTTTAAAGACCAGCCAAATTTAAGGATGTGGTACAGACCATCAAACTGAAGAACTTTCTCCATGGGACCAACATCGTAAAGGTCGAGTAGGTATTGAAGTTTTCTATGGGACAGTTGATAAAATTTTCGCGATTACGCTATTTGTCCCATGGAGAAAGTTGTTCAGTTTGATGCTCTGTACCACATCCTTAAATTTGGCTGGTCTTTAAAAAATCAGCCTGTATATACAACAGCCCGACATGATTCACCGGGTAGCTGCCCGCCAGACACAACACCCGTCTGGTCGGAGGATCCTCCCTTTTCTATGGAGGATGAGTGAACTTTACCCCTTCATCATACCTCTATACCTACCAGTAACATAACTTTTGTTATCTAAAACCGATATGTGTGCCTTTCCAATGGGCATTTTACACTCGAAGATAAAGTCTTAACACAAAATGAATCATTAGTGAAAAATGAATTCATTAATGAATCGATCCAACGATGTTTTGCAACAAATTTAAAAATTCCCAGACAAGCTCTCTCAGCATTGGATTTTGATACCATGACTTTTGTATCAGCGTCACATTCAAAAACTCGTTCGCACCAACGTGTTCGCGATAACGTCATTCGATATAGCGATTTAATTTGTTTTTGAACTGGCACCACTCGCAAAGTTTTTCAAAACAGTATGCGTCGAAAAAACGTCATTCTAATCTTTATATCACTCCCAATTTCATTGGTGTCGTGTAAACGTGGAATGAAACAGAATAAATCTTCAGTCGAGTGAACAGTTCCCTCTGTGGATGCGTCTGACATCAGTTTAACGCTGAAATTAATAGTCCAAAATCAAAGATTTCATCACAGTCAACAAAATTAACAGTAATTGCCATAAAGTTAATGGCTGCAACTCATTTTGCCTTCGTAATTTTCAGGCACGACGCTCTGCTCCCATTGAGGTGCGTTCTACTACAGAAGGCAGATCCTAAAGGTTGGAAGAAGTTGCTGGACATGCAGTCACACATGGAATCTCGTACACCTGGCACCGAAGCCTATGAGTAAGTAAATAACTGATTATAAAGAGATCGCAGAAAGCGATAACGCGACAAGACCATTGTATATTTTGTACTGTTCGATTTATTTTTGCTATGTATTTTTGTGGTATGTACCTATATAGTATACCTATATAAATACATAAATATGAATAATTTGACAATAAAATCAATCAATAAATAGTTTAATTGGAACTTGGGCTAAAACGCTCTGTCGTTTTTATAAACTTACTATATACCAAGTTAATAGAATAAAAGCATGAAATGACAGACAGTTACATTGTTTCTAACAAAATGTTCGATCAAAATGTACATTTTAATACCAAACTTGTTTTTTCTTTACAGTGAGGCGAATGAATTTATCGTTCAATATCTCATGAACAACTTCATCAGCAAACTGGAAGGAAAACAAAAGAAAGCACATGAAGTCACTCCTGAACTACTTCATAGAATTTGTGGAATTATTGACACCAACGCTTTAGAGATTCGCCTTCCTCAAGGAGCTGAACTCAATGCTTTGTATGCTGATACCTGCAGGATAGAGCACAGCTGTATTCCAAACACGAAGCATAATTTCGCTCTTACTCCAAAAGATAGAAAAGATTTTTGTAAAATAACAATAAAGGCCGTAGTTCCAATAGTAAAGGACTACCATATATCGACTATGTATAGCCACGCTTTATGGGGGACTCAGGCGAGAAGACAGCACTTAAAAGACACTAAATTCTTCGCATGTAAATGCCCAAGATGTAGTGACCCTTCTGAACTTGGTACTTTCCTAAGTGCAATGAAATGCTTAGGTGATGGAACCAAACCTTGTGATGGCATTCATCTACCAGAGGATCCTTTAGACGATGAAACAGATTGGTCTTGTAGCAAATGTCCAGCCAAAGTGAGCAATTCACAAGTGAATATGGTTATAACTCAAATGGGAGAAGACGTGGAGAATGTACTTATGATGGGAGGCTCTGTGACTGTACTGGAGAACCTTCTCAGCAGATTATCAATCTTTCTTCATCCTAATCATTACCACATGTATACAATAAAGCATTCTCTAGTACAATTGTATGGAAGACAGCAAGGTTACATGTCGCGAGAAATTTTAGATAAGAAAATTAACATGTGCAGAGAACTCATAGCAATAACGAAGATTCTAGATCCAGGGAATGCTAGACTTAGCTTGTATAATAGTGTCTTACAGCATGAGTTACATTCTGCATTGGTTATGAAGTTTAGAAATGCCAAGAAAGGGGAAGACTTTAAACCTTTGCTCACTGAAGCAAAGCTGGCAATAGAAGACGCATTAAATTCTCTAAAAGATGACACGGAAGAAATCTCTGGAAAAAAGCTAGAAGCTGTCATTGAAGCCAGTAAAAGAGAATTCGAGAAGTTTTGTAAACAGAAGAAGTTAGGTGTTTAATTGTTTTTTTCATTAAATTATTTATTTATTTTGGTTAGGTCTTTTATTTTAATTGTAACTAGAAAACAAATGAGTAAAGATCTATCAAAAATAATGTATACAAGTGAATCGATCTCAGTAACTTTTAATATAGCAATTTTTTTCAAACACATTTTGCCATGCTGACCGCCGATTGAGCCAAATACAATTAAATCTTATTTCAAGGCAATAGGACTCAATTTTAAATGTATTAAGTTATGCTGGGGTCACCACAATTCTCTTAATAATAATAATAAAAATTAAGTTTTGGTCATTGTATAATGGTTTTAACTCAATACTCTAATTGGGCTGCATGATGGGTATTGCGTTAATTATGTTACATATTGTATAAAATATATATGGGATGATAGAAGAAAAAAGAATTGCAAAATATATAATTATTATAATTATATACAATATTTGCACGCCATTAGAAATGGCAGACATGTCATGAGCCACTGTTATTTAAGATCGCAAGATCTTAAATAAGATTCAAAATTACAAAATTAAAAATACATGCATGCAAATGCATGTATTTTTAATTTTGTATGTATACACACACACATGTTAGAGCAAATATTCTTATTTTTATTATTGTAATAATATATATACATACATATACGACTAAACTTACGTGCAAGCTCACAGTCAAATCCAATGTATTGAGTGTTACACAATGAAAAGCTATACTCAGTCCTTCGAAGACCGAGCGACAGTTGCTCGTGCGCATTGGCTTTGAATTTGAGCCGATAAAAAGAAATAAACTTTTACATGGAGGAAGATTATTAAAATTCCTTCTAGAATTTCTAGATGTAGATTTTAAACGTATAAATTGGAGTGCTTTAATTTCAAGTGATAACACAAACTTATAAAATATTTCTGAATTACATGTAAGTACACAAGTTTTTTTTTATTACGGCTTGCTCTTGACGATCTCGCCTGATGGAAAGTATTTTTTTTATGGTTCTTAATATAATATACTATCAAAGCTAGGTTAGCTAGGAAGTCTAGGAAAACTTTATGCGCTTCCAATCTATCGTGACTCGATAATTAGAGCTAGTTAGATACAAGAATAGTTTGAACTTTTGTGTAGTTAATTCTTGTTACAAACCTAATTAACCCCCGACGCAAAAACGACGGGGTGTTATAAGTTTGACGTGTCTGTGTGTGTGTATGTGTGAGGGGGTGTGTGTGTTTGTGTGTGTGTGTCTGTCTGTGGCATCGTAGCTCCCGAACAGATGCACCGATTTTAATTTTGTTTTTTTTGTTTGAAAGGTGAATTTGTCGGGAGTGTTCTTAGCTATGTTTGATGAAAATCGGTCCAAGATGGCCGCCGCCACAAAATGGCAGATTACATATTTTTTCACAACTCCCTCAATATGGGTATCAAATGAAACGGCTTGACTAGTAGAATACTACACTATGATACATTTCAAATCCAAGATGGCAGCCACCACAAAATGGCGAATTACATTTTTTTTTTTTTTTCTTTGTTGTGGTTTTCACCAGTTGCTTCAGCATAATCAGCCTATATTGTTCCCACTGCTGGGACACAGGTCTCCTCTCTGTGAGAGTGAGTGGACCGTAATCTACCACGCGGGCGTGGGTTGGCGGATGTCACATGTCTTCGAATTATTGGTTCCAGGACATGCCGGTTTCCTCACGATATTTTCCTTGATCGTTTTGAGAGCAGTGGTGAGGAAATAAATTACACAAAGTAGAGCGCCTGCCTAGGTCCAAACCCATGATCTACATCTCGTAATTCGGGGTAGTTACCACTGGGCCACCACTACCACTAGTTGCTTATTAGTTTTTATTAAATTCTTAACTTCACGTTTGTCTTTCTTTGTGATAAGCGTGAACGTCTTTTCTGTTTGGTATCCTAATCTACCAATTTATTGTTTTAAACTAACCCCCAACATATTTTTTTAATCGGATTTATTACATTGTGTACTTGGATTAATATTCCAGTACGAGTATTTATGTTAAAATGTGGGCAATGGTTACGGCCACGACGAGTTGCAGGTTCGAATTTCGACAAGCACTTTACTTTGTGCAAATAATTTCATCGCCACTGCTCTCAAAACGGAGAAGAAAAACATTGTGAGGAAACTGACATGTCCTAGAACCAACAATTTGAAGACATGTGAAGTCTACCAACCCGCACTGGGCCCGCGTGGGGGATTACGGCCCACTCCCTCTCACCGAGAAGACGCCTGTGTCCCAGTAGTAGGAACATTTTAAACTCCTTCCAATTGAGTTATTGTTACTCGAGCTGTAATGGTTACTCAATCACCCAAAACCCACTGTAGAATTTAGATCAAAGACACACCAGAAAAGTAGACACATACTTTTTAAGTGGTAACATGAGGTAGTTCATTTAGGTTACGAGTGAGCTAGTCTAGTTCTCGGAAGCTTTTTCAAGGAAGTGAGTTATTTGAGTAAGTATACCCTAGCCTGACGCTAAAAGTTGTGGTGGTAGTGGTTTCATGAATAAAGCTTAACGCACATGTATAATCATTGCACTAGACCAGCATCGCTTTAACTCCAGCCAATCACCATTCTTTCTATGAAACTCCATCGTAACGTGGTCGCCTCGGATCGGCACCGGCTGGTAACAAAAGTTAAAGTGGTGCCTATCCGGTGCAGTGCTTATACCTGCGTGTGCTATACGCGAGCAGAAATTTGAAACCGTATAGAAGCTAGACTGACATTAAAATCAGTGTGGAGATTTTAACACCTCGCTCCAACGCCTTGTTGATTTCATTTTCACTATCAAAATAGATTTACGTGACAGTCATTGCTCCAACTGAATTACTGACGCGTTAGAATTAACTGAACGAGCACAATGAAACATTATTTAGATTGTTAAGAAGACATGTTGACTGATGTTGTCGAGTCTGGCCGATTGCCAAGAGCAACGGTTTATATGAAGTTGGATCGTATTGTGATTATGCAATTTGATTGGTTCAGAATTATGTCAAGTGATCTCAGAGTATACCTAGTTTAAAAACAGTCTGCCTAACAGCTGATGCTCCGTTTGACTACATGAAGAGTTTATTTAGAAAGTACCTCACGAAACTGTCAATTTTGTGGGGTGATTCAGGATATTTATCACGAGTGGTTGGAATGTGACAGGATACATAAAAGACACTGTGTAGTGTGGAATGCTTTGACAACGGGGACCCTAAGATGCTGTTATATACCACAACGTGTGGTAGGGCCATGTACAAGCATCTTAGCGTCCCGTTGTCAAAGAAGGCTAGGATATTGACGTATCGATTGTTGTTGATATCTATCCGAATGAATAGAAACAAACCACACTATCATGGCATTTTGGAATATCTTAGAATAATAACTGTTTACTACCCATTGTTTAGTTTTATTTTCATGAATGTTTTTGCTACGGGGGTGACATTATAACTACGTAATAAAACCCCTCTTAAATAAATAAAGATAAAAAAATAATGTATTTTCATATTGACAGAGTGATGCATAAATTGACATTTTACTGTACTAGATCTATTATATCTTGTTAAGTGAGTCAGGTGCCCCAGTTAACAAGATATAATAATAAAAAATATAAGCTATAGGATATCTAGGTAGATAGCCTTACAAGAATGCAAAAATAGAGAGGAGATGATCTACCAACCAACAACTAACTTATCTTTAACACCAATAGTTTCATAGCAGTATCAGTTCTTACTCCGAGATAGGACGACTTACGGAATAACCGATAGAACAACTTCAGATGATAAACTGGTTACTGCAATATTTTTCTAACTACCTACCAGTGCAATCTATCGATAGGCTCGTATAGGTATGGTACAACATATATGAGTTCTAGTAACACTTCTGGTAACCTAATTTATAAAATGGTTTGATGATCTATCAGGGGTGTCACCCACATGTTCGGGATGCGGCACAGTCCCCGCGCCAACTCGAACGAATGTATATTTTGCTGCCCGAATCATGCCGCCCCGAAAAAATGGCCAATTTTTTAACTTTAACTAGGTAGTTAACTTTTGCTTACTCGTTGTTAATGTTTTACAGAATATTTTCTACTTTGCAGAAATATGGATAAAAAAAACGGCAACAGTGAACTGGCATATAATTTAGTAAGTACCTAGTGTTTAATACAAATGATTAATTACATATTTAAATCCCTTCGAAAAAGGTAATTCCCGTATTTTTAAGAACGTTCGCTTTCTAATCTGAATCGCAATCTGTCAAAAATTTGATGAATTTGCACACATTTTGTCATGTTTTTTAAATTAATTTGTCGCTGAGATGAGATTGCGACTTGAATTTAAACGTTTTTTAAATATTTTAAGTAGTTTACTACCATAAAATGCAGCCATTATAGTACCCACATCAAAAAGTACAGCAACGACATCATTTGGTTTGTGTGCAAATTTTCAGCAACACGACGTGTCGTGTTTTTTTGTTTTAGTTACTCAAGTCACTCACAGATGTCGTTAAACAATGTGCCATTCAGATTGATACTAGATGACGCTACTGGCTTAAAAATCTTGAATACCGGTGGGATATCGGTGTTGGTTGGTAAAATGAGAAATCACAAAGATTTTCAGTAGTTATTCAAGCTTTATTTTAAAGACATGGCTCTTTGGAGACCCTGGTACCTATTGTCAAATGGAAGACAAAAACCTTATCACCATTCTGATAACAGATAGTAAATATTCTTATCAACTGCAGTCGTCGACGCGTCGGCGGCAGTCGTCGACAACATGCCGTTCGTGTACTTGAGTACGGTGCTCAAATACACGAGTTGCATGTTGTCGACGGCAGCAAGTGCCTCTGCCGTTGACGCGTCCCGCTAGTGCGTAGCACTAAAGAAGATGGTCAATCATGTTTTATAGTAGCAATGCTTGCGCAATTTTTCGTAATATAAATGTTTGCTATCATATTTCCGAACGCATCTCACATTTTTTAATGCAGAATTCCTATTCGACCACAGTTTTGAGCTAGCTATATTTCCTTCCCTCCTATCACGTCCCCATGCAACAGAGAGAGAAGAAATTAACACAATAAACAGCGGCGCATTAACCGCAGAGACAACCAATCGCTGCACAGCGCTGTGATTCGAGAAAAGTGTCGCCATATTATGTTCGTTCTTCTCTTGCAACCGCGCCGCGCGCCGCACCGCATACTACCGTGCCGCATTACTACCGCGCTGCGCCGAAACCGCTAATATATCTAAAACTCTCTATCAACGTGCTTCATCCAGAAGACTCCCAAGTAAGTCCTTCATTCCCTTTTCCTACCCTGATCAGCTCATTATTGTGTGTCGTCAATAGCTCACCCCCGCTTAAATTACATCCCCGCAACGGTCCTTCGAAGTCGCATGTAGATACTTATTCACCAAGCAATCTTTGAGAGACATTCTCTCCGACCAACGGTACCGGGTAATAGAGGATTAATCTTCATGATTTAAGTGCTTCGTTATAAAATCTTTTAAATATGTCTTTCAATTCCAGGCTACGACATCGGATGACCTAGGTAGGCACCTCGTCGCCTCCCGAGACCTAAACCCAGGAGATATAGTCCTGACTGAAAGACCTCTAGTATTCGGACCTAAGGCTATGCTGGACCCTGAAGCAGTTATGCCTTGCGTTGGCTGCTACAAACCAGTCTTCATTGAAACTGGTGAAAGATGTGCCAAGTAAGTGTATGTAGTAAGTTTGCTATCATTTGCCGTTATTGTATTTTGAACTTTATTCCGACATACGTAAAGTTCTTAATGCAAAATTGACAGCTTAGACTCGAGTTTAACGTTGTCGGATTAGTTAGAAATTTAAAAATGGCTCGATGATAAACCTTGTTTTATAATAACGCCGATGGTCTGTGGTAATGATAAGTTGCTACGCGAATATTGTAATTATACCGGTACATTTCACATTTTATAAAACAGTCGTTATTTTTTTAAGTGTCACAATCACACTCAGCTCAGGCATTGTATAACAATCGTCACTAGTCTACCAGACTACTTTTTAGGGAAGTATAACTTGGATGTTGGCGGTTCGATACTTGTTCCTTGAAAAGCACGTTAAGCCGTTGGTCTTCCGCCTCATTTTTCTCCGGTCGTGTTGAATTGCGTCCCATCTGACTATGCGAGTGAGGGAAGAGAGTGTGCACTTGTGTCTGTGCACACACAAGTGCACTATAATATAGGTATAAACAACATAAACTACTCCTATAATTACCTATTGCTACAATTAGAAACAACCCACATATAAAACTTGCGGACTCCACACTAGGTCGAACCAATCGCGTGGAGTCCTTCAGAGTTTTTAACAATTTGAGATTCCGACGTTGATAGTGTAATTGTTTTTGATTTATTAATTAAAATATAAAATTGAAACCTAGTGGAAAATTTACTATTTCCTCAGATGCGGCTGGCCAGTCTGTTCAGGCAACTGTCCAGGTCTAAAGGATCCGAGGCATCATGCTGCGGAGTGTGAGATCCTGAGCCTGAGACCAGAATGTGTTTTGAAAAACATGGCTGATTACTACAGGTAATATGAATTTATTTTATTTTTGCAAAATAGGTATAATAAATGTCTAAAAAAATGTTAGACCTGATCTGACCTGATGTTATTTGCGCCGTAATATTTCTTCGACTATTTTTTTTTACACACATAACCCTTTACTGCACAAACCGTACATGAGGATATTTCCAAAATCAGTTTTTCAAATACAATTTATACCTGCCATCTTATGTCTTCACCACCCTTTTTTTTTTTTTTTTTTTTTCTTTTTCTGGATGGGAAATCATCAAATGACCCCTCCCGCTCTGGGTGGAGCAGAAGGGAGTGTCAGACTCTTACTGACTAAAACCCACCCGTCTTCCTTCCTTAGCCCTTTATGTACCAGGGCAGCGGTAACCCTTTCGGACGATCCCGCTACCCCGGCAGGCTTCGGCCCTGTCGGGCCCCGTCAACTACGCTGACATCTCTTTGAGCCGCGCGTGGAACACAAACACGCCGTCCGGCACGGGCCTGGTCCTGATCGGACGGAGAGCTACCCATTGCTCTCCAACCGCAGGCCCGCGCCTACGGTGGCCGGGAGTCGTCACGCGGCTCCCGACGCCCGGAGCGTCTCCCTCAGCGGCTGAGGCGTGAGGATCTCTCCCTCGCCCATCCCGCCACCTCCTTCGCTAGCATGACTGCTTCGCAGAAGGAGGTGACCGCCTCCCACTCCCTCTCGCCCCGGACCATGGCTTGCACCAGGGCCGGACGCGAGAGGTCGCCGCCGCTGCCGATCGCCTCTACGAGGACACGGCGGTGCTCTGCCCAAGCGGGGCAGACCTCCACCGTATGCTCCACCGTGTCCTCTGGGCGATCCTCGCAGTGGTGACACCGGGGCGTCTCCTCCCGCCTGATTATGTGCAGGAACCTCCCGAAACATCCGTGTCCGGAGAGGACCTGCGTCAGGCGGTAGGTGAGAGCGCCGTGACGCCTCTCTAGCCACTCCTCAAAGAGGGGTCTTATCGCCGCTATCGTGGCGTGCCCTGCGCTGGGTTGCAATAGTCACCCACCACCACCCTTGGTTGACTGGTAGAGAATGCCTAAGGCATTAAGTCCGCCTTTGTACCTTTTTGTGCGCAAAGTTTAAATAAATACATTTTCTGTTTGTTTTGAGGTTTCGAAGGAAAACGCGAAGGCCTTTGGCCAGCAGTGGGACACAATATGGACTTCAAATTGGCCAGCACCATCTGTCGAGTACTTAATTCACTAAATTAGTCTAATTAGCATCTTTGTCAATTTTCAGACACGATGCTCTTATGCCATTGAGGTGCGCGCTACTTCAGAAGACAGACCCTGAAGGTTGGAAGCAGTTGCTGGACTTACAGTCACATATGGAATGTCGGACACCAGGCACCGAGGCTTATGAGTACCTAAATACATGATTTGATAGTTATTTATAGAAAAATTAAAAACAAACTTGAAATTGAATCGTGGAAAGAGTCTGCATTCAGTAAGAAGGGAAAAAATCGCAATATTAGTTTTATGTACAGTCACGAGCAAAAGTATGTATACACTCGGCTTTATTCAAAAGCGATTCCCTCCTTTATTTTTGAATGAAATTTTATGTTGTTACGATCATAGCATTTTCGAACCCATGGGTTTATGTAATGTGTCGTATTTTAACGTTGCATCCGTTATTTCACGAAAAAGTCGGAATTGAAAGTTGCCAAGTGTTGACATAATGGTGCTCGTGACTGTACAAGGTATAAATGTAATTATTATTTCACTTACACCTTGTATATTAACATCACCATCTTCCAACCCCAATCCCGTATTTTTTCCATATATACCTAAAAAGCAAAAAAAAAATCTAGAAAACTTCTATACCCCTCTCTATAAACCTCTATCTAGCTAAGTTACAATTTTTCAAATATAGTGTTAGGTTGAAAACTAAACTTAATGGTTCAGTTTCCTCAAAATAAGCTCAGAAATATAAATTTAAAAAAATACTCTAGAAATTGACCTATTTCACTACTTACAATTTAAGCTCAAACACTTTTACTTATTTAACAGGAAGTTTAATCTTAACCTTTCCTAAAAAACATTTTATTTATACCTACTTCGAACGGATACTATTTAATCAGGGTGAAGGACGTGCTTTTTTAAATAGAGTTGTTTGAGGAATAAATTGATAAAGCGAGCCTGGAGCGAAATTAAATCTTTTTCTTTTGGTATTCGTTAAATGCTTACTTAAAATGATCTGAATTTGTTACCGTAGTCATTGTTCCATACGCGGTTGGTCCGTGGATGAGTGATCATCTTTACATACCAAGACCTCTCTGGGTCGTCAGAAGCCCGAAAATCTGACAACCAGTCTTGCTTAGGGGTATCGAATTACCCAGTAACTGGGTTGTGAAGGTCAGATAGGCAGTCGCTCCATGAAAACTACTGGTACTGCTTACTTCGTGTACTTAGCAGCTACATCAAGTTCGACCGGAAGCCAACCTCAACATAGTTGAGAAAAGGCTAGGCAGATGAGTCATTGTTGTCACTTTCAACTATCAAGATATCTTTATTTGCAAGTTAATCTCAAATAATCTACAGGGTCGCAGTGACATCGACGCGCACACTGTAACCATGAATTGAGCACGTGATTCTAGACGTAGCATAAACATTCGTCAGTTATTTTAAAAAAAATGCTGTTACATACATTTTGACCTCGTAAAGTTCGTTTTATAAGCCCAGTTACTAATTTTACAGGTGTAATGTCAAATTTCTATATTAAAATATTAGTATCGGGGATTAAAAAACGAAGTTTGAGTAGGTATTGCACTTTTGTAGGAGCTACATAAACCAATCCGTTCCGGGTCCAGAATGACTGGATCCATGCTAACAAGTTGTGCGTCGATGTGCCTGCCACCCTGTATACTTGTAATTTAAAAATATTATATGTCTTCTATTATTTACCTGAGCAAATAATAGAAGACATATAATATTTTTCGTTTTTTAGGGAGACGTTGTTTGTTATATTCTGAAATATAACAAACAATGTCTACTTACAGAGCGTAGGTAAACAAAACCTCAATTCTGAAACTTAATACAGAACGCCAAAAACTTTGTAAGTAATTAAGACTGGGGTAGAATATTTCAATTTGAAATTAAGTCGGTATAACATGACCAGCTTTTGCACGCTACTTCGCCCGCGTGGATTTTTTTAAGTATCTCACGGAAACATACTGTTTTTAAAATATGATTGACGCGTAAAAGTGTTTGTGCAAACTTTATCTGTATGCCAAATTTCATCCAAATCCTCCAATCAGACGTATTTACGACAATCCGGAATATACATCCAGACATCAGGTCAAAAATTCTATAAACTGTATTTTCGTCTTCAGACTCGTTTCCACACCTTGTAGCAATTACTTTTTTCAAATATATGCAATGTACAGTTTTTACTTCGTTACTATTTTATTATATATATAGATAAAACTAATTCCCTGTTTGTAATTCCAGTGAGGCCAACGAATTCATCGTCGAATATTTAATGAACAACTTTATAAACAGGATGGATGAAAAGTTGAAAAAATCTTACGAAATAACTTCGGAATTACTTCATAGAATTTGTGGAATTATTGACACAAACGCTTTAGAAATTCGTGTGCCACAGGGAACGGAGCTCAGTGCTTTGTACGCTGTCACTTGCAAAATGGAGCACAGCTGTATACCGAACACAAAGCACACTTCTTTTGCTTTCTCGCCAAAAGACAGGAACGACTTGTATGAAATAACCATCAAAGCTGTAGTTCCTATACTCAAAAATCACCACATAGCAACAATGTACAGCCATGCGTTATGGGGAACTCAAGCTAGAAGACAACATTTGAAAGATTCGAAGTACTTCGCATGTAAATGTCCAAGATGTTCTGATCCTACTGAACTTGGAACTTATCTAAGTGCGATGAAATGTTTGGGGGATGAGAACAACCCTTGCGATGGAATTCACCTACCAGATGATCCATTGGATGACGAAACGGAATGGACTTGCAGTAAATGTTCAGTTAAAGCACACAATGCTCAAGTGAACATGGTTATGTCTCAAATGGGGGAAGATGTGGAAAATGTTCTCATGATGGACGGTTCTATAACAGTATTAGAGAATCTCCTTTGTAGGTTATCAACATTTTTACATCCGAATCATTATTATATGTACTCGTTGAAGCACTCTTTAGTGCAGCTGTATGGGAGAGAGCAAGGGTACATAACACTAGATATTCTTGATAAGAAAATTAAAATGTGTAAAGAACTCATAGCTGTCACAAAGGCTTTAGATCCAGGAAATGCTAGACTTAGTTTATATAATACTGTTTTGCAAAATGAATTACATTCAGCTTTGGTGATGAAGTGTAAGCATAAAGATATTAAAAAAATTGAAGATATTAAATCGTTGCTTACAGAAGCCAAACTTGCTATAGAAGATGCCTTAAAATCACTGAAAGATGATATGGAAGAAATATCTGGAAATAAACTTCTGTCTGTAATAGAAGACAGTAAGCGGGAATTTGATAGGTTGTGCAAACAAAAGAAATTGATTATTTAACTAATATTTATTTAAAACAGTTACTTTCTTAATTATCTTAAACATTAGTATCACAGTGGTTTCTTTGACGTTAGTATATTACAGTTTTATATTTTTAATACATATTTTTTTAATAAACTCATGATAAATTATTTTAAGCTTTTATTTTAACTATTCGCTATTGAGCTACTTTACAACGACTTATTTTCCTTACCCCAACCTAACACAGCCAAAAACGGTAAGTGTTATTTTAACTTAAGATTAATAATATAGCATCTAATAAAAAAACTAGAAATACTACCTAAAACTAAACCATTTTCTTCCCTACCTGTAAAACGGGTACTGACTTGTCAGAAAATTGCCAGCATTATCCATCAATGTGCTTTATACTAATTTGTCTGAATACATTATAAACAAACGAATACCATCAATCGCATCACCATTCAAAGCTCTGCTGATCCTTTGTACTGGATAGACATCCACAAATCACTCCTCAGCTACAGTTGCTTCCTTCACATTACCAATAACATTCATTTCTACATCATCACCCAAAAAAGCTACTAAAACTTGGATACCAGCTCAGTCCACCTCTTGCACTATCACCATTGATACTTTGTACTATCCAGTCCGTATATCTGGATATTCTGGTGTATACTCCTGGCATCTTGGGTCTTGCGCAGCCGCTGCCAGTTGAAACTACTCCAACAACCATGACGTGACGTCTGTCATCTCTGATCATGAGAGGACCACCGCTGTCGGCCTGTGGACAAATCCTTTAGTAAGCTTGGAAGTATAATTTTTGGGTACTGAAGTAACTGTTGAAATTAGGTTAGATTCCTCGATATTAGTTTCCTGTTCCCAGTTTGATGGCTAACTACCTTTATGAGCATATGCAGTAGAGCACTATGCCAAGGTGCCGTAAACTGCGTATTAAGGAATAATGAGAAGTAAAAAATTAAACTTGATTATGAATTAGGCAATGACGAGTGCACTTTTAGATAGAATTTTGCATATAGCGTTGAAAATTCCGAAACAAATCAACAATTTGTTTCACAAAAACTAACAGAAAGACTATTATAAATAAATAATATAAATAAATAAATAAATATTCCACAACTATCACACAACGCCATCTAGTCCAAAGCTAAGCAGAGCTTGTGTTATGGGTACTAGACAACTGATAAACATACTTATATATTTCTAAATACATAAATATTATAGATAAATTACACCCAGACACAGAACAGATGATCGTGCTCATTACACAAACATTTGTCCTGGGTGGGAATCGAACCCACGACCTCCGGCATAGCAGTCAGGGTCACTAACCACTAGACCAACAGGCCTGTCCATTATGTTAGTGTGTGTGTTTATTTTCGGTTGTCAGTTACTTAGGAATTAGGCCCATCAGTAGGGTTTTTCGTTAAACCTCGCTCCAGTGACCACACACAGTAAGAAAGCGAAGTTACGAAGTGATGTTTACAATATAAAGGATGATTTCCACCAAACGGCTCGTATCGAATCGGATCGGAACGGATCAACACAACGGACAATCTTTAAGCGATATTGAATCGTGTACACAGTATTTAAAGTCTATATTACGAAGCCGCGCATAGCAGCTTGACCGCGAACATCTTCCGCGATACGCGATCGTAGCCGAAAGTACATATGTTGCGACGCGCGATCGGCTCCGTTCGCCTGTCGTCGTATCCGATCGAATCCTTTCGGCATTAGAACACGTCAACACGGTAGGAATAAAACCATTTAATTAGGCGCAGAAACGGATACGTTCGCAAGCAACGGTACCGAGTCAATCGTATGCGTCGACATCCTTCCGGACGCGATCGGCTGTAGCCGCATCCGTTCATATACTTTCCGATCCGATGCGATGCGAGCCGTTTGGTAGAAATCATCCTTTACACAACATCTTCAAGATTAGCAAAACTCTGTAAGGGCACAGATTAACACTGCTCTACTGTTACGAGTGTTAGTCTTACGTGATACTGAGATACTCACCCAGCAGGAATCACGTCCTCCAACTTCATGGCCTGCGCACATTTGAGTCGATATGACTTTGACCTTACTGCCCTGGGACTTGTACCAGCTGTTACACTCATCATTGGTTACTACTATCACTTCTGTCTTCTGTAAGATGTTGGGTCTTTCACCTAAAAGAAGATTTTGAGAGTTATTAATATAGTCCTTCGTTATAGCGCAGTTCATATTTAAACAATTAACTGTCTTCTGCTAAAATTCTTAGTTTAGTTTAGATAACATTGCGGCAGGCTAAGGCGAAGATGGTGGGACGAGCTTGACTCCTACCGAGAGGACTGGTTGGCACTAGACAAGGAAGGAATTGTGTGGAATATAAGAGGGAGGGGGGAGGTCACACGGCCTGCAGTGGACTGCAGGCCGTGTGACCTGACAGGGCTGGAGCCCTGCAGTGGGACTGTACAGGCTAGCTAGATTAGTTACATTAACCAGTTTATCTTTAATTACAGTAATATTCAAAGTTTTATGAAGTTGCAAGTAGATACGTTGTATTTTTATGTTATTTGGCGGCAAATACCCTAGCAGCCCACCTTATGATAAGTGGTCACCGCCGCATATGAAAATCTGCAACATCGGAGGCTCCACTTGTTTTGTGGATTCTACTGCTGCTTTGCCATCTCAGAGAACAATCTAAAATGTCTTAAACACCCGTAATTACATCGACCGTCATACCCTTCAAACAGGAACACAGAAACGCTGCTTGGTGGCAGAAACAGGCATGGACATGGTAGAAGTACTTGTCGAGACGAGCTAGGTACTTCTTCTAAAGAGTTCTACTACTGCCTTACTTTATGTTATAGGTACCTTTACTTTTCGTTAGTTTTACTTTCTCACCTTTTTGTCTATCCTCATCTGTAAAGCCCCATCCGGCGACAGTTGCTGACGTGCCACTGAAGTCTTCAGCTGGAGAGTTTGGCAGACAGGCTGGTTGCAGACCAGTTGACCACCTCAGTTGCCGTGCAGTCTTGAGGAGAGCCACGTCATTTGATTTTCTGTTGCATCTGGTGAGGACAATGAATGTAAGGTGAGAGAAAATAATTGCTTATCAAATTGAATACCAACTCAAATTGTCCGCATATTGAAATCACAATTAGAGTCCGTCTCACGAAAGAAGTTTCGCACACGGGGCGCTGCAGGCGTGCGACGGAAACATTGTTTAATTTATTTATGTATCTCAACATCATATGGTACTGGTTATTAAAGTGCAAAATCTTAAATAGAGAAAGGTGTTCGAGGTAGGAGGGTTGTTGTAGGAATGTTGCTATTTATACACAGTGTTCTTTACGTTATCCATAAACTCTGGCAAACGCTTCTATAGCTTTTACAAATCAAATCTAACAAAGGAAGTAGTAGTTAAAAAGGCTTCGTTACAAAGATATTCGTAATTTCATTTAATGAAATTTAATTGAGCTATGCAGTAAAAAAGGGTCTTAATTTGGCCTATGTTGCCGCTTAGTGCAATTAAAATGAGAAATCTATCAAATGCTTCAGATAAAGAGATAAAGAGGCATGCATATCGGATGATTTGCGTCAAGGTATTCAGTTTGTATGAAAATTAACAAAAAAAAAAAAAGTATTCATTAATGTGTCCATAATAAAAAATGTTTATTTTCATGGTATTATTCTCTCGCGAGTCGGACTCTACTGTCATTCTTTGACAGGTGTATGTAATGGATATGACACGGCAAAATGACGAAGTGTGTCACTTTGTTAACCAAATAATTTCCCTGATCGTATGAAGATGGTTAATACAGATAGTTATTGCGTACTGGAGAAGAAGAACATCAGGATACTACATAAATTACAACAACACCCTCATTGTGCTACACGCTTTCAATCACAATCTCAATCATTTTGAAGGAGATTGCTAATCCATTGCTTCATATGTTTGAAAAATTTGTCTACTGAACAACGCAACGCAATGAACGTTGTTGAACTGTCAAAATGAAAGTCATTGCTCATGTTAGTGTGTTACACAATTACCCCACGGGGCATAATTATAGCAGTCTTATCTCTGAAAACAGACAACCATTGGATAGAAAGAATCAATCAACGTAAGTTGTGCCAAGAAGCCTTTTATACCGTTAAGGATTATATCGAGGACAAAAAGGCTTGGGATTGAGCTGCTTCCAATTTTTTACATATTGAATGTTTTTTTTTATATACACTTTGACATTAATGCATTTTATATATACTATGACATTTGCTTACTTTGTAAAGTATTCTATTATTTTAATTATTGTGAATGTGAAGACTATGTGGGTCATTTTATTTATATTATTTTTTTCTCTGTTCTCTTAGTTTTTGTCATGGTCTGGCAGTTTGAGTAATTAATGTGGCCTACCCAAATGTCCTTTCTTTGGTATTGTTCGTCGAATCGTTGAGCTCCTTAAATTTTGAGTTGAGCTGCACGATTTCTGACAAATGCGTGCACTGACTGGACAGGTCCTCTCAATCTGTATGGTTCTTTCCTCAAAAGAACATCTCAGACTTCGACCTACATGGTCTTCATATGATCTGACCAAGATTATGTCTGGACTTTAAAAGAGACTGTGGCCTCTGAGTTTGTTTCGGCCTTTCTTCTCAGACTAGTCAGATAGGAAACGCGCGCCAACCTCTTCTAGTTTTAAAATATGATTCATGTGTAAAAGTGTTTGTACAAACCTACTTACAAAAATAAAATCATTTATCATTTGAAAAACAGCTTACAGGTTTTAATTGAATCAAATTATTCGTCTAGCAATGATTAAAATGGTGTCTTTGTCACAAGTCACTCAAAGCATAAGCACTTAAAATCGTTGACTTTACATTAGTCTAGACAATGACAAGTGTTGGCCTAGCTAGACCAACTCAAGTGTATACGCACTTTGTCAAATGGAAGAAAACCAATGACTAAGTGTAAGTTCAAAAGATTATTTCGATTAGTGTTTTTACAAATTACCGAGGAGCACTTGGTACTAAAACAAAGAGCAATTATTGAGTCACAATAAATTGTGTATTTTATGGTTCAAATATTTATTTATCAAAGACTTTTACGTTACATTTAATTAGACTTCTTAATGCATCAAGAATTTTATCAAAGGCATATCCAATTTACTGTAAATTCGTGTAACTTTAGGCCAGTGAACTCGATCAAAAGTAATAAGAATAATACTATGATAAAAAGTAAATTCTACCTTGTAGTACAAATCTATGTTACTGAGCCTTAAAGGATTTTTATCTCACGAAGCGACGTGTGGTTTACTTGTGTTAACCAAGTACACAAACACGCTGTGAATAGTGTGTGAAGACAAGTAGCGTCAGCACATACACACACAGACTTCCGACTTCGCCTGTGTCTCAGACGGTACAGAGAGCTCCTACGTTAACACAGAACTTCGCAGCGTGTTTGTACACTTGGTTACCACGAATTAAGCACGCGTCGCTTCGTGAGATAGAAATACTATAATTAAACAAAAAAAAATACAATCAATTTAGACTTTTTCTGCATCCATGCAGCCATGATTGGCTAATGTTAGCGGTCTGATTTCCACACGAAGCTCAAGTTTCAATTACTGTGAAGTATCATGTTGTATCGGGTTAATGGTCAATGGACTGTCAATGGAATGGAATCGAAAAAAGGACGATGGTTTTGACAGTAAAAAAAAAACTTTATAAGCACATGGATCGAACGTCTTCTTATAATGCCAAAAAGACTATATTCGTAACTTAGCACGAAAAACTACTTCATTTTTCATCAAGATTATAATGTAGAAGTATTATATTAGATGTATATTTATTGAAAAAGAAATTCTTATTAGAAAAAACATTGTGAATCTCTACAAGAATTACATCTACTTACAAGAAGTACATCTCTGTATCTATTGTCCTGTCTCGGGTATGCTGGAAGAGATTTCTTGTGAAATAAGCATCACCTCTGTATATATTTTTTCTATTCTGTTTTTTCTTGTCTGTTTATACATATATGTGTGTACATAAATGGTAAAATATAATAAATAAATAAGAATTTTGGGTAATTGACGACGGTTCGTCCTATCCCGAATGTCGCCTTTTTCATGAGAACAGTGGGTTAAAGTTTAGAAACGTGATGCCTCGCTAAAAAGAATGTAATTCAGGGGTTCATAAATATTTACGTTCCTAACCTTAAAAAAAATATTATTTTTATTTTTTGTTGAGAAAAAAATACACGTCTCCGCCAAAATAAAATTGTGTAGGGTTCAGAAGACCCTCTAGTACCCCAAATAGTCTCAAATACTTTCTAGCGAGGCAGCGTATTTCTAAAACAAACCCTAACAGTGAACCAATTAGGACTGAGTGAGGTGAATCTAGCCCCCCAATTCGTTAAACACTATCAATCTCAATCTTGAAGCATTTTGAAGTATATTGCTAATCCATTGCGTCATATATTCGGAAATATTGCCGCTCAACAACGTAAATAATGCAAAGAATGTTGTTGAACTATCAAAATGAAAGCAATGGCTACTGATGGTGTGTTACGCAACTTCTCCGCAGGTTGATTGTCTGAGCCTTCTGTGGTTCTGAGTTCGGAGCCAGAATTCTTACAGTTAGCTTATAACGACAGTAATCCAATTCTAGTCGTGTATAATTTTGAGCTTTAAAACCTACCACTTAGCGCAAAATGTTGCTTACAGGTACTTACTTGTATTCAGGATGAGGTATAATTTTCGAGACTGCTTGATTTTCATCTTTACTTGAGATGTCTGTGAATCCGACGACTACAGACAGTTGCTTAGATTTGTAGAAGTCATCGAAGACACTGAAATAATAATTTACAAAATAATAGCGTTAGTTAAAAGACGTTTGGCGGTTGTGTCTGCGTATCTTAAACATTTTAGACTATATCGTACTTTTTTGTTTGCTCATGATAACATATTTCTTACAGAAATTATTTTAATGAGCTTGTGAGAAATTCTTAACTGTTGATGTAACAAGACGACTTTAGGAAATTAGGGGAGTTCCTATCAAAGAGACAATTTCCTTATTTTTAAGAACGATACATACTAAGGTCAATTTGTCAAAAATACATACTTTTGTAACTTACTGGGGCTGCCTCAATTTATGTATGACACAATGTTTAAGTTGAAACTAATATTTTTGTATTTTGTATTCGTATTTATTAACCTTTAATTTACCTGCATGTCTGACAAATCATCGTTGTAGTTGTTACATTGATTGTCGCTACGATATGATTGCGACTTGAATTTGTACGTTTTTTATGTACGAGATTTGGCCTTCTGATGTCGATGGCAATGACTGTAAGGTAATTTTCAAGCAATAGTATGACTTCCTGGTAATATCTAGAAGGTAACTACTAGCATATAATCGTGCTTGGAGTCATAGGGTACATTTTCCTCCCGAAACTTCAAAATGCTATTCACGAACCAATTTATGACTACGACAATTACGACTTCACGGCGATTATGAATTCTCCAGTAGCCAATTTATAAGCTCATCATCTGCCTAGCCTTTTCCCGACTATATGGGGGTCGGCTTCCAGTCTAACCAGATGCAGTGCAGCTGAGTACCAGTATTTTACATGGAGCAACTGCCTATCTGACCTCCACAACCCATCTACTGGGTAATACGAAACCCCTTGGTAAGATTGGTTGTCAGACTTTCGGCCTTCTGACCCGTAACGACTGTCAAAGGTCCACGAAGGACAGCCGGGACCAACGGCTTAGCGTGCTATCCAAGGCACGGAGGGGTCTTGGTATGTAAAGATGGTCACCCATCCACGGACCAACCGCGGCAAGCGTAGCTTAACCTGATCGTCGACCCGTGCGGCTGTTATTACTAAAGCCACAAGCCCCTCAAGCCCCAAATTTATAAGTTCATGATCCAAATAAAGCACGGTAAACTACGAGTATGTATTAATTACGATCCAAGTAGCGTCGCTATGTTCCGTTATAAAGGGTGCCTGTATAATTACAGCACAGAATGAAAACAGACACAGGGTAATTTCAGCTTAACCTCTGAGATAACAAAGCATCTTTCTTTTTCTTTCTTTCTTAAATGACAAATTAAATTTGACGGCACGGTTGGCGCAGTGGTTACGCGATTGACTGCTGCGCTGCGTGTCACGGGTTCGATTCCCGCACGGAACAAATATTTGTATGACCTACAAGTAGTTTTTTCGTGTCTGGCTGTTTGTGTATGTGAGTTTGTCAACGCACCCACGATACAGGAGAAAATCCTAGTGTGGGGCAATGTATTTCTTAAAAAAAAATATATATATTTCTTGTTTTCCATTTCTACGGTGCTTCATATTCGACTACTCTGAGGAAAAAGACCGAAAAAAAACGCTGAAGTCACAGTCTCTTTTATAGTCCAGACATAATCTTAGTCAGGGCACATGAGTACCATGTCTGAGAATGGTCTTTCTTCCTTCAGGGAGTACCTTGATGACGACTTATAGAGAATAATATGGAAGAAAAAGACGTTGTGTCGACCCTAAGTAAATTAGGATAATAGGTTCTTTCTTACCTGCAAACACAGTGTCCAGCAGTCAGCAGCCACCGATCGCTCAACACGGTGGCCCCACACTGGTGGGCACCCTGTCTCCATACGCTGGCGGCCCAGGGGAACTCGGCAGGGAGACTGTCCACGCCACCCACTATACGGGCACTGCGGGCCTTGTCTATGCCGCATTCTATGTCCGCCACTGAAAGGCGAAAAAAACCCTTATAGAATAGGGTGTAATACGTAATCTGCCTATAATGTTCCTACTGCTGAGATACAGGCCAGCGCACGCAGGGCAGGCTGCGGAGATTGAGAAGGAGTGGCCTGCAATCCACCACGCGGGCCCAGTTCTGGTTGGTAAATATCACATGTCTTCCAATTTAGGTTCTAGGATATGCCTTATATACAACGTGTCGTTTTGCATCTTCGTCAAATTCAAGGAGGTAACTATGCTACTTATTCTCGACACGAATCAATAATAAAATAAGTAGGATTTTTTTTTTTAATTTTCGGAAATCGGCATATGTGAGACACGCATTTTAAAACGCGGCCTGTGTAAGACCGCACTGTACCTACCATTTTACACACACATAAAAACGCGGCCGTTAAACGATACCATAACGCGATTCTGTTCTTCGAAAGTGAAATACTGTCAAAATTAAATAAATGAAAAAAAAAACAAGTAACTATGTATTCATTGTTTACCAGGGATCGTAATTTTATTTCATTATTTATGTCTTTCATAACAGCCTCCTGAAATTTGACGAGGATGCAAAACAACAGCTTGTATATATAAGGTTTCGTTACGATGTTTTCTTTCGCCGTTTTGAGAGAATTATCGAGTGATAATGAAATAAATTACACAAAGTAACACACCTGACTGGGTTTGAACCTACGACGTACCACTCGCAAGTCGTGGCCGTTACGACTGGGCCATCACTGCCCTAAGTAGGTATGTACAACCGATTAATTAAAACAATTTCCTGAGTGCTTCGAAATAAATATTGAAAATTGTAATACAGAGGCATGAGGACAGGGTGTAAAGTTCACTCATCCTCCATAGAAAAGGGAGGATCCTCCAACCAGACGGGTGTTGTGTCTGGCGGGCAATTGCCCAACGATTGATGTTGAGAAGTTTGTTAATATGCTAATTGCGCGGTAAACTCTGCTTGCGAGATGCAGGATTTGCGTGACGTCAGTATGACGCGTTGTTCGCATGTGGCGTTGTAGATACCGCTACAATAATATAAAAGTGATTCCCGACGGGTTAGGCAGAAGAGTTCCTAGATTGCACCCAGACTTCGCTCGTTATCTTTAAGTGCCATATAATGGGGGGCGAGCCTAATGCCACCTATCGGGCAAACAAACAGACTCCGGACTGATAAATTCCTGATTGGAAATTCCAATAACACTTTGCCCAACCTGGAAATCGAACCCAGGACCATGCTCAGTAATTATTATGTAAAATTATTCAACACATTTAAATAAACAGCTTCACGATCAGATAAGTTGAATCATTACTTTCCTTCATAAGTTTATTGTTCAGGCTAAATATAGCCAATTGTGTCGTAATAGGCTATATTTATTGTAAAATGCTATATATAGATTGCAGGTCTGTGGGTCAGAGCCTCGGTCAGGGCCGTGTTTTGTTATGATTTATCTCAGTCAAGGTTGACTTGTCATATTAATAGGAGTAGTATAATTTGTGTATGATCAGCATTTAAAAAATTTGGAAATCAAAAGTGTAATTTTGTCTCAATCAAACCTTTGGTTGATTTATGAGTTCATCACCTGCCTAGTCTTTCCCCAACTTTGTTGGGGTCGGCTTCCAGTCTAACCGGATGCAGCTGAATACCAGTATTTTACATGGAGCGACCGTCTATCTGACCTCTATAACCCAGTTACCGGGTAATACGATACCCCTTGGTAAGACTGGTTGTCAGACTTGCGGGGTTCTGACTACCCGTAACGATTGTCAAAGATCCATGAATGACAGCCGGGACTAACGGCTTAACGTGCTTTCCGAAGCACGGAGGGGTCTCGGTATGTAAATATGGTCACCCATCCACAGACCAATCGCGACAAGCGTAGCTTAGCCTGATCAATCGACCCGTGCGGCTGTTATTACTTAGCCACGAGCCCCTCCTCCTCCTGACCATCCAGATCTATGAGTTATTTGGGGATATTTACTTTCGGATGTTTTATTGTGATGTGACATCGTTCTCACATATAATTATAAATTCAACATGAATTATGTAACTAATATTTATGTAAAAATATAATTTAAGAGAGTTTCCACGGTTCTTGTCCGTTCTTCTCCAAGTATTTACTGTTAGACAATAATATCATGTTTTTATGTAATACAAAAATCCTTGTAACAACGCAACTTATAATTACTAAAAAAAAAAATACGAATCATATAAAGAACGTAATTTTTTGTGAAAAAATTTAGCTTGTAACTCGAAAATATTAGATCGACTACAGTATGTCATAAAAAAACATAACTCAAACCATTTGTTTCAATTAAACCATTTACAGGCACTTTTGAATTGTCAAGAAGTCGTTCAGTCAGAATACATGAAGCTAATTGCCCATTCCAAAGCGTAGTAGGTACCTACTACGGTTTGGAATTCAAAAGTGTCTGCAAATCGTTTAATTGAAACAAATGGTTTGAGTTATCTTTTTTTATGAAATACTGTAGTCGATCTAATAATTTCGAGTTACAAGCAAAATTTTTTCACAAAAAATTACGTTCTTTAGATTATGATTCGTATTTTTTTTTTAATAATTATAAGTTGCGTTGTTACAAGGATTTTTGTATTACATAAAAACATGATATTAATGTCTAACAGTAAATACTTGTATACCTACTTGAAAAAAAAATATTGAAGATAAACAATACGTTTGGAATGCCAATTTTAATATCATAGTATAGTAGAGTATTTGATAAAATAACGCAATTATTTGGTTTATTTTATTTTAACTAATTTATAGTAAGACTTGAGATTTATATTTTATTTAAGTATTCGAAGTTCTCTGATTAAATTTTTGGTGGAATAGGTATTTGGAATTAAAAAATAAATTGAAATACTCACAATTAACGAAACACAATCCATAACTGACACAACAAATAAAAAACACGATAATCACACGACACATTTTGTCAAAAACAAACAATTCTCTGAAGATAGTTAGGTAACACCGTGGTATATAGCCGACAAATATAGGTCTAGGACATCACTAAAAATATATATATATATATATATATTTATATCGATAAAATTAGTGTATATGCACGTGTCAAAGTGCGTGCACTTACTACATGGTTGACGATTAACATAAGGATATTTAAATGCTCTATGATTTGTATTGGCCCTCCTTCACATGTTTGAAGGCCTGACCCCTATGTAATGTAGTGATGCGCGCAATTCTTTACTGTCGATATATATTTTTTTTTATGTTACTGAGTCATGTTTATGATCTTGGGGGTTTTTTAATCTGTATTAATATTATGTTTCGACAAATTAAGAAACTGGTATCTTGTATCAAAACTAACATGGTTGTTTGTAGTTTGAATAACATGAGATTTTGTTACTTATAGTACACATTTGTCTACAAAAGATAGATCTGTATTTATTATGGACAACCAACAGAATCTTTTGCAGGCAAAAATAGGTCGTAGTAATTATTTTATATCGATATAGTAGGTTGGTTTACCTCAATAGATTTGGTTAGCATTTACTCAACTTAAATGTACCTAGTGGTAAAAAAAAATTCAGTTATCTAATAAAAAAACGTTTATTTGTCACTAGAAGAAACATAAAAAAATATATATTCATTTGTTGTTATTATTTATATATTTATTGGTAAAATAAATAAATATAAATATGACAGATACTCAAAGTCACAATCTTACAATATGAATAGGTATTACAAAGAATTGGTCCTAATGCCAGAATAGGCCTAGGTTTGTATTTTTTGGGAGTGAATTATAGGACTACTATAATAAAGGAGCACTAATAATAAGCAAGTGTTACTACATTTACATGACGTATTTATATTCATAATTTCTATCAAAATGTTGTGGCAGTCACAAAGCTTAACAAAAAAACAATATAATTATGTTTATCGATAACATCGACACCTGTTACAAGTACATCACTAGTACAAATTCATTGTCAGGTTCGCCGCAACCTCGACGGATAACGATTAGAGTCGCGGAACCACATGTCGTTACGATAACCAATAGCATTATCGAAATATTTCTATGCAATGTCATCTGTTGTATACATTGCGGTATGGTGACCACATTATTTAGTTTTAATCCATTTCTATTTTTTTTAATGAAGTGTTTTATTTACCCATTTTTTTTTAGGATTCAATTCATTTTTTAGGATTTTAAAGGCTTTTAATGATGAGTATTTTTTATTTTTGAACCAAAGCAATAACAGCCGCATGGGTCGATCGGCCGATCGACCCGTTTGATCGGAATAAGCTTGCCAAGGTCGGTTCGCAGATGAGTGTCCATCTTACCATACCGAGACCCCTCCCTGCCTTGGAAAGGTCCTGGCTGATATTTGTGGATCAGTACGGGTCGTCAAAAGCCCGAAGTCTGACAAACGTTACCCGGTATCGGGGTTGTAAAATACAGTCAGTCGGTCCATGTAAAATACTTGTATTCAGCTGCATCCGATTAGACTGGAAGCCGATTCGAACCTAGTTGGAAAAAGGCTAGGCAAATAGCATATAGGCAATAGGCCTAATATAAAAGTAATATAGGAATAATATTTAAAAAAAACTGCGCTAATATTTAAAATTCAATGAAAACACTATACTGACATTACGTGACAGTACTAGTGTATTAATTAGTTTCAGTCTGCAAAATAAGACGAACGGTTTTATTTTAATAATCAGCCGTCTCATTCATTTGGATCGAGTATAATGTATTGAAGTTTTGTATGGGACAGTTGTTTCTTTTTTTTTGCATATGCGCGAAAAAAAGGCGTGGTCATATTTCAGGGTGCGGTGTACGCCTTAAAGAGCTGTCAGCACGAACTGGCGGGGTCCGCTAGAGCCGATGCCGCCGGGGCTGCGGGTTGTTCGAAAGAGATACCGTGGCCCCTGATGGGCGGGCGCGGAGTCATTTGATGATTTCCCACTCAAAAAAAAAAAGGGTGGGGTGTACCACTTTCTGATACAAGCTCAGATGACTTAGACGAGACCGGAAGCTTGCCACAAAAAAAATTTGGTTACCTTCAAGTCAATCCTTTATTTTGTAGTTTCAGTTGTTAAAAATTTACGTCAAACTGTCGGTTAAAACCATGGAATATGTAAATAAAGGACTAAAAACAATGAAATCAATGATAGAGTGAATTTACAATTTAAATTTATTCCTTGCGCGTTACGTGATCTGATTATTTAATGTTACTCTTCTGTTATTTCCCCTTAGTATGTTAAATAACTTATGTATTGTTCTTGATGTTCTTTGATATTATTGTTCTTTAAGGTCACAGTTTTTTTGTTATTCGTTACATCCTGATTTTTTCGTGGCTTTAGCCCAAAACATATCTTCATCATCATCATCATTTCAGCCGAAAGACGTCCACTGCTGGACATGGGAATCCCTTAGCACCTCCACTTCGACTGGTTCTGTGCTTCTCGCATGTAAGGGGTTCCTGCGGCTTTAACAAGGTCATCAGTCTACCTTGTGCGAGGCCTTCCAAGTAAGATATGTTTTTGATATGTCCGGAAGACGCGCTACGTCTTCCGAACTTCGACCAAACTTCATCCTTATTACGTACTATCAATCACAATCTGTATCATTTTGAAGGATATTGCTTATTTATTACTACATAGGCTCGAAAAATGTGTCTGCTCAACCACGTCTATAACGCTAACATTGTTGAACTGTCAAATGAAAGCCATTCCTACTGTTAGTGTATTACTACAGCGCCCCGCGGTTTCACCCGCATAAGTTTCGATCCCGTGGGAATATCGGGATAAAAAGTAAACTATATGTTAATCCTGGTTATAAACCATCTGTGTGCCAGATTTCATCCTAATCCGTTCAGTAGTTTTTACGTGAAAGAGTAACAAACATCTATCCATCCATCCAACCAAACTTTCACGTTTATAATATTAGTAGGATGCAATTACCCTACTTTAGTCGTATTCTGCGAATAAAACCACTTTTTACTCTCTCTCTCTCTCTTTTCCACTCGTCTCTCCCTCTATTAAATGGGACTTAAACATAACTGCCGAAATGTGGGTGTACTATAGGTACACCTCTGCCTAACCCTTCAGGGATTACAGGCGTGATGTTATGTTATGTGTTACTCTAGAGTAGAGTACTAAAAAAACTGCAGCAGTGTATTATAAAAAAAAGTCAGTATTTACCAACGCTGTAATCAGAGGGGCAATTCTCGTAATTTTAAGAACGTTCACAGTCTGATCTCAGTCTCAATCTGTCAAAAAATACGTCTAATTTCCCTACATTTTACAAGTTTTTGACATTTGTTTGTCGCCGAGATGATACTGCGACTAGATTTTGAACGGTTTAAATTACGAAAATTGCCCCTCAGGTACAAAAACACGTAGTATTGTCACCCCACAAGTTTACATGTAAATACAATTTATAATACACGCTTACTTCAGAAAATTAAAAACTTTTGTAATCCTAAGAAGTAATAAATTGTGGTCACTCTAAAATCATTAGCATGGAACAGTTGTCAATTACACTTGATCAAGTGCAAACACTAAGTGGAACGCATCTTGCTCCATATTTTATGATAATTAGGCAGTGCACTTGATTTATTAGATCAGCTACTTGTAAACTTCCATCATTAGATCGATAAAATCATGTGAAGTGTGTCTTTGTCAACACTCATCGTGCTTAGGCGATTGTCATGACATTTAATCAACTCAGCCTATCGCAGTCCACTGCTGGACATAGGCCTCTCCAAGGCGGCGCTACCACACCCTGTCCTCCACCTTACGCATCCAGTCTGTCACAGTCACCTTTTTAAAGTCATCGGTCCATCTAGCTGGGGGGCATCACGCACTACGCTTGCCGATACGCGGTCTCCACTCCCGGACTCGTCTGCTCCATCGGCCATCGGTCCTTCGACAAACATGGCCAGCCCACTACCACTTCAGATTGCATATTCTGCAAGCTATGTCAGTCATAACATTAATTGTGATGACAGGGAATGTCGAAAAGAGGCTGGCCAAAGAAAAATTGGAAGGATTATTTGTGATTAATTTTTCTGAAAGGTTAGTAGGGCCTAGAATGGGTGGGTTTATCAAGTTACATGCCAGACATGGGGCTTGATAAACCTTCCTGTATTTGTGTACCTAATTTGTTATCTACTACTAACATAGATCTTTAAGTTACTTGTAATACTAAGGCCCGACATACACGGACTGCTTGAAGCAGTCAGGATGGACTGCTTCAAGCTGCGACTGCTCAGTGAACTACAGTCTTCTATTTACACACATACACGAAACCGCTCGAGCAGTTGCAAGTGCTTCGGACGGTCGTGCGGTCAAGCAGTCGCCAGGCATACACTGACTGCTCGAGCTGTCGACTGCCCTCGCGCAGTTACCTGATTTGAATGACGAGCAGCTGGTATCAACTGCTCCAGCAGTTATCAATGTCAGCTTCAAGCGGTTGACTATGACTGCAAGAGCGGTCCATCTATGTTGATTAATCGCTAACTGCTCGAGCAGTCCGTGTATGTCGGCCCTAACACGCTATGGGCCTACGATGCCTGACAATAAAAGATTTTTTTTTTTGTGAAGCAGGAACTGTCGTTGGTCTAGTGATCGCAAGCTCTACTGAGCATAATGTCTTGGGTTCGATTCCCGAGTCGGGCAAAATGTTATTGGGTTTTTCCATCAGAAATTTATCAGCAGCAGCCTGAAATCTGGATTTGTGCCCGGTTGGATGGCAATAGAGTTATGAGGAACAGGGTGTAAAGTTCACTCATTCTCCATTGAAAAGGGAGGATCCTCCGACCAAACGGGTGTTGTGTCTGGCGGGCAACTGCCCGATGAATCATGTCGGGCTGTTGTACATATGCCAAATGCGCGGTAAATTCTGCTTGCGCGATGCAGGATTTTGCGTGACGTCAGTATGACGCGTAGTTTGCATGTGGCGTTGTTGATACCGCTATATACTTACATACGACCCTGCCTAACCCTTCGAGAAAACAGGCGTGTAGTAGTATAAAAGCCTTTCGTCATTATCGGTATGACGATTATAACTACAGTATTTGTTATCAGTTGCCGGTAAACTTCCACTATAGATCGTTGGCCTCCGCGAACCGTTACTGCGAAGGTCGGGGCGTGGGAGAGATAATACTACCTTATTCGTCATCTTTTGTTGTGATTTGGTAACAGCAATAAAACGTCATATTACGTATAGTCTGCCGATCGATTCTGTAAAAATCTCACCGTGAAAAGTTAGGTGAAGTGAGCTTAGAGTGAGCTGTCAATGGTGTCACTAAAGTTGGGGCATTAGTTGGAATGACAGCTCACTCCACACTCACTTCACCTAAGTTTTCACGGGGACATGGTTACAGAATCGCACTGCTGGAGTCCTTTATGCCCAGTTGATCGCAATAGGCTCGCCCCCTATTATATTATGGGATTCAAACTTAACTGGCGAAATATGGGTGTACTTATAGAGGTATGAGGAACAGGGTGTAAAGTTCACTCATCCTCCATAGAAAAGGGAGGATCCTCCGACTAAACGGGTTTTGTGTCTGGCGGGCAACTGCCCGATGAATCATGTCGGGCTGTTGTATGTATGCCAATTGCGCGGTAAATTCTGCTTGCGCGATGCAGGATTTTGCGTGACGTCAGTATGACGCGTAGTTTGCATGTGGCGTTGTTGATACCGCTATATACTTACATACGACCCTGCCTAACCCTTCGAGAAAACAGGCGTGTAGTAGTATAAAAAGAAAAACAAACAAAGTTAATTAAAAGAAATACTATAAATTCCCACCATTAAATTACAACAATACATTATTATCTATTCCACCAAAAAAGGTTTTATCTTTTCGTCCTCCCACTAAAAATAGTCTTGTCAAAGTCGGAACTGCATATGCGGAAAAGATTCGTGTTTGTCATGTGGGTGATAAAGAACGGAGGTCGTTTGAAGGTAAGTGTCTAGTTTGCAGTCTGGCCACACCCGCATGGCAAAGTCAAGAGTATACTATGTATTATAACGCTATAATCGGGCAGAGGAACAGCAGAAGTCACATGGCACGTCTTTTTTTTTTTTGGTTGGGAAATCTTATCCCGCTGTAATACCTAACTTCTCCCGCTCTGGGCGTGTCAGACTTTTACTGACTAAAACCCACCCGTGTTCCTTCAGTTGCCTGTACCAGGGGCCACGGTAACTCTTTCGAACAACCCACGACCCTGGCAGGCATCGGCCCTAGCGGACCATCAATGGCACATGTTTTAAGAATTGTCCGTTCCAAGAGATGGTTTTTTTTCAAATGGTGCGTCAGGCCTGACCGGTGGGGTACCACTGTTCTGCGATGGTTTTACCTTTGTCAGAATGTGTGTGCCCAATATTTTCCATAAGTAGGATACCTGTTATGTTTTCGCATTATGTTTTTCTTCACTATCCCTCAAGACTAACAAGAAAATATTATAAGTATCTAGGTAAATCACATCGGTAGATATAGCATAATCAGCCTGTAATGTTCCCACTGCTGGGATACAGGCCTCCTCTCTGTGAGAGGGAGTGGGCCGCAATCCACCACACGGGCCCAGTGCGGGTTGATAGATGTCACATGTCTTCGAATATTTATTTCTAGGTCACGTCAATTCTCTCACGATGTATCGATGTGTGATCAGTAGATATAAATGAATTTTATTTCTGTGAGGTTTTTACTAGCCCTCTATTATATGGAACTTAAACATAACTGGCAAAATGTGCGTTTACTTTTAGGTGCACCTCTGCCTAACACTTCGGGGAAAGCAGGCGTGATATTATGTAATTAGCTTTAAAAGACTATACTCGCCCTTAGCGATAAGACCGCCCATTGTGTCACCTTTTGTAAAATTTCTATATGTACACGATATAAATTACAGAGAAAATAAATAAAAAAATTATAAATGACATAGCTGCGTCCCGTGGTTTCACCCACATAAGTTTCGATCCCGTGGGAATATCGGGATAAAAAGTATCCCATATGTTAGTCCTGGCTATAAGCCATCTATGTGCCAAATTTCATCCAAATCCGTTCAGTAGTATTTGCGTGAAAGAGTAACAAACATCCATCCATCCATACAAACTTACACGTTTATAATATTTGTAGGATAAATGATTTTTATCTTGTAAGTAGGTTTGTACAAACTCTTTTGCACGTCAAACATATTTAAAGAGAATAAAGAGTATTTTATTATATTCTATTCTATCACTTGACAAAAATAATAGATGAGGTTATATGAGGGTACTAGCCGAATTTAACCAGCAGCCTGGTATTCCCCAGAACCTAGTCACCTGGCCTTCGCTAGCTGGAAAACGTTACGTCGCGGTCGGCTAAAATTCAACTGAAATTATCCTTTACTTAATTACAAAGTTGCTGACCTGTCCTCAATTAAGTAATTGAATTTAATCAGGTAGTTAATTATGCAGGCGTTAAAATGGATATCCATTAATGAAGGGCGGGTTGTTTCACGTGACGCGCGCGTATACCTACGTCAAAAATGGCGCTAACTATCGTTAAACCAAAAAAAGCGTTGTTTCGAATTACAATTACAAAATTATGACCTTGGCGTATGGCAAATAATAACTAGTACGTAATCGTTATTATTTTACGTACGTATGTTACGTTAAACAACCGTTAAAAACAATCGGCCCTAAGGATGCTATCGTTCCGTACCTATCTATCAACGCGACTATGTAACTGATAACAACCCTTTCACAATTGGAGGAATCGAATTTTTATCGGGATAATGTTTTTTTTAGGGTCAGGAAGAGCTGCTTAGTATGTACGTCAGCATTTTGCCAGTTATGTTTAAGTCCCATGTAATGTGAGCCTTTTGCTATTAACCGGGTACAAATCCAAATTTCGGGCTCTGTGCGAAGACTCCTGAGAAATTCCTCATAGAAAAACCCAAAAATGCTTTCCCCGACCTGGGAATCGAACCCGGTCCTTATGGTCAAGAAAGATTATGAACCACTGCATCGTTAGGCACTGGCCTCATAATCTTTTACGATAATATATATTATTGTAATCGCATCATATTGTGTGTCCTTAATATTTTTTTCAGTCAGTCTAATATTTTTACTCACAGCAAATAATTGCTGACTGCCAAAACATAAAATATGAGGTAAGCTTACCGCTGCAATAAAAAAACATGAATGACGGACTTCAGAGAATAATAAAAACAAAACATTAACGATTATGAAGTTTCCATATTTGAGAGAAACATAAAAATGCATGTACTTGAAGACTTTTTTTTTTTTTTTTTTTTTTTTTTTTTTTTTTTTTTTTTTTTTTTTTTTTTTTCAGGATGGGAAATCATCAAATGACTCCTCCCGCTCTGGGTGGAGCAGAAGGGAGTGTCAGACTCTTACTGACTAAAACCCACCCGTGTTCCTTCCTTAGCCCTTTATGTACCAGGGCAGCGGTAACCCTTTCGGACGATCCCGCTACCCCGGCAGGCTTCGGCCCTGTCGGGCCCCGTCATCTATGCTGACATCTCTTTGAGGCGCACGTGGAACACTTACGCGCCGTCCGGCACGGGCCTGGTCCTGATCGGACGGAGAGCTACCCATTGCTCTCCGCCCGCAGGCCCGCGCCTACGGTGGCCGGGAGTCGTCACGCGGCTCCCGACGCCCGGAGCGTCTCCCTCGGCGGCTGAGGCGTGAGGATCTCTCCCTCGCCCATCCCGCCACCTCCTTCGCTAGCATGACTGCTTCGCAGAAGGAGGTGACCGCCTCCCACTCCCTCTCGCCCCGGACCATGGCTTGCACCAGGGCCGGACGCGAGAGGTCGCCGCCGCTGCCGATCGCCTCTACGAGGACACGGCGGTGCTCTGCCCAAGCGGGGCAGACCTCCACCGTATGCTCCACCGTGTCCTCTGGGCGATCCTCGCAGTGGTGACACCCGGGCGTCTCCTCCCGCCTGATGATGTGCAGGAACCTCCCGAAACATCCGTGTCCGGAGAGGACCTGCGTCAGGCGGTAGGTGAGAGCGCCGTGACCCTCTCTAGCCACTCCTCAAAGAGGGGTCTTATCGCCGCTATCGTGGCGTGCCCTGCGCTGGGTTGCGATAGTCGCGCCTTCCATTCCACCATGAGACCGCGCCGGAGGTCCGTCCGCTCCGCAGCGATTTGCCGCGGGTGCAGAGTTTCCCCCCGACGTAGTGCCTCCGCGCGCCAGTCATACAGGCGCGCGAGGACTATCGCCTCCAGATCCCATGGTGGCAGTCCGGCAAGGAGGCTTGCTGCCTCGCGCGAGATCGTGCGGTACCCCCGGATCAGCCTTACGGCTACCACCTTTTGGGGCGCGTTCAGGTAGTGTGCGGCTCGAAGCCGCAGTGAACGCGCCCATACCGGGGCCCCGTATAGTGCCATGGACCGCACGACCCCCGCGTAAAGCCTCCGGCAGGAGGCGTTTGGCCCCCTCAGGTTGGGCAGGAGCCGCTTTAAGGCGGCCCCGGTCCGTTCCAGTTTGGGGGCCAAACGTCGGAAATGCTCGACGAAGTTCCACCGGCTGTCGAGGACGAGACCCAGGTATCTCATCGTCTTCTCGACGCCGATGTGAACCCCTCCTACCATCAGTTGGGATCCCGAAGGTGGCCCGTACCGGGGCCCATGAAAAGACATGGCCTCGGACTTGTGCAATGCCACCTCGAGACCCAACTGCCGGATCCTTTCCACGACTATCGCAACCCCGCGTGTCATCGCGTCGGCCGCCGCCTGATGCGACCTCCCCTGCGCCAGGACCAGCGTGTCGTCAGCGTAGCAAACTACGCTGACGCCATCAGGGAGGTCGGCCCGCAGCACCCAGTCGTAACCGATGTCCCACAGGAGCGGCCCCAGAACCGATCCCTGCGGGACACCGCACGACATCTCTCGCCGGTTCCAATTCCCGTCGCGACCGGGGTAGATGACGGCTCTGTCCGTCAAATACGCCCCGACTATTCGACGGAGGTAAGTCGGCACCCGGTGATACCGGAGTGCCTCCCCTATGCAGCTCCAGGGCAGGGTGTTGAACGCGTTGGCGATGTCGAGTGACACCGCCACGACCACCCCACCCCGGGACACCGCGTCCCCCGTCGTGAGGGCTCTCACGCGCATGATGGCGTCCACCGTCGAGCGCCCCTTGCGGAAGCCAAACTGGCACTCCGCAAGATCCGGCCCCGTCCTCACCAGGTGCCCGACGAGGCGGCCCGCAATCACTCTCTCAAAGAGCTTGCCGACCTCGTCGAGCAGCACTATGGGCCGGTATGCGGACGGAGAGTCCGCAGGGCGCCCTGGCTTCTGAATGAGGACCAGCTTCCCCGTCTTCCAACGGAGTGGAAACTGGCCTCTCTCCATGCATGCGCTTAAGAGCGCCTCCAGTCGAGGCCCGAGAGCCCTCGAGGCCAGGACCCAGGCTTTACCCGGCAAGCCGTCGGGTCCCGGGGCGGTAGTTTTGGCCTTCAGCCTGCCTACCGCCGCTCTCAGATCTACCCCGGTCACTTCAGGGGTGTCGTCGTCGTTGTCCGCGTGGTCCGCTTCGGGCACCGCAAGTGGTGGAGCCATAGGCGGGGGAGTATGCTCCCCCCTTGAAGGGAACAGAGCGCTCACCACCTCCTCCACCAGCTGTGGGCGGAGACTCTGCGTCAGCGGGGGGGATGTACTTGAAGACTTGAAGTGAGGTTATTGCTAAACAAAAGAGTATTATTAAAATAACCTTATCATCCATTTTTAGTTCGCAAACTCATAAATTTTGAAAGCAATATCAGTGCCATACTGCGGACAGAACAATTTAGGTTAATCCTTTGATCAAGGAAATTAAACAAACCTTGAAAGTTTTGGCACTAAAATTAAAAGTATAATGAATTGTACAGACATCAAGCTACTACAATCTGTCAAATTTCTTTAATAGATTTTCAACTTTATCACTAAAACATTAAGGTTCAAGGTTGATTGGGATTTGACAGTTTCGGGTAGCTTGACCTACTAGCGTCTGTATGTTTTTAAATATGTGTCTTTGTGTATGTGTGAAGGCAGACTGTATAATTCGTCATTATACATGCGGCGCTGTTCGTTTGAAGAGATAAAGACTCATAAATTAATGGGCAGTATAATTAATGTTGCGATTGGGCGGTTAGATACTTAAATAGTTCAGCAATTCATAGGTGCAGGGTAGAGTGGAGGGCACTAGAACACGCGGACGCTCACCCATGAGATGGACTGACCAAATTAAATCCGCAGTGGGCGATCCCTTGTATCAGTGCGCAAAAAATACCAGAAATCGGTGTGAGTGGCGAGATATCATAAGGCGAATCACAGACCGCTCTGACAAAGAAGAAGCTGTTGCAAAGAAGAAGGATAATTCATAGGTTAGGTTGGAACTCTGACCAACCGCGCGCGTGCTGAGCGGTGCTGTGGTTACGGTTGTGGCCGGCGAGCACTTACTTCCAACTTAAATTTTTTAGCGACTAATTCTGATTTTTTAACTGCGCACACGTAACTTGCCCGTGCCATTTTACTGCTTAATATTTATATACCCATTTAAATATTTGCGACTGACTTTATGAATTTAGTTTACTGCTCAGTTTTTACTGCCAAACTTGTTAATAACCATGGTTACCCTATAACACTTGACGAAATGGATGCGATCAGAAGCGTCATCAATTTGCCTTAGGCATTATACATAACGGAGACAGTATGCAAATGGACGGTACCGTAGGTATAAAGACGACTAATACAATCTCCGTTTGATATATTTACCTATAGACCATCTGGACTCGAAATGCCGTACAGTCTGTCTGAACAAAACAGTATGGGAGCGGGGGGCACGCTGTTACAGGGGTAAGAAGTTACACGCCTTTTTTACCGGGATTTTTAACTCTTTGGTGGACATAATTGGACTCATTTGTTTTCTTATAACATCGTGCATTACTTGGTTGTGTGCATGTGTCTCGATTTCAACCAAGTAAGTAAAAAAATCCGTTAAGAAATTTTTGATTCGATGTCTATATTTTTATTTTCTCAAAATTGGACGGTCATAAAATATTATCTACCTTTAATTTGCAATATTGTTTTTTTCTACTACATACTATCGATATCCATTAATGGTGACTTCAATTTATATTAAAAAACGTGCCGTGGGGCAGGTAGTTACAATTTTTGGGGTAAGTTGTTACACGTAACAACTTACTCCAAAAAATTACCATACCTTGTATTGTACCGTTCGTCTTCATATTTTAAAAAATCTAAATATTCTTTGTTTTTTTTTTAGAATGAGAAACTATAACAGGAAAACAGAAATAGGTACAACTGCCAAAGTTATGTTAATTTTCCACAAAAAAAAAACTTTAAAAATTACGATATAGATATTATAATTACTCATAAATGTTAGAAGACTGTTTAAAGGGATCTCATTTGTTTATAAAGTTTTGAAATATAAAAAAAAAAATATTTATCATTGATGATTTTGTTTATTTATCTACCGTAACATCGTGCCCCGAAGATGTAACAAAGCCCCAAATCGGGGGTAAGTTGTTGCCATCGACTTTTTTGGTTAAATTGTCCATTGTGAAAAAATTACATAAATTTTAATAACTTTTCAATCATATTTTAATAGCTGAATAGACATAGGTAATAAGTGATACGGGCTGGTGTCCGCAACTCCACGACAATGCGCGTATTTTGCGTACTGCTGAATAGACATACTAACGATAAAATCAATCAAATGTATAAATTATTTGATAGCTTTTGTCGTAGTGACAATTATCTAAAAATTGTAACAACGTGCCCCCTGTTCCCCTATGTCTGAGCATTTGCACAGGCGAGCTTACTTTATATTTGTAAGAACATGGTGTGCCTTCAATGTTTACCGTTTTCATTTCTAAACTACTCAATGCGACATAAATGAACAAAAATTTTCCTGCATTCCCCGAATAGATAGGAAGAGGTTTCAGTAAATCCACATTTAATTTCCTGAAGTGATCCCTAGATCGGCCAAAAATGTTATTGGATTATGTCCAATAACATATTTGCCCAATCTAGGGATCGAACCCCTGCCTTGGACCAAGCTGAGCCGTCCACACAACATGCCACCTCTTAGTAGCTACACCAATGAAGGAAAAAATATTATAAACTTATAAACCCTCTCTATCGAGGTAGACCACGGCAAAGGTGGTGTGACGATCTGACGAGGTTTGCAGGGCCAACATGGCCAGAGATCGCCCAAAGTTTGGAAGGAAAAATGGGTGGCCTTTTGCCCAACAGTGGGACACAATATATGCTAACGAAAAAAAAAACCCCTATCTGTAGCTTTCATTCAATTAATGTTAAAGTTATATAGTATTGAAATTAAATGGAAAATCTGTATCACAAACGATGGGACACTTAATATCATGTTTTACGTGTCCTGTCAGTTGCCCGTTACAGGGACTGATGGACGCTAGTGATGGCGCCAAACACTTAGCCGAATCCTGGGCCGAGTCCATTTACATTGCCATTGGCACGCTAAGAAGAAGGAACCCTGAACACTTTTCAAAACCGGAAGCGAAGTTAGAACAAAGAAGCTCTGTTATAATAATTAAGAAAAGTCTTTGAAAAAATACTGTAAAAAGGCGGACTAAATTCCTGAGGTATTTTCTACCTGTCAACCTTATTGTGATGCAGAGACAAAACATGGCAGGTATATTCTTCACTGATTGAAAAAACTGACTGACGTTAATCTCATCATTGTTGAAAATAACCATGATATTAAATTTTACTTCAAACTTCTGGTTTCAAACCCTACAAATAATTATTATCACCCTGTTTTTTTTTGTCAAACTAAGGTGTCATAGTGGAAACGGTCGCGACTTCGCGAGCGCGAGCTGTAGGGCTTGAGTGGGTCCAAGCAGGCAGTTTACTTTTTGTAAATCGTGTCATTACCACTGCTCATAAAACGTTGAAGAAAAACATCGTGAGGAAATCATGTTCTCCCAGCAGTGGGAATAGTATAATTGTTTCCATGCTTCTATGCGCAAGTCCCTGCCTCTGTGTGCGTCCCTGGTGCGCCGGGTGCGGGCTAGCCCCAATACCATCTTGGCAATGATCGCAGACAGGCTGGACTGCCCTTATATACGGCATGGTTGTGACAGGCATGTTGCTGTTCGAATGCCGGTCAGAAAATTGTAACTATTCTGTCTTATTTGTCGGTGTATTTTGTTTTTATTTATATTTTATGACATAACAATGTTATTTAATTTAATTTCTATTTATTGAATTGGATTTATTTTTTATTAATTTTTAATTTTTCTATTTATTTAATTTTATTTTATGTTTTTATTTGTAATTATTGCTTTTGACATTGTATGCCTAATAATTGTATGAGTCTATGTTACTTGATTGGTGAATAATAAATAAATAAATAAATAAGCCGGACATCCCATTTGATAGGAAGTGGTTTCTGGTCAGCGCTAACAGTTTTGGGAGTACTGGGCGTTGCTGATTTTAGATATAATAATAAATAAAAACTTTATACAGTTCAGAAACAAACACGATATAATATAAAAAACAAAAACTAGTAGCAGATTACAAGGAGCCTTAGGTGCTCGGGGCATTTGTAAAAACCACATTTCATTTCATCATCATTCATTTCAGCCAGCGCGGTCCGAGGGGGGGGGGGATCGTGGGGGTCACGACCCCCCAAAATCATTCAAGTTGTCGAGTCTGCATGATTTTTTTATTTTTTTTTATTTCAAAATCTTGGGTTGCGACCGCGCCTGCATTTTAGGTCATTTGTAATTAACTGTTTTTTTATGATGATATATGTAGAGGATATGATAGTTGTATTACACATTTAGACATTTCCTGGCCCCTGAGATAGTTATAAACCGTATTACAGGAGCCTCGAGAACTATGTTGAAAGTCACATTTGTTTGTGATTATTTGACTGTATCTTGTTAACAACTGTGTCTTGATAATGTTAATTCGTTTCATGTCACGTGCAACAGTAAGCTGTAGAGTTTAAAGGTCGTAGTGCACCAGTGCTCATAAATTGATAGCCCGTGACCTGGTCGAACTGTAATCCTTACTAATGCCTTTTACTACAGGATGATTTTTAGATACTATTTAAAGACTCAGAAAGTATTATCAATTCAGCGCGGTTACGAAGTCAAACGTTGATGATAATTTGACTTTGACTTTAAGTTTAGAAAACGTTGTAAAGCTATATCTCAATATTTTAGTGAATCATAATAAAATAAAAACACGTGTTATCTTTCTGTATAACGCAAATCTTCTTATTTCTTAAGTTCTACCGCCTGTCGTGGTAAATATCTCTTTCATGTTGATTGTTAATTCTGTTCCAGAGGACCGAATTCTTGCAACCGACTTTCATGTGTTTGTTTTTGGAATTATCTATTTGTTAAAGTTGATATTTTATTGGACGATGAAAATAGACATTTCACACTCATAAAAATGCTAGATTTTTATTTTACGAATAATTAGCACAAGCCAACCAACGTCAAACGTGTTTATAGATTTATCAACTTCATTTTCCGAATTTACCATGTTATCTCACAAATCTGCATCCGCACAAAGCCAGGATGCATAGCTAGTTATGTAACATCTCCGATGCGCCAAGGCGTTGTGCGTCGTGAATATTTTACGTATGTACACTTCTAGAATGTGTTACAATGTCACGGCTGAGGCTCCGGAATTGGAACAATGTCAAATGTGCATCGTGGCCGTGCTGCTTAGATTTGTGCATTATTTATTTTGATATTAATAAAGAAAAAATGTGGTAATTTCCCATTTCATCATCACTCTCCTACGGGTATCCCAATTTATTCGGGGTCAACGCAACATTTCTTTTTCTTCCATACTTCTCTATTAGTCGTCATTCCGATAGTCACCCCCTTTTTACTGACTAAAACCCACCCGTGTTCCTTCAGTTGCCTGTGCCAGGGCCCACGGTATCTCCTTTTTTCTAACCCGCAGCCCCGGCGGCATCGGCCCTAGCGGACCCCGTCAGTTCGTTCTGACAGCTCCTTGAGGCGCGCGTGGAACACAACGCGCCGTCGACCCGGGCCTGGTCCTTACCGGGCGGCGAGCTGCCCCTAGCTCGCCGCCCGCAAGCCCGCGCCTACGGTGGCCGGGACTCGGCTGTTGACTCCCGTCCAGGGCGTCTCCTACGGCGGCTAGGCGCGCGAGGGTGCAGCGATTGCCTCTCCCTCACGCGCTCCGCCTCCTCCTTCGCGAGCATTACTGCTTCGCAGAAGGAGGTGGCCTCCCATTCACTCTTGCTCCGTACCATGGCCTGGATGAGGGCCGGACGCGAGAGGTCGCCGCCGCCGATCGCCGCCACGAGGACACGGCGGGGCCCCGCCCAGGCCGGGCAGACCTCCACCGTATGCTCCACGATAGTCACCCCCTTTCTAACCATATTTTATAATTATCATCATTCATACAGTCCATCCATCGTTTCTTTGGTCTTCCCCTAATCTTATAGCCATACTCAAAATACACATTCACACTCGCATTCATTCTCAAAACTTTCCTCACGACATTTTCCTGCCTTCGTATCACATGCCCATACCAAGACAACCGATTTCTCACAACTTTTCAGTTACCGGTGCCACTTTCAGACTTCCTCTTATCTACTAATTTCTTATTCTACGTTCGTTTATTTGTTATTCGTGTAACACTACACATCTCTCTTAGCATTCCCATCTCAGCTGCATGCATGCCTTTCATTTATCCCTTTTGTGGCCCATCATTCTGATCCATACAAGACCGCATGTTGTATAATTATACCTTCCCTGCCTAATGTATTAACAGTCTATTAATGTCTCACTGCATGGCAAAAACCTCTTCTCACACAGAAAAGGTTCGTACCTTTTCTGTGCTCGTGCAATGCTCGTGCATTGATCACCATGCTTGCTTAAGACGGGTTGGGGACTTTTTTTTTTTGGGTGGGAAATCAGCAAATGACCTCTACCACTCTGGGCTGAGCGGGCGCGTGTCAGACTTTTACTGACTAAAACCCAACCGTGTTCCTCCAGTTACCTGTGCCAGGGGCCACGGTATCTCTTTCGAAAAACCCGCGGCCCTGGCAGGCATCGTCCCTAGCGGACCCCGTCAGTTCGTGCTGACATCTCTTTGAGGCGCGCGTGGAACACAACGCGCCGTCGACCCGGGCCTGGTCCTACCGAGTGGCAAGCTGCCCATTGCTCGCCGCCCGCAAGCCCACGCCTACGGTGGCCGGGATTTCATCGAAATCCGTTCAGTAGTTTTTGCGTGAAAAAGTAACAAACATACATCCATACAAACTTTCACGTTTATAATATTAGTAGAATAAATCCAAGTTTCCTCACGATGTTTTTCCTTCAAGTTGAGCTGCATGATTACCAACAAATGCGTGCATTGACTGGACAGGTCCACTCAATCTGTGTGGTTCTTTTCTCAAAATACCATTTCAGACACCAATCTACATGGTCGTCACATGATCTGACCAAGATTATGTCTGGACTTTAAAAGCGACTGTGACCTCTGAGTTTGTTTCGGCTTTTATTCTCCTAGACCAGAGTAATCAGAAAGGAAACGCCTCATCTAGTTTCTAAAATATGTATGTATGATTGACGTGTAAACATGTGCAAACCTACTTACAGAAAACAAATCATTTATCACCGATGTTCAAGGTAATGTTCAAGATAATAATTTATGAATAATTTGCCATCTGGTTAAATTTTATATGGGTATACCTGAAATAAAAATGATTTTTGATAAACTCAGAAAGTACTTGGTGCTTGTCCGGATTTTTATTACTATCATCTATCAGGTATATTCTATTTCAATGTTTCCTTGTTGTCAGATAGAAGACGTTTTTGGGTACATATTAGTTAATCTTTCCCTGAGGAGTCTTTTAATGACAAGGGATAATGGATTACATAATCTCACAAAATAAACATTTCCTTTATATATTCAATGGAAAATCACACGTGTAAGGAACTCTAAGACCCTTTGTACACACACGTTTTTCTTGCCAAGAAAATCTACGGTTTATTTGACTTTTGTAGGCACTTTTGTCAGTGTTGTATGGATCACTATGGAAGGTAGTTGACTGTTGAGGATGGCTATGAGATGCTTATTAAAATGGAAACACACGACAACACGATCACAGCTTTTTAACCCCCGACGCAAAAACGACGGGGTGTTATAAGTTTGACGTGTCAGTCTGTGTGTGTGTGTGTGGGTGTGTGTGTGTGTGTGTGTGTGTATGTCTGTCTGTGGCATCGTAGCTCCCGAACGGATGAACCGATCTTAATTTTGTTTTTTTTTGTTTGAAAGGTGAATTTTGGTATATATTTTCACAGTTTTTCACAGAGTGACAACAAAAGACAAGAGAATAAATTTATAGAAAAGGAAACATAAAATAGGTTGGTTGCTGGTCGTCAACATTGACAGACATGTTTTTTCTGGTTCACCCTTGTTTGGTCGAACAACGTTTGATACAATATTACTAAATCGAACAACGTTTAAGAAAATCATCACTTAGTATAATATCGTTTGCCAGAATTTTCAGTTCGTCGAATATTTATTTGCTATAACAACATTTGTGCTAATGATCAAAAGGTATAATGTTCATTTGATGTAATGTTCAGGTGGTATAACATGTATTTTATCGAATATTCAATTGGTGTAATGTAATGCAGAAAAGAAAACATTGTAAATATTTGCAAATTTTAACCTAACCCAAGCATTTTTTTTTAATAATTAACATTTACAGCCTGCTAAAATAATCTCTTTTTTTCCATATTTTTTTTCTATACAATCTAGTCGTTTCTGGCACTCGCCGGCCGCTGCCGCGGCACCGCTCGCTTCGCTCGCTCGGCTCGTGCGTAGGAGGTCACAGTTTTAACCTAACCTAACCTAACCATTTTTTTTTTAAATTAACTTTGTCTAAGTAGTTTGGTTCTTGATAGCCTGCTAACAATCACCTGTTTTTTTCCTTATTTGTATTAAATAAATGATTATATCAAAATAAAATTGCATTTTTTAATTATATAATTCATAATTCATAATAAATTCATATAGTAAATCTCAATAATGTTCCACCTACATCTACTAAATGGCGTTAGAAGTACGGCGCGCGGCGTGGTGTTAATAATAAGTAAATAATTATTAATGAATTCAATAGGTGAAGGAACAATGTTAGTTTATAGACAATGAAAGCAAATGAATTATTAATGAACTGAATATTCGATACGATGTTTCGACTAAATCATTATTAGTCTAGTGAACTATTAGTTTAAATAAAATTAGTGCATTTGAAAATTCGGTAAAATGAAATTTGTTCAAATGAAATTAGTTCAAATAAATAATTATGCTAAATAAAAATTTACCAATGAATTATTCGGTCAAATGAATAATTCTACGAAATGACTTTATTGCAACTAAAATTCGCCGAAGTGATTTGCGACGAAACATTGTTCGACCAAACAAGGGTGAGCCGTTTTTTCTACGGTACAGTTTATACGCCGTACCGTAAAGAAACCGTGCGTTGGACGTTTTCAGGGACCCATGCTGTGATGGTCTTAGCCCACAATTTATTCGACATGCGGCAAACATGTCCGGCCCAATCCCATTTGAACTAGGCCGCTTTTGAGGTGACGTCAGCGATTTCTGTCTTAGGGACTACTCACACTTATTCAGCTCTATTCAGCTTATGCCCATAGAAAACAACGATTTTATATAGAGACGCGTACGCATCCGTTCAGCTTTCCGCGTCTATTCAGCTTTCGCAGCAAACATGTATAAAGTGAGGACAAATGTGTTATTATTATCATGCGAGTGCTATAGATAGAGTTCAGCGCTGTTCCGCCGCATTCAGCGTCGAACGGGGCGGGACAGCGCTGTACACGGATGGTTCTCGACTCCTTATCGACAAGTTGCGACCTGCATAGTTCCTGCATAGATTTAATTTATTATTACGTAATCATTATGCACGCAAGGATTGAGAGAGTTCGGACGTCTGATTTTAAAAGTAAAGAATTTATAATTATTTTATTTTTACGAAATAAAATTATGGACGAAGAGAAACTTATATTGCTAGTGCAAAAATATTCTTGCTTGTACGATATTAGTTCGTCACTTTATAGCGATCAACAGGGAAAAAATAATGCTTGGGAAGAGAGAAGCGTTATAGCGGAGATAACACGCTATGACGGCTTTTCTCATTCTTACGACGCAGTACGCGGCTGATAGAAGCAGAGCTGTATAAGTGTGACCAAAATCGTTCAGCAAAACGCGAACGGAGCTGAATAAGTGTGAGTACTCCCTTAGAGTGCAGTATCGTGTTCCGTATCCGGTCAGTAAGTCATACTCTAAGGATTGTAAATTGTAATACATAATGTAAAGTTTTGTGGTATAAGGCTCGGTATCTATTTCAACTCATGGAGATAAGAATGAAGATGAGTAGTAACTAGTAGCTACTTACAAATGTGTTACAATGTCACGGATGAGGCTGCACAATTAGGACAATGTCAGATGTGCATCGTGACATGAGCTGATTAGATTCACATCCGATGCTATTGGTTATAAACTAGAGTTTTATAAATAATAAGTATATTATTATATACGTTTTGAGTATGAATTTTAGTAGCATAAGAGGGGGAAGACCAAAGAAACGATGGATGGACTGTGTGAATGATGATATGGGTAGAAAGGGGTGACTACTGGGATGACAACTAATAGAATACGACGACACAGTTGGTGCAGTGGCTGAGCGATCGACTGCTGCGCTGCGTGTCGCGGGTTCGATTCCCGCACGCAACAAATTGTAGCGGTATCTACAACGCCACATGCGAACAACGCGTCATACTGACGTCACGCAAATCCTGCATCTCGCAAGCAGAGTTTACCGCGCAATTAGCATAGATACAATTTCCCAACATCAATCGTCGGGCAGTTGCCCGCCAGACACAACACCCGTCTGGTCGGAGGATCCTCCCTTTCCTATAGAGTATGAGTGAACTTTACACCCTGTTCCACATACCTCTATAAAATATTTGTATTGCCTACAGGTAGTTGTTCCGGGTCTGGCTGTTTGTGTATGTGAGTTTAAATGTTTGTAAACGCACCCATGATACAGGAGTAACTCCGAGTGTGGGGCAACGTTTTAAAAAAAAAATAGGATAATAGAATTAGAAAAAGACAAGTTGCGACGTCCCCAAATAAATTGAGATATGGCAGAAGAATGATGATGAATATTACTTTGATCTCATCTCTACAAATAAATAAAATTGACTGTATTGGTTTCTAATGTCAAAATAACAACTTTTTATTAATTTAATGCATAGAATAGAATAGAATAGAATACTCTTTATTGTACATCATACAAATTACAGAACATAAATATATGAAATTTTACAAAGGGTGACACAATGTCTTATCGCTAAGAGCGATCAGCATATACGGTACTAACAAAAACTCTTTTTTTCATATTTGTCTCTCTTTCTGTTTGTTTGTTCCGGCTAATCTCCAAAATGGCTGCACCGATTTTGACTGGACTTTCACTGGCAGATAGCTGAGGGGTAATTCTTGTAATTGAAAACAATCAAAATCTAGTCGCAGTCTCCTCTTGGCGACAAACAAATGTCAAAAACTTGTCAATATGTAGAGAAATTAGAGGTATTTTTGACAGATTGAGACTGAGATCAGACTGCGAACGTTCTTAAAATTACGAAGATTGCCTCTCTGATGTTATAAAGAGTAACTTGTACTAGGGCTACTTTTATATAAAAAAAAGAGTTCGTGTTCCGCGCAAAAAAATTAAACCCATGATATCCATTTTGTTTTCCGACATGCACGCGAATGACGTCGCGGGCACAGCTAGTTAAATAATATTACTTTGATGATCATATTTCTATCAATTTTTTTTTATTTGTTTTTAAAAACGTTGCCCCAAACAATTAAACTCACATACACTAACAGCCAGACCCGGAACAACTGTAGAACAACCTGTAGGCAATACAAATATTTGTTCCGTGCGGGAATCGAACCCGCGACACGCAGCGCAGCAGTTGATCGCTCAGCCACTGCGCCAACCGTGTCGTCGAAATTGTAATAAAGAAACTTCTTTATGAAAACTCGAAAGCATATGAAAAAAATTAGGAAAAGAAATGCATTCCACATTATTATGAGTGTCGAGTGAGATACACTACTGAACAAAGTCTAGGGAACAAGGGCACTCATAATAATTATTTTAATTTCAACACTTTTCATGTAACATATTTTATATCAAAAGAATCGTAATTTAATACAGATTTGAATTGTTTGAATAAATAGAAGGGTTGCTACTTAAAGTTCACTTAAAGTTCAGGGTCAAAGTTACGACCCAATGGGTCCCTCCCTCTTAATGGCAAGCGATATCTCGGCAGGCCCAGACGGAGATGGCGGGATGAGCTGGACTCCTTCAATAAGAACTGGTCCTTGGCAGCTTCGAACAGAGAGAAGTGGAAAGAGTGTAGGGAGGCCTGTGCCCTGCAGTGGGACACCACAGGCTGTGAAATAAAAAAAAATCTAAAATAATTTATTTATTTATTATTATTAATTTACAATATGTAGTTTAATAAAAAAACGCTTTTAAAAAACACAATTTTTTTTTTTTTTTTTTTTTTTTTTTTTTCAAAAATAATTAAATTGACTAAAATACTACCTACTACTATTTTTTTTAAATATTAAATTGACTCAAATTGAATTCTAAAAGCGTGGAATGCGCTTATAATATTAATATACAAATCACTCCACGCGTTTAGAATTCAGAGCAGAGAAATGAAGGGCCGTGGTGGCCCAGTGGTAACGGACGCGACTTACGACTTGTAGGTCGTAGGTTCGAACCCAGACAAGCGCTTTACTTTGTGTAAATTATTTCATCACCACTGCTCTCAAAACGGCGAAGGAAAACATCGTGAGGTAACCGATATGTCCAAATTTCAACTAAATCAGTCCAGTAGATTCGGAGCAAATTGGCTGTGACGGACGGACAGACAGACACACAAGTGATCCTATAAGGGTTCCGTCTTTACCTTTTGAGGTACGGAACCCTAAAAACAAGTTATCTACAAAAAAAAAACTAGTTAAGAAAATCAAAGATTTTACTTTGATAAGCCAATCCCATTCAAAGTGAAAGTCAAATCATTTACTTCAATTAAGCACATAAAAGGCAACTTAGAACGTCAACAAAACATTGACTTGATTCTAGTCGCCCCTTCCAACAGGTAGTTTCATACGGAGAAGAATGGGCAAGAAATTCCACCGTTACGCTTTTAAAATGTTTTACAATATTTTGTATAGATACATGGTGTAGAGTAGATGATTTTCCTAAAAAAATATTTGTTATTTGAGTCAAAGGAAGTCATGAATTGTTTTTTTATGTAAAACAAACTACATAAACTGAAAGAACGACATTGTTCTAGTAAAGACGAGAATAACAATCAGAATACAGGTGTGTGGCGATAGGATTAGCAAACCAAATGAGATTATTGCAATTTTATAAAATACACAGGTGTAAAGTTTTGAGAAGTTGAACTCCTTGTGAGCTACGTCTGCCAACAATATGGAAGCAGATTTCCAGAGGTAATAAATATATTTTGTTAAAACATTATTTTTGTGAATAAACCCCTTTTTTGTGATGGAAAACGTCCGTCGTTGCAAGTAGAAATGACTTTCATTTTGACAGTTGAACAACATTCATTGCGCTACTTACGTTGCTGATCAGACAAATTTTTGGAACATTTGAAGTAATGGATTAGCAATTACCTTCAAAATAATTCAGGGGTGATGGTAAGTAGGTACTACCACCATCTATATCTGCTACCAAGTAGTGATGCTGCGTTCTGGTTTAAAGGGTATTAGTCATCGGTGCTGGTGTAATGGCAGACACATGAGACATTTCGTCTGCTCCATCGGCCATCGGTCCTTCGACTAACCAACACTTCCATTTCGACAGTCCTGGAGTGGAGACCGCGTATCGGCAACCGTTTTATTACATATTCTGCTAATTTTAAAATTGAATAGTGAACGGAATTTATTATAAAAAGTAATAAGGGAAAACCTGCACTACTCTGTGATGGATACCGCTATAACTTTTTTTTAAATAATAAATCCTGATCTACAAATTGTCGCTGTCATAACTCATAACCAAGAGTTTTGCAATACATCAATTAGTCTTTACTTTAGTTAATCTTTTTTTTTTCAATTAAAATTTGTTTTCAACTGTACAAAATCTGTTTTTTATTGCGTTTCTGGTATTTTGCATATCTGGTATATGGCGAATCCGGTGTTTTGCGTTTTTGGTATTAAGCTTCGGAGCCTAGTACGAGACGCCTCCCAGCTAGATGGACCGACTACCTTAAAAAGGTGGCTGGAACAGACTGGATGCGAAAGCCGGAGGACAAGGTGTTGTGGCGCAGGCTGGCAAAGCCTATGTCCAGCATTGGATTGCGATAGGCTGAGTTGATTGAGACATTTCAGCTTCGTCTATGGGATAGCAAAGCACAATATTTTTTAACTTTATATTTGGACAAATTATTTGAAACAATATAATCTATTATATATATTATAAGCTAATAATATAATAAAAAGTAAAAATGTTCCCCAAGGCACTTCCTTGGTCCACTCTTGTATGCAGTAAAAGTGATAGTCGGAAAAATATCAAAATAAGTTTTTTTTGTCTCACTGCTGGGCAGAGCTTTCGTTAAATGTATAGATATGTTAAGACGGCCGTGGTCGCAAGTGTGACTGCTGAGCGTGGGTTCTGGGTTTGATTCCCAGGTCGGGCAAACTGTCATTGGGATTTTTAGCCGTTGGTCCTGCGGCTGATCTCTCTTCGGTTGTGTTGGATTGCAGTCCCATCGGACTATGAGACTGCGGGAAGAGACAGTCTACCGACGTCTGCGCACACACTTGTGCAATATAGTAACTCCCGCGCCGAAGGCTAGTCTCTGTTGAGATTGCCCGCCATGGCTAAAATACGGTCTGGTGGACTGTATGTGACTGTATTAGTTTTACAATATGGGTGGTCGATCTGAAGTAAATAGCTCATTGTCAATGTTCCAACCAATTGCATTACGTGTCACAAATAATAACAACGCATAAATAATTAGGTACCTAGTCACGTGTCGGTGGCCCTTCATCAACTAAGGCAAGAGCCGAACTTTTCCTTGGTTTATGGTCAAAACCTACGTGGCATTACAATCATTGTATTACGGAACAAATTCTTATACAGTATGTATAAGAAAGGTGTGGTCAAATTTAAAGGTGTGGTGCAGATCATCAAACTGAACCAGTTTCTCTATGGGACCAACATCGTAATCGCGAAAAAAATATCACTTGTCCCATACAAAACTTCAGTACGTACTCGTCCCAAATGCATGATTATGATTACGATGTTCGTCCCATGGAGATAGTTGTTCAGTTTGATGGTCTCTAGTAAAACGGTAATACACTAAGTTAGTCACTTCTACCTAGTTTATGCTTTATACTTTTATGCATTTTCTTTTTATTTAAAGACAGAAATGTTAAACCTATTGTGCTTGTAATTACAATTGTATCCATACTACCCATAGATACTCCACCCCTTAAATTAAATTAAATTAAATAATCATTTATTTCAGGAAGTTTTTCCATATGCACTACAAATTACATAGAACAAACACAACAAATACAACACAAATTACATACCTACATAAAACATTACACATTAAAAACATTGCATTAAAAATAAATAATTTTGTTGAAATAAAAAATAAATTAAAATTATAGTTATTAGGTTAAAATTCATTCGATTACATTCAATTATAAACATAAAACAAAATAATAATCACTTAACAAATGGTGACGAACTGGCATGCAGGTGCATCCACCTCTCCAACACCACCAAGTCCCACCGCTCAGACAATACGCTCAGGATACTGAAACCGTTACCCCCTTTTTTACTAAAACGGGGTGAAATTATACCCAGTTCTTCAGATTGACCATACATTTTTCAAGGTTTAAGTTTGGCATAACTTTACTCCTACTCCGCATTTAGGCTGCTTTTACACCAGAGATGTGCTATGCTACGTTGCTATGGATGCGTTGTTTATCCACCAATCATATTCATTGGTCCACATAGCATAGCACTGGTGGACACGGATTCAACTAAGCTATGTTTTTATACGGAAGGATGCGTGCTATGGATGGGAGCTATGGATGCGCGAGTGGTGTAGCTATGTGCAGAGTAGAGTACTCCCCGTGCTTTCCCTACTATCGATGCATCGCATTGCTCGAGTTGAGCAATTTCCTCGCACAAATACCTCGCGGCGCCGCATCTTCATAGCACATCTCACTCGCTCCGCTACACAGCTTAGTATTAGTGGAAACGGTCGCACAGTTTCGTAGCTTAGGTTTCACATCCTCGCAGCATAGCTGCATAGCACATCTCTGGTGGAAAATCAGCCTTATAACTAACGGGGTTAGACACTGGACAATAAATCTACTTGGTGGCAGTAATAGTGTCCTATTAAAGGTCCAAAAAGATTATGATGACAAATATAAAAAAAATTATGGAGATGAGCCTTTAGCTAACAAAACTACCACAAAACAAGCCAATTGAATTCACAAAATTTAACAAAAAGGAAACATCGCATCACTTTTTGATGTTTGAACGGTTTTTCATTCGAAACAAGGCTAATATTTTTTTGTTGGAGAATACGAAATGGAACTGTTGCCAGAGCAGGTTGATTTTATTCCGACGTTTTTCTCATGTTTGCTTGACAACAATGTCTTCTTATTTAAAATGTTAATTTTGCTTCATGTTTATGTCAGTTTCGACTGTTCCTAAAACGGTTGGAGATTCATCAATGTTATGCTTCTGCAAATCTATGTTTGCCATCATCAAGATTTACTACAACCTCATCACTTCGTAATAAGATTGTATTCTCCTCGCTTGTTGCTTTTGCATCGTCAGTTTATCGTGGTATTCCTATAGCTTCGATTCGATGAACTGATGTAAATTGTACTTTTTCCTCTGCAACGTCTACTGGACAAAGAAATGTTATTGGCAGGTGAATCCTGTATTTTATATTAGGTACAGATTTCGAAATCGCTTTAACGTAGCGGCATTGCGTTTGTGATATTATGCCGAATGTGTGTATTCCTGTATTAAGGTGTATTCCAGAAACTTTGCTGATAAGATATTTTGTTACATTGTTTTGTTAAGCTTGTAAAATGAGTAATAAAATCAACTGGACCTAAATTATTAAGTGACGCAATAGTGCATTTATTATCTCTCATATTTTAATGTTAACATTATCCTGGACCAGTGTGGTCCAGCATCATGTAGCCGAAAGCCCAACTTGCGCTGGATTATATATCACCTGGGAGAGAGCCCAACTACCACCATTTTGTTTCTTTTTTAAGAAGTGCGAGTGAATAAATTGCTACATGTATCCCAATCAAAAAATATACTGTTTGTTCACCAATTTTCTTAAAAATTTCAGGAGGGCTATAAAAAACCTGTCTTTATTTGAAAGGTAATGTTAGCTTGGCATGACAAAAGGGAGGAGACGTATATACAGTACATGGTGCTCTGAGAGTGAGGGAAGAGAGAGTGCACCTGTGTCTGCCCACACACTTGTGCACTATAATATCTCCCGCAACGAAGGCTAGTCCGTTGAGATTGGCCGCCGTGGCCGAAATACGGTCTAATACCAGATCGTATTTACATGGTAAAAGTGGAACAAGTCTACCCATGATGATGATGAATATTCCCGGGGAGGTGTTAAACAGATTACAGATCCAGCCAAAATACGTCTTACTGCAATCTGAATAGATAGACGTAGAGTATAATGTGTGTAAATGTATACACATTCTACATTTATAGATGCGATTGATGTCATAGGAGTACATACATTAAACGAATTTAGAAACGTATTTTTTTTGTTATTCCTGTATCCGTTTGTTTGGGGTGGGGTGTGAAAAATCCATTGTATACGCATTAATGATTCTAAAAGTGTATCTATTTTAGGATGGTGAGCTGAATATTTTAGTACTAAGAGCTCTTTATAAAAGAGTTTCGTCGAAGTAATACCTGCACATTTCGGTCGCCAAGCAGCATTGCTTTCGATAAAATTGCAGGAGCTTTTATTTGTTTATCTTGACTATGGGTGTGATAACTTTGTCTTAGGTATTCGTGGCTTGGAAATGTTTTAGGCAGAAGGTCGAACGGGTGCTCCTTAGGGCCTAGACAAGTCGCAATCGCTTTCAAATTGTTTCGCATTTTTACAACGGCTATTAACAGGATGGACATAAGGGTTTACGAAGCTTATGTCAATCCATACATTTTTTACTTTTTCATCATCGTTATCATCCCTGATCGAATGTCACTTTGTCTAGGCCCTCCAGCCTAGTTTTGTGGCTGGCCAGAGACTGACAAAAGACATAATTTAACAACAAAATTCTTCTTGTTTGTCAGACTTAGAGCTGATTTTTCCATCGCGGGATAACTTTATTCGAGGAATAATTTTGAATTTTAGACAGTTCTTCCATACAAAAACTGTCAAATGCCAATTTTATTCCACGAATAAAAGTTATCTGGCGATGGAAAAAGTATAGATAACACATAGTCGAGTTAGTAACACCATTTATAACTCAAGAACGGCTCGACCGATTTTTATGATCTTTGATTTGTAGAATTTGTCTCCTCCTCGAATAGCAAAATAACTATTAAAACATGGGAAGAAATCCCAAAAAAAATATGAAGATACCTAATTAATTTTCTCATACATTTTGCATGGAATGGCTTTTTTGCTGATATCTCGAGAACGGATTGAATGATTCCAATAAAAAAAATATTTTGTTCGTCAAAATATTTTTTAAATTGGTTCTGAGGCAGTACAAATTTCGGGGCTGCGGGTTGTTCGAAAGAGATACCGTGGCCCCTGGCACAGGCAACTGAAGGAACTCGGGTGGGTTTTAGTCAGTAAAAGTCTGACACTCCTTTCTGCTCCGCCCAGAGCGGGAGGGGGGGTCATTTGATGATTTCCCAATCAAAAAAAAAAAAGGCTGTAGGTACAAAGTTCATCGGATCAGCTAGTTAATAATAATTCATGACGAACATAAAAAGACAAGGAAACACAATCACAATCATTCAATTTAAAACAATGAAGTCAAGGCGAACAATTTCTCTCAAGGTTGACACCCAATTAAATCTTGAAGCAGGACTCTTGACGATAATGTTTGTGTTGTGTCCTTAATTTTAAAACGGTCATCAACTCATAATTTGTAAGTACCTACTTCAGTATGAATCAGTCAGTTCACTTTTCTGAATAACTTTATTTTATTTAACAAAATTCTGAATTACTTTATTTATTCAAGAAAAATATGAACTGATTTTGGGCTTTTACTTATTTGATACAAATTAGGTCATGAATCAAAACGTTGCTGAAACTGGCATGTATATCCTAGAACCAAAAATTCGAGACATGTGATATCTACCAACACGCACCACGTGGTGGATTACTCCTCTCACTCATAAAGAGGAGGCCTGTGCCCCAGCAGTAGGACCATTATATACTGATTATGCCTAAGCTTATTAGTGATTAATTGTCACGGTTTTTACTGTAAAACAACTCCCGACAAATGACTCCCGGGTCGGGCAAAATGTTATTGGGTTTTAAATTTTCTATCAGGGGCTGCAGTCTCGACATTCATAGCGCAGCGATCGCTTTACGACCGAATTCGGTCGCAAAGTCCCGGATTGACAGGTGTAATGTATGGAGTGACAGGACTTTGCGACCGAATTCGGTCGTAAAGCGATCGCTATGAATGTCGAGACTGCAGCCCCTGGAATTTGTCAGTGGAGGCCGCTGATGGCAATAGACTCGCCCCTTATTAAATGGGACTTTATCATAACTGGCAAAATATGGGTGTACTACAGGTACAGTCACGAGCACCAATATGTCAACACTTGGCAACGTTCAATAGCGATTTTTTCGTAAAATAGCGAATGCAACGTTGAAATACGACACATTACATAAACCTATGGGTTTGAAAATGCTATGTTCGAAACAACATAAAATTTCATTAAAAAATAAAGGAGTAAATCGCTTTTGAATAAAGCCGAGTGTATACCTACTTTTGCTCGTGACTGTACACGTGTGCCTAACCCTTCGGGGATTACAGGTGTGATGTTATGTTATGTAACAATAAATTACACCTTCCTAATATTCTTCATCAACTGAGTTCATCATCTGCCTAGCCTTTTCCTAACTATTTTTAGAATCGGCTTCCAGTCTAACTCGATGCAGCTGAATACCAGTATTTTACGTGGAGCGAAGTTGCCTAACTGACCTCCACTACCCAGTTACTGAGTAACACTATACCCCTAAGACCCCGTAAGGCTGGTTGTCAGCATTTCAAGCTTCTGACCACCAGTAACTACTGTCAAAGATCCATGAATGATAGCCGGGACCAACAGCATAACCTGCTTTCCGAGCCACAGAGGGGTGTCGGTATGTAAAGATGGTCACCCATCCACGGACCAAACGTGGCAAACGTAGCTTAACCTGATCGATGGACCGCTGCGGCTGTTATTACTTAGCCACGAGCCCCTGCACAACTTTTCAAATAAATTATGAACTGTAAACAAACCCTCATAAGAAACATCGATACTAAACTCGGACCTCGGACAGATCTCGAGAAACCCAACACATAATTTTTTTAAAGGCATCATAACTCAACCAAGAAGGCACAGGCGGTAATGCTAAATAAATTGTGTAAAACAACCAGGCGTTCCTCGTAAATGATAAATATTTACTTTATTGCACATCATTAGTTTTAAGGGATTTCCTTGAGTAATCACATTTTAAATATAGAGTGCGCACTTTGAGCATTAACTTCAAAAACTAATATATGCGACACATTTATCAGTAATAGCTTTTAATGGGTGGCATGCTTTAGGCTTGTTTACTTTAAGAGGTAAGGCCAGGTACGAACGATTTCTTTTCGCGCTCTGTTGGATTCTCAATCCTCGGCTCAATACACAGAGTAGAAAATCCAGTGTCCGAAAAAATATCTTCGGTAAATAAAAGGCCCGAACCTGGGTTCTTTCGATTAACTCCCGGACTTCACCAAAACGGAAATTGGCGGAGATGTGCGAAGCGGAGAGGAGAGGAGATGCTTAACAACTACGGTGTATCTACTGAAGCTGTGTGGAGATGAGTACTGGGTAGACTGGAGCAGATATATGTACTGGCTAGAGCGGGCTGGTGGATTGTGGGACACAGGGGAACAGCTGTTGGCCGCACGCCGCTCACATCTCCTCACGTCTCCGCTGCACGCTTTCGCCAGCTTGCGAGACACAGCTAACAATCTATGTTTTGTTCACACTAACCAAATATGAAAGAAAAGTTAATAGAGAGCCGTGGTGGCCCAGTATCGGCCTCGACTTACGAGTTGCAGGGTCGTGAGTTCAAACCCAGACAGGCACTTTACTTTGTGTATATAATTTCATCACCACTGCTCTCAAAACGGTAAAGGATAATAATAAGGAAACAAAGTCTTAGAACCAAAAATTCAAAGACATGTGTCATGCACCAACTCGCACTGGACCCGCGTGGTAGATTATAGCCCAATCTCTCTCACAGAGAAGCGGTCTGTGTCCCAGGTGTGGGAATGTTATACGTTATGTACGAATGTTATATGTAACCAAATACTTATGAGACATCTCCTCTCCACTCTGCTCAACCATATCCCCTAAAGCTAAAGGGAAACAAGACACGTAAATAATGAAATCCTATTGGTTGTTTCCAACACATAGATCCTTTCCTCTCCTTAAGGCTTAAGACGGTTGCACTGTACTCAATGATAATAAGTCATTAGTTATCTATTTATCGGCTTCAATGGCGTTTTAACGACACTGCTACTTTGTTTAATAATAAAATATGTTTAGCGATGAACATTTCTGAACAATATGTCTCTCATACACAATTCTCCCGTTCCGTGCCTCGAAAAATACGTTAAGCAGTTGGTTCTGGCTGTTAAAAAGATATGTGTCGTGATGATTCTTTAAAGAATAAATAACAAAATAGGACAAACGATGAAGGTGGCCAAGATAAATAGATAAGTCAAAGTCAAATCATTTATTTCAAATAGGCACATAAAAGGCACTTTTGAACGTCAAAAATAAAATTAAAATAAAATTGATTCTAGTCGCCCCTTCCAAAAGGTAGTTTTCGTATGAAGAAGAATGGGCAAGAAACTCCACCGTTACTCTTTTAAAATGTTTTACAATATTTTGCATACATTAATTATATTAATTATATGTGAAGACGATGCACCTAGAGATAAAATTACTATACCACAATAGGTAAAAGAATTAAAATGAATAAATGAAACCATGACATATAAATTAACTTTGTGATAGATACATGGTGCTCACATATTCACAAACATTCCAAAAGTAGACGATTTTCATAAATAAATAAGGATTAATAACAGAATGTAAATCAATGTTATGGAAAAAAAGAATAAATTATACAATTACATTAGCAACCAGTTTGATTTTGTCTAGACTCTAGATATTGTCCTATGGAGCAGGACCAGCATGTTTCCAAGCATTCTTATCTTGGATATAATCTAAGATATGTGGAAAAGTCTCCTATGATCATGTATGTCTTATGATGGGGCTCGTGGCTAAGTGATAACTGCAGCATGGGTCGATCGATATTTAAGCTACGCTTGCCACGGTCGGTTCGTGTATGGGTGAGCATTCATTACAAATATCGGGACCACTCCGCACTTTGGAAAGCACGTAAGCCGTTGGTCCTGGCTGTGATTTGTAGATCTTCGGCAGTCGTTACGGGTCGCCGAAAGTCTGACAATAGAAACTGGGTAGTGGAGGTCAGGTAGGCAGTCGCTGAATCATTTTGAAGAATATTGCTAATCCTTTGCTTCATAATGTTCGAAAAATGTGTCTGCTCAACAACGTAAAGAACTCAATGGTTGTTAAACTGTCCTAATAAAAGCCATTGCTACTGGCAGTGTGTTACGGAATGACCTTACACTATTTTTCTTTTTTTTACTGCAATTAATCGAATGCTCTAGTTAGATTTTTCTACACCGCCACTACCGAAGTACATTTGTTAAGTAGAGCATATTTGCGTACCTACAAGCTGCGTAGGAGCTAAGTTGAGTGCAGTACAGCCGCTTCACAAGTAGGTCGTAAAATTTAATGACATTCCAACGAGCAGCTCTGGTCGCGAGAAAGGCAATTTTTGCGATACCTCCGATCAACTCTTTAAAAGTTAAAGTCCTGTTTCTTTAATGCGATTTTTTTTGAGTATCGATTATTTTTTGTGTCTTTTTCTTTTGTTATGTCGGCGTAAGCTACAGGATACGTGATTGTTTATGTTGTGGTATATTTATTGAGAGTTGCCGAGGGTCTAGCTGAATGGCATGCAATTGGAGAGCCGTGCGTCCAGGACTGCTGTAGATGATGATGAAAAAGATTGGATAGATGGTAGGATAATAACAGGGCTGACGTCGACGGTTGCAGTTGCCTCTGTCGTTGGCTCGTGTCATCATCACCACCATCATCAGCCGATGGCAGTCCACTGCTGGACATAGGCCTCTCCTATTGCACTCCATTCAACTCGATTTCCGGCAACTCTTATTTTATCTGCTACCAGCCATCCCGCGAAGATCGTCGCTCCACCTAGCCTGAGGGCGTCCCACCTTACGTTTACCGATTCGCGGTCTCCATTCAAGACATCATGTCTAACTCAACGGTCATCGGTTCTACGGGTAATATGGCCGGCCCATTGCCAAATCATCTTGCTTATTCACCTTAGACTACCCATTTAGATCAACTCGTTGCGGATGCGTTGGCACGTGTGTGTGCGCACAAAAATTTATTCAAAAACCATGATTTATTTATGATGGCGGCGTTAGTTCTGATTTTGGCCATGCGCCACAGCAATTTTGTAGCGGTATATAATTTATAATAACGTCACTCACATTTGTTTTGTGTTAAACATCCGTCGTGTTGCTAGCTAAGAATAAATTAATGTCTCCTGTAATGTTAAAGAGATGTCAAGCATATTATTGCTCATAAAATCTAATTAACGATCATAAGTTCTATGAAATATTTTTTTTAAATATTTTAGTGTGCGTCTATTTTGGGGTGTTTTGATGATTCATCATCTGCATAGCCTTTTCCCAACTATGTTGGTGGCGGCATCCAGTCTAACAGGATGCAGCTGAATACCAGTATTTTACATGAAGCGACTGCCTGTCTGACCTTCACAACCCAGTTACTGGGTAAGACTATACCCCTTGGTAAGACTGGTTGTCAGACTTTCGGGCTTCTGACTAAAGTCTGCCAAAGATCCACGAATGCCAGCCGGGACCTGCGTTCCGAGACACGAAGATTTTTTTTTTATTTTGGGATGTTTTGATGATTATGTACTCATAACATTATTATTATCAACAATATTTTTTATTCGTGAAATGTAGGAGCTTGATTCCATGTCAATAGTTTGCTATCTTTCGTTTTAATATTGATGGAAGCATTATTGGAATAATAAACACATAACAACACGCCTGCATACTCCGAACGGTTAGGCAGTGGTGTACCCAGCTAGATAGAGCGACGTGATGATCTTAAAAAGATCTTAAAAAGGTGACTGGATGCGAAAGGCAGAGGACAGGGTGTTGTAGCGCAGCCTGGTAAGAGGCCTATCTCTAGCAGTGGACTACGATAGGCTGAGTTGATTGATTGAGTACATTGGTAGGTACCCAGTATTACTGGTGAGATGTGAATGTACCTACATTCACATCTCACCAGTAATACTGGGTTATTTTTGTAAAACACTAACAACCTCGCAGGAGTATAATACACAACATCACAAATAAAAACTTTTGGGATAATTTAAAGCGTTTAATACTTTTTAAATGCAGTTAACATTCAATTAGACTAGACGTATTTTACAGTATATTTTAAAAAACAGTCCCAAAAAAAAACTGAAATAAAACAATTTTAACTTGTCGCATCGTCGGAACAATGGAACGGCGCTTTAACTAAATTGTCCCGTAATTATTTTAAACGTTTTAACTTAATATTTAAGGCGAACCAGGGGATGCATATTTTTATCGTTACACCAACGTGAATTATAAAATAATAGAGCTTTACTCTAAGGTGTAAGATTTAACGGCAATTTGTTAGTAATTAACATAACATCACGGCTTGTCCCCCTAAAGGGTTAGGCAGAAGTGTACCTATAGTACACCTACATTATTTATTTATTGTTAGTAATTAAGTAGATACTGTGATGCGACATGTAGTGTTTCATTTAAAGATTATTTTCATAATTATGAACCAACACGATCAGTAATAAATTCCTAAACCATTGATGTTCAGTGTAGAACTCCTCTACTTTCCACTTCTCTATTCTTTGCCATTTAGCACATAAAAAAAAATAACAAAAAGGAAAAAAGTGAAACCACAAACAAAAAAACGCGAGCACAGTCAGGCGGCAAACACAATCTCACGAAACAAGTCCGATACACATCTGTGTCGATTTTAATGCAAAAATAATCATGTATTTATGAAGACGTTTCCATAATTTTATCGATAATGTGTTATTATTGAGATTTTACTATAATTGGATGAATAAAAACTTTTTGGTCTCTTTTTCATAAATATAAGGTTGCATTTGCGAGTTGAAGGCAAAAGGAGAATAGTGACGCGTATATGTTAGTACTTACATACCTATAGTAAGTATGTACAGTTAATAGCGTGTCCATGGTAACAATTTGGTTTCAAAATTGCCTTTACTTTGTAGTAGTAGGAGTTTTAGTAGTGCAAGTGTTATATATTGACGAACTCTGTTTTTATTTCATATTATATTTATCAAGGTATTTATAGAACACTAGCTGCGCCCTGCGGTTTCACCCCCATAATTTTCGATCCCGAGGAAATATTGGGATAAAGAGTATTCTATGTTTTAATCCTGGTTATAAACTGTGTGCCAAATTTCATCCAAATCCGTTCAGTAGTTTTGGCGTGAAAGAGTAACAAACATCCATCCATACAAACTTTCGCGTTTATAATATTAGTAGGATTATTGACAATAGCCGCAGGAACTTGGATGCGAGAAGCACAGAACCGGTCGTAGTTAAGGTGCTTGGGGGAGGCCTGTGTCCAGCAGTGGACGTCTTTCGGCTGAAATGTCGATGATGATGATCGACAATATTAAGGCTACGGTTTTCTAGAACAGCGGTGGCCGTCACATAACGGCCGCAGTGACGGCTGTAATGAAAATGATGGTAGCGGGGTTTGACCTTTCGGTGTCAATTTGTCTGCTCTACAAGGTAAATAACCAATGAATGTTGTTGAACTGCCAAAATTAAAGCCATTCCTACTGTTATGCCACTACCCCACAGGATTGAATAAGCAACCTTGCGCTTGAGGATAAAACTTCAGCCCTGGACGGGAGTCAACAGCCGACTCCCGGCCACCGTAGGCGCGGGCTTGCGGGCGGCGAGCTATGGGCAGCTCGCCGCCCGGTAAGGACCAGGCCCGGGTCGACGGCGCGTTGTGTTCCACGCGCGCCTCAAAGAGCTGTCAGCACGAACTGACGGGGTCCGCTAGGGCCGATGCCGCCGGGGCTGCGGGTTGTTCGAAAGAGATACCGTGGCCCCTGGCACAGGCAACTGAAGGAACACGGGTGGGTTTTAGTCAGCAAACAATATGCAGTACCCTCATCGACCCTGTCGTTACAAATCTCCCTACTGCAGTGCTTAGAGCACAGACTTCTAAGAACCTTCGATCTTCTAAGGTGGTCTACACGGGATGCTAATGTTATATGGACGCTTAACGGCCGATGGTAAGTAGAAAATTACTAGGCTGTCCCTAATAACAGCCGAGTATATACTTGTATCGCTTCCCATACTTGATGGGACATTCCATGAGGGTGTTAAATTATTTTTCATTTAAATATTTCATATGAACACCCGAACGCCTTGACTGCTTTGAGCTTAGTGACTTATGTCAATCAGCATAAGGTCTATATCTGCAAAAAACATCGAATTCGTTTATTCCATTTTCTTCTTTGAAACAAAAAAGCATCAAGAGTTTGAAACAAAACAGAATCTACTAAATTAGGTCCTCTTTATCATGTGCACCAGAACTGCTCTTTAATCTCATTAAGATCCAAACACACCGTTAATTGATACAAAAATAATTATCTCCAATCATTCTATCTAAAACTAGCCAATTGAATGAAACATAAAACTATCCACTTAGCCAAGAATAGGTACCTGGTTTACACGCAAACTTAAGAACCTAATTTTACCACGCATTATTTCACCTTTACAAACCCCTATTACAAGCAGCCATTTTGTATTGACCTCTGAGAGTGCAGAGGCGGCAAACATTTTACTGCTGTGCAAGTATCAAGTTGTATTGGTCGGTTCATAAGTGGCGGCGTCTCTCAAAGCTACAAATTGACCGGCGCCTGGGCATCTGAAAAGGTAAAGGATCGCGCTAAACGTGTCAGCCGTTGATTATGTCAAATTATTTTCGCTAACTTTGACATTTGAAGTTGTAGTACTTTGTTATAATGGCGCCATGAAATATAGGTACAAGGAAAACATGGCCAGTGTACATGATTGGCATTTTATTAATCTTTAATTGTGATTGTTAATCTAATATAAGCAGGTGGTATTTTGGAATATCAAAATGGCTGTGTTGTAATGTCATAATAAAGGTAAGATAATGTTTACGTGGGACATCAAGTAGCTTGATCGAAGCTAATTATATGTATGAATAACTTGAACATAGTGACGTAATGCTTGAATGGTATGAGTGTCGTAACAGGCGTCTCATCGGCAGTGCATCTCCGATGTGTCTGGTATTGTAAATAAATGTCTACTTAACTGGTATCATCTACTTTCTAAGTTCGTCAACGAAGATCTGGGCCCGTCCGATACTAGCTGTTACGTCAAAACAAGTGAAAAATTAAATTTTTCTAAGGGACACAATCACATCGGGAGTAGGGAGAAGTGTCAAATAGCGTTGTCATTTATTCTTAAGCCCGGAATACACATACCTATAACTTGGACAAAAGTAGGCAAGTAGCTTGCATGCCATTATAGTATTAACCAATAAAAACCTGTATGGCACAATGGCTACTCGCATAGTTTTGTGCAAGTTACAGGCATGTGTATTCCGGGCTTTATTAATTCTTCATGTCACTTCGGTCGAAACTACGGATTCTGTGCTTAAGGAGTAGACCTCCAGATGGGCTGTCTGCAGGTTTTTCACACAATAACATTCTAAACATCAATGATTTTTGTCAACTGCGGTAAACGAAGACACGCCAGAATAATGGGCAAGAACGGATGTTCTTGCCCATTATTCTGGCGTGTCTTAAAATATTGGACGTTATAATGTAGAATGTGGATACATTCTACATTATAACGTCCAATATTTTACATCAGTAAACTTTCAGATATAAGACTCATCGTATCTTACAAAGAAAAACAAAAATATTACAAATCCAAGTAAACGAGATGTCTTGCACCCAATCAAAAATTGTGTTAAATCTTCCTTACTTCGTCCGTAGCTAACAAGTGTAAAAACGAACCTGAAGCTGGACACAAACATAAAATACACATATTTACTCGCAAAAACTAAAACAGATGTTTCCTACGCTCATAATTTATTGTGTAACATATCAATCTATATTTTATTGCCTGCACCTTAGTTGACGGGACTAAGGCCTGGGACACATGGACTCTTCTAGCATTCAATTTTGCCCATATTTTTTATAAAAATCCCCGTGTATAGGTGGATAGTTATTCGTTATGTAGATGGTAAAGGTATCTTCTTCACTTTCAATAAAATTCTACTGATACGAATCACGATCACAGGTCACTCAGCACGCTATGAAGCGGGCTATGCTCGGAGTTACATTGAAGGATAAAATAAAAAAATAGATTATACGAAAAAGAACCGGAGTTACGGACATAGCTTGCAGAGTAAAGCAAACTGAAGTGGCAGTGGGCTGGCCATGTTTGTCGAAGGGCCGATGGCCGGTGGAGCAGACGAGTCTCGGGAGTGGGGACCGCGTATCGGTAAGCTTAGTGTGGTGTGCCGGCAGCTAGATGGACCGACGACCTTAAGCCATGGCTGGAACAGACTGGATGTGGAAGGTGGAGAACAGGGCGCAGCCTGGGAGAGGTTTATATCCAGCAGTGAACTGCGATAGGCTGAGTTGATTCATTTGATTGAAATCACGACTGACCAAGTAAACCTAAGACCTAGAGGAGGTTAAGAATCAGTCATTCTTAACCTCCTCTAGGTCTTAAGTGGTACTACTGAGTCCTGGAGTTAAATTAATAAACTGAAGGTTCATGAATTTGAGCCCGTTTATTAGAAAGTAGAGGCTATAGAAATGTGAAGCTGGAGAAGAATGCTTGGGATCTCAAGGACAGAATTCCGCAAAGAAGGAGTGTGGACTCCAACACATTGCATAAAACAACGTTTATCAGCAACAGTACAATCTCGAATAATGAAGTTCTATCAACAACAAGTCACAAGGCGGAATAATGACTCCATAGAGCTTCTTCTGGGACAGGGCAGGTTAAAAGGTAATTTGAAACGCGGGAGGTCACCGATGAGGCGGGCCGACCAAAGGCCGAGGTCCTAGTAATGAATGCGCCAGGCTGTCATCCAACTTGGTGATGGGGCCCGTAGGCATGGCGGGCTGGTAGCAGTCGTGGGTGCAGCAAATGTACATGTATCTCCCGGGCCCCCGACTTATACGTAAAAGAAACCATGGGGTTTTAGTCGGTAGGAGGCTGACATAATCTTCCGTTCTCCCCGGAGGGTATGAGGATTTCCCCACGAAAAAAAGGCTATCATTCGTTTTTTTTTTTGACAGAGTTCGTGAGGTGACCTGCAACTACACCTGCGATTAGACACAATTCATCGTGACCACGACCGCTCAGCGAAGAATAAGATGGCAAAATTACTCCTTCTTTAATAAGGACTTCAACATTACTAGCGAAATGTCGGTTAAGACTGGTCATCTGTTAACTGCCAGGGCTAATTTTTAATCTTATATTTTTAATTGTTTTCTCATTTCATTTTTTTTACATTGTTCTCACATATAGAAGCAACAAGAATAATGTACCTGGGATTTTGTAATATCTTTGTTTCTTGCCCGTTCTGCTCCATAGAGATCTACATTTTGGAATGGGCTTCAATTTTCTGACTAACTGACCGACTCTTTGACAGTTCAAAAGTAAATGGTTTAATTGAATACTTTTAATTTGAGTGAGTTTACTATTCGCTATAACTGGAAAATACTGGTTTGATCTGGCGTTTAAGTAGCGTAAACGCCAGATCAAACCAGTATTTTCCGGTAATTACCATAGTGCTAAAACCCAACGTTATTTGAAAAGCATTCCAAAGATCGAAGTGGTATTGCAGTAGCACATTCCGCATTCTAACGCCTAAAGGAAGCACCCCACTCATCAAATCCTATTTCAATCACTGTTAATTATAATGTAGCGCTAATAATCAGCCAAGCTTCAGACCTAGCAGTAACACGCAATGGAGTCATAAATATATTAATAGTTCATCTATCATTACATTATACTATCCTACGCATAAGGCCGCGAACATACCAGCACCACGTCTACGCCGTAATGTATAAACAAACAAAACTCGAACCACATCGTAAATGCTAACTTACAAACTCTTACAACGATTATTTACAGATAGAAATATGATAACAGAATCTACTGAAAAAGGATTAAGGATTAAAATTGAATGGTCTAAGGAATGACAGAAGAATAAATAACTTTGCCCGATTTGCAGAATGAGTCGATATCGAGATCTGCCTATTAACGCGAAGAGCTTAGGGCGTGGTCACACTGACGTGTTGATTACAAGTTTTGGTACCGAAAAACTTCGGCCCGATTATATCATGGTTGCCTGAGGTACTTCAGTGCTAATGAAATAATTTCACATGTAATTTAAGACTGTTTAAGACGTCACATTTTAAATTGGATGGCAGAGAAGGGGTGCTTTAAAATAATAAATTAATCGTTTCTCTGAAGGCGTTTAAGAGACTACGGTTGAAGTAAATGAATTTTGAAGGAGGCGGCCTCTTTTGGTTTTTTTTAGTGAGGTTAGTGTTAAAATTATTGATGGAGTGATACGGAGAGTGTTAAACGATGAAGGTATGCTTCATTATTGGGTCTTTTGATGCGGGTTAAGGTTATTTTATGAACAGTTAAATAAGTATAATCATACTAACAGCGAACGCACCAGGTTTTATTGGTCTAGTGTACAGTCACGAGCAAAAGTATGTATACACTCGGCTTTATTCAAAAGCGATTTACTCCTTTATTTTTGAATAACATTTTATGTTGTTACGAACATAGCAATTTCGAACCCATAGGTTTATGTAATGTGTCGTATTTCAACGTTGCGTTCGTTATTTCACGAAAAAATCGCAATTGAAAGTTGCCAAGTGTTGACATATTGGTGCTCGTGACTGTACTCGTTGAGTCAGATTAATGGCAATAGACTTGGTCGTCTCCTATTACATGGGACTTAAATCATAATTGTTAATATGTGGGTGTTAATATTATGGACCTCTAACTCCCCTTTGTGCAGTGGTGGAACTCACGACTACAACTTGTAAGTCGGAGCTGATACCACTCGGCTCCGACTTACAAGTTGTAGGTCGTGAGTTCAGGTGCTTTACTTTGTGTAAATTATTTCATCACCACTGCACATCAAAACGGTGAAGGAAAACATCGTGAGGAAACCGGCATGTCGTAGAACCCAAAATTCGAAGATATCTGACATCAACACGCACTGGGCCCATGTGGTGGATTATGGCCCATTCCCTCTCACCGGGAGGAGGCCTCTGTCCCAGCAGTGGGAACAGTATAGGCTGATTACGAAACCCCATTTGTGGGTTTTTTTAAATCTATCTTTTGGCTTTAAGTAAATTCATAAATAAAGTCTTCCAGACCGAATTATGGCCATAGCGACCAATCTCAGTGGAGACCAGCCTTCGGCGCGGGAGTAATTACAGTGCACAAGTGAGTGTGCAGACACAGCTGCACTCTATCTTCCCTCACTCTCGTTCTCCGATGAGACGGCAATCCGACACTACCGGAGAGAGATCAGGCGCAGGGCCAACGGCTTAACGTGGTTTCCGAGGCACGGGGGTATCACACCGCCACCTTCCAAACTCCGGACAGTTACTAAGAAATTCCCAATAACACATTACCCGACTTTGTTTATTTGGGAATCGGACCCAGGACCCAGGCTTCAAGCATTATTATAAACTAACCGCTGTAAAGGCGAGGTTTTCTTTATCAACACAAAAGCCCAAAACTCTTGTTTAAACTGAAAACGATAAAATAAAGCTTTTCTTCTTATACCTTGGGGCAGAGTTTAAGCAAGGGGCTTCTGGCTAAGTAACAACAGCCGCAGGATCGATCGATCAGGTTAAACTACGCTTACCGTGGTTGGTCCGTAAATGGGTGATCATCTATACATACCAAGACACTTCGGTGCCTCAAAAAACATATTAAGCCGTTGGACCCGGCTGTCATTCGTGGATGTTTGACAGTCGTTACGGGTCGTCAGAAGCCCGAAAGTTTGACAACGAGTCGTACCAAGAGGTATCGTATTACTCAGTAGCTGGTTTGGCAGTCGCTCCATGTAAAATGCTGATATTCAGCTGCATCCGGTTAGACTGGAAGCCGACTTCAACATAGTTGGGAAAAGGCTAGGCAGTTGATGAGAGTGTGAATGGTGAATAACAGTGCCATTACGTGAAATCATTAATAAAAGACTTTGTTGCATGATAAAATCAAGCAGATTAAGATCTCTACAGTACCTGGTAGCAACATAAACGAGAAAATTTATTAATAGTACCTGTGCAAAACAAAGTAGCAGTCCAAAACAGAATTAGAAAGCCTGCAGTATTTGTCTCTCCTTCCCCTTTTTAATCCATCCAAAGGTTGTCTTTAAAAGATCGCTCTTAGCGACAAGACCCCAAGATTTTGTCACCCTGTGTAAAATTTCTATATTTATGTCTGTAATTTATATGGTGTACATAATAAAGATTATTCTATTCTAGAAGTAAACCTAAAAAAGCAGCGTAAGTTAATACGTTTATTTGCGCGTAAAAAAAGGTAAAAGTATCATAAATCATTGCCAAGCAGTTTTATTTGTAATCTAGCGAACAGAAGTCCGATGAACATTGGCAAAGAGAAACAACCACTTTAGATGACAGTTTATTAATTTATGGTTCCCCCTCGTGTCATATTAGGTAGAAGAATTTAATTTTAAGCGCAGGAATTATTGTTGACTAGGTGCGCCCCGCGGTTTCACCCGCATACGTTTTGATCCTGTGGGAATATCGGGATAAAAAGTATCCTATATGTTAGTCCTGTGTGCCAAACCATCTGTGTGCCAAATTTCATCCAATTCCTTTCAGTTCATCCATCCATACAAACTTTCGCGTTTATAATATTAGTAGGAAGTAGGATAGGACTAGCTTTTGCCCACGACTTAGTCTGCAATCCAGTCAACGAATTCTCTATGACAATGAACGAAACCGCGCGAAAAAACGCGAAGTTTGCGTGGTTCGAACTGTCAAAATACCACGCTTGACAACCGTACGTGGTTGGCACGTGGTAAGATTACGCGATAATAAATACCAGAAACAATTGGGGAAAAGAAGGATGAAAAGTCGAGTCGTCATAACGATCCGTTCAGCCGTTTTTGCGTGATTGAGTAACAAACATCCAAACTTTATGGTACGATAATATTATTATAGTGACATATGGCAAATAATTTAATTTTATGTTCTGTGTCTTGTAATTTTAATTACTTAACATCTAGTATTGTATACAATCAAGTATCAAGTAGCTAGCTAGTAGCTAGTAGGTAGCTTTTTTTATGATCTTCCTGTGCGAGTCGCAATAAATACTTTTTCTTTCTTTCTTTCTTTAAGTATTTTCTAACTAAACAGACAGCTGTGCTGCTGGGGAGTTTGTTGCGCCACTTCTTCTTCCCAGCGATAGCACTAGGAAGTGGTGAAGGGCGGGCGTTTTTGGGGGACTGTCTTTTGTAATTTTGACGTTCGATAAGTGCTGATTCTCAGCCTAATTTGAGTAACTTTTGATTTGATTTTGAGTAGGATAACGTTAACTGTTTCATTAGCCTAGTGCACGAGAGGGTGAATAATAGGCATGGACACAGTATTGTGGCATGGGGACCTGGGTTCAATCCAGGCGCGGACTTTTAAAAAAATCTTTGGCACTTATTTTCCATAAACTCGAGAATGGTCATGTGTTTTTTGAGGATGACTAAGACTTATCTATCTATATCTTAGTAATATACTGTAAACAACGTAAAATTACAGGTCAGAAGACTATGGTTATGACTAATGTAGAATTTTGGACTCAGTTTGGTCGAAGCCCAGGGGGGGGGGGGGGACACCTGCAGCCGTTGCCTGTATCCGCGCTTGGTTCGATCATCAGGTTGGGCAAAATATTAATGGGTTTTTCTATATAAACTTAGAAAGAAAAAAAGAAAGAAAATACATTTATTTGCGGCAAACATGACGCATAAAAAAGAACATAAAAACACAAAACAAAAAAAAAAACAAAAAAAAAATATTATTATTTTATTAAACATTATAATTCTTCTCAGTAGCCTGGAGTATAAATATGGACCTGGTTGAGTGTAATAAGTAGCTTACCCCAGATGACTTAGAAAGAAAAAAAGAAAGAAAATACATTTATTTGCGGCAAACATGACGCATAAAAAGAATATAAACAAACAAAACAAAAAAAAAAAGATAATTTATTAAATATTATTATTATTATTTTATTAAACATTATAATTCTTCTCAGTAGCCCGGAGTATCAATATGGACCTGGTTGAGTGTAATAAGGTTACCCCTAATGATGACGATACCTTCCAGCCTATTTCGCGCATATCCCTATTACATAGGAGCTTTTTTCTGGTCTTTTCTTAACCTTTTGGCCTCGTAAAAGACTTTCTGATTTTTTTACTTTCTATTTACGGTACGGTTTAAGATAATTTATTTCTATATCTATGTGTGTACTATCCGTGTCTCTTACAAGTCTGAAAATTTAAATGTTGCAATGTGCAGATAAGTAAAGTAGTATCATGCCCCTTAAAAGAAAATTATATCGTTATGTCTACAAGGATTGCTAAACCAAACCCAAAGGGAACGCGTCCTAGATCTATAATGGTTAAACTGACTTCTCCTGCAGTACGTGACGTAATTCTAGCTGCCATGATTAAATTTAATCAAGCTAATAAGACAAATTAACTTAACACTGCCCACTTAGGCATAGGGGGAGGTAAAAAGCCTGTCAATGTAGCTGAGCACTTAGCCCCACAAAATAGATCTTTACACCATGCTACGAAGATGGCGGCCAAGGAGAAGAACTACAAGTTTGTATGGGTGCGAAACGGTAGCATTTTTGCAAAGAAAAACGAAACTTCCGAACGTCTTCTCATAAAGGCATGGACTCTCTGGTTAAATTAGTTTACCACGTTTTAATTGTTTTTATTTTTAAACGTTTCATGAACATATATTTGATTTCTAAATTTATTACCAAAATACCAGAGGTTTAAAGACAAAAACGCATGATTTTTATACCAGCGTATTAATTAATGATTACGATGTTGTAATTCTTTTGGAAACTGGGCTTAATGATGATATCTCCAGTACAGAATTATTCGATGATCGTTACAATGTGTATAGGAGAGACCGAGGTATAGGAAGAGGACTGGAGGCGGAGCATTGATGGCTATTTTGAAAAGACATAATTCTATTAAAATGGCGTGTTAAAACAGTTTGTGTGAAGATCTATGGGTTAAAGTTCAAGTTAAAACCAAAAATAATGCAATCAGTGTTTGCTTTTGCGCGGTGTATATTCCATCCCCAGTTCAAATTGATGTTTTGGAGCATTACCTTGAAAATGCGAGTAAAGTCATTATAGTAGCACAGAGGGCAATACTTTTATAGCAGGCGACTTCAATCTGACTAACATCAACTGGAAAGAAAGAAAGAAAAAAAGTTTATTTGGACACAGTTCGTGAAACACAAAATACAAAATTAATTAAATGATGAAAGACCCCCCCTGATACCCCCCCCCCCCCCATGACCCCTTTTTCCCTGATGGAATGATCCCCTTTCTAAAGTAGACACACATCATCTTCCTTTACTGGTCCATTTAGATATACTTCCTGAAAGAAGGGGTCAATCGCCTCGAGGGAAGCCAGTATTCGTCAAGCTGGTCTAAGTTGACGTACACTCAGATGTACCCACAGAACATATATACCCAGATGTAAGTACCCAGCCCGTCAGGGAGGTAAAATATGAAGTGTATGTCGTTAGCATACACGGTGCGAGCTAAGTAATACGAACTTAAGAGCTAATACGAACTCTGAGCTGCAGTATGTTGTCTACACGTAACTATAACAAAACTGATTATCAAGCTATAACACAACATCTTGACTCTATAAACTGGACTACAACGTTACAAAACTGTGGGACGATAGATCAAATCGTTGAAATATTCTACGAAAACGTAAAGGCTGCTATTAGCAACAACGTTCCTTTTTCATGTAAAGTTAATAACAATAAAATACCGCCGTGGTTTACGAAAAATCTCATACTCATATTCTTAGGTTGTAACCTTAGAATATGAGTAAAAAAATATAACAACGCAATGGATAAAATTAGTTTAGCAGTACTAAAAAGAGAGGTGCCGGTCATTAAACAAATCATCTTACATTATCTATATTAAAAAAATAAAAGATAGAATAAAAACCAATTCTAAATTCTTTTGGACATACATTAAACATAAGCGTAAAAATAAAAGTACAATCCCGGAAATAATGAACTTAAACGATGAAGGAGCTAACAACAGCACTGATATCTGTCAATTATACGCAAAAAACTTTTTATCGGTGTATAATCAGAACCACCCCATACCGCTAACAAATACATCAAACAGTTCATTGTGTAAGCCTACATGTATTAAGTCACCTATCGCTTACAGAAGATATGGTCGCTAGCAAACTGAAATGTCTAGATATTCGCAAAGGTCCTGACAATATTCCCCCAATTCTCCTAGCTAAGTGCGCGAAGTCATTCTCGGCGCCATTATCATTACTCTTTAATCGCTCACTTGAAACAGGTTGTTTCTCATCCGCGTGGGAAAAAGCTAAAATAGTCCCCCCTATTTTAAAAAATGGTCGCAAAAACGATATAAAAAATTATAGACATATATCGATTATCTCTATTATCCCTAAAGCTTTCGAGTTATTATTGTATCCTTATCTGTATAGCCACTTGAAAAATCACATAGTATGCAATCAACATGGTTTCTTTCAGGGCAGATCAGCTCACTCTAATCTAGTCGCTTTTTCAGAAAATGTCGTAGAACCTGTGGACAAAAGGATTCAGGTTGACGCAGTGTATATCAATTTTAGTAAAGCGTTCGACAAAGTAGATCACCAACTTTTAATACAAAGACTCGAGAGCTGCGGAATCTATAGTCCACTATTGCTATGGTTTCAGTCATACCTTAGTGATCGTTAATCGTTCGTTATTTTGAATGGAGTCTGATCTGAGGATTTTCACGTGACGTCTGGGGTACCACAAGGCTCCCACTTAGGGCACTTGCTTTTCAATATTTTTATTAATACTATTATTCACTGCTTCCATCACGCCGAATCATATTTAATTGCCGACGATCTCAAGTTGACCCTGCCTATAAAATCTATAGAGGATTCTTACTTGTTGCAGGCTGACCTGGATAGATTAGTTGAGTGGTGCAAAGAAAATAGGATGGGCTTAAACTTACAAAAATGTTTACATATAAGATTCTGTCGCAATAAAAATGTTTTTAATACAAAAAGATATAAAAAAGATAACAAAATTACCTACAATGGCCATATAGATGAAATAATATCAAACGCAAACAAAATTCTAGGTTTTGTATTAAGGACTTCAAAGCCATTTAACAATTCTAAAACAAAAATTATCCTATATGAGACGATGGTTCGTTGTGATTTGGAATACTGTTCACCGGTATGGTCACCCCACTATAACGTTCACAAGCAACGTATTGAACGAGTTCAAAAGAGATTCTTGTATCATCTATCCTTACAAAGCAAAAATGCGATACAATTAAATTCCTATAAAGAGCGTGTTCAGCACTTCAAACTCCAAAGCCTCACCAATCGTAGAAAGGTTCTAGATCTTTGTTTCCTTCGCAAATTAGTGACATCTAAACTAAACACTGAACTATTACTATCCAAAATATATTTTAATGTTCCTCTCAGGTTACCACAGTCACACACCTACAATATTTTCAGACAACCTTTGCACAAAACCAATATCATCTATCCTTACAAAGCAAAAATGCGATACAATTAAATTCCTATAAAGAGCGTGTTCAGCACTTCAAACTCCAAAGCCTCACCAATCGTAGAAAGGTTCTAGATCTTTGTTTCCTTCGCAAATTAGTGACATCTAAACTAAACACTGAACTATTACTATCCAAAATATATTTTAATGTTCCTCTCAGGTTACCACGGTCACACACCTACAATATGTTCAGACAACCTTTGCACAAAACCAATTTGGGGAATCAAAAAATCCCCTTACGAGGATTACCAAATTGTACAATGAAACTCAATCAATACTCAATATATTTATTGCTTCCACATGTAAACTTAGGTGGTAGATTTTACAGAATATGATCATTGTGAACCCTGTCGGACACAGCAAAAGTAGGAGAGAGGAAGAGGGCTTTTATTTGACTACTTTGTTGTTATATAATAGATATTGTAATTATTTTATAAAAACATGTAATTAACTTAAAATTTGTCATTTAAGTATTCATTGATATTATAATAGCATTTATATAATAGAGATTGTCTTAATTTATTTGTGAATGTATTAAATTTTTGTTCTTCTTTAATTATTTCTGGTAATTTATTATATATTTTAATTGACATGACTAGTGTACTTGTTGAGTGCATTTTAATTTAGAGCTTGGTAAGTGTAACCTATTTTTATGGCGCAATGTACCTATATTTTGACTGTATATTTTCTCTTGTTGAGTAAAAATGTGGGTAATTTCGAAAGAATTTACATATTTCTAGGATGTATAAGCAGGGAAGGGTAAGGATTCTATCACAGATTCTATGTTCTTGGAAGTGAGGTGTACAACTGTTGTTGTCATCTATTTTACTAGGATTCTTCTAAGTTTTTTTTGCAATGTGAAAAGTGTAGGCACATCTTTGCCGTTCCCCCACAATATCACGCCGTAGCTGAGCCACGCATATACGTAGGCGTAATAGGTAACAAGTGCAGTTTTAAGGTTAGTGGTTTTTTTGACTTTGCGAAGGGCGTATGCAAATGGATTTTATCTTTTTAATGTTTGATTCCTAATTTATGTTTGTGTCTATAGACAGGCCAAGTAAAGTGAATTCATGAACGACTTCTATTGTTTTCCCATTGTAGGTGAAGTTTATGTCTAGTGGGGCTTTTTGACGGGGGTGAAAGGGCATTAATTTAGATTTAGAGAAATTTATATCAAGATTATGGTCGGTCATCCAAGTTATTGATTTATTTAATGTGGCGGTTAGGTCGTCGCTCAAGCTTACATTGTTCCGGCATGAAGTTAGAAGCGAGATATCGTCAGCAAACAAGACGCAAGGCCCGTCTACGGTTTTTGGAAGGTTGTTTATATAAATAAAAAATAGGTAGGTATATGCCACAAAGCTGAAATAGATATAAATCATGACAGTCTTAGCACTTTTAAACGTAAACTATACAAGCACTTTCAGGACATCTGATTTATCATTCTAATAATTAAATCATTTATCATTCTAATAATTAAATCATTAATCATTTTTAATTTAATTTTAAAGTACATAATACGCTTTTTTATTCCTATTAAAAAAATTGTTTTGTTTTATTGTATTTTATGAGTGTAATTTTTAATCTTTAGTCCTTTAAAGCATGTAAATATGTTATTAGCACGTTATTGTTGTTGTTTTTTTTATATTTATAATTTAATTATGTATTCAGAGCATGTGTACTCGATAATGTGTAAGCTGTGGTTACCTGTAATTGAGTGTGCAATACAGGATAATGTATAATAATACAAGATAAATAATGGTTAAAGATAATTTTAATGTATCTCGTTGGTAATCCTTAAAATAAAATAAATAAATAAATTTCACTCAAAAAGAATACAATTATTCAAACCTATGAGGAATAACATAAAAATTAAGACAGGCGACAGTTTCGCTGGGTTATGAACTAAAACTAAGTTATATAAAAAAAAAACAAAAAAAAAACTAAAATGAAAAAGTGTACAGACTTACAATTCAAACATTATTCTGCATATTTTCTGTACTTTCATAATATTCTTTTTACATAATTTATATAAAATAATAGTTTGTTTTTTTATATTTATAATTATGATTGGGTTTAGTTCAGTTTGTGAGCTTCCTGTGCGGGTCACAATAAATACATTTTCTTTCTTCCTTAAATTTGACCACACCTTTCTGATACATGCTCCATCTCAATTTAGCCCTTAGCAGAATACTTACGTGACGTCTATGAGACTAATTCCACTCTGCCAACAGATGATTAATCGAAAAGGGCATAAACGTCTAAATTTGAAATAACTGTCTGGAATACAAATATTTGTTCTCGGAATCGACACTGCTATCCAAACCTATAAAGACATTCGCGAGAACCGTAATAACTAAGGATCATGACAGACATGACACTTTTAGGGCGCTACACACTCGCTCGGGTCGAATGTTTCGGCACAGCCGGGCGATAACATAAAAGAAAGTAAAAAGAAAAATATTATATTCTGCACAAACAAAACGCACAATTACAACTAAAAAATAATATTAATAATAATTAAAAAAAAACATAAGATACACATAGTCAAAAAAAAAATTCGTAATCAAACAAAAAAAAAAATGTTGACACCCTTCCACCCGTCCCATCTATCACTACATGTTATAAAACAAAATGCTGCGTCGCCGGCGCCGCGTCTGTCGGTCTATCTGTCTGTCTGTCTGAACGCGATAATTTCAAAAACTACCGGGCGGATTTTCATAAGGTTTTCACGAGGAAGGTTTCAAAATCAAAAGTCATTTATTCAAATTAGGCTTAGAAACAGCACTATCCGAACGTCAAGATTACAAAAGACAGCCCCCCAAAACGCCCGCCCTTCACCACTTCCTAGTGCTTGCGCTGGGAAGAAGTGGCGCAACAAACTCCCCAGAAAAGATGCCGAATGAAAGTCAAAGATTAATTGCTACAGTTGTTTACCGGCTAAATCGAATGTGCCGAACCGAACAAGTGTGTGGCATCCCTATCATTTCTGGAACGGCTCTAATACAGGAAACAATGAATATTATAAATAAGTAGCATATTATAGAATAACACTTCCTCCAGTTGCATACATAAGATGCAAGAAATATTTCATCCAGATTCTTAAGATAAATTATTATTAAGATTATGATGTTAATCCTTTTCCTACTAATAATATTATAAACGTGAAAGTTTGTATGGATGGGTGTTTGTTACTCTTTCATGCAGAAACTACTAAACAGATTTGGATGAAAATTGGCACACAGATGGTTTATAACCAGGATTAACATATAGGATACTTTTTTATCCCGATATTCCCACGGGATCGAAACTTATGCGGGTGAAACCGCGGGGCGCAACTTGTACCTACTGTAATAATATTACATGAAGATGGAGGTAGAATTCATATTTATTAACTACAGTCACCATCCACATACCTACTTATAAATACCATATTTTACGGGCGTTTATCTGTATTAACTGGCTTCTGTGCGCGACTTCGTGCGCATGAAATTTCTTGTTCCACCAACCCACATCATCACTTCGTTTTTGCTTACCTAGCGTTCTTTTCTGCTCGGCTCCTAAGGGAGCTAGCGTGATGTTAAATAGCCTATAACCTTCCTCTAGAATTAAGCTATCAAATCCAACTGGTAGTTCCAGAGAAAAGCGCGTTCAAACAAACAAACAAAAACAAATAAACTCTTCAGCTTTATTATTAGTATAGATGTGGACCACTGCTCTGCCACTAGGCTACCAAGAGCCTAGTGGCAGAGCAGTTGGTTGGTTTGGTTACGACTTAGGAGTTGTAGGTCGTAGGTTCGTACCAAGACAGGCCCTTGTATAAATAATTTCATCACCAGTGCTCTTGAAACGGTGAAAGAAAACATCGTGAATTCGTGAGGAAACCGGCACGTTTTCACGGTGCATGTCTTAGAACCAAAAACTCGATGACATGTGATGGATAACGACGCACACCCTCTCACACAGAGGAAGTGGAATCGTTGGGACCTATTTTTTTTTCTAAATGCTTTCTAAAAATGTTTGAAACGTTGTGAAGTAATATTAATTTTACTTAATAACCTACAATAAATGAAACGAGTTTTGCGTACAAACGATTAGAATATTAAATGTCACATAAGTACATAATATTATTATATATTTACAACTATTTGTAAACATTCGATAACAGAAATTACGCAAAGCAAAGGCAGGCATAGGTTGTCTTTATTGATTAATTAGCTGCAGCCTGCGGTTTCACCCGCATAAGTTTCGATTCCGTGGGAATATCGGGATAAAAAGTGTTCCATATGTTAATCCTAGTTATAAACCATCTGTGTGCCAAATTTCATCCAAATCCGTTCGGTAGTTTTTGCGTGAAAGAGTAACAAACATCCATCCATCCATCCATACAAACTTTCACGTTTCTAATACTAGCTGTGCCCCGCGGTTTCACCCGCATAAGTTTCGATCCCGTGGGAATATCGGGATATAAAGTATCCTGTATGTTAATCCTGGTTATAAAGCATATGTGTTCCAAATTCCATCCAAATCCGTTCAGTAGCTTTTGGGTGAAAGAGTAACAAATATCCATCCATCCATCCATACAAACTTTCACGTTTATAATATTAGTAGGAAGTAGGATTAGCTGCACCCCAATTGCTTAACCCACTTTCAATTAGGTACAATCTGAATAATTTTAAAAGGTTATTACTAATCCATTGCTTCATATGTTCGTAAAATGTCTACTCAGCAATGTAAATAACACAATGAATGTGGTTGAACTGGCAATATTAAAGGCAATGGCTTTAATATTGCCAGTTCAACCACATTGGCGATGGCGATACACACTGTTAGTGTGTATCGCCATTACCCCGCTGACCCGACAGACGTTGTTCTGTAAAAATTTCAATATGATCTTGAGCTCATAAAAAAACCCTTTCAGTTTTTCCCGGTTTTTACAATTTTCCATGCAACTTTTATTTCCTTCATCATATTTTTTCCTTCCCTAACAACCTAATTCGGACTATTTTATAATATATAAAATAGCCAAATCGGTTCAGCCGTTCTTAAATGATGCGCATAGCAACGAACAGAATTAAATTTTTATTTATACAGATGAGTTTATTATAAAGGCAGTTTACACATGTTTATGTGTAAACTGCCTTTATAATAAACTCATATACCTTCCGGAATAAATTCTCAAATTGTTGGTGAAAACCAGAAGAAAATAACATGGTCACAGAGACAGACACGAAAAGCGACTTTAATATGTATTAAAATATGGTTACAGGGTCAAATTAAATTAGCTAGCGGCGAAACTCTGCAGACGTGATCGGTATCGATACTAAACACTATAAAATAAAAACAAAAAAATAATAATAAATTGGATTCAAGGATCGCTGGTGATGTTGTTACTTGAAGTATGAGGGAAGAAAATCTGTTTTTTTTTTGTTTTATCGTGTTGCGATATAGATACCCATCACGTCTGTGAAGTTAAAGAGGTAAGACACAATAAAAGCTGATTTTTAAACTGAGGGGCAATTTTAAGAACGTTCACAGTCTGATTTCAGTCTCAATCTGTCAAAAATACGTCTAATTTCCCAAAATTTTGACAAGTTTTTGACATTTGTTTGTTGCCGAGATGAGACTGCGACTAGATTTTGAACGTTTTAAATTAGGAGAATTGGCCTTCTGATCTCAGTCTCAATCTGTCAAAAATACCTCAAATTTCCCTACATTTTGACAAGTTTTTGACATTTGTTTGTCGCCGAGAAGACACTGCGACTAGATTTTGAACATTTTCAATTACGAGAATTGGCGTTCTGATATTTCAAGTGACTACACTAACGGTACGGTCGGTGACTCCCAAAAAAAATCGTCAAATTAATTTCTTTTTTATTTTATCGTGTTTAAACATCTGTACCCATTGCATCTGCAGAGTTTCGCTAGCTAATTCAATTTAACCCTGTAGATTGTCCGACTAAATGATAAATGATTGATTTTCGGTAAGTAGGTTTGTACAAACACTTTTACACGTCAATCATGTTTTTTAAACAAGATGTGTTCAGCGTCTCCTATCTGACTACTCTGAGAAGAAACGCCGAAACAAAGTCAGAGGTCACAGACTGCAAAAGTTTGTCTCCAATATCAATATATAATAATATAAACAAGAAACCCAAGCAGTCCCGCAATGCGAATCATTTCATTTAAGCCCCAGTTAAAAGTTGCGTGTTAAATCAACATACATCATATTAATCTTTTTCTCATATCTGAGTGTCGATGCACTGAAATTCCTGAACCATTTATATCCAAGTGTTGGTCTATTAATGTCCCGTGTGCATATATTTTATGAATATAGTGTATTCGTTAGTGGGAGGCTTGTGGCTAAGTAATAACAACCGCACGAGTCGATCGATCAGGTTAAGCTATGCTTGCCGCGGTTGGTCCGTGGATGGGAGACCATTTTCACATACCAAGACCCCTCCGTGCCTCGGAAAGCACGTTAAGCCGTTGGTCCCGGCTGTCATTCGTGGATCTATGACAGTCGTTACGGGTCGTCAGAAGCCCGAAAGTCTGACAACCTGCCTTACCAAGGGATATCGTATTACCCCGTAACTGGTTCTGGAGGTCAGATAGGCAGTCGCTCCATGTAAAATACTGGTATTCAGCTGCATTCGGTTAGACTGGAAGCCGACTCCAACATAGTTGGGAAAAGGCTAAGCAGATGGTGGTAGTGTATTAGTTAGTTTAGTCTTGGGGGCAACATGCAAACCACTATTTATTAGTTCGATTAGACTTAATATTGACATTAAGACAGTGGTTAGTCGACTCTTCACGTGACCAGAGGGCTGGCCTGTTTCTTGGCCAAAGAATTAGCATCGCCATACAACGTGGCAATGCTGCCAGCCTTTTGGGCACTGTTCCTGTTGACAGCGATGCGGACGAATTTTTTGATGCCCTATGATTCTTTTGCTTATTTATTCACATGTACATATGTAATATTATTTAAAATGTTAGGTTATATTGACATTTGAAAGTGTCAGATCGAAGAATATTTTAGAAATGATGGAACTGGAATTACAACATGAACAAATTGAAGTTATTGTTCCTTGAATCGAATTGTTTAATATTTAATGTTTACCCGGAATTTGACAAAGCGGTATTTGGTGGCAACTATTAATGATTTGATTTCCACTGTCTTTATTTTGTTTTATTTATTATCTGTCAATTTTTAGTCGCTGCTGTCCTGTACTATCGTGTATTATACTATAGCCGCTTCCAAGTTTTGGTGCCATAGTACCAAATGCTTATAATGATGTCCTAAACAGATGAAAAACTTTTTTTTACTTTCGATGTTGGGCTCAATATGAATGGTCTCCTTTAAAAGATGTAAGAAAAAAATGGCGAGTACTTTTTCAGAAATCAGCCAGTCATGATATGTTTAACTCGTTTATTTTTCTTTGTGACAAAAGGAAAAGCATTTTTCCTAACTTCGAAAGCCGCAATAAATAAATCAAACGCTACACTCCTTGCCAAAACTTGTCTCCAAACCAGAAAACAGAAATCCGTTCATCAAAACGTGAATCATAATAATTCTCGGACAGACACACACGAGCTTTCAAAAGCCAATTTGTATAAACGATTAGCGCGATACAGACACGTGCGTTCAGTATCCTTGATTTAGATCGAGTGACGGACTGTCCATTGTCACCGGACGGTTTATATTTAAAACTGAACGCGCTCCGTGCATACTGCGCGCGCGCTCCACATTTTTTTTCTTCTAGAGTTCGATTAATTAAATGGCACATAAAGAGGACGATTGGAAAACTGATAACGCTAAGTAGTTAGGGCTGTAGCTGCTCAAATGTTATTTATTTGTGTGTAATTAAGAGTACCTAGTTAAGATTTTTTTTTGTATGGTCTTGCATTTTGTCTATTTATCGACGGAGAGAATGTGGTAAGTAATACATTGAGTAATATTTGGAAACGTAGAATGTAGTTTCATTTGACATTCCCGCTTTATCCATTACTATTTCCCATTTTATATCAATTATTATAAATTCCTTGCAGATATTACATAAAACAAAAAAAAACTGTTCTTTCAAAACAATATAAATGGTAAACTCTCTCATTGGAGTTGCTTAATCACAATAAACTGGAAACAAAACCACAAATTCGTTCAAACAGACATAATTCTACAAAACAAACTCTAAAAATAACAACATCATAAACACATAAGCGCCATTAAATTAATAAACACATTGCACCCGATTCGATACCGAAACCACATCATTATTGCTACTTGCTAATAAAATTAACATTTCGTTCAAAGCTCGCGCCGAGCTTGAGTTTTTGTTTATTTGATAGCGATGCATCGCTAGCTTTGCGCTGCACACGCATGCTCGTTGCAGTCGCCTTGCAGCGCGTACGACATGAGCACCGAAAGCTCACTAGATAACAATCCGAATCGGAATCGGTATCGATTATAGTGTGACCTCGCCTTAACGAACTAAATTAAATGTCGCTGATATTTTTGTTTTTATGTACGTTCTAGAATGTGCGGCTGTGTCTTTTTTTTTTAATAAGAAAGTTTTGTGTGATTGGTGTTATAGTATTTACTGTAGATTATATTTAATAAGTTGAAGTGAAGAATGAAACCATAAAAATAGAGTTGGAGGTTTATGGAAATAAAACATTGATAGAAGTAAAGCCAAGAACAGGATATTGCGAAGTTACAGTCATAGTTTTTTTTTTACGTAATAAAAATGCAACGTTCCACTTGCTAGGCGAAGTGCATAATTCATGTTTTTGATTTTGGATTTATATTCAATCCTATTTTTCACGATCGCATTGAATTTCAAATATGTCTTTATAAACGGTGAATGTTTTTATTTTTCTGGACTATTTCCCGTTGTGTGTCTCGGGAGGGTGTTGTGTTTGGTACAGTCCTGTCTTTGAGCTGCATTGTGAAAACCCGGAAATGGGGTGAGTGGACATTCTCTTATTTTTTTTTTACTATTTTTTTTAAAACTCTGGTTTGTTCGACGTTATAACGGAATTGACTTTATACTACTGCCCTTTTTAAACATTTTTAAAAAGTGTTTAATGCAAAAGCAATATAATTATTGTGGAAGAAATAGTTGGTACTTGCCTAAGTAAAAGACGTACGTATTCTGAAAAATATTTAATAGATTTCTTAGTTTATTATTTACGAAGAAATTTTTTACTAATTACAAAGAGTATTTTGTATAAAGGTATTCGTATAGTTAGTTAGGTGGTCATTTAATTTAGTACCTAGTGTAAAGAGTTAAGTGCTTGTGTTATATCTTTTACGACTCACCAACATTAAAATGTCGTAAGTATAAAATTTCATTTTATTGTACCCTGTACCCGCTGATATTAAATTCGTGATATTAAAACTACAAAGGAGCTTAAATTAATACCTATTGTAGTTAAAAATTACAGTAAATAATTATTTCTCAAAGTGACATTTACATTAATTTTTAGAAATATTGTATTACTTATTTTTTGTTCTTTTAATTCACTTTTTTTCTAAATTATTTACAGCTTCAATAACTCTAGTTTGTTATCATGTAAAAATTAGACAAAAACTCTGAAAAAAAAATTACTTGTCAATTTTCGCTTAGACACGTACCTAATTTCTGTAGAAATAGTAAAGTAATCTATTAACATTTTTATTTTATTACTCTGATGTTCATGGCCTTTACTAATTTGTTTTTTATTTTATTTTCTATTATTGAAACTAATTAACTTAATAAGCGTGCATCTTTTTGTATCCAACGAATTCTTTTTTTATTAATACAAGGTCAACCCTGAACTTAGCTTACGAGTAGGCTCATCAGTAGCTTCCTAAGGCTCCTTTAATATAATATACATATTTTTTAATAGCCATTAGTGTCAAAGGCCTCCCTACTCTATTTCCACCTCTTTCTGTCCGGAGTTACAAAGGACCAATTTTTATTACAGTAGTTCAGCTCATCCCGCCATCTCCGTCTGGGCCTGCCGCCATGTCGTTTGCCACTAAGCGGGATCTACTATGTCGAATGATTTTTACATTTTTAAATGAAAGTCTGTGTGACCGTGTTATTCTTCTAAACTACTTACGCAACAGATTTTGGTGGGGTTTTTATTATTATTTAGAGAATGTATTCCGAGAGGTTTATGAGAATAAAACATTAATATTAAAATTACATTACAATAAAGAATTCTTGAAAGTCGTAAAATAAAAACCGTACTAATCAGGGGCGCGTCGCCAGTTTATTTATAAATTAACTAGCTGCGCCCCGCGGTTCCACCCAGGTTTCGATTCCGTGGCATTACGGGATAAAAAAGTATCCTATATGTTAATCCTAGTTATAAACCATCTGTGTGCCAAATTTCATTCAAATCCGTTCAGTAGTTTTTGCGTGAAAGAGTAACAAACGTCCATCCATCCATCCATACAAACTTTCACGTTTATAATATTAGTAGGATGTACATCACCTATATTGCGAAGAACCTACTCCACCATCACCGACTTTCAGCTGAAATAATGATGTTGGTGACCTATGTTGCGATGTGGAAATTAACAAATCCATAAATTATTTTGGGGTCTAAATGCACCAAAAATCGGACTCGGCCAGAATGGGACAAAAACCACCATAATACGAATCTGTTACAAGATTTTACGAGTCAACCAAGCCAATAAGACCAATACGTCGAATACCGATAAAATCTGACAAATATTCGTTGATGACGTCACAAATGACAGGTAGTAGTTTAGTATTTTGTTCAGTTGATAGTTTTTTTTTTAAATTTGTTATTGCTGAATGAGAGAGCAGGCCCGCTCTTGATCTCGATTGCGCCTGATAGAAAGCGTTGGATGAGTTTTTTTTTTTAAATAAGTTTCTAGGTAAGTCAAGTGTACTTACATCTTACTATTTCTACTATCCTACTTATATTATAAACGCGAAAGTTTGTGAGGATGGATGGATGAATGTTTGTTACTCTTTCACGCAAAAACTACTGAACGGATTTGTATGAAATTTGGCACACAGATAGTTTATAAACAGGATTAACACCAACTTTTTACACCGATATTCTCACGGGATCGAAACTTATACGGGTGAAACCGTAGGGCGCTGCAATCACGGCAAAATGGCTGAACGGATTTGGCACACAGATAGTTTATAACCTGGATTTTATGTATTTTTGTGGTGTACAATATAGTATAGTTATAAAATTTAAAAAAAATATATATCATAACACTAAACCTAACAACAAAATGGCCTCAAAAAAATCCTCTTAAAAATAGAATCTGAATAAAACTGCTTTTAAAACATTTACCTACCTTTATTTTGAGGAAGGCGGGTAAAAAAGATATGGGCCCATCCGAAAGTACCAGGGTCACATAAAGTTCAAAGAGGTGACTGTAACTCGTTGTACTCACACTTGGTAACTAGGGTCTACATAATAAAGGCCGCAGAATATTTCAAGTAGAGACAAGTTACTACCTGTAGGAATTTGCTTACCGGCAACGTTACTGGTTTCTTTAAACATTCACAACATATTCACATGCTGACATGATGTCAGGGTGACAAATTATTGTTTTTTGACACTAATAACTTTTATACATATGTAGAGTAAGTCTTATTATTGAGAATACATTTTGAATTTTTGACAGCTTTTTCAAACTAGAACTGTCAGATGTCACTTTTAATCCACGAATAAAAGTTATCTGACTTTGGTAAAATCAACCCTTAGTGGTTTTAAGTTAACTCAGAGAACATTATCTCTGTCTTGGGAATGTAGACATATAATTGCTATGTTGATAGCATATAATATTAATGGGGTTATAGCTAATATAACAAAATTGTAGTTTTAGCGACAAGTATGTGTTGTCTAGTTATATTAACAATAATGATGAATAATTTATTAATCATCATGTTGTACAAAGGAGGATCCACCCATGATACCAACGTCTTTGGAGGCCACCATCAGTCAGATAGGGTATTCTCTTCGTGCTGGAATACATACGGGCTTTCTAGATACTTCAGCCGTAGTTGTGGAGGTCACTCCGGATAACTTTAACATTTAAACTAGTGAGGGCTGATTTTTCAATCGACAGATATTTTTTATTCGTAGAATAAAATTGATGTCTTACAGTTTCTGTATGGAAGAACTGTCAAACGTCAATTTTATTCGTCGAATAAAAGTTATCTGGCGATGAAAAAATCTGCCCTTAGTAAGACAACAGAAATTACCCCTTCAAACAACCAATTACTCTTAGGGCTGACTTTTCAATTATCTGATAACCTTATTCAAGGAATAATTTTAAAATTTTGACAGTTATTTCATACAAAAACTGTCAAACGTCCATTTACTTCCTCGAATAAAAGTTATCAGGCGATGGAAAAATCGCCATTAGAGAACATAAAGTAAATATACAATGAAATACGACAATAAATGAAAATATTGACAATACTAATGCATAGGATTGTCTTGAAACTATCAAATTAATCCTAATACCGATATTATATATATACAGTGCAACCTCGATATAACAAATCGGAAGGGAACAAGAAAATATTGGTTATATCAAGTAATTCGTTAAACTGAGGTATGTTATATTGAAGTTAGGTTGGTCTAAAATTTGTTATAAAGAGGTAAAAACGTGTCGAAACTTGCCGCGACTGAATCACATACTATTGGGAACGTTATATAAAGCTGTTGGGTTGACAAAATTCGTTAATTAGAGGTTTACACTTTTTTTTTTTTGATAGTTGAGAATTCGTTTTAGAGAGGTTGTTCGTCAAAAATCTTCGCAATGTAAAGGTATATTTTACATTTACTCTTATGGACAATTCAAGGGGATTACGAAGAATTCGCTAAATCGAGGAATTCGTTATATTGAAGTACGTTATATTAAGGTTGCACTGTATATAGTGATTTTTTCAAACAAACTAAATAGTAGTGATGGGCCACTATGGGTTTTACCATTTTTTAACTAGTTCTAATAACTAAACTATTGGATATATTTGATTGAATTTTTGTATGCAGACTGGGGACGATGTACGTATCTAGTTTAATTTATTGTTGTACTGTCGTCTCCAACTTGTATAAGTAAAATACACAAAATATAGAGGTCCAGACCACCAGATACAGAGGTATACCATAGAGGTCTAGAAGAGCCCTCTGAGGTAACGGGAGGAATCAAAAAACCATATGACTCCTTTTAGATTATATTGGCAGAACGTCTTTAGATATTTGTGACTAAATTACAACTGACTGTTCTAAACAAAAATCATAATTAAAATATCTGACACTAGCTTGAACGTTCGAATGTAACCCGCGCTAAATTATAGCCGGCCTGCACCACATAAGGTTGCCTTCGGCAGACAAACCTCTACAGTAGCTAATGTAGGCACCTTTCCTTGATATACAGGGTGTCCCGAAACTCAACGATAACCTGGTACCGGGCGAGAGGCCAAGGTATACCAGTTATGAAAAAATTAAGAAAACAAATCCATGTCACTTAGTCAAGCGATAATAGACATTTTTAAGTACTGTGATCACATTTGTTTATAATTTTACAGTGATTTTTTTGATAATGTAATCTCAAATAACAGTGCTATTAATCGCAACCACAAATCAAAGTAATAAACATTGTTAACTAAGTAAAATAAATTAAGTTTTGACGAGTCATAGCTTACAAAATTATTGTCAGTTAACTTTGACACTCTATGTGCTCATTTACGGAGACGCGGGGCGTTGCGCGTCGCGTTGGGCGGCGCGGCCCGCACTAAATTCAAACACATGGCGTTGTATAAGTGCGTTTACGGAGAAGCGATTTTAGACGCGTTTGCTTGAAATGGAGCATTTTTTGCGGCCGAGCCCGCGGCTGGCACCGTCGCGTCTCACGCGGCGTTTATCGCGGCGGCGCACGCAGCGGCAATTCTCGATGAAGCGATGCCCGCGGCGGAATCTTCTGCCAGTCATATTTGGAAATTGCAAAACGCAATTAATTAATAATAAATTATTAGTCATTACTAATTAATTTAATTTGCGCTCCCATCTTCCGCTAACCTAAAACTGGTCAGTTTGATTGAGTATCCCGCGTGCGCCGCAGCGTTGCCCGCCGCGTGCTTTGCTTTACGCTTGAGGTTCCGCCGCGGGCGCAGCGGTGGGCACCGCCACGCTTCCCGATGCCCCGTCTCTATAAACAACGTCTTATTTTGCCATACGTTTGTGTTTACGCGTGCGATGATAAGTGCCGCTTAACGCGCCGCCGCTCCGTAAACAGAAAATCGTACGACGCGCCGCGAGACGCCATGATGCACGCGATGCGAGACGCCCCGCGTCTCCGTAAATGAGGCCTTAGTTGGAAAAAAATTTTTTTTTTTCTTATTTTTTTCATAACTGGTATACCTTGGCCCGTCGCCCGGTACCAGGTTATCGTTGAGTTTCTAGACTCCCTGTATAATTATTTTTTAAACAACCCTTGAGCTCAGAAAATGGCGCATTTCCATACAAACTTTAATCCTTTTTCTAACCCCTTTAGGATGAATTATCAAAAGTCCATACTGTCCTCAGTACTCACTTTCGTTATATAAGAAACTCCTGTGCTTTATGCGACCCAGAAGTGAAGGCATTGTCTGTCAGTGAATGTTTTTTTTATCTTATATTTAAGTAGATGATCGTCCAGCTGGTGGCTGAATGATAAGAGCCGCATGGGTTGATCGAAGGTCAAGCTATGCTTGCCGCAGTCGGTTCGTGGATGGGTGACCATCCATTACCCCTACGTGCCCGGAAAGCACGTTATGCCGTTGGTCCCGGTTATCATTCGTAGATCTTTGACAGTCTTTACGGGTAGTCAGAAGCCCAAAAGTCTGACAACCAGTCTTACCAACGGGTATCGTGTTACCCAGTATGTGAGCTGTGGAGGTCAGATAGGCAGTCACTCCATGTAAAATACTGGTATTTAACAGCATCCGGTTAGACTGGAAGCCGAGTCCAATATAGGGGAGTTTGTTGCGCCACTTCTTCTTCCCAGCGAAAGCACTAGGAAGTGGTGAAGGACGGACGTTCGAAAAGTGCTGATTCTCAGCCTGATTTGAATGAATGACTTTTGATTTTGATTTGATTTTGTTAGTTAGGAAAACGCTATTTCGATTGATTGGATTCTAGAGGATCCATTTCTGAATTTAATTTCCACATTTGCTCTTCTAACACCAAACTTGAGAAATTTGAGAGAAATTTGCAAATGAGAACAGTTAATATGTACACACCCAAACTAAAAATTCTGCTTATACAGAACATGGCAGGGACATTGACGCGCAAACTGAAACCACGAATTCAGCGCATGTATCTAGACCGAAAGCCTAGAAATTTTTCGTCGTTAATAAATAAAAAATCTGCTGTTTCATAGAAAAGTGCAACACCTACGCGGTTAAAATGTATGGAACAACAGTATTTTTATTAATCACCGACGAAAACTTTCAACGCAGGGGGGGTTCAAGATCATGTTCTAAATCCATGGTAACTCTATATAAACAAAGACTGTAAATGCCAATTCATAACCAATATCGTGCTGTTGACTAAGTATGGGGCTCTCGGGGCAACGCCGTTCCACCACCCTTATGGGTTAATCTTTTCACCACTTCATGGGCTATTCTTCTTCTTGTCTTTACAAGAATAGATGAAAAAAAAAGCTATAAACTCACACTTTCTCTCTATTTTTATTTCTTTCCTTTTTTTTTCACTTTCTTTCGATAAAGATCGAGAGCGGGAGAAGAAGAAATGGTCTCTCGTATCGTCACAAAGTTACTATCAATTTTTCAAGTCCTGGTATATATATTGGCAGTCTACAAGGTTGCCGTAGTAGGGCTCACTGCCCAAGGTGCCCCAAACGTGTATAAATACTCGTAAAGGCGTGATGGTATGTTATGTCAAGACGTTACTAATGCACCTTAGAGGACCGCAGCACTCTGTGGCAAGCCCGGACATACGGCCGGCTCGTGCAACGCCGCGCCGCACTGCGTCGCATGTGCGGCTGCTGGCAAGCCGGCCGATCACCGGGCGGGGAGCAAGTCCTGCGCTCCCCCCGCCGAAGCCAGGAGGAAAGGCAGGCCCTCCGCCGTCGTCGCTACCACCACCGTCGCCGCCACTGTCGCCGCCACCGCCACCGCCGCCGCCGCCACCGCCACCACCGCCGCCGCCGCCGCCGCCGCCGCCGCCGCTGCCGCCACCACTGCCGAGGGGGCCCGGGAGGGGGCTGAAATGGAGGAGTAATAACTCCTCCTCTACGCCTTCTCCAGGCGAACATCAACAACTGCGCCTGCGCTCAGGACCTGTTGCTCCAGAGCATGGCGCAGTGGTCGATTAACATCGCCGTGGTCGCTGAGCCGTACTTTGTCCCGCCCAGGGATGACTGGGTGGAGGACCTGAACGGCTCAGTGGCCATAATTTCGTCGGCTGCCGCCGGTACCCCGTCCCTCGAAGGTGTCACGAGGGGACAGGGGTGCGTAGCAGCACGGTTTGGAGAGATTGTAGTAGTGGGAGTATACTTCTCTCCGAGCCGAACTCTCGCCGAGTTCCAAAACTCTTTAACAGAGTTGAGTGTCGTCGTCGCCAGAAACCACGCCTTCTCCGTGCTAGTGCTCGGGGACTTCAACGCCAAGAATTTGGCCTGGGGTTCCCGTTGCACGGATGTGCGGGGCAGGATGGTGGAGGACTGGGCTCTGGAAACAGGCCTGGTCGTCCTAAATCGGGGTTCTGTTCCTACGTGTGTGCGGATGCGGGGCGAGTCGGTAGTGGACATCTCGTTCGCCAGCCCCGCTCTGTCACAGCGTGTCATTGACTGGCGCGTCATGGAGGAGGTGGAGACCTACTCCGATCATCGGTATATCCGGTTTGATGTCTCCACCCAGACCTCTAGCACGCTGGTCCAACAGGCCCCGAGTGGTCCGTGGTGGGCGCTGAAGCAGCTGGACCGGGAGCTTCTCCTGGAAGCCTCGATCGTGCAGGCCTGGATGTTTTCACCGGACAGGCCTGCTGACATTGACGATGAGGCGGAGTGGTTCCGGGAGGCCATGTCAGAGATCTGTGACGTGGCAATGCCCCGAGTCCGGCCAGGATGCACCCGACGTCAGGTGTACTGGTGGTCGCAGGAGGTTGGGGCGCTACGCAAGGCGTGCGTCGACGCGCGACACCGGTACACCAGGCACCGCAGGCTCCGCATCCGCCCTCCGGATGCGGAAGCCACGGAGGTGAAGCTGTACGAGGGGGCTCTCGGGCCTCGACTGGAGGCGCTCTTAAGCGCATGCATGGAGAGAGGCCAGTTTCCACTCCGTTGGAAGACGGGGAAGCTGGTCTTCATCCAGAAGCCAGGGCGCCCTGCGGACTCTCCGTCCGCATACCGGCCCATAGTGCTGCTCGACGAGGTCGGCAAGCTCTTTGAGAGAGTGATTGCGGGCCGCCTCATCGGGCACCTGGTGAGGACGGGGCCGGATCTTGCGGAGTGCCAGTTTGGCTTCCGCAAGGGGCGCTCGACGGTGGACGCCATCATGCGCGTGAGAGCCCTCACGACGGAGAACGCGGTGTCTCGGGGTGGGGTGGTCGTGGCGGTGTCACTCGACATCGCCAACGCGTTCAACACCCTGCCCTGGAGCTGCATAGGGGAGGCACTCCGGTATCACCGGGTGCCGACTTACCTCCGTCGAATATTCGGGGCGTATTTGACGGACAGAGCCGTCATCTACCCCGGGGTAGATGACGGCTCTGTCCGCGACGGGATTTGGAACCGGCGA